>CM044049.1:31649688-34149688 GCA_024086825.1 Abrus pulchellus subsp. cantoniensis
GAATTGTTCCATGTGTGAAAAAGTTCATAGTTACTTGCATGATCGACGACCAAGTGTAGATTTTTAATACATGTTATTTTCATCCCATTTTTCAACCTTCTTTCTTCTATACATGACTGTGTGTTTGCTTCGATAAATAATACTGTAATCATCTAAGTTATATATGTTTTCTTTTAATCTTTCATAAGAAGAACCTTTTATTTAAAATGAAGTTTGATCCATTGATGCAATTCCTCAATATTTGATTTTGTGTTATCCTACGGAATCGAAGGGGGATACCTTACCTGTAGTCGACTTTATTTTAATCGTATGCAAGAACGAAGTAAATTAAAAGGATGTGAATGGAATGCCTAGAACAATCATTCTCGTGAAATACAAATCAAGTTTTAAAACGTATATATCTATACATCCATTTTGAAGTGTCATTAGGAGTGTGTGATGTTTAGTATATTAGTATGATTAGGAGATTCATTTCTGTCTTATGCGTTCAGATACAAGTACGAATTTTTGTACTGGACACGTTAGAAACGACAAATAGTGCTTGAAACCAAGAAATTATGTTTTTGTATTTTCTTTTAACTAGACATTATTTACGACAATCTTCTTGAAAGATCGTATGACACAAGATGGAATAGAAAATTATGCAGACTAGGAAAATCTTATTAGTTGTTACTCTATTACTATCATCTTGATTTTCTTATTCTGAGAAACTTTACGTGTTGAAAGTTTATGCTATCTATTATTCAAATTGAGATTGTATATGCATTTTCATTTCCTACAAACTTATTCGCTATAATTCATGTTACTCATTGAGTTATTATCCTAAAATTTCTGAGGTTATAATCCATATCTTGTACTCATTGTGATGCCTTTTAGGTGTTATCCTCATAAGGTTTCTGTATAAGTTTATTTAACTGTGTATATTAGTTAAAATTATGCCATATTAGTTTGATAGAAAATATATGTTTATAACCTAATTAAGTATCACCTTGCCTAAATTATGATAACATTTCTATCCAAATGAAAATTTTGTATTTTTCTACGTATATGATTAACGCATTTATATTATGATGGATAGAATTAATGACTTAGATTTCTTAATAGGTGTACCTGGATAACCCACTCTAGTCTTTTAAATTCTAATTTTTTTTAATTTAACTTCGAGCCTGCATACGGTGAGGGTTGTGATTAAGTAAATTGTAAATGCTAGTAGTGGATGAGAGTTCTTCTTGTATTGATTTTAACTGTATTGATTTTATTGATACTATGTATTTCTTTTCCTTTGAATCTAGGAAGAGATTTTTTAAATTATGGACTATTATGATTATTGTATTAAACTACAGACTTTAGGTAGGTAGATTTGTTTAACGTTATAATACCGTATAGGATAAACCAAGGACACCTAGGAAGTTGGTGACAAGCGAGTTCCATTTATAATGTGCAGTAATAGATATGAGAATATTTTTAAGAATCCACAACTCAGATAAAAGTTAAAATGAAAGCAAGAAGAAAATAGGAGATCCTCTAAACTTCACTCGTTCCTTTGCCTCTTACGTTGTAATCTATACACCTTTTCTAGAGAAACAATAAAACCCTTAACATTAGTAATCAAAAAGTCTCATTCACATAGGCTGGATCTCTTTATAGTTGAGTTATGTAAGTAATTATTCATGTCCCTATGTATACGGTTTAGGGGGCATACTTATTCTGCATAGGTTTGATTATTGCTATTAGGAACACACCTTCCTCATGAATAACAGAACCAATATGTGTATTCTATTTTGTTTGAGTGTGATTGTTGTTTTAAAAGGCAACGTGCTACTCAAAATTATCATGGTAATCATATAAGTGGTATTCTGTTTGAATCTGAGTGTTGTACTTTAAGAATTGCAACTACAGGAAATAAAAAATAATACATATACATGTACCTAATTGACTATTCATATACATCATACCTAAAAGTAAACATAATGAGTCAAAGTAACAGTGTGGTACAACTGAGAAATGCCTGTGTCCAAGTTCAGAAAAGGACCGTGGGGGTAGTGAAGGAGGGGACCTAATGGCGTGGAATAGCTCACCGCAGCCGAGTCACGTTGCCAAGCAAACCTTACTAATTTTGACATGGATATCTATTACCAAGGATCGTGGTAGGCTCGTTCCAGAAGAATAATGATTAAATGGATAAGAAAGGTGTACTTGTGCTAGTAGGAAATAAGGACCTCTGAACACCTTAACTAGAGGGGTGTTAGAATTGAGTGGGAGTGAATTTCCTGAGCGACATGCATTTCATCTCATGAACCTGTTTGATTTTGCATTAAAATATGATATGCTCATGTAATGCTTTGATGTTTAACCTATGGAATAAGAACTCTTCCTTAATCTCTTTCCTGTGTTCATTTTAATTATATTGAAAATGATTCCTTATTGTGATGGACTCACTCTTTTGTTTTGCTTTCTTTCCTTTTTTTTTTTTCCTCTTACTTGCTTGTATGTATATGTTTCAGATGAACCTCAACTGAGCGATTATTTGGAGGATGGACAACGAGGAAGAAATGTGGACATACGAGCCTCAAAATAACCAATATGTCTTTAGAAGGATGGTCAATATGAGCATAGGACCCATCACTGATTAGTGCTGGAAACCTTACTGGAGTGATTGTCTTTTGACTAATATCTCTACACTTCTATGAAAGAATGGACCTTTCTTCCCATCTCTCTCTCCTTTCTCTCTTGTAGTACTACCAAATCAAACTTCACCTTCTGAACCCCCTAAAAATCCTGACAAAGGTAAAGTCTCCATGAGTTCTAAACCATCACCTACTCCTAGACTGAATGTTACCCCTGAGCCTAAATGGAAAGATATAGGGGTTGTTGAGTCTTCAATTTGAAATGTACTCCCTTGCCATGTTAGAGTTCTCCCTCCACCTTTAGATGAAGCTGAACCCTCCATGCGATGTCAATCACCACCATCACCTGTATCATGCTCATCACCTTCTACCATTAGATGAATAGACAACGACAACAACCTACCGCCTTTCCCTAGCCTCAAACGGGAGACAATCTGCTCTTTTTTTATGAAATGGGATATGATTCTAGTGAAGATTTCCTTCCTTTTGAGTTTTATATGTGGTTATATACAATCATGGGTTGGTACTGCTCATAGGATGGGTTTGTTTTGATCTATTTTGAAATACTGCATGGTAGGAATTACTTTTAATACTCACTTTAATGGTTTAATTAGAATGGACATGCTTAACTTTCACTCTTCTATAATTACGTGCTTACGCTCTAGTATTTCAATTTCACTCTTGTGTGGTGATATCTCTGTATATCTTATTCTCTTAATATGAATTCATGTCCTTGCTTATTATTTGCAAAAGAGGAAAAGTGAATGTTATAAGGACTCTTCTTGAGATGGGTGAGATTTACATGTGCTAAAAATAATTTAGAATAAATAAAAAGAATGTACGTTGTGATCTTCACATTTTTTATATTGATATGATTAATTGTTCCCATTTGTTTTGATTGGGATTGGTGTTAAATCTGACACAAATGGCGATTGAGCCGAGCAAGAAAGAATGATCGAATGTAGTTCCCTTATAATTGCTTATATCCTGTCATGAGCTAAAGAGAGAATGAGGATGGAACGTCCATAGTGCTGCTCGAACATATTAGTCAAATGATTTGTGAAATTTACTTGATATATTGTTTAAATTACTGTTATATTGGATGATATTTGGTACTGTCACTAAGATTAACTCTCTCATTTTTAAATGTGAACGTTTTGAAAGTAACATATTCTTCCATTCAAGTAATACTTTAGAATAAAATTTTTAAAGTTGTCACAATATCTTTTGTATTTTAAATTTGTTCTTAATAAAATGTTAATACTTAGCAAAAAAAAAAAAAGTTACATATTTTTATTTAAAAATTATAAAATTAGTTAGTTAATTTAAATTTTATAACTAAATTAAAAAAAATTATTGTAAAATAAAGATAACACATCTATATTGTAAATTATTACAAATATTAAAAAGAAATTAATAATTAAAATAATAATTTAATTTATAAAAATATTTGAATAAATACTTTAATTGTGAACTTTGCATTTCATAAAATTTAAAATAAAGTAAATTTATAGTAATTCACGTGACTTATGCAATAATTAAAAATAATATAAATTACATATCGATATTGTAAAGCATTGTATGAATTAAATAGAAGAATAATTTTAAGTGATTAAAAAGTTAATTATTTAATTAAATAAAAAATATAATTTGATTTTAATTAAAAAATTAATATTACATAAAGTCTAATATAAAATAATAAATTGTTGCATTAATAAAATAAAATAATTTTATTTTATTAATTAAATTAAATCTAAATTTTGATTTATAATAGATAAATTTATATTTTCACACTATAAGTTGTCAAAAAAAACTTAGAGTTAATTGATATATAGAAACTTGCATGTAGGTTTTTGGCGAT
The DNA here is from genome assembly GCA_024086825.1 of Abrus pulchellus subsp. cantoniensis. Lineage (NCBI taxonomy): Eukaryota > Viridiplantae > Streptophyta > Magnoliopsida > Fabales > Fabaceae > Abrus > Abrus pulchellus. The sequence goes on from CM044049.1 coordinate 31,654,177, forward strand.
ATGGACAGTGTCCAATGATGCACATAGTAGCATTATTCTTCCATTTTTTTTCTCATGTGATTACTTATGATAATGTCCTAGTTACAACTGGTGGTGAGCAAAATATTAGCCTCAAAGATAACATCCTCTAGAGTTAGAACCTCAAAGCCTTCCATTTAGAGCTTGAAGAGCACAATGCAATTCAAGGAAGTAGTCACAAAGTGTCAAATTGTAAGAGGCATAGATCAAAGGTTAAAAGAGCAAAACAAAGATGGAAAATAATTTTATTCAAAGGTGGGTTTTTGGTTCAAAATTAAAAATTTACAAATTAATCCTTTGGGTTATTTTATAATTATATAATTATATAACTTTTATAAATTTTTTAAAACAAATTAAAATGATAAGTAAAAATGTGATGTGGATAATAATATACACATATTTATATGTTATTATTTTAATTAAAAAGGCAATACATTCCCTTCAATGATAAAGGTGTTTTCCTTGCATTATTAGTCTGTTATTTATTAACACTAATTCGCGTTTCTGCTTCGTAATTATGATCCTCTGTTCCATTAATTTTAATATTTTACGGTATTAAAAAGAATAAAAACTATAATTAAATACGCGTAGGGTTGGTGCAAGCATAATATAAATATAACTTTTATTTGAAACTAACTAAAAAAGATGGATAAAAAGTCTCAAAAATATAATTAATTATTAATATTGTTGTTTTTAAAAGCTTATTAATTAACATATAAGAAATGTAAAAAATAAATATTTTTACTAAAAAATAAACTCGTCGTCTTATTATAACACATTTTTATCTTTTAATGAATAACTATATTAATCTCATTATTTGATAATTATTATTTTATTGGTCCTCACTAAAAATGATATCTTTGTAACATGTTGTAAACATTGGAATGAATTAAAGCTATCAACATACTAAACCATAGATACTCTATCATACATATAATGCTTATAAAATATTACTAAAAAAATCATATTAGTTGAAGATTTTAACATAAATATTTTTGCTAAACTTAAAATTAGTAAAATTATATTTAATACCATATGTATCAATAAACATTGAATAAATCAACTTTATGATTAATTAAAAACCAAATAAAATAATTTTATATTTAAAATTTATATTTTTCAATCAATTAAAATGTCTTATTTAATTTAAAATTTAATTTAATTTAATTTGGGCCAATCCCAGAAGTTCAATAGGATTGGGTGTGGTCGCATGGTGCCAATATCGATATATATACAAGCAACAAGTACATAGCATACAGTTTATGTAGTAAGAAAAATGATTTTAACTATAGTTTTGATTTATAAATATTCTAATAATTTCACTTATTTAATACTCTTTATTTATTTATTTCTTTTTTATAACAACACATTATCTATTACATTTACTTGTTTTTCTCTTTTCTTCCTGTGTTTATCTAAGTGTATACACTTAAGAAGTGTTTATGTAACCTTTTTCTTACAACTAGATACAATGTATCGAGCAAGAAAAAGCTTTGATTCTTAGACATTCATAAGTGTTAAGATATCACTCTCCCAGGAAAATGCATATAAATGGGCATTAGCTCTTTTGGTGTCAATTTGTACACTGCTGGTGATTAAACTTCTGATTAGTTTTCACTATGCTACAGATTTAATTCATTTTCCATGCTTCTCATCTATTGGTTGGGTTGCTTTGTCCCGCTGAACACGTTAGCCACACATGTTGGCGTTATCGTCTTTGTTGCATTATGATGGAGTGTTGTTTGATGACATGGACAGAGAATCCAAGTTTGCTAGTGATAGCATGATTATGCTCCCACCATGTTGAAGTTGAATTAAGGGTCAAACATATTTGATTGACGTAACCGATACCAGAGAACAGAGACGAAGGGGCCAAGCAAGTCTTAGCTCAATGTCGTATGTGGAAAATGAGCATATCTGTGGACCTTCAATTTATTTCACTCAGCATGAGAAGATTCCCTGCCTCTCCATTCTTAAAAATCAATGTCCCTTTTTAACTTTATTCTTTTAATATATCTTTTTCTCCATAAAGCATGTTTAATGGATTTAGAAGTTTAAATATGTAATTTGCAGATGATATATTCTTGTGCCAAGATTAGCCATACTACTATACTAGGATAGAAATCATGTTATTATTATTATATTTTTAATTTTGTTCAAATATACAGTAATACTATTAAGCTCTCTCTGATGGTGATGTTTTCAACACTTAATATGCATAGTTTAAACGATTTAAATTGCGTATTTATATTAAAATATATATTTTTGTTGAAAATTGTGAAATTTATTTTTAAAATTTTTTAAACAATAGGGCTAAATCCTGTTATCCGTGAGAGCGACGTTAGCTTATCATGCTTGCAATCTGCATGAGAATATTGTCTCCAATTATTAATTTTATAACGGATTTTGGGGTTACAGCAAGACCACAAGAAAAACACGTGGGAGGGTTGGGGGAATCAGTACTTGCTGGGACCAAAAATCCATGTCTATTATCGTTCCACTCTTGATCTTTCTTTCTTTTTTTTTCCTGAAAAATATTATTTGATTAAAAGAAAAAAAATTAAGCTTAACTTTCGTTTCTATTTTTTCTTTAATTTTAATTCCTTTTCCTTTTTTTTCACTTTTACTAAGTTAAACTTTAAATAATCTAAATTCATAATAAGCTATATTTATTGACATTAGTGTCTAAATCAGTAAAACAGAAAATTAGTAAAACAATTTTTACATATCACCTACTACAGGATCAACTAGAAAAAATTTATTTTAGTTTAACTATAATGATCTACCCGGCTCCAACAAGATATTCAATTAATTTATATATATCATCATCAAGAATCGAATCTAATTATGTAATTAATTTACTAAAAAAATTATCAAATATTAATGGTTAAATATTAACTTTAGTTCCATTAATATAAATTATCATATAAATTAATAATTCTTTATTTAGTATATATTTCCGTATTATTAATTAATATAGATTTATATCGTCTGTAATCATATTTTTCTGTTAGTATATGATCAAGTTTTCAAAATTCTGGCAAGATTACGCCAAAGTCCTTATTCAATACTCACTTTTCATATCTTTATTAACTTCGTAATAAATGAAAATATTTTAATGTGTTAAATATACTTAAATATTTCTTAAAAATCACTAGTGTGAAAATTCCAAAAGAAAAAAAAATTGAGACATGTTCCCCTCGAAAACAATTTTTCAGTAAGCTAATTAGCAAGAAAGGGAATATGAAAGGTACATAGGGAGTCAAAGACTTTAGATGCATCGCTGGAATACCAGCTTTAGTTTACAGTACTACTTGCAGAAAGTGAGGATTAAAAGACAAAACAAAGGGAAAGAACATTGCAGATTTCTAAATGAATGGTACTAGAAAGTTTCCATAGACTGAGACATTGATTTGAAGTACTGATTTGCGATCCAAGGCTTTAACGAGGGACACAGCTTCAACGTTGCCATAGAAAAGAAAAATGGTAACAATCCAATTGTCACTTTCATCAATATTTCTCGATTATCATTAATAAAGGTTTGGAGGAGCCAATGAGGCCGCAAGAAAATCAGAGACCAACCAGAAAAAAAGGCCCATCACTAATAGATATCTCGAAAGAGTCTTGGGTTGAGAACAGAAATCCAATAATTTTTGGGCCCATTGATTGCACTAGCGTAGACGAGGAAAGGCATTTTTAATATACTCTTAAATTAGCAACACATTTTTTATAATATACTTTTTATTATTAACTAAAACTTATTTAAAATCAAAAAAATAAAAATATTAATTTAAAATACTCTTAAATTAATATTTTATATATTTTTAATTTTAAATAAATTTTAGTTAATAAAAAAGAGTGTATTACTAACGTTTAAGCTATTTAGTTTGTCCATTTCCAAGTCTTTCTGTTTTTTAATTACACGGCACATAGAAGCTTGACTTGAAAAAATCAGTGGGACAGCTCGCTAGTTGTAGAACTATTGATTTAACGGTTCTTTTAACGTACATAATAAAATTCATGTATAATAATTTTAGGATATATAAAACTTAATGTATTGATGATATTAAATTTTTTTATTTTGATAAAAAAATTATAATTTATTAATTTTTTATTGTATGTTGTTTGGCATTTGTTAGTAGAATTGTTCATCTAAATATGTATTCGGAAATTATTGAAATTAATATTCGATAATTTACACTTTTGTTTTTGGGCAATCCGTCTCTGCTGTGTTTTATATGGTGATTTGTTACCACGGTAGGTGGGTCGAATAAACACCAAACATGAGTCAGATTCACAACGTTGTTCATACGCTGAAGATAGAACTGTGCAGAGAAAAGACCTTGGAGAACTAGAGAACACTTATTTGTTGGTTTGGGAGTTACGTGAGAAGCCAGTATTTTCTTGCAGGACACCCTCTGGGGCCTACAAAAATAAAATGAACTAAGTAAAGATAATCATATATAATAGTTAATGAATAGATGACATAAATCTTACTGGCTCTTGTTTTATTTCATAGACTATAATGACATCCACCCTTAATTAAAAAAAAGAAAAAAAAAGGTATTTTGCTCATTTTTTATTGAACGTGACTCTTTATTTAAGAAATGGGGGGTTCTTTTATAAACCATGTAATATCACTTTTTAAAACTCGAAGGAAGTTCTTGTGTTTCTTTCAATTTGAGGGCGGGTATATATAATAATTCACTTTAGAATAGATGATAACGTTTAATTATTGTGAGGAAGATGGTTTTGTCAACATCAATACGACAAGTAAAAGAGTGTGGTTAACATTATAGCTGGCAAAATAGTGCGCGTCATATTTCTCTTTCGTTTTCGTAAATAATTGATATATTTTTGTCCGCTACATTATTATTTTTCAAGCTATAAAAATAAGTAGAGCATCGCTTATTATCCTTGTAGATAAATCATTAAAATAAATTGTTGTCATCAGCAGTTTCTTTTCTCATAATAGGCCGAAACTAATAATTAGCATTGGCTCAAAAATACTAGACTTTTCTCTTTTTTATGGATGTAAATGGATGAGGATGGGGTTGGCTTTTGGGTCAGAGGCTCTACACTGAAGACTCTATTTTAATTTACATTTTCCCCGTCTAAATCTAAGCTATAATATTTGCACCTATCTCACATTCAATTAACGAATTTGAATGTATAAATGGAAAGATATTTTTTTATATATTTTTTTTCTATATACAATTATTCAAGTTAATTTCATATGTGCCCATTTTTCCCTTATGTCAACAGATTGATATAACTTGCAATTATATACAACCATGTTCTTCATTCTCTTCTACTTTCCACATCGTTTTGTGTGTTGTAGCATGTAACTTCCAGCGTTTATACTAATTTATTTAATAAGTCGCGTTCATGCCAGTTACTATGATATAAATAATAAAATAATTTAAAGCTCTTTCACAATTTAGTGCTTGAAATAATTGTCTTTTGTTCTTGTATACGTGTCTTTCAAATTACCATTGCTATATCAGTGAGTCAGCAAAGGTTTTGTAAAAAATTACGGACAGGCAACAAAAGAACAGTATTAATGAGTAATGTAACAAGTTAGTACAAAAAAAAGGTAAGTAAAAAAATTAAACAACAAATAAAAAATGAAATAAGAAAAACATGTGTTGTCGTAAGAAATTATACGAAAAAAATATAAATATAAAATTATGATTAGTAGAATAATGATTTTGATATAATTATATAATAAAAAAAATAAGTTAGTGATTTCGTCCATAGGGAATATTGATTTTGCTTGATAAAAAAGAGAAAACTATTTTTGGGAAGGAAATCAAACAACCCCTAAGTTATCCATATCTTAACATTAATTAGATATATCTATTACCCAATATAAATCCATTTTCACAAATAAATCATCATATTAATTGTAAGAGCAAAAGCCTCAAACACAAAAACGAATTTCATCGTTCGTAACACTCAAAAGACTTTTGTTTTGTTCAATCTTGTCCTCCCAAGAACTATGCATTGAACCCACTGCATTGCAATCCATTAGCAAGGTTAGCGCATAATTAACTCTACCATTTCCCCCAACTCAATGAGAGGTACCAGATTGCAATGTTGGCAAAGGACTCCAATGAGCCCTAATTAACAATGTCAAAACACTTGATTTTGCATACTTGTGCGCCTGCTAGGTTCGTTGCAGCTGCAAATACATTCGCCACACATAATCACTTAACATATTAGGATCAAAAGCACAAGCTAATAAAAAAGAAAGCTGGACTATTAGCTAAAACTTTTTTTTTTTTTTTGCAGAAATCAAAATCACAATGTAATATGTTTACGTGCATCAAAAACATATTTAAATCAAATTTAAAATACATGCGGTAGTAATGATATTCATTCTGTTGATCACATCGCCACGTCATAGATTGATGATTATTAAGAATAGTGACAGAAAATAAAAACTCTTTTTTGTACATAAAATGTGTTTTAATAATTGATATGTATATTTATAAAAATTTATTACCAATCAACTAATTTTTGTCAACTTCGAAGAAGCTATTCAGTTGAACAACACATGTATGTGTGTACAAAATGCATTAAGGCATTAGACAATACGGCAAATAAAGACAAGCATAGGATATATTAATCAGATTAATCACATTATTACGACCCAAAAAAAATTAAATTAATCACGTTATTAGCGAGGAATCTATTTGGAGCTTTTTCTTTTGTTGTTTCATACATGTAGCCTCGATCGATATATAAATTAATTTGGTGCTGCAAAGCGTAAACCAACGAGCAGGCGAAAAGGTAAAAGCACTAAGAAAACGTATACGTATCAAGAAAACGAAGTTATAGATCTTGGTAACGGGGAACAACTTACCCCACATAGGATAAGAACTTACACTAAACGAGGGAATAAGGGGAAGCTGTGCAAGAACAAGAGAGAAATAAAAAAATGGAGCACAAGAGCTGGAAAAGTCAAAGATAAAGTTAAGAATGAGATTACGTGCATGAGCAGCCAATTATTAAAAGTAGTTGCACATGAGGGAGCGTTTAGTATTTGAATTGACTTTTTGCTTTTGGAGCGCCACCTTTAGCCTAATCATTAATCGATGAGGTAATCTAAATTGCCGTAATTTCTCACATTTAATAAAGTAATTAATGTTATACATACTCTCATAATACTTTTTTTCTGAGTAAGGATCACGCTGTCTTCTCTGTCTCTAATTTTTTAGAGAGAAAATGAAAAAAAAATTATAGAAGTTTAGAAAATTATCCATAATTAAATAAGAATTACAGATAAAATTATGAAAAACATTTTAAAAATGAAAACTTAAAAAGTTAATTTTGAAAACTAATTGAGCCATAAATTCTTAAGAAGACTAAATATGAAGATAGAGAAAAATACGTGGTAGGCAGCATCTAGAATTGCTTTGCAGTAATTAAGAAAAAAAAAACTAAAGCAATTTTAGTGAACTTGTATATTTAGAGGATTAGCTGGCCCTTTCTTAGCTATGGCCGACCTTGCTAAGGATCTTTTGTAAATTTAAAATTTAAATTTTTTATTTAATTTACATCTAATATTCAATGAAGTTATAAATTATAATTTATTATATGTAAGTTAAATAAAAAATTTATATAAAAAATAAGAGTTTTTAAACTTACATTAGTATGAAAATATTCTATTTCATTTTTTATTAAATCTTTAATATTTATAAAATAATATCAAATAAAAAAAGAAAGCAAATGTATTATGTCTTAAAAATATTTTATATCTTAGAAAACATTGTATGAAAAATATTAGCATTCATCTTTTACTTGACATTTCTTTTTCCTTTTCATTTATTGATATGTTTCAGGGGATATATGGCTTTTGTTCTCGGTTGGTGCCGTGAAAGCCATGTGCAATGTTTAGAACCCGCCATTGCTACAGTTACGCTTTTGTTTTGTCAAAAGGGCTTAAAATATTTATAAAAAAAAAGAAAAAGGTTTACAAGTTGTTTCATAACAATCACCGACAGTTCACCCCATTTCATTTAATGTACAACTTATCTGATAAACAATCATTTAAACAAAAAAAAGATTATTCTACTAGCTTGATAACATGAGATCTCCTCTAGTAGATAGAAATGTCTATAATTGGCCATTAAAAATAATTTCCCTAGAATAATTTTTTTGGAAGGTATTGAAAGACACTTCAATAATTAAGGAGAAAAAAATATAAAGTTGGAGGATGAGACATTCTCAAAAGAAAATTATATATAAAAAATCCTATAAATCTTATAAAGAAAAATATAATAACGAAAACATAAAAGTTTATGGACAGTATATACACAATTATAAATTTTAATTTTAATTATGCTAATTAATTAAAGTTATGCCAGAAGAAATAATAGATATCCTAATGAATTCACTAATGCTAACCTTGATAGCCTGTCTTAATTTCATTGGACTTGAGATATATATTGCTCAAAAATTATGCAATCTAATCCATAGCATTAAAGATTCCCCTTCCACTTCTCTTGTGGATAAGTGAGATAGTATTTTAAGCCTAATATTTGTCTTTTCCTTTCGATGCCTACTAATTTTATGATACAACTTTAATAACAAAAAAAAAATATAAGCAAATGCCATCTCATATATATTCATATATGCCTTTGATAAATATCAATGCCACGCTCTATGGGACATGTCTAATAAAAGTATAAAATATAAATTAAATATAACCATATAATCATTTATAAATTATCAAAACTAATTAATTTATCTCTGTATGCCCTCATCGTGACCACACACACATTCTTTCCTACTGAGTTGCTATTAAAATCTTAAGACTATACTCATAATGGTGAATAAAATAAAATTATGGTTTCGTCTCATACTCCCAAAATTTAAGAGGGAAAAGAAAATATTTAATAGAAAAAAAAAATGAGACATATTCCATTACGAAAGTTTATAAATTGATCAAACTTAATACAAATAACAAAAATCAAATAAGAAAAACGTAAAGATAAAAACCAAAAGACAAAAAACTAAAAAAAATGCATATATTTGGATGAAGTAAAAGGTATAGATATCATTTCCTTGATTCCATTTGTATCAATCTATTTAAACATGTTCTAGGGCTCTATTTGGATGAAGTAAAAATGGAAAAAGAAATATTGAAAAGAGCGATTTTATGTTAAAAGAATAATAAATTTCCCTTGTTTGAATGTTTTGAGTTTTAGTTGGAGGAAATAAAATAAATAAGTGGAACCTATAATTTTGTTCTTTTCATCATAATCGTGATTTGAACAGTATATGGAAGCTTTATTTTATAAAATTTTTAGTGTTAAATAATTTTTAAACTATATAAAAATATTTTTGAAAAAATATATAAAATATTATATTAATTTATTTTTTAGTAAATAAATTTATAATTATCATACAAATATTACTCTATTTAATTTTTATTATACTTTTATCCATTCAAATAAATAAAAGAATTTTATTATTTTTACTTATTTAAATGATAAATTTTTTTACTTTACTTTTCTTATTTTCTTTCTTTCTTTTTATTTTATCTATTCATCCAAACTGTTAATATAAACTTCTTGTATTTTTCAAGCTTCATTCATTGAATTCAAATTCGAATTCAAAATCATATAACTTTGCTAATTAGTAATGTATTTGGTGATTAACATTAGTATTAATTTAAATTTAAACTTATTATATTTAATTAACTTTTAAATTAATTAACAGTGAAATTCACCTTTTTATCTTACACGTTCATCGAAGCCAAAGTAATACTTACCAATATAGTTGATATTTTGAAGTAAACAAGTTATCGGGTAATAATCAAACAACGGTCTTTTCTGCATCTGCTAAGGGTGAATGTTTTTTCTCTCATCACATGACATGAAGAGATTCTCTTGATACTATACCAAATAACACTAATAAAATAATCAGTGCCAAACTGTACAGAATCGACCAGTGTCTACTTCATGGTCAAACTAAAATTTTTCCGTCAGTAACTTTCAAATAAGTAAGGTCCCTCGTGGAAACAGATCGATCCTCTGCAGTTTTCAAAAGCAATTGTCCCAATTCATCAACTGAAGTGTAAAAAAAGAAAGAGAGAAACGTAAGAATTGTAACAAGTAATATGAAATATGATGGTAAATTTCATCCATCCTTCAGGGTAAAAGAACTCAGAGAGAATCCACTCTCCGCAGTTCTTGTATATAATATTAAGGAAACATTCGCAGGTTGAATTTAAACATTTAATGGTAGTATATTTATTAAAAATAAACAATTATTATACTTTTAGTATGTTAATTATTTTCAATAAAACCTGTTATTATTAAATAATTAATATTAATTTTAAGAATTAAAGTTAATAGAAAATGTAATCTTTCATAAGACTCTAATTTCTTTACTATTCTTTCTGATTTTTATAAGACACATTTTAGATGTTGTTAGTGAGTTTTTTTAGTAAGATACTTTATATTTTTATAAAATATTTATTATATTTTCTATTTATTCTTAATAAAATGAGTTTCTGAAAACTTAAATTAAAATTGATAAGAATAAAAATTCATAATAGAATTAAGTAGAATATTATTAAATAAAAATAAAAATTATTATATTATAATATTTTTAATTAATTAAAAAATTCAATTATTTCTAACCATTTTTATTGAACTATATATTTTAGTTAAATGTGTCTTATTATTATTATTATTATTATTATTATTATAAAGTATTCGTAGTTGCATATTTTTCTAATATTAAAATTATGAATTAATTTTATTTTATTGTAATAATTTTATTTTTATTTTTATTTTTTTTAATGTTAACTTTATCTAATTATCTTATAGAAATAAAAAATATCAAAATAATAGGAGGTTTAATGAGATAGTAAGGCACCTCAATAGGATTAAAAATTTGCAATCCAACATTCAAATTGGATAGACACTGAATTATATTAAAAAATTTGAATCTAATTTATTTTTAAAAGTTATTTATTGTGAGGAGAATTATTCTAATATTTATAAAGAATATTCTAACTCTAATCTTAGTTAATGTAGGACATTTTAACATGAATTAGAAAAATACATGCTTAATTTGATTGATTGAACTTTAATTTATGTTGCACTCCACCTAAGCAATCAAACTCGCTTTACTTGCTCTAATATTGAAGTTTTGTTACTCTCTCTCAAATTACCATGTTTTGTATTGTGGTATCAATTTGTTTTTAAACTCTTAAAAGTCTTTAACCTCCAAATGTTGTGCTTAAGATTATTTGGTGCTATTATGCTAAGATAGGATAATGTCAATAATAACACTTGGAGTAGTTTAAGAATTTATTGTTATAAAATTAAGCTTAATTATATTTTTACCACTATAAAAATAGTTTTCTTTAAAATTAGTCTTAAAAAAATATTAAAATTTAGTCCTTAATATTTATAAAATATTTGAAATTAATACATTAATTGTATTATATTAAATGATGAGTTTTAGATAATAAAATTTCAACTCACGTTATCATATATTTAATTATTTTTAATATATATTGTTGAAATATTAAAATTTGCAAGACGGTTCCTGAATTTATTTTTCTCAAGCTTTCTTCTTTACTCTTTCCCATCCCAACAACACCATCCTCTCCAACATTAATCGGTAGAACACCTATCTTGGCCTCAATTTTTGTCTCCAACTTCACCTTCAATGCCCCATGGTCTAATGAGGACTATCAAGGGTAGAAATTAATTTTAAAAGATACTACTTTTATAAAAATCAAAAACATAATTAAACTTAAAAATTATTATATATAAATAAAAAATATCGACAAAAAATCAAAGATTACACGTAATCAAAGAGTTATAAGGGAAAAGAAGTATTCATCATAAAAAATATTTTTTAAGTATAAAAAGAATTATTAATATCAGAAAGCCATACTTTCAAACTTCTGAAAAATATTTTGTTCACTCTAATCCAAATATAAATTATCATATATTAGCAGAAATTATTAATTTTTATAATAATTAATTTAAAAGTGACAGCTATTCTGTATTATATATTTTTTAATATTAAAACTGTATAAAAGATAAACTCATAATAAGATAAAATTTGATAAAACTTTCATTTCTTAACACATTTATTTTATATATGTAAACTATATTTTTAAATTTAAATGCACCAATAATTATTATATTTTTCAGTCAATATGTAATATACAAACATTAATCAGCATCCTTAGAATAATGCTTCAAGAATAAAAAGTAAAAAATTTTATTTAAAAATATCCAAATGCACTTTCTGTCGTGATGTTGGATGCAGTTTAACTAGTCTTTAATACAACATTGTCAATTTCAATTTATCAATTAATAGAGCCAGAGCATTGATTAACGAAACGGTATCTAACAATAAGAAAATAGAGTTCATTTATGATTTATGCTAGGGTCCAAGCGGAGCTCAAGGAAAGGAACATGAACGTGAAAGCCAGTCCAGATTCCTCTCGTGTCAAATTTAGCAGCCCCTTCCTCTCTCGATCTCGATCTAAGATGTTTCCACCAACTTGGTCGACAACTTTTTACAATTTGAGAATTTAAGATTCACACGAGTTCCCTCTCTTGCTCCTTCCTATAACCATTTGATTTGACAAAGGTTAAACCACTTTCTTGTGTTGAATAAGACCAAGGCGGCCATAGACACAGCAACCTCAACAGTGTCCCTTTCTGAGCCTACCATTATTATTCAAACACTACACTTCCAATCTGTAAAAAATATAATTAAAATTAAAAAAGAAGAAAGACGATGTTGAAAAGATTCCAAGACAACTGGCTCGTGACTCATGACCCACAACAACTTTGACATAGTAGCTCTTATATACCCCTTCATACTTTTCCACTTATGCATCATTCACTCCTTTGCACCCAAAATTCTTTGCATTTTCTTTCTCTTCTTTATCTCCCACTGCAAAAGCACTAAATGGGTCGGCTTAATCTCATACTCTTGTGGTCACTCTCTTTAACACTCTGTCTTTATCCATATAATACCTTTGCCCAGCTTAGTCCAAACCACTATGCTAACATTTGCCCCAATGTTGAAAGCATAGTTAAACAAGTCGTTACTACGAAATTCCAACAAACCTTTGTTACAGTTCCTGCCACCCTTCGTCTCTTCTTCCACGATTGCTTTGTCCAGGTAATTAATTAATTGCATAACTTTTATTATCCATATAATTACAATGCTCTAAATATAAAGAATAAATAACGCTTTACACTACGTCATGGGTATCTTTTTTATTAGCCATAATGCTAATTTTGTGGTGTTTGCTATATTAAAGGGTTGTGATGGTTCGGTTTTGGTGGCATCCACCGGAAATAACAAAGCAGAGAAGGATCACCCTGATAATCTGTCATTGGCTGGTGATGGGTTTGACACAGTGATAAAAGCAAAAGCTGCGCTAGATGCTGTTCCCCAGTGCAGGAACAAAGTCTCATGCGCTGATATTCTTGCTTTGGCTACCCGGGATGTTATTTCACTGGTTTGTTCTTTAAATAACTCTAATTCTTGTAAACATCATTTCATTTTTGAATAATCACATTTTTATGAGGAATTTCAGATAAACTCATTTTTAATTTATTTTAGTAAACTTTTTTATTTTGTGACTTGTTTCAATAAAATTTAATCATTAAAATTTTACTATGATAAAAGTTTATTAAATAAATATTGAATTGGAGTGTTTATCTAAACGTACTAAAGATTTATTAGGAGCTTAATTAGTAAATGTGAGTGGATGTGCAGGCTGGTGGACCTTCGTACACGGTTGAATTGGGAAGATTTGATGGGTTAGTTTCAAGAGCTTCGAATGTAAATGGAAGACTTCCTCAGCCAAGTTTCAATTTGAATCAGCTGAATACCCTGTTTGCCTCAAACGGGCTTACCCAAACCGACATGATTGCCCTCTCAGGTAATGCCCGTGCAACTGCGTAAAATGGGTCCTATTAGCTTACTTTTTAATTGATTCCGTGTCAAAAGAGTCTTTGAATTGGCCGTTTAATTTATTAAACTTTGAAAAATGGGCAAAAGGTTAAATCAATCTCATTCAAATAATCTGTTTTTGTTAACATTATTTAAAAAAAATATCATTATTTTTAATTATCAATTTTTTAAACATATTTTTTTATATAAAAACGTGTGTTTAGAAGAAGCTCAAACAAGCAACTTCATAATGATAATAATAAGAGATTCTTGTATTAAATATAATAAAACACATTATTTGAAATTTTTTAATTGAAATCCTAATAAATCCATATTTATATGTCAATTTGATAAAATAGTCGTTTATTTCTTTAACAAATTTTTAAAGAATAAATCATAAACACAGTTAGTTTATATGTAAAATTAAATGAAATATATACTCTGATATTTGTCGAATAAATTAAGGCCTAAGCATCCAATCAGAAATCACTAAAAAATAACGTAGAAAGCCAAGCTGGAAGCTTGCGAGGCACATGCACGTTCAAAACACCAGCTAGAAAATGAACCCTCGTTCTGATCCCAAGTCTGAACCAACAGCACTTTAATTTGTAGTGTAGCGCACGTTCCTTGCTCTCTCAACGTGCTTAATTGTGATATTTTAGGTGCACACACCCTTGGATTCTCCCACTGCGGCAGGTTCGCCAATAGAATATACAGCTTCAGCAGCAAAGGTCCAGTGGACCCATCATTGAACAAGCAATACGCAACCCAATTACAACAAATGTGCCCAAGGAATGTTGATCCAAGGATAGCCATCAACATGGACCCAACCACTCCTCGGACATTCGACAATGCTTATTACAAGAACCTTCAGCAAGGAATGGGCCTTTTCACTTCTGATCAAATTCTCTTTACGGACCCCAAGTCTAGGAACACTGTTAATTCCTTTGCTTCCAATAGTAACACCTTCAACGCCAACTTCGTTGCTGCCATGACCAAACTGGGTCGCGTTGGAGTCAAGACCGCAAGAAATGGCAAAATTCGTACCGATTGTTCCGTGCTTTAGATGATAACAAAGTCGCAAACAGTGCATGGTTTTAATGCGGGGAATTCGCAAGGGGGTAGCCAGATTATTTGTTGTTAATAAATTTGTTTCCTTAATAATTTAAGACTTGTTTGGATGGTCTGGGAAAGGAAGTTAAGGAAAGAAGGTTAAGGATGAGTTTTTATTTGTTGTAATGTTCAAAATAATTCAAAGTCCTCAAAATTTAAGAACTTTGAATTGTTTATAAAAATGAATGTGTTACCCAAGGGAAAAAAAAATCAATAAATGGATTTTAGACTTCTTGAACCATTATTATTCTTTTATTAACATTGACATTTAATTTTTAGATCAAATAATGATATGTGGATATTTTTAACATTGAATTTTTATTTGTTGTAATGTTGAAAATAATTCAAAGTCCTCGACGATTAAGAACTTTGAATTGTTCATAAAAATGAATATGTTACCCGAAAAAAAAATCAATAAATGGATTTTACACCACTTGAACCTTTATTATTCTTTTATTAACATTGACATTTAATTTTTAGATCAAATAATGATATGTGGATATTTTTAACATTGAATTTTTATTTGTTGTAATGTTGAAAATAATTCGAAGTCCTCGAAAATTAAGAACTTTGAATTGTTCATAAAAATTACTGGTGTTACCCAAAAAATAATCGATAAATGAATTTTAGATTACTTCAACCTTTATCATTTTTTATTAACATTGACATCCAATTTTTGGATTAAATAATGATACGTGGATATTTTTTAACATTAAGTAACTTTCATTTAGAATATTTCACATAATTTTTTTTTAAATATTTGTCATTGTTAATTTAAAACTTCTCATGACAAGACTTGTAATATTTGTCATAAAAAGCTTGATCAAAGTTAAACTCTCGTGTGACGAAAGACTTGTAATCTTCAACTTCTTCTTTCGTACTACTCTCTCCGGTGTCCAAACACACCGACCAACGTCTTTTCTTTCATGTTTAATTTAGGTTTTTTATAAGCAAGGAAAGCCATTGATTTCTTTATTAAAATTTAATTATGGTTGATTTCTCCACTGTCATTTTTTTTATTTTTCTCAAATAATTGTTCTCCTTTATTTGTCGCTGGTGATAATCAACTTCACCGTACGAATACAACGGTATAACAAACAACGCAAGTGCCAAACTATAATATTTGCTGACCGTGTTTGTAATAATTATGTTTCAATCATTTTCAAGACCATGTGAACGATCTTATGCTTACATTCAGCCTCCTTTATTTTCTATATAAAATAAAACAATTACATCACTCAAAAAATTAAATGAAATAAAAGAAAACTTCACATACAATAAGAAAATGACAACTTGAAATGCATTTACCATAACATTAGCCATCAACATATAATTAAGATAAGAAGCACATACTAAAATTCAAACGCGGAGCGGGAGAACAAAAACAAGGGCAACATCAAAACAAAAAGAATTTTTCGGAGATCAGGAAAGTTGAACAAACATATTGACTCCTTTAACCAAAAAGGTCAAATGAGAAAAAATGCACCAGTTACTAGTCTTGGTTTATCAGGATATATGGCACCAATGAAGCCACAAAGGTATCCAAGAATCTGCATTATGCCTATAGGCGCCACGGAATCACCAAAGGAAAAGGGTTAACCACTTGTGTCGAGGGTAAAATTGAAATTCAAATTCATGCACTTGGGGTGTGTAGTGCCTTGTCAAAATCCCTTCAATTAGTTGAGCCAACTTGGGTAAGTGAAGGGAGAGTAGTGTAAATGAGCCATCTGCATACCTATCTGGCTTGTTCACCTTTCATGGTAAACTTTTCCATTCGCAGCTTCACTACAAGTTGAGACTATTCAATAAAAATCACTCAAGAAGCTGCAATATGGCTAGCAGCACCAGAAATCAAGAAATATACACAGACAATTAGAGGGCTAGAAATTGGATAGCCATGCCAAAAAAATAAATACACTCACTTATCATAATCTGCAAACAAATGCTCCAGGAAAAAATGTTAAAAGACACGCTGGGCAACTAGGTAAGAGATATCACTCAACTGGTAAGTAACTTATCGTCAAGGAAAACACACGAGTCTCCAAATATAACCAAGACAAATGAAGCAGATCTATGATCATATATCCTTATACATATCTATATTCTGCTCATTTAAATGCCAAAATCTCTATTACAAGACACGACTCAATAGTGTGATGTTGAGGACTCTTGCAAAGACTCTTGGAATCACAAATGCTCGATAGCATGTGGGAATTAAATACTCTTCAAACAACACATGAGAAGCATGCCAAAACCATCTAATTCATTCAAAACAGCTATAAATTCATTTCTAATCGTTAAACCCAATAAATAATATATATTAAAGCACAAGTATAAGTGAAATTTGAAAAAGGGTAACAATATTTGAAACTATTGTTCTTTTTGAGTTACCCACGTACACAATAGATCATTACTTTTGCTGCTCCCTCTACCTACCAGGGAAAATACCAATCTTTCATAACCTTCAAGATACTTACTTATCCGAGATTGTATTCAAATAGGTGTCTTACCATGACCATCATGCCCCCACCGAAAAAATAAAATGAAATAAACTATTAAGGCTTTAGGTTAGAATCTAAAGGACTATGATTTGAAGTTTCAACTGAAGCCTTATGTGGAAAACACACACATCCAAGAATAAGTTAAAATCAACAGTTTCAGGCTAAGGACTCTATAGTCTGAACCATGTCAAATGCAACTAAAGTATACAGAAGGCCAGAAACTAACAACTTGGAATCAAAAGTCAAGCATGTGGTTGCACATTCATGTCTTTTATACACAACAAATAAAGCACATTTGCACATCTCATGTTTACTGCATGAAATTCAATCCTTGGCAAAAAAAATCACACCCGCCCTACCGAATGTTATTAATGAATTTGTTATGATCAAAAGTTAAAAATAGAACTATATAGATCATTCACATCTATAGATCCCTAAGTAGCGCATGTAAAATCAAAAAACTTGTTTTCTGTTTAAATATGCATTATTCATACAAAAATTGTTTGTTGTTGCTCTGGAATCTTTCATTTTCATTCTCTGCTATTTGGACCTTTAGAAAAAGCAAAAAGTAAATGAAGAGAAGAAACAGGAGTATGGTGCTTACACATCTAAAGACCAATTTGCATGCAATTAAAACAAACTAAAGGGATGATTAAATCATTCATTAGAGATGTAAATTCATGAGCGGACTTCGTACAAGCAAACACATAAGCTGTAATTTCCCACACACCCACAGCAATTATACTCAGAATTCAGAACAAAACAAAACTTGAGGAAGATTGAATATAAGCTTTACAAAAATTTCTTAATACAATGAAGAAATACCCTAATGATATCAAGAAGAGATCACAATCTATTCAGTAAACTTTATTGTTCCAGTTTATTATATTTTTATCATTTAACAAGTCATAGTGTCCCAAACCAAATTTGTCAGCACTAAAGTCTAAAACCTATACAGAATATGGTCACTGAATTAAAAACTTCCCATATTTCCACTTATATGTCAGCAATGTTTGAGTGAAAAATCAATATCGGATTCAGGGTGGACCAACCCATTCCACTATCATTACTTTGAGGAAAATATTTATAGCTTGCATCAGTACACTGTTGAATCTGTTTTAGCTCATTCTTTTAATGCACGTACGCAAATCTTCTCAAAATGTAGTGACCAATCTTCCCCTAATATAGTAGGATTCAACTCTACTGCTGTTCTAAAGTCAGATATAGATGCAGAAACAGATCCAATTGGCTTTTGGACAAGCCTATTCACTGGTAGCCCATTCAAACCAGGATGGATTTGACCCCTAATCTTATTTACAGACATCGGAGCAGCTAAATCCAAACAGGGTTTTATCAATTTTTTGAGGTAAACATCAAGTGCATTATTTAATAAGTTGGCTGCATCCGCTGAGACCTTAAATCCTTCCATTTCCAATTTTTGCTCCAACCTTTTTGTCAAAGAACAAGAATCAGGTAGCTGGCCAATGCTATGGCAGGTATCAGTGACAGTACCAGATGGTAATCCTTTGCATAAACGTTTTTGTGCTCTTCTATTGTAAGTGGGAATAGCAAGAGGTGCTCGAACAGGACTCCTTCTAAAAACTTTCAGGCTTTCAGAATCCTGATCAACCTCCTCCCCGTCTTCCACAGCAGAGAGAGGTAGTCTACTACCTGTAGATTGTTGATCGATATTACTTTGCTGCTCATGAATTTTGGGGGCTGAATCCTCAAACCCGACGCTGTTGTTCTTCCCGTGAGGACCAAGAGGGCTGGGACGATCCCTGAATCTGCGGTCACGCAAATTTGGAGTCCTTCCTTTTCGAGGAGATTGAGGAAAATCCTTGCATAGAAACTGAAGATTGTTACACCCATTTGGTGTTTTCACATTCAAAGAACCTTCCACTTTGCTTTCTCTGCTCGGTGTCGTCTTGGCAAGACTTGCTTTTTTCAAGATTGACTTGAGTAAATGATTATGAAGAGGGACATTTTCTCTCCCAATAGTTGCTATGCAGAGCCTATCAAACTCATGTTTGCGAATTTTGAGACTCAGAAATCTCGTGAGAAGATTAAAGTACTTACATGCTTTCACACTACCAAGCCTCCTTTCAATCTGTAACTTCTGCTCTATCGTGTCTTCAGGGGAAAAATACCGCACTGCTGGCATACTGCTTCCCCAAGCTATCACCGCTGTAATCAGAATCAAAACCTCATATCATTAAAGAGAAACACAACAAGCCTCATATAGCAAAATTTCATAATGTCAGGAACAACAAAATCAAAATGTAATGTCAGTTCCAAATTCATCAATTTCAGTAATTAAAATAAATCATGGCAAAGTAGAAACGCTACTGATTCGTGAGGAGTAAATTATAGCCAAATCTCAGATTCTAAAATTTTCAAAGCTAAAAACAAAGCATCCCATAATTCATTCGCTCAGTAGCTACCGACTAAGGGAACAATTGGTACTCTGGATCACTCTAATTTAACAAATGATAAGGTTAAGTAACAATTCAAATATATCGAAAAAGCGGTTAAGCAACTTCAAATCGATAATTGGACAAAATAGTGGACGAAGCTCGACGCGCGAAATGGATCAAGAATTGGAAACTGGCAACACGCAATGAAGCGGGAAAATAAAGCGAGAGAAGAGAATGCAAAACCTTAGAATTTGAATTGAGAGTGAAATGGTTGGTTCGAATTGCAATTATTGGATCAGTACAGTAGCAGCTTCTGCTTCGGAAGTTCGAGGAAAAGAAGGATTAGGGCTTGTTGCCAAGGATAGAGGAGAGAGGGACCTTGACCTTTCCGAAGCTTCTAAGTCGTAATGGTCAAAGGCACGTGCGTTTTGCAATGCGTAACACTAGCTGAGTTTATCTACGCCCTGATGCCAAACGTTGGAGGTCCCCAATCCCCATGTCAAAGCCCAACATAGCAATTATCAATCTACCACTAAAGTCATACACACTCCCTAACCATATTTTAAAAATTAAATTAAATTAAATTCATTGATTCCACTGTTTAAACCAACAATAGGTTAGCCATTCGATCTGTTTAATAGAAATAGGGCTAATTTCAAAATCGATGAGAATAAAAAAATAGGCGGAATGTGTATAAAATCAATACAAATTAGTTAAAAATTATTAATAAAAATTGATTCGAACTAATCAAATTTATTTTTTAATCATTTTAAAAATATATTTTAACTAAATAAAAGCTTAATGACAAGTTATAAGAACTCGTGTACATAAATTTTTATTGTTTTATTCTTTTATTGTTGATTTTTTAACAGAAAATATGTTCATTTTATGTTGGTTTAAAATTTAATTTGTCTTAATTTATAAACATTTTATGTTTATCTATTATTTAATATTATATTCAATATTATATCATCAATTCAATCACAGTTTAATTATGGTGGAATCATTGATAAACTTTGAATCAATATCTTTATTAATTCTATGATAAGTTTAATTTTTAAAAATTGATTCTATATTTAATGCACAATAACATAAGCAGGAAAAAAAATATGTGCGTCTGTTAACGAATATGATGTATTATATAAATATTGGAAGATAACTTTATTCCATTACCTCCTTTAATTCATCGTGTGTGTCTTTCGTTATGTCAGGCTTCTAATTTATTATTGAGTAATCTATAATATTTTATACTTGTTCAATGTTAATTGAAGGATTATTTGGTATTGGAATATATTTAGATGGAGTTGAAATTATTTTAAAAAAAAAAAAAAAAAGTGAGCGATGCAGGTGTGAGCAGTGCAAACAGCGTGTGAGCAGTCTGCAAACCGCGTCTACAAACCGTGTATGAACAGTCTGCCAACCGCGTATGTCTGATGGATCGACGTCATCGGTGACGTCACATACGCGTACGGTGCGTGTCGATCTGGCGTGTCTGATGTTTTCCGGCGTGAGCAGTGCGTGTACGCGTAAATGATATTCCGGCATGAACAGTAAGGCGGTGAACGGTGTTTACGGCGATGAACAGTGAATTCTCAGGCGTGAACAAGAATTTCGAAAATTTTCTATAAAAAGGGGGCTTCACACGAAATTTTCATTTCTTCACCTCTATCTAAGGTTCTCAAAGGTTCTAAGGCCGTAAACCACCATTTCTCTCATACTAAACCTTCCTAAACTTAGATTTCTCGAGATCCGAGATTCTACATCTATTCGAAGGATTGGAAGTAAGTTTCTTTAAGTTTGAAGCTAGATTTACCGTTCGTTTCTCTTCTCCTTCTCTTTCTTATAGAAATTCATGGTGTTCTTAGGAGAAACTCCGTTTTAAAGTGAATCTTCGGTGAATTTTGTTATAATCAAGTAATATTCGGTAGATCTAGTGTGAATCATCTTTACGAGGTAAGGGAAGTTTACTTTAACCTATGAACTATGTTTTGAACGGTTTAATATGCTATTTCAAGATATTTTGATATGATTTTGTTAGATCTATTGAATAAAAGCTATTTTCTAAGTCAGAATCGTTGTTAATTAGTTTAAAATCTTGAGATTTTGGCCGATCTATTATAAACTTGCCGTAGTTGAAATTTGTTAAAATAATTTTGGTGGCGTGCATCATCTTGAGATATATGTTTTGCATCATTATAGAGCCGAGTTACATGTTTAGGTGGGTAGACATGTAACGGTAAGTTCATCTTTGATTTCTTTGTCTTTGTCTTTGTCTGGATCCAGATACGGGAATGGGTCGCTCCGGGTAGCTCGGTTCCTTACGGATTAATTAGGTGTGAAACAGTTGGAAGCCGTTTTCATGCCGTGCATTAGATAAATCGGAAATGCATGGGGTTATTCTTTGTGAGAAATATTTTGCTCTATATATATATAATTTTATTTTATGTTTGGTAAGCTCACCCTTGCATTTCTTTCTATGTCGTTGTGTGCGTGTGTCTTTGCGATGATCGTACGGTGGTACGTGAGCGGATGTAGCAGTGTTGCATCTACTTCACAGGCTGAGGGGCCAGTGAAGAAAAGTTAGAAGCTGGAGTTGAGTAATAATGCATCAAAGTCCTTTTTCTTTATATATGAGACCTCATGTCGAGGGAGTCACGTATTATAATTTTTTTTTGGTATTTTGAATATTATAAACTAAATGTAATATTATGTTGATCTGTTGGATATTTGTTGTAAGGAACTTCATTTTTACTTTGAATGAGAAGTGAATTTTTATACTTATATTCTCTATTATTTACCTATTTTTAAATAAGTATGTGGTGTAGAAATAATGTTCTCGGTCCTTTATAAAAAGGGGTCGTGACACGTTATTAGATTTGAATTTGTGCATTTTTTACTTATTATTTTCTCGCTGATTAGCATCACTTAGTTATTATATTATATTTTCTGATCTTATCAACGGATCCTTAATATTTTACAAATTTTACAAATGTGTC
The DNA here is from genome assembly GCA_024086825.1 of Abrus pulchellus subsp. cantoniensis. Taxonomy (NCBI): domain Eukaryota; kingdom Viridiplantae; phylum Streptophyta; class Magnoliopsida; order Fabales; family Fabaceae; genus Abrus; species Abrus pulchellus. Next base: position 31,677,175 of record CM044049.1, read on the forward strand.
AAGTATAAAAATATTTATCTAAAATTGTCGTAAAATAAGGAGAGAAAAATTAGTCATTCATATACAAAATAAAGTTAAGGTTGCATATTAAATTAAAAGTTTTGTTAGGAGCTGAATTTAAATATTCATAAATAAATAAAATTATAAAAAAATACATAATTATTATATTAAAGTTATAAAAATATAATAAATATTTTTCATTCTAATAACTGCTTATCAGTTAATAAAATCCTTATATTAATTAGGTTAAGAATATTTTAAAACTCTATTCATTTGATGAGGTTAGCCTTTCAAAAGTTAAGACTCTTATATTATCACTTAAATGGATCCCACTGATTTCTACATAAGGGATTTCATGAACGACAACACTGAAGAATACAAGAATTTAATATTTAAAAGGTATATACAATGTGTAACGAAGAAAAAGATAATTTATATATCAAAAAATATTTTGATAAAAATAATAAATTTTTATTTTATTAAAAATTTAATGATAACATAAATACGATAAATTAATAATATAATAGTTGACGGTAAAATATAATTTTAAATATTTTTAAAATGTTAAAAATTACTTCTTCCGATCTTTTTTATAAAAAATAAAATAGAATATTTTCTTAATCTTTATTGTAAGAAAAAAATAATAGATTCAAGATATATTAATTATTAAATTTTTTTATACTTTTTTTTAATATTATTAAATATATAAATTATTAACTGTACCGTTTAATATTATGGATATTTTTTTAAAATAAAATTTATATTTATAAAAAATATAATAGACTTAATTACTTTCCTTTATCCTGATTTAGTTTTTTGTTTCTTATAAAAAATATTGAAAGGAGTAAATCTTAACAAAAAAAGATATATTTAAGAATTACTTTCAAAATATATTATTTTTGTAAGGATGAAAAATATAATTAAACTTATTTTTTAATAATATAATTTTTATTATATATATTCTATTAATATTTTTCTATTACTTTAAAATTTATTTTCAATAAAATATAAAAGAAAACTTAATCATTTTCAAACAAAATCTCATCTCACCATTTTGTGAAAAAAAAATAGTAATAAGTCTTATAAAAAATATTATTTTACACATTTATAAAAGAAATTTAAACACAAGAAAACTTTTTCATCCTTATTTAATATTTTTTACAAAAACAGACAAATCATAAAAGAGAAAATGATTGTTATGACAGAATAGAAATTAGAAATTAAAATGAAATGATGTAATTTGTTTTTTTGTTTAGAAAAGTGTTGCAAATTTTAATTTTTTAAAAAGTTTTCAACCAAGTAACAAGTGTACCTATTAATGAAAGGAGATGTTTTAGATCCTTCTAATATCATTTTCATGGAGACTATATTGTAAGCACATACTATTGTTGTTCATTGAATGATAAACAAATTCAAAAGTTTGAGAATATTTAAATTAAAATAAAATTTAAAATTAAAGAAAAAGTAAAAAGTAGAAAAATCATTGAGTAGATTTATAAGGATAAAAGTATGAGATATTAATTTTTTCTTGAGGTTATTTATATATTTTTTAATTTAATTATATTTAATTATGTTAAAATAATTATTAATTATATATATTTAATTATTACTACTACTTAATAATTTTATAATAATGATAATCTTCTTGTCTATATATTACCTTAATGATCATAAAAAGTAAAAAATTAAATAAGAGTATTAAAAAAATCATATTTGTTACTTAATTAACTTTTCAGAAATTTAAGTGATCAATTAATTATTTTAATTCTTAAATACAAATTACTTCTTAATTCTTTTAACATAAATTGATTAGCTAAGATTTATTATTGACTAATTAATTCAAGAATAATAATAATATAAAAAAGTGATTATAATTAAAAAAATAATACATATTATAAAATTAAATTAAGGTTGAAAAAGAGTTATATTACGAGAATTTGTCACGATCCCATAACGAAAGATATTTAGTTACACATAATTTGACTGGAAGCACACATTTGTTATGAGAAAAATAAAAAAGAGATAGAAAAAAGACTAAGTATTTAGTGTTAAGCATTTTTAACAAAACGAGTTAAACTTTTATATAGAGTATAGAATATAAAAAATAATAATTTTATTTAAAAAAATATATAATTTGATTTTCAAAAAGAAATAATTTTTTATTATCAAATTCAAAATTTAGATTCAAATTTAAATTTAAAATTTAAAATATAAATATTCTATACTTATTGCAATAATTTTTCTTTATAATTTAACTTATTTTAATTGTGTTGTTCAGTCACCACTTTCTACAATAAGACAAGATAATTTAGCTAGTTTAAAATATAAAATAACAATTTAAAAAAAGACTAAATTTTGATAAATAAATGGTAAAATGACAATTTATAATAAAAATATGATTTATTCTAATATTGTTATTCAAATTTTAAAATTTGTTAAATGGTTGTGTTTTCAAATTAGTCATTAGTCAAACTAGTCATTAATCAAACTAGTTATTGGTTCAACTGTTTTTCAGTTAAATTAATCATTATATTATATCCTACATATACTCTTTATATTTATACCATTTATTTATGTAAATATTTTCTCACTTTTTCCTCATCGTTTATCAAAGTTAAAACTCAAATAATCATTCACATGGATACAAGTGATACATACTATGAAGAAATGGTAGAGGGACAAATTATAGAAGATTTCATAATGAAGGCACCAAAGAAAAATACATGAAATTGATACTTGAAAAGGATATTCAATGTAAAACTAATTTCTCAAATAGGCATACACAACCGTGAAGAAGAATATAACTGCTGTTCAATGACTACTTTTATGAAAATCTAGTTTACATAGAGACTTAATTCTGACAAATGTTTTAAATTTAAGCAAGTATTCCTTCGTTCTTATTGTTGAAGCTCATAGCAATCATAATGACTATTTTTAAATGAATGTTGCAACTAGTAGAATATGTACATTGGCATATAAATCAGAAACTTATAATGTAGATGACTGTGTATGAATTGATGAAAGCATTGCAGTCTAGATGTTTATGGAACATAGTAACGAGCTTTTTGGAGCTGCATACATAACAATGGGGACATTCAATGTTTGCGACAGGACAATGACATTACAAGGTAATCATGCCAAACCGATAACCATGCTCGAAGCAATGACATAACAAGACTTGTGGATTTCTCATGTATGTTTTTTTTTTTTTTTTTAATTCAAATAACAACATCAATGTAACACATTAAAGTAGTCTAATATACTGAATGATATTTTGCAACATCAAGAAATAATATGTTGAGCGAGCATTTGGAGTTCTCAAATCTTAATTTGCAATTATAACATGGATCAGCACGTGCTTGGAAGCACATGTATATAATCAAATATATCTTATATGCATGCATCACATTGCATAACAATAATAACATGATTGTTAAAGAGGAACAACACATATGATGGTTCTTTTTATTATTCCTATGACCATTTATAAAATGATATATTAACAATTTAATCATATAGTGGTTTTGATCCCAATTTTTTTTTTAAACTTACTTGCGAAGGAAAGCTAATCTTATAACATATTTACAAAGGAAAGTCATTATTTGTCACAGAAAAATTCATCGTCCAACGTCAGACTTGGTAGAACATATTTGGGAATGTTTTAGTAGTGAAATTAACCAAAATTAAATGTTGTCTTAAATTTATAATATTTTATATTATATATTATTTTCAAAAAATAATAAATAGAATATATTATGTTTTAATCTATAATTGCATAAAAACTGTGCATAAAATTATTTTATTTTCAATATTTTATTTTTTATAATGTGAAAAAATAAAATAAATCAGAAAATTTGTATTTAAAAATTAAAATAAATATTAATCACATATGGAAATGTGAGATAACTTATAGAACACATCTAATAAATTTTTAAGAATTACATAATTAGAGATAAGAGTTTCTTAAATAGTAAAAATTAAAGTAATATTTATAAAATTTACATAAAATAATAAGAATTTAATTTAAATACACTAATATTGTAAAACCTTTGAATTGTCATATATTATAGATTGTCATATAAATTTAAAATATATTTTTATAATAATTAATATAAAAATTATAGCTCTAATGTATTTTAATAGATGTTCACACATGTATTAAAATTAGTAGTAAATTTATTTAAATAATATTATTTTTAGAACAATTTTTCAAAATAGAATCTTTTTAAAACATATTTCCTGTCTTATATGAATTTTGGCTAGGTCAGCACCTATATCACACCTGCATATTCGATAGCATATTTTTATTAATTTTTTAATAGATCATTGTTTGCATCCAGCAGATACATATTCAGATGTTGACATATGGTGGAGAGAGAATAAGTATTGCCCAAACAAGAGAGTCAAACGAGAGACGGTTCGGATAGTGACACATGTTGCGTGCAAAATAGTACTGACTAGTTAAGAGCGATAGGCGTATCACTGGTCAAACTGCGGTAAAGCTATTGTGCGATACACATGGAAGCATGACTCGTGTCATTATCTGCTGGTATTAATTCATATACACTCTTTTATCTAGGGATGGCTATGGGTAGGGTACTATAGTACTCATCTCCATACCCATGTTTTAAAAAAATACTCGTACCTGCCCCCATACCCACGTGGGTATAAACATTAATCCCTGTACCCGTACCTTCTGGGTACCCGCATCCCTATCTTGTACTCATTATCCGCGCTTGTTTGAGAAAAAAATATTTATAAAGAAAAATATATTTGTATAACTTCACATAAGTAGCATAATAATACAAAAATTCAATATGTAGTTGCCGAACAAGGTACAAACATAGATAAAAAAAAAATATTCAAAGATTATAAATGTTAAATGTATCTTAATATAATAATTTTTTAAACTAAAATTCTTAGAAACAATAAGCGAAACTAAAGACACAAGTTATTTGTCAGTAATAACCCTATCTTGTGTGAGATTTGATCGATTGGCAATGTTAGAGCGACAATAAAATAGATTTGTACAATGGTTGTCCCTTTGTGTGGGATCATTGTGACGGCATTGACAACTAACTCTAATGAATAACGTTTCATAGTTGTTAGTTTTTAATGAGACAAACATTAAGAATGATAATAGAGTTAGAGTAGAGAAGTTCAATACTAACACAGAAAGTTGATACATAATTTTTTTTTTAACTTTTGAATTTAAAATTGTAAGAAAAATAATAGATTTAATTAAAATAATATATATATATATATATATATATATTAATACTAGTATTTTTAACTCATATACTATACGAAAGTATTTTATCAAAAATACAAAGTTTTGAAAAATTATTTTAATGAATTAAATATTTATAATGTAAATAAATTTTAAAAGAAAGAATTTGAATAAAAGATAAATAGTTACAATAAAATTTTATAATAAAAAAATATACGTGTATATTAAAAAAATTATACTTTTTTATCTGAAAAAATTAACAAATAAAAATTAACAATAATTTTTTATATTTATATCTTTTCAAAAACTTCTTTATTTGTGAATAAATAGTAAGAATAATATTATTTAGATTCAATAGATTATAGTTGTGCTTGTAATACATATGTTGCATAGAAAAATATTATTTTAAATTAAAATATAAAAAATAAAATTTAAATATTATTAATAAAAAATAAGTTTACAATAATAATAGGTGATTATAAAATTTACAAAATATTTACAATATATTTATTATTTATTATTTACTTTATGATTTAAACATCAATATAATTTTATTAACAAAAATATTTGTGTAAAAAATATTTTATGTATGTCATATATAAATAATATTTTAAAAGAAGTCAATCTCATATTAACTATATAATAATTAAATTATATTAGCCTAATTAAATGATATAAAATAGTAAATAAATTTTTCTATTAAAAATATAAAACAAAAAAAATTTTTTGGTTTACTTTATTATTAAATATTTTTATATTTATCTTATATAACTTCACATAAATAATATAATAATATAAAAATTTAATGTATATTTGTAAAATAAAGTTCAAGCATATATATATATATATATATATATATATATATATATATATATATATATATATATATATATATATATATATATATATATATGCGAGTATGGAGCGAGGCGGATACTTAGATACTCATACCCGCACCTATCTCTATTAAAATTTGCAAGTTTTTACCCACATCCATACCCGTACCTGTATAGCAGATAAATATCCTATTCATTATGGATAAATTTTGCGGGTACCCATTGAATACTTTACCTATTGTCATCCCTACTTTTATCTAATTTTTAAGGGCTATATATATAATCATTCTACAAATGTGCACATCTTTACCCTAGAGGAAGGAAGAAAAATACAAAAAGTGATATTATAAGGTTAGTTAAATTATAGTTTTATGTTTTTAATTTTTTTATTATGAGTTTTATTTATTTATAGTTTATAGAAAAATGTAATATTTTATGTTAGTTATTTATATGAAATTGATTTTTTAATTAGTAGTTAAAATAAAATTGTATTAGTATAATGAAAATTTGTTTTAAAAAAATAATATCTAAATAATGTCAAGATTTTATTTGTGTATAATTGCAGTAACTTATTATGTATAAATGATTAAAAATTTGTAGATATTATTTAAAAATTAAAAATTTATGGGAACAAATATAAAAATGATGTAAAAGAATTTAGTAAAGATAATAGATTATGATATAATTGAAAATGATATAAAAATATAATATGATATAAGTAAACTATATAAATACGATTTGACATATAAGTTTTTAATGTGTAATAAAATTTTATGAACATTTTGTATTTGTGTTTTAAATAAATTAATAGTGTTAAAAAGAATAAACTGTTACTGGTGACGTTAGTTTTAATGCATATATAGGTATTCAAACAATTTAATAATGAATATACAAATCTGTTGTGTAATTTATGTTGATAATTAATTATAATTATACTAATTTTATTGTGTTAAAATTGAAAAAATAATAAAAATATAAATTAATGTAGTATTATTTAATCTTGCATGGTAGGTTTTTAAATTATTTATAAACTAAGAATTATGTTACTTTGTCCTTTATAAAATAAAATAGATATTGTAAATAAAAATAGTTTATTATAAATTTAATATGTTGTTAAAAAACTGTATTTATTAAAAAAATGTGTAAAATATGTAAAATTAGGAAATAAATATAGTTAAAAATAAATTAGTTTTATATAAAATAGAAAACATAAACAATTATTGACATAGTATAATTTAAAATAGAAAAATGTTGTATATGTAAAAACTTAATAAACAAGGTTTGATAACGTAAATAAAATATTTTTATTATTGTATGTTTGATGTAAAATTTATATGATTTAAAATAAAATTATTAAATTTGACTGATTTAATTTGTTGTATGTGTATTTAATTTGTTAATGTAGGATGACTGATTTTATGATAATAGTATATTAGAATGGTTGAATATTTTCAAGTAATTTGAAAAAAATAATAAAATGATTAAAATTAAATGTGAAATAAATTTTGAGATATTAAAAAGAAAAATTCATTAAAAATTAAAATTATCTACTAATCAGGTTATATTTAGATTGATTTCACGATTTTTGATAAATTCAATTAATAAACAATATACAATTATGGATATATGTTTAACTAAAATTTTGTATACCTAAAATTTGTTTCAGTTTATTCAAAATTATTCTGCATTTAAAACATTTTTCATTAAATTATTTTTTCATACCTTTAATTTACCCTCCTAATTAATCTTAACAATAATAAGGTTTATTACAAATTTTAATTAATTTTTTATGTTTTATTATGCAATTATCTTATTTTGAATATAACTAATTATCCATTTTTTATCTCAGTCAACTTAATATATTATTATTATGTTGTAATTATAGACTTCTGTATTTTTAATTTACTATTTTATAAAAAAACTAAACCAAAAATTTATTATATTCACAATTAGAAAAGAATATTTATCTATTTTTCCTGACATCACGAAAAATTTTACACAAAATTTACTATTTTTTTAGTTATTGCATTTAAACCTAAACATACTAACAAATGTTTTTTAATTTAATACTAAACTTCAGGATTAACTATAACAACAATTAATCAATTTCTAAATCTATTTTTTATCAACAAAAGTTAATTCCAATATTACTTTTTTTAATTATTTTCTTATTAAATTACAAAAAAAAATATAAACACTTAAATAAATTATACAAAAAATATATATGAAATTTTTATTTTTCACTAACCTATGTTACCAATTGAAAATGGACCCCCACTTTTATACCTCTCTGATACCGACAACTGTAAAATTTCAAAACATAACAAACTGTTATTTTTTTCTACAAATAAAATAAACTTATTTATTTCATAATTTTATTTTTACTTTTGAATTTTGCTCAAAATAATATTGCAAAATCAAAAAATCGTTCCTAGAAATTTCACAACAACAATAGAGAAAACACTTCTGATAGCAGCATTAATGGAAGAGGAACCTTAGGGAGGGGAAAAAGAAGGGCTTCACGGCATCAATTTTGATGAAAACACGTGTCAAAATTCGAGGTAATTTCACCATTGATGCTTTGATAGCGCAATCAAGGTGTCAGAAACAACAATGTCTAGGATTTGAACACATGTCTTATTTTTTTTCTAAGCATTCATTTTAAAAGACTGTCGCAACCGGAGCCACAACGGGACGGCGATGACAAGGAGTCGCCACCAAAGTTTATTAAAGAAAACGTTAAAAAAACTTTTAATTAAAAAAAAAATCTTCGAAACCAGATTTGAGCTCGGGAGTCATTTACGTGTAAGGAAGATATTAGCACCTTATGACGTCCGTTGATTAAAACGGCTACCTTATAATTAATTGTGCAAAATTTTATTTTAACTTTAAAAATATTTATTTCACTCTAAAAGAAACTAATTAATATTTTTTACTATTTTCAAATTTGTTATTATTATTATTTTTATATTTATTTCTATTTTTTACAATTTTTTTGAGATATTTTAATTTTATTTTTTAAAATAAGAAAACATAATAAAAATTATTTGAATTAAAGGAATGAGTTATTTGTAAAAATATTATTCTTTTTTTTATTTTTTGCATTAAAAAAATATATAGTAAAACTTAACACTTTATTTTTTTATTTCCTATTTTTAAAATAAAAAAAATTTGTTTTTTTAATTTTTATAAAGAAAATGTGCTAGAAATTAATCTTAATTTAAAATAATTTTAAAGATATTTTGAACCTGAAAATTTTTTTTAACAAAAATTGGACTTGACGGGTCAGGTTCTCGCTCCTACGTATCTTCCGTATGCAACGAAAGAATCAAAGCTACCACGTAGTTTTTTTTCAAAAATTATGCTTTCAATAAGTTTCAAAGATTTTATTTCTTTCTTTTTTTTGTGAAAAACTTAATTTTTCTTGATTATTATTATTTTTAAGTAAATTCACTCCTGCACAGGATTCAAGTTAGCACATGGCTACTCAATAAACCCTTACAATCCAAGAAACGTTGAAGGTGGATCCTCCACTCTATCAAAATTACTTTGCCGTTGCGTGGATTCAAAAGACTTTTTTTTAATAATGAAAAATTGATATACCTTTTAATTTGAGATTTTTGCACGCAAAAAAAGAAACAAACGAGAGACATACATAACAAATAAATAAATACAAGAGCAAACAAAAATGATGAGTAAATAACTCTTATTCAATTTAAGAAATAAGTTTTTTTTTAGGTTAGGATATGCAAAGAAATTAGGAGTTTTAGAATGTATGAAAAGAAAAAAATTTTAAGATTTGGAAACATTAAATTTTTATTACTTGGAAAATTGTTAGGGTTGAAAAAAGTAGTTTGTTTTAGACCTTGCAAAAAAATTGAATGATTTTGGGTTAGAAAAACAAATATTATTTTTACGATTTGAAAAAAAGGAATAATTTAGAGTTAGAAAAAAATAGTTTGTTTTTAGGGTTTGCAAAAAAGGTAATACTCGGAACTAGAAAAAAAAATTTCATGGATTTGAATTTTATTTTTTAGGGTTTGACTGAGGGTTTTTATGGTTAAAAGAACATTAAGTTTTTAGGTTTACGAAAAAAAAATAAAAGGGTTTATCATTAAAAAAAGGTTCTTGGAAAAAAATTAGATTCTTTAGGATTTTGCAAAAAGGAATGATTTATGGGTTGAAGAAAAAGTTTTTTTTTACAAAATGAACAAATATTTCATGTAAAAAAATTGAGATTTGCAGAAAGAAAAATTTTAGAGTTAAAAGGAAAATTAAAAATTTTGTAGGTTTATAAGAAAAAGAAAAGTTTTTAAGTTAGATAAACTAGATTTTGTAAAAGGAAAAAACTTTAATACAGACGAAAGGAAAAACACATAAAGATATGATGAGTAAAAGAAAAAAGAAATAACAAAGGAAAAAGGAAATAGTAGTTCTTACCGAATGATAAAGAGAAGTGGATTATATTTTTGTTGACTCATTTGTAATGAGTCAGAGTTTTTGAGTCAACTTTTCCTTCAACTTTCTAGATATGTTCTTTTCAATTGATCTATAGGACTATGCTTTTAACTCTTAATTGATTTTCTTTTAGCTCTTTCCTCTTTGTCTCTGTTTCTCGAGCTCTTTCTCTCTTGAATCTCCTCTTTCTCTTCGTTTCCTGAGCTTTCTCTCTTGAATTCTCTCTTTTTTTTCTCTCTGTACTCTCAAAGTATCTCTGTAAAGAAAATAAAAAGTATCCACCTGCAAAAGTCTCCCCTCTAAAGACCTAAACTTTCTATTTATAAGCATTTTCTAAAACCCTAGATCCTATTTATTTATTTATCTTTAATAAAAGCTTCCTTATTTTCCAATAACCAGTAAAAAATCTACAAACAACTTTGACCATTTCTAAATCTAATTTTAAATTTTTAAATTTGAAAATTTAAATTTAAATTTTAAATTAGTTTTTTTTATTTTCTTAACCTCTTAAAAAATAGAATTATATTTAATTTTTTATTTTAAAATTTATTTTTAAGGGGACCCAGATAAAATTGGGTATTCACAGTTGCCCCTCTTTAATTATTTTTTACTAAATAATATGAATAATAAAATTTTCATATTATTATTGTAAGAAATAAGTAAAGAAGTGAATTAATTTTATTTGTGGTCCTGTGTAACACAAGCATTGTATACGAGCCAGGTTTTGTGAAGGAGAACTAGTCAGGTTCTAGACACTGTAAAAATATAAAAAAGCCAGTCAGATTCTGGACTTTGATAAATGTAAAGGTGTCAGTCAGGTTCTGGATTTTAGAAAAATATATAGGTGCCAGTCAGATTCTGGACTTTGGAAAATGTAAATGTGCCAGTCAGGTTCTGGACTTCTGAGAAAGTAAAGATGCCAGTCAGATTCTGGACTTTTGATGAAAGTAAATGTGCCAGTCAGGTCCTGGACTTTCAATGAAAGTGAACACGCCAGTCAGATTCTAGACTTTAAAAAATGTAAAGGTGTCAGTTAGGTTCTGTGAAGGAGAAGCCGTTAGTTTCTAGACATTATGAAAATGTAAAATGTGCCAGTCAGATTCTGGACTTTGAGAAAAGTAAAGAGGGGAGATGAGAGGACTTGTTTTGCCTGCTCTGTCTTTCATTTGATGATAAGTCAGGAAGAGGAAGAAGGTCTGGTCCTGTTCTTGGTCTTGTATTTGAGTGTCAGATTTTAGATTTCAGACATTGATAAGAAGTAAAGGAATCGATAAAATTTCAAGCTTTAACAAAAAATTAAAGATATAGTTAGCTACTGAGTTTTCGTAGAATAATAAAGAAGTCAGTCAAGTCTTGACTTTTAGTATGAGGAAAGGCATGAGAGTTTTTGGAAAAGGAGTAGGAACAAAAAGGTCCATGAGACATACTAGGCATGTGAGCGTATGAAATGAATAAGTACAAGGCATACAAACTGAGGTATATATAAGGCTCATAAGATGATTCAAACATGCAAAGGTATAAGATGAGAATAAAACATAGGCATGTGAGATAAAAGAAAGCCTTGCAGGATCCAACTAGAATGAGAGTAAAGTTTGTGAGATATAAGGGCATGAGTGGTGGAATAAGCATGTGGACCCTTAAGAAAAATTAGTATGAGTGCCTCTGAAATGCGAAGCATGAGACTTGTGAATTGCAACAAGTACAACATTCTTTGATGCATAAAATACATGAAGCTTATGATTAAGCACATGTATTGGCTTAGGCCTCAGGGATTATGAACATGAGTATTTGTAAGATGGATGGGTACTACAACTTTTAAAACAAGCTTAACATAAAAGCCTACAAGGTAAAGTAGGCATTAGGCCTAAGATTACAATAGGCGCTAAGTCCTTGGGGATGAAGCGCACATAGAAATTTATGAGATAAACTTGCGTGAGGGCTTCGTTGGTAAGCAAGTAAGAATAGGCGCGCTAACCTATGAGGTACAATGAGCTTAGGACTTCATATGCATAAAACCTATATAGGCACGAAGGCTTGCACAATAGGCAAGAGATAGATTTTTGAAAGCAACAAGTATGAAAGCCTAAAAAATGGATAGGTAAAAGTCTATCGAAGGCCACGAGCATAGAGACCTATAAGAAAACACGTAGAAACCGATGAAAGGAAATTATGTGAGGGATTAGTTGGTAAGTGAGTGAGGCCCATAAGAATAAACGTTCTAACCTATGAGGTACAATAAGTTTACGCTTTCATAAACATAAAGGTCCAAGAAATGTAATAAGCATAGAATCTATGTAGGCACGAAGGCTTGCACAATAGACAAGAGATGAATTTTTGAAAGTAACAAACATGAAAGCCTATAAGGTGGGTAGGTAAGAGTCTATTAGATGCCACGAGCATAGAGACCTATTAGATTAAGAAAGCACGAGAATCTATGAGGTCTATGTAAAGGCATAAAGTTTGTAAGATGGAGAAGGCCTAGATACCTATGGATTAAAGTAAGCATGAGGACTTAACATTATAGCCTAACAAGTGCAGGCATGATGGCTTATGAGATACAACAAGCATGAAGCTATGAGGTAAGTACGTGCAAAAGCTTATGAGATGTAGCAAGTACAAGGGCTTTGAAATTAACTGACTTTAGAGTATGCAAGAGGAGATAGACTCATGGGCCTGTGGAATAAGATAGCCATAAGACCTATGAAATGGGTGGGTATAGAAGTATGTAAGATGAAGAACGTACAAGAAGAAGCAAGTACAAAAGCTTGAGATTAATTGATATCATAGCTCATAAGATAAGATAGGCACATGGAACCTATCCAAGATGAAGAATGTACCAAAATTTATGCAAAGAAGCAGGCATAAGAGCTTAAGATTAGCTGACATCAAAGCTCATAAAATGAGATAGACTTATGAGATGAGTAGGTAAAAAAGTGTGTGAGATGAATAATACATGAGAATCAATTAGAAGAAGCAAATACAAGAACTTGAGATTAGTTGACATCGTAGCTCATAAAATGAGATAGGCTCATAGGCCCCGTGAAATGAAATAACCATGGGACCTATGAGATGGGTAGGTACAGAAGTATGTAAGATGAAGAATGCACAAGAATCTATTAGAAGAAGCAAGCACAAGAGCTTGAGATTAGTTGACATCATAGCTCATGAGATGATAGAAGTGTTTGAGGCAAAGAATGCGTACGAACGTATGAGAAGAAGTAGGCACAAGATCTTAATATTAGTTAACATCAGAGCTCGTAAGACACATGGGCCAGTGAAATGAGATAGCCTTGAGACATATGAGATTGATTGTATAGAAGTGTGAAATGAAGAATGTATAAGAACCTATAAGAAGAAGAAAGAATAAAAATTTAAGATTAATTGACATCAGAGCTCACAAGATGAGATAGATACATGGACCTGTGAAGTGAGATAGTCATGGGATCTATGAAATAGGTATGTACAAAAGTGTATGAGATGAAGAATGCATAAGAGCCTAGTAGAAGAAGCGAGTACAGAAGCTTGAGATTAGTTGACATAAGAACTAATAAGATGAGATAGATACATGGACCTGTGGAATGATATAGTCATGGGATCTATGAGATGAATATGTACTGAAGTCTGTGAGATAGAGAATGCATAACAACTTATGAGAAGAAGCAAATACCAGAATTTTAAGATTAGTTGACATCAGAGCTTATAAGACTCATGGACCCTTAAAATGAGATAGTCATAGGACTTACGGAATGGAGTAGGCACATGTTCCTTCATGGTGCATAAATATAATCATAACAAGTTTGAGACATTAAGGTGAGTAGTAACTAGAGCTTATGAGATACAATAGCAAACACAAAAACATATAAGATTAGGAAAGCATGACAAGCTATGAAAGATAACATATATAAAAGTCTATGAGATGATAGGTGCGAGACTTAAGGTGTAACAAATGCATAAGCCATTAAGAAATAATGAGTACAAGGTGCTATGGAATGAGGTAGACACAGAAATTTCAATGGTTAAAAAAGAATAGTTATGAGATAAAACTAATTAGACGATCTTTGAACTAGGAGTAAATGGTGTCTTCGATCAGAAGTAGGCATAAAAACTTGAATGACAAGAAATCTTATGATGCAACAAGTGTGTTTATGAAATGGAATTGACATGAACATTTATCATATGCAATAAGCACAATAATAAAGCTAGAACTATAGGTGGTTGAGAGATCAAGATCATCTAAGTAATATGAAAGACAATCCTAGTTGAATTAATTGATACATGATAATGTCAAAGGTACAAGATGTCAAGATGACGTAAAATGTAAAAAAAAAGATGCAAAATGAATATTAACAATTTTTTTTATTTTAAAATAGTTTAAAACCTATCGTCTTTACAAAGTCATGCACCCAATGAATCAAAATATGAGCAATTAAAATGATGTTAAAAGATGATGCAAGACAAGTTATTTTCATTTTCAAATAGTTTAAAGCCTATCATCTTACAAAGTCATGCTCCTTATGAATCAAATATGAGCAAGGACTCATGGTGTTTTTTTTTTGCTTGACTTGTGACTAGATGATTGGCCAATGTGCTTTCGGATTAGCTTCTGCTAATTTTCTGTGAGCTGAAATGATGATATGCTTATTTTTTCATATTATATTTATTGATAACTCAATGAACTTCTTATGAATAAAAACAAATCAAAATAATTGTAATGTTCTCTCTTTTTTTTTTTTTTGTGGACACATGTTTCCCTCCAATATATGTTTATCAAAATGTAAAATAAATTAATGGTAAAACAAAGAAAATCAACAATTTATTTAAGAGAGAGGTGAAACACATTGTAAAGAGGGTAATGTATAGCGGGTGAGAATGAAATGCATATAGTTTGAAATGGATGGAATCAAAATGAATGACTACAATGATACTGGAGTAATGTTTTTTGAACAATGCTAGTTGCACATGTTAATAATATTGACCACTCATTAACAAGCTTAGAAGTAGGTTAACCAAGCTTGAAGTCTTATTAATTATCCCAGTTTGAAGTCAAGCACTTCAATTGACTCTCTTTTGCCTCAGTTTACATTCATGTCATTTCATTATTTTTATCTGAAAATTATTAATTATCCCATTTTGAAAAGCTTGGAACATCATTTATTGACACTTATCGATTGCCCCTATTTGAATATATCATGCCAATTGTCCCAGATTAAGGATTTCAACACATCCACTGATCCAATTTAAGCTTTTATCATGCTTTTCATTTATGATCCATTTTGGTAACTTTTTTTTATTTCATGAAACCTTTTTTTCACTTTTCTTTTTTCTTTTTGGAAAATCTAGCAGTCAAGTCTCTATTTTTTTCTTTTGCGCTGACTTTTGCCTAAGTTACTCTTTTGAGTTTTCAACCTAGCGGACATATTTTTTTTTTTTTAATTTGCATTTAAGATCCTTTTTGGTAACTTTTTTTTGTTTTTATTTCATGAAACCTTTTTTCTTTTTTCTTTTTGGTATTTTTCAAATCTAACAATCGAATCTTTCCTTTTTTTTTCATCCTTTTTTCTTTTGTTTTTTTTTTTTTGCATCTTTATTTTTCTTTTTAAAGAGATCCCAACTATCATATCTGGGAGAAGTAAAGTCTAATCAAAAAATCCTTGTGGCATAATGTATTCAATCTTTTGATGTCCAAGTGGGGTCTAATTTATAAGTATGATCACATTTTTTATTTTCAAACTTGTTTCCATTTGTACTCTTAAAAAGAAGGTTTTGTCATGTTTCGTAAGGAAAATTATTTTAATTCCACAAAAAGTTGCCCCATTGCACTTATTCTTCTTTGATCCAAACCTTTTTTTTTTCTTCCAAAATATTGCCCCAATTACAATCCAATCTTTGTGACTGTTCATTACAACGATATTCATACATCAAGATAAAGGTTCCAAATACATGCATTTTTCTCATTTGCTTGAATAACGAGACAGTCAAAGTTATTTGATATAATACTACCATTATTGCATTGTTTGGGATAAAATTTATGAATAGTGAACTTAAAATGAAAGATAATAGGTAAGAAAATAAAGTTCAAAATATATGAAAAGGAAACATGTTAGTTTAAATTCCAAAAAAAAAAAAGGGATACCCTAAAGCCTTAGGTAAAACATTAGAATTATTGCAAAATTATTTTGAAGAATTAAAAATCAAAGGAAGATTAATGACTTCTCAATTGTTAAATTTTTATTTAGCAAACAAGCATAGAAAAATGTCTTCCTTGGGATATGACATTCCATCTTAGGACTCAGTTCAAATTAATGAAGTACAGCTGAATAGGCATTAGAGAGTTATCTAAAAAGAAACAATTTGCTCTATTTCTTTAGCGATCGTTGTGACTTTAAAATCCTGGTCATTTTTACCTTTGGTTGGTTGATATCTCTCTTCATCTCTTAGTTATAGTATTCTAACTTATTGATCATGTCCAATTAGGAACATTCAACGTAAGGATGTAACACTAGAAGTATGCTTCCTCTTAGGTCAAAAAATAGTTGACTCTTATTCTAAAGGAGCATTCTCTCCTCAATAGATGAGATCTATCTACTAGCAGTGTGTAGAACATCATATATTTTCAATCAAAAACTATTGTTCATCAATGGATATTGTTTAGATCAAACTCAATAATGAACAAACATAATCTTGATATTTCTCATTTGCTAGTATAACATTGAACAACTTTAAATATTTTTACTCTAAAAGTAAAATTTTTTTAAAAAATAATTAGAAAAAAGAAAAATGCAACTTAGTATGCTTCTAAAATGTTATATAAATATACATTATTTTGAAAAATGAACATATGGATAAAATGCCTGAATTATTTTTTAAAAAGTGAATGCATTAATGACTTTGGAATATGTGAATGGAGGGATCATCATTTTTTTTTTGTTTTCCAAGTGAATGCATAAATAATTTTTTTTAGTATATGCGAATGATAGAATCATTTTTTGTTTTACAAGTGAATGCATGAATCATTTTTTTTGTATATGCGAATGATAGAATGATTTTTTTATATGCCAACGCATGAATCATTTTTAAATGTGAATGCATTTTTTTTGTCTATGCGAATATCTGGATCATTTTTTTATGCGAATTCATGAATCATTTTTTTATATGTGAATGCATTAATTATTTTTTATATATACGAATGCATGAATCATTTTTATATGTGAATGAATGAATATTTTGTTTTGTATATATGAATTCATGAATATTTTATTTTTGTATGAATCAATTCTTTTTGTATATGCGAATGGATAAATATATTTTTTTTGTATACACGAATTCTTGAATATTTTATTTTTGTATGAATCAATTTTTTTGTATATGCGAATGCATGAATCATTTTTTTTTTGTACAAAATGTGTAGGATGAACAATTATGAATGATTTTAAACAAATGAAGGAACAAGATAAATTTTATAAAGAAAATATATTTTATTTTTATTTATTTTTATTTTTCTACATTTCTATGGTAAAAACTCAAATTTATGGAGTTCACTATGTCCTTTTGTTAGTGCATGGTTTCATGGATAAATCTAGATTCCTATAGTCTTGTATGGCTCCCAGATTGCCCTTATTAAATAATAAGGCCCTAGCTCATAACTTAGTCATAAGTAGGGACGTGTCCTCTCAATATGAGTAAGTCAATGTACTAGTAACAATATGAGTGGTAGCTCAACAACTACCAAGTGAGCATAAAGCCCCTCAATAGTAGTTGTAAAGACACCTTCTATTCCTAGGCTCGCATAGGCTTGGGTATAAAGCCCGAATGTGTGTGAGGTAAGTGTTAGTGATGTGTGTGCATAGAGCATACAAGTCTTTACCCTATTAACTACCCATCTAACACAGACTAACTAATACTGAAAAATGTACAAAAGTCATCTAACCTAAGATTTACAATATAGCAAGAGAAATAGTAACAAGATATTTATAAAAATAAACTGAACAATAAATAAAATAAAAGGAATACACAAACAAAATGATGAGTGAAATAAAAAAGATTAACACTTTTGCACACTTAATTAGATTAGGTTTGACTCTAAAAAATGTACCCAGTGGAGTCGCCATTTGTCGCAACCGGGGCCACAACGGGACGACGATGACAAGGAGTCGCCACCAAAGTTTATTAAAGAAAACGTTAGAAAAACTTTTAATTAAAAAAAAAATCTTCGAAACTAGATTTGAGCTCGGGAGTCATTTACATATAAGGAAGGTATTAGCACCTTACGACGTCTGTTGATTAAAACGGCTACTTTCTAATTAATTGTGTAAAATTTTATTTTAACTTTAAAAACATTTATTTCACTCTAAAAGAAACCAATTAATATTTTTTACTATTTTCAAATTTGTTATTATTATTATTTTTAGATTTATTTCTATTTTTTACAATTTTTTTGAGAGATTTTAATTTTATTTTTTAAAATAAGGAAACATAATAAAAATTATTTGAATTAAATGAATGAGTTATTTGTAAAAATATTATTCTTTTTTTTTTATTTTTTGTATTAAAAAAATATATAGTAAAACTTATCTTAACAATTTATTTTTTTATTTCTTATTTTAAAAATAAAATAATTTTTTTTTAATTTTTATAAAGAAATTGTGCTAGAAATTAATCTTAATTTAAAATAATTTTAAAGATATTTTGAACCTAAAAAAAATTTTTTAAAAAAATTGGACTTGACGAGTCAAGTTCACGCTCCTACGTATCTTCTGTATGCAACGGAAGAATCAAAGCTACCACGTAGTTCTTTTTCAAAAATTATGTTTTCAATAAGTTTCAAAGATTTTATTTCTTTCTTTTTTTTGTGAAAAAATTAATTTTTCTTTATTATTATTATTTTTAAGTAAATTCACTCCTACACAGGGTTCAAGTTAGAACACGGCTACTCAATAAACTCTTACAATCCAAGCAACGTTGAAGGTGGATCCTCCACTCTGTCAAAATTACTTGGCCGTTGCGTGAATTCAAAAGACTCTTTTTTAATAATGAAAAATTGATATACATTTTAATATGAGATTTTTGCACGCAAAAAAAAAAACAAACGAGAGACATACATAACAAATAAATAAATACAAGAGCAAACAAAAATGATGAGTAAATAACTCTTATTCAATTTAAGAAATAAGTTTTTTTTTAGGTTAGGATATGCAAAGAAATTAGGAGTTTTTGAATGTATAAAAAGAAAGAATTTTTAAGATTCGAAAAATTTAAATTTTTATTACTTGAAAAATTGTTATGGTTGAAAAAAGTAGTTTGTTTTATACCTTGCAAAAATATTGAATGATTTTGGGTTAGAAAAACAAATATTATTTTAACGGTTTGAAAAAAAGGAATAATTTAGAGTTAAAAAAAATAGTTTGTTTTTAGGGTTTGCAAAAAAGGTAATACTCGGAACTATAAAAAAAAAACAATTTTCATGGATTTGAATTTTAATTTTTAGGGTTTGACTGAGGGCTTTTATGGTTAAAAGAACATTAAGTTTTTAGGTTTACGAAAAAAAAAGAGGGTTTATCATTAAAAAAAGGTTCTTGAAAAAAAATTAGATTCTTTAGGATTTTGCAAAAGGAATGATTTATGGGTTGAAGAAAAAGTTTTTTTTTTTTTTTTTACAAAATGAACAAATATTTCATGTAAAAAAATTGGGATTTGCAGAAAGAAAAATTTTAGAGTTAAAAGGAAAATTAAAAATTTTGTAGGTTTATAAGAAAAGGAAAAGTTTTTAAGTTAGATAAACTAGATTTTGTAAAAGGAAAAAAATTTAATACACACGAAAGGAAAAACACATAAAGATATGATGAGTAAAAGAAAAAAGAAATAACAAAAGAAAAAGGAAATAGTAGTTCTTACCGAATGATAAAGAGAAGTAGATTATATTTTTGTTGACTCATTTGTAATGAGTCAGAGTTTTTGAGTCAACTTTTCCTTCAACCTTCTAGATATGTTCTTTTCAATTGATCTATAGGACTATGCTTTTAACTCTCAATTGATTTTCTTTTAGTTCTTTCCTCTTTGTCTCTGTTTCTCGAGCTCTTTCTCTCTTGAATCTTCTCTTTCTCTTTGTTACCTGAGCTTTCTCTCTTGAATTCTCTCTTTTTTTCTCTCTGTACTCTCAAAGTATCTCCGTAAAGAAAATAAAAGGTATCCACCTGCAAAAGTCTCCCCTCTAAAGACCTAAACTTTCTATTTATAGGCATTTTCTGAAACCCTAGATCTTATTTATTTATCTTTAATAAAAGCTTCCTTATTTTCTGATGACCAATAAAAAATCTACAAACAACTTTGACCATTTTTAAATCTAATTTTAAATTTTAAATTTGAAAATTTGAATTTAAATTTTAAATTAGTTTTTATTTTCTTAACCTCTTAAAAAATAGAATTATATTTAATTTTTTATTTTAAAATTTATTTTTGAAGGGGACCCAGATAAAATTGGATATTCACAAAGACTATCGTCGCTATTGGGATAATACAAAACAAAACATGATACATGACAGTTTTCACCCATCTTTGGCCAATACGAACAAAATTATTTATTTATTTTTTATTTGAGATTTTTTATTTTATTTGTCAAAATTCTTTATTTCACGTGTCAACGTCTCAATATGTATAAGATGGATGCAAATGTAATCTATTAAAAACTTAATAAAAATATGTTATCGATATGCAGGTGTGATACAGGTGTTAACTTGGCCAAAATTCACACTAGACTTATTTTTTAAAAAATTGTTTTTAAAAATAACATTATTTAAATAAATTTGCTAAAATTAGTTAATAGTCTGTGTAATGCACAAGTATTTTATTTTAAAATAAATATACATACAATATATAATAAAAATTATTTAAAATTTTAGTTTTATTTAAAAATTATTTTAATTAAACTTTATATAACTATAAATATTAAGTATCAAAATTATATAGATTTAATAGAATTTAATAATTTGTTTAAAAATAATAAAAATAATATATGAGGTATTATGTATTTCACATAAACAAGGATATTTATAGAAAAATTAAACATTCATATAAAATTATAACAAAATTAGTTAATGAATTTTATTTTAAAATATTAAAATAAAATTAAGAAAATAGAAAACAATTAATGAAAAAATGTAATTTTCTCATATGATTTTAATTTTAAAAAGAATATATAATAATCTATAAAAAAAGGATAATTTCTTAAATATATTTTTTATAGATAAAATATTTTCATTTATTATATAGAAATTATTGAAATAAAATATTAATATAATATAACATCTGTTTTAAGAAAATTTCACCATCAAATATGCTTTTACACGTCTTTTTAGGGCCCATGACTCAAATTCATGTTTGACGTCAGCATCACAAGCATTTGCACCTTGGAAAATCTAGGGAAGGATCTAGTACATAAAAATAAAAGTAAGGTAACTTAAATCTCTTCAACTTCTTAGGTAACTTCTACAGTATATAAAATGTCACCATCACTTGTCAATTACACAGCTTGGAAGAAATTGCTATCTCAAATAGTAGTCTTATCTGGAGTACTTATGCAAGACTTATAAGTAGACCACATACCCTTCCCACTCCAATTCCAACTATGCACAGTAGCCTTCAATAACCCTTAGAGAGAACTCCAAGTTACAAATTCAAAAATGTCATATTTGAACTGACAAAGTCTTGAAAGAATATAAATCTTTTCTTGAAAGGAAAGGAAAATGCTCAGTTGCTCACCACCCTCTTCCCCTCTCTCTCAATGCTCGGTTACAGAATAATATTGTTTATATATTTTTGTTGGCAATTTTTTGTCCAAGTGTTTTTCAGGACACATTTTGTTCCATTGTCTTTTAATTTAAGAATGTTCATGTATTATATATATATATATATATATATATATATATATATATATATAATACTTTATTCTTATTTTTCTCAAATTGGGATTTTCTCCTTCCTTTAAAATCATATTTTTCTAGTAGAAATTTCAACCATACCTTGTATACTCTCTCCTTTCTATAATTGATGTGCAAAGACAAATTCAATATCTGAGATTTTGTAAGATACTATTAGCTAGACAAATACATGTTGGAAAGGCTTCAAACATTTTTTTTATCCATTTTTTTGCTTTATTTTATATATTTTTGTCTTTCTTTATCTTATTTATACAAAAATGTTGTATAACTTTGTTATAAAAATAGAATTTTTCGTAGGAAAATGTTCTTATGTACTTAATTTTCACACTAGTCCCAACATGACAATTTTTGGTTGACAAGCATGTGAACTAATCTATTAACGTCATGAACCAGTAAATAAACTATAATCACTAGGTTTATGAATCAGAAGTAAAGAAAAGATAAATAAAAAAACAATAAATATAATAGATAATAATAAAAAGAAAAAAAAAGGAAAAAGAGAGGACGGAACTAACGAGGTAAAATTGGAAAATCAAGATTGAGACAATCTAAAACCTTGACGATGCATAAAAATAACTTATGATCTACTTATTTACTCTTCAGAAATCGAAGACCAAAGACTAAATATAAAAGAAGAAGAAAACAATATTCTTAAAGTACAAAGCAGCAAAAACTGTTCAAGCATTAAACCAAGCAGAAGCAAAAACAACATTATGGCCTTTCCAAGTGAGCACAATGTGTTCATCTTCCTTCTTCAATCCCCATCCTGCAGCATGTTCATCCAACATGGCCTTCACCTCCGCAACACAGTCCTCACTGAAAGCGATTCCCTGAAAGCTTGCATTCCTCATTCGCTGTTCCCACCTGTTCTTAGGCTCAACCCTCTCTACCCTCTGAACCCCTTCATGCGCTATAACATTCTCAATCTTCCAGCATATATCTGACTCATACCACTGCCTTTGTTTGCTCCCTCTTGGAAGAAACGTGTCTACCGTGTCATACGGAATCCATAGATAGTTAAAGGCTGACTTTAGCCTACAAACCAAGTTATTGGATGTAAAATCTGCATCCTCATCAACCAAGATCACAACCGTTGGGTCCAAACTTCGAAGTGCTTTAAGGAACAAAGATCGCAAAGAGGAAGTGGAAGTAACAATAGAAGAAGAATCATAAATATAAGAGGACGGGTTTGTGTCAGGAATTGAAGATAGGGTTTCATCAGGGATATAATGAAGCATCATGTGACAGTTTATAACCAAAGCTTCACTTGGACGAGCCTCTGAAGCATAAACTAAATTTTGTTGTTGTTGCACTCTTAACTGTTCAATTAACCCCGCAAACCCATCTTCGTAACTCGAAGAAACCGCTCTGAATTCCATGACAACGTTTCTCGACCTAGCGAAATTGATCAACTTTGTTCCAAGTTCTTCGTATGCAAGATCAAGCAAAGGTGGGATTTCTCTGCAGTTTGCATTAGCCACGGTGAGTTTGATTAAGGGAGGAACCTCGTGGCGGCTAGCGATGGCGTCAATGAGCGTGGGAATCTGCATGCAATGCGTTGAACTTAAGTCAACGATGTGGATAACAGAGAACCCTTCGGTAGCTTCTAGAATGGCGGAGTTAGCCGCAGTGAAACCAAAGCGGTGCCAGGGGGTTAAGTCAACGAAGTTGGCTAGTTGGATGACTGAGAATTTGTGTGTGTCTATGGTGAAATTGGTGCGTGCATCTTCTACCCCAACGAGCATCTTGCAAGTTCCCGTTTTGGCTGCGCGAGCGGTGAGGGCCCGAAGGAAACCAGAGGCCAAGCGTTGGTTAGAGTCACCGTCAGGCAGTGCTATGTTGTTGAGGACCCAAAGGATTTGTTGTGCAAGAGTTACGTCATTGGTTTCGATGGCGTTGGCACAGTGAACAAGTAACTGTTCCATGCAGTTTGTGTCGCCTAAGTTAGTTAAAGCCTTGGATGTTGGGAACCCTGTAGCAGGCCACGGTCTTGTTCTAGGAATTTGGTTTTTGTTCATGGAAGGGTTGGGGTTGGAGAGGGGTGTGATTTGGTGCAAAAGAGGTGTGAATTGCGTCATGGAAAGTGTGTGGAAATGGAAAGAGAAAAAAGTTGGAAGAGAAATAAGAGTAGGGAAAGAAGAATTAAGAAGAAAAGGGAGGAGATGAAGAGAAAGGACCCTTACTAGAAGTGGGTGTCTTTGCCATTGGGAAACGATCCAATTGTGGGTAAGATTTTGCAGAAGAGTTTGGGAGAATTGTGCAGATAAATAGACAGTTCAGCTTTTTCTTAAAGGATTATAGTATCGTTCTTCCCAATAGAGAGTGATCGGTGGAGAGGGAAACTCTCATCCCAAAAAATACATATTTGAAGTCAAATTCGGCAAAAGAGACCCTTCTTGGTAAAGTTCAGGCTTTTTCAGATGTGCATAACGGCCAAGTTAAGGCAAAAGGAGGAGTGGTATGAACATCACTTTCGTGGCTACAAAAGGTACTAATTCCACAAACCCTTTTCTGATTTTCCGTAGTTAAGAAAGAAAAGGAGTGAGAGAGATGGGTGTAAATATAAGGAGGATGAAGAAGGAGAGGTTAGTACCTGTGGCGTATGAGCACTGTTGGTGTTGGATTTTGGTGGCATGTGAAGTAGCCGGCCACCAAATTGTTTGTATTTGGGTGTTGGGATTTTGTCATGTAATGGTGGGCACTGTAGGGGGATTTGAGGCAGTTAAACTTTTGGCTCACTCTCTCACGGGCCATCACATATATAATAATAATTCAACAAATCATAATTTTTTCTGCGCTTCTTTTCCTGCCTTAGTACATGGTATATACCTAACTTTGTTTTACCTTCCTCAGTTTAATGCTGTGGAAATCTTGCTGCCATAGAAAAACAAATATTTATGTTTAGACATGACATTTTTAAGAGTAAGTTTAGGATAATAAATTTTATTTAAATGCTAAAGTAAAAAAATTAAGAGTAAATATATGATGTACTTTTAATTATCAGTTTTACGTTAGAATCATTCTTATGCATGTGAAAAGTTAAAAATTGTTATCTTTGACAAAGTGAATTCAAACAAGATGAATTGTTATTGATTTTTTTTAGTTTTTACAAGATAAATTGAGGATGAAGCATTATTTCAGAGAACCAACCAAGTTATAGATGTCAACATTTAAGGGATTTTGGAGAAAATGTTTTTAAATTAAAGAAGGGGATAGATATTTTTTTTTAAATTTAAAAATTATATATTATTTATAATAATAAATTTATATTATATTTATTTTTAATATTAAAAAATTATTAAATAAAATATATTTAAAATTTATCTTCCAATCTTTTTTTTTTCCTTTATAACTCTCTTTCTCATGTACAATCCTTACCTTGTAAGTTCAAAATCCTCTAAAAGCACAATATAACTTTTGTAAAATCAACATCTAAACATGATTAATCCACATGAAAGAATGTAGTGCAATTTCATACATATAGAAAAAATTAATTAGATATAGCATATTGCAATTAAAAGTATTAAGTCCACTCATTGTGAATGGAAAGACTGAGATGCAGAATTATGATCATTAATCAACAAATTAACACAATGGAGAAATATACTCAAATATCATAGCATACTTTTAATTTTAGGTAAAAGGAACGAACCCGAAATTCGGTGGAAACTTGCACATTTTATGCACATTTTCTTCACTTATTTTGTCAACCATTTTGTAATTTTGTACATATCTTTCTTAATTACTATAAGTCTACTTTTTAACAAACTTTGGAGTTTAGCTGGCTCATCTTGGCTTTGTATATCAAACTAGTGCATAGCATGATTAAATTGTATATGAAATATAAACAGCTTAAGGGAATATAGGACAATCTCCGATAAATATCAGAAACTTTCAATGCAAATTGCGAGTGGACCTAAGTTAACTGATCTCTGATATATTTAATTACATCGAAATTCGAAAGAAGTAATAGACAAAAATAAACTGAGAATCGCTGGTCAAAAAGTACTGTATATATTTGTCGGCTATACATCATTAGTTTTATTCTTATCCTTGGTCCCATTCTCCTTTTATTTAAAAGTTTGTAGTATATTTTTAATAAGATAATAAAGTTATTCAATAAATATATAAATTGAAGGAATCTATAATTTAAAAAAATTAAAAACTTATTTAAGTAGAATTTAATTTATAATGTATAATTTTTAATAATTTTATATTTTTTTATCTTTATACTTTTTAATAAATTATACATAAAATACTTATCACATGTCTCTTCTACACTAATATAATATTTTTTTAAAAAAATTTCTACAACATAATAATAATAAATTACGTCACTCCACATAGACTACTAAATTTAGGTTAGAGCTTTACCATGCAAACACAATTTTGTTCATCAATTCAGGCTTTTCCTTCAATTTTCCATTCTAGCTCTCTTTTTTTTTTTCTCTTCAGAATTTGATAGAATATTAATATATTTGGTACTTAGGTAGGATTTTGATTTGTAAATTGCTGCGATCACTGTAATATTTTTCAGTCTAGGTAATAATTAAAAATGTTGATTAAAAGTAAAAAATTTATAATTAAAATTTAATTGACCTTGGGAAGTCGTGGTTTAAGTTAGAACTATTTATTATTTTGATAACAATTTTTTACATACAATCATTATCATTGTAAAATTGTTGTTTAAATAGAATAAATAACAATTTTTTAGAAATTTAGGTAAATAAATTTTTATTATATTAACACATTAATGACCTATTACTAAAAATGTTAATAAATATGAATAACTAAAGGTTTAATTTCATACTTTTCTGAAATATAAATAACAAGTAAGTTTTAATTGTGTATAGAAAAATGTTGCATTAATTATATCGTTGAAATAATTATAAAATAACACAGTAGATAATTATATTTATATTTTATATATTCTATTATATAAATATTTTAAAAATATACCTCCAATATAAAAGAAAGAAAGAAATTTGTTCTTAAAATTATAGATTAAACATTTTGTATAGTTAGGAATCAAAATTGCGCGCGCACGCACTCACTCACGTGTGAGTGTGTTTAACACTAAAGAAAAAAGAAAAAAACCATATGAATCTACATTAATACAAATCATGGTCTCCAAGAAATCTCAGAAAGCTCCAGCATGTTTGTTTCTTTAACCATACAGCTCTTCATTTGCTAACTAATTTTCTGTGTTTCAGGCATAGAATGGAATCTCGCAATTAAAAAGCTGACCAACTTTTTCCATCTCGGTTATTTTACTCTATCATTCATAATTCATGATATAATTGAAGTTTTATTGTCAGATAAAGAAAGGAATGAGAAGAATATGAAGGAAGCACAAAAGGAGATACACATAAGTTAAGGAACCGAAATTTTAATATTTGTGCATCAGAATTTTGAGGAGGATTCCTAAACAAGGTACAACAACTACATGACATATGAGATAAAGTAATTGTCTTGAAGCAGTATTTTATAATTTCTTGCAGGAAAATTATCTGGCCATCCATAGTAAACATTTCCTTGATTAAAATTAGCACTAAAAACAAAAAATGCTAGCATGAAAGTAAGGTATATAACCATGTGCATTTAGATACCCATTTTGATATCAATGTTCTTTCTATTTTAAATCATTCATAATGTGCACGCTGGGTGGATTATGTTAATTTTTAGGACGCGAACATACCCAAAACATAACAAAGCCAAAGGTATAAAGACAGCAGCTTCGAATGTTGAGCTATATTAATGAAAAAGGACAATTTCTTTTGATTAACTAGCAGACGATGGAATAAAAAGTTTTTAATCCAAAATTATCTAGCCAATCATTATTAACAAATTAGCAATCACCATTTATTTTTCTTGATTCAGATTGAGTTCAATAGTAGCTTCTCGTTTTCTTTTGACGTGAGATTGGTTCGTGTTCAGTAAATTAGAGATCCAAAATGAGCAGAAAAATTGTTTAATAAAAAATAATTTAAGTGATGTTTACATGCAAAATTTAATCTAACATTTTGGCAATAAAAAAATATAAATAATTTATTTATAAATTTTAATTTTTATTGTTTTGAAATAAATTTTAAAAAGTACATAATTATTTTGATTAACTTCTCTGAAAGGTGGGTACATATGAGTTCTTATAATTCGTTCATTGATTTGCCTAACCTGTCATCTCATGCAAGTCCGGACCAAAAAAAAAGAAAATCCATTTTGGCAAATTTATTAATACACTGATTGTCTTTTTTAAAAAATATGCTTAAACTTAGTAAAAGAAATACATTTAAGCAAATTTCTTATAGTATTTATCAGAGGAAATAAAACATGATTACAATTTTAAATAATCAAAACTAAAACCAAAGTTTTCTTAAAATTAATTTTTATCCAAATTAGTTATGTGCCATTCTAGATAACTAGCTGCAACCTTAAATAAATTCCTTATAACTCAGCAGCTAAAGGGAGCAAGAAGCTAAACTAATGTCTTAAATCAAACTCCCATAGCGAGCAAATCCTTAGGCTTTAGGTGTGGTCATCAATAAATCCAGCAACATCGAGGAAGAATAGAAAAATGCTAAAGAAGGGTAGCATTTCTTTCTTTTCAAATATGTCAAATTACAACATCAAATAACTTGTTTCATCAGTAAAAACTATTAAATCTTGATTAGACAAATTAAAGAATAGCCAATATAAAAGACCCCTATTAAAAAAATGCTCAGTTATTATTTTAACTCTATTATGTATGAAACAGAAAACTTAGTTTAACTTCATTTGTTTTATTTTGTTTCTGTCAATCCTTAGAGTTAATTTTAAATTTTAAAAAGAGAAAATATTTTATTGGACAAGTATTTATTTCATAAAAATATAATAAATTATTTAACTTATAATAAAAGTTAATTAACTTTTATATATTTAAAATCGATCTCACGATTGATGTTAATATTTTTTATAATTAAAATTGAGTTTAAATAGTTAATAATAATAAAATTTTATTAAAATAAAATATTATTATACTTTAATATCTTTAAATCTTTAATATAATAAATCTTTTGTTAATAAAAATTACTAGTTTTAAATATTTAACCTCAACGTTAAAATTGAGATAAATAAAAATCCTATCAGTTGATTCTATCTAAAGGTATTTTTATTTATTTTTCGGTATCTGATTTTATGAACTTTGTTCAGTAGTAGTAACTTCGAAAGACATTTGGTTTTTCCTTCGAGAGTTTCTTTTCGCAAATTATTGTGGAATTTTACTTTTGCTTTGTGAATAACAACTAAATCGTTTTCACACAGTAATAACATTTTTGGGATGTTAAGTTGTGGGACTCCATGGATCGAAGGTCTCGAAATTTTCTTAGTCCTAGAAACTAGAAAGCGCGCGTCTGCTACTTGGGCCTATAAATTACTACGAAAGTTATAGTACTCTTGGGTTTAAGATATAGTATTACATATTATAAAGGACTTTCTTTAAAATATTAATTATGATAAGGAATGTTATTGTTGAATAAATTCATAAATATGTTTTAATTGGGATCTACTTTTAAGATTTTTTTTAATTTTCAAATAATAAAAGGAAAGATTAAGAGTTGAAAAGAAATTAAGTTATGATTTCCAATATTGCTATGAAAATGAAATATACCTAACCTCCCTTTCATTATAGGAATACAAATTAATAAAAACAGGAAAATGTCACTTTCATGAAAATTGACAATGTCCTAAGATATATTTATTTTTCAAGCTTGCACAAACATGTGAATGTTACTTTCTCAAATGCATTTTCTCGAGAATAACTTAACATAAGAAGAAATTCTATCAAAATCAAGCTATACAAACTTTTCTCAGTAAAGATTGTGTAAATTTTTTTTTCCCCTCATACATCAAGGCTTGAATAAGGATGAGATTCAGTGTGTTTGGATTAGCTGAAAAAAATAATTTAAAAAATCTATAATTGATTATTGTAATAATTGATTATATGAAATAAGTTTTATGTTTGAATGTGTTAAGTAAAAAGTAATTTTAAAAAATATATTACATTTGAATTGCATAGAGAATAACATATTTTAAGTGTAAAATTACAAAAAAAGATGTAAAGTTATGTCTAATAATTAATTATTAAGGATAAAATGAAAAAAATAACTAAATAGATATCGTTAGTATGACACTCGAATCAGAATTGAATGTGTAACAATTTTTTCTTTTAGTATGTTAATCAACTTTTATGATGTAAATTATATATATATATATATATATATATATATATATATATATATTACGTAGCAAGATTTAATAGTAACTTTTACAATTTTTTAAAAATAATCAATCAAAATAATGCAATCGAAACTTACACTTACAGACTTACAGGGTCAACAATGACCTTAACCCCTCCCTTGCATGCTTTTAGTCGTTCCTTCACATGTCTATTTATTTTATTCCCTTTCTTAATCGGTTCTTATTTTTTTTTAGATACTATCTCTACTTCTCAGATAACTTCCTCTACCTCTTTATTACTCTTTGTCGGTCACTACAGTGTTTGGAAGGGCCTTGGTAAAGCTTGAATGTTTCTTTTGCCTAATATAAGTTGTGACATAGCAATACGATAACTATTATTAGTATTATATTACCAAAATAAAACTTTAATTAAAAATAATACTTATACTAATTCAATTAAAATTTGTTATATAAATTTCTCTTTATTACTTATAACCATATTTGGTGGAGTCCTGCCCACTATTCCGACCTGGGCGCTATTGTTAGTCCATGGACCTTTGATCTTCGTCATGGACAATTCCTGCTTTAGCTCTAGTAATCATAAGGTGAGTGTTTGTGATGGTAGTGGTGTCACTAGTTAATGATAGTTGAGTTCGTGTTTTAGGATTGATTGAAGGTAAGATAGTGATGGTCGTAAGAGAATTTAGTGGGAAGATATTCTATGTAGTAGATGGATTTAATGTAGGAGAAGGTTGAATAATAGGAATAGATGGAATAGTGAAAGGAACATCATTATCAGACCTATTTCTGCATGAACTAGAGAAAGCTAAATTAGTAGCAAAGGGGAATACATATTCATTGAACAAAATATGCCTACAAATAAAGATTTTTCTTGAAGATGATAGGCACAAATAGCCTTTATAGAAAGGTTTGTAACCAATGAATATGCATTTTTTAGACCTAAAATCAAATTTATGTTTGTTGTATGGTCTTAAGTAAGGGTAACAAGCATATCCAAACACCTTAAGATTGTTGTATTCATGTTTTGTAGAAAAAAGTTTTTCAGTTGGTGAAATCAATTGTAAAGTAGGTGTTGGAACTCTATTTATTATATAAGCAACAGCTTGAAATGCTTCTCCACAAAACTTAAGTGACTTAGATGCATGAGCTAAAAGAGACAATCACATATCAATGATATGTTTGTGCTTTCTTTCTGTACTTTCATTCTGCTCATTTGCATATGGGCAACTTATTCTATGCAAAATGCTATGATTATTTAAGTATTTTAAAAAAGCTAAGTATTCCTTTGCTCCATCAGTTTGTATGCACTTGATTTTGGAATTAAGTTAATTTTCAATCATGTTTTTAAAATGAATGACGCATTGCAGTGCTTGGCTTTTATTATAAATCAA
The DNA here is from genome assembly GCA_024086825.1 of Abrus pulchellus subsp. cantoniensis. Taxonomy (NCBI): domain Eukaryota; kingdom Viridiplantae; phylum Streptophyta; class Magnoliopsida; order Fabales; family Fabaceae; genus Abrus; species Abrus pulchellus. The sequence continues at coordinate 31,709,258 of CM044049.1, forward strand.
ATAAATCCATGTGAATTTTGAAAAAGCATCAATAAACTCTATGTAGTACCTGCTGTCAGATGAAGAAGGTGCAGGTCCCCGTATATCTGTGTATATAAGTTGTAGAGGACTACTATAAACAGTATTTGAAGAATAAAATAGTTGCTTATGTAACTTTCCTAGATAGTATGATTTGCATAAAGAAAAGGTAGAATTTTTAGAAACGGAAACTCCACATTTATTCATAACATCATGTACAATTTTGTAGTTTGCATGTTCTAGTTTTGCATGGCATATTCTATACAAATCACACTTATTACTAGACAAATCACGAATATTATTAGAGTTTTCTGTAGTAACAGAATTACAAATTGAGGGTCCTACAAAAATGTTATAAAAAAACATGGAGTCCTTTTGTGAAATGTCTTTCCAAAAGTGAATGCTTAGTTTCCTAAGATTTGACACAGTAATTATTAGCAGTAAATTCAAATTTCACATTGTTATCTCTACAAATCTGAGATACACTAATCAAGTTCTTAGATATTGAAGAAACATGTAGCAGATTTTTCAAGAAAATAGGTTTATTTGAGTTAAAAGAGTAAAGATAAGAATGAACTATATGTTGAATGGATGCAGAATCTCCATTAGCCATTTTGAGTTTTGACTATTCTATATAAGTTAAATTCTTTGCTATGTTTGATGCATTAGCTGTGATGTGATTGGTAGCTCTTGTATCAGGATACCAAGCTGGATCATAAAAAGTATCAGAAACTGCCATAATGGCTGAGATATTAGATTGATCATCAAGATTTGCTTCAGTGACCATTGCTTTTTGCTGAGTTTCTAAATTGTTGGAGACATGCTGAACACTATTGTCTTGATATTGGGGATTAAATCTGTGATAGAAGTTCAAGGCTATATGACCTAGTTTATTGCAAACTTGACACATTGGTCTATTATAGTTGTTTTGCTTGTCAAAGCAATGGCCAAGTTCTCTTCCAAAATTCCTGCCACCTCTAAAATATCCTCTGTTTCTTCCTTTATTATTTTGTTGACCTAAGCTTCCAAAATATCCCTGTCCTCTTCCTTGAAAGCCTCCTTAAAATTGAGCATAATTTGCTTGCTTATTCAAGGATTCTTGTTCTTCTTGTTTCTGTCTTTCTAGCCTATTCTCCATAGTAGTTAACAAAGTTTCTATTTCTGTCACAAAATATAAGTTAGTTCTTGAAATGATAGAAGCAACAAGAGGATTATACTCACTTGGCAGACCATCAAGGATAGTTTGAATGTGTTATGCAGGATTAATTGGTGAACCAACTGATGCTAAGGTATCGATGATCATCTTGATAACAAGAAGATATGAATTCAAAGAATCTTGTTTCTTAATTCTTTTAAGCTGTGATTTTACTTGACAAACACAAGCTCTTGTTTGCGTTTCAAAGTAAAGATGTAAAGATTTCCAAATCTGAAATGCGTGATCGTAGTCCACCATTCTTGAATGCAAATTTGGTGACATAGATGTTAAAAGCCAAGCAAAGATCAATTGATCTTGCTACTCCCAATTTGAACATGCTTCTGAAACTTTATCTAACAATTTGTCTTATGAATCAAAGTACTTTAGAGGCATACCATCATCTTTGTGATGATCCACATATTTTGCCAATTTGAAGGATTTAATGACATCAGTTGCTTGCATTTTCCATATTAGAAAATTGACATCATCAAGCTTGATTGAAATTGGTAGAAGAGTTTGAACAATCGAAGGAGTAGAAGAGGAAGATTGTGTGGCCATGTTTGGATTGGAGTTTGATACCATATGAGAGTTGATGAAGATGAGAGAAAGAGAGAAATTGAATTGTATTATTGAATTGAATAAAAATGAATACACATACACACACTGAGAAGAGGTAGAACGAACCTTTTTATATACACAAAGAAAGACTAAACTAAGAGCTTATAGATGTAACAAAAAATAATTGTCATGAGCTCTCAAATAACAAACTTATACTTAATGAAAGATAAAGGTGCAAAACTAAAATTCTTTAGGTATCTCTTATATATTTCTAATTATTTTTTGTCAATTAAAAACAAGTTTTTCATATAATATTAATTAAAAATGTTTAATATAAATAAGAAATAACAAAAAGTTGGGCAAGTTAGATAAAAATTTATTTCTAACATTCTATTTGTAAAAATTACCGTAATGAAATTGTTTATGTTATATTTCTAATTATTTATAGTTAATTACAAAAATTGTGTTGTTAAATACTTATTTAAAAAGATGAACATAAAAGAGAAATTCTTAAAAAATTTAACATCTTATTTATATATAAGTAGGAATAATTATTTTAATATTGTTGTATTATTATTTTGGGACCTAAATTTTATTATTGTTTAACTATAATTGGTTAGTAAATTTAATAAATTATACTTTTATTATTTATTGTTTATAAACTTGACTTAATAATTTCATGTGGACTAATATAAATTTTTTGTGATAGAAAATGAGACAGTTAGGCTCTCTCATTTATCCATAACGCCACCTAAAGAAGAAATAAATGACATATTACGTAATTGTCGATTTGATCTAGTTTCTAAAATTTGTCATATGCAAATAAATGGTCCTCTCATTAATACACTTGGCAAATGTTGGAGGCCTAAAATGCAAACATTTTATTTACTTTGCAGAAAACGCATAATTACATTAGAAAATATTTGTATGCTACTTAGGTCCACTATTTCTTATTCTGTAGTGGTTCAAAACATTTGTGATGAGTTATTATGGGGTCGATTGTCAACGAGTGATATTGAAAAATCAGAAATTAGATTAAAGTAGTTTATAGAACATATTAGTTGGCTTCCTGTTAATTATGACATTAGAAGAACACAACGTGCATGTAAATATATTCTTAGTTTGTTGGGACATGTTTTAATGCCAAATAAAAGCAATTTAGTGGTACATACAAATTTTCTATAGTTACTCACACAGGTAAATATTCTTAGGTTCAACATGCCTTTCGTTTCTTTATAGAGACTTGGATCGTGGTTCACAATATAATGCTAGAGAAATTTGTGGGTGTATAATATTGTTGCAAGTATAGACTTGGCATTGACTACCGTGGTTGGCTCCAATCCATGGTGAACCAGTAGTATTTTCACTTGTTATCAGATGAAGAAAAATATAATATCCAACAAACTCACTATTTAAGAATATTGGGAGTATTAGATTGGTTCTAGATCGAATGAGTGTTCATGAGGTAAATTATTATAATATTTTTGTAATTATTAATACATTTAATTTCTATATGTAACTTATTAATAACATAATTATTAATACTTTGAAACTAAAAATAAGTTTGGGAGTCATTTTATGTATAAGAAATATATTAGCACCCTACAATGTCTATTTAAAAATAGTTAACTTAAGTTAATTGTGTAAATTTATTTTAATTTTAAAAAATATTTATTTAACCTCTAAACATTAATTATTTTTATTTTAGAAGAAGAAAAAAAATTATTTATTGAAATGTTAACTCAATATCTTTAAAGAAAAAAGTTATTTTAAAAATTATTTTGACTTGACGAGTACAGTTCTTGCTCTTACGTATCCGCAAGTGCAATGAGAAACTCAGAGTTACGTAGTTCTATCATAAAAATTTTTAAGTTGATCGATAAAGATTAGTAAGATAAAATCTATCTTTTAGATCAAAATTATTTTATAAGATATAATATTTAAGATACAAGATAACGCGGTTACACATGTATCCTATGAGAAACAATACGGAAGGTGAAAGAAGATCACATAATCATATTGCAAATCGTTAAAAGAAATTTTTAATCTGTAAATGCAATATTTGAATTTATATTTAACTTATGATTAATGTTGAAAGAAAATTTAAGATAGCGTAAGCTATACACGAATCTCTTATAATTTTTGAACAATTGAAGGCAATGTAAATCACACATCGATGTTACAAAAATTTATAAAATAAAATGAAAAAATGATTAGTTATTTAATTTATCAAAATTTAAAATATGACTTAAGAAAAATTAAAATATAAAATTAATTTCATTTAATGAAAGAAATAAATATATTTAAATTGACCAAAGAAAATAGTTACTTAATAAAAAGATTATAACTTCATTTGATAAATTTATATTGTGTAGGACCTAAGGTAATGTTAGTACACAAAAGTCTTAACAATTTAAAGTATATAAAGATAAAGATGTTATACAATAACACTATAAATTGTCGCATTAATATGATAAAAATATTATAGATGATAGGTAAAAATAAAAATAATAATAATTAATTACTTTTATAAATCAGATTAAATTATTTTAATACATTGATGATTTATAAAACCGAAGGTAATATTGATACACATAGATTTTGTCAATCCATAACACATGATTATACATAAATTATATATTAATGTTATAAATTGATGCAAATAGTGTATTATCTATTTATAGGATAAAAAAAATAATTCATTACTACGAAATAAGAAAATACTAACTATGAAATTAAATTACATCAACATTACAAAATCAAGCAATACAATAAAGACTAACAATACTAACGAAATAACAATCTAAAAATTATAAATAAATAAATTAAATATAAACAAAAGCATGAGAATTATTAGTAAATTTTTTTTTTATGTTACACTACTTATTGTTTATGGTTCTTGATGAAGAGAAATAACCTTTTACAAATAAAAATATGAGTCAAATATAATATAATTAAATGAATGAAAATTAACATTATATTTTAGTTAATTTAAAACATCTTTTTATTATTGAAAGCACTAAAATAAAATGAAATAAAATACAGGATTTTCATTAAAAATAGGTTAAAAATAATAAAATAAACACTGTAAAAAAAAGAAGGAAAATTTATATTATTTTTATCAAATACTTTTGAATAAGGTTAGGATAAATCATTCTTCAGCTAGGCAGACTTGAATTGTATAATCAAAATGTTTCAAAAAAAAAAAAAACAAGAAGAAGAAGGGAACCCCGTGAGCCAATGTACCGAGCTTTAAGCTTATCAAATCAAATAGTCATTGTTTATTTGCTTTTAATTGAATAAATGAGGATGACAAGTTTTTGATTCTGCATCACATCACCCTTATTATATATACCTATATAAAATACTAATATAATATGATTATATATAAAGTAGAGATCTGGGAACTTATCTATTACTCCATATGGTAATTCATTTTTTATTAACTATTACCTTTTCGTTGTTCATTATATCAAAGTTTAAAACATTCCTAGTGAAGGGAGCATATTATTCAAAATGTGAGGGAAGATGCAAAAAAATACCTATAACAAAGTCTAGTTTCCGGAGAATGGAGAATGGATGCAAGGGTGGTTAACATAGTTCTAACGTTAATCAATAATATAACATTTCCATCTTCTTTTGAGTATTTTTATCTCCGTCAAAACTTCCGTTTATCTTTTTTTTTTTTTTTTTGAAAAATAAAATAAAATTTGTTCTCTCTTTTCCTTTCTTTTTTTAGATCTTCTTCTTCAAAACTTTTCCTTCTCTTGTTTGCAAAAATTTGCTCCCCTCTAAAATTGGTTACCATTTTCAATCGTATAAACATCATCAACATAAGCACGAATTAATATTCTTATAAATTTTTCATACTTTTATTCTCTCTCATGTGCATACGTGTTACCTTTTAAAACTTAAATAACACAATTTTACAAGAGTTTGTAATAATCTCGCAACTAAAATATATTTAGATCTACTCACTTACAACTTCAACAAAGAAAGGACTCAATGTTTATAAACAAATATCTCAAAACTCGCTAGTAATGACTTTTAAAATTTTTATATTAATTAATATTATTCAAAAATTGTCAATAGTAATTTTTATTTTTTTGTTTACTCTCAAAAATCGTCAATAACAATTTTACATATATATTTTTTATTATAGCACCAAAAGTTTTCAATAGTAATTTTTGTCATAAATAATTTTTTTTAAATCTCATCATTGGTGATTTTGATTGTGATTTGATATATCTGATAAAAAAAACTCATATTGACAACTTTTATTAATATCTCATATTGATATAATATAGCAAATATTTTCATATTTTTGGTATTTTAAAAATAAAAAACTATTTAAAAAAAACAAGAGCAATTTTGTTCTTAAAAAAATAAAATATAAATAATGCTATAATTTTCAAGAATTAGTTCATTCTCTAAAATACTTGAAAGAAAAATCATTTTAAAATTAGATCTTAATAAGTTTATGAAAATCTAATAATTCATTTAATAAATTCTAATATTTTAGTGCGCTAAAAGTTATTTTCAATTATTAGAAAAATTAAAATTTCTAACTTAATTTATTAAAATTGTTAGACTTTATGATATTTTTAAAGAAATTAATCGCCATAAATATTTCTAAAGAAATATTAAAAATTCTAATTTAATCTATTCTTAAAAAGGATGACATTAAAAGATATTTTTTCATGATTATTAATTAATTAATTAATTTTATTTTCTATCCACTTATATAATATACTAAACCTAATCTACCTCTATACACGTGGCATAAATTAAAAATAATATAAATAACAAATTCTATAATATTCTTTTATTTTAATTTTCTAAATAGTAAATGAACAAATTAGTTTAATTACATTAATTCCTCTAATACTAATTGTCAATAATTTAAAAATTTTCACAATGGATCTTAAAAAATATTGTATCTCTAATAAATTTGTTCCACTTTTTGGTATAAATTATTAATAATTAATATTATAATATTGTAATTTTTTTTATAATTTTACGAATGACTTGAATCTTAAAAAATATTATATCTCTAATAAAATTAAATTAAAATAAAATATCTTAAACAAGAATAATAATATTTACTAATTATTATAATATATCTTATAATTCTTTCTGAAAGCTTTTTAATAATAAAAAAAATCTTCGATTTAGAGATAAAATGAAATCAAAAATAATTATCCAGAAAAATTGTGGAGTAATAGTTTTTTTTTTTTTTAAATTTCTAATAATAAAAAAATCTTAAAACTAGTGATACAATAAAATATTTTAAATAAAAAAATAAATAATTTAAAATAAATATTAAATTATATTTTATGTTATATGCTTTTTAATCAAGTTTAATACAAGAAAGTTTTTTTCTATAATTACTCTAAAAGTACATAATCAGAAATAAAATTAAATCAAAATATAATACTTTAAACAAGAATAATAATATTTATTAATTATTATATTATATTCTTTTAATGACTATATTAATATATTTTGCTATAAAATATTACTCATACGCACACTAATAGCATCTGCAATGATTAAAAATAATAAAAATGTTTAATTTTGTAATATCTGAATATTTTATTTTAATTGTAATATTGTAATTTTTTCATAATTTTTAAGAAGTAATTGAATGTTTTTCTTATAATTACTCTAACAGTGCATAACTAAAAATAAAATTAAATAAAAATAGGATATCTTAAATAAAAATAATAAATATTTACTAATTATTATAATATATCCTATAATTCATTTGAGGACTATATTTATATTTTTTTTATAAAATAATGGTCACTCCATACTAATAGTATCTATAATGATTAAAAATAAAAATAAAAAAATTAATTCTACAATATCTAAATATTTTATTTTAATTGTAAAGTAATTGAATTTTTTCATATAATTACTCTAATAGTGGATGATAAAAAAAATAAAATAAAAAATAAGATTAAATAAAAATAGAATACCTTAAATAAGAATAATAATATTTACTATATTTTAAAAATAATTATTCATAATTTTAAAAAAATTTCCTATAATCATTCATAATTAAAAACTTAGTTTGCACAATTTGCTATTAAAGGACTAGCATTCATTCGAATAATGTGTTTGCACTTCATAGATAATTATTGCAAATCTTCTTCACAGCTTTTCAGTGAATCTAGGAAATTTGTCCAACTATTTCCATAGAGTTTTTTGGTTTTTCTATCTCCTATTTTCTTTCTATTTGCTTATTTATACTAATTGACTCAAAGTCTATTTTGGAATCATAATATCCAACACTCAAGGGTGTTTCTATCCTCTTATTTCAGGCTACGCATGTTCATTCATACTTCATATATTTTATTTAAATATGTTGTTTAACTTTTTTTCTTAAACGCTAACAATTGGTTAGGTTCCTCATTATCCCTTAAAATGTTAATGATTGAAAGTTAATTTGCAATGTAATTTTGGCATTCCTTTCACCGTGAGAATATAGTTCCCAATTTGGACAAGATTTTTGACATTTTTTCACTCAAATCAACCTGAAAAATTAAGGCACGTTAATTCGCAAGTAGAGTTTAACTAGATATGATAATGAACACAATATTGTTTCTATTGCGATGATTTTGCTCGATGTTCATGTGAATTATATTACTATTAAATTAATCATTATTTTGCAAGGGGTAATTATAATATTTTGAACTGATTTATTTTCCTTAACAACCTTATAGAAGGTCAAATCCAAGCAACTATAAAGAAAATATTCCTAAATAAATTTAAAGATGTGTTTCATGAAAGTGATCTTTATGTTTTGGGTAACTTTGGAGCGGGACAGAATACAAGAGATTACCATTGTACTAACCACACTATCAAGATCAACTTTCAGTCTTTAACTTTCGTTTATCTTTATGAGCCTACTGATATTGTTTATCAATTTGAGTTTACATTTATGTCATTCAGTGATGTATTATTTTCTAGAGTTGATAATCAAATTTTGGTTGGTATGTCATTCGTTTTATGGTACTTAAAATAATGTGATAAATAGTATTTTTAATATTCATATACTTTTATGGGGTCATTGATAATTATTTTTTAACCATTTAGATGTCAAGAAAAAAGTTAATGAGATTAAAGATTCAGATAAAGCTTGTAGGGATGTGTGCATTATAAGAAGTTGATTCTACATCTTGAGTTAAAAATTCTAATATGCGATAGGAAAAAATTGTTTCAAATACAATTGCAAATGTTGTTTACAAGGAAGTTTTGAATAAACTTTTGTAATATTTAGTTGATTGATACAAATTAATGATATATAATTATGAAAGTCTTTTTTTAATAAATTTTCTTTCTATAAATAATTATTATTTACTCATCAAAACTTCGTGTATCACATGGATGAAATATTAGTTAAAAATAAAAAAAAAATATTAAGTATCACATGCAATATGAATTTTTAAAATCAAATCTCATATAAATTAAAAAAAAATATTTTCAAACATTTAAATATTTTTAAATTATTTCCTTTTCAATTTTAATATTTTAAAAAATATCCAAGAAAACATATTCCTCTCCTACTATCCTAAAATTAAATATATCTTTTTAAATCATTTGAAATCAAATAATTTTAACTTGCTCTATTATTTTTCTTTAGTTTAAAGCAAAATTTGAACTGTCAATTGTTTTTAACACAAAAAAAATTAAAATTATTTTTTATGTTTTAAATATTAAGTGACTTTAATTTTTCTATTTCATGCGAAAGAGAAAGTGAATCTATTGTGCCAATTTGTTTCTAAAATTATTGATTATTTTATTATAATATTTAAATATTTTTCCTCTTTATTTCAAAACTAATCTTTTTAAATCCTTCCCTTCTTTAGTCTAAAATCACCACTGTAATTTTTTTTTTCCAATTTTATAATGAAATAATGTCTTATAATTTTTGCTCTTTCTAAATCTAAAATAATAACTTAATTTTTTTACTTTTTATTATGATTTTTTAATTCATTTATTTTTTTTCAAATTATTTTCCTTTTTATTTCAAATCAATTTTCTCAATGTTAATATCTCTCTTGAAATTGTGATAAAAATATAATCAAATAAATGTTTTAAAATTTATTTTGAAAAAATAATAAAAACATTTTATCAATAATTTCTTTTCTCAATTTAAAATTAAAAAGTAAGAAAATATTGTTTTCAAATTCATCTGTTTTATTAAAAAAACAAAATATAATCAGAATAAGTTGTGAATAATTTATTTTCTTTAATTTACCGTTAAAGAATAACAAAAACCATTTACTAATATTTTATATTATTAATTAGAAGGCAATTATTTTTAACAACTGTCATAAGATGTTAGAACTTTTCTTAGGTATAAGATGTTAACACTCCGGTCACAACTCAGTGAAAAATAAAATAAGAAGAAACGAAAAGGCTGTCATAAATAAATAATTAAATAACTAACAAAAAGAAAAGGGAGAAGCCCAAAACTCAGGTGACGTTACACTTTTTTTCTTTGATCATGTTCATAACGACGATATTCCTCTCTTGTTTGTTGCGATAATAACATTATTATTCATTAGTTTATCAATTTATTTTTAGAACTTAATGATTAAGTCTATTTTCTATTTGAAAAATCTTTTTTAAAAATGCCCTTTTTTATTCTCACACTTTTAGAAAGTACTTCTTCCTTTTGTATTATTAGTTTCATTGTTAATATGATAAATTGCATTGAACTTTTTCATGCAAAGTTATTTATATACACAAATTTATAGTTCCATGACAAAAAATCATACGAGTAATCTAACAAAAAATTTAAAAGAAAATAGTTTTTCTAATATTCTTATTTAACACCTTTTGAATAACAATAACAATGATACTACATGGTACGAAAACTTATCACATGAAACAAGAATGAATTAATGTGTTAGTATCTAATTGGTTAAATATTAAAGTAAATAACAGTAATTAATTTGATTGAAATCAAGCGATGCTATTGAATTGCAATTTTTTTAATACTTGGATTTTATACTATTAAGCAATTATCTTTGAATGAATGTAAGTAAATTTTTGAAAAATAAAATCTTTCAATATAAGTGTTTCTTATAATATGATAAAAGTGATTACTTTTTTTATAAACTAAGAAGAAATATTATAACTAATTGATCTTTCTACTTACGGAAAATATGTAATATATACGGGGTAGTTATCAAATGAAACATTATAAGAAAATTAATAAAGGTGTGAAAAGTAAAAAAAAAAAGTTCAAAAAGCAAAAAAAAAGTACAAAAAGAACTTCTAATTATAATTTTCTTTTTTTTGTCAATAAAATGGAACATCTTATAGTGAATTGTGTATATTAGTGTGTCCATTATATGATGCGGTTATTGGATGTCACGCACAATCTTTTGTTTTTGGTCAATATCCAATCCAATAATCCAAGGGTGCTGTGGCCCATTTAAAGTAAAATAATAGACATTTATCGAAGACGACTTCCATAGGCTGAGCCCAGTCTTTAACACTTAGACGGGTCAGCCCAGCACTGTGAAAGGCAAATAAGGTTGAGAATGACAGGTTTGGATTAGTTAATTTTTACAAAACTTTGCATATACAAATACTATACTTAAACTAATAGAATTATTTGATAAAAAATAAAAAATGATGTTTTTAAAATTTACTTTGTAAAATGTTATTTCAAGTAGCATTTAATTTTGAACTAGTGTTAATCATTAACTAGTAACTACAAGCAAATATTAGTTTTAAAGATGGATATTTAACTTTGAAAAAAATAGTATTTAATTATTAGTTAATAGCTTTCTATTTTTTTATTTTTATTCTTAATATTTTAAATAATTCTCACTCACACAAGATATGTTTAGTCATTCAACACATTTTCTCTACTTGTATAATTTATTTTATAAAATAACTTGAACACTTTACTATCATAATTACTCAATATTACAATTGAATTTCTTTAAATTTTTTAAGTTATTAAAATTTGTATAAAATCATAATTATTTGTTATATTGATTTTATTGTTTTTTTTTTCAAGTATCGTTATATTATATATATATATATATATATAATAAAACTTAATATTTTAAAGATTATTTTAGACTAAAAAAGTAACTTATTTGAGATTATTTTAAATAAAAAGGTTATATTTTGCTCACCAAATATCAAACTTAAACTTTTAATTTTTTTTTCATTTAGAAGTTTGAAGAGAGAGAAAAAAAGAGTTTGAGGGGAAAGAGAAAAAGGAGTATAAAAAAAAGAGAAAAATGAAAATTAAAAAAAAGTTCTTCAAATTTTAGAAAACTTATAAATATGAACTTACGATAGTTTTTAAAGATTTACAAAGATTTCTTTTCGCATTTAATAATTCTCAAATAAAAATTTTAATGAAAAAAAAAAAAGAAAAGATCGTTTTTAAATATAAATAATAAATTTTTATGTCTTTTAAGATTTTGTAAATTAACGTTAATAAGTTTCTCTAAATCAAGAGAGGGAGCAGTTTGTCAACCTTCCTTCTCCTTCTTTACCCTCAAACTAATTTCTTTCCTCTTCTAAATCCTCAAGCTTTAATAATTTATTTTATAAAATATAAAATTTATTATTTCAACTATTAAATCTTTTAACATTATCTTTATAACTATGTATATAAAATTTCATATGATGATATAGGTAACACGCATCCAAGTTTTTAAAATTAGTTTAAAATTAGTTATGAATTATACTTACATAACTAAATTTTTTGCTCACCCATACTTATAACATATGCACATTGTGATTTGTTTTAAAAAATAAAACAATGATTCAATCTATTTTTTTAAACATTAGTTGTTTTTATTTTCAGTTTAACTTTATTTAATTTTGAAATTTAACAATCTACATTTGGTTGTGTTTCAGAGTGAGAGTATTTTACAAGGGCTAAGGAAGGGAGAAATTACAATGAATAAAATTAAGCTCATAAGCTTGTGAGGCACACACTCTTCTTCTCCCTCCTATGCATATATCTGCCCTCTCTTGGCTTCCTGTGGATTCCATTGCTATTAATGAGATGTGGAGTCCTATCTCCCTTCTTCTACAACGGTTTACTACATCACTCTGTGGATGACCGATTTGCCGTTTTGACCCTCTGGATGTTCTTTGCTTAGTTGGGCGTTTTTCACTCTTAAAAATTAAAATTATAACTTCTAATTAATTGATTAACTATTTCTGTCAAAGATAACTATTTTTAAGAACAATATACCTATTTCTAATAAATATTTTCGTATTTAATTTAAATAAATTATTCTTGAGTATAATTTAAAATAAAAGAGACTAAATAAATGGATTATCAACATCAACATCAAATCAACATGACAGGCGTGACATAAGAATATTTCATTGACCATGGGATTTATAGCATATCAAGTAGGGAGTAGGAGGGCGCGTGTTGATGTTCGTCATCAGGCAACACTCGATGTTAACATGCGAGCCCCTTTCATTGAAAGTAACTGTTCAAAATAGTGATGTTCATTTTTTGTAATTTTATTTTTCTTTTGTCTTTTATGTTCCCCAATAATCGAATGCATATATGGGAGGGTGATATTTAAATGAAAAGAAATCTTATGTGTCTCTGATTGATGAAAGAACGTCAATATTACAGCCACGGACAAATCCTATCTATGGACCAAATTGTTTGAACCGTGTCAACATTACAACATGGTTCAAACAAATTCAAGCATTCAATCACAGGAATTCAACAATTAAATGTTTATACGTATTTATCTTATAATTAACCTTTATTTATATGGTATTTTGTATTTCCAGAGAAAGAGCTAATCTCAAAGTAAATAGTAGGGTTATAAAGATGAAGAAGGAAAGACGAAAAAGGGTTTTGGAGACATTAGGGCCTATAAGAGAAAAAAAAGGAATGGGTGAGAACAAATCAATAATTTATGTCAAGTTGTTATCTACGGTCCAAATGAGAGGAGAGAGAGTACACCGGTACTAGAATTTTTAAAAATATAAAAGTGACACACTAAATAAAATTGTCTTACCAAATATGACATAATAATTAATCAAAAAGTGACACGTGTCCTGTTAAAAAACGGAGTTATAAGGCTCCCAAGACATTTAAGGCTTTTAGCAGCGTCTCGTAGTAAAAAGGAGAAAGAATTCCATTTATGTCACTTCACAAATCAAACAAAAAGGAATACTTCTGAAACTTCGGAATCGAAGCCAAAAAAATACAGAAGGAATACTTGATTTTTGTAATGATACTAATTGTTTGATTTCATTACTTTTTTGTTTTTTTTTTGCCTTTATAAATAAGATCATGTGTAATTTTATTTTTTTAGGTTATATATTTTTTAATTCAGCAAATTTAGTTTACTCTTTATTTTATTATATTTTTAATTTATTTTTTTATTTAAATATTAAGCGTTTATTGTATATAAATATTTAGAAGTAAAAAATAGTAAAATTTGGACAAATTTTGAAAGATTTTATAAGATATAAAATTATGGTTTGGAGAAGTTGTTTATATATTTTATATTTTAACTGTAATTTGATATTCCATTCAAAATTTAGAGTAAACTTGTGAATATTTTGAATAAAAATGAGAAATTAAGTGTTTAATGTAAAAAAATGACATAAGAACTATATTTGCATATTTTTAAAAGGAATTGTACAGAATTAACTAAAAAACAGAAAGACTAAATGTGTATATTTGTTAAATTAAAAATAAAATTAAGTCTAATATTTTATTATAAAAATAAATTAAAGAAAGATTCGTCTCATTTTAAGATTAAACAGATTAGTGATTTATTGAGAATTCGTGATAACATTAAAAATAGCTTAAAAATTAAAAAAATAGATTAAAAAAATTATAAAGGTTTTGTTAGATGGGTTAAATTTTGGTTAATGAAAATTTAAAATATTGTATGAAATGTATTAGTTTTTTAAAATATTATTTAATTTTTATACATAATAAATATCTTCATTAAACGCTTTGTATTTATTTTCTCAGTACGTATACTTAATGCACCCCTCAGTACTTTCTTATCAGTCTCCAATTATATGTTCTAGTTCACAGTTTGAAAAATTAGGCTGTGTTCTCTTATTAAAAATGTTACATTAGTTATTTTTTGTTAATTTTTTGTTCATCACTTTTCAATGTATTTTTCTTTTTTTTTTATCGAGAGTTGAATATAACTTCTCATGTATTCTCTCACATATGAAATCTCACTAGCAATTGAATTTTTTTAAAAAATATTATTGTATCGTCAAAAATAATTTTATATAAATAATATTTTGAATTATCACAATTAAATTTAAAAGCATAATTCAAAATAATCCCACTTAAATAATTTCTTAAATTGTTATGACCAATATTATATGGATAGATTTTCAACATCATTGGCCAAATGCTTTTCCAAAATAATCAACTGAATATATAAGAACATTACGAGCTTAATTATGACTTAAATTCACGCAGAATTGTTAGAAGATCATAGTTTAATTTTAGTATCTCAATTTTAGTCTTTATATGTTTTAATTACGTAAATTTGATCAATTAATTTGTCGTGTTATCATCCAATTTTTAATGGTTGCGCATACAATCTTCTTCTTCCTCGGCTAAAGCTATGCTACGGGAAGTTCAAAAGTGAAAAGCTTCTTTCTTCCTTCGAATTTCTCATCAAATAAATTGTCAAATTAAACAAAGATGTCGATCATTTTCCATATCTATGTTACTATCTACTGTTGCATAAATGCACGAATCGGAGAGATAAGAAAGAACATCTACACCAAGAAGAAAGGGTCTCTACATGTCAGTGACTCTCCCTTTTGAAGCTTTGTCAGCGGTGGCAAATGAGCATCTACTAAGCATTTCATATGCTGGGCACTCGTCGTTTTACTGTAAAAATCTAAATATTCATTTTACTCTAAATAATTTTTTACATATTCTTAATATAACTAAGAATCTTATCAGTATTTCCCAATTTGTAAAAAAAAATTGTATTTTCTTTGAATTTCATCATAACGAATGTATTGTTAAATGTCAGAAAATTCAGAAGGTTCTTCTCAAAGGCTGTCTTAAGAACAAATTCTATGTTTTTGAAGATCTGAAGCTTATTTCTCCAAGTTTAAATTTTCCTATGTCTGCCTATAGTTCTACTGTTCATGCCAATAATTTTGGTATCCGGCATAGAAGGCTAGGTCATTGTTCAAAGAAAATTATCAAGCATGTCTTGAATCTTTGTAATATTCCATATTCTGCAAATAATACGTCTGTTTGCCAAGCATGTTGTCTTAAAAAATCACACAAATTACCATTTCATGTTTCTGATTCTATTTATCACTATTCCCTTGATCTGATTTTTATTGATGTATGGGGTCCCTCTCTCACACCTTCAAAAAAATGCTACAGATATTATATTCTGTTTATGAATGCTTATAGTAAATTCACTTGGCTTTATTTTTTACAAAGCGGATCCGAAGTTTCATCAATTTTCATTCAATTCAAAACTATGGTAGAGCTACAACTCAATAGAACGATAAAGGCTCTACAAACTTATAGTGCCAAGGAGTACCTTGCTTTGACTAAGTATCTTGCAGATCATGGAATATAACACCGCATCTCTTTGTCCTCATACTCATGAGCAAAATGGTGCCCCAGAGAGAAAACATCGGCAGTTGACTGAAACAGGTCTCACCTTACTAGTTGCTTCTTCTCTTCCTTCAAAATTTTGGGTAGAAGCGTTTAGCACTGCCACCTTCGTCATCAATCACATACCCTCTCTGGTGATTAACTACAAGTCTCCCTTTGAGGTTCTTTTTCACAAAACCCCTAACTACTCAATTTTTAAACCTTTCGAGTGTCTTTGCTACCCGTACTTACGGCCCTACACCAAAACCAAACTTGATTCTCGATCCACCCCTGTATTTTCCTTGGCTACAACACAAAACACAAAGGCTATAAATGTATCACACAATCTGGAAAAGAGTACACTGTCAGACACATCATATTTGATGAAACTCAATATCCTATGATAACAAATCCATCCTTCTTTGCTCAAAATACCTCAGTTCCCTCCACTCTCCCTACTCTCCCTCCCTCTATAACACAAATCAATACTATCATCCATCCAAATCAAACACCAATCGAACCCACAACTCCCTTAACTAATCTTATTCCTACTCCATCTCCTATTCTTGACTCATTACCACCAAATATTAATTCTACAATTCATCAGCTTATCAACTCAGCACCTGAGCAACCTCCTCATCCTAATCCTACAACAAATGTTCATCCTATGACTACTCGAGCTAAAGCTGGTGTCTTTAAATCTAAAGTTTTACTGACAGAGATCACTCCCCGATGTTACAAGGATGCCATGCAGGATCCTAAATGGTTAGCTGCAATGGACGAAGAATACATAGCTCTCATGCGCAATAACACATAGGATCTCGTTCCCTTGCCTTCTCATAGGAAGGCCATTGGTTCTAAATGGATATACCGGCTGAAATACAATGCTGATGGTTCTGTAGTCAGACATAAAGCTCTGCTGGTAGCTCAAGGGTATTCTCAACGACCGAGTCTTGATTATACTGAGACATTCAGTCCCGTCATCAAACCAGCAACCATTCGAACAGTCTTGAGCATTGCTGTCACAAGAAAATGGAATATACGACAAGTGGACGTCGATAATGCTTTCTTAAATGGTTCAATTCAAGAGGAAGTATATATGCGGCAACCGGAGGGCTTCATCTCTGCTAATCCTCACCTTGTCTGTAAATTGAAGAAATCTCTCTACGGGCTCAAGCAGGCACCGAGAGCTTGGTTTTTCAAGCTTGCATCCAGTTTAATTTCCTTCAGGGTTTAAGCCTACTAGATGTGATACATATCTTTTTGTTCATACTACACCCAAGTTCGTCACTTATATTCTGGTATATGTTGATGACATCATAATAACAGGCAGCTCAGACTCTGAAATTAAATATGTGATTTCTAAACTAAACTCTTTGTATCCTCTCAAAGACCTTGGTGACTTACATTTCTTCTTAGGCATTGAAGCCCAACACACTACCACTGGTACTCTTATCCTCTCTCAATCCAAATACATAATTGATCTCTTTTCCAAAGTTAGCATGCATAATGCAAAATCCATAAAGACTCCTCTTGCCCCTGGTATGAAACTGCAAATGGATGGTATTGATTCTTTTTCTAATTCAACTTTATATAGATCTGTGGTTAGAGCATTGCAGTATGCCACCATAACACGTCCAGACATAGCTTATGCAGTAAATAAAATATGTCACTTTATGCATAGTCCACTTGAAATTCATTGGAAAGCTACAAAACGTGTTCTGATATCTCAATGGTACTATTAATCATGGATTAGCGTTTTCTTCTTCACAGAATCTTTTCATCACTGGGTACAGTGATTCAGATTGGGCTTGTGACTCCTCTGATATGCTATCTACCTCAGGATTCTGTTTTTACCTGAAAAATAATCTTGTTTCATGGCTTGCAAAGAAGCAACATTCAGTTTCTCGATCTAGCATTGAAACAGAATTTAGAAGTTTAGCTGCTCTAGTTGCCGAAATCAAATGGATACAGTCCCTTCTTACTAAATTGCATGTCATTCAAACGAAGCCTCCTTTACTATGGTGTGATAATCAAGGTGCAATCATGTTAACAGCTAATCCAGTTCTGCATTCTAAATCAAAATATTTTGAATTAGACCTTTGGTTTATTCGTGAAAAGGCTGCAAATGGAGAAATAGTTGTCAAGCACATTCCCTCCCAATTCCAAGTAGCTGATCTTCTAACAAAGACTCCCTTAAATGCCACTTTTCTAAGCCTCTGGCCCAAAATGAATGTTCATCCATTACCCACAATCAATTTGCAAGGGAGTGTAAACGATAGAAGAAAATAACTTTTCATAGAATTTTTTGTTAATTTTGATATAATAAACTCTCTCTTTATATCCAGAGTAGTTACATCTAGACATTATAAATAAGTTTCATCTTCACATCTTTGTACACTGATTATATACATCAAATATAAAATAAATGTATGTTGAGATATATCTTTACAGCAATGAAACACTCTTTCAATTGTGACCTCGTGTACATGCCAATTGGTTCATGAAAGTGTGACAATATCATTGATAGGGTTGACAGCTTCTGGAATTCTCGTGGCAGAGGTTTGACAAGAAGCTCATTACTGATTTTGTTTCAAATTTTAAATATTAAAATTGTTACGTAGCTTTTTTTATTATTATTTTATATAAAATTTTTATTTTTTTAAAAAAATATTATTGTTTTTATAAAAAAAATATCTTCTTTTCTTCTTCTAAATTTAAGGTTTACTTTTAAAAGTTTTTCTCTTAAAGTTATGATCATAAATATATATTAAATATTAGCATTTAATCTTAACTTTTTAAATATCATACTATAAAAATATTATTTTCAAATAAATTATATTTTAAAATTATTTATCTTAATTAAATTTTTATCATTTTGATACACATTATTTATATTTATAAAATTAATTGAAATATTTTTATAATATATTAATTATTCAAAAATATAGAATTTTACTCTTTAATTCTAAATTATATTTTATTTCTAAGATAAAATGAAACATCTATCCATTTCAGACTACTAAACTAGTATAATATAACTTGAAGCAAATTTATACAGTTCACCTTGTATCGACGCAACTTTTGCCTTAAAATTTCAGAGGTGTAATAAATTAAAATGGTCGAATAAATAGGAGGAACCGGATAAGGATGCCACGTCGGCCAAGTGTCATGAAAGGGACATTTTCGTATTTTTGTGAAGTGCCTTCATTCTGAAATCCCATAGTTTCATAAATAGGTGAGTTATATATCAATATTACTGCAGTGTCAAAATGAGTTATTTAATCTGATTTGTGTCTAAGGTCATTCATATTTTATTTGAGCTACAGGGTAAGAATTTAAATTAAATTTAAATATGCAGTTCCTACTCAAATAAATCAGATAAACTTGAATACAATAAAAAAAATGTGCAGAAATGTTAGATAAAAAAAGTTTAAATTAATTTGAATTTAAATTTTAAATATTCCAGTTTAACAAATTTAATCATACCAATCCAATGAGATTAACACATTTAATCAGCTTTATACTAATTTCTTTGTAATTAAATCTTCTTTAACTGTTTTTTAAGAGTTTTTTTTAATATAAAAGAATATACCTTTACTTTAATTTTTAAAATTTAAAATATACATAAAATTAGTCTTCTAAATTTTAAATTTTAATTTAAGATTAACAACTATTATTCAATTTAGTCTTTATCATTAATAAATATTAACATTAAGAAATAAAATAATAATTTATTATATTAAGCCACATGTGAAAGGATATAAACTATATTATTTTAAGATTTTTTAAAATTAGTTCCTTTTATGCTTAATTTTTTAATTTTTCAATTGTAACATTCTTTTATTTTTATTTTTTTAGTTTATTTTCATCTACAATATTTTTTTTTTAGTTATCTCTTTCACTTACAACGATAATAAATTATCTTTACATCTTAAATGTTGTTTTCATTTAACTAAAATATTATTGACATTTTTTCATTCTCATTCTCTAAATCTTGTAACACGAGTTACTTTGTCATCTTCAATGTTTTTTTCACTGTCTAGTTTACTTCTTACTACCATGAATCATT
This sequence comes from Abrus pulchellus subsp. cantoniensis, assembly GCA_024086825.1. Classification (NCBI taxonomy): domain Eukaryota; kingdom Viridiplantae; phylum Streptophyta; class Magnoliopsida; order Fabales; family Fabaceae; genus Abrus; species Abrus pulchellus. The sequence continues at coordinate 31,729,730 of CM044049.1, forward strand.
TTTCATGTTGTTGATGTTGCTATTATTTGATCAAGATATTATTGACTTTTTTCTTTCTTTTACTCAAAAACTTGTATTACAAGCTAATTTATTTACTATGATTGATAATTCTTTTCATCATATTTTGTATCTCCAACCATCCAAACCAATTCTTTTTATTGATTGCACTATTATTTAACAAAAATGTTGATGACATTCTTCCTCCTTTACCCTCAAGCATTTAGTTCATCGTTGAAAAATTAATGTTATTATAGTTACTAGAGAAAAAGAAATTATGAAAGAAGATGAAGCTAAAATTGTTCAAAAATATAAAAAATAAAAAAATAATTTTAAAAAATTCTAAAATAACTTTATTTTATGTCTCTCTATGTATCACTTAATATAACATATTATCATTATATTATTTAATTTTAATATTTGTTATAATTATTTTTTATATAAAATTTGGAGTATGTTTGGAATAGATTATTTTCTTTGGTTGTGTAAAAAAGTTATTAAAAATATTGTAGCACTAATAATTAAATGCTATCAATTTAATTTTTTAGTTAAATTTTAGTTTTTTAATAATTAATTATTTCAAATAAAAATTAACTATTATACACATCATATTTTTCTTATAATTTACCATAACAAATTATTATTTTATATAATTAAACTAGATTGCTTTGGAATCAATTCTCACCTAGCATATTCTATCACAATTTTATTTTATATGATTAATTATAAATATAATCAATTATTAAAAATTAATGTATTCTTTAGTGTCAATCCAAACCTGTGATTGTCTATGTTGCAATTTGACTTTCTCTATTTTATTTATGACACGCCGAACGCAATACAGCAAGTGCAATTAGGATGTTTGCGACAAGGTAATTAAAATTTAGCCAATTCCATTATTGTAAAATCAAATTCTTATCAAGTTTATTTCGGTTGCTAACATTTCTTGAACTTGTAATCATGCATAGTTATAACATGTCAATGGTTGGATATTATCTCAACCCCGTCCCAGTCAGCCGCCATGTGTGGTGGCTAAGCCAAGACACAATGCAGTCATCCAAAACAGAGCCTGATTTGCGTGGTGCTCTGTCTAGGGTGGCATTATGGCAGCTTTGTTGAAAATGGAAGAGGAAACTTCAAGACTAATAAGACAAAGTGCTAATCTTAAATTAACTGTTTATAAATATTTAATTTTATTTGGGTTCCTTTTAAAAATAAATTAAAAATTAAAAATTAAATTTAGAAATAGTAAATTTTTAGGAGGGTGAATGAGAAAAAAAAAATAATTATTAGTCATCAAAAAATAAGAGGTCATAGAAAATTGGAAACTTTATTAAAATAAAAAATAAATAATTATATATTAAATGTAATTTAGAGTTTCACAAAATGTCTATAAATAAGAAGTTTAGGTTCTAAGAGAATAACGATGATTTTTTACGAAAAATAAAAAAAGAGAAAATCAACTCCCTTAGAAAGCACAAGAAAATTAAGAGTTTAGGAACTAAAGAGAAAAGAAAAAAAAAGAAAATTAAAATCTCTTTGAGAGAGAATTACGAAGAAAGAGCCCAAAAAACAAAGATTAAAAGAAGAATAAGGAATTAAAGAAAGCTATTTGACAGTACCAAGAATCTTAAAATACACCTCAATGTCGATTATAGAGAAAAAATTGAATTAGATATCAAACAGTAAAGGAGTAAAAAAAGAAAAAAAATCTTTCATCAAGATTCTCCTTCTTTATTTGTTTCTCATCTTTCTTTTATCTAGTACGAGTCTTTGTTCTTACTCATTTGTTTGCATGTATTTTATTTATTTATTTTATATGTTCTTCTCTTCTCCTTCATGATCTAATACTCTTTGCAAGTTTAATAAATAAATAAATAAAAAGATAAAATTCAATAAAATTTCCTTTGTAATTTTTTTTCTATAAATCCTAATCATCTTTCTAACCCTACATTTCTTCTCCCTTTGTCAAACTCTAAAAAATAAAATCTAAAATCCATAAATTTATTTTTTTCTGACCCTAAATATTCTCTTTTTTTGCTAACCCTCAAACATAATTTTTTTTTCTAACCCCAAGTATTTCTTTTTTTACAAACCCCCCCTCTCCAAAAAAAATCTATTTTTTTCTAACTCTAAAAATAATAATTTTTCTTCTTCTAACCCCAAATCATTTAGTTTTTTGCAAGCTCTAAAACAAATTCTTTTTTTAACCCTAACAATTTTGCAAATTATAAAAATGTAATTTTTCTAAATCTTAAAAATTTTTCTTTACATGAATCATTAAAACACTAATTTCTTTGCAAATCCTAATATAAAAAAAAACTTAATTTTTAAATTAAATAAGAGTTATTTTCTCATCATTTTTGTTTGCTCTTGTATTTGCTTATTTATTCTATATGTCTCTCATTTCTTCCTTTTTCGCGTGCAAAAAATCTATATTAATAAGTACATCAATTTTTTGTATCCAAACAACAGCCAAACGATTTTAATAGAGTAATGAATCCACCTTCAATGTTGCTTAGATTGTAAGAGTTTATTGAGTAGTCATTTGTTAATTTAAACTCTGTGTAGGAGTGGATTTATTTTAAAAAATAATAATAAAGTAAAAAATTAAGTTTTAAAAAAAAATCTTCAAAACTTATCTAAACTTGATTAAAAAAAAAAAGAACTACGTGATTTTGATTTCTCCATTAAACTTGAAGGATACATAAAAAAATCTTTATTTTTCTTTTTAAATCTAAAATATTTTTTTAAATTCTTTTGAAACTAAGAATAATTTCAAACAATTATCCTTTAAAAAAACAATATGAAATTGTTATTTTTTGTTAAAAAATTAATAAGTAAAATACCAAGATAAAATCTTTTTAAGATACATTTCTTTATTACAAAAAAAGAATAATATTTTATAAATAATTTATTCTTCTAATTTAAATTTATGTTTAAATTATGTGTCTTCATAAAAAATAATAAAAATGAATTTTTACTTTCAAGAAAATAAAATATCAAGATGAATTTTTTTTATAAATTTTTTTAATATAAAAAAGAATAATATTTTATAAATAAATCATTCCTTTAATTCAAATAATTTTTTATTGTATTTTCTTATTTAAAAAATAATAATAAAATCTATAAAAAAGTGTAAAAACTAGAAATAAATCTAAAAAATAAAAATAATAATAAATTCGAGATTAGTAAAAAAATTAATTATTTTTCTTTTAGACTGAAATAAATATTTTAATAGTTAAAATAATTTTTATATAATTAAGTAGAAGGTAACCATTTTAATTAATGAGCGTTGTCACGTAAATGATTCACGAATTCAAATCTAATTTTAAAGATTTTTTAATTAATTTTTTTAATATTTTTTTTAATAAAATTTGGTAGCGACTCTATGTCATTCATTTCTTTTTAACTGATTGCAACTTTTTTTTACATATTTCCTTTTCTCTGCACGGTCATCTTTCCGTTGTGACACAATTCATATTGCATTGAAATTCCTTATTATATTTCTTCACCTAAATTTAGACTAATTTGGTGTTTTGAGTTTCTTCTTCAAGTGCTCAAGATTTTGTAAGTGATGAATCAACATAATTTAACACAGTCAATTTGATAAAATTGCCATCACCATTGACATTGGTGTTTAATCCTCGAAGTTTAACATCATTTACAGAATTACTTTAGCATGTTTTTATCTCCATCGAAATTAGTATTAGTCTTATAAATTCAACACTGTTTCATACCCTTGAAACTCACTCAAAGCTACCTTAGATAGAGACACTTGTCTTATCTGTCATAATAATGCATACAATCACAACTAACATGAAATTTATTAACCTAACTTATGGTTCAACTCCAAAACCTATGAGAACTCATGTATATATAAAAGAAGGATCCTTAATGCTTTAATTATATTCATTTTACCAAATTTGTAATTAACTTAAACTTTGAAGTGTTGTGAGACTAATTTATTTTAAAAAATTAATTCAAGAAACAAATACAGTTCAAATCTTATTAAAAATGTTATAATTATATTTTTAGGTAAGATAAGAGATATCAACACATTTTTCATGCATAGGACAAGACATATACTTATCAAGTTTTCAAGATTGAATTTTATGGATGACCTAACGTTAAAGGAGTATTTATAGAAAATCTTTTTTTAAACTATTTCTATCTCATATTTGGTTTAAATATTATTTTTAAAAAATATTAGTGTTTTTTTCTAAAACATTCTTTTTTTCAAAATATCATTTTCTTTTTATAATAATTGATAAATTTTATTTACATTACTAACTAAATATATGTATATTTAAAATTTTTAAAAGTTAAATTAAGGTTTAAGATATAAAAAACTAATACATGACATTGTAATATGAAAAACGTGTGCATTTATATACAAAGTAATGGTGCTTGGTGACATTGTCACTTAAGTTCACCTATATATGAAATTTCAATTACAATGTCTCTTCAAACAATTTTCTATTATTCTCTCAAGTTAACAATAGAAATTTTGGATAAATGATGACAAAATGTAGGTATAACATAAATTAAGTTTAAGATAAAAATAATTGAGGAATATAATTATATTTTTATAGTATTAAACTTCTTATGTTAATGGTAATTGTAGATTCTTACCCCTCTTATATTAACATTTTCTTAAAATCAAACTCAATCGATGCTTACCCCTAGAACAAATTAAATTATTTCTTTTCATGTTTTCTTTTTATCATTCACATGCTTAATTTACCTTGTTAAAGTAAAAATAAGTCCATTCAAAACTTACGAAATTCTAAATAAGATTTGATGATTGAAAAATATTTTAATTGTAGATAAATTTCACATTGTACTTTACAAATTTGTTAAAATATTTCAGTACAATATATTATTTGTAAAACGGTTTAAAAATAATAGATAGAGTACAATTGCAAGAAGTTGACCAAGTAAGTAAAACAAAGTTACACTTATTTAAAAGAAACAAAAAATATCTTTCTACTTATTTTTCACAACTTCCACCAAAATAATAAAAAAATAAAATATATAAAACAAAAGACACTTTAAATATAGCAAAGGATATGCTTGTATTAGAAGATTTTTAATATATATATATATATATATATATATATATATATATATATATGTTAAATCTAACATAAACTTATTATATTTATGTTATATAACAAAAACACATTCATACAAAAAGTAAGAAAGAATTGAGGATGTATTTTTCTTGAAAAGACATTTATAAAAAAAAATATTTGAGATTATTTGAACTTTAGAAAAACTTATACATTAATACTTGAGTTTCTATATATTATGTTTAATTTGTGAAAAATAGTAAAAACCTTAACCCAAAGTGAAAAATTGGACGTAATCCTATGATTGTGCGTGAACTAATAATTTAAGATAAGTGTGAAATTTATTTAACTAATAACTTTCTTGTACTATATGGGTATTATTAGTTTAAATAAAAATTTTTAAATAAAAAGCATATAAATTTTAAAGATATTATATGTTATAATTATTAAGAATAAATAAAATAAAATGATGTGATAAATTTTAAATTAAAAAATAAATTATATAAACTAAAAAATTAAAATATTTATTTAATATAAAAATATATAACATAATATGAAATAAAACAAAGTCTTAAAATAACTCTTCTTTTAAAAATTAAAAAAAAGCATTATTGTTCAAGAAAGTTCTTAAAAACATTCTAGTTTAAGAATTTGTAATCATAAATTATATATAAAGATTGATAATTAAATAAAAACATGAAAACCATTGAAAATATAAGAACTTTATTTTTAACTTTTATAAATTAAGAAAACTAATTAGGAATAAAACTTATTAAATATTTTTATATTTTAATATAATAAATGTATATTAATTTTTTTGGATATTTAATTATTTATAAATAATATTAAATACAGATTAAATAAGCATGTTTAATAGTTTAAAATTAAAAAAGTATTTCCTAATTTCATAATTTAAAAAATGTTTATTTAAGATCAAAACTAATTTTTGGATTTCATTTCGTTTGGACCTTACAGCCTTCCGCCTCGTGCTGAAATTTATTATTATTTTTGAAACTTATACATGTACACGACCACGCCACATGTTAATACCCACCGTCTTACAAGCCTCACTTGGTGCTCTCACGTTATTTCAGGGGTTAAAAAATCAAAAAGCATAAAATAATAAAAAAATATAATGTTATTGAAAAAATATTTTTATTTAATAAATTTAATAAAGCTCTAACAAGTGTTTCAAAGAATTTCGTTAGTAAATTTTTTTAATTTTATACAATATATTTAATAAGTTAAAGAATTGATATAATAAAATCAAATTATCAAATATAGAAAATGGAAGAAAAACTTGTCTCTGATATAACATATCTGTAAAGTAAAAGCGGAAGAAATTGATCATCTTTAAACATTTAAAAAATAATAATACTGTATAGTTGAAATTAAAATAATAAAAAAATATTTGATTTGTTACTTTATAAAGCGATGATAAGATAAAGAGTAGGGAAAGATGGAAAAAGAAAAGGAGGCATCAACATCCATATATTAGAGAATCGAACGGCGGAGGAAACATGCATGCGCGGAAACACGGAGCCGCTCACGCCAAAGACATTGGAATCTCACCCGCGGAATTAAACACACTCTCGCTTCCTCACATATCTCTCCCACTTTCCCCACTAACCTTAACTCAACCATAGTTAACTAAACTACCAACCCCACTTCTCCCTCCATTGCCCTTATTTATATCCCACCGTCACCTGCATTTCCATTCTCTCATCCTCTCTCACCTTCTCTCAGCGCTCTGTTTAGTTAGCCACACCCAAAAAGATTCCCTGCTTCTGCTACTCACTATTTTATTTGTGTTCATGTGAGGCTGTTATTAATTAGTAAAACACAAGACAAGCACAGAGGCATGAGTTGCAACGGTTGCCGCGTTCTTCGAAAGGGTTGCAGTGAGTCATGTATTTTGCGCCCTTGCTTGCAGTGGATCGAAACCGCTGAAGCCCAAGGCCACGCCACTGTCTTCGTAGCCAAATTCTTTGGTCGTGCTGGTCTTATGTCTTTCATTTCCAACGTTCCCCAAAACCAACGACCTGGTAATTCAAACTTTTCTGTAAAAATAAATTCATTTTCTCTCCCGCTATCTGGAATACTCTTGTGAAGTAATGTTTCCTTCTTTGCGTGCGCTCTATGCAGCTCTGTTTCAGTCCCTGCTGTTTGAAGCGTGCGGAAGAACGGTCAACCCGGTCAACGGTGCCGTGGGCCTTCTCTGGACCGGAAACTGGCACGTGTGCCAGGCGGCGGTCGAGACTGTGCTCCGAGGCGGCACCCTCAGGCCCATACCGGAGCTTATGGGCCTCGAGGCTCCTGCCTCCGCCGCCGACGAGGCATCGGAGGCCGAAGTCGCCTGCACCGACACTTGGAGGATCCGAGAGCCCAATCCGAACCCGAATTTCCGGTTCACAAGTTCGCGATCTCATAACAAGGTCTCTTCCAGCGGGAAAAGGAAGCGATCGGAGGAGCTCGTGAAGCTTCAGGCGGCGCCGAATCTCGATCTTCGTTTGACTCCGATTTTCCTGCAAAAGGTGGAGAAGCGTCGATCGGGCTCACCGTCGATGACCTCGGAGGAATCGGTTACGACGACGGCGTGCCTTGAAAGTGGGATTGGAGATCAGTGGGGTCACGGCGGAGACCGGAAAGTTCTCAACCTTTTCATTTGAGGACTCTCTCTGTGTACGCGGTGTCTCATGGTTAATTAATGGGTCCGGCGCGTGTAGTTTGTTTTCATGGTGTAATATTCCTCTATTTAATTGCTTACTTATATATTTTGGAGAAGAGGGTTCTTCCCGGATTTGAAATTCGGCGAGTTTTTGTGAGACACTGGCACAGGATTTCTCTACCGAGAAAGATGAAGGTTCGTCGGTGATCCCTTCTCCTTTGTTTTTCTTTTTCTTTTTAAGTTGTGTCTTTTTTTTTTTGTGCCAAACATGAAATATGTAAGCAGTCCTCTGACAGTGGGACATGAATATTAAATAAAAATAAAGACTAGATATTTCTTTTGTTTTTCTCATTGTTGTTTTCAATTTCGCTAAAATCAACATTTGTGAACCTTTGAGTTGGATGAATATTCAGTTGTTTAAGTTTGTGGGTCAGAACTTAAAACTAAGAATTTCCTCGTTACAAGCTACGCCGTAACACACATAAGCGTTCAATGCAGCAATCGTAAAGAAATTGCGATAGTTTTAATTAGGCTTTCTTTCATTTTAAAAGTATTGGACGAAAAAGCATTTGCGTTGAAATTCAAACGATCCGGTGTTAGTGAAGAATAAGGCGTTTATAATTTTGGTATGGTAAATAAACCAACTTTAAGTTACATTAAAATTAAATCAAGAATTGGTAATAAGACCTTGACCTATAAGACACCTATAGGGTGTGGGCTGCGATGATTAAAAATTGAGAATGTTGGAATTTGACGTCAGGGGAAATTCAGCAGCTCCTTGGGACAACCTTTGTGGTAAGATGTCAATCTCATACTACAAATCCCAACACGCCTTTTGAACAGTGAATATAGGTACTGTAATAAAACCCAAGTTTACTTTGGTTGAAATTTATATGCTAGACGAGGATGGTGTGCATGGTGGTTTGTGAAGACAGCCTCTTAACTAGTTGGATTGTTTCTGCCGGTAAATGAGTAATAACAGTAAGAAGACAGAGACAGAAAGGGAAGCAGTAACAGAGGCGACTTTTGGAGAATGCAAAGAGGTGTGTGCAAATAAGAAGGAATCACGGTAAATTTTTTTTTAAATATAACAAAAATTAATAATTTTAAAAAAAGTTATAGTATTTAAGGTTTATTTAGTTTCAAAAATATTTTTATTTTATTATCAAAAGTTTGTATACGAAATAGTAAAAGTAAAAATAAATAAATAAATAAATCAAATAAAATTAAATCGAAATAAATTTCTAATATTGATAAAATATATTATATCTTATAATTTTTAAGTAAAGTTTGAGTTTTTTTAAAATAGTTCTCTAAGAACATTGATTATACAATTAGTAAATAATATTTTTATTAAATATTATGTTAAAATGTATTAAAATAAGTATATTTTTATTTTTAATTATTTTATCACTGTCCTAATAATACTACTGAATATTTTTTTATAAAATTTTAACATATATAAATTTTTATAAATCTTATTAACAAGTATTTTTTTTAAGATTTAATGAAGAATCGATGATTAGAAAATTATGAAAAAAGAATATTACCGTAATTTCTAATATGATATTTTTATTTTAAATTTATTTAATAATGCCCTTAAAATGTTAAATACTCCGATTTATCAATTCTTATTATATATCCTTAAAATTATACACTCCTATTTGATAATTAATATTTTACGGCGAACAATAAGAGGCGCAGATTTGCTCTTGCGTAGGTGCGTATCCCTCCACCAATGGCAAAGCCAAAGTATACGGCTCACGTCAGCGTCGAGTTTTAGCTGTCTAACATTGAGTTGTCCAATTCATAGTTGTGGACGGAACTGCTGGTACTGAACGACATATTTATTATAAAAATATTATTAACTAAAATAAGTTTTTAATTTGTATAAAATTTATTTTCTAGAAATAGTTTTGATAAAAAGATGTAAATATCTAATTTGTAACATATATTGGGAGTTGGGAGAGGGTTTGAGTCGATATCTTCTACGCCGGGTGGCTTTGGTTTCTCCGCCGGGGAAGCGAGTGGGAGCCACTTTAAGCATTGCAAATATTTTGGGATAATAATCCAATAAAAAATGGGGATATAAGAAAGTAAAATAAAAGGAAATTTAAGTTGAGTTGAGTTGAGTTGAGTAGAAAGGAAAAAGAGAACGCAACGCAAGTGCATAAAATGGCTTTTCTTTTATTTCTGCGATGCTGCGTCTCGCCGCATTTGCCATGGACCCCACAGAACCTTCCCCCACTTTACATTGTGGTACCCACGTATACCTCAGCTTCCACTAATTGCTTAACGTCTCTGATTTTCTCACCTTTGGTTTTACCCACTCTCTGTGCCTCTCCTCTGTGACCTGCTCCACTCATTAACTCTTGTTTCTGTTTATGCGTCTTGGACCTCAGTCAGAATTCACAACATCTTTTCCTCTTCTATTCCATAACTTTTTCTTTTATTATATCTTCTATCCTTCTTCCAATTTTATTTAAACTATATAATATTAAAGGATTCAATTATTACGGTATATATATATATTAAATAAATAAATATATCTAATTTTATCAATAAAAGTGAGTATCTCATTAATTTAAATCTTATAATAAATTGAAATATTAAATATATCAAAAATTACAGTGATTATGACAAGTAATTAAAATAAAAGATAAATAATAATTACGAAACTGAATACAGTTAACAATATATTATTTTATTAACATTTAAATTAAGTAAAAATAAACTGAGACAAAATAAAATAAAGTTAACAAATTTTAATAAAAAAATAAACTAAAGACTGAAATGAAACAAAAATAAAATTAAAATACTAAAATGTCAATTTAGCTAAAAATCAATTTAAAAGTAATTATGATTATAGTTTCACATGTATTTGAGATGATAGAAATTTAGATATATCTATTTATTCAAAGAAAATTTTTTAATTTTCATAAAATTTAGATTCAAAATATCTTTCAGAAGGTTTTAAGGTTGAAATAAAATCTTTTTGAGTTGAAAAATGCAAACTAATATGTTACTTGATTTACTACAGCAGTATTTATGAGATTTAAACTATAATTTTATGTAAATTATTCTAAAATATTTAGCATTGATCAGTTGTAATGGATTTAAATACATTTGAAATAAAATAGAATTATAAGTTTTACTAAAAAAATTATTTTTTATTTTTATAATTTTATATATTGTCAAATTTTATAAACATTAAATAAATAACTATGAAAATATAATAAGTTTTTTTACTTTAATATATTTTAAAACTACATATTACCTTAAAGGTATATCACAAAAGTATCATATAATTTTGTTATAATTTATAATTTTATAATATATATATATCCAATGGTTAATTTTAAAATAAAAATTTATATTAAAAAATATTTAACAATATATTTATTTATTAGTGTAGTTTACATAGTTATAATTTAATTCCTCTCTCATAAACACATAACATCAGTGAAAGATAAATTATATATAAAATTGCAAACATTATTTTTAATATTAAAATAACAGAACTCATATTTTAACCTTAAAAAATATTATTTATTTAAATAAATTTTCTTGTTTATCTTTTATTTTCAATCTTCATCCAACTAAATTATAAGACTGCTGTTTATTCAAGTTTAATTAATTATTTGATTCCTTTTTCTTACTATTGTGCAACTAATTATTCATTCTACAAGCATTTTCAATCTTTAATTAACTCAATTTATGTGCAACCATTTTTTATTTTTAATATTATTTACAGATCTCATACTTTTTAAAAATAAAGAAAATATTTATTTCATTTATTAAAAAAATATTTATTTTATTTTACACACCACACGATGGTGTGTAAAATATTTTATTGTTAATTTTTTAAACAAAATATTGCTTGAAATGGATTTAAAAATAATAATTAATTTAAAAAATATTTTTTTCCCATTTTTTATTAAACAATTATGAGCTGATATATTATTAGGACTTAGAAAGGGGTAAAAGGGAAATATGAGGGTGCCACTTGAACCAAAATTGGAATATAAAAAGTAGAGGTGGCAAGCACAATTATTCTAGAGAGGACATAGAGGGCAAAGGTGTGACGCGGATTTCACCACCGCAACTTTCAATGAATTTAGGCAACCATGACAAATTCCAAGCTTCTTGGTGCCGATGCAGTGACCTATTTAACAACAAAAACAATTTTCCAACTTCCAATACTTACCAATCTTTTCACTCTATCTAGGTTCTTCACGTAATATCATAGAGTGTTAACATAATTTTATACTTTATTCATTAATTTCTATATTATTTATTTTTATTAGTAATACATTAATCAGTAGAAATATTTAATGAATAAAAATTCAATGAAAATAATATTTTTTGTTTAATTTATAAAAAATATCTAAAGTGATATTTAATTTATTAAAAGTTGTAAACTTTCAATTAATTTAATACAAGTTATAAATTTTCAGTTATTTTTATCAAATAATGATATAGAATAAATTTTATCACTTCTATCATATGCATTAAATTGAATTGAGCAAATAATTTCGTCTCTATATTTACAAGTTTCCATCGTTTTATTATACTTCATAATACTTTTGTTTTAATTTCTGATTTTATGTTATTGACATTAGCTTATAATGACAGTAAAATATATAATTATAAAAGATAAAAAAATACACCATTGTCAACTAATAAATTAAATATATAATATGATTGTATAATTTTAAATTAAATATTATAAAAATTAATAATTATTACTGACATGATAATCTATAATTTGATAATAATGAGACTAAATACATTACAATTAAATTACAATTTTATTCTATTTCTTATAATTTTCTTTTATTTCATTTACTCAACAGTTAACTCTATTTCTATTCCAATGCCATTAGACATGCATGTTATTAGATGTATAAACAAATCAAGCCTTGGTTAGGGATTTAAATTTTTGTCGTCAAACGAATGTGAGAATATTGATGAAATGATTTTATGAGAAGCAATTTCTTCGATTCTTGGTGGCCATGTTTTGATCTTGTGAGGTCTTCATAGAAGATGGGGGGATGATAGAGATTATTTATTTATTATTTTGTTGACGTTGAGAGGCAGGAGAAGGCAAAGGAAATATTTGGAGAACAAGAAGAGTGAGAGACAAAGGGATACCTTAGTAGGCATCTAATCAATGCCCCATCTCCGAATCTTCACTCACAAGATTGTCGATTATGAGCGAGAATACGGGGTAACTATGAAAGGTACGAAACGAATACGATGGTCCTTTTTTTAATGTTTGGATTTATGTTATTGCAAGTTGTCAAGCAAGTTGCCACCTTGGGTCTACCCGAAAGGGATTGCTGATGACGTTGCCACACCCTGATTTGCTCCTCTTTGTTGACCTTTTTGAGATTCCTTTTGATGCTTAATACAATGCTGATCTTTGCAGCTGCCAATAATTAAATTATATTAATACTTAGCATTCTTGTTTTCATGGAAATGTCATTGCCCACTTTTGCACCTCTTCAACTTAAATGGCATCCTTTGTATCCACGTTTCTATTGGAAGCAAGAATAAGTTAACATTGGTCTCTCCCACAAACACTAATCCTTTCAGTGATTTTATAGTCGCCTATTCTAATTGTTGGGGCTGGCAAGTTCAAAATACTGACGCGATCATCTGTTTTATAATGGTCTAATTGAGAGATCGTTGTTAAAGATAGAGTTTGGAAGTGAAATCGGGATACTTACTATAATTTTTGGATAAAAATGAATTTTAAGCATGCCTGTTTGGTTAATGAATTAGGCAATCAAATCAAGCTTTGGAATTAAATTTTATTTATATCATTTGTAAGTTTTTCAAAATTGAAATTATAACCTTATTGATTGGTTAATTTGTTCATTTTAATGGATTAAGGTGTTTGATGGTGGTGTTCCATTGTGCGGTTTAGTCTTTTGTTGTTAAAACTATGAATTTTTTTTTATGTGTTATAGAAGATATGATATGATCAGTATCGATTGTTTGCTGCATCACTTTGGATTTGCGAAGTCTATTATCGCTAAGCATTTGTAACATTGTTGGAGTGCCTGAAATTAAGGGCATGTTTGGCTTCTGGATTTTTTTTTATTTTAATTATTTTATTTCATTTTTTTGTTTTCTAAGATTTGTAGATGAAATGAAAACAGAAAAAAGTATTTTTCAATATTTCATAGACAAAATTTTGAAAATAAGAAACAAAATAAAAAAGTAAAATATTTTCTGAAACTTAACAAACTCTAAAAAAATCTGTTCAATTAGACGTGAGCTTCAAATTTTATTTTTAAATAATTTTTCAAAATAAAATAATTTCAATCAAAATAAATGTAAGTTAATATTTAACTCATTTTCAAAATAATTTTATATTATTTTTTCAAATAAAAAACTGACTTTTAAGTTTTAGATGTCCAAACAAACCAATAATTTTTTTTTGCATGGCATGAATATTATTAAATTACAATAAAATTTTTAACAAAATAATTTAAAATATAAAATATAATATTTAAATTTTTATAAATTTAAAATTGTTAAATAGTATAATTATTAATAATAAATAGTATACTATGCTAAATAAAATTGATAAAGAGATAAACTTTAAATTTAAAAATATTATAAAAACTTTACATTCAAATTAATATTCAATTAAATTTTTTTCATTTGTCCCTAACAAGATTCCTTCTAGAAAAAAAATAGGATAAATTTTGGTAGTTCAAGACTTCATAAAATAAAGCCTAATAAATTTTAATTCTACTATTTTTAGTTGAATTTTCTTAATTAATGTTTTTCCAATTTTTTTATAATTTTACTTTCAATTTTTTAATAAATTTTAGTAGTTAAAGTTTAATCAATCAACTTTTGATTAGAATATTTTTTTAAAACAAAAATACTTTTAACCATTCTCTACCCGTTGATCTATGTGTTCTATGATATCAATTACATGTATCAAAGTTGCCCTAATAGTTATATAATAAAAAAATAAAGATAAAAAAAGAATTTAAATTAAACACAACAACAATATGTTAATAAGTATTAAAAAAGTTAAATATTTGAGGTAAAATAAAAGCACAACTTAGCCCAAAACACATCTTAGAGAAAAATTGGACGAACTATATATTATATAATCTAGATATACACGTATAAAATAAGTTATGAATATAAATACAACGACGAAATTGAAGTACAAAACACAAACAGAAGCTAGAGCACATGATCTTGCAAAATGCATTTTGTTTTATGTTCTTCAAGTTTGTGTCCACTAGAAATTTTGGAAATTTCATATTTGCACCACTTTCTACACTGAAGAGACATGTCTCCTTATTAATTTATGCTATCAAATCTTTTTTTGTTTATTATAAAAGAACCTTTTGTTTTTTGGGGGGGGGGGGGGTGTTTGGGACACGTTATTTTAACCTTTGTTAACGAGCCTAAAAGCACTAACGTCTGTATATTAAATATTTATTTTAAATTTATAATTAAGATAAATTGAGTTTTATATAATTTCTTTTATTTTAAATTTTTATTTATTTATTTTTAATATAAGAGAATATTTCTTGTTTATCATTTATACTTGCAAATTATATATAAAAGTACATGTAAAGTTATATTAAGTGAAAATGTTTCTAATTAAAATGTTTTCTTTTAAGAATACATGTAAAATTGTTCTTGTTTGAGCTCATAATTTATATATAGAAATTGATATTAAATCTGGTCTTAAAAAAAATAATAAGTGAATAATTTATATCCAAAATTAGGTTTTAAATTACAAGTTTTGTATCTAAATAAAATAAAATTATCGTATTAGAATATTGTCCTTTAAAAATTAGTGTTTACAAGTTATATACTTCTTAAAGATACAATTTTTTTCACTAATTGTAACGATATAACTAATTATAACCGTTGTTTGAATTTAACGTAGGAACGTTCATAAATTTAATCTAACGTACAATTTTGTGAGGGATGTTTTGACTTGCATTTTAGAGAAAGAAATTGATAAAATCTACCGTGCCTGATTATTTAGGAGGTAATAAATTTAATTTTATATTAAAGGTTTAAGAAAAATTTATTTGCTCATATCTTTAAGAATATATTTTAATTATTATTTGTTAAATAGTATTTTAATATAAATGTCAAAAATCAATTTTATCGGTAACTTCTTCTCACGTTTTGGAGTATCAAAAACAGCTGCCAACAAAAGTGGTGCTAATGTGAGAGTGAGAGATATAACCGCACATGGTTTTGATCATTTCTCTTCACTGACCACTGTTATTGGAAGCCTTCGTGTAAACAAAGAGGTAATCCCCAAGACGACACAAAAGAACCCTCCTAGACCATTGTTGATGGTCCAGTGAAAACACAACACTAGCATTCACATAAGATATGCAAAACTCTGATATTCAAAAGCCATAAAAAGAAGAGGGATTACAAACTCTGTCTTCCTTGAAACAGAACACTGTAAATACCACCAACTTATCAACAACGAATGATTAAAAATGACTTTTTTTGCATTATAAAAATATTTTAAGAAACTTTTTGTATTATAAAAAATATAATACATTCATTCCTATTAGAGAAGTATTATATTTCCTTTTTTAAATTTCGTCTCTAAAACTAATTTTTCTAATAATATTCATTACACTTTTTAGAGATTTTTTTAGGTTTTTTTTTGTTTGTTTATTTGTGAATTTTATTAAAAGTGACATTGAGGTTTTGTAAAAGTTAACTTCAAGAATCTCTTATATATAATAAAGTTGTTTTTCTGAAAAAATTTAATATAGAGTTAAATAAGTTATTAATTTCTAAAAATATCATATTTTTTTGTTTTAGTTGCTGTGAAAATTTTATTCATTTTTAATCCTTAGAAATACAAAAATAAAAATATAGTTTTTTTTTTCTTTATTAAGGATTAAAATCATGTTTTTTTTGTTAAAAATATGTAATTTAGGTCTAAAATCACATGCTTTTTTTTAAATATAAGAAGACTAAAATTGAATAATTTTTTTATAAAAAAATAAAAAAATATGATATTCTTAGAAACTAATAACTTATTTAAGTCATTAATATAAAAAAATAATATAGGATTAGTATCCTCATTAAAAGCAATTATATTTGAGCATCGGTAAAAACATTAAATATCTTTTATATTTAATATAGTTATCTTTCAGGAAAACACTAATAAAAAAAGAATATATAAATATTTATTATTTAAATTAATATAAATTTTTATATAATAATTTAATTTACTATGAATTATTATTTATAAAATTTATTTAATTACTTCTTTAAGTCCTGTTAATCACATTTTATCTCAATCCTTACGAAAACATCTTCCTAGCCTTCTGTTTATGTTTATTAATTGCTCTATGTTTACAATATATAAATTTTTCTCTCAATCTTTTCAGATTTTTTGTTTTTTTGGGTTTTAGAAATTATTCTTCTTCTTTTAACTTTGGGTGGTACTTTCACATAGTTTCGTATTGTTATTTAAAATAAAGGGATAGTATAATCTTATTTTCAAACACGTCTTTAATAAAATAAATGTAATACAGTCAAAACACTGTATAAACAAGTGACTATTGAGAAAGTTAGGTTTAGGGAATAAATTGTGATTAAAAATATTTATATAATACTTGCTTACACAGTTAAACAAGTTTGAAACGTTACTTATAAATGGAGAAGTATTTTTTTCTTACTACGTTGACATGAGTGCTTTCAAATCATTAGTATTTAAAAACTCTATTAATATATTTATATAAATAGATATTAAGTAATATATGAGTGAGAAAGTATGTTATAATTGTTAGATATATTTAAAAATAAATTAATGATTAATATTTTTTTATTTAATAATATCAATTTTTATAAATTTATTATTTAATCTTCTATTAAAATTTGTAAAATTGCTCTTTAATTGTTTAAAGTTATTATTTTAGATATTAATAAGATTGTATTGATAGTTGAATACTATTTTAGAGCTTTCTCATGCAAATTTTGTATGCAAGTGATGATTTTAACAATTAAAATCATATGCATTAATACCGTTTCAATTCATCATAAAATAAATAATTTTTATATTGATAAAAAACATTTAATATTATTTTAGTTCTTCAAAATGCAAATTTCATATTTAATTGGAATTTTAAGAATTAAAATTCTAACACGTATTTTTATAATTTTAATTCATCATAAAAATTAACTTTTGTATTGATAGAATATTTAATACTATTTTAGATATTATCTCCATACATTATGTTCTCCCTACATATTAGTCGCATACGCATAACATAACGCTTACAAAATCATTTAAGCCAATTTAGATGTGTTGAAGTGAATTTTATATAAAAAAAATTACTAATTAAAATAAATCGCTTAAGCTAAACATAATATTCATATTTTGCTTAGGTGAAGATGGTCAATTAAGTAAAATTAGGGTTGAAAAAGCTTTTACATTGTATTCACTTTTTAAGCCAAAGAATTATAACTTAAACAAAAAAACTTAGGCCTAAGCAAATTTGAGTTTTAATTCTCATTGTGTAGGATCATATTATATTTTAACTTGCTAATTAAATAGATGTATTAACAAAATTTGTTTTATCATTCAATTTTCTTAAAGTATCTACAAGCCAAAATTAAACTAGATTCATCTTTGGGAGCATAGCTAAGGTCTCTAAACATGTCCCCATAACTTTTATGTGAGAAAAGGTGCCATAATGAGGGATGCAAATTTTAGTTCCTTTATTTTTTATATTGATGGCTATGTTGCACACCAAAATTAACTATACTTTTTTAATTAAATTTATATATTAATTAAAAATTGCAATAATTGTTCATACTTAACAATTATCTAAATTGAGAAATAATAAGAAAAGTGACAAGTGCATTACAATAGTAGAATTTGTATTTTAAATGTATTAATAATATATGTTAGGCAAAATTAGTCTTTTTGTCTCTTAACTTTAAGATAAAATTTGATTTTGTTCTCTAACTTTTTTTTGTTCACTTTAGTTCTCTAACTTTTACAAAAGTTTCAAATAGGTTATTTTCTGTTAAAAATTCTAACTTTGTTAAAAAAATTGTCATTTTGTGTCACATGTATTGTGTAATACTGTTTATTATTTTCCTTCTCAGATCTTTAACCTTATTTTCGATACATCTTTCTTTTTCTCTTCTCTTTCATCTTCATATTCATATACTCAAAACTCACTAATACCAAACACCCACTCCTAAATTCCAAACCATAAGTAACCTAACTTTCTAAATACTCATTTCCAATCTCCTACAGATCTAAATGAAAGCCATATATATTTATTAGTTTTCATTTTATTGATTTTTCATGCTACCATGGCGTATGAAGTCTTCACTAACAAAAATACCGTGTTCTAGAATCTCAAAGCACAATCTAAAAACAAGGTTCTTTCGCGTTCAAATCTGTTAGAGATGGAAAATAGGTATTTAGAAAGCTGATTTGTTTCTAATTTGAGATTTAGGGATGGATGATTGATGTTGGTGGCAAAAATATGAAGTTTTGAGTATAAGAAGATAAGATGAAAGGGAGAAAGAAGAGTAAGATGTGCCAGAAATAAGGTTAGATCTAAGGAGAAAGATGATGAATCGTACAATACACGTGGCATAAAACGACATAAGTTTTTTAACGAGTTAGGGTTTTTAACAAAAAAAAAAGACTTATTTGAAACTTTTGTAAAAGTTAGAGAATTAAAGTGAATAAAAAAATTGATGGAAAAAAAAATCAAATTTTACCTTAAAGTTAAGAGACGAAAAGACTAATTTTGCCTATATATTATTAACTTAGTTTAAATGCAAATTTATAATGTGAAATCATTTCTCACACGGCGAGATCAAACTTCTATTTACGTTATTATCTAAATGATGTTGTATATGATGTACTTGAGTAGGATATAACTGAGGTAACTAGGGTTATCAACAATACATAGAGGTATAAAAATAAATTTTTAGTATATTATACTTTTACCTCGTGAATTATTGTGCTTGAACAATGTATTATATTGTTATAACATTTTGCAAATTTCTTCTTTCAATAGATACTATAATTTTTTATTGTGAGTATTAGATTAGGTGAATATGAAAAATGCCTTATCACTTAATCTCTACGGAAAAGGGAGTTACAACAATTAAAATAAATTTTAGTCATAGTTTATCTTTAAAATCTTACATAATGGTTAAAATAAATTAGACTATTAAAAATTTATTGTATTTGATTAATTTATAAATATTATGTTTCAATTGAATAAAGATATTGTAAGAGTAAAAAACCTTGTTGAATGTTAAAATGACATCACAATTAATTTAAGTTTACATTGAAGTCTAGTTCAATGCTTTTAAGCTAACATGCTCTTATTTAAGTGTTGCAAAGAAAAAATTTAGCATACAAACATTTATTTGTAAAATAGAAGATAAATTTGTATGGTAATAGTCTATCTTTCATTTTCTTTTTTATTTTTTTCTCAATTAAAAATTAAATAAAATATTTTATAATTATATGAAATTTATTTAATATAGAGGTTCTTAACGGTTCAAATACTCTTTTCTTCTTTGTCTTCTTTTTCTTTAATTTTTGAAACTCTATTTTGCTTTGTTATTATGCAAACAAAATATTGAAATACATAAACCAATGTTTAGCAACATTGAGGAAATTTTTTATGAACGTCATCGTGCTCTTTGATACACTTAGTATATTTATGCCTATTTCTTTGAACATAAAATAATAAGAGGAATTTAATTATAACTATAATTATGTTTCTATGCATTAGAGCCACGAGGGAAAAATATTTATTATATAATCTATGCACTCATAACATAATAAGAGAAATTAAATTTACAACAGGTAATCTGTGATTAAAATTTTTCTAAGCTAATTTAAGAACCACTTAAGTAAAGAATGATTGGATAAAATTTTCTTGGGTAAATAACATATTGCTAAGTGAACGTTTGCTTAATTTTCTTTGTAACCATTGTTTAAAATTCGCTCAAGCGCATATAAGAATCACTTAAGCAAAACTTGTTAACATTTGCTTAAGCAGTTGTTTTCTGACTTAAGCATATTGTGCAGAAAAGTAATTTTCTACATAATTTACTTTTATACACGATTTGTTTAAGCAAATAACATATTGTTAAGTGATCGTTTGCTTAATTTCTTTAATAACTATTGTTTAAAATTTGTTTAAATGACTATTTTGTGGCTTAAATGAATTATGAAAACAAGAATTTTAATGTACTTAAGTATCCTATTTTCATATTTTTTAATTAGTTCTTCTTCCCAAGTTCTAACTTGAACTTACTATTCTTATTCATAGTAGTGATTCATTTTCAATCTACTTTAATTAGTGGTACATGTACAAAATCAATAATAAAAGCATTGGGATTGAACTTCAGAAGAGATGACAAATATATTATGAAATAATGAGTTTAATTAGTTACATTTAGAAATAAAAGTAATGTAAGTAAAAACTATAGAAGTATAATACTCTAAAATTAAATCAAAAGAAAGGTATTTGTTGATAGTATTCTTCAAGTTCCTCCTCTAATGATGTCTCCAATTAAATGATTCATTTGGTCTTTATCATTAACTTCTTTTGGTTGATCTTCTACCTCTTCTTCTTTAACTTTTACTTATTTTTTTGCTTCACTTTCATTTCCTACTCCATTTGTTGCATTATTAGTATATCCCTTGTGGACCTCTCCTTCCAAAATTACTAAACTATCTCTAGGCCATGAAACATAAGTAGCAAAATCCTTAAGTATAGGCTAAGGGAAAGGAGAAGGGATGCCCTACAATTGGTGAGTGCAAATTTGTAGAATAACTCATTAAGTTAGTATAAGTCATGTGATTTACAACAAATTATTGTTGAATGTGCAAGGGATGACCTATTAGTTGAATGTTCATGGTTACCAGGGGCAAGAGGTAGTAGAGCAAGGGCTAGAGAATTAGGTGTTAAGGTTGAGGATCGCGTTCTGCATACTCTAAGTAGTTAAACATAATAATCTTTGATGAAGTGGAGATTGATGAGACGTTTAAGCAAGATAAAAGGTAATTGAGCCTCTAATATCATGAAACTTGCAAAAGGTTATGATCAAGGTAGAGAAGGCTAAAGGCTAAGATGCTATTGACTACTGCAAAGGATTGGAGATTACAAAATGATGTTTCTCCTCATAAATAATTATAGTTAGATCCATCCCCATCTCCTTCATGATGTAGTAGATGAAATATGTTCTAGATATACATAGATTATATGTGTATGTGGTGAGAGAATATTGATATATAAGACTGATGTCCAAATTTGAGTGTAAGAGTTTTTAGACTTTATCTTTTAAACTGCAATGACCTTAAACGTTAGATTCATAAGAGTGGCCTAAGATGCATAAAAGGCTCTGCTACTTCATTATCTTTGAATTTTAAAGTTGTCTTCTTTAAATGTTGATAAGTGTACAACTCTTCTTCAAAAACCATGAGATTTCTTATTAATGTGTTGATTGCCCTTTCGATCACAATACACTCCTTACCTACACACTTAAGACCTTTTGTTAATCGATCTGACTTTTAACATATAAGTATTGGCATATAAACAAGTTGGTCTAAAAGGAGTGCCCAACATTGTCATTTTCTTCTTCTAAGCTCATCCATACACTTTTGATATCAATCTACTTCCAGCTGAAACTTTCTTTTCGATAAATGCTCCCTAGAAAACTTCACCAAGTTGAAATCATTTCCTCTCTCTGTATTGAAAAGGCTATCCTAGATTAAAATAACAAAATTAATCAAAGGAAAAGCAATATCAATTAACGTAAATTTATAATT
Source organism: Abrus pulchellus subsp. cantoniensis (assembly GCA_024086825.1). Lineage (NCBI taxonomy): Eukaryota > Viridiplantae > Streptophyta > Magnoliopsida > Fabales > Fabaceae > Abrus > Abrus pulchellus. The sequence goes on from CM044049.1 coordinate 31,752,318, forward strand.
ATTTGTTTTCATGCAAATAATTATAAAAAAACTAGAGCTCTTGGTCAATAAAATAGAAATTTTGTTATTGGGGAGAATTCCTGATAACAAGCAAAACGAAGTTTTGGTCATTAAAATAAAAGGTGTGAAGCAAATAGAATTTAAAGAATCAACATTTTTATCTAGCAAAAATAAAGATTTTTACAATAAACAAAATTTGAATAGCATGCAAAAGGTGAAGAACAAAACAAAATTCATAAAGCAATGAAACATGCATAAATTTGACCTATGCAGGGATATAGGTTGATTGTACTAGAGAACAAAATTCACAACACACACACAATTTATATCGTAACTCATGTTAACCTCGACCCAAAAATAAATAAAAAAAAAAGAAATGTATTGTCTCTTATACCATTAAAGATTATTTTGATTTGTAAAAGTATAATACAATTTTTCTCTTAAATGATGCAACAAATTATACTACATCACTAACAAACAATGCACTTAGGTTACTAGCCTAATGGTCAAAACATTTTGGCACTAATAAAAGCACTTAAAATTGTTTTAAATGTGATTTTCAAAAAATTCTTACTTGACTTATGCATGCTAGAAGAAATTGTATGCTATCATACTTAAAAGATCCATTCAAGACTTCATAATCAAGTGTATTGGAACCAACCATAAACTTCTCAAAGTTTGATGGGCTAATGGCAAGGAATTTAAAAATGGATGGCCTCATTAAGAAAAAGAATGACCTAACCTTCATTTAGTGACTCTAGAAATTAATATGGTTCTATTAAATGACACTAAACAACAAACAACACAAGAAATGTCATTATTTATCATTGCATTACTTACTAACACATGTCTAATCAATCAAGATACTAATATATGATTCTTGTACCTCAACACACTTAACAAAAATAACTAAGAAAACTAACTCTTTGAAAACCTTTCAAACTACACAACTACTATGTGATTACTTAGCTAACCATGCATCATCATTACCTTAAATTGGAGGGTATCTAGAGAATTCAAGTAGCAACTTACTAAAATAGATGTAATGATCGTAGAGAAAAAATAAAAAACAAAGGAGGAAGAAGGTTCGAAGAAGTAGACAAAAGTTATGAAGACCACAATGACATAATTATTTAAAATTTCATGAATTAAATTGATAAATTTTATAAATACCAACCTCATCTTATATTAGTCTAAGTCTATAAGTTTAGTAATATTTAATATGTCACATTATTATTTGCACAAAAACAATTAATACTTGACGATTCTAAAACAACTTTACTTACAGTTGTTTACAATTAATATTAATATGATTATTTTTTATGATAAAAACTACTTTAGTAACTCATTAAAATAATGAAAATTGATATGATAATATTCTTATTTTTTATATAATATTATTTTATAATACTTTTTACAATATTTTTCTTTTTTTATTCACGTTACATGTTTTGTTACAATTTTTTTTCTTCTACCTTTTTCTTTTGTACAAAATACTATGAAAAACTATTGTGCAGCTAACATTGTGTACAATATTTTTGTTATTGTATTCATATTAGTTTATTATTGGTTTTTCATGTATTTAGTATTGATGCTTTTCATATGTCATTTTTTCTTTTGAGTTGCTTGATTTGCTTTGTTATAGGGAATTTTATTTTTTTAAAAAGAAAGATAAAATGAATTATGAAAATTTAATCTGTAAGTTGTGTGTCTTTGTTTTTAAAAAATTAAATTTAAAATGTGTAAAATATTAAAAAAATATATTTAGATAAGAAAAAAACTATGCAAGTATTACCCCATCAAATCAAATGGCGTCGAGTTTGATTTTTTTGAATGTAATGGCAAAGTGAATGTTAATGGCACTGGTACTGATAAAGAAACATAATTTTAAAATTTTGACATTCTTTCTATATATATATATATATATATATATATATATTATTTATCAAATTTTTAGTTTTACTTGCTTTTTTACATTTATCTCACATTTTGTAACAAATTGTTAAAGAATTATTATTTTTAAAAAATATATTTTGAACTTTTTTGTTATAAAAATAGAAAAATATTTTAAAACTGTCGAATGAGATACTTAAAGATGTTTTCTTTGTAAATAATATATATATAAATTTTAATTAAGTATTTTTAGTTTTAAAAAATTATATAATTTAAATTTACTTTTCATAAAAATTTATTAAAATTATTATTTTTAGTTTCGTTAAATAATATGATACATTGACATTTAACAATTTTTATTATATCACATAAGTTAAAAAGATTGAAAAAGTAATTCATAAAATATAATAAATATATGTCAATAAAATATTTTATAAGAAAATAATATAAATTATAAATTTTTAATAGATATTAAAAACTTAATTAAGTACAATATATAATATTAGACGTAATACTAATTTTTAATAGTGATAACTCTAAAAGAATTTAACATGGTGTCTGGGGTAAGGAAAATTTTCTAAGTTAAAAAATTATGTTGAAGGAGCTACATTTTGACAAAATCTTGAGGGTTAGGAAAGAGCCTAAAAATAAGCCTAAAAAAGTATTGAAAAGTTATCCAAGACATTTTTCATATCAAAGAAGACACATTTTAAGCTATTTTAGTGGTTTTTTGTCATCTCATTGATTTTTCTTTAAAATTGCTCGAAAAATAGGACTGACAAGAAAATATTCTAAGTTCACAAAACTAAAGACTTTTTCGAGGAGTTTTGAGGAGTTTCTAAGTCATTGACACCCAAAACTGCTTAAAAAATAGGACTGACAAGAAAATATTAAGCCCACAAAACTGATGGCTTTTTCAAGGAATGTTGAGGAGTTTTCAAGTTCTTGACATCCAAAAAATTGCTTGAAAAACAGGAAGTAGTCAAAAAATATTATAAGTCCACAAACCTGATTGAGCTCTAGTCCCTCCAGAACTGCTTGAAAAACAGTAAGTGGTCAGAAAATATTCTAAGTCCATAAACTTGGTTGAGCTATAGAGTCCCTCCAGAATTGCTCGAAAAATAGAAATGAGCAAAGAAAAGATTCTAAGTTCACAAGACTAAGACAAGCTTTCAAAACTTCAGAAATTGTTCGAAAAACAGAAATAAGCAAAGAAAATATTCTAAGTCCACAAGATCAAGACAAACTCTCAAAACTCCAGAATTGCTCTAAAAGAGAAGTCAAGGAGAAACTATTCTAAAGTCATAACACTAAATGAGTCTCTTAGATTTCTCTCAGAAATACTCAAAAGATAGAAAAATAAAAGTCTTGATAGGTCAAGTTATTGCAAAATCTAAAAACGGTTACCAGCAGTCATCAACATTCACTACTACGCAAAGGAGATCGTGGACGATAGCGGTTACGAAAGAAGTCTCAACTAATAACACAATCATAAGCAATCGTGGATAATGGGCATCAACAGTTGAAGGTAGTTACTAAGCAGTGCCCGCAAAAGGAGGAGAACGATGGTGGTCTTCCTGCCTATAAATACTCTAAAGCGTCATTTTACAAAAGACGACTTTTTGTATCCTGACACAGCACCTAAATTCTCTAAAACACTGAAACCCTGCACTGCGCTAGACACCAGCTACAAGGAGACTCACGGTGGCCGCTGTTCGCTATTGTGATGAGTCATACGTTTACATTCACGTATCTTTATATTTCTGCACATTTACCCTTCCGCATTTTAATTCCAGATTGTTGTTTATTTCTTTTCCATAATTTGTTTCCTATTTAGCACTCTTCTGTAAAGAACTTTTACATTATGATTCAATTTTACGCGTTTTATATTCGCTATTCTTGCTAAATTATTTATTTTGAAACGTCTATTTTATTATTACGTTAACAACACACTTAAAAGAACTCACAGAAAATTTAATCTAATTTTTATATTGTTCTTAAATTATTTGTTTACAAATTATGGCATAGAAATGAAACAAATACGAAGAATGTTTCCATAGGAAGGTTAACAAAAACATCATTTGCTTATCCAAATATGTGAATAAGGTTAAATTTAGAAGATGATGATGATGAGGCGAGGAGGGTAGAGAAGGATCTGGGACGGAGCCAGACAACGGGGTGAGGAAGGACGAGGTACATCACGTGGTTTGTCCAAAAACGACGGAACATAAACAAAAGATAAAATATCTGACAAACGGCGCCGTTAATGTTGACCCAATGGCTGTGCAGCCTGGCTTGGCTTGGGTTTAGAAGCCAAACTCTTAACTCTATCACTCATGGAATGTCTCTCCCACGTGCTTTTGTCAGTGTTTATAATAAACATTAAACAACGGTTTGGTATGTTAGCGTTTGATCTGCGCTACCCCATCCTACTCAGACCCACGTCAATGGAATGCCCTTTCAAAACGAGACAAATGCATTCAACTAGGAATCTCTCTCTCAAGTCTCAACCTACTCACCTTTCTCCAATATTAACCTCTTTAAAATGATAAAGTTTAGTGCCACTATCATTTAGTTCCTTTTTTTTTTTTGTTAGTGTATTAGTTAAAATTAAAAGTTTATTTTGTTAATTAAAAATTTAGTTTTTATTATTAACATCAAAAAATCTAAAAAACTACCTTTAAAGTTTATCCATTTTTAAAAGTTTTTGAAATTTGTAAATTTTATAAAATCTGATTCAAAATAAAAATTAATAATTATTTTCATTCTTACTTGTATTCATACTCTATGTAATATTTAAAAGACTATTAATTTGAAACATAATTTTAATAAAATATTATAGAAATATTAATTTTAACAATTTAAAAGAAAAATATTTCAAAAAATATAATTTTGAAATATTTTTTATAAACAAGATTTTATTCACTATAAAATATAACTTTCATTATTATAATTTAATTTTGTTTTAATTATAATTTATTGCCAAAATAAATTAATTGTAAAAAAATTAAGAAAATTATATAATTTAATATTTTCATATTAAAATATTTATTTTAAAATTATCAAGAAATTAAATTAAATTTATTTTTAAAATTGTATTAATTTTGATAAAATTTTGATTATTTAAATATAATTTAATTTTTTTTAAATAAAATTGTATAATAGTATATGCTTTACTAACTTAATACACTTAAAAACTAAGATAGGACAACAACTTATCTTTTATTTATTTATTTTATTTTTATACAATTTTCATATCATATTATTTCTTATTTTATTATGTTCACCGAATGAGTTCATATATTTCAACCAAAGTCAAATTTTAAAAAAAAATCAAATTTCAAAATTAATTTTTAAAAACTAAAATAAATAAATTAGTTCTGTATAATGATAAAATCACATTAAACAATTCTTAATATTAATTATGTTATGACGTATGAAATAATATATTTTATATATTAAATTAATTTTAAACTATTCATCATAATTATCATGTATTTTATGTTTTTTTTTTAAAGTTCTAAAAAACTTATTCCATTCAATAAGCTTAGAATAAAATTTAATTACATTAGATTTAAAAATTTTAAAGTAAATAATTTTAATAGTGAAATTTAAAAAAATGACAATAAATCAGGTTACTCATCTTAAAATGATGTGAACCTATCACTCTGTCAACGAACATTTCTAATTACTTGTGAGCTTAGCTAATTGATATAAATAACTAGCGAAGCATGTTACGAATAAGTCAAAGTGTAGCATGAATAATAACCCCACTCAAACATAACTCAACAATTCCTATCTGCTAGAAATGATGTAATTTGCAAATATAGAAACAAATTTAATAACGTAGAAAAAACATGCACTGAGGGTGTTAGTGAAAATGAATATGCGATTTATCATTTCGGTGCACAAACTAAATAGCAAAGCTAAAATTATGATGAAAATGGAAGAAATGTCTTAAAGATTCCGATCTGTAGGTCCTACTCCTAGTACTACATGTAACATTTGGATTAGCTTGAACCCAATTTCCACCCCCAAATAATGATATTGATGAAAAGGTTCCATGTTTCTTACTTTATGATTTAGCATCTTTTACAAGAAATAATTATATTTGCGTAAAAAAATATAATTATTTTTTTAATAAGATATTTTGCAAAGAGAATTTGTATTTAAACATTTACTAAAAAGAATTTAAAATATATAACTTAAATTAATCATTAAATATATAATGTATTAGTTACTGTAAGCAACATGGTTGATACTCCTTGCTCCTGATTATCCTCAGGTCGTACTGTCAGCATCTCAAATTAATATAGAAGAACTTCGTGTTTAACTAAACAGAGTATAGCATCAAACAACATATGATAAATCGTTTCAGGTCTTTTTTCTTCTTCTTTGGTTGGGTAAAAATAGTGAAAAAAAATCAGAAAAAAATGAAAAAACATGAAACTCACCAACAAAAAAAAAATCTTTGTAGAAAAAGAAAAATCAAAAGAAAAATGACTAAAACAATTTTATTCATTTATATTCACTCCATAATTTTAAAATAATATAAAAATATATTTAAGACAAATTTTTCCTTATTTTTCTTTTGCACATAAACATAATTGATTATTTTAATTATTTTTTTTAAAGTTATATTTCAAGACTGATAAATACTTTTTATACTTGATCATCTAATATATTTCATGAATAATAATTAAGATTTTGAACTAACCATTATGAAAATTTATATTAATTAGATCAATATTTATTTTTTAAGAAGAATGAACAAGAAATAATTGATAAAAAAGGAAGCAATGTCAACTTCCTTTTAAGATTCATAAAATTAACAAGATATATAGCCAAATTCAAATCATGTATATGCACATGTGCTTTTTAAGCTGAATGAATTGTTATGAGTGCAAGGATAGACACTACTAGAAAAGTGCTTAATATAGACGGATTTTACAGACAAATTTACACACGGATTTGTGGAATAATTTTTTTTTCCTGAAACATCCGTCTGTAAATCTGTATGTATTTAGCCCGCCTTTTGGCGCCAAACGTTATAGACACTAATTACAGACGGATTTTTCTGTATGTAATTTGAAAATAGGAGGAAATATTATAGCGAAAAATTACAGACGAATTTTTCCATCTGTAAATGTGGCGATTTTAGCCGACCTTTCAGGTGACAAATTACAAACGGATTTTTCCGTCTGTAAATAGGATTGACGCATTTACAGACGGAAAAATTCGTCTGTAATGTGCCAACTGAAACGCACCGTTTCATTAAACCCATTACAGATGGATTTTCCCGTCTGTAATGACTGAAACCCATAAAAACTGCGTCTCCTCTTTCCCTCCCCCATTATCAAAACCCCCTCTCTCTCTCCCCCCCCTCTCTCTCTCTAAGAGCTCAGTGTTTTGGCCATTGCGAGTGATTGGAGCAACCATTTGAAAGTTTTTTTGCATCATTGTATTCCTGGTACGATACTCTAACTTTTAATCGGTTTAGTTTTTTAATTTTTTATGTTTTTTAGAGACTTAAAATTTCTAAGATAGAGTTGTAGGATTGGAGATTGTATGACTGGGGGAAGGGCGTAGAGGTCCTTCTCCGAACTTGATTATTGTGTGCTGTGGGATTATTTGTGTTTGTGGAGTTTGTAGAATATGCATGTTGTGGAGTTACAAGGGGATGTGCTCTAGAACGATTTAGGATTGTGATGTGTTTTTGTTTGATGTATCGAATAATTTATTGTTATATATTTTATTAGTTGATTTTAGGTGAAATTTTCATTGTTGTAAAAAAATGGTAAACAAATGTAAGGAAATTAACATGTATTAGGGGAGATTCTGCCAAAATTTATATTAAAATTTTCTGTAATGTATTTTAGAAGGTTGATACCACATTGTATATTTGTATTAGGTTTATATAGTTGTTGAGGAAGATGTTTCTCAGAAATTGTCAGTGGATGTATGATAGGTTGCACCCAAGTCGGGGGAGAATAAAACCTGAATTCTTTGAGGGTGTAGAGGAATTTATACGCGTCTGTTGTAATTCGCAGCAATTCATCACCAATCAGGTCGTTAGGTGTCTATGTTCTAAGTGCAAGTGTAGAAAGTTTTTGGATATTGATTCAATTAGATATGATTTGTATAAGTTTGGATTTAAACATGATTATTGGATATGGACTGAGCATGGGGAAGAAGTTAATTTATAAAATCAAGTAGGTAATTCAAATATATTACAATTAGGTGGTCATGTAGGTAATGTAAGTTGGGAAGAAAGTAATAGTTGTTATCAAGAAATGGTTTATGATGCTGTTGGTCCTCAATTTGGATTTTTTCATGATTTTGAAGCTGAAGAAGAACCTAATGGAGAGGCTGCAAAGTTTTATAATGTTTTAGAAGCAGCAAACAAGCCTTTATGGAATGGGTGTGTGCATTCAGAGTTATCTTTAATAATAAGAATGTTAAGCATAAAGTCAGAAGACAATCAAAGTCAGAGTTCATTTGATCAATGGGCTACATTAATTAGTGAGCTTAGTCCCGAACCTGACTCCATCCCAAAGGACTTTTACCAAGTCAAAAAATTAGTTTCCAAACTTGGATTAAAAGAAGTCAAAATTGATTGTTATTTGAAAGGCTGCATGTTGTATTATAAAGATAATGCTGTTTTGACCAATTGCAAATTCTGTGGAGAGCCTAGGTTTAAACCAAGAAAAGGTGGTAGAAGTGGTAAACATAAAGATGTACCGCAAAGTATAATGCATTATTTGCCTTTGATTCCTAGGCTAAAAAGGTTGTATGCGTCTATGAGTTTAGCTCCTTACATGACGTGGCATACTAAAAATAAAAGGAGTGATGGGATAATGACTCATCCATCTCATGGTCAGGCTTGGCAACATTTTGATCAAGTGTATCCTGAGTTTGCATCCGATCCTAGAAATGTAAGGTTAGGGTTATGTGCTGATGGGTTTGCTCCAAACAATCAATTTAATAAACCATATTCTTGTTGACCTATTGTGGTTACACCTTTAAATCTTTCTCCTGAAATGAGCATGAAAAATCCATATTTATTCTTGACTGTAATAATTCCTGGTCCAGAAAATCCAAAAGCTAAAATTGATGTTTACCTTCAACCTTTGATTGATGAGTTGAAAGAGTTATGGTGTGAGGGTGTAGTAACTTATGACGTATCAAGGAAGCAAAATTTTATCATGAAGGCATCACTGATGCGAACGATAAATGATTTTCCTGCTTATGGAATGTTGTCTGGATGGATGACTCAAGGGAAATTAGCATGTCCAATTTGTATGGAGGATACAAAGGCATTTACTTTAAAACATGGAGGAAAAAATTCATGGTTTGATTATCATAGGAGATTTTTAGATATGGAACATCCTTATAGGCGTCAAGCGTACAAATTTAAGAAAACACCTGTTGAGAATGAGGACCCTCCCGCCCGTTTAAATGGTCATCAAGTATGGGATAGAGTTAAACACTTGCCAAAAATAACAGAAGTAGGAAAATTCATTAGGTTTCCTGGTTATGGGATGACATATAATTGGACCAAACAAAGTATATTCTGGGAGCTCCCATATTGGAAGGATAACTTAGTTCGTCATTGTTTAGATATGATGCATGTGGAAAAAAATGTATTTGACAATATCATGAATACTGTAATGGACACTGATCGAACTAAAGATAATGTCAAGGCAAGGCAAGATTTAGAAGAATATTGTAGGCGTCATGAATTGAGGTTATAACAACTTGCAGATGGTCGATGGTCAAAGCCAAAGGCAAGTTACACTCTGACTTTACTACAAAGACAAGATGTGTGTAAGTGGGTGAAGGAGTTAAAAATGCCTGACAGTTACGCTTCAAACCTCGGTCGTTGTGTGAATGTTGAACAAGGAAGATTTTTTGGGATGAAAAGTCATGATTGCCACATATTCATGGAGTGTCTTCTACCTGCTGCATTTAGGGAACTACCAGACCATGTTTGGAAGCCATTGACTGAGTTAAGTGAGTACTTTAGGGACTTGTGTTCACCTACTCTAAAGGTTGAAGATCTATTAGTTATGGAGAAAAATATTCATGTCATTTTGTGCAAATTAGAGAGAATACTTCCCCCTAGTTTCTTTGACTCCATGGAGCACTTGCCTATACACTTAGCGTATGAAGCACATGTATGTGGACCAGTACAATACAGGTGGATGTATCCGTTTAAACGAGAAATTGGAGGGTTCAAAAGGATTGTGAAAAATAGAGCTCAAGTGGAAGGATCCATATGCCAGGCATATATATCAAAGGAGACATCAAATTTTTGCACATACTATTTTAAACCTCATGTTCAATCTAGGAGAACTCGAGTTGGTCGAAATGATGATGGGGGAGAAAGTAGTAATGAGCCAAGTCTATCTATATTCAACCAACCAGGTCGTGTATCTGAAAAATGCGAAGAACGATGGATCTTAGGTGATGAATCAGAGGCCGCCCACTTGCACATCTTATTAAATTGTGATGAAGTTCAACCATTCAGAACGTAAGTGACTTATGATTGCTTTAATGATTTTTTCTGATCATGGTCATTCAAATCTAGTTAATGATCTTGCAATGTTTACAGATATTTTGAACAATTATATAGTCACAAATCCCTTAATCAATTTTCATCATGGTTCAAAAGTTATGTAAGTCATGACATTTCCCTAACATGTTAGTTAATCGACTTTTTAATACTATTCTGTATTCAATCAATTGACATCGATTTATGGTATGTGTAGGTGCGTGATCCTAGTAATGGTATCACAGATCCTGACCTATATAACTTGTCCAGAGGTCCAAAAAATAAAGCATATTGTTGGCCAATTTACTTTATTAATGGGTATAAATTTCAAACTATTGAATCATGTCAAGGGAGAAAAACAGATAATAGTGGAGTTAGTGTAAGAGGAAATTCAAGTGATGGTGACTGTGATTGGTATGGAAAACTTCATGAAATTGTTGAGCTTGAATATGCTGGTGAAACCATAAAAAGGATTGTCTTATTCAAGTGTGAATGGTTTGATCCAACACGCCCAACAAGTTCACGTAAACATAACCATTACAATATAATTGAGATTAACTATACCAAAAGATATAGAGGCTTTGACCCCTTCATCATTGCACAAAATGCAAGACAAGTATATTTCTTATCTTACCCTGGAAAATGTAATAAAAGTTGGAGGATTGTAATTAAAACTAAACTAAGGGGTCGAATTGAAAGTGATGAAGTAGATGATGAAGATGCATATCAAATTGATGACTCAATTCCTTCACGTGTAGTAATAGACACTGTTGTCCCTCCAATTTTATCTTCTCCTTTGAATGAAATTGAAATAATTGACCTTCCTATCCAAGTTATGAGATATAATGAAATGGATGACATCATAGAAGACGAGGATGAAGGAATTATGGATGAACTTTTATCGAATGATGATGAAAGTAGTCTTGAACTATCAGAGTAAATGAGGTAAAGTAAGTAGGTTTGTCAATTTACTATGTTGCCATGATTATTTAATTTGAGTTATCACCAATATTATTCATATTTTAAACAAATTATAGTATTTGACTCTAGACATATATATAGTTTGATTCAGATATGGCAGGTAAAGGTAAAGGTAAGAAGGGTATTACTCAGCAAACTGATCGTGGCAACACTTCTTCACCTACCGCTCTGACTTCGACGTCCACACCAGCAATAGTGTAGACCTCCCAGGTTAGGGGACAGGAGCAATTTATCATGGTGCCCAATCCTGGGTATATTGCTCCTCCCCCTCCAGTATAGCGAGTTTCACACTCTGCAACCCCTACTACACAGGCCACATAATCACCTGCTACACAGGGCACAGGAGATGGATCCACTGCTGTTCCATCTGTAAGCAGGCAGCAGTCATCACAGACCCAGACATCATCGAGATCGTTAGAAACTTTGAGATGGGATGGGTCCACTTGGTAAGTAATTCAATCAAATATGCCTAACATTGCGTATTTTATATGAATGTTAGTAATTATGTTTTATTTTATTGTGTTATCAGTTGGATACCACCACAGAAAGGTCTCCATCAGGTCACAGATACGATTAAGAAGATGTTTGATGCGCCTTACAGAAGTTTTGCAAAGGTGCCAAATGATACAAAGATGGAATGGTTCAAAGATTGGAAGGTAATAATAGTGTATTAATTTTAACTAAGTGTAATTACATATGACTGTTTGTACCTCTTCTAATGAAATTGTGTTTCTGTAGAGCAACTTCTCCATTCCCCCCAGGACGAAAAGATGATTTTCAAGGCCTGGAAGAGTCGCACTACAAAGCGACTAAGACAGATGTACACTGAGGCTCGCCAGCACTCTTCTACTGCTAATTGGATAGCACCCAACTTGCCTTGCAGGAGTATTGGGGTACAGATGAGTTTAAAAATCTCTCTGTAAAGAACAAGACAAATAGGGCATTTAATAAAGGGGGGTCACTGCATACTGGTGGGTCTACGACTTTAGCTGGCACTAAGGCAAACTTGGTATGTGATTTTAAAATTCAGTTTACTCTATCTATAATTTCATATTTAAGATTGTGATTTATTTCTAATTGCAGGAGAAGTCGTTGAAGAGGCCACCTACTACTGGAGAGTTGTTTAAGGAGACACACACTGGCAGGCAGGATAAAAACATGTGGGTTGATACACGATCTCAGACCACATATGTAAGTCATAGTTATTGATAATATATGTTATTATTAGCGACTTATTAAATAGTTCTCCAAACTAATATCTAATTATCTGAACTGAACTGTAGGATGACTATATTCAAAGGCTTGAGGAAGCATATTCTCAGAATCCAGAGTCAGTAGATGAGGATGCTATGTGGTCACAGATAGTGAGTGGCCTTTATAAAGGTCGCATTTATCGCATGGGGGGCCGCTTTGCAGACTCCATGTCCCCTGCATCTGTCACTGGAGATGCCCCTTCTCTTGCACCTGAGGATGTGGAGGACATGGTCCGCACTCAGGTCCATGCCTTCAATGAAGAACTCCAGAAGCAGAATGAGGAGATGTGAAAGAGCAAAGAAAGTGCATGGAAGAAGAAGTGGGCAAAGAAAATAGAGAAGAAGATAGAGAAGAAGGTGGTGTCGAGAATGCAAAGGGAGGTCCAGCAGCAGATGACGCAACAGCATATGCAAATGCAGTAGATGCATGCTTATTTTGAGCTCATGAGAGCAAGCAGCTCCACACCTCTTCCTCCTCCTCCACCAGCTCCAACACCACCGGTTTTCACCTCCTTGCATCATTTTTCTACTGACTCCTCTTTTACTGATGATGATGCTCTTTCGGATTATGACCATACAGATTATTCCTGATGAAGACTTGTATTTTATATTTAAATGTATTTATTTAGATGCTTTTTTGTCTTCCTTTGTAATAACATTTAAATTTTATAAATCATTTTAGAATGTTTAGATACCGAATCTATAGTTTCTATTTTGTTTATAAATTGTGATAATCAAGAACAGTAGGAAATAACTATCTATATAAATAAAAAAAATATCAATAATAGTAAAATATATCACCGACGGATTACAGACGGAAAAATCCGTCTATAACTCACAGACGGAAAAATCCGTCTATAACTCACAGACGAAAAAATCCGTCTGTAACTCACAGAAAGATTTTCAAATCCGTCTATAATTCTTTACCGACGAGGATATTACAGACGGTTTATGTCCGTCTGTAAATCCGTCTGTAATAGAAAAAATCGTCTGTAATGCTCTAAAAATCCGTCTGTATAAACAGACTTTTTAGTAGTGAGAGATTTATACGGATATGTTTAGGCTCATAAATTTGCTCATGTATTTCTTAGAGTAAATAAAATAAGTAAAGTCTTTGAAGCATAGATATACACATTTATATTCATGATTGTATCTTCAAGAATTTAGTTCAATTGAAATCTCAAAGGGTTGCATTATTGAGGAACCACAGGAATACACGATCAAGTAGGAAGTATAAAATGATGTGCGTCAGATTTAAACATATATTCAATTGGACTATCTAATATATATATAAAAGTGACGACTACAACTAGAGATAACAACAACAAAACTTTTCTATTGTTCTCTAATCTTATATTGGAGTTTTTTATGTTTAATTTCTAATTTATTTTTTGAGTACTTAGATGTGACGAATCTTTTGTAATGAATTTCTCTTCAAACTATTTCAAGTTTTATTTTTTTGAGTTCAATTGAGTAATTTTATTTATTGGTTAATGATTTAATTTATCTCCTATCTTAATTTTTCATATTTTGATTTTGAGTAGAAATTTAGTAATAAATTAATCATTGCTCATTTGAAATGACTTGCATACAATCTTAGAGATAGAATTACATAAGTCTTCTGTATTAGGAATAACTTTATTTGTGAAATTTATGAATCAAATTTAATGTAACTTAGGAGTGTTAATTAAGAAAAAGATTTTAGTTAATTAATTGAAGGTTATGAGCTATTATTTTTGAGAAAAGTATTGACTTGTTTTAAGAATTCTTGCAGTTTTACGAAAATTGTTTGGATGCTTAGAAAGATTTAAAATTTAGGTACTTGTTTTATTTATCTGATTTTACTTAAAATCATTTCTTAATTTTAATTCTTGAAATCAATTTTTTTCTTGTTTGTTATTTTTTTTTATCTTAGTCAAAGATTACGTTTATATTAAACTGGCGCTGATGTAAACATTAAGCTTTCCATCTTTGATAAAAAAAAAAAAAATAGTGTCAAAACTTAATTTATTATGTCCGAGAATGATAATAAAGGAATAAATGTTTTGTATCAATACCTTTTTAATTGCTTTAAACTATATAATATTTGATGAATCTATAAATTAAGCCTTATTTTTCTTTGTTCTTTAAAGCTTTTTTATTATTTAAAATAAATAAATAAAAACTTTCTTGTTGGAACTAATACTTTTTTTACTTCAAGTTCTGTATGTTAAAAAGTAATTTTTACATCAAAATTTTTTACTTGTAAATTGAATGTAAATATTTTGTAGAAGATAATACTTTCATCTTGAACATATCCTTTTAAGAGTGTTCTTATATTGATATAATTTCACTTTATTATTTACATTTTAATTAATATTGAATTTTTTTTATTATTGATAGATAAATTTATAATTTTAAAGTTTTATTTGAGAATTAAATTTTAGAGAAAAGAGACAGCTTATATAATGATTGTTTTTATTTTGAAAATTTTTAATGAGAGGAGAAAGTTTGTAAACTCTTTTAATTACGTAGTTTTAAGTTCTTTTAATTTTGTATTAAACTTCCTTTCTTCTTCTTCTTTACTTTTCAAATCTTTTTTTTTCTCTCTCTCCGTTAAGACTACTACACAAAACACTAAGAAATGCGACAAGCTCGGGAATCTTATTTTGATGTAATGCATATATTTTCTTCTTGCATTATTATCATTTATAGAGAAACATTTGGAGTACTCAAAGCCTCTTGAAAGGTTCTCTTTGTTTTACTGAAAGACATTGTCTCATGGTTTGGCGTAGTATAACAAGGGAGAGAGGAGACTGAGGATCAAGTAATTGCACTAAAATTGTCTTGAGTTAGATTGTTGGCAGCGTTTCCCTTGCCGCTGATGAGTTGCTTCGAGTAGAAGCGTTGTTGTTAGTAAAATGTTGATTCTGACTTCGTCGATGATAGTGGGTTCAAAATCCACTAGTTTGGAAAAGCAATAAAAACACTGTTAAAAGCATTAAAGTAAACATGATCTATACGTGTTTCAAAACAAAACCAAACACACTCGAAATTGAAAGTGTTTTCTGAACGTTTTTCGCTGAAAAAAGTGTCAAAGGGATCGTCTCCTTCACCCTGAAAAATTGGATCCGGATCCTCTGCAGTCTTGGCAGGAACTGTAGGGCGCAATGCATTTTCGCTTAAGCTAATTTTTTTGCTTAAGCGAAAATTTAGGACCATTCGCTTAAGCGAGAGTGAAGGCTTAAGCGAATGGAAGTTAGAGAGCGGTTCATTTATAACTGCTCTCCAATAAAGACTTTAGAGAGCGGTTAGTGGAGAACCGCTCTCCAACTAGGGCTTAACGTGTTTCGCTTGAGCGGATTGTAAATCGCTTAAGCCAATATTGAATCGCTTAAGCCTTGACCAGCGATTTTAATTGAAATTAAGCGAATTTGAGGCAGAGAGCTATTATTTCAGGCATGCGAAATGGCTTAAGCGAAACTGAATTGGCTTAAGCGAATTGTGGAAGGGCTTGAGCCCGGATTTGAGTATGTGAGCGAATATGAAAACCGCTTAAGCGAATATGGGAGCTTAAGCGAATATATCAGAAGTTTAAAAAATTATGCAGAAACAGCAGCATGCAAAATAATGGCTTAAGCGAATATTAATTGGCTTAAGCGAATGATAGCAAGGCTTGAGCCCAGATTTGAATTTGTGAGCGAATATTAATACCACTTAAGCGAATACATGAGCTTAAGCGAAAATATCAGAATTTAAAAAAATTATGCAGAAACAGCAGCATGCAAAAAAATGGCTTAAGCTAATATTAATTGGATTAAGCGAATGGTAGCAGGGCTTGAGCCAAAAATTTATTTTCCCAGCGTATCAAAATTAGCTTAAGCGATGCCATGGGCTTAAGCGAATCAAAAAGAAAATCCTAACATTATGCAGAAACAGACAGCATGCAAGAGGGCTAAATAGATTGGATTACATCTGTTCTTCAACATACATCTTCTACCAAAAATAGTTTATAATGACTTTGGCACGATTGTGAATAAATATTAAAATCCATCAATGAAAAAGTATAGAATTCACCATTGGGAAAGTAAAGAGAAAATATATTACATAACAGAAAATGTTTAGTCATTGATATCCATTACAATAAAATCCTAATTCTAATCATGGGTCTCCTATATTGTCCTCTTCTTGCATTGGTTGTGGCCCATCTCCCTCATCATGTCTCCCTTCTTCCTCTAAGTTTTGATGTTGTTGTACATCTCCCTCTTGATGATCGTCAATGTCCTCATTGGCTCCTTCATCCGGATGTGATACATGATCTTGTGGAGTTTGTTGTTGAGCTGGAAAGATAGGGTTGTCTCTAGGCCACGATACAGTCGTTGCAAAAAGCTCTGGTGTTAGCCATGGAAAAGCATATGGCTCACCATGATGTTGATGTAGAGTGAACCTGTGGAAAGAGAAAATCAGGCATGGTTGCATAATTGATTACATATATTAAAATATTAAATAAGAAAAGGGCTAACTTGTAGAAGGACTCATTCAACTGAGTGTAAGCGCGATTAGTTGCTGCCAATTGTTGCTCTATGTGGGTTAGATGGCATAGCACTCTTGAATCTATTTGTGGCATGTCAGGCATGAATGGTTGTGTTGGCTGTGATATAAGCGGTACAGATGAGGAGGGTTGAGAGGAAGGTCCTGCAGGCTGTTCTAATTGATTGGTGCAATAATTTCTGATGAACTGGGAATTGATTGATTTCTTCAAACTAATAGTTTGAGCAGCGCTCTCTGGAATGATAACACTTTGGGAAGCACACTGCTGGAAATCCCAAAGGTTTTGTTGCTGATGCAGTAGAGGAGGTGTTGGAAATAATAAATTGGTGCAGCTCATCTTAAATGATTGCTGCTATGTCAACGGATATCCCTTGCATGATACTGTATATGCGATATGCTCGAGGCATCTGAAGATCTGAGGTGTGTGTGGTTGGAGCAATGTTAGCAAGGAGAAATGATGTTCAGATTTGGGCCAAAGTATTCAGAGATTGTCTTTTGAACCTCATTGGCTTTCCAGCAGCATTTGTTTCATATGATTTTCCAAGGATGCATAAGGCCTCAGTTACAGCATGATCCAAAAAACCTGAGAATCGCTTTCGGCATTGCTGGTATTGGCATAGCTCCCCTTCTTCTAAGGTCAAAGGGTTGCCTAACAAAGCTGAAATTGCATCTCTATCATAAGCAACTGGGTGCCTTCGAACCCAAGACCTCTTTTCTGACCTTTCTGGTATCAATGGCCAAGCATTTGCATAAAACTCTTTGATGATTACCTCATTAATTTAGTTGGGGAGATTTGCCAAGAATTCCCATTTTCTTCTCCTAACCTCTTACATAAATTCTTCATACTCTCCTTCTTGTAAAGCTACCTTTCTCTCAGGTAGCAAATCTCTAGCTTGTAAGTCAATAAATCTCTGAGCCTTGGCCCTAGTTTTGAACCTATATCTATCCCATGATATGACTTCTGTTTGTGTTTGTGTTTGAGTCGCTGGTGGTGAATGTTCAATAGGTTCATCATGCTGTTGTGAAGTTTGGCCAACTTCTGGTCTCTGCCTCTTTCTTTGAGGAATTGATTTTTTTGGTGCCATCCTGCAGTCGAAAAGTGACAAAAAGCATTTCCAGCAGAATATAAATGAAACAGAGGTTATATACCCATGCAAAACTTCACAAATAACACGAAGGGGAAGACCCCATAATGCAAAAAAAGAAATGTAAATGAAATAGAGTAATAAATGATCTACAATGGTTTAGGGTTCAGGTTTGTACCTAAGGAAACAATTTTCTGAAGGCTTTGAAGCTGTGGACTACAGGACAGAGGTTTGCTCAGCTTAAGCGAGTAGCAGAGAGTGAAAATGCAGAAATGAAGGGAAAGGAAAGGGGGAGATTTAATCTTATTCAAAATCCAATAGTCGCATAATTCGCTTAAGCTAGGTCAGGAATAGCGGCCTCATTAGCTAGCTACTTAGCTTCCTAACTCATTAGCTACTTTAGCAGCCCTTGTTTGTCCTGCCCCGTTCGGTCGCATTAAGCTGCTCCCTCCTTGGGTCAGGGTTTTCCGGGGACTTTGCTGCCCCGTCGTTACGCTTTAAGTGGCTCCCCTCGGGGCAGTCCTAGATCCGCTACCCTCTTACTCGCTCCTTACGAGAGTGCTCACCCCAAGCTGAGGAGGTAGGGGTGATCCCTCTCTTCACTTCACTCTCACTCCGTTAATGAAGATAGTTACTAGTTAGTGAAAGGAGAGCTAATATTGACTTAAGAGAGCGGTTCAATTTTAACCGCTCTCCAAGAAAAACTTAAGAGAGCGGTTAATTTGGAGAGCGGTTCAAAAAGAACCGCTCTCAGAGTGCGGTTTGCAACTAATGACCCTTATTTTGAATCCCTCTATTTCTATTTTGGGACCGTGCGTCAAAATAATCGGTACGTAAAATATTACGGGGAAAGGACCGTACCCAGCCAATTCACTTAGGAACTTTCGAATTCTCGACGAGCTTTATTCCACGATGCCCGATCCACAAATAACCTAAGGATGACAAAGGGCTCGCCAAAGAAGTGGCAGATTTGGATGGCAATAAATAAAAAAAGATTCTGTATCCAATGCTCAAATTCCAGCTTCAAGCGTTCTGCAGGTAGCTGTTAGCTACCCTTCGTTTCAGTCCCTGCAACTTCGTTCCGCTCCGGTTTGACCCAAGCCCTAGCCGCTCGTCCCAGGAAACGAATGAAGTATGCTTTGGTGAGCGAGAAGCTGCCAGGTAGCGGTTCAAATATAACCGCTCACCAAGTCTCTTCTGAGAGCGGTTATATTTGAACCGCTCTTAGAAGTTCAATTTGGATAGCGGTCCAAAAAGAACCGCTCTTTGGTTAAGCCACTACAAATGAACTTCTGAGAGCGGTTCAAATATAACCGCTCTCAGAAGTGACTTGGAGAGCGGTTATATTTGAATCGCTATCCAAATTGTACTTCTAAGAGCGGTTAACCGAAATCTCGCTTAAGCGAATATATAGGCTTAAGCGAGTTATGCAGAAAAATTGGCGCCAAATACAGTGTATTGACGTATTTCTTAAGAAAGAGGCTTTTCCTAATGTTAAACATGATGAAACACTAAGTAGATGATGTTCTTACAAGCTTTGATAAAGCAAGTTCACTTCTGTTGCTCGCCATTTTGGGAAATTTTTTTGACAATTATCATTTTCAAAGAGATAAGGCGTAAATAAGGTACACCTTTACTCCATAATCTTTTTAATGCATATGGTTACAGAAATTAATGTAGCTCATCTTTATTATTATGTTATTGAAGTATAGAGATAGTCACAAAGATGGATGTCCCAACAAAACCAAGTGTCAGATTAGAGTTTGAGGGTCTTGAACAAGCATGGCAATTTTGGTCTGAATATGGAAGGCTAACAGGATTTGGAGTGAGGAAACAATACTTTAACAAGCGAAAGAGAGATGGTGTCATCACGGGTTGCAGATATGTTTGTTGCAAAGAGGGACATCGAAAAGAAGATAAAAGGGATCCACAAGTGACAAAGCATCGACAAGAAACTAGAACTGAATGTCTTTCCAGAATAGCATTGTCTTTGGCAAACAATAATAAATATGTCATTCATGAATTTATTGAAGAGCATAATCACCCGTTACAATTGCCAGAAACAACACACATGCTTGCTTCTCATCGTAATATAACTGACGTCCAAGCTCATGAAATTGATTTGGCTAAGGCATCCGGATTGCGATAGAAGGCATCATTTCAACTAATGAGCACACTTGCCGGACACCAAGCTAATGTTGGGTATACTCGCCTAGACGCAAAAAATTACTTGAAGGCAAAGAGACAAAGGGGAATGGTATATGGAGAAGTCGGTTGTTTAATGCAATATTTTCAGCGACAATTAGTAGACAACCCATCTTTTTTTCATGCGTACCAAATGGATGCAGAGGAGTAAATCACAAATGTTTTTTGGGCGGATGCAAAGATGGTAATTGATTATGGGTTTTTTGGTGAAGTTGTATCATTAGACACTACATATTGCACCAATCGAGCTAATAGACCTCTAGCATTGTTTTCTGGTTTTAACCATTATAGAGGCGTTGTTATCTTTGGAGCATGATGAAACAGCTGAATCATTTCAATGGTTGTTCGAGACATTCTTGGAAGCACACAACAACAAAAAACCTCAAACTCTTTTTACAGATCAAGACCAAGCAATGGCAAAGGCACTTGTCCAAGTAATGCCTGAGACACGTCATGCTTTATGCACGTGGCACTTAATGCAAAATGGAATAAAGCATTTGGGAAATTTTATGAAAGGAGGGAGTCATTTCTTACGAGATTTGAAACGATGCATATATGACTTTGATACTTCAATTGAGTTTGAGGAGGCTTGGATAAGGTTGATTACAGAATACAATGTTCAAGAACATACTTGGATTACTTCACTGTATGCTATAAAGGAGAAATAGGCATCATGTTATCTCAAGGATTATTTAACCCTTGGAATGCATAGCACTCAGTTAAGTGAAAGTTTAAATTCTGACTTCAAGGCATGTATGAGACCTGGTGTTGACATCAAGCAATTCTTTGAACACTTTGAACGGGTGGTTGAAGACAAACGTTATAACGAGCTCAAGTGTGAGTATGACTCTCGTCACAAACTAGCCATGTTGCGATATGAGGTATCACCAATACTAATACAAATGGCTAAGGTTTACACAAATGTAGTGTATAATTTATTTTAACAAGAGTTTGCTCAATTCTTAGCTTGTTGCATATCGCAAAGGATTGAAACTCCTCATTTGATTGAATATGTAATTACTAAAGTCAATCAACAAAGATCATGGACAGTTACATTTGATCGTTCCTCAACTACTATCAATTGCTCTTGTAAAAAATTTGAAACATTTGGTATACTTTGTTGTCATGCTTTGAAAGTGTTTGAAGCCAATGATGTAAAGGTTGTTCCTGACAAATACATACTAAAGATATGGACAACACAAGGACGCTGCGGTATTATTCACAATGTAAAAGGAATACCAGTGGAAGGAGATCCTAAACTGAGTACTACACGCAGATACCGACACCTAGCATGTAAAATGATTAGGTTGGCCTCTGAGGTTTCTAGTTCAGAAGAATATTGTCAATTAGTGGATGAAAGTATTAATACTTTAATCATTCAAATCACAAAGCTTCGCTTACAACCACAAGATAATGACAACAATAACAATGATGGTGTTGATAAGGTCAATATTCATGGTATACAACCTAAGGGATTCAAGCATAGACCTACTACAAAGAGGAAAAGGTGTAAAAGATTCAAAAGTTGGGTTGAGCTACAAGAAAAAAAGAAGAACAAAAGTCCAACTTTAGGTCAATCAGCATCTCAGGTACTTTCTTATAACTACTTTTATTGTCGATTAATGCATTTATTATAACTTCCTTGTTATAACCATATCATTAATTTTATTGTGCTTAAATGTTTAAGGAATATCAACCAATGTTAGGTTCATCATTTCAAGTACATTGTTCACCACCTCCATATTATGATCCCCTTGAAACTTTCATCCAGCAATTAAGTTTCACAGATTTGTTGAAGGTAAGACAAATAAACTTCCATCCATTCTTCTTTTTTGTCATCCATTCTTGTTCATTATGTGTCTTCTTATATCTCTTTTAATTTTGTAGGAACAACTTGATGATACCAATACTTCAATCCTTGATCAAATTTGATTTCGCAATTGGCAAAAGTTCTTTTGTTTCTAAGCTAAATTTGTATTTATAAACTGTTTTTGGTGGAAGATGTATGTTGAAGAACAGATGTAATCCAGTCTATTTAACCCTCTTGCATGCTGTCTGTTTCTGCATAATGTTAAGATTTTCTTTTTGATTCACTTAAGCCCATGGCATCGCTTCAGCTAATTTTGATACGCTGGGAAAATAAATTTTTGGCTCAAGCCCTGCTACCATTCGCTTAATCCAATTAATATTAGCTTAAGCTATTTTTTTGCATGCTGCTGTTTTTGCATAATTTTTTTAAATTCTGATATTTTTGCTTAAGCTCATGTACTCGCTTAAGCAGTATTAATATTCGCTCACAAATTCAAATCTGGGCTCAAACCCTGCTATCATTCGCTTAAGCCAATTCAGTTTCGCTTAAGCCATTTCGCATGCCTGAAATAATAGCTCTCTGCCTCAAATTCGCTTAATTTCAATTAAAATCGTTGGTCAAGGCTTAAGCGATTCAATATTGGCTTAAGCGATTTACAATCCGCTCAAGCGAAACACGTTAAGCCCTAGTTGGAGAGCGGTTCTCCATTAACCGCTCTCTAAAGTCTTTCTTGGAGAGCGATTCTCCACTAACCGCTCTCTAAAGTCTTTCTTGGAGAGCGGTTCTCAATAACCACTCTCTAAAGTCTTTCTTGAAGAGCGGTTATAAATGAACCACTCTCTAACTTCCATTCGCTTAAGCGAATGGTCCTAAATTTTCGCTTAAGCAAAAAAATTAGCTTAAGCAAAAATGCACTGCGCCCTGCAGTTCCCGCCAAGACGACAGAGGATCCGGATCCCTGAAAAATTATGTCACCCATAACCTTTGTACCAATTTGCAATTTTTGACAATTTGAAACACAAATACTTATTTGAGGTTGCCAAACGAAATAACCACAACCATACACTAATTTTATCGATAAATCAATAAATCTTATATAGTATGGACCCAAAACTCGGGAGGATCGAACAAGTTTCTGAAAAATAAGAACCAAAATGCAAGAAACAAAACGGTTCGAATTTTCCAATCAGGAGTAAAGTGGTCCAGCGGAAGATACTAGAAAAAAGTGGCGAGTACTGACGTGTCAATTCAAGCTACTTTCATCCTCCTCGGTGAATAAACCAGCCACTGAATACTGATTTTCTGCTCTAAATCACTCGGTGGAGATATTGCTGAGAAATGGCTCAGTATGGTCCAAGACTTGCAGTGCCCGTAGACTTGAAGAAGAAGCCGTGGGAGCAAAAATACCCTCTTCACAATCGGTGGCATCCAGATATACCCCCAGTTGCAGAGGTTACCTCTGGGGAACTTTTTAGAGTTGAAATGATAGACTTCGGTGGAGGTGCTATCACCAAAAATTACACTGCCCTTGATGTCAAGCATGTTGATCACTCAACTGTGAGTCCTTAAGCTTAAATATATTCACGTATTCTATCCAATTTAATTCTCTTATATGCGCCAAGATTAATCAGACTTAGCAAATAATTTGGACCAATTTTGTCTATCTCATGAATTAAATAAAATACCTTCAGCTTAAGTGAATTAATAAGATTTTATTTATCAAAAAATAGAACTTTCAATATAATAAGTTAACTTTAATTAATTTACTTAAGATAGAATTATTTAACCAATAAAATAACTTAAACAAATACTTAAAAGACCATCAAAGTCATAAAACACTATCTTAAAAAATTGAATACACACCACACCTTTTGGAGACCAAAGGTGTGGTCCTTTCCCCTTCTTCACCGTAATGCCATTGTAATAACAGTATCTAGAGTTTAGATCAAGTCGAACGTTTCCAGAATATTTACCAGTTTGTCCATGGCGCCACCAACTCCAAGACTGGTTGTGCCAGTAGACTTGAAGAAGAAGCCATGGGAACAAAAACTTCCTCTCCACAATCGATGGCATCCTCACATACCCTCTGTAGCGACCATTAATACTGCTGAAGTCTTTAGAGTAGAGATGGTAGACTGGACAGGAGGTGCTATTAAAGATGATAATTCAGCACTAGACATTAAACTTCTAGACCTCTCAACTGTAAGTACAAATTAAATGTCACCACTCCATGTTTAGATTAGAAATTGAACTCTAAACCTGATTTTAGACATAAATAAGTGGTAAATGATACACTACAAACATTGTTAGAATTTTTTTAAAATAATATGGCAACGCATTCTTTTTATAATTTTCAGTATATATCTAATATATTTTTAAACAATTTTTTAATTTATAAATTTCTTAGCAGTACCCTGTATACCACTATACCCTAACCAAATATGCAGGACTCAATAAAATGATAGAGACCAGACGATTGTTTGATAATTGCATATGACATGAACCTTTTTCTTTTGTCAAGGAACATAACGTGATTTTATGTAATTAATTAATTCTGGATATTGATGGGGTGAATGGTCCAGGTCCATTATCTTAGTGGGCCAATCAGAATTGCGGATAATGATGGCATCCCAGCCCAGCCTGGAGATCTGCTTGCTGTTGAAATATGCAACTTGGGTCCTCTACCAGGAGATGAATGGGGTTTTACAGCAACATTTGACAGAGAAAATGGGGGTGGTTTCTTGACAGACCATTTTCCTCATGCTACAAAAGCTATCTGGTACTTTGAGGGAATATATGCTCATTCGCCTCAGATACCAGGTCAACATAATAACCGATTACTTCTTATCTAATATTATGATACAACCTTAAAATAGGTAGATACAATTAAGGAACTTTTTTCCCACTTATATAAGTTTCTATATGCTGGGTAGGAGTGCGATTTCCAGGTTTAACACACCCCGGGATAATTGGAACTGCACCATCCTTGGAACTACTGTATATATGGAATGAAAGGGAGACAGATGTTGAAGAAAATGGAATTAAGTCTTTCAAACTATGTGAGGTTTTGCATTCACGACCCTTGGCAAACTTACCTTCACCAAAAGGTTGTCTCCTTGGAAAGGTAATATTAATGCATCATAAGAACATTTATAAATTTAATCTGATAATAAATCATATGCGTCTTACAGCTTTGAATCTAAAATCCAGAGCAAATTCTTAGATTTTCTACATATTTGGTGACTTTCTTTTGAAATGATTATATTTATTTAAGAAAACTCTAAAGAAAGCGGTTAATAAAATTATTTTTCCAAAATAAATTGAAACAAACATGCATTTAGGTCAATCTACCACTGAACATGTAACTATCAAGAGCTACTCTAACCCTTAATTTGTTAATGATTTGAAGTTCGAGTCTTAAAAATATAATTAAGTTAAAAGTTGAAAAGAAGAATACTTGTGAAATCGTTATCATTCGACTTATTGTTGTATCATTTTTGTCAAGACACAGACAAGCTAATTTGTTCTGTCCAACAAATAAGATTAATCAAACATTTAAAGAGTTGAGTTCAAATACTGTGCACTTAAGTAAAGACTAAAATCTTAAAAGTCCCTACACAAGACTGTCAAATAAACTATAAGTAAGCCCTTTAGTGACATACAAAGCTGCTACTTTTTACACTAGTGAACACAGTAATCGTCATCCAAGTAAGAAATCAAAAGATTTAATTTGCGTTATTTTAAAGCCCTCTTATCAACATGACATGCTTGTAGATTCAAAAGGGCACTACTGAATGGGAGAAGATTGCAAGAGAAGCAGCAAGAACAATTCCAGGAAGAGAAAATGGTGGAAATTGTGACATAAAAAACCTTAGCAGAGGTTCCAAGGTATACCTTCCAGTTTTTGTAGAAGGAGCAAATCTCAGCACTGGCGACATGCACTTTTCACAGGGTGATGGGGAGGTCTCATTTTGTGGTGCAATAGAGATGAGTGGTTTCCTAGAACTCAAGTTAGTACAACTTCAGTAACTCAAATATCACAAAAAACTAATCATAATACTTCCCTTAAACCTGATGCAATTTTTTCTGTGATCAGGTGTGAGATTATAAGAGGTGGAATGAAAGAGTACCTTACACCGATGGGCCCCACTCCCCTTCATGTCAACCCAATATTTGAGATAGGCCCAGTTGAACCAAGATTCTCAGAGTGGTTGGTTTTCGAAGGAATCAGTGTGGATGAAGGTGGGAGGCAACACTACTTGGACGCAAGTGTTGCATACAAGCGAGCAGTACTTAATGCAATTGACTACATATCAAAGTTTGGGTACTCCAAAGAACAGGTTTAGTTGGCCTTTCCCCCTAATTAATTAAAAGGGATAAAGTATGTTAAATCATTTCTACATTACCTTTCGACACCAAAATGCAACCTATGGCTAATTGGTATAGGTTAAACATCAGGTGTACCTTTTGCTCTCTTGCATCCCTTGTGAAGGAAGAATATCTGGAATAGTCGATGCCCCCAATGCTGTGGCAACCCTGGCCATCCCAACATCTATATTTGACCAGGTAAATACTCTTCATCATGTAGGAACCTAATTATTGACCCTCTTGCTCTAATCTATCAATTACAGTGGCTATTTTTAGCATCACTACTCATAATCATAAGACGATTGTTTCCAATAAGTATATGGAAATTAGCAGGATTTAGAATCATCATCCAACCACACCATAATTGTATGGATTGCATTATTTATTAATTAGGATTGTATGATTTTCTTAATTTTTACTTTTGCGCCTCAATAAACAATCACCAGGAGGAATAAAACTACAATCATCATTTGTTAACAACATAGTTATGAACTCCTTGTATTATCAACCAAAAAGCTAGAGAGCATTATTTATTCTCAGAACATATTCATATTAGGATACCTGATTCACAAAATCAAGGACTACAAATTTAGGAAATTATTCGCATTCTTCTTGCTTACAATCATGGGGTTTTATGTTGTTGCAGGATATTCGTCCTAAAAATAACAAGGTTCCACTTGGACCTCGCCTTGTAAAGAAACCAGATGTCTTCAAATGCACTTATGATGGGAACTTGCCCATCACAAGGAATCCTGGTGCCATATCATGATTCATAATTTTAACTTGAAAGTAGAAATCACAAGATACTGTATAACATATCCCAGAAGTCATAGGCTTTATGCCACAAAAATAACGTTAATATGGACATTTGTATCATATGATGCTGCTAGCTGGACAACTGCTGGAAATATGTTAAGTGATTTATGGATGTATTTGGATTAGTTGATTTTTTATTTGCTATAATTTATGATAAAAAAAAATGGCAGAAATGATTAATTATGTATTAAGTAACCAAATTTTATGTTTGATCCCAACAATGGCAGAAAAATAATGCAGCTGTGTGTGAAAAAATCAACTAGTGAAAATTGTATGCATGTGAGGTGATATATATGTACACGTATATATGGTTAAATGTACTCTAATCTTCTGTAGAAAATATTGGGCGAAATTGGTGAATGTTTATTGCGTACAAAATTAGTCATATAAGATCTTATGACATTTTATGTATAAAAATAAATGATTTTGTAATAAATAAATTTAAAGTTATATTTAACATGCATTTTAATTGATTAACGATATAAAATAGTACATTAAAATAAAACTCATAAATTTAAGAAAATTATAAACATTTTTGTATGATCAGTTAAAAACTTATTTATATTATAATTATCATTATTGTATTAGTAAGATTAACATGAGTGTAGTTAATGTAATTGTTATTTTAGCTATTATTATTGTCATATATCACAATTGTGTTTACAGATTTTACGATAGTCAACGAAGATTGATTTAATTAATAAGGATTAATTTTGTATTTTTATATAAGAATATAAATTTTAATCTTACTACTGATATAAATACTTGGTGTATTTACAAGACTTGTAAATATCCTAATGACTTCTTAAAACTTAACTCACGTAAACTTAAAAAATAAAAAAAGTATTGCGATACAAAAAAAACAACCAAACTTATTCTAAAACATTATTACTAATCTATTTTTAAAATATTTTTATTTTATAAATTAATCTTTTGAAATTTAGATTGAATTTTAGGAAAAATAAATCAACTGAACCACACTAATACACATTCATGCAAATATGCTTGACCTAAGCTAATCAAGTATCTATTCATAATATTGACCACCGTATTTGTTTTACTTCTTTTGACAGATATACATTGCAACTAAATTTAAATATTAGAAAGGGCCATTAAGTTTTATGTTTTAGAAAAATTTCTGAAAAAATATTTTTTTTATTGAGATTATTTTTATTTTATTTTTAACGTTCTTTTACGCTATGCAAGTAACTTATTAACCAAGTCAATAAACAAGTTTGTAAAGTTATTTAATAAATATAAGGTCAACAAAATCGTAGAGTGGTTAATAAATATAAAATAAAGAAAATTGTAACTTTTAAAAATTTGTTTTTCAAATATTATCTAAAGAAGCGTTTAATTTTCAAAAATTAATTACTAATATTTTTATTACATCTTTATTCTTCATTTAAAAAAAATTAAAAGACAACATACCTATTACACACTTAAAATTAGAGATGAAAATATG
The DNA here is from genome assembly GCA_024086825.1 of Abrus pulchellus subsp. cantoniensis. Taxonomy (NCBI): domain Eukaryota; kingdom Viridiplantae; phylum Streptophyta; class Magnoliopsida; order Fabales; family Fabaceae; genus Abrus; species Abrus pulchellus. The sequence goes on from CM044049.1 coordinate 31,781,278, forward strand.
CTAGACTTTGTATAAATATGTTTGACCTGTTTAATAATTTTAAAGCTTAAATTTAACATATTACTTGTTATATACTTTTTATTAAGCCTAACTTAGTCTTTTTAAAAGTCTGATTTAGCTTATTAGCCTTTTTGACGGCCTATTCTGTATTGAAACATTCAATAGGTTATTAAGTTTTCTTATAAATAGACTATTAAACTATCTAAATATGTATATCTTTTTAAAAGTTATAAGGCTTATATCTAAATAAACTATTTAAAAAAATAATTTAACACTTTGAATATATATAATAAAATTACATATTCTTATTTATCACTTTTAAACTGCATAGATGTAATCAAAATAAAGTAATGTAAATCAGTGTTATACATATAGAATATGCAAAAAAAACTCTAGCAAGTAACATCCTCTCTCTTAAAGGATATGTAGTAGAGACCTTCAATTCTAACTAAAAAGATTAGAGCATTTAATTTAAGATTTTATTATTTTAAAATAATTAATTTAATATATTATTATATTATAATTTTTATAAAAATTATTTAATATATTATTATAATTTTTAAATAAATTATTCTAACAGGTCTAATAGACTTTTTCTTAAGTTCAAGTCTGACCTATTAAATTAATTGAAGTTTTTAAAAAATTTAAATTAAGTCTATTAATTAAATAGACTAAGTCAGACTAAATTTTAAAAAGTTAGATTGTAAGTTCTTATTAGACAATCTAGCCTATTTCTATCCGTACTTAAAATATATATCATTTATTATATTTATATTTTTTTCTCTATTTTTTTATTTGTTTTATTATCTCTTCTATTTAAATCTATTAAAAATAAATTATAAAATATAGTATTTTGTTTGATTTAATGATTATATGTATCTGTATAAGATAAATTTGATGGTAAAAAATTTCATAACGAAAGATTATCACCTCCTACTGATAATCTTTTTATTATTAATAATTTTATTAAATAAAAATAAATTAAGTAGTTATATAATATTTTTAAAATTAATAAATAAATTATTTAAATTAATTCATGCAATATTTATCAATATAATATGGTAAAATTAATTTTAAAAATAAAATTAAGTTATTTTTTAATCAATAATATTATATTTATTAATAAAAATATGTTAAAATAAGTTATATATAATTTTAATATATATTAATATAATACTATATATTCTTTTTAAGTTATTTAACATAAATTAGTTAATTTAGTTAATTGCATAATTAGTTTGTCAAACAAATTAATTTCATAAGCTATTTTTAATTTTTTTTAGTTAATTTTGCAGCAAGAATTACAAAATTGAAGCTTTCAACTCATTTTACCAAACATAGTTTTAATTATGGCTCAAAATAATATCAAACCTAAAATATTTTAAAAAACTAAATTATCAAAAAACTTGTTATATTAGTCTAATAATTATATGAATATTTTATAGTAAAATAATCAATTTTATTTATTATAAATAATTACTACTTAATTTTAATATTAATACACTTTTACCATGTCTCAATTGAGGGGCATGTTGCATAATTTTATTTAATCGTTGACTCGTGTAAATTAAAAAGAGTAAATTTTACCATGTTTCAATTGAGGGACATGTTGCATATTTTTAAGGTGAACTAAATTTAATTTTATATTTAAATGTTTAATAAAATTTTATTTATTCATTAATTTCTAAAAATATTTTTAACTATTATTTTTTAAAATTTTAAATTAGAAATTATTTTAATAACATTTTTTTTAAATGTCAAATCGAATTTAACATTCCAAATCCATCGCTATTCCCATTTGTTTCATCTTTTTTATTTTTAAAATATTTATGATGAAATAAAAATTAATAATTGTGACCTTAAACAACAGCAAGTGAGAAGCGCTTTTCGAGTCTTTAATAATACCTCACTTCTTTTATAAAATTTGATTATTTTTCTGTTTTTAGTCTCTACAAGTGCAATGTAATGAAATAACGCATGGTGAAGGCAAAATTTTGATGGAAGTATTCTCAATAAAGTTTGCGTGTGAAATGTGGCAAAGCTATTACACTTATAGTTTGTTAGGGCATGACTAACTAATTGCATAAATCAATGAAAGAGCAACACAACCATCACTTTTTACCCTTAGCACTATCCTTACACTTATTCTCAAGAACCATAAAGTCATTATGTCATTTGGACCTAGTCTTCTTCCTCTTGAGCTTCTCAATTTCTTGGGCCCAATGATAATCTTCCTCAATCTCAACAGTCAGGTCCAACTCTTGCTCCAAGCCCTCTTCCTCTTCATAAATCATATCATCCCCCTCTCGTTGGACAAACACCTTGTCCTCACGTTCATGTAAGAAAATTTGCATAGCAATTCATCGAGCACCTCCTAAGTGGAGTCTTCCAGAAACAAGCCTTACCATTGAACGAGAACCTTTTTAGTTGGATGGGTCACCATCCATCTTCTCAGCCATAATTGTCATAGGTAAAATTTTGGGTTGGTTGTCAATAGCGGTAGGTGGAAGAGAGAATTCTTTATCATCAATTTTGCTGAAGAAGGGTTTAAGCTTGGATGCATAGAATACTGGATGGATCTTGGACTCCTTGAGAAAGTCCAATCCAAATACAATATCAACAATGTAGTGGGTGATAGTGAAAGGCCCATAAAAGTGTTTGGCCAATTTTTGTACCCGTTGACTAGCCACAGAGACTTGACGATATGGCCTTACTTTCACCAACACATGATCATCCAACTGAAAAGGATGTAGAATGTGATGCTGGTCATAGATACTTGGACCTTTAACAGATTGCCCTTCAACTTAGCTAATATAGCTTCTTCAGTGGACAATTCTGCATCAACAACTTCAAAAGTACTAGACCTCACCACATATATAGGAAGGGACAAAGGAAGCCTGCCATAAACTGCTTGGAAAGGGCTTATACTTACGAATGTCTAACACACAAAATTATAATGCCATTTGGCCCAATGCAACAAACGACCCATTGTGAAGGTTGATGGTGAATAAATGCGTATAGATATTGTTGTAGGATTCAGTTAATCACCTTAGTTTGTCCGTCACCTTACAAGTAGTAGGCAGTTGTCATTCTCAATTTCATGCCACTAAATTTGAACATTTATTGCAAAAATGGCTAATGAAAATTAGGTCCCGATCGGATAAAATGCTCCACGAAATTCCTTGCAACTTGCAAACCATGACAGCAAATAATTAGGCCACCTGAGCAGCAGAAAAAATTGGATTTCAACATTCTAAAATGGACAGCCTTGGATAGGCAATTGACAACAACCAAGATTACAATATATATTTGAAATGAAGGGAAGCGTATGATAAAATTTGTCGAAACATCTTTCCAAATCCCATATGGTATAGGTAAGGGTTGTAACAACCTGTATGGGGCATGCATGGGTGTTTTGACATATTGGCAGGTAGCACATTTCTTCACATAGTCAGTGACATCCCGTTTTAATCCTTCCTAATAAAAATTAGATATACGCTCCAAAGTCTTTGTAATCCTTGTGTGTTCTCCAAAAAGGGTAGCATGAAATTTCTCCAGCAGAAGAGCCTTCAAGCTAGTATGGGAAGGAAGATAAATTATGATTTTGTAAAATAAGAAACCTTGGAGAATTTTGTGATCCCTATGAGCATCAAGGTCTTGTGCCACCATCTTAGTCAACTTAATCAATGCAAGATCAATTTGTTCAAGTCCTAGACCTTTAAGAATAGGTCTGAATGAGGAATAGTGATGCTAAAAAGCTAACTATTAGGAGTTGGAGCACGAGATAAGTTGGTTAGGGGCAACGCAATAGTGGCATATCCTTGGATGAACTTGCGATAAAAACTCGTAAGTCCTAGGAACCCGTGTAATTGCTTGAGATTCGTGGGTATAGGCCACACAATCATAGCACATATCTTTTCTGGGTATGGTCGAACCCCATCACGAGACATTGTATGCCCAAGATACACAATTGCAACCTGTGCAAGCATACACTTCGCCTTCTTAAAAAAAAAAATTGGTTAGCTAATAAGCAATCAAACACAATTTTCAAATGGTGGACATGTTCAGTTAAGGATTTGCTATACACGAGGATGTCATCAAAGAAAACTATGACGAATTGGCGCAAATAAGGTTGGAACAACACATTCATAGTGGTTTGGAAAGTGGTTAGGGCATTACAAAGCCCGAACGACATAATGAGAAACTTGTAATGCCCTTCATGAGTCTAAAATGTTGTTTTATGAATATCTATATCATTCATTCGGATTTGGTGATACCAAGATCGCAAATCCAACTTTCTAAACCATTGGGTTCTATGCAATTCATCTAGAAGTTCATCAATTGATGGAATTGAGAACTGGTCCTTACTTGTAATGGCATTCAATGCACAGTAATCGCTAGAAAACTTCTAGCTTCTATAATTTTTCTAGACCAACAAGACCGGTGATGAAAATGCATTGTTGCTGCATTCAATAATTTAGGCATCCAACATTTCACGAATTAGCCTCTTTATTTCTTGTTCCTAAAAATCGATATACTGGTATGGCCTCACATTCATTGGATTAGAACTCTGTAGGACTGGAATTTTGTGGTCAGTGGGTCACGAGGGTACAAAGGTGTTAGGTGTGTCGAATAGCTGCTCATATTGGTCAAGTAAGCTACTCACTTGGGGTGAAAAAGTGATAAGTCTGTAATTAGGCTCTCTTTTACAGTCCATATATTCATATTTGACATTTATTTTATTTGGATTTTACATTAATTTATATATTAATTGTGCAGTTTGGTATAAAGAGACTGCAAGTGGATTTTAGGTGCATTATGGGCCCAAATTGATGGAAGATTAGAGCTTCGCAGCAGTTAGCACGCCCAGACCCATTCTATAAGCACGGAGGTGCTTCAAGCCCAAGCACGGTCGTGCTCAATGCCTTGCACGACCGTGCTCATCTGCTGGAAGCCCAATTATGAAGAATCTTTAGGGTTTTCAAACTCTATTAAAAGGGAGATCTTAGGCATCGTAAAAGGACCGATTTTTATCTTGGCTTTGGCTCTGGAATACATTTGATCTTGTCTCTCTTGCACGGGATCCTTAACACATGTTTGGCGAGACTTAGAGCTTCAAGCGATCGTACTTGAAGACTGGAAACATATCTTATGCTCTAGTTTGCTATTTCTTTTTATTATGGTTTTGTTTATGATTGTTTTAGTTCTTTTTTTTAGCATGAGTAACTAAGTCCATAGTTAGGACTTTGGGAACTGTTGTTCATGAATTTATGGAATTTTGATTTTTGAATCTGAATTTGATTTCCATTTTGTGATTAAATTTTATCTTATTGCGCTTCTTTCTTAATCCTAATTAATTATATCGTCAGGCGATCGTACCTCGGTTAATTAATAAATCTATAGGATAAAACGAGACAAAAGATTAGGTGGACTAAATCAATCTTTCTCTTTTAATCGTTATTAAATTATAGTTCGTAAGCTCTTAAAGCTTTCTTAAATTAATGTCTTGCATGACCATTGGGCATGTTGATTTAGAGAAAAGAATATTAATATTACATGACCATTAGATATTAATAGTATTCGTATGAATGATTGGTAATCACAAAAAAATTGAATTCAGAGTTAAACAGAAAAATAACATAAAGGATTGAATGAGAAAACTCATATGCCTTGTGATCCTCTCCGATAAGTTTAACCAAAACGTGCATTGTATTCCTTGCTCTTAGTTTTATAATTGATTTTATAAATTCTTGTTTTTAATTAATCTCGTATCTTTGAAGCTTAAACAATTGAATTAGAAAATTCTTAGTAAATGAAAATCAATCCTTGTGGGATGATATTTCGGGAACTTAATTTAAGAACCCTTTATTACCTCTCGATGGGTACACTTGCCCTCCGACCAAAGAGCTCAGCTATGGTGTTTGTGGATGAGAGGCGTTTAAGCTGGTTCACTGTAGCTTCAGTTGGTTTGGGCTTGGTTTCTCTTTTTAATTGTACCACCTGACCATTTTTTATGAATTTCATGGTAAGGGTGTCATAGTCCATTAAAACTGGGCACAAGGACTTGAGCTAATGGATTCCCAGCACAATGTCTGCACTTGAAAGTAGAAGAGCAAACAAGTCCACATAGAATTAATGTGGCCCGATTTTAAAACCGATATTTGGGCAATAAATATCACATTTCAACTATTCTTTGTTGCCTACAAGGATTGAGAAGGGTTGGAGCTCTTGCATAGTTAGGCCCAAAAACTTAATCACTTTTTCCTAGACAAAATTGTGGGTGCTGCCACTTTTCACTAAAATTGTGACCGTCGACTTTTCAATAACGCCTTGGACCCGTAATGTTTGCAGTGTGGACTGACTCGTTAACGAGTGAATACTGATCTGGGCTTCTCCTAGATCCAGGTCATAAAATGGATCAGGTTGGGGGTCTGAAGTATGACCCATCACCTCCAATAATCAATCCAACTCCTCTACTAATAGAAATTCAAGAGTTGCGAGGAGAAGATGAAATTGCTTCTTACAGTGAAATCTAAGAACATACTTTTTGTCACTAGTAACAAAGGTCCTTTTCATGTCTCGCCTTAAGATCATCACACATCAATTTCTGGGCTGAGGGAGAACTTTGATTGTTGTTTAGGCCAATGATGTGGGAAGTAAGGGTTTAGTGTTTGTTGGAGTGCGTAAAAGGCTAGTAGTGGTAGTTTTTAAGGTAGTAGGGGTAAAACTCAGGAAATATCCCAATTTGGGTTTAGCGGCAGCAAGATTCTCCTCTTAAAGCTTCACAAGATTGATAGCCTTGGAAAGTGAGTTAGGGTGAAACGAAAAATTTTCGGTTTGAGCTCAGATATGAAGTAACTTAGTTAGAAGGTAGTCGAAAGGCCATGCACCCTATCAGCAAGGGTTTCAAAGTGAGTTTAATAATCCCTCATTGTTCCTATTTGACTCAATTTGAACAATGCACCGTGGGGATCGTCAAACTCCGATGGGGCAAAACAGAGTTCTAAGGCTTGTGGTAGGCAGCTCACAATAAAAGTTGCCCATTAGTATGCATCCACTAGTACCAATCCAACACCTCTCCTTCCATGTAGAAGGAGGCGATTTCAATCGTTAGTTGTCGGCAATTTGATGGACACCTTGAAAATCTACCCCAATGGGTCTGTCCCATTGAATCGAGAAATGTCCAATTTGATGGTGGTGGGTAGTCAAAGGTGCTGACTAGTGTCATCCACAAATAGTCTGGTGGTGTTTTTGTTTTTAGTGATTTGGTGTTCCAAGCTCTCCATCTTGGTGATCATGGTTCACATGGTGGAAAGGAGTGTCTCATATTTGGCATAATCGATGGTTTTTGAGGTCCCTTCCATGGCCACTTCTCTCAACAAAAGCACCAAATTGATAGACTTAGCTCAAGAGTAGAGAGAGACAAGAATAGAATAGGGGGAAAAAAGGAGGAATTTTGAAGAATAATTAAAAAGAGATCAAGAAAAGAGAAGAATAAAAAAAGTGAGAGGAGAATGATCTTTTTTCCACACCTTATAATTATAGTCTATTAGGGGCATAACTAACTAATTGCATAAAGCAACAAAAAAGTAACACAAACATTACTTTTTAACCCTAACACTATTCTTATGCTTATTCTCAAAAACTACAAAATCATTAAGACATTTGAATTTGGTCTTCTTCCTCTTGGGCCCAATAATAATCTTTCTCCATCTCAATAGTTGGGTCCAACTGTTGCTTCAAACTCTCTTCCTCTTCATAGATCATATCAAATAGATAAAAGCAAATAAAAAAACAAGGTTGATCTTAGTCTAAAGAAGGAATTATTTTATTTTATTTTACTGTAGAAAAAATATGTAAAGATGGAGCTGAGAAAATGTTTTTCAAGTTGATAGCTAAAGGATTATGGAAGAAGAATTGGTTATACAATTTTTTTAAATATAAAATATATAAAAATTATAATAAATTAATTATTAAATTTTAATATATATAATAAAATTATTATTGGTATTTTAATGAAATATGTTATCATATTATATCAAATGTTAAATTGTTACATTATGAATAATTATTTTGTAATATTATCTTATTATTTTTAATATTATAATTTTGTAATAGTTTTATGAGAATTTTATTTAATTTTATGTATGATAATTAAATAATAAATTAATATTTTATCATATTTATTTTATAATATCAAGAAAAAAGTAAAGTGTGAGTACAAATACAAAGTAGAGTCAAAATTAGATATCAATTTTCTAATTTTAAATTAGAGATAAAAACTTGCTTTTACATATATATACATATAAATAATAAATATTTTTTTTAATTTTATACAATATTTAGTAATTAGTGTGTTTTTTAAATATTAAACAACATTAATTAAATGTAGTCTTACAATTTTCTAGAATGAATTTGCATTAATTATTTCAAAATAATTAGAAATTATTTCTTTAAACTTATTAGAATGGTTTAATTTATTTTAAATTTTAGACAACAATTTATTATGGTAGTTCATTATATTTTAAGAATGGTTTATAGCTTCTTCTTCTTTTTTTAATTTTAGGTAACGAGTAATAATTATAGTTTATAATATTTTTAGAATTATTTATTTTAAATGTTAAGCAACAATTGGTAATTGTAGTTTATTTTGTTTCAAGAACAATTTATAATCATTGTTTATTTAAAATTTTGGCAACAGTTAATAATTATAGTTGATTAGTTTTCAGGAATGATTTTAGTCTATTATTTATAAAAATTATAAATTTTATAATAATAAAGAAATATAATTTAAATTTTTATTATAATTTTAGAGAGCAATTTATTTGTCGTTAAAAGCAAAGATCTATAAATATAAAATATTGTAATGTAAATTATACTCATCAAACAAACAATGTAGATGTTACTCACTAATCATGATAGCCATAACAAATTAAATGAGATTTATTTATATTAACAAAAAAATATAACAGGATTTTTTTACAATAAAAAATTATTAAAAAATTTATATTAAAAAAATTATAATATAAATATATTATAAAATATTAAATTAATTATTAATAAATATAAATATATCTTAACTGTCCATTTAAAATAAATGTTTCTTAAATTTAGGGACATATAAGCAAGCAATATTATAAAATTCTATATAAATTTTTAAAATTTCTTAATATAAGTTAAAAGTGTGTTATTTTGTGTTTGAAGTCTCTTTTAGTTTTAAATTTTAATTTTTCTAAATTTAGTATTTTTTTTTTATATTTAATGGCTATTAAATGATGATGTGATTCACTAAAAAATAATATGTTTATTTTAATTTTTTAACAATAAATAAAAAAATATGTTACTAATTTTATTTTATTTTTAGTTGTTATAAGATGACGTTAGAAAGAGAAGTTAAAATTAAAACTTTATAAAAATATAGAAACTGAAAAAAAGTACCAAAACTAAAAAATTAAAAAATAAACATATTTAAACATAAAATAATAGACACACTTCCTAATAAAAAAGTAGTATCATAAAAAATCTTATAATAATTTTATATTTGTTTGTTTAATTATGTCGAGTAACAAAATTTTAAAAGAATTTAAGCATAAATAAAAGTCCTTTTAAGTCTAATTGACATATAAATAGTTAATAGTTTAATTAAAATATATTTTTATTTCATTAAAAATTATGTCATTAAGAGATAATTTAAAAGAGCTTATGAATATGTTAAATAATTTATGAAATATATAACTTATTTTTAATTTATTTTAATAAGTTTTTTAGTATAATTTATTAAAATAAGTTATTTTTAAATTATTTAATAAATTTGATCATTATATTGATAATATAAATATTATTTAAAAAAATTTAATAAATAAATATTTAAATAAACTGTTTATTCAAGTATAATAGTGAATCTCAAAGTGCCTAAAATATTCTTATGAATATAGCTGAAAGTGAACATGTTTTTTTATTAAATCCAACTTAGGATAGCCTTTAAGATATTATAAATAATAACCTTCTTAAGAAACAAGGTAAATTTGAACTTCAAATACTTGTTAAGAAACCTATAAGAAAAAAGTTAAATTAGGCTAAATCTTTAGGTACTCTTAAAGCTGCATATTAGAGTCAAACTTATCAATCTAGGTCTAGATATGATATGCTAGGAATTTATAACTCTGAACAGGAACAAAACAAGTACTTTGGGAGTATAGCTGAGATAAGACAACATGATTATGAAAATATTGAGAAAGGGGTAGTCTGATTCCATCAAACTCAATTCATTAAGTAAAAGTAGTGGAGACTCGAGGTTAAGATCTATACCTAAGAAATCTCAGAGATCAAAATCTAAACACAAATCTTAAAAGGCAAATGGGGATAGGGAAGACCATCCTCAGGATGAAGAACCGAAATCTTCTAATCAACCAATTGATTTCCTATATAAGAATGATACCTTCCAATTAATGAGACATATCTAGCATGACCTCATCCATAATACCTCTAAGGGGAGTTCCATTCAAGACCCGTTGGGCTTAAATTATAGGAAAAATTGACTTAATCCTAATATAAAGGAAGGCGACCCTAGGGATAGACCTCCTAACTTAGACCTACAGATGAAGGTTGATAATATTAATAAGTGTATCTCACAAACATATAATTTCCTTAATGAACCTCCTTAGTTGGAATCCAACTTAGCCAATATAAAGCATCATAAGGATGCAACTTTATAACCTTTTGGTTTATACGAGCTGTCTATTCTAGAACTATAGGAGGCTGGTAGCAAATCATTCGCTGGGTTGATAAATGACCTAATTGCCATTTATAATTTAGACTTTATTACTCTATTTAAACCTAGAGTTAGTTCAAATAAAGTTGATAGGATCATGAAAATAGTTAATCTAGTTGAATCTATTAAAGTAGATGTTATTGGGTATTCTAAGGGGGTTTAGTGTTCATGGAACATTAATAGGGTTCAGATTTCAACTCATTCCACTTCTAAATGTTATCCACCTAGTAGTAAAAATTTTGGTAAGGAGGATCCATTTATGCCAATCCCCATGATAGACAAAGATCTGAGTGTTGCCATAAACTAATTGATTTTAGCTCCTCTATTCATAGTCCCTAGGCGTTGGCTGAGGATTTTAACTTTATCTTATATGACTTTGAGAAAGTTGGGGGCAAACTTGTTGTTGCAACCGGACAGTCACAACGATACGGCAAAAAAAAAAAAACATGTTTAAGATAAATATCTTTCAAGAATAAAAATATTTTCTTAAAAATCAGAGAAATCGCCACCAAAGTTTATTTTAAGAAAACCTTAAAAATAAATTTTTAAAATAATATGATATTTAAAACAAAAAATGAGTTTGAGAGTCATTTACGTGTTAGGAAAGTTATTAGCACCCTATAACATCCGTATAAAAACGGTTACCTTAAATTAATTTTACAAATTCATTTTAATTTTAAAAAATATTTATTTAACCCCTAAACATTAATTATTTTCATTTTAAAAGAAGAGAAAAAAATTATTTTTTTAGATATTAACTTAGTATCTTTAAAAAAGAAAAAATTATTTTAAAAATTATTTTGAGTTGATGAGTAGAGTTCCCGCTCCTGCGTATCTCCAGGCGCAATGGAGAACTCAAAGCCACTAGTTCTATCTAAAAATTATGAAATTGGTTTATTAAAATTAAGTTTAGTAAAAGAAAATTTATTTTAAAATTAAAATTATTTCATAAAATTATAATGCTTAGGATACAAGATAACGTGGTTATACATGTACCATACGAGAAATAATACAAAGGTGGAAGGAGATCACACAACTATATTGTAAATCGTTAAAAATATTTTATTCGTAAACAAAGTATATGAATTTTAATTTTGATCATGATTAATGCTATAAGAGAATTTAAGATAGCTTAAGTTATACATAAATCTTTTATGATTTTTAGGTAATCAAAGGCAAAGTAAATCATATATCGATGTTGTAAAAATTCACATAAAAAATGATTAGTTATTTTAATATATTAAAATATGTCTTCAAAAATATGAAATTAATTATATTTAATGAAAGAAATAAATATATTTAATTTGATCAACAAAAATATTTATTTAATAAAAGGTTAAAACTTCATTTGATAAATTTATATTATATAAGACTCAAGGTAACATTGGCACACAAGACCCTTAACGATTTAAAGTATATAAAGGTAGAGAGATATTACACAATAATACTATAAAACGTTGAATTAATATAATTAAAGTATTCTAAATAATAAATTTTAGTTAAATAAAATAAAAAACATATAATTAATTAATTTTAGAAGTAATATATATATATATATATATATATATTTAAGATATAAACCAAAGGTAAGGTTGGTATACATAGGTTTATAAAATTTATAATGCATAAAGTTAGAAATACTACACATTAGCATTGTAAACTGTTGTATTTATTTCATGTATTTATTTATCATATTTGTTATATAATTTTTTTCAAAAAATTAAATTAAATTATTAATCATGATATAAAATAAGATAAAACAAAAATCAATCTATTATGATAATAAGACAATAAGAAAGAGACAAATATAAAATTAGTAAAATGATAACAATAAAATAGCATAAATGTTATAAATGAATATGATACTTAAAATTTATTTTATTATTTTTTTATCACTATTATTATTATTATTATTATTATTATTATTATTATTATTATTATAAAAACAACAAAATTAATTTTACAACAAAAAAATATTAAATATAAATGTAAAGGATAAAAAATGATAACAAAAAAAATATTCTTATATACATGTACAAAGAATATCCCACAGTCATTTTCATTGTTGCTATAATAATAGTATTTAATAGATTATGATTAAACTATTTGATTCTAGATTTAGAATGGTATTTGGATTATTTCAAAATGTTGTCATTTACTAATATTTTAAAGTGGAAGGATTCTACTGTTCATATGATTTTGGCTGCATCATACAATAGTCATATCAACATGTATTCTAAAAAATAAATGTAAAGAAAACTAGATATTCATCATGTCACCCATGAAATTCCGTACTTAGGTGTATTTTTTGTAGCTTTTTTTAACTATTAGACCCTTCAAATAGGAACCATTAGTAAAGCAACAATTTTAATACATGCATTGAAGAACAAGTACGAAGTATTATTCACGTGAAATTAGAAACAGAAGAAATTTTAAAATATCTTACAGATTAAGCATCCAAAAGAAGTTATAGAAGATATATTATTTACATATGCTTCGTAAAGATTTTGAAACAAGGAACGCAAGAGTGCAACAAAACATGGAAGAAATTTTTACTTTATCTTCACAGAGTAAGATTAGGTACCTGTTATTATCTTCCCCTCGATTTTTCTTCTTCTCCCAACTTTTATATCTTCAATCTTTCTCTTATAATCTCACAAGTCTCTTTCTCCAAAAAAAAAAAAAAAAAACTCCCCTTTTGTCTCCCCTTCCTTCTTCCTTCTTTTTATCTCTGCTCCTGATTTCTTTTTTTTTCTTTTTTCTTTTATTTTTTTAAAATATTTTTTAGGACTAGATCAAGCTAAACTTCTACTATGATTTCCTTTTTTTATGCTTAAAGTTGATCCTTACTTCTCTGATTACCCCTAGTATGCTGATTTTCCTATTCTTGAAATCAAATATATTTTTCTAAATTTGTAAAGACCAAATTTTACTTTTCTTAAAACAAAATTGTTTCGTGCCCATTTTTATAAAATAAGACAAACAATTGTTAGAAAAAAAATTTTGGGCTTTTATTATTATTAATTTATAAAAAATTGGTATTCACACTTGTCAACCCCCTTCACTTAAAAAAATTTGCTGTGTCATAATAAATGTGAGTTAGTGGACTTAGGCTATAAAGGTAATCCTTTTACCTGGAGTAGAGATAGTTTAAAAGAGAGAATTGATATAGTTGTTGTTAATAAGGTTTAAAACTTGGCTTTCTAACACAACTCTATTATCCATGTCTAGATTCCTAAATCTAATTGAGTGAGTATTTGGCTTAAGGTTAGAAGACATTATCCCAAAAAATAATAAATCTTTTAAATTCTTTATCTCCTGGTTTTCTCACCTTAATTTTAATATTTAGGTTAGGAATTCTTGAACTTTATACAATTATTGGGTAAAAAATATTAACAAATTTAAGAATAATATTTCAAACTGGAATAGAGAAACTTTTGGCAATATTTTCAATAGAAAAAAAATGTTTATTTAAGAGAATTGTAGAAACCCATAATAAACTAGTCCCTAGCCAAAACCCTTTTTTACCAACCTGTTTAATACTCTATGGAAAGAGTATCAATTAATCCTTGATCAGGAAGAAGTCTATTGGCTTCACCATTACAGGACCACCTGGGTCTGCTTAGGTGATAAGAACACCAAATTCTTCCATAGAGTTGTTGTCTAACATAGACATAGGATTTACCATGACCCTAATCCAATAGTGATTTGCCCTCCTCTTTAGTATAACTAATCTCAAATTTCCTGAACCTGATGGGATTCATGTCATTTTTTTTAGAACTAGTGACACTTTCTAACTCTTTTTATTTTTAATTTTGTTCAAGATATTTCAATAATCCCTCTAAGATTGCCTCTGTTAATGAAACTGGAATTACACTTATTCCTAAATTTGATAGCCTTGAGCACATTAAAAACTTTAGACCTATTTTCATTTGTAATGTGAGCTACAAAATTGTGACTAAGACAATTGCAAATAAGATCAAAGGATTCTTGAATCATATTATCTTTCTCAACCAATCTAGCTTCATCCTTGGCAAGCAGGGAGTGGATAACTCCCTACAAGAATTAGTCTATTCCATGCACAAATTAAAAAGTAATAAGGGCTTCATGATTATCAATTTGGACCAAGAGAAAGCCTATGATAGGCTGAGATGGAAATACTAAAATTGGTTTACATACTGATTTGGTATCACTTACCCATCATCATATAACTTCCTCCACCTTTTTGCCAAGGAGATCCTTTGTCTCCTTATCTTTTTGTCTCTTGTATTGAGAGGCTAGCTTATTTAATTAATGAAAAAGTCCTTAAAAGGCCTAGACTCCTTTTTTTTAGTAATCAGGGGCTTGTAATATCCCACATTTTCTTTGCTGACAATATTATTCTTATTGTTGAAGCAAATTTGCAACAAGCCTTTACTATTAAAGATAATTTAGAGGCTTTTTGTGTTGCTTCATGGTTGAAAGTTAACCCTAATAAATTCTCCCTAGTTTACTCTAAAAGTACCAACCCTAACCTCATTCATGGAATTAGTGAGATTTTAGGAATAAACCCTTCTAGCCATCTAAGTAGGCATTTGGAATTTTCATTTATCCATAATAGACCTAATAAAGAGCACTATACATTCCTCACTAATAAAATTAGGAAAAAATTGAATCTAAAAAATGAACTCTCTTTCCTTTGCTGAAGGGGTTACTCTGGCTCAATCCAGCCTTTTGAGTATTCCCTCTAATGTTACGTAAATCTCCACTATCCCTAATTCTATTTGTAATAATATTAGTAATATCTGTAAGCACTTTATTTGGGGATCTCTAGGTGCAAAAAAGTGACATCCCATAGGTTGTATGCAAGCCTAAGACTAATGGTAGTCTTGGATTTAGGGATCTTAAGACTCTTAATAAAGCTTACCTATGAAGCTATGGTGGAGGCTAATTACCTCATCTGATACTCTATGGGTCCAAGTCCTTCACAGCAAATATAAATTTAGGATAGGAAAAGGCCCCAAACTTTGTAATAATTATCAAGTCTCATCTTTGGAAGGACTTATTATCTATTTGGCCCAACTTCAGTCAAGGGATAAGTTGGAACTTAGAGGATAGTCTAACTACTAAATTTTGGTCTAATAACTAGATCTTTCAATTTTCTATTTTAGCTAATTTTTCTAAGACATCTATCCCTAAACCTTACTTGTACCTTTTGATAAGTTCGTAGTTGAACATGTCCAAGGATACAACAAACTCATGGATGTTTTGAATGCAAACTTAAAAAAATATTGCCTTTTTGTATAAAGCACTCCTAGACCTCAAGCAATCAGCATGCCCATGTTGGGATATGAAGGCAGTCGTGCATAATGACCAGCCCATGCTTCAAGTATAAGCACAATGATTCATATATCAAGCACAGTCATGCTTATTGTCTGTTACAATAAAATGAAGGTGTTCCTTTTTACATTTGCTTATTCAAAATTTGAAATTTAAAAAGAAATCAGATCTTTGATCAAGAGATATTCGTGAGAGGCATCATGAGACCCCAAACTCCTATTTAAAAGGCCTCAAGGGTAACGACGAGAGGTATCCTAATTTTTACTCACACCTTTGAAATTGTTTGGAGTCATTAAAAGGTCACTAGCAAAAACAAAGAAAGCTTATTTGTAGTCTAAGCAAGTGATTGAGAATGTGTTCGAAGGACAAGAACTTTGATTATCCTCTTCCTTGGAAATTCATCCTAGTTTGCATTCTACTTTCATGTTTATGGAGTTTATTACCTTTGTTTTTGTTGTTTATTTTAGGATGAGTAACTAAACTCATAACTTAGGCTATGACAGACTCTTTGCATGAATTTGTGTGATCTTTCTATTTGATAATCATTTTAGTTTCCATTTATGATTGGTTTTTATTCTAGTGCACATATTTGTATGTTAAGAATTGACCACTTCTAGCATGCATAATCAGTTACATAGTAGACAATCGTACCATGTGTAGTTAATGGACTCATAGAATAAAACGAGATAAGAATTAAGTGGACTAAACTTAACTCTTCTATTCCAATTGTTATTTAATTAAGAAGCTCATAAGTGCTTCACGCTTTCTTATCTTTTTACCTTGCATGATCATTGAGGGTAATAATTTGAAGAAAAGATTGTTAACATTGCATGACCATTAGAAGTTAATAAATTTGTATAAGTGATTGACAATCATAAGAAAACTATAATTATAATTAAGTTAAAAAAAACGTAAAAATGTATAAAGGCAAACCCATAAGCCCTAGGTTCTCTTCCAATTAGTAATTAAATTTTCTCTCTATTTTTAACCTGTTTAATCAGTTCATTTACTTTCTATGCATCTCTTAAATTCAAACAATTAAATTGAGACTTCTTTTGTACTTAGAAATAATCCTTGTATTTAAAAATCTTTTATTAATTTTTTACGAGTACACTTGCCTATGAACACCTTCCAGTAAGGTTCTTTCCCTCTAATAATAATTGGGATTGGGAGAAACTTTTCACATTTCTCCCTAACTAGATATAACTCTTATATAGCCTCCTACTAGATTAAGTGTTCTTGATTCAGTCTATTGAAACAGAACCAACAATGAGATTTTTTCTATCAAGTCTGCTTATAATTTGTTATATAGACTAGACACATTCTTAAGTATAATCACGAGATTTTTGGCTAATTTGGACCTAGGATGGTCCCCTCAAGTTAACCCTTTTCCTTTGGAAGGTGGTCATGAGAAAATTCTAACTAATGAGGAGAGATGTAAGTGAAACATGACTAACTTATTTTGTTACTTAAGATGTAAGGAAAGCCCCTAAGACCATAATACATGTTCTTAGGACCTATTTTTATGCTAAATTAGTTTGGGATCACTTTGTTTGTCCTCCATAATAGGTGGCTTTTTTAGTAAAGGAATCTTAGATTGGTTAGTCTTTAACCTATCCAATCAAAATTACAACCTTTCATTTATTGGCAAATTTTTTTGAAATTATTGTTTGAAATTTATGAAAGGGTACAAATACTTTTGTGTTTTAGAATGTGTCCATCCAACCAAAATTCTTTAATCATAAAATTCTTTGTGACTTTACTTTCATGTTTTTCTACTTCAAGGACAATCATAGTTATTTGTAACAACTTATTTATGACCAAAATATGGTTAAATGAATGTCTCCTCTCCTTGATCAGGTGAAACTAAACATGGATGTAACTATATTTAAGGTTCATGGTGAAGCAGCCTATGGAGAATTTATTTGGTTGGTTTCAGCAAGAAAATTAACCTTTGTTCTACATTAGAAGCTAAACTTTAGGGCATTTATTATGGGAATCAGTTAGTTTTAAAAAAAGGGCTTTCATTGAATTTGAATTTAAAATAATTGCAAACAAGCTATTTGTCTTATCCAGAATGTTAAACCACATTTCCACCCATTGATTAAGGTCATTCAAGAAATTAAGAGCTATCACTAAAATATTAATTTGTATTTTATTTAGATTTTGTGGAATAATATAAATGATTTAGTTTTTAATATTAAAGATAAAAGTTAAAGTTTATTAATAATTTATTACAATAGTTATACTAACTATTTTATTTTATTTTTTATGTTGTTATGTTTTCTAATTCTATTCACAAAATCTTAAAGAGAGAAGACATTATTAGTTGAAGTTTTCATAGACTAAAACTTATTATGAATAAATTAGTGAGCATTTTTCACATCAAAACTGCTTGTGGGGACTAATACAAAATGAACAAGAAGAATTCTTCATTAATTTTGACAAAAAGTTGAAAGATATTTTTTAGTTATGGCTAAATTTATAGTGAGTCTTATTAGGTTTTTATCCAATAAAGATATTACAAAGTGTTAGTAAAGATTGATTCCAAGCTAGCATATTATTTAGCTTTCTCTAACGTGGATAGAGTTTGCAAATTTGCACTTCTAATTTGTGGAGATTAAAAACCTAATTTTTTTATTGTAAAATTATTAACTTATTTCATGTGTATATGGAGGAAGCTAATAAAAATGCAATTTTTTTTGTTAATTAGGTTCAACAATTGCTTAGTAGTTTTAAGATTTTGTATAATTTTTTTTTCAATCGGTTCTTTGTAAAATTGAATTTTTTTGGATGATTAGTTATTGTATTTTCTTTTGGGTCTTTAGACTTGTTTAATAACAAAAAAAAAAAGCATTAAAATATATCATATTTTTAAAATATAATTTTATAATTCTTTTTGCTTATTATTATTATTATTATTATTATTATTATGATGATTCAAATTAAGATTAATTTTATCCTAACTTATTTTTTTAAGAATATAATAAATAACAAAGAAAGGAAAATAAATGATAACAATGAACAAATTCTTCGTTTACTTTTACAAATTTTTAATAAAAAGAAACTTGAGACTAGTTTGAGAGAATGGATTTTAAAAGTGAAAAATAAGAAAATGGCTTTGATTTGCACTTTATTTATAAACATCAACCAATGAAACATTGAGTATGTTTAAAATTCCAAAACTAGAATGTGAGAATGTGTAAAATTGAGTATTGCAACACACGAGATAACTAAAAGTTACCTCTTCCAAACTCTCATGCTTCACTATTTCATTTCTTTTCTTGTTACTCAACTTCTTTCTTAGTGATTTTACATCAAACACACAAATAATTACTATTTTGATATTATTTGCTAATGAATTTCATATATATTTTTTAACGAGTTCTTACTAAAAAATTCATCATTTGTATTCATTATTACACGCTTTCTTGTTTATTTTTTCAAATTTATTTATGAAGTGAATTTATTGTCCATACCTTATTAATATTAATATCCAGATATATCAGGATAAAATAAAATAAAATGGAAATTTTTAGTTTAAATTTAAATAAAATTCTAAATATGTATGAAAGTAATTCTGTTATTAACTTAATATATTTTTGCCGTTAAAGTAAGATATACGAACAAATTTATTAAAAAGTTTCATTATACATATTCAAGCAAAATGTAAATAATGTTAAAAATATACAAAATATTATAAAAAAGATTTCATATTTCATAACTGACTTGTAAATATAACTTAAGTATTTCGGTTTTTATTTTAATTATGTATATTAAATTGTATTTTTTTAATAATTTTAACAAACCTGGAAAATTAATAAATATATTAATAAAAAATACAAGTTTTAAATTTTTATTTTAAGAGTAATTTTATGATAGATATTTTATTTCTTAAATTGTAATTATTTAATTATATTTTTTGAGGTTAATTATATATTTTTCATTCAATTTTTAATCAAGTTTGCATCGCATGAATTCACTGTCAAATTAATTCTAAAATTCTTTACCCTAGAACTCTATGATGATGTTATATTTACGAACACGAATCACAGTTTTGAGAAGTAATTTACTTGATGGTGTGTGTGTGTTGAAAATTTTTAAAAAATAATTTGATCAATGAACTTAAATAATATTATGCATATACCTAATCACTCTTAATGTTTATTATTTTTTTAGCATCAATTTAGAAAACTAAAAATATTTTTATAAGAGTAATTAATTAAAGAAAATAAATTATTTTTAATATAAAAATTATACATGTAAGGTGTATTTGATAAAACCAACAGATAAATTATTGAAAGCTAAAAATTGAAAGATAAAATATTAGCTGTTTGAATTAAAATATTTGATAAAATTATTTATTGAATTGGTTGTATTGATATAAGAACATTATTAATTTTTAAGTCTAGAATTTAAAAATTAATAATTATAAGTTTTAAAATAATTCTAAAATTTAATTTTACTCCCATTTTAATATATTTTTATTAAAAAAAGAGTCAATATGAATGAATTTGAATTATTATTTGGATACTTTTATATTATAAAAGATAAGATTTAACGATATAGTTATATTTTAATAAGATATGAGGATGAAAGTGTTTTAAAAATTGTTGAATATGAAAGAGATGAAGGTAGTAAATATTAAAAAATTAAATGGATAAAATAAAAAATTATTCAAAAATAAAGACTAAAATAAAAAAATACTCTCAGTTATCAGGTGAAAGTAGCATTTTAAAAAAGCTAGAACAGTGTTAAAAAGAAAAATACTAACAATTACTTATTTCAGCTACCGCTATTTTATCAAATATAACTATTTTTGTTAAACAAATTTTAATTAACAAAAGAAGCTTTCGGTATTTGCCAAATACGCTTATATTATCAAATAAGAAAAACGTATATTGTATTAAAAAGTATCTGTAAAGCTTATTTAAAATTTTAGGATGATAATTCATTTTTTTTTAGAAAGACTAGTTTATTGCGTAAAATCGAAAAATATTTCTTTCATTATTCTTTGAACATTACATTTAGAAATATATATATTTTTAGTTTTGCTAATTATTGATTTAAAGATAATGATTAATAAATGTTTTTAATAAAAATTTTACAATAAAATATATTAGTAATATTAAATATTATAATTTTAATAAAAAAATTTCTATTATTGATTAATTTAATTTTATTACAAGAAATAAAAAAGTTGAAAAAGAGAAGAAAAAATGAGAAGGAAAAAGACAAAAAGAAAGTTCAAAAAAAAAAAAAAAAAAAAAGAGGAAAGGAAGGGGGTTTGAAAATTGTGTCGAAAGGCACCATTCAAATCAAAGGCTTTATTATTTTTCCCTGCAACTTTTATTTGGAATTTAATTTAATGGCCATAAGTCCATTCCAATTCAACTTGTCGCGCGATACATAGCTCTTTCTCTTCCGCACTTATCAATCTCTTTCCTTTTCCTCTCTCAATTCCCCCAAACGCTTCCACCCGCTTTCTCCTTCCGCCACCCCACGCCATGGCTCAGAAGATTGGAAAATCCACGCGCCGCCCCGGCGCTTCATCTAAGGCCAGGGTTTATGCCGATGTTAACGTTGTTCGCCCCAAGGAATATTGGGATTACGAATCCCTCAACGTCCAGTGGGGGTAACGGATTCTCCTTCTTCTTTTTTTTCTTTAATTTTCAATTACTTGTTTCTTTTTCTAATTTATTTATTTATTTTTTGGATAATAAAATATGTTTTCGAGCGAGTTTCTTCCCTTTCCAGAGTGAAAGAAAATTTATGGTATTGTGTTTGTTGTTATTTATCGTTGTGTACTTTTTCAGGGAGCAAGATGATTATGAGGTGGTGAGGAAGGTGGGTAGGGGAAAATACAGTGAGGTGTTTGAAGGTGTTCACTGCACGGATGGTGAAAAATGTATCATCAAGATCCTGAAACCTGTAAAGAAGAAGAAGGTGAGTTTTATGTGGGCGTTGACGTTTTTCTTATGTGGTGGTTGTTACTTGTTTTATTCGGGTTTGATGTATGGAGATGTTGTTATGTAAGTGATGCAATCATTGTAAGCAAGTCATGTTTATGGCTCACGGAATATGTGAAGCTAAGGCATGGATTGTCGATGCACTGTAATATTAGGAACCTCAGAAAAGAACTGAAGATGGTTAGTGACATGTTATTGGGGAAAGCATACAATAGTAAAGTGCTGCATATATTGTGGTTGGGGTTGGAACGTTTCACTTACCAAATTGAGTACATATGTTGTTGTGGGGTGTGTGGAAGTGAGGGGTTTGGGTTTTCTGTTTTTTTTTTTTTTTTGGGTGGGGGAGGGTTCAGGAAGGCTTGGTTGTCGTGTATGTAATATGTAATCACTCATAAAAGGATATGTGCAATTGCATACTTTGACAGAAATATCAGTCACATCCATGGGGAAGTGGCTGCAGGAATAGGAAGATACATCTGTTTTTGCTTCTATTTCTTTATGGATTGTATACTTACTCCATTATACCTTTAGCTTTGTTATAATCAAAACATGCTTTATTTGCCCATCTCTTCATTTCATCTGTTTTGATTCACCTAAAATTCTATTTATATGGGTGTTCGTTCAATTTTGTTTTTGTTATGTTGTGTTCTTGAGACTCACATGCCCTCTGTTCTATTTTTTTATCTCAATTCCAACATCTTCCTTTTTATGGTGATGGAGTGTTTGAACGATGAAATTTGATTATTAGTTATGCCTATTTCTTTAATTTTAGATATATCTTTATATTTGAGTATTTATAATGTGTTGTATAAATTATTGGTCTTGTATTTATGATCTTTGGTATAGCAGCCATCCTGCTATCCCTTATAGTGTTTTTGGTGCTGATTGCTCTATGCTCCTATTGGGATGGTTGCACAAGTGGCCATAGTTCTTGAGAAAGGTTCTAGTTACTTCCATTTGGTTACCTAGAATATAGATGCCCTAGTAGTAGAGGGCAGTCTAGTCATTTATTTCTTGTAAACAATAATTGCCTTCCATCCTCTGGTTATATGACAATGCTTCTGATTCTGAATGCAGATAAAGAGGGAAATCAAAATATTACAGAATCTTTGTGGAGGGCCTAATATTGTAAAGTTGCTTGACATTGTTAGAGACCAGCAATCGAAGACCCCAAGTCTTATATTTGAATATGTCAATAACACTGATTTTAAAGTGCTTTATCCTACATTGTCAGATTATGATATACGATACTATATCTATGAACTTCTAAAGGCAAGTTTTTTATACTTTATTGTTTATTAATGAACATGAATGTGCCACCAATATCATTTTTTTTTGCCTTTATGTTTTTTATCCTTACATCTGGTTGGAAAAATGATAGATGCTTCTTTACAAGGTTGGATGTTGATAGTTTTGTGATTTTCTTGTTGAATTGAATTTCAAAGTGATAAAGATTTGAGCCATTTGCCATATAGATTTGATGAATACTTCTGTCTTTGGTGTTGTGTAGATGAACTTTACATTTTGTTGGTATTTTCAGACCTACTGTCTGATTAAGGTTTTGTATCATGTATAAGGGAGATGTGGAAATTAACGGTGCATAGGTGCGCTTGCAATTTAAGACTTTTCACGTTGTCTGTGTCCTGGAAGGTTTATATTACAAATAATGCTTGCAAAAGATAACTCTATATCTGTCTGTTGCTGGTTTTCTTTTTGACATATTAGTTATACGTGCCCATATATCCTGGCTGGTGTATGTATTGTCTCTATGCTGCTGCTTTGTCCTGTTTGTGATCTGTAATTTGCATTAGTTTAATCCAATTATTTCTGATTTTTTGTGAATGTCAATTGAAAGCGCAAAGTTATTGAAACTTCTTCCAGGCACTGGATTATTGCCATTCTCAAGGAATCATGCATCGGGATGTAAAACCACATAATGTAATGATTGACCATGAACAGCGTAAGCTTCGCCTTATAGATTGGGGGCTTGCAGAATTCTATCATCCTGGAAAAGAATATAATGTTCGAGTGGCTTCAAGGTGCATTTACTCATGTCTCTCTCCCTCCCCTTCTGAATTTTTTTTGGGTTCATGGGAGGACTCACGGTGGTGGGCCTTGAGGTGAAGCCCACTACAGGGGATGGGAAATAGAGTGTATTGCAAGGTTTGAATCTCTGCATTGGGCTATAACAAACAAATATGGTTACTTGACTAACTTTGGGTAATTGTTTGTTTAAGCACTTATTCAATAAGCTCTTTTTAAAACAACGAATTATATAATAAATTTAGTGATGAAACTTATTGGGATTACCTAAAAACAGCTTATTTTGATAAGCTATGCCAAGTAACTTATTGAAATAAGCTGCGAATAGTTTGTGAGAGTCATAAGCTGTTCATAAGCTTTTCCAAACAGGCCCTCAGTCATCAGCTTTTTTATTCTTTTGGTCAAAAACTAACTTGATTATGGTTGCTTGACTAAGTTTGTAACTTGTTTGTTATTGAGCACACATTTTCTGATCTCCTTGACGTCTGCTTTGCTTGTAGATATTTCAAAGGCCCTGAGCTTCTTGTTGATCTTCAAGACTATGATTACTCTCTAGATTTATGGAGTCTTGGTTGTATGTTTGCTGGGATGGTAAGCAGTGCACTTTTCTTCAAATGCAACTTTTGTATTGTTTAGAGGGCCTGTTCTTCCATTGCAGAGGCAAACCTTATAATTTTAACTATCATATGGCATCTCAATATCTCTTTTTGATGTCATTGTATTGTATGAGATTAAGTCTCTTTAGCGCTTACCTTTGGTGTATGCTTTTGACCTTTTACAGATATTCCGTAAGGAGCCATTCTTTTATGGACACGATAACTATGATCAACTGGTCAAAATAGCTAAGGTAAGCGAAGTTTGTGAGGTGTACTTCATGGATTGTGCCAAATTGTTGGGTTATGTGTTGGGTAATTCTGATAACTCATTGTTGCATCTACTCTGGGTCTGATGTTTTTTATTTTTAACCTTATGTTCACACTTTACTTTTTGTTATGTTGCAAATGTGTGTTGTTTCTGAATCTTACAATCTTTTCTATTTGTTGGGCCTTTCTCCTTTTTAATGATTTCTATGTACTAGTTTGTTCCATTTTGTGGTTGTTGGAAGCAACATATTTAAATGATTGCTCCACTAACCAAGTAGACTAAATCCAATGTAACCTTGGAATCATTAACCCTTGTTATTACATTTGTAATCATTGATATATATAAAACCATTTTGCTGAGTACCAAAAATGCCCTAGCATATCTCTGAAATACTCTAAAATATTCTGTCCATAATCTCAACTTGATGTTCAAAGTGGTCACTTCCTGCTGTGCTCTGCACATCATGTCACGTCCTGCCTCTGCCCCAAGTGCAATATTTCTTGGACTTTGCCCATACATCTCTCCGGGGAAGTTTTGGCCAGATCTCAGATCAATGCTGGTAGAAAAGTCAGCATATGCCATCATGCAATGCTTTTTGTTTTCTGCCTCTGATTTGTGCTTGGATGCCATGCACTGCTTTCTCATTGCTGGAATCCAACCAAACCACCACCATTCTGCTTGTCAGCCCTTTCTATCTTTTCCAAGCATGGTAGTTAAATTGAGATTCGAATCATGAATCAAATCGTATCGTAAATCGTAAGATTCATGAACAATTGCTAAAATATAATAAAAAAATATTCTAACATAAATAAAAATTAAATTTATCTATATATTGACAGTTTATATACTTCATTGTATAACTAATAAAATGAAACATAGTATAAAGATTCAAGTCACATCAATCACAATGACACCAAACTCTCCCTTGCCTGCTCAAGGTTCCCACACTTCCCATACATATCCACAAGAGCATTGAACACAAACAGTCAAGCACAAAGCCAGTCCTGTAAACATAACCATGTATCCATCTTCCAAGCTGAAGCATACCTGTGTGACCACAAGCCAAAAGTGTGCAAACCACAGTGTCCTGGTTTGGCTTGTTACACTGACACCATCTCTCCCCGGCAAGAAAACCATTTTCCTAAACAACCCAATTCCCTCATAGAAAAACCCATTCAAAGTACACCCATCAATGAGAACATTCCAAGATGGCACATCCCTCTCCAGCATTTCATCAAACAACTTCACAACATTATTAACATCTCCAATTTTTGCATACCCGGAAACCATAGTAGTAAAAGACAACTTTTTTCTCAGACATTTCATCAAACACCTTCCTTGCACTTCCCAAACCACCATGGCTGTGTAGAGGTAGATGTTGGGAGAGTGAAGGTGATCGAAGATGAAGCGATCGTAGGAAAGGTTGGGGACAGTGATGTCACAGAAATGAACAAGTTTAAAGGTGTAGAAGTGGGTGCGGAGTGACCAAGTGTGATGAGGTAGGCTTGTAGTTGCTTCAAATGGTTCAGGCGATTGCTTTGCTTAGTGTTGCCAACACAACAAGCTTGAGATTGAACGCTAGCAAGGAGAAAATGCAGCAACGGTAACTACACAATTCATGACAAATAGTAACTAAGTGAATTTTTAGGGCTTTTAGTGAATCAGGTTGCGCTGACCCGACTTGATTGGTGTATAACCCAGTTTGCGGTGGAATTGTGCGCCATCCACAAGAATCGCAATTCAGCACTGATTCATGCAATTTTGGCAGTGATTCTGGAACTGAGGGATACCGATAATAGTCAATTCTCAATCTATTGTACCTTCGCTCTTGGTCCCCTACCTTTCCTATAAGTCTTGCGATGACAATGCTCCTATTAAATGTGAATTGGACACAATTAGAACTATTTTTATTCTTTGATTGGTTTTCCAAAAAATCTGCATGTGCCCCAATTCTTGGTGCTTGACACACAAATAGGGATTCTACATCATAGGAGAACAAGTTCTCGTAATTAGAGAGTGGTTGCAAAGATTATATTGTCAAAGTAAGTCACTCTGGTGGTTTATCATTTTTGCACCTGAATGTGGTAATTCCTCTTCTCAATCTTTGTCTGTTGAATCCTGGATTTTGGACTCTTGGAACTTCAAATCAATATTGTTGGTAACCCATCCCTTTTGTCAAACCTATCTCCTTCCGTTGTTAATTGTAGAATCCATTCTTCTTATTATCCTTGGTTCACCATTCAATTTAGTTTCTATTAGTAAATTGACCCACATTCTTAATTGTTCAATAACCTTTGACTCTTCTCATATGTAAGACCAATGTGGGAGACAGATGATAGGAGGGCTCTGAACCACTCAGTTGCCATTATCTCCAATCTCCATCTTCCACCATTTGTGTAGCAGCTGAATCTCCAAATCTTCACAAATGTCTTGAACATCCTAACTTAAATAAACTCCAAATAATGGTTCTTACCCTGTCTCATTTGTAGTGTTTGGAATGTGTATCTTGTAAACAAGGAAAACATGCTTGATAACTTTTTTGTAATTACCACATTCAGGTGCAAAAATGATAAACCACATTTACTTGGAAAAAGGTAAAAACACCAGTTTGTGGTACAGTCATTTGGAAAAAGGTGTTTGGAATAGTTCTTCTAGGTATTCACTATTTTGTAAAGTTTATTGATAACTTTTTAAGGTGTTCTTGAAATTGTATATGTTCGTCCAGTAACCTTTATCCCACTTATAAATTTTTTCAAGTCATCATTGTCTTTCTCCTGTTCAAAATGGTTTTACCTTTCCCTTGTGTATGTCCATTCCTAGGATAGTCCGTAAAGCTCTTTCATTTGTCCCTTGGTCTCCAAGTAAATATCTTGTAGGCTGTAGATGGTACCTGTTCAGCATTAAAGTTGGATTTGATGGTACTGTAGATTGTCTTAAGGCTTTCCTTGCGGCTGAAGGCTTTACTCAGATTTATGGGCTAGAAGACTGAGACACATTTTCTTGTTGCAAAATGTCCTTTGCCTTTTTCTTGTCCGTGGCAACTATGAATCAATTGCCTATATATCGATTCCATATCATAAATGTCTTTTTGCATGGAGATTTGACTGAGAAAGTATATATGGAGCAACCTCATTTTTTCTTTAGAGACTGATTTGTGATAATCAGGGAAATTTTTTGCATTGTTAACTCGAATGATTGGTTGGCAGATTTTCTCAATAAAGGGCTTAGGGACCAATAATATGCTTTCCAGCTTAAGGAAGAGTGTGTGGACTAGATACAATGTAACTGAGGGAATATGTTGGGGTTATTAACTCGTTATTTTTCCATTTGTCATTGTACGTGTAGTTATTTATGTATTATGTATATAAATCCATTCTGCTGAGTGCCAAAATCACCCAAAGCATTTCAGTAAATTACTCTTTAAAGCAGTCTGAATTTAAGTAGATTCAGAACTGCAAAAGATGTTTGCTTAGCTCTTTGCTAAGATATGCTGTAGAAGCTACATAAAGAGATAATTGTTAATTGTTGTTTTTCCTTCCTGCAATAGGTACTTGGGACGGATGAGTTAAGTGCATATTTGAATAAGTATCGAATAGAGTTGGATCCGCATCTTGCAGCACTCATTGGGAGGTTTATTTCTGTGCTTTCACAGTTCTGTATATACTTTGCTGTTGTTATAACTTATATTAACTGAGAAGACACTAGGTTTATTTCTGTGCTTTCACAGTTCTGTTATATACTTTGCTGTTGTTATAACTTATATTAACTGAGAAGACACTACATATATTATGACAGGCATGGTCGTAAGCCATGGGCAAAGTTCATTAATGTAGAAAATCATCACTTGGCTGTTCCTGAGGTAGTATGCATTGTAATCATGTATTTTAATTTTTACCTACGTTGTCATTGATTCTTGTTCTAAATTTACACTTTTTTGAAAAGGCTGTTGACTTTGTTGACAAGTTACTGCGGTATGATCACCAAGAACGTCCCACTGCAAAAGAAGCCATGGTAATAGCCCGATTCTTTTAGGATATTTAGTACCGCAGTATGTTTTATGACACTTATTTAGGATATGTTAGTCTGAGCTTGGTCTTTTGTTTGCGACTCCCAAACTTTTGATGCGATTTGGCTTTAGCTATTGGTTTATCTATGTCCGTTAATCCTCCCTTGAATTTTTTTTTTTTCCATTTTAGGAAAGAACATTGTTGGAAAATCCTTTTTTTTGTTTTCTCAAATGAGTGCTTTGAAGGCACTAGCTAAGTTCAGAAAAATAAAGGCGCACTAGATAAGCAATAAAAAAATGAAAAGTAAAGCATTTAATATATTAGGAACATAAAAATCTCTATTTTCATATAATACTATACTAACTGTATTTTGGCAAAATCTTGTATTTCGGCAAGTGTATATATGTGTTTTGCTTAGACTATACTAACTGCCTTGGCCCTGCCTACCACCACCAAAGCATTTTGTAATAAGAACTTATTTTGTAGAATGTTTGATAAACATGATTATGCTATGCAGGCCCATCCATACTTCAATCCAATTAGAAGTGCAGAAAGTAGTAGAACTCGTACGCATTGAGTTGCTGATGCCTGTTGAGATATGGTGTTCGTTCTTGTTCGGGGGCCTTCCTCTAGACGTCTGAACTGTTATTTCTGGTGGAACTTGCTTTTAGTAGATTCTGCCCCTGTTCTGTTGTAAAACTCAGTTTCATTAGTAATTGTCTTTTGTTTGTTTGTTTGTTTTTTTTTTTTTTCCAATTTTTATTATTTTTGTGGAAAATTCAGGTCACAATTTTTATTTGATTGTGTGTTCCAAAATTGGGAAATGAAATCTTGATTCAATTTAAGCAAAAATTATACGCAAGTGTCCTTTTGATATATTATATATAAAAACGTCACTGTAAATCAAATTTAGACTTCCTGATTCTTTTTAACAAAATTTTGAACAGTTCATAACCTGTTACACCACCCCCATTTAACACGATGAAATCTGTAGGTTAAGGTGGGGTGAGATATATGAATGATTTCAAGCCTGTTGCGGTAAGCCATGCAGCGTTAGTCGTGCTAGGATTGATTGATTATTCGCCCTTTTTTTTTTCCCTTTGCGTTATGATCCTTTGTTTTGGGATTGAGTATACTGTATACCCAGATTCAATAATTCCTTTTCCTTACAGAAAATTGGTGATAATGAATGTTATGATCCTCTATCTTACTAGAATTTTAATTCACTACTACTGTTTTCTTTTGGTCATTGGGAAGGGGGATTGGGAATTGAGGGAGTGGACCTGGGAATTTGTTAGAACAGGATTCGAAACTTTGTACAGTTCTGCTTTTATTATTTAGCTATCGTTGCAAGGGCTACCACCACCTATCTTAGTTAAAAGAATGGCATTCACAAACTCTTTGGTCAAACAAACTTTTGTTATCAACCGTTGGCTCTTTAAATTTGTTAATTCTTTGCATTTAATCCAGAAGATGTGTATAATTGGACTTTCTTTTGTTTTTATTTTTTTATTTTTGTCAAATGGACTTTCTTTGTTGAGGGTTTAAAACTTAACCATCCGACACAAAATGATACTGGTCTGGTTAGGCCGTTCGCTTGGGTCCAAAGTAGTTCATTTGGGAAAATGTGGTCTCAAGAAAACAAACACTAATCTGGGTCAGGTAACTTGGCCCATTTGATATATTTCGTTAAAAACTAAAACATTTTAGGTTGTACAATTGGGAACAATGTTGGCAAACCAATTGTAGGTTGTACAAGAAGATCTTGCATTATTATAAATATTGTTGTGTATAAAATGGCAATGTTTAAATATTGGGTCACTAGTTGTTATTATATATTTT
Organism: Abrus pulchellus subsp. cantoniensis; assembly: GCA_024086825.1. Taxonomy (NCBI): domain Eukaryota; kingdom Viridiplantae; phylum Streptophyta; class Magnoliopsida; order Fabales; family Fabaceae; genus Abrus; species Abrus pulchellus. The sequence goes on from CM044049.1 coordinate 31,812,093, forward strand.
CAATTCTTTATTCGATCAACACAACCGAAAGTAACCTGGAAAAGAGACCGATGAAATTGAAAAGTGTAGGCTGTAGTGCTAATTTTTGTGTAACGTTACGTAGGATAGTTCAACCTTCTCACGCAACCGGACTTATGGCTTTCAATCTCAATTCTGAATATCTAATATTTTTTGTGAATGCCATCCAGCGATACCATGTTGTCTTTGGGCTTTGCCCCCGAATGTCTGGATCTGTAATAAATGTTAGATTAGTTTTGTTCATAGTTAGATGTTTCCTTATATTGTGGGACTCGTTGACCTAAGTTTCGTTGTGAATATAGCACTCTTATGCAGCCATATTCACCCCTGACACTCTCCACGAAGTCCTCACATTAATAACAGCCATTCCATTAGGTGTTGCCCATCCAAAGGATAAGTTCTTCTCTTTTTTGAGGTGAGGGCAGGGAAGGCTTGAGGAGGTTTTGCAAAACAGTTAGTGCCTTTTAAATACTCGTCTTCAGAAGTATCCATTTCCAATATGAACATAATTGAAAAAATTGTCTTTTTGTGTCTGGGATCTTCATATGAAAAATAATCTGAATTTATGTAAGGTAATTAACTGGAATAGTACACTTTTCGGGAAAATTCTCATTATATTTTTGTGATCGAAGATACAACTAACGATTGGAATTTAGAAAATAATTTTATAACACGTGTTTAATGAAAAATTAAATATATATTATTAATATATTAAACTATTTTAAAAAATATACGTTTAATACTTTTTATAATTTTAAGATAATAAATATTTTTAACTGTTTAACATGTGCTCTTAAACACATTAAAAAATCTGTTTAATAAATTCACAAATAGGAATTACGCATGACAAGGTTATTCACCTGGTATTATCATAAGAGTTTAGTTTGCTACCTAATACCCTAATTCACCCTTTTAATTGAAAAATTAGTAAATAGTTTTTTATTAAAATTTAATTTAAAAATATATTATAAATAATAATGAAAGTACAATAATAATAATTTTCAATGAAAAATTACTTTTAATTCTATAATTAACGCTTTAAGTTCTTGTTAGGATATTCATTAAAAAATCAAAAGTAATTTTTTTTATTAAAATTATGTTTCCCGGTATTAGAAATCACGGGGAAAAAAAAGTGTATTCTAAAAGACAGTGGTTAGTATTTAGCATGTGGTTAATTAGTTAGCATTTGTATGTCATAATTAAAAAATGAAAGTTAACAGACCCCAATTTCCTACCCAACTTAATATTTTTGTTAGTGAAGAAACCACATTCTATGCACTTTTATGTTCACTTGGTGTAATTGGTGGGAGAGCTCGACATTCTAAAGATAAAGATCTCCACTTGAATAGAAAATGAAGAGACCACCACAGTCTCCAACCCAACTTCCTCTTGAGGGACATAAGTCATAGCGTTCTCATTTTTATTGGATCCTTGTGCCCTCATCTATAATATTTCATCACACACACTAATTGAATCTTCTTTACCCAAATTGCTTCTCTGGCACGTCTTCCAAACACTTCCCATAATTGTCTTTGGTTATTAATTAAGATCCATGTTATTGTTTTCCCACAGATCCACTTGCACAAGGGATGTGTCCCTTTGTTTTTAAAAGGTATAAATCTAATCATTAGATTATGCGGGTTTTGCAGCCACCTTATATATAACTTAATAGTGCGAGCATTCTCCATCACTAAGGAAGTGGGAATGAAGTGCCACATAGTAACTGAGACAAAGTTAAGACACATAAATCCCGGAATCTTGGTGTTTATGGGACATTTTGCATATAATCCGATATTATAGAACAAGTTTGTGGGGACCATATAACTCACTTCATAAATGTACATAGAATCTGTATTGTGAATTTGATTTACTCTTCAAATCAATGTGATAAAGGCTGGTTGGTAACAAATCGTGAAGTTGTTAAGATTGTCTCTCTCTCGCATGTTCAAACAATTCACGTAGAATTAAATATCAAGCAACATGGGTATATGGTGGTCTACCACTCTCCTTTTGTTAACTTTTCCCACTTTTTTTAAATGGCGACATTTCGAGTTTAGCCACTAAGTGATGAGAAACTTGGAGAAGAGAAAAGATGCCTAATATTGGACTGTATAATCGTAGTCCCACCAAAAGATTAAAAACTCACAATACGCGACGAATTAACAAAAGCTACAAAGAGATACGGAGGTTTTAAAATATGACACTTGGATGGTATTAGAAAAAAGCATCAACAGTTCTTGATATGATATATGATATGCGCCAATTGATGACCTAATAATGGGTGTTATTTGGACGATAATCAAGAGCCTGCCATCACAGATCTATCAAATTGAAATTGAATGATGTTACCGCAAACCCTTTTATGCATTATTATTATGTAAACTACAAAGAGATGCTTAGTGGGAATTCTGTAGCATACTTGCATGTATCATCCAAGTGGCTTCACAATGGATTCTTCGATTACATTTTATAGCTAAATCCACACGTTCAATTTTTAAATAATCATTGCATTCTGTTTTGGCTCGCTGTTGTATGGTGTCGCTCCATGGATGAAAGAGATGATGGCCTCATGCATGTATCTGGGTGGATGATGTGATTTTGAATGGGTGCACATGATGACGTGGCGGGTATGTTTTTTCTTTTTTGGGAGGGAGTTTTGTACAGTTGTGAATTTGTTCTTATCCTTCGTAAACCCGACCAATGCTTTCCGTTACAGAACTCTTGTCTTTTCCTACATCAACCGACGAACGTAGAGGCTATGGAAGAGCTAATCAGTTTTGCGGGTACGACAGAATAAATAAAAATTAAAAGATAAAATTTATTTTTCTTTATATTTGATAAGAATAGGTATTATGATAAAATTTAATTTAAGTTTTTATAAAATAAAATTTCCATATTTTATTAAATAAAATAACATAAAATAATCTTTACTTAGACTCTTGTCTTTTCGCCAAACGACTAGTTTGGACACGAAAGCGAAGACGATTTGTGGATATTATGGTAAATCCACTCGCAAGTTGACTTGATATCCACGCCACGGTCATGTCACGACGTGTTTCGATTTTAATTGGCAGAGGATGATTTGATCTAACGGGGAAAGTAACTTCTGTTCAATTCTACTCAAACCATAACTTGAAACCAAAATTATCCGCGGTTTAAGAACAAAGTAAATAAATAATTGAAATTTAAAATAAGAAAATAATTTCTTTCATTTATGATAATAGATTATTTAAATGTACTAATATGAAAATATTTATTTTTATGTTAAAAAATAAATGACAATTATGAAAATTAAAATTTAATTTAATAAATAAAAATGCATATCTTTGCCATAATTATTTAGAACAATTAATTAATTATATTGTCAAATTTATTTTTTTTTACATTAGTAGACTTTACACACAAAAATCAACTAGAAATAAAAATCATCCACCTTTGCGATTACATTTTGTACTATGTATCAAGATGGACAATTGTCCATCCACAAATTAAAAGGAAATGACAATTGTCTTTAATTTTTTATTCTTAGTCATTTAAAAATAGAAAGAGATATTCAATAAATCTTGATATCTAAATAACATAAAACTCTTAGAGTCTTATAACTTATGTAAAATCTTTTTACTCAAACTTTTTATTTAAGTATATAATTTGGTGCTTTGAAAACTTCTCTTTCTTTTATCATAGCATTCTTCAACAAGTGTGCTTGCTTAGCATATAAGCTTAACATAGATGCATGTCTTGCTTAGCATATAAGACATCTGGTTATTTTAAGGACTCAATTATTAGCCTTAAAAAAATTAAAGCAAATAATTAACTTATGAGTTGAAATCTTAAGGAACCCCATTTTTTAGTTATCATATTTTTATTGTAGTTTTCTTAAAGCATGAGTGCTTGTTCTTAACACCCAAAAGTTATAGTCTATATGCATTTTAACCGTCTCAACTGATGTGATGATTATATTGCTTCCAATTTGACTTGCTTGCATATCCAGTTGCAACAAGTTTTGGTGCAAAGGAGCACCTTACTTGGTTGTGTATACTAGTGAAATTTGGTTGCTCATAATATATTCTTGCAAAATATAGGGGTTGTTGATTTGCTACCATTGAGATTTCAACTTCCTGTAATCCTATTAACATCCACAACAAAAACTCTTATCTTTTCACATACTTATTAGACCATCACTTGTAATTATTATAAGTCATGTCTTCTTTTAGATCATAAACAAGTATCTTTTTTTAGGAAATGAATATCTTAGAGGTTAATTATGCATTTTCTTTAACCACATGTTATAACATTTATTACTTTAAAGAAGTTTTTTAATATTACATTATTGTGTTATTTATTCATTTAGTTGTTTGAATAACATAATAAAGTTTCTAAATAATGACTTTTTAATAAATAAGATACTAAATATAAAGTGATTATGGGACCTAGAACACACTTAAATTGTCCTTAATCTTATATCATCATTAATAAGGGTGAAAATAATATGTTTAGACTATTATGTGAGTGAATTCATGGTAATGCCTCAGAAGCTATGAATATGATATAAAACCTATCACATAGATATATATTAAATCGTTAACAGTGCATTGGACTAACTTGTTATGAGTATATAAATCACTATATAAGTATCATAAGTTATTTTCGCAACAACTGTGTAGTGGTTATTTTGATTTAATCATCACTATAGTTTACAATATAAAAAGTTGTATGTTTAGATGTCATCAAATGTTTTATCTAACATGACAACTCTAAACGTAGTTATTAGACAATGTTGCAAATCATATGGAAAGGATGAGAACGTTTAGTGAGACTATTAAGTATATGGTCATATTCAAATAACATTAATATAAGATATTGAAATTATTTGTTGTAAGCTCACATAAAAATGAAAAAAAGTAAGATTGAACTAAGTGATAAATTTAATGCCTAATGTTCAATCTAAATCTATAAGCAAAGGGACTACACTATATGGTAACATTTATTGTAGACAAATTTTTTGTTAAATATATTAATATTCTCTTTACTTAAGTAATAATATGTTGTTAGACTCACTCATTACTTGTAAAATCAAAAGAGATTTTCATATTACACACAAAGAAGTAATTGACTTGAATGCCTACATTATGAGGTGATTTTAATTGAACTTTCTACTTGACTAACGTTATATTTGATTGAGACAAAATGAAAAAAAAGGAATAAATTTGAAAAGATGATAATATATTTTTTTGTAGTTTATAAAAAAAAAAAGTGAAAGACAAAAAAGGAGTGAGGGTCTCACATAATTCTCAAGCTCATAGAATTTATAAAAAAATATGCTAAAAAAAGTAATTCTATATTTTATAGTTTTATAATAACAAATATATTATTTGACTAAATACATTAAAACTAATAAAATAAAAATAACCTCATTATGTTATAATAATCATACTTTTTAAGGATATAATCGTTAATGAAAGAAAATATTTTTTTCCTTTATGTTTTTTTACCTAATTAAGAAGGTGAGGTGAATATCATTCTTCCTTCTCCAATATCAAACAACATAAAAATTTATTCACTTTTTCAACTTTCTTTCTATCGTATGCTTTTCCTTTTCTGTTAAATGAAACAAAGTTTTGGTACACAATAAAAATGATATTTAATAAGATTAAATTGATCAACATAAATTTAAAGTTATAAACTATATGGATTAATTAGCATATTAAGCTACCACTAAAAGTATTGTTACTAACGTTGTGAAGTTTCACTTCTTATATATGATATAGGTGTGATGGCTAAAATATGTTAAATCTTAAAAGAAACAAAAAAAGAGAGAAACAAGAATAATAAACTTCACCAACGATATATTTTTTTAACAAAGTTAATAACTTTGATATGAATCTTTAGCAGATTGTGCAATTATAAACTTTTTAATATTTCTTTTTTTTCTCATTTCATAATTTATTCCAAAATTTAATATATTCATTCCTAGTAAATTTGTTGTAGCAAACATCATGTATACATTGGCTAATAAATACTGACTCTATAGAAAATATGAACTTGTTAGTATTTGCCAAGACCATGTTGGGATATATCTTTAATAAATCTTAGAATCTTTTTAAGTTTGTATAATAACTCATTTAAATTAAGCACTTATGAAAATGTCAACTCATAACATAGTTGATTTTAAAATTGGTTCAAATGAGAGTTAACCTTCACGAAAATGTTGTTTAACATAGAGATGCTTTATCCCTCCAACATAAGGTACATATGCTATAAGCATCTTAAAAATTTGATTATATTTGATGTTATCGCAAATTTGTAAGAGTTTAGTGAAAATTTAAATAAGATCTTCAAATGGTAGACTAATAAGTTCAACAAATGTTTATAATTTAGAAATTAAAGAAGAATGACTTGATATCAAAATCATCACATCAAAAGAATGACATATTTTTCTTAAGCCCATCCAAAGTAAACACAAGATTAAAATCATTATAAAAGTTTGATAATATGTTACCATAGAAATAAAGTAGACTATTAACATAAAAGAATCAAGGAAAGCAAATAATGGAGTTAAAATATTAATTAAGATTTAAGATTATTAAACTAATTCCCCTTAATAATAATATAAAATTAAAGCATGCAAAATACATTTGAGGGAAAGTGCCATTGCTTTCAAAAGTGATAAAAGTATTTGATTCTTAAGTTTTGAACGTACAAAATTAATTAATAATTTTTTTAAAAAAATTATTAAGCTATCTAAACAATCAAAAGAGAATGCTTGCAAGAAAATTAATAAAAAATTAAAAATCAAATTCATGCAAAAACTTTTACTATAGAATGCCCACATCTCTAACTTCACTAATATTTAATAATGAAATTATAAATTTTTCTATATTTAAGCATTTTTCTAACAATTATCACATGGAGAATTAGTGAAAGAAAATAATAAAAAATAAAAAATAAAATTCATGCAAGAACTTTTATTATAGTCATAAGTTACTAACATTGTTTATCATAACCAAAGGATTCAATTTGGTCATGCAACCAGTTAAAAATGTAAATAATTGGTGATTGTTAATTTTACAACCAATTAAACATTAAAAATTGCAATTTTTTTCATTTAACCACTCCAAAAAAATTAATTTATCTGCATATTTTTAATATGAAATAAATACAATAAAATAAACTCAATGAAAAAGAAAAAATAATATTAAAATAGGAAAATTTTCAAATAAAATATGAAGATCTACTATGAATTTACTCCACATGTTATGTTAAGAAGGTAAACGGAATAATGATCCATAATCAATCTTTCGAGTTAATAGGAACTCTAAAAACAAATTCAAGATGAGGCAAGAGTTAGTAAAAGATTATAAAAAATTACATGTATCAGAAATTAGTGTCACACCTTAAATAATGCCCTAAGATAAGAATAAACATTAAATAATCTAAAATAAGTTTAATTCATAAAATCTAGAGAGTTATGTCAAAAATAATATCGTCGAGTCTAACTTTACTTAAATTTAAATATGAAATATGTGTATTTGTTAGGCAGTCACGTGATAGGGTAGGAGAGAGAGAGAAAAGGAGAAATAGACAGGGGTGACATTTAGCGAGAGGGGGACAGAAAGAAAGCAGAAAAAATGAATTGAAGGTGAAAATGGATGGTTGAGGAGCACGTGTATTGATAAGATGAACAATATGCAGAGAGGTCATATCAGAAGGATTGGAATACTACGAATATAGATAATAGATAGTAAGATAACAACATAAGGAGGAATGAGACGAGGGATGGGTCATCGGCTAAAATAGGAGAGAGGAGGGAACACACTGCACAAAACTTCCCCAATCGTCCCACCCAGGCCGCACCCTTGTGTCGGATTCTAACCATACAAACTGCATAAAAACACCCATAAAATAACAAACACAAGAAATGACACCTCCTTTTCAATTGCCCTTTCTCTCCCCCTACACAAGTACACCCCCCTCTCTCTGCTTTTTGTCCCCCTTTCCTCTCTCTACATCCATCACCAACCCCTTTCCAAATCCATTCAACTTTTCATTTTAATTAATACAATTTTCAAAATATGAATTTAAGTGCACTCTTAATTTTTCTTGGTGCCTCCCATGATACAAAAAATATCAAACAATGTGCTCCTAACGCTATTAATTTATATATTAAGATTACAATATTCTTATGACAATAGAAGTTTCTCTTAGTTTAACACATGTTAACTTTTTCATGGTTTAAAAACATTCATATACAGGTGCATTATATCATCACATCCAAAGGCAGATTTACGTGCTTATAAAAGTATTTATATGTGAATGTGCTTAGCTAGAATATGTTCCACCAAATTAAATATGACACTCCAATTAATACAACGTTTAACAATACGCGACTAGTTGGTTTAAGTAAGATTAAATAAATGAATATGAAAACAATATATATATATATATATATATATATATATATATATATATGGATCGACTTATCATCATCATTCATTCCTCATATATTCATTTATGTCTCTGATGATGAGTTAAGAAAGAAATCTCATAATATTACAAAAAACTTAAAAATATTACTCTTGCAATGCAATTTCCTTTAAATGAGCCACATCAAACCAAATATGTAGAAACCTCTTTATGTCACCGACCCGGAGAACATAAGGACTTTGCTGGCTTAAAATATAATATACTATCCTTACTATGTATTTGTTAATTAGGACCAAGATACATAAAGATGTTTTGTTTTTTAGGGTGTGTCAATTTAAGGTCTCGATGATAAAGAATCGCAGGGACTAGGCAGAGCTGTCCAGATCGGCCACCTGTGCTATTGTAATTATACTACTAGTTAATAAATCAATTAAGCAAAGCACGTAATTATAAAAGAAACAAATGGAGAGGAATATCTATACATTACATTGAAAAAGTTGCTGTTAATTAAGTAATCGATCCCATAAACATTCCTCGAGCCACTCCATCCACACATTCATTTTCCTCTTTTTTTTAATCATCCCTGGTCAACTTGGATCGATTCTACTTTCCAACTGTCTTAATCAATTTTTTATTCAACACTTTAACTACTATGCTTCTCGTTCGTTCCCATGGGGCTAAGACAATTTGCAACATTATTGAAAACATGCTGCCTAATTGTTGTCATTTGTCTAGTCCCGTCTCATTAACTAGGCGATGAGAGGACTAATATTCACGTTCAGTCAATTATTTTAATCTATATTTGGATCCAACATCGTTAACGTTGTTCCTCTGACTCTAATTTCTCCATGTGATAGCCTAGCAAATAAATAATAACTTTTATTTTTATAAATCTTTTAATTATCAAATAAAATAATTTTTAATAGGTTTGATAATTTTAAGATAATGAATACGTAATTTTTTAATATTTATTTTATAAGGTAAGAAGAGCATTACTAAAACAGATTAAGAGAATATAATAAAATTAGTAAATAAAATGGAGAAGGTAAGAGGGCACGTACGGAACCCACCCTGTACAACAAAAAACAGGGAACAGGATCTCTTGCTTTTGATCATTTCGTAGGCGATTTGTTCCTAACTGTTTTCTTTGTCTGTTTATTTGAACAGACGAAAGAAACACATAAACATGATACGTGTCCATGACCCATGTTCTTCTTCTTGATTGTGACGATATAATCCTTCCAAATTGTAAAAATATATCATAATTCGAGAATTTAATTTTTAAATAGGGTTTTTTTAATCAGACGATGCCGTGTGGTCCTCTCTTTTTATCCGGGGCTTTTCTGGAGTATATTTTTCCTTTTAAATTAAACTTTATTAGAATTCGTTGAGGATCCATAACGAATAACAACCTCGAAAACGAATAACAGCCTTACACGCAAAGAAAAGAAGAGAAAGAAAAAGGAAATAAATAGCTCCAAATCATAAGATAAACCGTTGGCTATTTAAGAATAAGAATGAAATTAGAATGGAATATGAGAATGAATTAAAGCCAAAAGTTTCGCGGGAAAGAGTCATGCACTTGGTAATGATCTTATTTTTTTCCTCCACTCATAGGCTTAATTATTCTGTCGTCATCTCCTATCAATTAGGTATTTTGGATATGATCCAAGTTTGTTCAATGAACGATTGAGTAATTATTATGAGACAAAACAGTTGTTTTTAAGAGTGAGATTCCAAAGTAGCTTCACGACCAAAAGAATGGACTGATCTATAGAAATTATTCTTCATAATAATCAGTCAAAAAACTAAGATCTAACATTTAATTATTATGGAAAATCTTCTGAAATGCTTTCGTGATTCCAAATCTAATGAGGTCTTGACAACCATCTAGTCAGAGAATAACATGGTCAGCAAAATCCTGGTGGGTTCTTAGGATCACGCTTTAATGCAAAAATGGTTAATTTCAATTATTAACAATGAGCAGGAATCTCTCATCTTATCATTTTAAATTTATCCACTTTATTCTACTCCCAAGTATGCATTACGAGGGTATATATATGTAATAAGCCTCTGTGTTGACCACCAATTTTTCCAAACAAAAGTTGAATCTCGATGTCCACGATCAAATTCTAAATATGGTTAGTTTACATATTTAACCTTTTTAAGGACTTGATCATACTTATTTAAAAGGGAAAAAAAATTAGACTCTGTTCATTATTAGAAAAGTCAAATTATTTTTTTAACATTAGATTTTCCTCCGTTTTTTTAATTGCATAGATTGTTTTATCTTACACTTTTCTTTCTTCTCTTTCTATTTCTTTACATTGTTGATTTTTTTAACAAAATTTATGACTAAAATAATTTTCTTATCAAAACAAAAAAGAACCTAAAACAAATATAGTTTCATTCTTACATATATATATATATATATACGGTAACTGAGAGCTGTTGTTTGGCGCATCTTTTTTCTATCAAATCTTGATTAGAATTAAACTCTTTTTGATGTTGACCTCATTTTCTTTTTTCCAAGTGTACAGTTGAGGTTGTGAGAGAGTTACAGGTGATATTATTCATAAAAATATATTTATAAGCTTGCATTGCCTAAATAAGATATATGTTTATTCAGAGACGAACATGCAATGGTACGGTAACATGCTCCAAAATAAAATAATGCAGTAAGAGAATTAAAATTGTCCTGGAAAGGCGAGAGCCTAGAAAGTTATAGAATTTTTCCTAAGATCATGCCACATAAATTTGCTTTTAATTACTTGTTTTTTTTTTTTCCTTTTCTTTACTGATTTTGTAGCGTAGATAAGGATGCATAACGCAAGTGACTTACTTTAATTAATATCACAAATTATAACGAACTAAATTATCTTCTTGTAGCCCTTATATAATATTATCCACACAGTCATAATGAAACCGATTTCTTCGTTATAATCGTTTATTATCAATTTTTTTATGGTCCAGTGGAAGTTCCACCACTAAATTATTGATGCCTAATGGGCTAAGGAGGGGAGGGAGAGAGAAATGAAAAGGAACAAATATTTAGTTAGAGTAGCATTAAATAGTTTATTGTAACTTGTTAGTGAATATTCCAACTAACTTATATATATATTTATATCTATCCATAAGCAATATATAGTTATTAAATATGTTAGTATACTACCTTCTTATGAGGAAGAAAAAGAGAGAAAAATAAAAGTATTGTCATTAAGAAAGGCGAAATCTCTTACAGTGAACTTACAGCCTAATTGTATTTTCGATTTATCTTCTAATATTTATTATCACGACAATTTTTTGCTTTGGCAAAAAATATTTTGATATGTGTTTTGACTTCAAAACTCCATTTAAAATGGTATTTAACCCTTACAATCACTAGATTTTTAAATAATTTACATGCAAGATATTAGTCATTGTTATTTATTAAAATTAAGTCTTCACAAATTGAAAATATCAATTATGCTATAAAATATCATTAAGTATAAATCCTTAAAATGAATGCTATTTTAATATTCATTATTTGATGAACCATAATGAAAATTTACTGTATTTATTAAATATGTCATCATTTTTTTTAATCATCGCTGCATATTATTGTCACATCATATTATTAGGGAGCGTGGCACGGGATGTTATGGTATATACCTTTCCACTTACCCGCATGGGATGTATATGCATATGTAATGTATGGTGTATGGTAATATGAAATGGGAATGGCTCTGCATGTTTTTAACTTAATAATTTTCTCTCTGCGGAATAAAAATATTTGTCTTCGGTGGAAACACTGCAGAATATGTAGAAGACAATCTGTCAAAATTGCAGAAAATAATGAAGTTTTGCACAACCTTTTTCCTGACAGAGATGGCATAAGATATTAAATAAAATTGATGACAGAGTAACCGAGTTTAAGTTCATTCCCTTCATTTAAAAAATGTCCAAAAATAGTACGCAGTAGGACAGTACCAGCTGCGTCTTTTTTAAGTAAAAAATTTAGAAGAGAGAAATTTGACCCAATTTAGTCAACGAGAAATCTGAAAAGTTAAAATGTGGTTTTAGTTTGATTTAATATATTGTTAACAATTTTTTTTACATTGTCAATTAATTAAAATTTCAATAAATATAAAATTTTAATTAATTTAATAAATTTTATTTTATTTACTAATTAATAGTTTATAATTAAATATTAATAATAATGTATCAAGCATTTTATTAAATTTTATTTTCTATACAGATCAATCCAATCAGTCAATTTTGATTCCTAAAAATAATACACTTTTTAGTGAATACCTTCTCGTTTTCTTCCCATCATTTTGATATATTGATTCAGGTATTTCTTTCCTCATCTTTAACTTCTTTTAACCATAATTATTATGCTTTTGAATTAGTTATTAAAATATTACTTCCATAATATATTACTGTTATAATTAATTATATCAATAATTTTTATATTTAAATGTGTTAGATGAAAATTTTGAAATAATTTGATTTTCTTTAGATTATATAAAAAATTACTATAGTAATAAACTTATAAAAAATATGTGAAGTTATTTATAATAATTTACCATTGTATTTGAAATAATTAATTGTTAAAAGAAAAGTTTATTATGGGACAAGTCACGGTATACTACTCTCCTGTCTATCTTATAATTTTATCAATTGAACTGTTTTAACAAAATATAACGAATATTTAATTTATTTATTAAATGAAAAAGAAGCTAATAATGTATTCTTTTTTGTAAAGTTTGGTAATAGAGTAACGTTATATTTTTATAATTTTTAATTAAAATTAAACAAAAAATAAGAAGTTTAACGAGATGTTTACGTTCTAAAACTATCTTTCAGATATGGAAGGACACTTATAATTAAAAACAGCAACTGAAAAAGAAAGATTTTTTCTTTCTTCCGTTCCTTTTTTTTAATTATTTTCAAATTATTACTAAGAAAATGATTTGATACATAGAGGAATTTGTTGACATTTAAATCAAACATATATTTCATCTTAAAGTTAAAATAATTTTTATTTAATTCTTACAAAAATATAAAATCTAGTGACGAGCATTATATTCATGTACCATTAAATAATTTTTTATTTTATAATATTTATTTATACAAGTATTTTTCTAATGAGAAAGAAAACTTATTACATTACAAAAAAAGTAGTTAAAATATTTCTAATAAAGTTTCATCTAAGGACAGAAAAGAAAATTCCAAAATTTTAAAAATTGAGTCAACTTTGAATTGAATGTAAATATACTTTTAAGTTAATTAAAGCTTTTTATAGTAACACTTGAACGTTTGACACCAACTCTTAATGTGTAATTTGCAAGCAAATGCAAGTTGAGTAAGTGCATTGTATCAATGAGTAAGATTTATAGTAAATCATCTTATATCTTCTAGTTCAAGTTAAACATTTAATTTAGCGTAGAGTATGCTTAATATACAATAGTGGTATGAAAAACTTAGTCAACATGAATTTGAGCTTAATACACCACTACGTCTCGTCATCGCAGAAGAGGGATTTCAACTATCATTAGTATTGAGTTTAATTTTATTATTTATAGGTGGCTTCTAAATATCTAAGTTTTTTGTGCTATTTTAAATAGCTTATCACTGAATAAGATTAATCTTTATAGTCATAACTTATACTGATTTATAACATAATCAATGTTTCGCTTGATTAGATTCAGAAGAATTGTTCCACGCCACCGTAAAAGCTACTCATACCAATGTGAGTAGAAAAATTACCTATTATTACTCATTTATTAAAAAAAATTGACAAAGTTCAATTACAACCCTTCTCTAAAAATTGAACAATCTTGTAAGATGTAGAGGAGTGATTCTCAAATAGGAACAAAAGTCTTTATGATAATTAGTGGACAATACTTTATGCAATAATAGCTAAATGAATAGTTTCAATTTTATGGGATTTTTTTTTCTTTTAACACCAAAATTATATATAATTATGATTCCAAATTCTCTTCCTTTTAATTAGTCAAACATAATTACTAACTTTTAATACCAAAATTATATAGTTACAATTATTTATGTAAGTATAATACTTATCATGTAAATTTATGTAATATTTAGCTTCGACATTATTCTTTATGATTTTGCATATTAGAATAGAACAAAATAAACTCAAGAAAGGGGATTGAATTCTAAAACTGGTTAGTAACATACAATAGGTGCCACAGCTACCTTATAGTAGTAACGTGGCAATTACAGACTACGCATAACCAAGTATTTTCATTATTTTCTATACGAGATTGACTTCAATGTTAAATCTCACGGTTTTGTATCTGGTTTTCAAGAGGACGAAAATTTTTAACAAAAATATTTATATGTAGATTATTGGCGTCCTATATCCATATGTATTAAATTGTATGATATACATTTTCATCACAAATGAAATGTGTAAATATAAATATATTGATATTTAAATTATAAAAATAAATATTTGTATTAAATGTGAATAAAAATTATATATGATTTGATATCTCAAATTTAACTTCTTAAATTTAAGTAAATTAATGGGACTAATTTAAGATTAATTATGATAATTAGATTTAAATTTACAAATAAGGTTCAAATTTAAAATAGATTCTATAACGTACTAAAATTCTTAGGATCGATCTTTTAATATTTAATTTTTGCTACAATTAGCTAAAGTTTAAATATCCTTATTCGTGACTTCTGAAGTAATTTTAAGTCATTTTGAGAGAGGTAGTTTGAGAAAGAGAATGATTCATGCTCATCTGAAAAAAATAAAAAAGCATACAGAAAAGCATCTGTAGTATATGTTGTAAACACAAAACAAGAAACGAAAAAAAAAAAAAAAAACAGTATCTACCATGAACTTCTAAAAACAGATGAATAACTAACATACAATTAACATTAGATTTCCGTTAAATGAAAAGTAAACAAATATCAATGATTCTCATCTTAGATACGAGAGACATGAATAAAGTTGCTTGGAGAGTTTTGCTAGCACAGTTGTTAGATGATAGGTTAATTGGACATTGATAAGACAAATGAGGTTAACAACAATCTATTCACAAATGATGATAATCTACTTTTATATGTTTGAATCTTTTTTTGAAACTTTTTTTTTAATTTTTTTTTAAAGATAATCTCACTAGCAGTGAGCATGATGAGCATATTGTTAACGTGAACTTCAAAGACTTCAAGCAATTAAAATAGTTAACCAAGTAATCTCGCTAGCAGTGTAAACATGAGCATGATATTTTACCTCGGCTGAAAACCTTGAAATTATATGTTAATTCCTAGGTTTACAGGAAACGAGAGAATTTCTTAGAAAAAGGACATGAATTAGTGGTTAATTTGCAAGATATCAAGACAATTTCCTAGCATAGCCTACATCTGCATAGCCCTTTAGTTGCAGTGTGGATGGCAATTACGGAGAACAAGCTTACCGAGGGGTTCCATTCAGATTTATATGTAAATGATGGGCTTAGAGATGGTAAAGTAAAATTATCCCTCAATAATCTCAAGGATTTGGTTAGGTAGGCCAAGTCAAGATTTTGTAATTAACAGCTTACAAGTTTAAGTCTTTATTATTTTCTTTTAGGTGAGGTTAATGTAAGTTTTAAATATTTTCTAATTTTAACAATTTTTTCTGCCTTAGAATGACATATTATTTAGTCTTCTAAAATATTTTAATATTAAAAAAATCACCCAATTAGCCTTTTGTAAATGAGAAGGATTTGGTTGGATATCAACTTCACTTTCACTCAACTTGAGATTTGGATCCATAAGGAGATTGGTCAATTTTTACACTAAATAGATTTATTGAGTTTCAACACAGGAAAAATGTGTTTTCTTTGTGACGATAAATATATTCCTTGTTTGAAATAAGTTATTTCTTGACATAGGAAGGTTTTCAAGCTGTCAAGGAATTTTAAGTTGAAAAGCTTTTTGTAATTGCCATTAAGCTTGAGTAATGGCAACTAGAAGTATAAATGAGTAAAATTAATTCAATATGTATTTTAAACTTAAGTTTGACTTATTAAAAATATATAAAAAAAATATTTTAGCTTGATCCATTTATTTAAATAAACAAAATTACAGCTTGAGTTAACTTATTAGAAATTTCAAAATTTAAATTTGACTTGATTAGTTTTTTTTTATAAACTTTGAATAGCTTTTTTATTAATTTAATATTTCATAAATATCTTTAAATTAACAAATAAATAAAGATAATAAAATATAAATTTATTTACATAAAGATGACTTAAGTTTAGAAATAAAATTATAATCATTTATTTAAAATGCAACTTTTAAAAATTACAACTAGATAAATGTTATATGTATAAATGATAGTAATCAAAATTATGATTTGCAAGTGAATATCATACAAAAAATTATAATTTTTTAAAATATTTTTTAACGTATGTTTGAAATCATAAACCCTGATAAAGAAGAGAGATGAGAATGAAAATAGAAAAATTTGTAATGAATAGTATGATATAAAAAATAAAAATTAATGATGTGTAAAAATTTATGCAAGAGAAGTAAATATAAAAATATAAAAATTCTCAAACTTTTTTAAATGTAATAAATATAATAATTTATTATTAAATACGTGTTTAAATATTATTGGTTAAAATTTTTCATGTATAATACCGTAAAATTTTTTTATGAATATCACAGAATTTACCTAAATAAATTTTGTGATTCAATTTATATGGGTTTTATAAAAATATTATACTTGAATTAATCTGAATTAGTATTTTAAATTTTGGATTTTTTTTTATATTTTTAAGAGATGCAACTTTAATTTTCTATTCAATGAATAGATAAATTTTTAATAATAAGAATACAAAAAGAGTTTTAAATCAATATATAAATTCTTTTAACAGATAAATCTTCATTCAAAAGATAATACCTATCAAATACAAATTTAAATATATAATAAATATAAAAATTCAACTTTAAATATTGAATCTTATCTTCAATTACAACCAAATCTAAATTACAATTCAAAAATCTAAAAGTTTTCTTTTAAAATATAAATATTTTTAATCAAATACATTTTAAATTAGTTTCTATAAAAAAAATTAGAGTAAAAGCATTAATACAATATTACTATACTTGTAGTTTGATTTAATTAAGTTTATATTTAAATGTGAAAAAAAAAATTGAACTAAGTCACATAAAAAAAATATAGTTAATTCAGTTATTTTCAATTATTTTTCACTTAACGTTTGTTTATGCTTTTATATTTTTTAATCAAAATTTCAATTTAAATTGGTTCTTAAACTTCTCTAAAAATGTCCACTTCCTTTGCCAATCATTATCAAAATCATTGTTTGCTTGTAATTTAAATTTTTTAAAGGTTTCTTTTATTATTAATTTTTTATTTAAGAATATCAAAATCATTATTAAATGTTAGATATATTAAATAGCCCCTACAATTAAATACATGATATTATTAAATCTCATATTCATTACATATATATAATTATATGTATTTATAAATTAATTTTACCAACTCAATATTATGTGCATTTATTAAAAGAACAAGTTTTAATATTTTTTTATTAAACAATTAATCGAATGGTGATGCACCGCTTCTTTCATTAAATTTAAATTTAAATTTAAATCTTATATTCATTCCATATATATATATATATATATATATATATATATATATGCATTTATAAATTAATTTTACTTACTCAATATTTTGTGCATTTATTAAAAGAATGAGTTTTAATACTTTCTTTATTAAACAATTAATCGAATGGCGATGCACCGCTTCTTTCATTAAATTTAATTTTTTTTCGTTTCTTCTTGATACTATTCAAATTTGAATAGTAATAATTTTAATACTTTTCTGAAGGAATTTAATATATTTGATGTTTAAAATATAAATTAAAAATTAAATATATTTAAAATTAAAAATTATTACACACACTTAAAAAATATTAAAAATTATTTTCATTTAAATTTCACATGATTTTTAATTATTTTATTTTTCTTTTTATCTGCCATTTTAGTATTTTTTAATAATAATTTAATTAATATATCATAATTATATATAATCTATTAATATAAACAACATTTTATTTAATATATTATAATTATAAATTTAAAGTTAAAAGTTAAAATAAAATTATTATTAATAATTTATATTTGATAATTTTGTTACAATATATTATTTATTATTAAATTTTATACTAATAAATATAAATTAAAAAATTAATTCAAAATATTTATAATTAAAATTATTTAAATACAACTGTATAAATAACTATTTTTATTTTCGAGTAAAAAAATTGAATAAAAAACATAAATGTACGAACATATTTATTAATATAATAAATTTATTAAACTTATTAAATGTAAGACTTTATGTTAAATTTTATTAAAAAAGTTTACTACTCTACAAAATAAATAAGGTAATTTTTACGATATTTAATGCCCACAAATATATGATAATTTTTTAAATTATTTTTCATTACATATCTATGTATGTGCATTTATAAATTAATTTACGAGATGAGAATGAAAATAGAAAAATTTGTAATGAATAGTATGATATAAAAAATAAAAATTAATGATGTGTAAAAATTGATGCAAGAGAAGTAAATATAAAAATATGTTAACACTCTAGGTTGGTTAACTTGCTTTCAATGTTAGCTTCTTAGTTAAGTCTCAACTGATTATTTCTTTCTCACAATATATCATCCTCTCCTATTTCTTCTTGGCTGCCACGTGAGGAAGGGAGAGATTTTAGAGAAATTTTGTTCTTTTAAATTAAAATCAACTTGATGAAAGAGTATATTGATAGCTTAGTAGACAAGACACTAGATATTCTATTCTTGAACTTATGTTGAATATTTCTTCTCCTATTTATATTGAGTAATGCAATGGAAACTAAGGTAGACCTCTTCTCTCCTTCATTCAAAGAACTCGCCCATGTACTGACCTTTACTTCCTTCACTTTATTTCTTGTTTTTGTAATTCTAAATTTCCTTCATCTTTTTATGCATCCTAGGCCAGAGGAAAGTATAAGTAGCAAGCAAACTATGAAACTCTTGACAACCTTTTGTGGTCATGGGAAGAGATCTTGCAAATCTTAGATCTTGGAAGCAAGATTAGTAGTGTTTGGAAACTTTGAAACTCTTGATCATTTCAAGTGTTTAGAGATCTCATGCTTTGTGGCAAAACATAGGATTTATTTGTTGCTTTTATGTTTGATTTTTTTGGTATTTTAAGAATGAAAATATGTTGATCTAGCCTTTACAGGTATATGCACAAATATTGTTTTTCTTGCCTTCTTCATATTCTTCTGTTTTGACAAACTTCGTTAGCATAATTGATTAACTACGTCTCTTACGTTTAAGGACGAAACAATGAAACTCCAATTTCATAATTTACGTTAAATTAAAAGAGAAGAAAGAGCTTGTACCCGTCAAATGAAGAACACGGTAGGTTACCATATCCTTAAATCTCTTTTTAGTTACACATTTAACATGAGCTTGAAAACTTTATTCCCGGTGGAATAGTGTGTTCTGGCTGTGCTACATAGGAGGGAAGAAAATTAGTAAAATGTAATCTTAAATAATGGAAATTCAAGAATGTCAATTTTATTAAATGGCATTTTCAAATCAATATATTCATGTATAATTCTGTACTTGGATATCAATGTGGTAGCTGCGGGTCAATTTATTTGATGGAGGCTGTAACATCAACGTAATGTTGTCATAAATTGGATGGTGAACTTTGACTTAATGAAAATAGGAAAGTTAATAAATAGAATCCATAAATGAATAAGACGAAAAAATAGTATCGGATGAGAAAAGTGTATTCCTTGTCACTCTTTTAGTAGTATCTGAAAATATATAATATAGCGGTTGGGAAGTAGTGAGTTGTTGTTTTATTTAATGTATTTTACAGTAAATTTTAAATAATTATTTAATGATTTAAATATTTTTTTATGAAATTTGATATTATATTCTTAAAAAAATTATGATTCTAGGCTTTATAATTAGTTATGTCATCATTAATTTAGTGGTTATTAAAAAAAACTAAAATTTTGACTTTAAATATATTATAGATTAAATTATTAAAAATAATTTAAAATGATTAAAACTAAAAATTTGTAAAATATAAAGATTAAAAATATATTTAAGTTTTAATTAATTGTATGGGTAGATTTATTCAATGAAGAAACTATCCTAGATAATCAATTGATAAGAAAAATGGCCAAGATAGGTAAAACAGGTAATATAAACACTTCTACATTAGTTAGAGTTGGTCGAAACTTTTTTCTTAGATTTTTTTGTCTGATAAAAAAATTTAAGCTTACAATTGGCGAGATTGGGTCACGAATGGTATGCTTCTTAATTAGGTTAGATGTTCTATTCTAGGTTCATTTAGTGTACTCTCAGCTTGCAACATACAATATTTTGTACACATTTCTAATAAGGGATCACATCCATCAAAGTTCTTTCATATTAAGAGTTTTTAAAATTTTCCATAGTTATAAAATTCATGTCACATTAGATTCTAGTAGATCTCTTGGGTAATAAGGCTAATTTTTCTAATAGAGATATATTATGGAGCTCTAGTACTCGTTTAACTCGCTCCATTTGTATACTCAAGAATTTGCAGTAAGCACTAGGTTAAATATGAAGCAAAGTAATGAATTTTTAACTGTTTCTGATTGCGCAATATAGGGTTATTCATACATTAATATATGCTTCTTGATAAACTTTGGATAGATGTAAAATAGAAAGTGTAGTCTAAGGCAAAAAAATACCATGGTGAACAGAGTAATAATGATATAGTAATATACAAATGGGAATTGAGTATAAAAAAACCAAGGAATAGATATGGCATGCGAATTGATATAGCTATGGAGAAATGTTATTTTATTTTATTTTTCATTACAAAAACATTACTTCATAATTTGTGTATAATTTTTTTACTGTTTATGACAATTTTTAAAATAAAAAATAAAATAAAAGTAAGGTTATTTTTTATAATTAAAAGTAAAAAATTAAAAGGATAAAAATATTCAAATAAAATATTCCCTATTTTCACACAGCTCAAAGCCCCAAGTGGCAAAATTAAGAGATTGCTTCTAAAAAAACTCTTTTCCCTCTTTCCCTTATAATGTTATAGCTCAAATTCATTAATGATTTTGTTAACATCAAATTTTAAAATAATTTTAAACATTAAAATTATGTTTTTATTGATAAAAATTATTATATTTAAAATATTAAACTGTGATAAATATTTTTATTAAAATTTATTATTTTTTAAAGTTTAAGATGAAAAATTATGCCATTTTCATTAATTAATTAATTAATTAATTAATTGTCTTCATAATAATTACCAATCGAGATGAATTTCAAGTTAAATTTATTCATCATTACTAATTGACCTAATAATGAAGATATTAACGCCTTTTCCATTAGTTTATCTATATTTATTTATTTTTTATTTTTTACCTAAATATATTTTTATTCTTACATTTTAATATGTTATTTTTTCTTGTTTTAGTAACTTCACATTATTTTTTATTTTAATTTCTAATTTTATTTATTTTTATTTTAAATATCTATTATATTGAAATTATGTCAAGTGTTAATTTTTAATTGGACCATTACAACTAAAGAAACTAAAAGTAATAGTTGATAAAAAGTAAGACCTAAAAAAAAATATTTGAAAGGAATAAAAGAAAAAAATGTTAAAAATAAGGAATAAAAATATATTTAATTTTTTTTCTTTTAATAAATTAGTATCTTTGATTCATAATGTACCTAGTCTACACTTTTTATTTCTGTTGATATAATTATTTGGATAATTGAGATATCAACATCCATGATTAATTTTTATACAGGAGGAGACACGAGGGTGGACCCACGATATCAGGTCTGTTAGATTTCTGAAATATTTATTTTTTTTATTTTAATTTAAAAAATATTTTATGTATTTTTATTTAAATTTAAAAAATAGAAAAAGATTATTTTTAGTATTTTTATAGAAATAATTAAAAATAAAAATTCTTGAAAACAAGGTGCCGCATAGTTGGTCTAGAAAAGTTGATCCCGTGATATCCACGTGTAAGTGAGTTACCGTGTCGACGCACTTGATGATAAGGACACTTGGTGTAATATGATACTATTGGTGCTCCCGACATTGTTTAGTAAACCTGCTTCTATTATATGTGACCCCATGCGATGCGATATCATGGGTGGTTAGGGGTAGCAACGGCTAAGTTCTCCGTACGCTATTATATTCCTATCTATTTTTTCATCTGTTTTCAAACATTGTTTTGTATTTATTTTTACTGAGTACGAACTTTTATCTATATTTTTATATTTACAATTATTTACATTTCAATTAATTTTAAAAAATTTATTTTATATTTTTCATTAATTAAATAAAAATATATTAAATACAAAATAAAATATCAATACTTATTATCTCAAATATTATAAATAAAAAATATATAATGCTAAATTACCTAAATTTAATGTTATAAATGCTTTTTATAATTTATATTTATACTTATATTTATTACGTTGTAATTTTTTTACACTTTTATGCTTCTCATTTTTTATTTTACTTAATATATAACATTTTCACTCATACTTATTATCTCAAAAATATTATGAATATTTCTTTTATTATTTAAATATTTAATATTAATGTTTCACTTTTAATATACTTTGTTTATGATCTGTAATAATTTAAAGAAATAAATTATTTTTATTGGATAAGATAAAATGAAGTAATAAATTTATATTGTCTGGTTAACTAATAGTCAATGTCACACCTGAGTTTTAAGTAGTATTTAAATTATTCAAAAATATCTATACATAAAAAAAGTTTAATATCCACGTTACAAACATAATATCAATACAACTATATATCATATAAATATTACAATAAAATTTTATTGTTATTTTTCAAACAAATTAAGACAATCTTTATTATTGTAATTTTAAAAATAAATGTTTTATACACTCATTATAAATGAAAAAAAAATATAATAATGGAAGTTATGCAAAAAAAAACAAAAACAAAAGGATTAGTCAACAAAGAAAGTTATCATATTACCAATTTTGTATGCTCTCTTTCAAAATGTACATATAAAAAACGAAATAACACATATATATACCGAAAAAAAAAACGCTTATATAACAAATAAAAAATGAATGTTTCTTATGCCCCACTTTAACTTAACTCCATTAGTTATTCTGGTCTACTTTTATTAAAGGAAAGTGATTGAACAATCAATTTTTTGTATATTTCAAATTTCTAGTGAGGTAGATCATAAATAGATGATGTGTGTTGTGATATTTTAAAATTTTTTATGGGTATTATATTTAAAAAATTTATATCAATAAAAAAGAGATATGTAATAAGTTAAAAAAATATTATTATATATAATTTATTTAAAATTATATTATTTGCTACATAATCTTATTATATATATGTTGTATATTAAATTTCTATTTTTATTTTTTATTTTTTTATAAATCTTTAGTTTCAAATAAATATAATTTATATTTCAGTAATTTCTATTTATTATAAATAATATATTAATTTAATAATTAAATATCAATAATAATAAAATTTAAAATATAAAAAAATATTAATAAAATATTATTATTTTATTTTTTATTTTTAATTTTTAATTTATTTAATTTTAACTTAAATACTCTTCAAATTTTTTAAATGTAATAAATATAATAATTCATTATTAAATACGTGTCTAAATATTATTTATTAAAATTTTTCACGTATAATACCATAAAATTTTTTTATGAATATCACAGAATTTACCTAAATAAATTTTGTGGTTCAATTTATATGGGTTTTATAAAAATATTATACTTGAATTAATCTGAATTAGTATTTTAAATTTTGGATTTTTTTTATATTTTTAAGAGATGCAACTTTAATTTTCTATTCAATGAATAGATAAATTTTTAATAATAAGAATACAAAAAGAGTTCTAAATCAATATATAAATTCTTTTAACAGATAAATCTTCATTCAAAAGATAATACCTATCAAATACAAATTTAAATATATAATAAATATAAAAATTCAACTTTAAATATTGAATCTTATCTTCAATTACAACCAAATCTAAATTACAATTCAAAAATCTAAAAGTTTTCTTTTAAAATATAAATATTTTTAATCAAATACATTTTAAATTAGTTTTTATAAAAAAAAAATTAGAGTAAAAGCATTAATACAATATTACTATACTTGTAGTTTGATTTAATTAAGTTTATATTTAAATATGAAAAAAAAATTGAACTAAGTCACATAAAAAAAATATAGTTAATTCAGTTATTTTCAATTATTTTTCACTTAACGTTTGTTTATGCTTTTATATTTTTTAATCAAAATTTCAATTTAAATTGGTTCTTAAACTTCTCTAAAAATGTCCACTTCCTTTGCCAATCATTATCAAAATCATTGTTTGCTTGTAATTTAAATTTTTTAAAGGTTTCTTTTATTATTAATTTTTTATTTAAGAATATCAAAATCATTATTAAATGTTAGATATATTAAATAGCCCCTACAATTAAATACATGATATTATTAAATCTCATATTCATTACATATATATAATTATATGTATTTATAAATTAATTTTACCAACTCAATATTATGTGCATTTATTAAAAGAACAAGTTTTAATTTTTTTTATTAAACAATTAATCGAATGGTGATGCACCGCTTCTTTCATTAAATTTAAATTTAAATTTAAATCTTATATTCATTCCATATATATATATATATATATATATATATATATATATATATATATGCATTTATAAATTAATTTTACTTACTCAATATTTTGTGCATTTATTAAAAGAATGAGTTTTAATACTTTCTTTATTAAACAATTAATCGAATGGCGATGCACCGCTTCTTTCATTAAATTTAATTTTTTTTTCGTTTCTTCTTGATACTATTCAAATTTGAATAGTAATAATTTTAATACTTTTCTGAAGGAATTTAATATATTTGATGTTTAAAATATAAATTAAAAATTAAATATATTTAAAATTAAAAATTATTACACACACTTAAAAAATATTAAAAATTATTTTCATTTAAATTTCACATGATTTTTAATTATTTTATTTTTCTTTTTATCTGCCATTTTAGTATTTTTTAATAATAATTTAATTAATATATCATAATTATATATAATCTATTAATATAAATAACATTTTATTTAATATATTATAATTATAAATTTAAAGTTAAAAGTTAAAATAAAATTATTATTAATAATTTATATTTGATAATTTTGTTACAATATATTATTTATTATTAAATTTTATACTAATAAATATAAATTAAAAAATTAATTCAAAATATTTATAATTAAAATTATTTAAATACAACTGTATAAATAACTATTTTTATTTTCAAGTAAAAAAATTGAATAAAAAACATAAATGTACGAACATATTTATTAATATAATAAATTTATTAAACTTATTAAATGTAATACTTTATGTTAAATTTTATTAAAAAAGTTTACTACTCTACAAAATAAATAAGGTAATTTTTACGATATTTAATGCCCACAAATATATGATAATTTTTTAAATTATTTTTCATTACATATCTATGTATGTGCATTTATAAATTAATTTTTCCTACTCAATATTATATGCATTTATTAAAAAAAAGAGTTTTAATATTTTCTTTAATAAACAATCAATTGAGTGATGATGCACTTCTTTCATTAAATTTAAATTTATTTGGTTTTTTTTTCTTCGTTTCTTCTAGATACTATTCAAATTTGAATAGTAATAATTTTAATATATTTTTTTGTTAATTAATTTTATATATTTGATATTTAAAATAAACTAAAAATTAAAATATGTTTAAAATAAGAAAAATTATACACACAAGAAAATATTAAAAAATTATTTTCATTTAAAACTTACCTGATTTTTAATTATTTTGTTTTTCTCTTTCTGTCATTTTAATATTTTTTAATAAAATTTAATTAATAATAATTGATATATCATAATTATATATAATTTATTAATATAGACAATATTTTATTTAATATTTAATATTATAATTTTAAATTTAAATTTAAATTTAAAATGAAATTATTATTAATAATAATTTATATTTGATAATTTCATTACAATATTTTATATATTATTAAATCTTGTAATAATAATTATAAATTAAAAATATTAATTCCAAATATTTATAATTAAAATTATTTAAATAAAACTATATGAAATAACTATATTTATTTTTTATTTTAAAGTAAGATAGTCGAATAAAAAACATAAATGTAAGAGCATATTTATTGATATAATAAATTTATTAAACTGTATGTTAAAATTTATTAAAAAAATTTACTACTCTAAAAAATAAATAAGGTAATTATTACAAAATTTAATGCCCACAAATATATTCTAATTTTTTAATTATTTTTAAAAATATTTTATATGATATAATTAAAAAAATTATAGTATTTATTATTTTGATAATAATATATTAATTTATCTTATTTTTTTATTTTAAATAAATTACTATTTGTTTCTGTAAGTTGTATTATTATTATTATTATTATTATTATTATTATTATCATTGCTTTATATATGTCATTTAATTATCATATAATTTTCATTGATTTCATTTAGTATTTTACTCATGCATACTTTAATATTATTTTTTCGTTAAAATAAGAAAAAGGCCACTATAGGTTTGTTTAAATGTTCTTTAATATATATTTAATGATATATAAAGAAGAATATTCATATAACATTTTTAAATTATAAAATTTAATGCATTCATAATAATAAACACTACTATAATTGTTATTAAAAATATTATTTATTAATTTTTTATTATATAGTCTTAAATTCATATAAAAACTTTTATTAAAATAATAAACAATACTATACTTTTATTTATTTATTCATTCTACCGAATCATGCATTATACTTCTCTTTTTTTAATTATTTATCATAACTCAAACAATAAATATGTGGTTACGTACACTTTAAAATTGCATAAAATATATTATTTTAATTGAATGTGTGGCATGGACCTATCTCGTACCAGTACTAGCTGTGTCTAGTACAAGTTTAGGATAACCATGAAAATCAATAGGGTTGCTGCCTGTGTAGAAAAATATCTCTGTTTTTTTTTTTCTTAACTCACGTTTTTTATCAAATAATTCTTTTAATTTGTGTAATGTTAAATTTTATATACCAATATTTTATTAAAAAATAAAAATTTTAATTATATTAGTCCATTAAATTAATTTTTTCTATTTTGTATAAATATTTATTATATATAATTTTTAATCTTCTATAATATTAAACAAATTTAAAATATGCATAAAATCTTGGCTGCACATGATTGACGACACTGAGCAGTCAGTTACAACTTACAAGTGGATGTTTAGCATGATATTAATTATCATTATACTCGACAAATGTTGTGAACTGGAGGAAATTAAATATAATATAGTTTATTATCTTATATTTTTTATAAATAATATTCTATATCATTAATAAATACAAAAATTAAAGTAAAAGGATAGAGGTTTTAACTAATATTAAGTAAGGTGTATAAAATAGTAATTAGGTAAAAATTTTCATACTAACTTTGAAAATATGAAAATTACAAAAAATGTTAACTTCAACCATTTAAATTTAAAAATATAAATATCATATTTTTATAATTTAGCATAAAATATATTTATAAATAAAATTTACTATTTGTTAATGCTTAAATTTAATTTTAAAAGCTAAGTTTAATAAATCTCAAAAAATTATGATAAATTTACAATTTTATAAAATTTAAGCATGAAATATAATAAAATTTTACTAAAAAAGTATTTATTATATAAAAATATAAAATCTAGTAAATAAATTTTTAACAGAAACTATCATTATTAAGTTAAACTTAATCTACTATAATAATTTTTCAATGAAATAATATCACATTATTTATTAATATAAAAAGACTTAAATTGTTAATGAGTGGTGTGATTCTCGTTTAGTGTATTTACAATAATTATATAATAAAAAGGAAAAATATAAAATAGAATAAGTAATGTAAATAAAAGTATTATTAAATTGTGAAATAAAATAATAAATATTTTTTATTTCACCCAAAACTCCCCAGTCAGTGGTCACAGCACTGAGTAACGGGAGTTGTTGCAGTGAGGACTGAGAGCTGAAAAGGTAACGCAGCGGTTTCACCACTCTGCCATTTTTGTAGCACTGGTATTACAGTGACAGATAAGACTCATCCATTGTTGTTTGCGTTTACAGTATTATGGATATCCAACAATTGCTCAGAAACATGGACCGTATGCTCATAATTACGCTGAGGTGTATTCTTTGCATGCAATTACAGTTACGGTTAAGAGAATAATCACAGCTGTCTTTGATTATAATTAAATAATTAAAATAAGATATTATTATAACTAATATTTTATTTGTAAGATCTTAACTGGAAAGTGAAGATGTAAAAGCCTTTTACTGTTGAATTTGAATGAAATGGAAAATGGGGGGATGGATAATATGATATCCCTTTGCCACATGAGATATGCATGTGCATCCCATCCCACATGATAACAGTGGATGTACATCATGGGACCGAAGAAGGGAGGGAGGGGGAGAGAGTGTAAAAGGTAATGATTATGAATGGGAAGCCTTTATTTCCATTTAAAAATAGAATAAATGATTAAAACCAATTTAAGGGGAAAACAAAACACCTCCACAGGACTGCGCAGCCATAGCCGCCATTTCCTCTTTCCTTTCTCTCTTCCCTCACTTTTTCTGCTCATTATTACTTTTGTTAAATTCATTTATTTCCTTCATTATTAGGAAACTTTAGCCAAAAAAGAATCAGGGGTAGAGAGAGAAATCCAAATAAAGGAAAGGGCGAACAGATAGAGACATATTCTCAAATTATTTAAAATTAAACCGCAGGAATTAAATACAGGAAGTGGTGAGGATTCTGAAGAGAGAGAGAGTGTGTAATTAAAAAGAAAAAATAAAACGGCAAATAGAAAAGCTGAAAAGATCAGGTATTTAAAGGCCCATTAGATGATTAGGATTTGTACCACAAGCGAAGATGAGACGATGAAATCGTTGGCTCTATCTTGTTAACAATCACACCCTTTTCTTTTATATTTAATTTTCCTAATTGGTGCGAGACAGTGATCGCGTTACTAGTTATGTAACACTCAGCCTCTGCTTTTGTCGCAGCCTCCCAAGCTTAGGTTACATAGTCATATATAGGCCACGTTAATGAGTCTAGAAAAAGCTGCAATTTTACTCACTCTCATATCATAACCTTTAACCCGGTCCCCTCTATATAAAGCCAGCCCACCTTCACACCATCCATCCATCCATCCATCTCCCTTTTTCCTTGGCTGATATGGGAGAAGAATTGGGCATTATGGTGGTTGTGACTGTGAGAGAATTCGACCCAAACAAAGACAGAGAAAGAGTGGAAGCTGTTGAAAGAATATGTGAGGTTGGACCCAGTGGAAAGCTTTCCCTCTTCACCGACCTCCACGGTGACCCAATTTGCAGGGTCCGCAACTCACCTACTTTCCTCATGCTGGTATTCTATTATATTCCCATCTAATAATCAATGTCTTTTTCTTTTTTATTTTCTATTCTATCATCCATCACCAGTGACTGTGAGTGAGTGAGTCTTCTTCACTCTTCAAACTATTCCACACAGTAACACAACAGTCTTTCTCACCAACTTTTTAACTCTTCTCACATAAATTAAACAAAACAAAGCAATCATGTTTCGCCCTTAATTTGTCTGCATCAGGTGGCGGAGATAGGTGAAGACACAGTGGGAATGATAAGGGGTTGCATAAAGACCGTTACGTGCGGAAAGAAGCTCCACAGGCATGGAAAAACCAACACCCAACCCACTTCCAAACAACTCCCCATATACACCAAACTCGCCTACATATTAGGCCTCCGCGTTTCTCCCCATCACAGGTATTTCTAATTCTTAATTAACCACTTCATTCTACTGCTTATGTCCTAAGTGTGCCTTGGTTTTTAATTCGCTGTGTGCTCGTGCAGGAGAATGGGAATAGGGTTGAAACTGGTCCAGAGGATGGAGAAATGGTTCAGGGACAATGGAGCCGAGTATGCTTACATGGCAACGGAAAAGGACAACGTAGCATCCGTTAAGCTATTCACCGACAAATGCGGCTACTCTAAGTTCCGTACCCCCTCTATCCTCGTCAACCCCGTTTTCGCTCACCGAGTAAAGACCTCTTCCAAAGTCACCATCATCCGACTCACCCCAAACGACGCCGAATTGCTCTACCGTAACCGATTCGCCACAACTGAGTTCTTCCCGCGCGACGTCGACTCAGTCCTCAACAACAAACTCAGCCTCGGCACCTTCCTAGCCGTTCCGCGCGGCTCCTACTCAACCGACACGTGGCCCGGTTCAGACCGCTTTCTGTCGGACCCACCTCACTCCTGGGCCATACTCAGTGTGTGGAACTGCAAGGATGTGTTCACGCTCCAGGTGAGGGGCGCGTCGCGCGTGAAGCGGACCCTTGCCAAAACCACCCGCATGTTGGACCGAGCCATGCCCTGGCTCGGCTTGCCTTCTATCCCCAATTTCTTTCAGCCGTTTGGGTTTCACTTCCTGTATGGGCTGGGAGGTGAGGGCCCCGAGGGGGTGAAGATGGTGAGAGCTTTATGTGGATTCGCACATAACCTCGCCAAAGATCGTGGTTGCAAAGTGGTGGCTACAGAAGTTTCCAGCCACGAGCCGCTTCGGTTAGGGATTCCACACTGGAAGATGCTGTCTTGTGAAGAGGATTTGTGGTGCATTAAGAGACTTGGAGAAGATTACAGCGATGGTTCCGTTGGTGATTGGACAAAATCTCCTCCTGGATTCTCTGTTTTTGTTGATCCTAGAGAGTTCTAACTGTTAATTTTAACTTGAACTAAAAATTAGAATAAAACTTTTAATTAGTTTATACAAGCAATGAGGGAAATGTGAATTTTTTATTGTAAAAGAAAGTATATCTATATCCCTCTTTTTTAATTGTATAAATGGCAAAATGAAAGTGGCTTTCTAAAGGAGCTGAGTTCAATTTCTGGTGTTATTTTGGTATGGAATTGGATTTAGACTTGCAATATTGAAGAGCATGAGCATGCAAGAGAAAGATGTTGTTGTGTGGGTTCATAGGTGAATCCGAATATCCATTTGAGATTGTGCATGTCCAGAAGCTTTTCTTAAAGAACCTTTGTTAGACTACATTTTTATGTCCTTGATAATATGCCCGCAGGTGGGGGACCTTATCATAGCCTTTATCGGGTTCCTAGTATCTTTCTTATTGAGGGTAGTGGGAATCAAATGGTGCCCATTAAGTGTGAATGTAAGTCTCCTAATATAGGCAATTAGCCTTTTTGATGCACTCTTAATTCATCCATGGGATAAAAAGACATTACTTGGACATATAGATTCATCATGGGACATAGGCTGTCTTCCGTGTACGCCTGAATGTTTGAGGGTTTTTTTATTTTTACATGGCTGGGAGAATACTAAAGGAATTTGACTGTAACTTCCCCCAAACTTTTCTTCTCGACGTTTATGCAAATGAATTGGGATGCTTCAATTTTATTATATGACAATTTGGATTGGACTTGCAATAAAAACACATTCAACTCAGAGACCACCCACTATTTGATTAACTAGTTAAAATACCGCTAATATTTTAATTTTGCTTAGAATCTTCAAATCATAGTTTAAATATCAGTTTCTAAATCATGTTATAAAAGTTTTTCAACCAAAATCTGGAGTCGCGCATTGTTTGAGTTTGGGGGCAAGGGCAAGCAGCAATTTTAGCACATCCACCCTTTTTACTGGTTGAAAAACATTATAAAGGAAGAATATTCGTTTCACCGTACATTGTTTGAGTTTTATTTTATTAAGTATATTTTTAAAACAATTACTGTCAAAGTTAATGATTTTTAACAATCCAATAATTGATAATTAGACAATGCTATAGAACTTTTTATACTATCAATGTTTCAATTAATTTTTTTTGTTTTATATTCTTGATATTTATTGTATAATAAATACATTTTCACACATTTTTATGCAAAATAAATGTAAGAGAAATATAAATATAAAAAAAAAGGATTGTAATAAATGATGTGATAAATAGATATAAAAAATATTTTTTAACCTATACAATATTTCATACAATAAAAAATTAATAAATTATTTTTTTATTAAAAGTTGTAACATTTAATAATATCATTATATTGAATTTTATAATTATTAATAAAAATTTATTTTATATAAATTTTTATAATGTGTAATATTACACATGTTAAAAAATTAATAAAAAAAATATGTGTGAATATTAGTTATATAAAATAAAACAAGTATGAAAATAGCATTATTATTTCTTATAAAATATTATATATTACTTGACATAAAGATAAAAAAAGGACTTATTAGTTATAAAATTATGATTTTGTTAATTTTATCTTTAGATTAATTTTACATATTTAAATATAATAAAATTTATCATATAAATATTTATGAAATTTTAATTTTCTAACTTGTACAATATTGCTCATTATAAAAACATGTACATAATAAATTTATATTGCAAATTTTAACATTTAGTATTGTTAATACATTTAACTACATTAAATTTTGCAATTTTTATTAAAAAATTATTATATAATTTTTATCACATGTAATGTTACATATGTTAAAAAAATTAATTAAATTTATATATTTTTATATAATATATTTTTAATAACAATTATTTTTTATTTCTTATCCTAAATTTTAAGAATTGAAATTAATGTCATAAAATTAACAAAAGAAAATGAGTTGAACTAGTTTCGAACCTAACTTTATTTTAATTGAGAGGAGTAGATGGTCAATAATTTTTTTTAAAATTATATACTTCTCATTGTTCAAAATAAAGATAATTTATCATTCAATCGCACCGAATTCTATTTTGTTCTGCTCTCTTCAACCATACATGATCTTTACTGTTTCTTTTCCCAAAGTGGTGGCTACACTAATTGAATAAGAGCAATTCTCAAGATATTTGATATTTTATTTTAATTTACTAATTATTTTGGTTCAGTTTCAGTGGATTGATGCTTAATTTATGTAAGTTTAAATACAAAGGGTGCACTGTTTAAAAATAAAAAAAATAGAAGTACTAGTGAGATAATGTGTTGGTTTCTCTAAGTTGACCTTTATAATGATAACTCTCTCTCTCAATTTGATTCCGTTTCCTTTTGTGGTTGTAATTTGGGACTTTAGTGAATGCACATTTTGGGATAGCGACATAAAGAAAACAAGTCAAAGTTCAATAATACGAGGAAAGCTGATTTTATTTTGGGGTACTAAATAATCGGGAGCTGCATTTGTTTTTTAGTTACTGAAGCGAGTGTATTTTAAAACGTGTTATCCACACAAAAAAGGTTATACACATGAAAAGGGTGATAATTATTCTAAATGAATTATTTTAAGATATAAAAATAACTTTTCAAAACACAATTAACTGAGATGATAATGTTCTATGCATTCAGAACTTGCATTTTTTTTAATAAATAAACTAAAGGTATCCTTATTATTTTGCGATTGCCCAGATATATAATAATTATTAATTGAAAGTATAAACTATATAATATAACATAAGCTTGCAATTAATTTTGTATGTGTGACATAGTTTTTGTTTCATGATGACAATTATTTTTTAACCATCAACTGAAAAAAATATAATTTGAGTTTGATGTTTTTTATCCAAAATTTAGTAAATAAGAAATGCTGAATTGTCTAATAAGATAAAATAATACATATTACATTGCAAAACATGCATTGGTGGATCTTCAGCTGGGAAATATGTTGGCTAATATTTTGTTACATGTTTCTGTGTTTTCACATCCATATTTTTGATTGGGTAAGGAAGCTAGCCGCAATTATACCTTAGAAGTGCCTTGGGAGATGAAACATAGAGAGAAGTTATAAAAAAAGTTAGTTGATAATATTTTTATACATTTTATTTTTAATTAATATTTTAAAAATATTTATGATCATTTCTTAATTATAATATATGAATTAGTTTGAATAAATTTATTGATAAAGACTTGTAGAAAATGAAATGAATCAAAATAAAGTAAATTAAATTCAAATAAAAACAAAAAAAAAAAATTTATGCTTCTAAAATTTATTTATTTTTAACCTTGTCATACATGAGCACCTATAAACTTAATAGAAATCTACATTTTTTTTCTTAGAAAAGTTTCCCTAATATCATTTTTTTGTCTAACAACAAAAATATTTTTAATTGAAAAAATCTTGTAAACTAACTAATCTAAAATTAGCCCATAATAAATATGTTATATAAGAATAAAAAATCTGATTTACAACTGAATTCATATATAATAATTACTTATATTTAGACCATAAATTTATTTTATGGATAAATTTTTTTACTTATATTATGAGTATTTTATGGATAATTGTAGCTTACTAAATATAATTTATTTTTAATTTCATTAGTTATCAAATACAACGATGGAAAAACTTGTGCCTTTTACCAATCTATTTGACAAATTTCAAACTGTTTATATAATGATTATTTTAATGAATCAAGGTTTTTTAAAGTTACATAAATTGGATTCTATTTTCAACTATGGCTATTTGTTTGACATTTAAATTTTATTTTAGTCTAATCCTAAATTTATGGTTTTCGAATTTTACCAATTTTATAACAGATATTTATATAAACTAGAAAAGAATTTAGGTCAAATAAAAGGTGATTTTATAAGCTTAACTTACTCAATTAAGGTATAGTTAGTTGTGCTCATGAAACTGTCATTGATCTGCTAAGTTGGATTACATGAAACTTTTAGTACAATTTGTTTAATTCACACTCACCTCCGGGGAAATTTGATTAAAGAAATAGCAAAGTAATTGTTGATTAAAAACACAAAGACTTTTTGCCTCCAAAGAGAAGTACACTTGTTTTGGAATTTTTAAACACAATGTAAATTTTAGGTCAATTTCAGATGAATAAATAAATATGAGCTAAAGGTGAGTACGATTTAGGCAAACCTTCAAGAATGTTAATATAATTTACTCCATAAACTGTGGCATACATTTTTATCACAAAAATCACTTAATTCTAGTTATATAGTTTCAACTCACTTTTGTCATTTTACTATTAAATTATATTTTTGTTTCAGATCCTTTTTATAGGCTTTTTTTTAAAAAAAAAACTTTAGAGTTTTTTTATTAGGTATTTTTTTATATAAATATTTATTTATATGTTTTTTTATTTATCTTTAATAAATTGAGTTGGTAAAAGCTTAAATTAGAAAAAAGAAGAGTAAATATTAATAATGGATTAGATTTAACAATATTAAATGAAGATAATTGTTTTTAAATAAAAAATTAATTAACTTTAACTATTTTTATATGTATAGTTAATTAAAAGTACTTTACTAGAAAAAGTAAAATTTATCTTATTGAATTTGATAATATAATCACCCAGTTTATTTTGTCTTGAAGTATGTGTCATTTTGGTACTTCATATGATAAATGAAAGATAGATGAAATAAAGATATGCTAAATATTTGTTATATATAGATGAAGATGTGCGTTATGTTAAGATTTGAAAATTTTGAATTTTGCATTCCTTCCAAATTTCTAAAAACATTATATAAAAATGATTCAACAAAATGTGACTTCCACCTATTAAAGAAACAAACACCAAATACTTCGACCATAGAAGTGTCTCGAAGGAATCTCATCGCATTGAAACTTCACAACATCTTTCAACTGTTGAGTTCACACTTCGAGGAAATTTATTAGCAGCTTTCATTCCAAATGGGCATTTTGCTAGTGATACAATCTTTAAAGAAAATAATGCACAAGTGACTCTTATTTCTCCACGTCTTGCTAAGGAAAAGTGAACTGTAATGGGTTAGCTGACTTATCAATGCAATTGCACTAGTGTTAGTGTTTTCTCATTTGGCAGATACGACAAGAAAAAACTTGGTTATTCTTTATTAAATAATTAAATCACCAAAACTGTGTAATTGGGATTATGCAGGAAATTTGACAGGTACGAAATGTCATGCAAGTTTCGCGCATGTTCAGTATTGCTTAGTGTATTTAACTAAACGTTGTTTAGACGTGCAAATTCTCTCTCAGTTTGCATTTTCAAGTTTAAAAGACAGGCCACAAATAGCACATAGAGAAGAGACAAAGAAAGACTTGAAGAAGGAAAATGATAGCTAATTTAACTGAGTGTTTGATTTGGGAAAATATTTTTTATTTATTATAAATATGTTACATTATTTTTTTAAAAGATTTGTATAAGAATTTGTAATTTTTTAAACTGTTTTATGCATAATTTTTAAAATAAATAAAGTTACAAGTTTATAATTAAAAGCAAATATAAAAAACATTTCTCAAAATAAACATATCCTAATAATCTTGAAATAAAGGAAACAAAAAAGATTGAATAGTATCAACAAAGTTTGACAAAGTTAATAAATATTTAAGTGTCTTAAGGATGTTGATTAAGATTTAAATTTTGATTATATACTAAAAGGCCTTTGTTGAAAAAATAAATAATATTTTACTCAGATAATTTCTACCTTTGAAAAGATAATTTGAGTGTCGGTTAAAATATCTTTTACATACACGCCAAAAAAAAAAAAACAGTGATTATAATAATTATTGTCAATTTTCAAAGAAAAGTAAGGTTAATTGCTGAGTGCTTTCCGTGAGTATTTTTCTTCATTTTTGGACCAAGACAAGGTCCAATTGAGTGGTTTGTTTAAAGGACAATGAAAAATGGCAAATTAAAGTCAAATTTGGCTGGCATTAATTTTGTTTTTCTTTAGTTATTTCTTACGTTCACAGTTAATAAGTGGGATCATATATCAGTTAGCACACTTTTGGAGGACAAACATCTCCTTTCTCTAGCTATATGAAGGTGGGATTAGACTAATGTGGCCATAGATGTTGGGAAGTTAATGTGACAATCGTGTACTTCTAATTAATATTATCTTTAAGTGCTCCACCTGTTTTGAATGGGGATGCAACATAATAATCAAAGGGGAAGAAGCAATGAGGAAAAAGCCTTCTAAATTGACTAAATTGTTTTACATGTCTCAATCACGGACTTACTATCACTATTAAACTGCTAGGTGAGTGCTGGGACAATTTAGTCTAGCATTAACAATGGGTCAAGGTCAATTCACTGCATACTTTCGAGTTTCAGGCACAATGAAAAAATAGCAAAGTGGGATCACTCGAGGTAAACTAGAGCACACTGAAAGGTTGTCACCTTATTATTTTATAAAAAAGGAAAATAAAAAAAGCTATTAAATTATATGGGCTCAGATAGTTTGGCCGACTTAAGAAAGGTAAATAAAAAGGCTAACCTATTAGGTCTCAAATTTTGCATGTGGGGTGTTTCCCTAACTCCCTTAATAATGGGGAGAAAAGGTTCAGCGTTATCCACTAGAGAAAGTGCAAAACCTTGTGTTGCATTAGCATTACAAGCCCATGTAGCTCCCTAGGTGTACGTTTATTTCTTGTTTTCGGTCTTATCGTGTTTCTCGTACCTTTCCTTGGGACCTTGTTTGAGTACTAAAGTCCATTTATACCTTTCTAGTGCTTTTTATTTTTGGCTACTTGGCTCAACCTTCATTACTGTTGAATTTCCACAACCACGTGGAATTCTTCTCTCCATATACCTTTTAACTGTTGTTACTTTAGTTTTTGCTTACGCATGTTTTCGTGTTTCGACCTTTTAGGGCCCTCATGTCTTGTGTTTTCCTTCTTATGGTACGGGATAATAATAATAATCACAACAGTAGTAGTATAGTGCTGGAATAGTGAAAGTATTCCTCACTATTTTGAAGCTAGCTTTTCCTACAGTGTTTTTCAGTGCAATTCCCCCTTTGCCACGTAGTACATACAGAGAAGCGTGACATTAAAATTTTAGCGTGGACGATTCGCTTAATATTTAACGTCCATCAGATTCTTTTTAAAATTGAAGGGTGCTAAGAAAAAAGGCAATAAAAAGTTTGTAGTTGAACCTTGATACTGGGAACAAGCATCATGCATACAGTCATTCATGAAAATGGTAAATGAGTTTCAGCTATGATACCTAAATTGAAGATTTTGAATGTTCTGATCTCTCAATCTCTCATTTAAGGTATCTAATCTAAGATATATTTGGAAATTTCAATTCTCCTTACGTAATGTCCCCTATATATTTTAATAATGTATGATAACCTGTTGCACCTTAAATTCTAAGTCCAATAGGTTTTGCAGCCCATATTAATGATCAAAAGAAATATTAATGACGGATCTAAGCTTAGTAATACTCCCAACACCAGCCATATCTGATTGATTCTGGTTTATCCTCCTTTTCCCTTTAATACTAAGCTTACAAATTTGGCAGTAACAAATTGTCTCCAATAATAAAAAACTGGGCCACTCACTACTAGTGCTCACCTCTAACCTAAGATCAGTAATGATTGACAGGATGTTGCGTTGCTATAGGGGTATGATATAAGTGTGATGTCCAGCACATTTCGGTGACCCTCCCCCTTTTTGACTTTATAAAAAAAGTTAATAATATTTTAATAAATAAATAGTAACTTCATTTGGCTATAAATAGCCGTGAAATGAAATTGAAGGAGCACAAGCAGCAACACACACAAGATTTCATCAAGCATTATGAGTGTTTGTGAGAGAAAAATAGAGTGTTGAGTAAATCCTAAGAGTGTGAGAAAAATACACTGGGGTGGGTATCATCTCTATTTCTTCTTGGTATTACAAAATTTGTAATATTTGAATAGGAGTGGGTCTCACTGGGTACACTATATTTTACATCTCTTGTGTGATAGAGTGTTGAAAGGATATTGTAAATATCCCGAGATATAGTGGAATATTTTTCGGAGTTTGTCCCGTGGTTTTTCCTTCCATATTGGAGGTTTTCCACGTTAAATATTGGTGTTCTTTATCTGCTTATTTTATTCAGTTAGAATAATTCTTAGTATGCTCTGTGGTTGCAGTTTAGTCTGATCTTCCACATCAGAAAAGAATTATTTTCGTTATCCTTCCGTGGCTGATTGTCGGATTGCTGGAGAAGTGTGTATTTGTATTAGTGTTGTAACTGGAAAGGTTCTGGCTAAGGAAAGACTTGGTATTTAAGTGATCCGTTGTGATCCACCTCTCTTTCTGGGAAGTATTTCGGTGCACACTTTACAAGTTACACCGCTGCACGCTAGATCTATTTATTAGGTCTGAATTATTGCTCGCCAGTTTACGTCAGAATTTTAATTTACACGTCCAAGTTATTCCGCATTTGAGCTCAACAAGTGGTATCAGAGCTTAAGTTGGGCTCTGTATCACCGAGTGTAAATTAAATGGAGGAGAACGTAGGTACCATGGTGAAGCTAACAGCAACAAACTACTCTATTTGGAAGCCAAAAATGGAGGACATACTTTTCTACAAGGACCTGTATGATCCTGTGGAAAAGGGAGATCAAAAGCCAGAAGACGTGAAGGATGAGGATTGGAAAAAGATACACCGGAAGGCCGTCAGTTTAATTAGGCAGTGGGTGGATATCAGCATATTCCACCATGTTGCCACAGAGACGAATGCCCAGACTCTGTGGAACAAAATTGAACAAATGTATCAGAGGAAGACTGCACAAAACAAAGCTTTTGTTATTCGGAAGCTGGTGAATTTAAAATATCAGGATGGAAGATCAGTTGCAGAACACTTGAATGATTTCCAACACATGGTAAACCAGCTAGTTACCATGGAGATAAAACTTGATGAAGAATTGCAGGCGCTGTTACTTTTGAGTTCTTTACCGCAATTTGGGAGACTCGGGTGGTGTCATTAAGCAACTCTGCTCCTGAAGGAAAACTGACTTTGTCTCAAGTCAAAGACAGTATGTTTAATGAAGAAACAAGGAGAAAAGACTCTGGGGCAAGCAGTTCCCATGCCCTTGTCACAGAGAACAGGGGGAGAAGTAAGAGCAGAGGACGAAGTAACAAATCCAGAGATAAGTCACAGTCTCAGCCCAGAAGAAAATTCAAGTGTTACCACTGCGGTGAAGAAGGGCACATAAAAAGAAATCGTAAAGCCTGGAAGAACAGAGAGAAGAAAGACCGACGAAACTCTAGATCGGATGACGATGAAAATACTACATCCTCTGTGACAACTGGGGATGTGGTAGTACTCTCTGTTGAAGAAGAAGAAGAAGAGTGTCAAGTTACAGACTCATGTGATGAATGGGTCATTGACTCAAGACATCTTATCATGCAACTTCTCACAAGGAATTCTTTATCGTGTACAAAGCAGGAGACTTTGGTAAAGTAAAGATGGGCAATAGCAGTATCGCAGATATTGTGGGAATTGGTGATGTGTGCATTCAAACCAATACAGGATGCACAATAACACTAAAAGATGTGCGTCATGTGCCAGATCTACGTCTGAATTTGATCTCTGTGCATGCTTTGGATCTAGCTGATTACGACAGCCATTTTGGTAACGGCAAGTGGAGGCTTACCAAAGGATCGTTGTTGGTTGCTAGAGGCACAGTAAATTCAACGTTGTATAAAACTCAAGTAAAGCTGATCAAGGGCGGATTGAATGCAGTCGAGGATGATGCTTCGCCAAATTTGTGGCACAAAAGATTGGCTCATATAAGTGAAAAAGGATTGCAGATTTTGGCAAGAAAGTCCCTTATCCCGTTTGCCAAAAATACAAAGTTGAATCCTTGTGATCATCGTTTATTCGGCAAGCATCATAGAGTGTCTTTCAAAGAAACGTCAAAGCCGAAAGAGAATATTTTGGAGATGGTTCATTCTGATGTATGTGGACCCATGGAAGTGGAGAGTCTTGGTGGTAGCAGATATTACGTGACGTTTATTGATGATGCTTCACGAAAATTGTGGGTGTATTTCTTAAGAACGAAGGACCAGGTTTTTCAATGCTTTAAAAGGTTTCATGCAATGGTAGAGAGACAGTGGTAAACCTTTGAAGTGTCTTCGCACGGATAATGGGGGTGAATATACTTCCCATGAATTCAAGAATTATTGTCTTGAGCATGGCATCGTGCATGAGAAGACGGTACTGAACCCCACAGCATAATGGTGTGGCCGAACGAATCAACAGAACCATTATGGAGAAAGTAAGATGCATGTTAAGAATAGCAAAACTGCCTAAGCCATTCTGGGGTGAAGCTGTTCTAACGGCAAGCTACCTGATTAATCGATCTCCATCTGTTCCTTTGGGCTTTGATATCCCTGAGAGAGTATGGTCCAGACATGATGTTAAATACTCTCATTTGAAAGTGTTTGGATGCAAAGCTTTTGCTCATGTGAATAAGGAACAGAGACAAAAACTTGATGATAGAGCCATTCCTTGCATATTTCTGGGCTATGGAGATGAGGAATTTGGCTACAGGTTATGGGATCCAGAAAATAAGAAAGTTATTAGAAGCAGAGATGTAGTGTTCCATGAGCAAGAAACTATGTCGGATTCTGCTTCACCAAAAATCAGAGAACCAGGTGGTAAGGTTGATCTTACACCAGTTGTTCCTCCTAAAAATGCCACAGTAGGGGGAGAGTGTGATGAAGAACTTAGGGTTGATAATGAGCCAGCAACAGAAGATGGTGATGATGAAGGTGTTGAGCAAGAAAACCCAGAAGCTCCACCTCAGCCTCGGAAATCAAGAAGACCACACCAGCCATCTACAAAGTACCCTAGTTCGACATATATTATCATCACTGAAGAGGGGGAGCCAGAAAACTTTGAAGAAGTTCAGACTCATAAGGATAAATCCCAGTGGATGAAAGCCATGCAAGAAGAAATGGATTCTCTGGTGAAGAATGATACTTATGAGTTGGTCAAGCTCCCTAAAGGCAGAAAAGCCTTGAAAAATAAGTGGGTGTTCAAGCTTAAGAAAGATGGTGACAAGCTGTTGAAGTACAAGGCTCGCTTAGTTGTAAAAGGTTTTGGACAAAAGCGAGGAATAGATTTTGATGAAATTTTCTCTCCAGTTGTGAAGATGAGCTCTATTCGAGTTATACTCGGATTGGTGGCTAGCTTGGATCTGGAGCTTGAACAGCTAGATGTGAAGACTGCGTTTCTTCATGGAGATCTTGATGAAGAAATCTACATGGAGCAACCAGAAGGTTTTGAGGAGACTGGAAAGGAGCACATGGTTTGCAGATTGAAGAAGAGCTTGTATGGATTGAAACAGGCTCCAAGACAGTGGTATAAGAAATTTGACTCGTTCATGACGAGTCATGGATATGCCAAGACCGATGCGAGATCATTGTGTATTTGTCAAGACATGTCCAGGTGATAAATTCATTATCCTTGTTGTATGTAGATGATATGTTGATAGTGGGACAGGATGTGAAGCTGATTGGTGATTTGAAGAAAGAATTGTCAAAGTTTTTTGATATGAAAGATCTGGGCCCTGCAAAACAGATTTTGGGCATGCAGATCATGCGAGACCGAAAATCCAGGAGGTTGTGGTTATCGCAGGAACGGTATGTGAATCGGATTCTGGACAGATTCAACATGAAGACGGCTAAACCAGTTAGTACACCGTTGGCCAATCACTTCAAACTCAGCAAAAGAAGTTGTCCCACAAGTCAAGAAGAAAAAGAAGCTATGGCGGGTATTCCATACTCCTCAGCAGTCGGGAGTTTGATGTATGTCATGGTTTGTACGAGGCCGGATATAGCTCATGCGGTCGGAGTTGTTTGCAGGTATCTTTCCAATCCTGGAAAAGAGCATTGGGAAGCAGTGAAGTGGATCTTGAGATATCTGAAAGGTAGTTCTAATATGTGCTTGAGCTTTGGAATACCTAACCCAGTTCTTGAAGGATACACAGATGCAGATATGGCAGGTGACCTGGATAGTAGAAAATCTACTTCAGGACTTGTGTTTACCTTTGCAGGGGGAGCTATATCTTGGCAATCCAAATTGCAGAAATGTGTAGCCTTGTCAACTATCAAGCCGAGTATGTTGCCATGATCAAGCAGAAAGGAAATGCTTTGGTTGAAGAGGTTTCTTCAACAACTGGGAATTGAGCAGAAAAGGTACGTTATCCATTGTGATAGCCAAAGCGCATTGGATTTAAGTAAGAATGCGATGTATCACTCTCGTACGAAGCACATTGATGTCAGATATTATTGGCTGCGTCAGGCAGTGGAAGAACAAGAGTTCAAACTAGATAAGATTCACACGGATAAAAATCCTGCTGATATGATGACGAAAGTTGTTGCACGAGAAAAACATCAACAGTGTGCCAAGCTGATTGGCATGGATCGCATGTGAAGATTCCAAGAGTGCACCTTTGTGCTGGAGGGGGAGAATTGTGATGTCCAGCACATTTCGGTGACCCTCCCCCCTTTTTGACTTTATAAAAAAAGTTAATAATATTTTAATAAATGAATAGTAACTTCATTTGGCTATAAATAGCCGTGAAATGAAATTGAAGGAGCACAAGCAGCAACACACACAAGATTTCATCAAGCATTGTGAGTGTTTGTGAGAGAAAAATAGAGTGTTGAGTAAATCCTAAGAGTGTGAGAAAAATACACTGGGGTGGGTATCATCTCTATTTCTTCTTGGTATTACAAAATTTGTAATATTTGAATAGGAGTGGGTCTCACTGGGTACACTATATTTTACATCTCTTGTGTGATAGAGTGTTGAAAGGATATTGTAAATATCCCGAGATATAGTGGAATATTTTTCGGAGTTTGTCCCGTGGTTTTTCCTTCCATATTGGAGGTTTTCCACGTTAAATATTGGTGTTCTTTATCTCGCTTATTTTATTCGG
The DNA here is from genome assembly GCA_024086825.1 of Abrus pulchellus subsp. cantoniensis. NCBI lineage: Eukaryota > Viridiplantae > Streptophyta > Magnoliopsida > Fabales > Fabaceae > Abrus > Abrus pulchellus. The sequence continues at coordinate 31,856,480 of CM044049.1, forward strand.
TTAGAATAATTCTTAGTATGCTCTGTGGTTGCAGCTTTAGTCCGATCTTCCACATCGTAAAAGAATTATTTTCGTTATCCTTCCGTGGCTGATTGTCGGATTCTTTGGAGAAGTGTGTATTTGTATTAGTGTTGTAAGCTGGAAAGGTTACGCTAAGGAAAGACTTGGTATTTAAGTGATCCGTTGTGATCCACCTCTCTTTCCTGGGAAGTATTTCAGTGCACACTTTACAAGTTACACCGCTGCGCTGCTAGATCTATTTATTAGGTCTGAATTATTGCTCGCCAGTTTACGTCAGAATTTTAATTTACACGTCCAAGTTATTCCGCATTTGAGCTCAACAATAAGCCACAATTAACACATACTTTTGGTGCTTCATTTTAGCCACATGCCAACATTTGCTCTGTTACATTGAACTGATTGAAGTATCAGGTGGAAGATGTCAGTATCCTCTAACTCCTAATGCTCTATTTGAGTGAGATGATTATACAATAACTGAATGGGGCTTAGATGTCTGCAGAACATGGTCTAAGATACTGAATGCCTCCTACTTCTAGAAGGGGTAGATTTTGTTTCCTCTACAACAGTAGAAGCAGGGCTCTCTGATGTATCAGAGCTAGTTAGCTCACCACTTCTTTCTTTGCTTGACCAAATCTTAGAGATTATCTTCTTTGGCATAACACCTTTCATTTTACTAGCAGCAACTTTCTCAGCATTGCCTTTACCACTTTCAATGCTGTTTCGGCTGCTAGCACCACTGCCTCCACCTGATAATTTTATTGTATCAAGTTCCCCTTTCAGAGATTTTATGTCCTCCATTGTTCCCCTAGCATCCCATTCCTCTTCAATGTTGGTTGCAGTAGACCGTGAACTCCCATGTGATCCACCAAGAAAGGCATTGATGGAGCCAGGATGGTCTGGTGTGGCGTTGCCTCCTGAAGGTGTTGTGGCTCTCAGCTGCTCAAAGAAGAGAACCTGCACAATGACACGCATTGGAAGCCGCTCATTCTGTATAGCATGCATACAAGCCTCTGTAGACAACTTCCTGCAGTTCATCAGCCTGCATATTCTTTTCTTCTCACTCTTGCTGATTCCAGGATGTTCCTGCGTGACATATGTGTCAGCGTTGGAAATGTGGTTAATACCAATGAGATCACTTCATTTGTTTTTATTGACATAACCAATTTGGTGGCTTTAAAGATATGGTATATTATATCAGGACTATATGAAAAATCATCACACTAAATCGTATAAATTTAGAGATGAGTATGTAACAGATAGTGTCAGTTAAGAGTTCATTATTATTAGCCTATTGGAATATCTACTGAGGAGGTAACACGAGGTAGATAACATCTCTAAATGTAGAAATGCACTAATTGAGTTTCCAGCATGCTCTCTCCAATTTTGGAAGCCCAGGTATACATTTATTATTATTATTATTATTATTTTGGTACATCCCCAGCTTTACATTTATTATTATTACTAGCAAATGTTTGAAATTTGAGCAGCTGGTACTTCACATGATGTATATCATTTTTAGATCTGACAAGAAACTAGGTACAAGGAATTTACCTTTAAATACATGTCAATGGCACGATATAGGCCATCATGAGATGCTCTTGGAAAGCTTGAAACCAATTCAGCTAGATTAACAAACTTTGAAAGAGGCAAATGGGGATCCCGTGCAATCTCAGCAAGATAGCCATCCACCAGTTTTGCCACCTTAACCTTAGAAGCATCTGATCCCATCCTAGGACTTCTTATCTCTTGCAATTCATCTTCCAACAGAGAATCAGGCTGAACATCCTGATCACGGGCTACAAACTCTTCAACTAGCCTTTGCACAATGTCAACATCAAAAATTGCCTCACCAGCTGGGGCACGAATCAATAAATCAGACACCTTAGCTTCATCAAGGCACTGACCTATTCTCCTCATAAGTTCAGATCTCTCCAACTCTTCACATTCTGTCAGAATAGCTACCCTTAATAACCTCACCAAGAAACTGAAAGAGACGCTGCCTGTGTCTGTGGGTAATAGATGGACTATGGTCTCCAAAAATAATCTACTCTTTACAATATCTTCTCCTTGGATCATACCCTTGTTGAAACCAGGCATCCTTCTTGAGGCATAAGCATTTAGAGCTTCTCCAATTACAGCACTAGAAACATTGCCTTTAGTTATAATTGTGGTTATGACCCGTTCATAGAGATCAAGTTGGAGATCACAAAGATCCTCCACCCACCAGTCATTTGGAACCAATTGTTGTTTCCTCACATTGTTGAAGTGAGGATCATTACCATTTTCAGATGGTAGCTTTTTCCTGTTATAGGTGTATGACCACTCCACCTTTGATGTATCAATTGAAGCCTTGGTGGCTATGGAGTCAATGCCATGGCTCACTACCTTAAGTTCCTCAGACCATGGAAGAAGAGATTTGGTAGTTTGAAGAACAATGATAGAGTCTTTCCAACTCCTAAAAATGCTGGAGTTGAGGAAGACTTCAATCTTGTAGATAAGATTTCCTTTCTCAACAGTTTCATACATCTCAAGATATTCTCCTGCACAGCGAGCTGCAACAACGTTGTAAGCATTGAGAGTGACTGTCATCCCATAACAGAACTTGACACATATTTCAAAAGCAGCAGGTCCACCAGGAATGTCATGGATATGGACTTCATCATTATTCTCCTCATTTGTGTTTGTAAGCAACTTTTGGAAGCGGGCACTTTTTGACAAGAGAGGAAACTGCATATATAGAGCAGCTTAAGGTCATGATTAGCAGTAGAAAAGACTATGAAGTCCATAATAAGATTCGTGGGTTTGCAATAGATTATTTTGAGGAAATAACCACTTTGTTTTGTTGCCCTTTGCCAACTTCACGAAGCTTTTGAACAAAAAGATTCTCAAGAAAGAAAAAAGCAATAACAAACTTGCAAACATGGATGTATCATGTAATTGAAATCACTTACTGACATACATAAGCTAGCTCTACTTGAACTTGTCTTCATAATACATCAAGAATCAAAATTTCCATGGTGTTAAAAGAGGAGAGTACGGATTAGACTAATTTACAACAGCATTTGACTCCATATTCTCCCTTTTAATAAGTATTCACTGAATATATGAAGATGGTTATCCTTCACCTCTATAATCAGAACTGAGAACTCTAATAGGAGGAATTGAATTACAGGCTTTCCAAAAAAGGGATCGAGAGATGCCCTAATTAACATAGAAAAATTAGCAGTCGACATACACGAGTTATATATCATATTGCAATATTACCTCAATGTCAGATTGAATCTTACCTTATGGAGATAAAATTTTACATTTCCAACGTGAATAACTATGTCAGTTGCCAACTCAGTTGCTACATACCTGACAAAAATATGCTGGTACATGTTAGTTTTAAACGAACAAAACAAATCAAGGAGAATAGACAAAGAAAGAAGAAAAAATTACTAAACATAACACAATAAAAATGTGACATGCAAATTATTCAATTTAAGATCCTCGGGCATGTGCATATAAACTACCAACGGAAGGATCATTATGTCTATTTTCTCTAAATGCTTAAAGCACATGTTGGTAATACTGAAGGATTTACTGTTGTCCATTAAATATGGTGAAAGCGTAGAGTAGTTATCCAAATATAGTAAAAGAGTAATAGAAAAGTGAGTTGGTAACACAAGCACGTCCTATATATCAATGCCTACATAGAGTAAGAATGCGATAGGTAAAAAGAGTACAATACATTATGTTTACAAAAATGTACCAAAAGAAAATATTACAAAGGTGGAAATTTTGATGTCATTCTAGATAAGCTTCCAGTTGGAAATTTCAATAAAAGATATAAGATTTATCTATTGGAGTTGAAAGTACTCAGACTTTAGTGGTTTGCTCCACAAATAACACTGTAGAAAAAAGCTCCTATAAACTCTCAAGATTTATTATACACAGAGAAATGAAATTCCTATAAACTCTTACAAGTTACGGTGGCTGTCACTGAATCTATACAAACACAAAAAGCCAACCATCATCAGAATGTTCCTTCACAAACACACGCATGCACACAGAGTCTGTGGCTCTGTGCACCATGCAGATCAAGGTCATATCTAAACACGCACACACATGCGTGTAAAATCATTTATGCAACAAAAAAGCTTACAGGCTTATGTTAATCATATTTCTATTATTTACTCTGTTAACTAGAACAGCCATGTCAAATTAGCATGCAAATGGTAAACTGCATAGTAATCTATACATGTCTATTATTATTATTATTATTATTATTATCATTATTATTTATCTAGGAATATATAGATTTGTTCCTTTGTTGATATCAGAATATGCTCAAGAAAAACTTTTTTTTTTAAAATGGGAAAGAAAGTGACAGGAACACTATATAGGATAGCCTCTCAGTTAAACGACGAAGGAAGCAATGAATTGAACTCTTAAATTAATAATTAATATCATTCCAAAATATTTTCACACAAGAATTCATTAGAAAATGATACATCTCGATTATTAGATTTTTATTTTGAAACCTAAACACTCCGCATCTGACCAGAACTGCATACTAGTCCAACACTATTGACTGAAAGATAAATCTGTCTAGCCAGAGAAAAAAATTATTCCCATGAGTTTTAAAAAGGTTTTGAAAATTATTGTAGAGATGGCAGCGTATCCTCCAGTGATATAAAACACAAAGGAAAAAAAAGGCAGATAGAGGAGTTCAATCATATCCATCTTCAATTTAATCAAGCTAATGAATCACAATCTAATAGAATGATGCATATGCATGAATTGCAAAGCAGAGATCAAACACCTCATAAATTTAGATGTCAAAATCTTCATGCGAGGAAATGGTAGTTTTTGACTTTGAGAATTACTAACCGGATAAAATAATAGCCCAAGCTTTTCTCTAGAAGAAACCGTCAAAACTGGTTATTTTAGTGTGTATATGAAAAATGAGAAGTCCAACAACACAAAAATCATGAAACTTGCAGTGATTTAATTCCCTATTGACTTGATTGTTCATAGTAGTGAGAAAAACACACAAAAATAATGAAATATTACCAGGAACCAAATTAATAAGTAACAAATTCCGGGAAGCCCAAAATACATATTCCGAAGCAAGAGCTAAAAAGGAGAACAAAATGAAACAAACTCGCACATATATATATAAGTGAAGTGAGGTTCTGAGTAGTGGAGGAGACTGATCTCATACCTGATATTATCACCATCATTCTGAAACGAATCTGGCTTAGATCCAAGTTTCATGAACTTCATCTTGGCCTAAGGAAATAACTATGTTGCTCCTTTTCTCTATCTGATACAAATCTTAGGTTCTACACTTCTACTACAGCTGCAAACACCTATCTCACAGTCTCTAACTCTGAAAGGCAAACCACCGACCCAAAGTTTAGATTTAATAACTTGCTAAAATCCAGAGTGAGGAAAGGAAGATCAAATAGAAATATGGTATATTTCCTATTAAGATCGAATATTTTCCTCAAATCGAGGGCCATTAAATGTGCCAAGATAGTTTATTGAAATTTTTTATGTTTCTCTTTTGCTCACTTGAAATGGGAAGTTTCGAAGATCAGGTTACTTACTAAAATGGTAACATAGTCAAAGGACCCCAGCAAAGAATGGTCATGTTAGGAGACATTGCCAACAGAAACAGATTATCTCAAACATATTTATAATTTCTCAAAGACAGAATCAGAGAAACCCCACTTGGTCAAAACTGAGACCACCGCCACCTTGTTTAAATTTATGTTTCTGAATATAGATATTTGCTTCCTTTTCTTCTTTGTTTTTTTACCAATAACTTATTTAGACACCACTTGCAGCACCTTCACTGGTTTCTGAACCAATTGCCACGACCAAAACAACAACCTTTGCTATCTATGTTTCAGCTTTGTGTCTTTGTCCCTCTTCAAAGCCAGGCACCTGCTACAACACAAGACACTACGTATGAATTGAGAGAAGAACCACCGACGCAATAGAAGGAAAGCATTAATTTAAAAGTATTAAGTGGTTTCTGATCCAAATAAAGAAAGATAATTTCCAAGACTATATTTATAGCCGGAAAGAAAAATAACATTTTTCTGAGAACCTGCATAGACATTGGAAATCTTCAACATTTTTTATGTTCTGCTTAATCCACAATACACCCAAAAGAAAAATGAAAATGAACAAAATAAAATCAAGCAGACCCAGTACAAAGAGAACAGATTATTATTGGAGCAATACATATTTTTTAAAAATTACTTTTTTTATTTTCTTTTAAATTCAGAGCACTTATATATTGGAGCAAACTGCAATGAACAAAGGGAATAGATAAAGAAGATGATGAAGGGACAGGAATGAATCTGAACAGAAGCACAGTATACGTACCAGACCCTGAATTGTTCTTCCCTTTCTGGGAATATAAATATTGGAGAAACTAAAGCAGATAGGAGGACAAGGAGAGTAATACAAGAAGAAGCAGATAAGAAGAAAGGAAAGTGGAATGGGCAGGAATAGAGTGAGAGCTAATCAAAGAGATCTGAAATCTGAATGCGTGTCTGGCTCTGGCAAGTAAGAAGAATCTAACATGGAGTGGCCACGACAAGAAACACAAAGTTCAGTGCATGAGTAACACTATATCCCGAAAGAACAACCCCACATAACACGCAAACAACCCTTCAAAAAGATGAGGTGTTCCTCATCTTTGGCAGCCACCACAGCTACACAAACACAAAAGGCCAACCATCAACAGAATGTTCCTTCTCTCTCTCTCTCTCTCTGATCTATGCTTTTGGATGAACACCCTCGCCCCCACCATCACCACCCTTCTCTTCTTTCCCATTCTAATCTCTTAAGCTACAAAACAAAAGCATTGACAAAATAAACAAGGGTCCAACTTGTCCATCATTTATAGAAATAAATAATTGATTTATGACTTTATAATTGAATAATGAACTTTATTAGTTCAGTTCAAGCTTGGATGTAAGTAAAGTAAAAGTAGCTAGCTTATGTTAAAATGATGGGCACGATCTTGAGGTCCCTCACCACACTCTTCGCTTTCTCACTCCGTTTTTTCAGTGTCCACTGTGTCAGTGTTTGCATGCAATGTAATGGAATGGGAATGCACGCCCATCTGACAGGTTCCACTTTGTTGCTCTCTTCGCCAAACACAAACGACCCTCCCATGACCCCTCTTCATTAAGCAAACGAATCATTTTACACAATATTTTTATGATTCATAAAAAGAAATTACTTTTTCAATTAAAAAGTAAGATACACTATAAGAAAACTTTAAAGTTATTCATCATAGAGATGAAAATGACCCGTCCATATCTTCCACTTGTACTTGATAAAATGATAACTAATAATGATGTCCGTGTCCCTCATTTTTATCCACCACTGCAGGGACGGGAAAAATATGCAACCTGAATATTTTTTTTTTTTTTTTACATTTTTGACTTAAATATTTTAAAAATTAATGTTATTTTTAATATATGTATCATAAAATATTTTAAAATAAAAGATATTTAGAAAAATTTCTCACTTAAAATATACAAAAACCGTTTCATAATTTTTTATACAAGTTTTCTTATGAATACAAAATAAGAATTTTTAGCTATGTAAAACAGTCTCCACTGGTTAATTGATGTGTTTGACAGTAAAAATAAAATAAAATTCTATAGCCGATGCTTTTATTCAAATGCATAAATTTATAGAAAAATATAAAATATTAATAAGAATACTGCATTGCAATTCCCACCATTAAATTGAAAATTTTATTTCGTGAAGGAATTCGTTAATTATATCAGTTTAACTATAATTTTAGTTCTATATTTTACATTAACGGTGAATTAAATTAAACTCAATTTTTATTTCAAAATTTTATCCTATAATTTAAAAAAAATATGACAATGTATCATTAAATTACATAAATTAACAAAAAGTGCATAAATTATTTAAATAAAAATAAAACAGGACAAAAATATTTTTATTTAATTGTTTTATATTTATTTTTCTTTACAAATTTATATAGATGAATAATATCTCATATATGTATCGTATATTTATTAAATTATCAGGTAAAATTTTGAGTGAGGGATTCAACTTAAATAATTAAAGATTATCGAAAAAAATTGATTAATTAAAATGAAGAGATTCAAAATTACAGGAACAAAAAAGTGTTATTTAAAGAATCGAAGGCTATAAGCCAAGAGGGTTCTCTCCATCTCTTTGGAGCTGAATGATATGAATTTTGGTGTAGCAGTTTATTTAGTCCCTCTCCTATTGGACAAACTGTGACCCTAATGCTTTCATTTTATCCAATCCATCCCACATGCAATGCTCCAATCTACTGCAATTCCAATGTCAACAAAAATTCAATTAAATTAGAATATGGTCACTGTTTTATCATATTCTCTTTGGAGAACGCATTCCCATGATAAATTGATAATGCTTACAAATACTATTTTTCTAACCGCAAGAGTCATTTTGCCAAAAGATAAGGAAATCAAATGCTTCACGAATCTCATCTCACGAACATAAATAATTAATATAGGAATATGTTTCACACACCTGATGCAGATGGTGATGCAAACAAAGACACCCTGCGTGATAAAATTAGAGCTTTTTAATGTCACATGTATCTTTCAAAGCTTATATTCCTGAAAGATTGTCGGGTTGATACTATTCCATCCATATTATTGAAATGTTTTTATTTCACAGCTTACAATTTTCAAATGAAAATCGTTATAAATTACAAGCAATGAATGATAACAATATTGGGAATATATATACAAAAATATGCGAACAACACAATATTTGACATGTTTTTTTTATTGTTAAGTAAACTTATATAAAATATTAACGTTAAAAAAATGTTTTAGTAACATTACCATTACATTGTGATGGGTAGTTCAATCTCAACGTCCTCAAATCAAGGGCTTCATAGCATTAGTTTTAATTTTTTGGGTGTTACGGATCCTTAAAGTGCAACTTATATAATTTTCGATTAAAAGAAGAGATCCCAAAAAGCAGAGCTGAAAGCACGTTGTGAGAAATTTAAAAGTATACGGAGGACGATTTCTATATGTTGCTGTGATTTCAGTAATGATCACAAGGCACGTGGACGTTGATTCTCATGGACTCATGCTCTAGTATAAACTGCATTGGGAACTTGCATGGATTCTAAAAGTTGCTAGAAACATGAACTCATCATGAGAATCGAACCCAATCTTCAACAGTAGGTTAATTACTGAAGGAGAAGAAGTACCCTGAAGTATTCATTGAATGTGTCACTTATATTGCGTCTTATCTCACCTTATCTTTTTGTTGATAGCTTTTTATTTTTAAAGCCAAGCCCCCCTTGTGAGTGAAGAGTCCCTCAGTAAGACCCTTAGATTATCTCCTAATAGGACCTCAGAAAGGAGAAGGAATAGTAGAAGGGAAATTAGGATGGAGCCATTTGGTGAGGATAGAACCCCACCACACTCACATTTTGAGTCTCGTTTGTTATTTAGTGAAACTTATATACTTTCACCTAATAATAAAAACTATATTTTAGAAGTTATATTCAAGAGTATTATTTCCTCACCATTTATTCTAAAGATTACAGAACATGGGGTAATGGCTTACATAGAAGGGCAGGGGTTTCAAGAGATATAAATTTATTTGGATTTACATTATTTTTCCAACTTAATGAATTATATAGTCCAATAATTAAAGAGGGGCATTACTAGAAGAACTTATCTTCCAGCATATGCATCAAAAAGATGTGATATCACTTTAGAAGAAATTTTGAGTTGATGGATGTAAAAGCTTGTCTGAACATACCCTTACCGTATTGATAAAAACAAGTCATTTTCGAATCTTCAACATAACAATTTAAATCAGGAATGGATGTCATTTTCAATTTACTATGTATACTTTATATTAATTCTCATCCAATTTTATTCAAGGTCATCACTTAAGACGACTTAGGCTTTGCTAGTCATAAAAATGTTGAAAAACCATGATCATGACCATGCACAACAAAAGCAATATGTATCGGTCCGATTATAGGTGCATTATTTAGTTGATCAAGAAAGGTCCATGAATTGAAAATGATAACTTCATGGTGCACTTAAAATAATTGTACACATTGTCGAATTTTACCCTTCAAATGTTATGCAAACATTACGCGGCCACCTAAAAAAAATGGTTAAGATCAGTTTCTGTTCTATTTATTAACCCATCAACATACCAAATGATACATTTTTAACGTGACTTTGGCGTATAGATTTGTTAAAATATCAATAAGATTTTAACAAGTATTTGAATGCATGGAATCCTAATCCCTTGAAATTTTGCAATAACAATTTGTCTACAACTTCTCTCATTCTCTCTCTTATACACAAGCATACGATGGACCAATCTTTCACGGAACATTCTAATATCATGCATGGAGGAAAAAGCAAGAAATATCCTACCCAGAGCTATTTGTGCCTATTGTTAGGGGCGGCTCTACGTTAGAACTAAGGGAGGCCCCAACCCTTAATTATTTTTAAATTATTCTTTAACATAATATTACTTTAGGCTTAACTATATTTTAAATTTTATAAATATAATTATATTTATTTTCTTAAAAAAATTATTGATTTAATTTTATAAGTTATAAAAATTTATAAAATGACTATATAAAAATATAGTTATATCAGATAAATAATTATGTTAATATAACATGTAATATAACATATATTATAAAATGATTATTATATATTAACACACAAAAATTTTCAAATATTAAGATTTTTTTTTCAATATATTTTTTACTTAATAAAAAATGATTCATATAAAATTTAAAATTTGATGTTAATAAATAAAATTTTATATTTATATTTGTTGTATTGATAGTGTATAATAATATTTTATGAACAAATTATTTATTAATATAATAAATATTAGTAATATAAACTCATAATATTTATATTAATTTAAATTTTTTTGAAAAATTATATTAATAAAGACCCGTTTAACATAAAATTATGAATGAATAATATATTTTTATAATACTATTGATATATGTTAAATAATTCATAAATATTTTTAAAAATTTTTAAAATTATAAAAATAAAAACTAATATAAAAAATTAAATTTGTTCATATTTATACATTTAAAAATTGTTTGACCCTTACTTTTTCTTTTTTTATATATTCTATTTGACCTTTACTTTAACTTTAACTAATTTTCCCAGTTGATTATAGATTCTTAACACTGTTTACTGTTGATTTGACTTTAGGGTTGAACCAAAATATAGTTTATTTGATCGATGGTTTATTTACCTAAATGTTTTGACCGAGAACACAAGGTTGACACATTTCTTTGAAACATACATTCGCCTGAATTCGGCGGTTACATGTAGCTAAAAGATAGCTATCATTTCATGTCAATCCCTCCGGTCCAGTAGTCCACATGTGCTATGTTCAAAACTCTAAAGTCAGACTTCCAAAATTTCCCGATTCATTCTTTTTCGATCCAACATTTATCCTTGTGTTGAATGATATAATATAGGGTAATAATATAATTTTACTTTAAGTTGTATATTTTAAACATTTTTATAATTTTTCTCTATTTTTTATCTCTTAATTACATTATAAAATAAGTTGTATACATTTGAAGGTCTTTTCCAACAAAATTGGCGAAGAAAAAAATAGTGTAGTTTTAAAATATATTATAAATATAGGTAAAGTGTACTGTAAAACGTTAAAATTGTGGGACACTACACAGTTCATAAATTTTGTTTAAAACATGAAATATAAAAATGTGAGTATTTATGACTTGTCAAAAAATAATAAAAAATTTTAAAATTAAGTTATTAAATTGTTGTTTAACACAGATTATTTTTAATTATTATGAATACTTTGATTTAATTGTTTAAACAGAGACAGTGTATAATAAATTAAAAATCACAAAGAATTTAAATTCAAAAGTAATTTAAAAGACGTAAAAAAAGTTTTTGACAGAAGTTGAATGAGAAGAGCCTAAGGCATAAGGTTTCATCTATTACACTTTTATATATATTTTTTAGTTTAATTCTATGTTTATTTTTTTAGTGTTTATCACTATGCTAAAAATAAATTTTTGTAGCGCATTCTTAAATAGCGGTTAGTGAAAACTGCTTTGTGTAAGAGACAAAGAGAGCGGTTAACGCTCAACCGCTCTCCAATTTAAACCTTTAAGAGCGGTTCATGAAAGGAACCGCTCTCTAAAATACAATTATCAGAGCAGTTCAGATTTAACCGTTCTCTTAATTTATCTTGGAGAGCGGTTACTTAGTAACCGCTCTCAGAAGATCCATATTTCAGAGAGCGGTTGACACGTGGAACCGCTCTCATAAAGATTACAGAGTGGTTGGCGCATGTAACTGCTTTAAGAAGGGGTACTTGTTAACCGCTCTCTAAAGTTGAATTTCAAACTCAACCTTAACCTTCAAATCTTGTCATCATTGTCCTCGCGCCTACTCTGTATTTCCAAATTTCTCTGTTTGTTGAGGCTTTTGCATTGGAGAACAACCACCGTTGACTGCGCATTGGCACTGAGAAGGTATTTTCTTCATCGTTTTTGTCTTAATCGCTTTCGTTTAGCATTTTGGTTCTCTGTGTTGACTAGAGGGCATTTTATTTTTAGGTTAATAGTTACAAAAAATGTCCCATTTTCCATTTCTGGTTCTCTGTGTTTTTGTTTATCATTTTGGTTCTTTTCAACATAACTGCGACCCAACGTAATTTCAAGGTTAGTGAGACTGTTTATTTTTTTTTTATGTTTTTTGAATACTATTGTCTTACACAATGGGCTTGAAATTTATTATTTAGTCAGTAAAAGTGTAGTTTAAGCCATGTGGAACTTTAGAGAATATTTGTTATGCATAATGGAGTAGAGGATGAGAACTGGCCCAAAAAAGAAAAAAAATAAATAGTAGAGAAGAAGAAAATGAGATAGAAAATTGATATTTACAACAAAATCAAACATCAACAAAATGAGATAATTTGATTTTGAAATAGGAATAGAATTGGTCTACTGAATAAACTTGGCCTTACATAATTTTATAATGCAGTTTAGTGGTGTAGTGGTCTTACATAATTTTAGTGGTCTAGTGAATAAACATTATTGTATTTAGTGGTCGTACATAATTTTATAATGCAGTTTTAGACCTCGAATATCTTTATGAAACCTGGCCTTAAATTGCATACCAGACTTGGAATATAGCAAGTGAAATGCCATGCTTGGTTTGAGTGATGAAATAAGATTGTTTCTTTTTTTTAATGTTATGGCTTATGGAATGTTCTGAATGCATGATTATTGTTGATGTTATGTTGTTAGAAATTATGCTTTGAAATCTGAAATTGAGTGAAACTTTAGTTTTCCATTTGAGGTTCAAAATAATGATTGAAAAAATCATTATTTTCAATCTTAAATTGTCCAAGTTGGACAATTTGTGAACAAAGTTATTCATTCAGTGGTTAGCAAATGTTGTTTTATAATGTTATATTTAATTCTTAACAAAAGTTTGGTACAATTTATTTGTCATTGTCTCTTGGTGCGTGCTTGATTGAGGTAAATCATCTAAATTAAAGTTGTGTACTAAGAGACTAATGCGAAATGCTGTCAAAATTTTGTCAAGTATAAAATAACATATTTAAGCAGCAATTGTTAATTAAAGTATGAAAAACTTTGTTTCCAAATGGGATAGGGCCCTACCATGTGAGACTTAATAAGACAATCACATTTGCTTTGGGTAACCCGTAGTTAGAGCAAATATGGACCGAAGTTGGATGGTTGTTGATCGTTTGAGTGAAAATATGAAGATAGAGTGAAGGATTTTATTAGATTTACGATTAAGCATGTAATTGATGTCAACCTTATTCCATGTCCTTGTTGGTGTTATTTGAATATGATGCAAGTAAATGCGGAAGAATTGGAAGAAAATCTAATGTGCAATGGGATTGATGAAAAATATACCTGTTGGACAAAGCACGGTGAGATACAAGGTCGAAGTACATCACATCACATGGAATCAAGTCTCTATTACTCAGAGACATTAAGAACAGATGAATTTGATAATGTTGAAGACATTCCAAATGTTACTGAAGAAGATCTTAAAGATTGTCCAAAGATGTTTGAGAGGTTAAAAGATGATGCGAAAAAACCGTTATACAGTGGATGTAGAAAGTTCACGAGATTAAGTTCTGTGTTAAAGCTTTATAACCTCAAAGCAATGAATGGATGGACTAATAAAAGCTTCACAGAGTTAATAACTTTATTAAATAAGATGTTATCAGAGGATAATGTGCTACCTACAAGAACATATGATGCTAAAAAAGTACTTGCTTCCATTGGATTGACTCGTGAGAAGATACATGTTTGTCCTAATGATTGCATTTTGTTTCGAAAAGAGTATGCATCACTAAGCCAATGTCCAAAGTGTAATGAGTCACATTACATAAAGAAAGAAACTACACCTGCAAAGGTCATGTGGTATTTCCCAGTAATTCCCAGATTAAGGCGCTTATTTCGCAATGTAGAAAGTGCAAAGCAGATGACTTGACATGCTGAAGGCAGGATTAGAGATGGGAAGCTTAGACATCCAGCAGATTCTCCTCAGTGGAAAAAATTTGATGATGAATATGAAGACTTTGCAACAGAAACAAAGAATATACGCTTTGCTTTGGCAACCGATGGAATGAACCCTCATGGCATGCAAAGTAGTACTCATATTACATGGCCTGTGATCTTATTAATATATAACTTGTGTCCATGGTATTGCATGAAGCGAAAATATATGATGCTTTCTTTGTTAATCTCTGGTCCTAAACAACTTGGAAATGACATTGATATCTACTTGTCTCCTCTAATTGAAGATTTGAAGCGGTTGTGGGAAATTGGCATTGAAGTATATGATAGGTTTAGAGATGAATCTTTCACGCTTAAGGCAATGTTGTATGGTACAATTAATGATTTTTCTGCTTATGAAAATCTTTCTGGTTATAGCATAAAGGGTCAATATGCATGTCTAATATGTTCTGAAAATACAGATTATATCAAACTTGAACACTGTCACAAGAATGTCTTCATGAGGCATAGTAGATGGTTGCCACGAAATTATCCTTTCAGAAAAATGAAAAAAGCCTTTAATGGAAGTTGTGATGAACGACGATGTCTATATTCAAAAAGTGGAAAACAGATTTTTGAAGAGGTTAAAGACATCAAAATAACTTTTGGGAAACCATTTGTCAAAGATATTTCTACTAGAGGTTGGAAGAAGATGTCAATTTTCTTTGAGTTATCCTATTGGAAATCGTTACACGTAAGATACTTTGTTGATGTTATGCATGTTGAGAAAAATGTATGTGAAAGTCTTGCTGGTACGTTATTGAACATTGAAGAGAAAAAAAAAGGATGGTATGAATGCAAGGCTTGACTTGGTAAAGATGGAAATTATATCTGAATTGAGAAACGTGGATTTTGTGAGGCTCTTTATTCAGTTAAGGTTCCTGAAAGGTATTCATCAAACATCAAAAGTCTCGTTTCTTTGAAGGACCTCAAGTTAAAAGGGTTAAAGTCTCATGATTGTCACATCTTGATGGAGAACTTGATTCCTATTGCTATACGATCTATTTTACCAAAAAATGTTCGCATTGCAATAACTAAGCTATGCTTTTTCTTCAAGGCAATATGTAACAAAGTGATTGATCCTGCTAGATTACTAGCATTACAAAACTACATATCTGAAACTTTATGTGAGCTTGAAATGTATTTCCTACCTTCGTTCTTTGATATCATGGTTCATTTGACCATTCACTTGGTTGAAGAGACAAAATTGTGTGATCCAGCATATATGCAATAGATGTATCCTGTTGAATGATATATGAAGATTTTAAAAGGGTATGTAAAGAATAGAAGCTAACCAGAGGGTGCATTGCTAAACGATATTTAGTTGAAGAAGCTGTTGAATTTTGCAATGAATACATGTCAAATGTAGACTCAATTGGTCTTCGAAAATGCCATCACACAGGAAAGATGGATGGAAAAGGTAGCAATGGTTGTCAACAAATAGAGGTTCCAAGAGTACAACGGGACCAAGCACACTTATATGTCTTACAAAACACCCCTAAAACTGAACCTTTTATTTTAATGCACAAAGAAATTTTGAAGGGTGCGAATCCAAATAGATGTGAGAATTGGATTACAAAAGAACATAACCAGAGATTCATTCCATGGCTACAAGAGTATGTTTATGAGCACGTCTTTGAGAATAATAATTCTGCTACAGAGAAGATTTGATGGTTATCAAAAGGTCCTTGTGTTGATGTATTTTCATATACTTCTTATGTAACGCTTTATATTTCTTTCTTCAATATATGATAAATTTATATAAATATTTGAATGGTAAAATAAATTTTTCTTTCAAAAACTCTCTAATGAGAAAGAAATAATGAAATGATATAAGTTTCATCGAGTCAAATTTTATTAATTCATAAGTACTTTAGAAAAACAAAGACTTGGAAAGTTTTTATCAGCAACAAAGAGAAATAGTAGTTTTACAACTGTTTCAAAACAATGCTATAGAACTGAAATTATCCATTACATAACTCAAAATAACTAAGTCCTATAGCAGTTCTCATCCATCCATGTACTGTGAGCCTGATACTATTCGTTCTGGTTTCCTGAAAAATATTGTGTAAGGGTGAGTCTCTATCCTACCACTCATACATCACACATATTCATCACAAAACACATCTTATCACGATTAAAGAAAACATCATGGCATTACATATCACAGTGTCATATAAATCACGTTTTTATCTTAACACATATGATATTCCATAGATTCACAATTTCTTTTACTTTTATCTGCGCCTACCGCGCCTTGTGGCTACAGTTATCCGATGCCTCTATCTCGAGGTCTTACACATCTATGTAAATAGTCGCCAGATGGCCCAATGCAATACGGATACAACGCATGCAATAGACTGCCCCTTAGCAAAGGTAATGGTCAGGAGTCAAGTCGAGAAATGAGTGTATGGCCATGTGGTGCATTCGAACACAATATTTCGTGCACAATCCCGAATTTCACTCACCACCCTACATTTCCCCAAGATATACCATATCGTCTCCATCTTTCACTCCCAGTATATCTCTGTAACTATTTACATCATATTTTTTTCCATCTCATACTCTTTCGAGTATATTCAGATGTGTCATTTCTCATATTCACACATATTTTTCATCATATTTCCACATACTTTTTATCATATGCATCAAACCATGGCATATTCACAATACATATCATTTTTACATGAAACACAATATATTCAAACATGAAACATCTATCTCTTTGTATATTTCATATCACAAAATCATATAATCATATCAACCATCCTCAGTATACCTTATCATACCCTATTTGAACATAATATCACATTTTCACCATGTATTCATCATAAACAGCCAATTATTCTCACTTTTCACCGATTATTTCTCATAAAACAAGGAGTATTCCACATATAATCACATACATGACAAGATCTATGAGAATACAAGTAATAAACATAACAAAATGATAAAGTAGAGCTATCTTACCTCAAAACAGAGCTTTTACAAGGATTTAACCGAAGATTTAACTCTAGAATAGAGTTTTTCCTAAGAACATCATGAACATCTATAAGAAAAAGAAGAAGAAGATAAACGAACAGTAAATCTAACTTCAAACTTAGAGAAACTTACTTGAAATCCTTTAGAACAGACGTAGAATCACAGATCTGAAGAGAAATATAAGTTTATGAGGTTTAGTATAGGAGAAAATGGCGAGATATGGCCTCAGAACCTTTGAGAACCTTGGATAGGAGTGAAGAAATGAAAATTTTGTCTGAAACCCCCTTTTTATAGAAAATTTTCAAAGTTATTGTTCACGCCAGAAAATACTGTGCACGCGTACTGTACACAGACTGTACGCGGATGTGACGTCAACCATGACGTCTTGATGATGTCATTGATGACATCATCGTTACTGTACATACGTAGTTTCACTGTTTATATACGGTTTACTGTTCATAGGCAGTTTCACTGTTCATACGCAGTTTACTGTTCATAGGTAGTTTTACTGTTCATTTTGTTTTGTTTTTAATAAATTCTATCCAAATCTATTCCAATTATACTTTAACAAACCTCATTTTATTTAAATCAAAATGCAAGATGTTACAATTCTTCCCTCCTTTAAAGAATTTTGTCCCTGAAATTTACTAAGTTACAAAAAGATCAGGATATAATTCTCTCATCTTATTCTCAGCTTCCCATGTGGCATCTCCCTCATTACTAGTATTTTATATTACTTTAACAAGTGAAATATCCTTACCTCTTAATTTCTTAACACGGTGATCAATAATTTTCACCGGTTATACATCATATGACAAATTCTCTCTCACTTGAACAGGATCAAGTTCTATCACATTAGTAGGGTCAGGAATATACTTTCTAAGCTGAGATACATGAAATATAGGATGCAAGTTTGAGAGATTTGGAGGCAAAGCAATTTCATAAGCAACAGGACCAACTTTACTTAGCACTTCAAATGGCACAATAAACTTAGGAGATAACTTAGATTTTAGAGCTCTCCCAACTCCAGTTACAGGTGAAACTTTCAAAAACACAAAATCATTTACCTGAAACTCCAAAGGTTTTCTCCTCTTATCATAATAACTCCTTTGCCTATCTTGTGCTATTTTCATCTTTTCTCCGATCAATTTGATTTGCTTATGTTGCTTCTGAACCATATCTGGCGCATATAGGATCGCCTCTCCAGTTTCATACCAACATAAAGGGGTTCTGCACTTCCTTCCATACAGAGCCTCAAATGGAGCCATTTCGATGCTTGCATGATAACTGTTATTATACGTGAATTCTACCAAAGGTAGACATTCCTCCTAAGTTCCTTGTTGTTCCATCACACAAGCTCTCAACAAATCCTCCAAAGACTGTATTGTTCTTTTAGTCTGACCATCAGTTTGTGGATGATAAGTTGAACTAAGTTTTAACTTAGTACCCAAGGCTTTCTGCAGACTCTCCTAAAATCTCGATGTAAACCTTGGATCTCTATCTGACACAATACTAGTTGGCACTCCATGTAATCTGACTATCTCTCTCACATACATATCTGCTAGCTTCTTCAACTTGTACTTCATATTAATGGAAAGAAAATGAGCTGCTTTAGTCAATCTATCTACTATCACCCAAATTGCAACATGATTACTCTTGGTTCTTGGTAAACCAAACACAAAATCCATAGAAATACTATCCCACTTCCACTTAGGAATTTCTAATGGCTGCAACATACCAGGTGAATGTTGATGTTCTACCTTTGCCTTTTGACAAGTTAAACACTTTGCTACATACTCAGCCACATCTTTCTTCATTCTATTATACCAAAAATTCTTACGAAGGTCATGATACATTTTTGTCGCACCATGATGAAAACTCATTCTATTTTTATGAGCTTCCTCAAGTATCATCTGCTTAAGCTCATCATTGGAAGGAATACACACACGGTTCTTGAACTTAATCAATCTATTTGCATCACAATGAAACTCCAAATCCTTCCCTTCACCCCTCTGCCTCATCATTTCCTGCAAGAACAGATCTTCTTGTTGGGCATCACGAACCTTAACCAAGAAATCCTTGTTGATTATCAAAGTCCCAAGATACAGACTCTGAGGTCGCACCTCTACTGCCAAGTTCATATCTCAGAACTTCTCAATTAATTCTAATTCTTTCACCATCATACTTGCCATATGCAAGGACTTCCTACTTAAAGCATCAACAACCATATTTGCTTTCCCAGGATGGTAAGACAACGTAAAATCATAATCCTTCAGAAATTTCATCCACCTTCTCTGCCTCATATTCAACTCTTTTTTATTAAACAAGTACTTCAAACTCTTATGATCACTAAACACCTCAAATCTTGCCCCAAATAGATAATGTCTCCATATCTTAAGGGCAAAAACCACCGCGGCTAATTCTAGGTCATGAGTAGGATAATTAACTTCATGAGGATGCAACTGCCTCGAAGCATAAGTAACTACCCTTCCAGATGCATCAAGACACAACCAAGCCCTTGCCCAGATGCATCATAATACACATCGAACTTCTGTTCTGGATTAGACAAAACTAAGACAGGGGCATATGTTAACTTTTCTTTTAGCTTTTGGAAACTAGCTTCACACTCTTCATTCCACACAAACTCCTTTCCTTTTCTTATTAACTTCGTCAAAGGAAAAGCTATTTTAGAAAAATCCTTCAATGAATTTTCTATAATAACCAGCTAGTCCTAGAAAACTACGAATTTCTATTGGATTAGTAGGCCTTGGCCATTGAGCCACTGCCTCCACCTTTACTGGATCCACCATAATGCCATCTTTTGATACCACATGTCCCAAAAACTAGATTTGTGGTAACCAAAATTCACACTTAGAGAATTTTGCATACAACTGTCTTTCTCTTAGTATATGCAAAATAATTTTCAAGTGTTCTACATGTTCTTCATGAGTCTTGGAATAAATTAGAATATCATCTATAAGTACTACAACAAATTTATTCAAAAACTCATGAAAAATTCTATTCATATAGTCCATGAATATTGCAGGAGCATTAATCACACCAAATGGCATAACTAGATACTCATAGTGGCCATAGTGGGTTCAAAATGCTGTCTTGGGGATATCCTCACTCTTGACTCTGATCTGATGATAACCAGATCACAAATCAATCTTTGAAAATACAGAAGCTCCTCGTAACTGATCCATCAAGTCATCAATTTGAGGAATAGGATACTTGTTCTTTATTGTTACCTTATTCAACTGCCTATAATCAACACACATCCTCATGCTCCCATCTTTCTTTTTCACCAAAAGAACAGGTGCTCCCCAAGGTGACACACTTGGCCTTATAAACCTTTTCTGCAATAATTCTTCTACCTGTTTCTTTACCTCAGCCAACTCCACTGGTGACATCCTATATGGTGCAACAGAAATAGGATTTGCTCTTGGAATGAGATCAATAGTAAACTCAATCTCTCTTTCCGGTGGCAATTCAATAACATCATCAGGAAAAACTTCTAAAAAATTTCTAACCACTGGGATATACTCAGGCTTCATTTCCTTTTCAGTCTCAATTGAAAATAGAATCATAAAAGCCTTAGCACTCATTACATTTTTCAATGGGTCTTGACCTAAGAGTTTAACATTTTCTGATACTTTAGTGCTAAAAATCAAGACTTTCTCTTTACAATCCAATAGAACATGGTTGGATGACAACCAATCCATTCCCAAAATTACATCAAGTTAGGAATGAGATAAACAAATCAAATCAATACTAAAACTTCTACCATGTACCATCACAGGACAATCTAAACACACAGAAGAAGTTGCTACGGGCTTATCCGTAGGAGTAGATACAATAAGATCACAAGACAATTCAAATACAGGTAATTGTAGACATCTCATACAATCCACAGAAAATAAAGGAATGAGTAGCATCAGAATCAAACAACACATCTACAAGTCGGTCTTTTATGATACATTTACCTCTAGTAAGCTCCTCTGATTTTGAAGCCTCAGCTCCACTCATAGCAAAAACTTTGCCTTTCACATTTGGCTTTGTTCCAGTACTTGCTTTAGATTCAGGTCTTTGTTCCACGCTCATGCTTCTGCTCTTTTGTAGAGCAGACCAACAAATACTAGCAGAGTGTCCCATTTTCCCACAAATGTCACATGTTAGTGGAAGTTGAGGACAATTCTTTTTAATATGAGGTCCACCACACTTGAAACATTTTAGTAGCCTTCCGAAAGAACCAGAACCACCACTACTATCTTCTTGAGATACAGTCTCCTTCACTTGAGACTGATTTAGACTAGAGTATGGTCCTTTATAAAATCTTGGAGGCCTTCGGTCTTTCCTCATAGGACCACCAATTCTGGTATCCACCGTCTTACCCTTAGTATTGGCTTCAAATATTCTGCATTTACTCACTAGAGTGGGTAAATCTTTCAGCTAGAATACACTAACGGCAGCTCAAATATTTGGCCTTAGCCCATGCCCAAATTGAGCATATAGATCTTCCTCTCCATCATTATGTTGATAGTGAGGCCAGTATTTCATTAATTCATGAAATTTAGCAGCATATTCGCCTACAGACATGTTTTCTTGTTTCAACTCAAGGAACTCTCTAGCCTTCTGTTTCTTTAAATCCCTAGGAAAATAATTTCCTAGGAAGGTTGCCTTGAATGTCTCCCAAGGAATATAACCATCTTCTTGCAGTAGAGTTTGACTAGCTAATCTCCACCAGTTCTCAGTTCTCCACTCAGCATATAAGTAGCATAAGTTACCTTATGCTCCTCTCTATATCCCATGGCATGGAAAATTTTTTCCACATCTGCTATCCACCTCTGAGCTCCCTCAGGATCAAATTTTCCTTCAAATTTTGGAGGGTTATGCCTAGTAAAAGAAGAAAGTCCTCTATATTCGGCTGGTTCAGCCTCCTGGTTATGTGCCAAAGTCTCTAAGACTTAGGTCATGCGCTCTAGAAGTTCATTTGTAGTACCAGCAGGTCTACCTCTACCAGCCATAGCTCTAATCTCACAATAAACTTAAATCACTTAATAATCTATCATTCACATATACATAGATAAATCTAGTGCATGTAATTCACATTTAACAAGTCATATTAGCAAATAATCATTTCATATTCTAGTATATCTATTACACAACATAGACATGTTAGTCCCATACCCCAGTCTGGTCTGGATGAACTGCTCTGATACTAAAATTGTAACGCTTTATATTTCTTTCTTCAATATATGATAAATTTTTATAAATATTTCAATGGTAAAATAAATTTTTCTTTCAAAAACTCACTAATGAGAAAGAAATAATGAAATAATATAAGTTTCATTGAGTAAAATTTCATTAATTTATAAGTACTTTAGAAAAACAAAGACTTGGAAAGTTTTGATCAGTAACAAAGAGAAATAGTAGTTTTCTAACTGTTTCAAAAGAATGTTATAGAACTGAAATTATCCATTACATAACTCAAAATAACTAAGTCCTATAGCAGTTCTCATCCATCCATGCACTGTGAGCTTGGTACTATTCATCCTGGTTTCCTGAAAAATGTTGTGTAAGGGAGAGTCTCTACCCTACCACTCATATATCACACATATTCATCACAAAACACATCTTATCACGATTAAAGAAAACATCATGACATTACATATCACAGTGTCATATAAATCATGTTTTCATCTCAACACATATGATATTCCATATATTTACAATTTCTTTTACTTTTACCTGTGCTTACCGCGCCCTGTGGCCACAGTTATCCGATGCCTCTATCCCGAGGTCTTACACATTCATGTAAATAGTCGCCGGATGGCCCAATGCAATACGGATACAACGCATGCAATAGACGGCTCTTTAGCAAAGGTAATGGTTAGGAGTCAAGTCGAGAAATGAGTGTGTGGCCATGTGGTGCATTCAAACATAATATTCCGTGCACAATCCCGAATGTCACTCACCACCCTACATTTCCCCAAGATATCCTATATTGTCTCCATCTTCCACTCTCTAGTGTATCTCTGTAACTATTTACATCATATCTTTTTCCATCTCATACTCTTTTGAGTATATTCACGTGTTCACATATGCCATTTCTCATATTCACACATATTTTTCATCATATTTTCACATACTTTTTATCATATACATCAAACCATGGCATATTCACAATACACATCATTTTTACATGAAACACAATATATTCAAACATGAAACATCCATCTCTTTGTATATTTCATATCAAAAAATCATATAATCATATCAACCATCCTCAATATACCTTATCATGCCCTATTTGAACATAATATTACATTTTCACCATGTATTCATCATAAACAGCCAATTATTCTCACTTTTCACCAATTATTTCTCATAAAACAAGGAGTATTCCACATATAATCACATACATGACAAGATCTATGAGAATACAAGTAATAAACATAACAAAATGATAAAGCAGAGCCCTCTTTACCTCAAAATAGAGCTTTTACAAGGATTTAACTAAAGATTTAACTCTAGAATGGAGTTTTTCCTAAGAACATCACGAACATCTATAAGAAAAAGAAGAAGAGAAACGAACGGTAAATCTAACTTCAAACTTAGAGAAACTTACTTGAAATCCTTTAGAACGGACGTAGAATCACAGATTTGAAGAAAAATCTAAGTTTAGGAGGTTTAGTATAGGAGAAAATGGCAAGATATGGCCTCAAAACTTTTGAGAACCTTGGATAAGAGTGAAGAAATGAAAATTTCGTCTGAAACTCCCTTTTTATAGAAAATTTTTGAAGTTACTGTTCACGCAAAAAAATATTGTGTACGCGTACTATACGTGGATGTGACGTCAGCCATGACGTTATGATGATGTCATAATTACTGTACATACGCGGTTTACTTTTCATAGACGGTTTTACTGTTCACCTTTTTTTTTTAAAAAAAAAGTATAAAATCTATCCAAATCTATTTTAATTATACTTTAACAAACCTCATTTTATTTAAATCAAAATGCAAAATGTTACATCTTACTTGGTGAATGAGTTTACCTTTTATACAAAAGAGCATGATGAGGAGAGTACTATACAAAATAGCGGAGTTACACATGTTACTGAACCGCTTCATATATCAAGTGCAAAGGATAGAAACCCCATATATGCCAACATGTCATACTTTGAGGTAATTAAACACATATGGGAATTGGATTACACAAGGTTTCAAGTAGCAGTGTTTGGATGCAGGTGGGTTGACATTGACGATTTAGGATTTATAAGAGTCAATTTTAAAAGGGTGAGATATCAAAATGACTGGTTTATCCTTGCATCACAGGCACAACAAGTGTTCTATATCCCTGATCTTATTGACAAGTCATGGAGTATTGTGTTGTTGTCTAATAAGTTTAATTCTTTAACTGATGGTGAACTAATGGATGAAGAAGTTAATGTGGAGGATGAACCATTAAGAAGTGTACAACAAATGCCAATGGGGGATATAATAATAGATGATGGAGACCTTTATGCAAGACATGATCATGAAGAGGGTATTTGGTTAAATCCATCATGTCATTCCATTAAAGGCCATAGGAAATGTATTAAGGCCCCTAAGAAAAGAAAAATGTTATATAACATTTCGATTTAAACATACACTTAAAACTATTTATTTTACAAGTTTACTATTCTTTGAGTGGTTTATACTAACATATTGAATCCATTATGCAGATATGACATCTTCTGATAACATTGAAGGAGGTTCTCCTTCTAAGACCCAACAATTGAAGAGGAAGAACACTCGAGAAATAACAAAATTGAAAGGAATTAGCAAATCAAGGATGTTAAGAGAAAAGTTACAGGTATTTGTTGAATTCACTAATGCTTTTATGTGTCTTTTAAGTTTATAATATTAATTTCAATAAGTGTAATCACTTTAATTACATTTTGCAAGTTGGATGGAATTATAAAGGGCAACCCATTGACCCTAATAGATCTAAATTCTCCCATTTTAGTGGATTTGTAACTAGAAGTACAGTGCCAATTAATATATGTGACTGGACAAATGTACCTACTAATCTGAAGGACCATATTTGGGAGCAAGTAGAGGTAAACATACATTTGACCATTCTCTAAGTATAGTAATGTATATCATATATGTTGAATTTATATGATGTGCGAATTTGGCTTTCATTGTAGCAAACCTTTGAAGTGGAAGAAATGCACAAGGACTTTGTACTTGCATTAGCTGGACGGGATCTTCGTGCATTTCGTACACGGATGAAAAAGCATATCTTTGATAAAGACGGTAATTGTCTCCTCCACCCTTCTGAGAAGTATCAGAGATTCATTACTGTCACTAATCACTGAAACGAGTTTATAACCAAAGCTATACAGAAGAGTTTAAGGTAATAATAATACACTTTTATTATTATATACATTTATTATCTGTGTTCGACTTGGTAATCTTTCTTGATTTGTTTTTCTTTTCTTTTTCAAAAACAAATTATAGAAAGAAAGTGAGGCCAATGCTGTAGGGCAAAAGGAATGTCGTATAGATATAGGCGGTCAACTAAGAGATATGCTTAGTTAGAGCAAAATTTGGTACTATCTCTATTTTAGGATATGAAGTTATCAATACGTTTTTGTCTGAATCTAATCGATGGTTAAGTAGAGTTGTAATTAATGTTCGTCTTTGTGTAGATTGCTTCCTCTGGGTCTAATGTGACCTCTGTACCTCGGCATGTCTTATGGAAGGCTGCTAGGCTTAATAAACAAGATGGTATTGATGATGAAGGAGTTTAAAAGATGGTTGCTGAATTTGTAAGTAGAAATAACTTATTAATATACATTTTCGATACTTGTTTCTCCATTTGAACATTGCAAAATTATACTAATACAAATACTGTTTTGTTTGTTATAGGAAACCCTTTCACAGATGGGTGTGGAGGCTGAGTCTGAATCAACGGCCAGAAATGACATATTGGGTCAAGCTCTTGGTGTAAGAGAGCAGGTTTTGGAGTAACCCATAAGGCTGCATTCGACCCAACAGCTTCACATCCACAACTATCATCTACTGAGTGACAGAACATGAAGCATTGGGTAGTGCATTTGACAAGTGTTGTGGCACAGTTGACAGTGGGTCAAGGACTGCCCCTTTTCATGTCTGGTCAAGTGCCGTTTAACCCTACAACCACTCTACCACCATTTATACCTAGTTGCATGCCACCACAAATGGATATTCCTACTCAAATGCATCAAGTGGTGGAGGGAGGTCACCATCTACGGTCAGAACTACCATGTAACAGCCAAAAAGGCAGTTGTACACCAGTTGCATCGTAGAAATTCTAGAGGTACAATTGGATTACAAAATTTGTTGACTTTTAATTTCATTGTTAATAACGTACGATTAAATTTTTATGTTATTATTATAAGGTGATCACGACTGCATCCTGTATTTGAGCACCCTATATCGCGTGGTTGCAAGAGGGAGAATTTCACATACAATGGTTGGGGACTCCTTACACAATGCTGCTCTTCCTCCAAACCATTGTAAGGTCTCAATAGAGATAGTGCAAAGACATGAAGAAGAGACTGCATTGCTTGTTCCTAATGAAGAAGCAAACCTCAATTGCTTGAGAGATGCAATTGGATCATATGTTGCTTGGCCATTCTCCCTAATCACTTTACGACCCAAGGTAGGTAACCATAATTTTCTTTGCAGCATTCTGGTGTATGCATTTAATTATTCATTCCATAATCAAACTTTAATGTTATTTCAGGTTGACTTATCATCTAGTAGAGGGTTAGGGAAAGAGACAGGTCACACAAAAGAATCCATTGCTGGTCCAAGCAATAAATGTGTTGTTTCTATTTCATCTGACTTTTCTGAGTTGGCACAAGCTCAAGGTGCTGCGTGCTTCGATATAATGAAGCTCTATATAAGAAGTGATTCAACCATTGACAATGTAACAATTCATATAACAAGTCAGTATTGGGGAAAAAAATTTAATGACATAGTGGGAAAAGAAAACATACTAGAGGTTATATGTCGCCATTGGTTGAGTGCCTCCAGTATCAACCTTTACATTAGGTAACTCTTTAATTTATGCCAATTGTATAATTATAGAAATCCATAGGAAACTTGATGTTAACTACCTTATTTAATGCATCTTCATTCTTTTTTTCAACTACAAGATATTTGTGTGAAGCTTACTTGGAAGGGACCAATATGACAAGTAGGTTCTCATTTATATCTCCTTACGAAATGGATGCACACCTCAATCAGACCCCATATCAACATATAGCTAACATGTTAAAGCATCATATCAGTGAAGATCACTTGATATTCGCACCTTACAATGTTAGATAAGTCAATCTTATGACCATGCATATTTGTAATATAATTTTTTTTATCATATTAATTATTATAATCTTAAACATTTCGTAGGGGACATTGGATCCTAGTTGCTATCAACGCCTCTGATAAGACAATGTATTATATGGATCCCCTCCACAAACAGTTGAAAAGTAGACCACATATGCAAAACGTATTTAATAAGTAAGTATACATGATTTTTCCTGTTAGCTGGTTTATCATATATGAATGTGGTTTAATTGTAAATTTTTTCTTTCATTTTATTGTTAATGCTCTTGTCACATATCGAGTAGAAAGAGAAGTGCAGCCCTCTAGGTCAAAGATGCATCAAACAAAATGGGTCACTGTATAGGTATATACCATTTTACAAAAACTCTTTTTACTTATTTTATAAGACTGTATAGTTTACAGTCAATATTGTTCAATTATTAATCATGTTTTTTATGTGTTTTTCCTCCATATACAGTGTCCTAAGCAATCAAATAATGATGACTATGCGTATTATTTGTGTCTCTTCATTAGAGATGCTTTGCACCATGGACAAACTACAATCCCACTTAATGTAAGAGGAGTGCATATCCAAAATTTTGATATATCATTTCAATTTCTTCTATGATAGTGTTTGGCCATTTGAATTATATCTAATATAACTTAATTTGTTTTCCTTTCAGTATTTTCTAGAGTTCTAATTACCAACCTTTCCTGACAATAGAATTCATCAAGTTTAAAGGGAGTGGTGTGCATATCTATACCGTAGATATTTAAAGGACACATTAAGTACAATTGATTCTTAGTACTTTTTTTTACAAGACTTAGTCATATTTGTAAAATCATTAGGCAAAAAGTGTATAAATTGCTGAGCCTTTTTAATTATGGTTCTTTGTAATTGTATATGTACAAATTCATCATTTGTTTTATGCAGCATTGTTTTGATACTTTTGAATGATAGATATTCGTATGTTGCAAAATTAATTTGATTTCTGATTGATAAAATGTAATGTGGTTGGCTTAACTTTGTGGTATATCAGGTTGTTGTAATCTATTTCCACTATTTTTTAATAATATAGTTTCTTAGGTATGCAAAAAATTGGGATAATGTCAATTTTCTGAAAATCTAGACAAAATAATTTTAAACTTAAGAGAGCGGTTCAAGAGGAACCATACTCAAAATTACACTTAAGAAAGCGGTTACACAAGAACCGCTAAAAGATCTTTACTTTAGAGAGTAGTTCACAAATGAACTGCTCTAAAAATTAGACTTTAGAGAGCAGTTTGCAAAAGATCGCTCTAAGAAAATGACTTTGGAACCGCTCTCCAAAGTTAACATTTAGAGAGCGTTTAGGTAGAGAACCGCTCTCCAATATAATATTTCAATTATCTTACAGTTCTATTAATTACATGTGATATGATCGCTTACAATGTAATTAACTATGAGATGCTATGGGTCATTAGTTCTTAACATAAAAAATTCAATTCAATGGGATAAAAACCAAACACACAAAGAAACCCACATTATTATTAAATGTAAAAATCACACAAAGTATGCAATAAGATTCGTCATAACCCTAGCTACGGATTTAGCTACCCATTACAAAGTAAGTAACAGAAAACGTGATAAATAAATTCATAAACACAAAGGAAAATTCAAACAAAAAAAAACCCAAATTAAAGGGAAAACAAATGAAAAAAGTTCTCTTCTATAAGGGGTGCTCAATCACTCGCTCAGATTTCAAAAGGAGGCTCGTCGTTTTTGCCATGATCTTCAATAACTCTCAACGGTCAAATAAGTCAAAATTAAAAAGGGGAAGAAAGTGTGTAGAGAAGTATTCTATAACACCTTAAACTTAATTTCAATAAATAAGGCAAATTTTTGAAATAATAAAATTTTCATTTTCAATTCAAGTTTCATCAACCATTTCAAATAAAGAAAAGGTGTTACAAATTACATCAAACAGTTGTTATAGGACTTATTCAAATACAACAGTTTTCAAAATAATATCCTAAGTCTTATAGCAGTTCCATTCACTCCTTCACTGAGTCTGGTGCTGATCGTCTTGATTACCTGAAAAATGAATGTAAGGATGAGTACTCTATACTACCCAAAAATACACAGTCAACATAGAGTCTCACCTCCAGCACATTTCCAATACATTAAACAAACACAATCACAAGCAGCATTATCACACAGCTCATGTCAATTTAACACTGATGCACTCGTGGCATTGATAGTATTTCACATTCATAAGTACAATACACAAACCTGTGCATACGCACACCAGCCACACTCACTGTGGCACTGTGATCACATATTTATACCATGAATGGTCGCCGGTTACCCCCATCTCACGGATACCACGTGGGTAGACACGGATCGCTCAACAAAGGTAGCGGTCAAAGGTCTAGTCAGGAAGAGAGTATGTGGCCCGTGGTGCACCCGTTCCACAGTCGGTGTCACCACCACTCCCTCTTCCCCAAAGTATTTCTACTGTCCTCATCTTCCACACCCTAGAGTATCGCTGAACCATTCACAACACATTATAATGGCGCTAACACGCCCATTTACACATATTCCATTCACGTATGCAATAATCATGCTTACACATGACATACAACCTACATTGCATTCAAATACACGGCACTATGCCCACATTCATTTCACATTACACGGCACATGACCAATATTCATCATATTTCTCAACAATTTTCTACTCTCTAACTCAGTTACACCACAATATTCAACAAAACAATAGCAATCACACACAATAGGGTAGGGTGGAGTTTCTCCCTTACCTTGGATTGAAGAACCACACTCGGATTCGACCACAAACGTGCTCCTTACACATATTGCAGTCTAAAACACATGGAAGAATTCCATGAGAACCCAAGGAAACCCAGAAACAGAGAAAAAAGGGATAAGAAACGAAACCCTAACCATTAAAACATCTCCAAGCGTTCTCCACAATGATTCAACCTTCAATCAAGCTCCCGAACGACTTTGGAGGTAATTAACCAATGGAATAGGGCTTCGTGTCGAGAGGATTGAAGAGATTTGGTAAGAAATTTGAGAAATGAATCTCAAATCCCTAAACTCCCTTTTAAAACTCCTTTAATCGTGACACTTTCGCTATAGCGAGAAATTCTCATTGCAGCGAGACATCTCTCACTACAACGACACCCTCTGTCACCATAGTGAAAATCTCAGACGAAACTGCATTCTGGTTTCTGCAGAATCTCACTAAAACGAGATCCTCTCGCTATGTCGAGACTGCACCTAAAAATGTACTCCAAACTGTCGCTCTGTCACTACAGCAAGACGTCTCTCGCTGCAGTGAGAAGGCAACAATTGCAGCGAGGATAGTCTAGTATTACTATCCCTTAACCTGTTTTCAGCATCAGAAAATCCAATTCAATCAATCATACACCTATGCACACACACACACACACATATATATATATACACACACACACACATACATACTCATACTCATTACACGTAAAAACATCCATTTACACTTATACACACATATATATGCATTTATACTTATACAATAATAATAATTAATATCACAAAATTCGGAGTGTTACATATTCTTCTCTTAAGAGCATAAGACTTCTTTATATAGGGTATGGAATAAGATATAAAATCGTGACTTGACCTCCAAGAGATAATCTCAATCTTTAAGAGAAAATATTTGATTTGCCAACTTTCAGAATTTTGACTTCAGAATCTCAACTTAAAATCGCTCCAAATATTTATATCTAAATCTTTATTTAAGTTTAAATTTTAAATTCAAAATTTAAACTCAAATTTACATAGCACAATCAAGGGCTAAAATTATCTAATTTTTATCCAGAATATCTGTATAATGCACTAATAACAACTTCCAACTAAACCGCAACAAGTAATAGCATAATCAGTGTAAATATATATATATATATATATATATATATATATATATAATAAGGTTTAAGTGTATAAATGAGAAAATTAAAACTTTTCTATAAATAAGTTCATTCATAAATTTTACGAATATAATGAATTTAAATAGAGTAAACTGTAATTTAATAATTATATTATACCAAAGCAATTAAGGAAACGTAGGTACTGATGATCGCTCAGAGATTTGCATAAATATTTGTCACCAATCTTGATCAAAATATGAAAAAAACATTGATGTAGTCTAGAATGCAAGCTTAGGTTGTCTCCGATTACATTGGTTGAAAATATGCATCAAACATGTTATAAACATTAAATACAAAAGCAATTAATTGGGGGTGTGTGTGATTTCAAATTCAATATAAAGAACAAGAAATAAAATTATAAAGTTTAATTAATAAAATGTCGTAACTTCTAGTTCATTCATGTAGACTATACCCTATTCCTCATCAAGATTTAATATTCTTCCTCTCCTATCAGAATTAGGTTAATTTAACAAGCAAAAATTAACCTTATATTCCCATACGAATTAAGCAATTCAATATACTCTAATCTTTCATCCCAAGATTACGCAACCTTAGAAATAAACCTAGAATTAAACAATTCAAGTTTAGAATCTCATTAAAACGAATTAGGGTTAATTAAGCAATGTCCCCCTCATTCAACCATTAATTCAATTCAAGAGATTTGGAAAAAAAAATTCATGAAAGAAAAGTAATTATATTAACATTCAAAATCAAAGAATTCAAGAGTCTAAGTGAACTCACTAGGGATTACAAAAGGTTTAGCCCTCCATAAGGATATGTCCTACAATTATCAAATGAGAATGAAGAGAAATTAACAACATTAATGTAAAAATCAAAGAGAAGTAGGAAGAAAATAGAAATCAAACCCTAGGTTAAACCCTTGGTTGTCACCCAAGATTGACCTAAGCTCTCCAAAGTGTTCCCAAAAGAGCAAAAAATCTAAAAATGTCAAAAGTTCCTATCCCTAATTTTCAAAAATCTATTTATAGTCAAGTTGATGTCCTCCATAGTAGCTACTATCATTTATGATAGTAGCTACGTGCAACTCCTAGGCCTTTGCAATCGTTTCTGAAGTTGTCACTATTGTAAGTGATAGTGGCTACGTGCGCTACTATGGTGACTAAAAGTGGCTATGCGCAGCTCTGCATCATTTTGTACTTGCTTTAGTGTCTATTATCGCTTCTGATAGTAGCTACGCGTAGGTTTGCAACGTTTTGGGCTTCTGTAGTGTCCACTATTTCTTCTGAAAGTGGTCACTTTGGTCTGTCTTTTAGAATTAGCTTGTTATAGTGGTTATTATCACTTCTGAAAGTAGTCACTTTCACATCAAATTTTCTCAAAAGCTAAAAATTCATAGAATAAGTTAGAAAATTCCAGCACAATTATTCAAATGATCAAAATTGCAAATTATATCTATGTAAATTAATGTGAATTAACCAAAAATTAAAAAACTTATGATATTTGACCTAAATAGAATTGTCATCTTATTTACACTTTCTAAGTTCTTTTTCTATTAAAGAATACTAAAAAGACAAGTAAAAATTCAATAAAATATGGATTCATTAGGTACTAAATTTTCATTTACATGTAAACAGTATAATAATTTACAAATTGTTAATTGGAAAATTGTAGGACTTAGAATAACTATTACTTAACTAGATTAAACTAAATTCTATGAGTAGACACAACCCATATCCAAACTGAGGACCCAGTATGATAAGTTTGTAATTAGACCCTTTTTTTATGGTCCATATATTTATGTTTGACCTTTATTTTATTTGCATTGTACACTAAATTATATATTAATTA
This sequence comes from Abrus pulchellus subsp. cantoniensis, assembly GCA_024086825.1. Lineage (NCBI taxonomy): Eukaryota > Viridiplantae > Streptophyta > Magnoliopsida > Fabales > Fabaceae > Abrus > Abrus pulchellus. The sequence continues at coordinate 31,890,270 of CM044049.1, forward strand.
TGCAATTTAGCATAAAGAGGTCACAAGTAAATTTTGGGTGCATTTTAGGCCCAAATTGATAGAAAATCAAGGCTTCGCAGCAGTTAGCACGCCTAGAATCTTTCAGCAAGCACAGAAGTGCTTCAAGCCCAATTAATGAAGAATTTTAGGGTTTTCAAACACTATTAAAGAGAGACCTCAGACACCAAGTTTGACATCTTGCCTTTTGCTCTTCGATACACTTTTCATCTCGTCTCTCTTTCACGAGATCATTGACATACTCTTAGTAGGACTTGGAGCTTAGAGCAACCGTACTTGAAAATAAAAAAATCATCTCTTTCTAGTTTACTTTTCTCTATGGCTTTGTTTACAATTGTTTTAGTTTTTCTCCTTACCATAATTAACTAAGTTCATAGTTAGGGCTATGGAACTATTGTTTATGAATTTATGAGATTTTGAAGTTTGAATCTATATTTGGTTTCTGTTCATTATTAGCTTTTATTTTATTGTGCATAATTATAATCCTAATTAATTATATCGTCAAACGATTGTACTTCAATTAGTAATGGATTTATAGAATAAAACGAGACAAATGATTAGGTGGACCAAATCAAGCTTTTTCTTCTAATCGTTATTCAATTAATAAGTTGATAGATGCTTTATGTTTTCTTTAATTGATGTATTGCATTATCATTAGATATTAATAGTATTTGCATGAATGATTAGTCACAATAAAGAAATTAAATTTAGAGTTAAATAAAAAAATAACATAAAGGATTAAATGAGAAAACTCATATGCCCTAGATTCCTCTCCTATAAGTTCAATAAAAACATGTGTTGTATTATTTTCTTTTATTCATAATTAATTTTATAATTAAATTTCAGTTTTTATTTAATTTCACATTTTTTAGGCTCAAACAATTCAATTAAGAAGTTCTTAATAATTAAAAATCAATCTTTATGGGATGATATCTTAGAAACTTATTTTAGAACTCTTTATTACTTCTTAACGGGTACATTTGCCCTACGAACATAATACTAGTCGTCACCATGTCATTCCTCTATCTATGTTAACTTTTCACAATTTAGATCCTCGTCTTCTTTGAGATAGAGATCGTCAGAATTAGCCGTGACCTTAACATTCATGATTTGCTCAAAGGTCACTCAGGTTGGTCTTCCAAGAGGATCACGATCAAGATAGTAGTACAAATAACTCACAACAGTGGTAGTCCTAATTACTCTTTTATAAATATAAAGATAGAAGGTATGGTGGATCCTATTGTTTACAGGAAAATTTAAAGGAATACTATAATACAGGTCCATTTCTAAGGTGTAAATATATCTAGGTAAATCATCACAGCATACAACAAACTTCAAATGACAAAACTTCTTATATTCATTAAATACATAATTTATTCTACAATTTATATAGCTATCTATTATTCTAATCTGCTTTTGAGGTGTCGTCATCCTTGTTTCGTGAAATGTTTCGTAAGGATGAGTGTCTATCTTATCATTAAACATAACAGGATCTCATAAATTGATATCATAACTTACTTATAATCATGGAATAAAGGAGAATATAATCATATCAATCACTAAAACAATATATCATAAACTCTTACACAATCATGTATACAATCCATCACATTCCTCTCTTTCAATTAAAAATTCTCAATGCACTATGATTACAGACATATGATGCCTTCAGTACTTTTTGAGGTCTTACACAACTAAGTAAATAGTCATCAATTAGCTCATGTACATAGATACATATACAATAACGGGCTCCTTAGGAAAAATATAGTTAGGAAATGAGTGCGAGGTCATGTGATGTTTTCGCTCTCAAAAGGAGGGAGTATACGAACGCAAATGTCGCTCACCACCCTACTTTTTCCTCATATTTCTCATCGTCTCTATACTCTATACTAGGGGTGTCCAGTAGGTCGGGTTGGGCAGTTTCAAGTATAGTTAAACTAAAAAAGCCAAAATGACCTATGTATTATTTAACTCATAACTATCTGCTTAGTGGGTTGGGTTGAACGGGCTTTGGGTTAGGCGGGTTAAAGGTTAAGTGGATCAGATAAGCAGTTTGGGCCAATTTGAGTCCAAAATAATTTATTTACCAAAAACTATAAAAAAAATCTTATTTATCCATTTTTAAGCCCAATTTTATTTTTTTCTTTGCATATTTTTTTCTCAACAAATTCCAGTACATAAGAAATTTTGGAAAAATAATGTATGGCAAATAATAGATTAGAATAAATTTTTATATTAAAATCAAGTCATAATTCAGTTAAAAAATAGAACTAAAATCATAATAAATTCAAATATGTCTTATATAGCAAATTTTAAATGAAATAAAAATAACCAATCTAAATTTACTCATTCACATGCATTTTAGGAATGAAAAATTAAAAATATCAATTGGGCCTTAAATTTAGTTTTCAATAAAATAACAAGTACACATGACACCTATTTTCAAACTGTGTAGAAAAATAAATCAATTAAAATACCAAACCAACATAAAGATATGAATCAATATTAATTGACAACACATTCATTAGCAAAAGAAAATTTCTTTTAACTCTTTAATTAGCTCTAATCTGGCTTCATATTTGTAAATCCATGGCGAAACACTGCAAAATAGTGATAAAAATCCTTAATAGGTTAATGAATTTAACTTGCAATAAAGTTCAGCACATGAAGAGAATGAATATTAGAAGGAAATGAGTCATTTACTTGTCCACAATGGTTGCAAATGCTGAGAATGATGATTTGATATGGTGAAACAAACTTTGGCTTGAGTGAGTTATGCGGCATGAGAACGCCAACAGACAACTCATTCTCCGACAATAGTTAAGGGTGGTAGATTCGAATAACGACAACCTTTGGTGCAAACTTCAAGGGCGAGAACTTGAACGAATCTGAGTCTAACGGGCTATGCAGATTGGGGTATAGTTGAATATCATCTCGAATATAGAAGGTTTAGTGAGTTCAAACCTTCTAGTCCCACCCACCAAACACACTGCCATTCCCGACTACATCTATTCATCTTTCCAAGCTGGATCATTATCGCTAATATCCCATGTCTTTTCCTTTCTGAAAAGGAAGACTAAAAAGTATAGCACTTACTTTAGGAACGAAAACAAAAGAGGGAGAAGAAAGGAAAGACAGCAAGGGTTCCATGACTAAGTCTAAGAGATGAAAAACCCTAATAAAACACTCAGTTTAGGAATAAGGAGAAGAGAAAAAAGACTGAAAGTATGAGAGTATGTGACCATTACAAATGAAAGCCCTAACAGAATAAATGAAATCGAATAAGGGAGCAAAAGAAAAGAAAGATAAAAATAAATTGGCATATGACGCGCTAAGTATTAGAAGGAGCCTTAAATATGTGTCACTAGGGTTTTATTTTTTACTATTAATTTAATAAGTAGTCGTGTTCGTTCAAGTTTCAATCCTTTTACCCGAATTCGACCGTTTTTAATCATATAACTCCATTTTTAATGATCCGTATTTCTCCTAAATAAGTCGATTTGACCCTATCCGTGTTTTGGGCCTTCAGATAACCTGGTTTTAGACCAGCTTAGCATTTTTGGACAGCCTTACTCTATACCACAGTGCATCTCTGTAACTATTTACACTATATCCATTCAGCACTTTATACTCATCCTATATTCTTTTTTTATATCATTCTCATTATCCAGCTAAAGATCGTGCTTAATAAAGCACTTCCAAATTAAGTTGCAACACTAATGATTTCAAGAGTATAGCATCATACCAAATTAACTAAATATTTATCAATAATATTTTTCTTTTTTATTTCAAAAAATAAAATATAATATCTCAAATTGACAAATATAGTATATATGTTTCATATAAACATAACATAATCACTCAAACTAATAAATTAAACAAGTATATCATCAGTTTTTCTTCACAAACCCTATTATTCAACCATATATTCTCATGCAATATTTATGTAATAATACTCCCATGAGCACAAAATATACATTTTAATAAAATAGTTTGGTACATTTTGGGCTTATATGTAAAAGGTGTAGGCTAATTAGCAGGGCATCTTTATGCATAAAGTATCAAATTTATCAACTAAATTCAAATGAGATAATTGTATAATTAAGCGATGATTTGGGCAAGTGAGAATGGAGAGGAAAGGAAGGAAGGTGCAAGTCATTCCTAATACATGTAGAATAAATAGAAAAAGAGCCCAAACTTTGGTCAATTTGATTAAATTCAATAGTGATGAACAATATTTTGAGTCCACCTTTGAGCTTTTCTTTTAGTCAATAAGCTTTTAATTATGATTGATTAATTAATTTTGGCTATTTTAATCTAAATTGCATTAGTTGAGCTTTAGTCAAAAAAATTTCTTAATTTCATTACTTTGACTAATCTAACCTTTATTCATTAATTATGTAATATTTGTTGCTGAGGTCAAACTTTTGAAGAGATTTCTATTTCAATAGATAGTTGATTCACAGAGCTTTAATTTTATATATCATTTGTGAATTTTGAATTTCAAATTTGGAAAATATGAACATTTAAAAATGATGCTCATTTGCTACAGCAGGTGATTACTTTTAGTGCAAAAAGTGAACACTCCAGAGGCATTAAAGAAAAACCATGTGTGCTTTATCACTTTTTACACCAAAAGTGATAATTACATAGCCTAATTGGAAGTACCCATTGTTGGAATTTTTCCTTAAAAATATGGCAACTGTACTGGGTCTATTGCAAGTAATAATCGGTGAAATATCGAGATATCGTCTTCAGAGAGCAATTCAAAATATATTAATTATTAAGATAAAAATTAATTGAGCTTATATATAACAAAATTGATTAGTAATTTTCATAAAATTTAAGTGAAAATTATAATGTAAAATAATGATATAAAATGTAGTAAAAATCAAATTAGAGAAACTGATATTGAATTTCATCTATCTCTCTTTCTGTATTTCAATAATTCAGTGATAAACATAGCAACTATTTCTAATGATATTGATGTAGAATACAAAATTCATATATCTCAACTCCTTAAAAATATATTTCTAGGATAATTTCTTAATTGTTGATCCCTCAATTAGTTAACAAACTATCCAACATTATAATAAGGATTTAAAATAATTAATAACTTGAAATTTATTCCTAGAATAACTAGTTATCAAGTAATCTTAATCAGACCGGGATCTAAGTAATATCATTCAAGATATAACTTAGATCTGAGCCCAAGAAGCTATCAATTAGATAGATTCAAGCATTAACACAGATTGAAATAACCAAATTATCATAAATGAAGAAGAAACAACTACATTTATAAAAATTACTGATAATACATCAAATTTGAAGATTTACATCTAATCTCACAAAAGTTTAATTACTCATTACAACCATAGTAACAAGAAAAGAGATACAAATGGTGTAAAATATAAGAAAATAAGTAGTCCTACTCTTCCTCTAAACTCTTTGTTGCTCTCTCTCTAAGAACTAGAATGAAACAGTAACTCCTTTTCAGAAACACAAAAGTTGTGTTTTATATTGGTTTGGATGAAGCTTCTCTCACTACAACAATACCTTTTTCACTATAGCAAGAAATGAAGGCAAAATTAGGTCATTCTACTTGTCTCTCGCTGTAGCGACATAAGTCTCTCTACAACGAGGAAAGGCATTCTCGCTACAGCGATAAATTCTCGCTGTAGCGAGAGGAGCACAGATTCATTCTTCTAAACTTACCACTTCTCGCTGCAGCGAGGATGACTTGCTACAGTGAGAAACCTCAAGAATATTTCTTTTCTTCAACTTCATGCTTTTTTGTGCCTCTTGTTGAATTTTCCAAATTTCTTCAACTTTGGGTGATATTTCTTTTTTGATTCCAACTACAAAATATATCAAAAAGAATCAAAACATTTACAATTGCATTCTTCTACTCAAATATATAAGTAATTGTAAAAGTTCCAAGTTTAGGAGAAATTTAACCAAAAAGATCCAAACATTTAACATGAAAAATGTTTAAGTCATCACCTAAAATTACCCAATTTATACATTTATCATCCATGTGCACGTTACCACTTTTCTCATAAAAAAAGATCACTCCAGAGCTTGCGTAGAGGAGCAAAGCTGGATATTGTCACTTTTCTCACAAATAGTGAGCATTCCAGAAGAGTATTCAAGAGCAGGACTTACGCGTTACTCCTTTTCATCCATATAATAACCACGCGTAAGCGTGATTATAGGAACTGGATTGCGTGTGGCTCCTTTCTACGCCAATAGTGACCACGCGCAAGCCTTATGAAGAATTTCACCCCTGTGTTGCTAGTTTTCTCACAAAAAGTGAGTATTTTAGAATGCTGTCAGCAGAGATGGCTTGCACGTAACTCATTTTTGCACAAAAAGTGATGACGCAGAGTACTGTCAGGAAAAATAACAACGCCAGAATGTTATAAATAGTCAGAAACTCAAATCCTTTGAGATTTTCCTCATTTTTCCTTTTCTAGACTCTTAGATGGACAGAGAGAAAGCTTTGGGAGAGATTTCTAAAGCTCAATCTTAGGGTTTTTCATTCTTTTAATCTTTCTTCTTCAACTTTCTCTGAATTTGAATTGTATTTGTCTTTGTAATTCTAGATTTCATTCCCATGGAAGGCTAAGGATTAAGGATTGATCTCTAGTGTAATTCACATTGATTCTTGAAGTTTTGATGCACTATTAATTTGGATTCTTTCTTTGCATATGTTCTATTTTTCCTAATTTCTTGAAATATAAGTTTTAATCTGAAAATGAATTGTTTGCTTGATTCAATTCGTATTCTATTCTTAATAATGGATTCATAATTTGGTTTGCTTAATATTGAATTAGATTCAAGGTTTACTTAATTCTAAGAATTAGAGATTAGAATTCATGCAAGTTGCTTAATCTTGTATGTGTTAAGAATTAATTGACGCTTGATCCATTAATTTGAATCTGTGAAAGGATTTAGGATCTATTCATTATTTAACTCATGATTGGATCAATTGTGGAAGAACTAGGGATTAATCTGCTTTGTTGGATTACTTTTCTAAATTTCTAATTTCTAATGTTAAGAACTTTAAAAACTACAACCAATCCTCCTTGTTGTTGATCTTGAAATTCTGAATTTGTAATTAAAATCTTTGAGAGAGTTGTATTATTTGATTAAGTACGACCTCCATCAAGTAGCATGATCAGACAACAAAATTTCAAGGTTATTAGAGTGAAATGAAATAATTGGATAACAAGACAAATTTAAAACTTGGACTCTCATACATAAAAATTAAATTAGACAATTGATGATTAATCCATGATACAAGATAGGTGTAAGTCTTGGTTTTTAATTCAAATAAAGAGGGAGATAAAAAAACCATTGGTCCACTAGTTGCAAAGATTGGATTCACCATCTTGTTGTCACCAAGTTTTCTATCTCTAGTCTCTTTTCACTCTACTAATATATATATATATATATATATATATATATATATATATATATATATATATATATATATATATTATAGTGACTAAACCAAACATAAGTACCAAAAGAAGAAAGTAAGAAAGAAAAAAAAAATTTTACAACATAAGTCTCTAATTATTATTGACAATTAATACAAAGAATCTAGACTTATAAGAATTAAAAGTGTTAAAAAATATCTTAAAATATAGATTTATCAATGCTTTGAAAAGTATAATTTTTAAAAGCATGATTAATAAGTTTTAGAAATTAAATTTTGAAAGAAAAATAATCATTTTTTTAGAATTTAATTTTTGTTGAAATAATATGACACTTCCAAAATTTAATTACTAATCTTGAAATTTAATTTATGAAAGTGTTCTATTATATTAGTTTTAAAAAATAAACTGCGAGTTGTTTGCTTTTTTTATGTCATTTTTAGGTGAAATATAATAAAAAAAAATAAAGTAAAAAACTAAATATAAAATAGTATATGAATGAACAATAATGTATTTAAAAAAGGTAAGAAGAGGGAAAGCTTGATTGAAAATAGTGAAAATTAGCAGATGAATAATAAGAGGATAATTTTTATTAGAAAAGGTAACAAAAGTTTTTAAAAAGTGCACCCAACAAAAACAGAGGTGCAAAAGGCAGCTCCTTTCCTACATCACCAGAAAGCCCCGATGAGGCTGGTCTATGAATGATGGCCATAGCCCAACTAAACGCACACATTCAACCAAATGTGTTTGTCCAGCACATGCCTGTGCCTATTGAAAGGACCTGCAAGTACAAGCCCATCCTATTGGTTTCATCCTTTTAAGTACCATTTGTTAAATCACTTTGGAATATACGAATTTTATTCTGGACAATGAAAAAACTTTATAATATAATACATAGATTTTATTCTACATTCATCATACGTAAAAAATAAAATAAAACGAGATATAAGATTAAATACAACAAAAAAAAAGAATAATAAATAGACTATTTTATTTCGTTTATTTTATATACCAAAGCTTCAAAATAATTCAGTTCAGTCTCTGCAAGTCTATGATTTAATTCTGCAATAATATCTTCGTATGCAGAAAGAATTTAATAAAATCATTCAAACAAAAACATTGTCCTGAATCGCCAAAAAAAAAAGAATGAATTTGAGTTTTAACTTTTAGCTGAAATGGAAAAATGGTTATACAATCATCTGTTTGGTTTTTTTCTGGTTTTAATGGTCTATTATCCATTTTTTTTTATCGCAATATCTCAATATTGGCTTTTGGTCATTGGGGGAAGGAAAAAAGGGGATGTGATCTTCTAGACACATAATTCAAAACCCTGATCATGATGCATGTTTTGCTAGCTCACCATATATATATAGTTTTTGTCAACACCACTAAGCTATATTACAAGATCTGACAGTTTTGTTTTTGTCAATTACAGTCTATTGTTAAGTCTGTTTTCAATTCCTACTTTGGGCTTTAATTTGTGGGCAGAGTAGTGTGGGTTCTTTGGTAAATAACACATTTTAAGCCCATAGTATTCGACAAAAGAAAGCCCATAATGTTAAGTTTCTTCTTCCCAACTTTCCCGGTTCACTGTGCATATGTTATTCTTTTTTTTTTTCACTAACATATGTTGTTCTTTATATCGTTGAAAAAAATAATAAAAAATTCTGCTACTGATCGAGGGGAATCGTCTTATTCACTTTTGGGGGCTCAATTTTGAAGCAAAATATTCATTTATTTTAATTTAAAAAAGGAAAGCCTTGCAATTTTGCATTTATAATATAAAGAAAATTTGAATTCTTCCATATTAGACCTTTGAATTGGACTGTAGAATAACAGACATCAATATGCCATTTGTAACTCTTAAAAGAGAGAAGAATGCACTTTTTCGCTTTTGCAAATCTGTAGTACCATTTCAGGGTACCTTTAAGATGGCCGAAGTAAGGGCAGTGAAGATTATTTGCATTGCCTGTCTTTTGTCTCTTGTTACTACTTCAGTAATTATTAGGATTTTTTTAATAAAATAAATACTAAATTTTAGAATTATCTTTTTTTATTACATATTTATAAATTACACGTAAGTCCTACTAACTTAATAGACTTATACATGAATACGACTGTAATTATTTTGTACAAGATATTTCTCAAACATAAATTGCACCAAACTGAGACTAATTATTTGTACATACATCATATTATTATGCATTAGCACAAACGTATTTGTAATCAGCACCATTGTGTTAATAACTAAACATAAGTTGAGGCATGTTTGTAATACATGTTAATATGAATGTTTTTAGTTTGACAAGTTACATGCTTAAATTGTTTGGCCTTTGAAGGAATATGGGTTTTTTGGTCCAAAAATTTAATCTACGCAAATTAATGTCTTACCATCTAAGTGATTTATGTTTTGAATTTTACACAAGTTTGATTGAATAAATCTCAAAAAATCATAAAATTTACATTTATTTTGTATAAATCAAAATTATGTGTAAAATATTATGGCTTTTAAAAGTTAAATATAAAAAAATCAAAAGGCTTGAACATAATTGTGTTGTTAGTCACATAATTTTTTAAGAATTTATTTTTGATTTCTAATATTTTTAACTTGAGCATTCTCAATGTCGTAAATCACACTACTCTTGAGTGACCTATATTTTATTTCTAGATGAACAGTCACATTCTAACTTGAGCATAATTGTATAAAAAAAAAAGACATGTATCAAGATTTCATTAAAAAAAAAACATATAAAGTTTCATATTTATTTTATTTTAATTTAACAAAAATTTCTTATGATTATGATTATTATTATTATTTATAAATCTTAAATTTTATCGATCTAACTTTTGAATAATGTGATATGTTCGTATTAATCATAAATATTGATTTTAAATAAATTAATTATTTAAATATATAGTTTTATAATTAATATATATCTATATAATGTTAAAAAAATTATTTGATGAATGGATAATTAATATTTTTAAAAAAAAATTAATTTAATACAAAAAATTATTGATTCAACCATTTTATTGACAAAATTCAATATATATAACAAGTTACTAAACAAAATAATTCTCGCTAAAGTTACTTGGAAAGTAACTTAATTCTCACTCATAATAATAATTATATCTTGTAAAATAAAATTATGAAAATATTGTTATACAAAAAACAAGTATAAATTAATAATTTTAATATTAATAAATAATAAGTTAATTTATTAATTTATATACGTTAGGAAAAGACTAAAAAAATGGGCACACACATATAAGGCATATTTCATTATTTTTAATATATGAGATTTTGTGAAATTTTATTATTCTAAGTTTAGAGAAATTTCATCTCTACTTTTGTGTTCATGATTTTTTTCAATTATGTTGATTTTAATGTATTAGTTTTGGGTTAAGTTACACGTGATTAAAAGAAAATCTAATCTAAATTTGAGTAAAAAAATATTTATTAAATATTTATAATTTTTTACTTTTAAATTAATGTTTGAAAATATGAATAAGAAGTTAAGTTTTTACAAAGTTAAGTTAATTTTTAACTTTATAAAATATTTAAGTTGGTAGGAATGAACATTGAAGTTGCTGGTGTGGCAAAAACACAGGCACTAAAAGACAAGTTGATATGTCTTTGCTCCTTGCAATAGTTGCCAAGCTTTTATGGACAATCCTTTGCATTATGCTCAAAATGTTTATAATTATAGTATTGAATTGTATGCATATCTTTGCTTCAGTTTTGCTCTAATGTAGCATAAGCTACGTTACTAGGAGTACTAGTGTTGGTGTTATGATCGATCCATTGCTTCTTGAGTAATCATGCGTTGCTCTTTTCGAAGGAGTTCATTAAAGCAAGTGTCTAAGGAGGGTACAAAGACATAATTCATAAGACTAGAACAACATATTTCAATTTCATCCAGAATTAATCTTTATTGCTGGTTTGATAGATCTTTTGGACAACAAAGAGAACTTTAGTAGGAACATCAACAACAATGATATCAAAATATTTAGTCTATAAGTTATGAAAACTATATTAGTAATATTCAATTGAAAAACTTTCTTTTGTAAAATTTCCTAACTCATATTTTAATTAAAATCTCTTCGCAGTGTTGTTCTAATTGTACATCTTTTTTAAATACTTTTACATTTTTTTGGCAATTTTGTGTGACATAAGATTGAGAAACAAATACAATTTAATGAAGCTAATTATCTAGCTCATGACACGTGTATCTTTGATCTCCCACTAAGCTAAGTTCTTTGCTTCTTTAAGTTTTAGATTACTCCTATCAACATGATTTATATATCCTTTTCTTTGACAAATAATTTAAATTAAAAGTCTCAAACAAAATATTTTTTTTTGTGAAATAAATATGAAATGATTCTTAATTTCCATTAATCATGATAAATAAGACAAGAAATAATTACAATAACAAGAAGTATACTAAGAAGAATAAGACCCTACAGGATCTTAAGAATGTTTACTAAGATGGAAAAAAAAAATAGAGGACGAAGAATTAATTTCAGTTCAGAATTTGAGCTCTAATACCATGTCAAATATCAAAAGATACTATAAAATGAGTCAAAAATGTTGTAGAAAAACTAAGTGTCCCTTATCAGTCCCCCTACCTTTTTTCTCTCCAATAAATAGACTAATCAACAATTGCTATATAATTACAAGCCAAATAATAGGACTCATGAATTTTATCCTAACAATCTGTCAATTACAACCTATTTATAATAAGAAAGTATAACAACTATTCTATCAATTACAATACGAAATTATTATTAATATACACAATAATAATTATTATAGCCAAGTCTAATAATTTACAAAATATTTGCATAATAAATACTCTGGCTGCCATTAACAATAGATCGGAAGTGTAGCCAATTAATTGAGATTTGTAGTTTCCAAGTTTTAGTCTTTTGATTTGTCATAATCAGAAACAAATTTTAATAGTTGGAGAGACAGAGATGGAAGATAAAGTCGATTGAAGATGCACGTATTTAAAAATGAAGTTGTTTTGTGCTAGAGGAGAATGATTTTGAGGTGGTGAATGGTGATTCTTCTTTGAACTTTTTGGAATATCGGTGCTTCTTCTTGTTCAAGCTTCTGTACACAATTTATGCAAGGATTATACAACCAAAATTAACAAGAATAGTGATAAAATGCAAAGTTTCATGATAAAAAAATAATTAAAAGTTGATTTGGCATTAATTACACAGTTACTCAAATCTACTATAGTAACCAAGCAAGGATGCTAAAATCCCCTATTTTTTAAGGGATCTAGAGCACTGTCCTATTTTTTTATCTTTTATTTTCTTACTCATAATTTATTTCTTTTTTAATGTTTTATTAAAAAGATAATTATTAAAAGAATATAACTTAAATACATTTTATAAACATTATATAATTAATTTTGATTCATAAATACAAAAATAATATTTTTATTTATTATTTTTTGTTTTATTTCTCTTTTTTAAATATATGACGTCATTAGTTACACGTATCATTAATAAAAAAATTATCTTCAATATTTATATCTATCCTCAGAAAGCATCTATCAAATATTTTTTTCAGAAACTTTTAGATTACTACTACAACGAAAGCTGACACTCACAAATGTGATTGGAAGTTTGAATTCCAAACCAAACAAGGCCATACTTTTCTTAGATCTCAACATATTACCTTGCCACATTAAATCTAAACTATACTTTGTTTTCTTTGAAAGAAAGATTTTTTCAAATATAAAATCTTTTTTTGAAATGAAAAAAGATAATTACTGTGCTGCAGAACTCTTAAGAAAAAAAAAAAACGTAACTCCCATTAGCACCGTATTGCTAACCAACCATGTGGAGTGGGGCAAAAGCATTTGTCATTTGATGTGGCAAAAAGCCTTTCCGAAGGCATAATGTTCTTGTCCGGAACGAAACAAGCGTGAGAGAGGAACCCAAACTATAATGTATAATCCAAAGCATGTCCACATGCCACTGAACGTTCAAGTAAATAATGATGCCAAACTATAAATAATAGAATAACGATGAAGAATCTAATTAAATGTAGTTAGTTCAACCAAGAATGTCATAAAAACTTTATTCTGTACTTGTTTCAAGGATAGTTCAGTTTCTGCTGGGGAGGTCGACCAAATTTATATAAGTAACACATTAAAGTGTGAGGAATATTCTCCCATAAAGAAGGAAAAATAATGAAATATAGAGTAGCCCCAATCAACACGTAGATGAATAGTAAATGAAAAAAAATTCCACTAAGTAACTAAAGAGCTGATCTGGAATGCTATATTCAAGAAGAAGAGACGTTGTTCAGTTAAGTAAAGCATCAAACTTTTGATCATGACACATTAGTATTATGATGAATCCATTGTTTACATTGTTAACTGTTACATCTTTTTCATGCTTTTTACCTTTTGTGTCTCCTCCCTCACCTATGCGGTGCACTCCCACAATCTCTTGTCTCAAACGGCTGGCATGTTCTGGTACATTGTTTTACTTCTTTTTATTCTCTATCCTGCTCAACACTCATCTTTTGTAAAGGAGATATTATAAAACTAGAGGAAAAACAAAAGAGGTTGCATAAGTTCGCACTCATACTTCAGGTATGAACATACTCCATTAATAATGAATCAGAGTGGCGCAGCGGAAGCGTGGTGGGCCCATAACCCACAGGTCCCAGGATCGAAACCTGGCTCTGATAAAGAGTGGCTTCCCAAATGTGTAAGTTTTTGTCGCTCGTTGAATTCTTAATGAAATATTAACAAATCCAGTACTGTGACACGAGCATACAAGTCTATTTACATTTTTTAATATTGTTAAATATTAACTGAATTGGTTTTATATAATTAAAAAAGGGAACATACAAGTCTTAAATTTGGCAATAACTTTCATGGAAATTTTATAAAAATAAACAGTTGCAAAATATAAAATATATACAACTGTAATTATTTATAAACATTTACTTTTTTGCTAGTGAAAATCTTAATGGAAATTGACCAACAAACTACACACTTTATACTAATCCTAATACTCTAAAAAAGTCTAACAGCTATTAATATTTACAACAGTATATTAACATGACATAATGATCGATATAAGATACAATAGTTATTTAAAATGAACTCTAATATTAGTGTCTATGAGCAAAAATTTATCAATTACTTGCATACAATATACCTAAGTATTGGATAATATTATTTTCAAATTAGTATTTTTTGAAAGTTCTTAAAAATTGCACTAAACTAGAAAGGTTCACACACTTTCCTTTCATGTTATTTTGTGCACGACACAATTCCAAGTATATCGTTACATAATGTCAAGATATCTATTTTGTGGCGACACAATTCCAAGTATATCCTCAATTAATGCCAAGATATCTATGAAATTTATTCCAATCATTCATGCATCCACTAATAGTCAAATCATTTACTTACAGTCCTAATTGAAATGCCTCTTCTTTAAGTGTGATTGTGCATTATACATGTGGAAAACAAAATGTGTTTTGAGTGTCATGGGTGTCAGTGCTCAACAAAGACATTAATAAATGTCCTATCATGATCATAATATCCAACCTGTGATAAGAGTCAAAACCAACAATTTTAAGGTAAATTTACAATCATGGATCAAGTGAGTTAATTGTATCATTTTATATCTAATATGAAGAACTCGATAATATTGTTTTACATTACATAACTTATGCTAAACTACTAAAATAATTTTTTGTTTTACAATAAATAAATTACAAGTCACTAAGCTAACTATGTTAAACTATTAATCAGTAAGTAAAACATCAGATATATAACAAGTAAATCTTGCCTGATTACCTGTTCTCTCAATCTTACAGATATGTGGCCATTATCATCATAATGATTCAAATTTTCTCATTCTATAAGTTTGTTCACAATTGAAATGTTTGCTGCAGTAATTATTTTAAGATTTCTGTAAATATAAGCTGCATAAAGTTTATACTTTTATACAATTTAAAGCACAATCATACTAGTGGTTAGCACATTCGTGCTTATTTAAGTCGCACAAACTCAAAGTGACTTATGTTTCTTTTTCATGATCATAAGACATGCTGGTAACAAGCATAGTTGTGCTCAAACACAAGTTACATAAGGTAGGGGCGACTTAGTGTTTTATACAAAAGTCACCTAACTCTTATATAATTTATATGGAAATTGTAAATCGCTGCGTCTTTGTACAAATTATATGTTGAGAAATATAATACATGTTTCAAGTTTTTTAAAAAACAAGACATATTTAAAATTTTACATTATTTAATTTTTATAAAATTTCCATGAAAGTTATTGTCAAATGTAAGACTTTTATGTTCCTTTTTTTAATTATATAAAACCAATTCAATTAATATTTAACAATATAAAAGAATGTAAATACTAGTAAATTTGAAAGTATGCAGACCATGAAAATATAAAATCAAATATCCGAACAACAATTAAAAGGTAGTCCATGAAAATTCAAATATCCAGACAACTAAAAATAAAACATTAAATGGTAAAATGAAGTCTAGAAGGGTGGTGGTTGCTACCGGTGATACAAGAATTGGAAGATGGACTGTGTAGTAGCAAAATGAAGCTCATTTACCATTTATACCTTAAAAAAAATTATTCTGAGTTTTTTTTTAAAAAAAACATATTTAAAGTTTCACATTTATTTTATTTTTATTTTATAAAAATTTTTAACTTTCATTGAATTGGTATATATTCTTAATAAAGAGCCGCTTCTAAATCCGTTAATTTTTTCCTTTTAGGGCAGACTCTGACTTTGTCCTAATTTATATTAGGTTATTTACCATTTAAATTTTATAAATTTATTTATGTTGTTTTATATATTTTATAGATAATAATAATTTTAAAAGTTCTAAGCGCATCACATCTATAAAATTATACTTAATTATACTTAAACAAAAAGATATCGTTATATCACAACCTTATAATTACATGTTTTATAATTATAGGTATCAAATATTATTTTAATAGCATTTTATTCGTAATTATTCTCAAATTTTGTCTCATACCTCATATAAATGGTGACACATGATTTAATAGAAAGATTAAACTAATATTTTCATTATAAATTAACAATAAATAGTAAAATTAGATCCATTAAGACCTTTTAGACAGTTAAATTATTTAATAATTCTTAAAAAAATATATAAGATTATCAATTCAAATCATCTTATATTATATATATATATATTATATTTTACATCATTTAAATATTTATAAGTATAATATTTAAATTTTAATATTTTAATATTTTAAAAATATATCATATATTAAAATAAAATAATGTGATAAAATATATATTTATTTTATTTTTATATAAATTTTATAAAATTAATTTACATAGTAAATTTTTTTAATTAATAATTAAATTAATTAATTCAGATTGAATATATGAGACTATATCTTTTTATATTAGCGTAAGTTTAAAATTTTTATACTTAATCTGAATTTTTTTTAGTATTACATATAAATTATAATTTATTATTTTACTATCTGTTAGATATAAATTAAATAAAAAATTTAAATTGAGTGTAAGAGTTTTTAAACTTCAGTGATATGATAAAATTTACAAGATTGTTAATCGATTTCACATATGCTTGTGCACGTTGAAGGAATAAAAGGAGAGGAAAAAATAAAAAGATAAAACAAAGGAGACATGCAGTAGTGACCAATGAGAAAGAATTAAAGTTAACCACAAATAGTCACTTTTTCATGTAATGTCTAATGTAATAAAAGGCCTTTCGACAACATTATAACAATATCTTTCTCACATTTTCATCCAAACGTACTTTTCACCTTTCAATTAACTTCATTTATTTATTTTTCAAAATTCACAATCTATCTCCAACTTTCCAATGGCTATGGTAATTTAGTAATGTACATGGTAAAACTGGAGTGTTTGTAACTAAACCATAATGATCTAAACGAAGAAAAATGAATAATTAAAACGGATTAAATTAAATTAATTAATATCAATTTTGATCGAGTGTTTCTAATGAAAATTCAATCGATTTGATAGAATTATGTCAAATGGTAAGAAAAAATTGATAGATTTTAAATATGACTCAGTGAAATATGTTAAGTTTATTGATAAAAAAAGTTATAACAAAAAGTTAAGAAATTAGTTTTTTTTTTCTAGAAAAGATGTTCAATTTAGAGTTGTTAATTTAGATTGTTCAGACTAGTTTAAGGCAACCCACGTCAAGTAGCGAACTATCATAGCTTGAGCTTTGAACTTTTAAAATTGTAGTTCAAGTGTGAAAAATCTTTTAAAAAATTATTTTAATGCAAATTAACGATAAAAAATTATCTTAAAAATATTTTAAAACACATTAAAATTTAAAGCATAAAATATCTATCCATTAATTTTAAAACAACAAATTATCATGAAATTATTTTATTTAACAAAATTAGAATAAACACTTAATAATTTCAAATATTTAAAAGAAATTTCTGACTAACCTCTTAATCATTTAACTTTATGAAAAATTGTATCTTTAATTACAATGACGTCACTTTCACCATCTTCGTTACTATAATCTAGAATTAAATATTAATTTTGTTAATAAATGTTAATATAAAATAAATTAATAATTTTAATTTTATAAATAATAATTTTGATTTTAAATAAATATTATCTTAAAAAAACATATTCACTTAAAAATATATATTTATTTAAAATATAAAATTTGTCTTTCTCTTTAGTCCTTCCAAAATTATTTTTCCAAACAACCGGCAAGAGTCTTTGTTATTCTGGAACTGGGAATTGAAATTCAATTAAAGTTACGACTGTATAGGATTTTCCTTTTGTTAAGCGTTTGATTTAAATATTCTTAAGCACAGGAATATGCTCCTTAGTATATCCTCAATATATTTCTGCACATGCTTATGCAGGTTGAACTGGAACTTGCTAGACACATCCAAATTGACACCAAAAATTCACCACTCGAAGTCTACCGCCAGCAGATTCCTCCGCTACAATATTCATTTAAGAGCTGTCATTACAAACCCGATTAAAATAATTATCAACATATTTTAGAAAAAAAAATGCCCAATCAGTTAATTAATGTCAAATTCTGATACTAGTCATTTTTAAGTATCGTTTTATGAATATACTATTTGTCTGATCCTACCGACAGTTTCAACGGGAAGGAGAAGCTCACTAGTTAGGTCCATATTAATAATTAATGAGTTATTAATTTACTTTCGCAAATCACTTGAGTCATAGCATTCTCAAGTTACAGCATGCATATTATTTGTAGGAAAAGTGATGCACACAGTCACTTCAACCTCTTTGTTCTTCTTTCTCCTTTTTTGTAAAACAAATTATTTCTATATTCATACTTTTAAATAATAAGCATTAAATTTATATTATAATTATAAAAAGAGCACTTTGATTGTTTTATCTTTTCTTCTATTGAAACGTGCCAAAAAGCAATTTAATTAACTATAGTTTATTTATTTTTCTTAAAAAGAATCTCACACTTGTAGGGTATAGCTGGGCAGCAGTCAAACTGTCTCTAAGCATAACTTTTTCTTTTCTTTTCCTTTTTATGTAAACAAACTTAGTTATAATGAAAAGTTAAAATTCATTCTATTATATATATATATATGGAGTATTTTAAATGAGAAAAATTTATTATTATGAGAAGTAAAAAATATTAATAATGCTCATTGAATCAAAATAAAGAATTTATATTTAATATTACTATCTCATTATTCACTTTTTTTTCTTTCTTATCAATAACTATTATTAATATTTCTCACTTTTCATCTCTCTTGAAATTCTCTCTCTATATATATATTATAGATTCAAACACATATACATATACATATACTATGCGTTTGCTCTAGGTTCTACAGATTCAGACGTGCATAACTTCTAAATGTTACTCCAATTAGCTTGTATATTTAAAACTCATGAACATTTCTGATTAACGTAAAATTAAGCGCAACATGGTGTCCAAATTACTAACTAGCACCCCCTGGCCAAAATAAATAAGAGTCCAAAAGGGGGTTCAGATTATTAATATTAGTTTAATTAGGAAAATCAACTCTTTATAAAGAAAATTTTTTTTTAACGCTGTGATACAGAGGTTGTGCCTGTGCTGTATTACATTTATATTAACAACAAAGTGAAAACAAACCATTATTTCACTTTTTATAACCATGCTGGTTTTTCCATGTATCCAAAAGCATGCTGGTTTTTTCCACACAAGAGGCTCAATGCCTCACGGCTTTTTAAATGGAAGTTTCTTTGTTTTAAAATAAATTAAGGGATAAATGAGGTGTTTTTTTCTTAGGTCTACAAATGACAGGTGTTTGAATTTAGGGAGTTCAGTGTTCAGGACCAAAGTATGTAAACATTTTATTTTGCCAGTGTGTTAATAGATGCGAATCCTTAATCACACACTACTACACGCTATCTACTTTTGAGGATTTTATTTTATTTTTATCAGGATTGCTTGTATTTAAGTATCGCATCAAATGTTTTATTTGAGTTGAATAAAATCATCATCAGCAACAAAATTTTCTGAGTCCTTAAAATATATTTATATTACTCCAAGAAAATTCTATCAAGCATATAATCTTTTTAAATTCGACGCTAATTAATGAGATATTATTGGGCTATTCATAGTCTTGGAGTAGGTAGCGTGTAGTAGTCGTGATTAAGGATACCCATCAATAAACACACCGTCCACTGGACTAATCTTGTAAACAGACAAAACATAAGCCTCGAAAACCTGACGCAGTACTTATCAGAGCATGTTCTTCGGATCGGTTTTAAATTGGTTTGTTGCATAGCTGATTCCGACATGGCCTTCCTATTTATTTTAATATTTATATATTTGCTGAAAAGCGTAAACATGAGGTATTTGAACTCGGAAGTGGGAAGCCACTGCTGAGCTGAAGAAAAAGATAAAGTGGCCAGTGGACACAAGATTTAATGGCATCTCTCAGAGATAGAATTTGTGCTTGGTCCTCGTAACCAACGAAAGAGAACAATACCATATTAATAATGAACAGACGATAAAGCTCCTCATCATTGTCATGCATAATCGAGACAGCCAAGTTTCACCACAACGTCACACTCCTCACTATTTAGGATTTACTTTATCCATGTATCGTTGTTGTTGATGGCTTCACAACACTATATTTCCCTTCTCTTACCCCGGGTGAGTACTATTTTACTAAAGACATCAAACTAGCATTTAAAAATGCCATAAATGAAAATGAGGAAAAATAAATGCTGACGAAAGCCAAATGAGAGCGTCCAGATCAGATCTTACAGCCGAAAGAAGAAGCTTCCTTGCTCTCACTCACTCATACTCTTTCTTTCTTTCTCTCTTTTTCTTTTGTGTTTGTCTTTGGAGCTAAGGAATTTGCGGGAACAAAACCCAGAGATGTATTGGGAGAAAGAAAAGGGGACAAGCAGAGGCGGCCACAAATATTCACCATGAAACCTCATCATTTCACCTTCTTTTTGATCCTATCATTGTCTCTACACATCCAAGTCCCCACTGCAAAAGGGCTCAACACAATTCAATTCCACACTCCCAATGAGTCCTACACAACAAGAAGGATCCTCCACCAGCCCTTGTTCCCTGCCGCTTCTGCTCCGCCTCCAGCCACCCCTCCGCCGCCGCCAGATGACGTCCCTTCTTCTCCCGACATTCCTTTTTTCAACGAGTATCCAGTCGGACCGCCGCCGCCGGACCAGAACCAGCCGCCGGCCATTTCCACCGGCGTAATTGCGAATCCAACGGCGACGCAGCCCACGAAACCCACCAAAAAAGTCGCAATTGCGATCTCTGTGGTAATTGTGACGCTGGGTATGCTCTCTGCCCTATGCTTTTTCTTATACAAGCACAAGGCAAAGCACCCAGTGGAGAGTCAGAAGCTCGTCGGTGATGGTGGAAATTCTCGAATAGTTCTAGAAGATTCTCCGAGGGCCCCACAACCATCGAGCTTCCTCTACATTGGGACGGTGGAACCCACCAGAACGTCGGTGAGTGAACCCAATGCAGCAAACGGTTCCCCTTAT
The DNA here is from genome assembly GCA_024086825.1 of Abrus pulchellus subsp. cantoniensis. NCBI lineage: Eukaryota > Viridiplantae > Streptophyta > Magnoliopsida > Fabales > Fabaceae > Abrus > Abrus pulchellus. The sequence continues at coordinate 31,911,818 of CM044049.1, forward strand.
CGCAAGCTCAATTCCATCAAGCTTAATTCCGATCACCGTTACCGCCCCAGCCCCGAGTTGCAGCCATTGCCGCCGCTCAACAAGCCACCGGACGAGAGCCACTCGCCGCCGGCGGCATCCTCCTCCTCCTCCTCCTCCTCCGATGAGGAAAGCCGCGAGACGGCATTCCACTCGCCGCATGGCTCATCGCTCAGCCTCGAAGATAACTATTACACGCCGGTTTCGCGCCATAGTTATCTGGCCAACGGCAGCCCCGCCGCCGCGCCGGCCGCCATGGCTCCGTTGGTTCCTTACTCGAAGAGAACATCGCCGAAATCTCGATTTTCCGCTCCGTCGCCGGATATCAGGCACGTAATCGTACAATCAATTAAGAATGCTCCGGTTCCGTCGCCGCCGTCACCACCACCAGGTTCAAACAAATATCAGCACGTTGAGAAAGAAGTGAATTCTGGTCCTTCTAGAAGGCTGAAATTTTCATCGCCTCCCCCAGCTCCGAATTTGACTCATCTTCATTCAAACGGGTCCACAACATTGCTTAAACCTCCTCCTCCTCCTCCTCCGCCGCCGCCGCCACCGCCACGAAAGGGTTGGTCTCCGTCAATTAGTACATCCTCGTCATCTGTGTCGAAAAAGGGGCAAACGTCTTGGTCTGCAAGTGAAGGAGCAGCTTCTGTTTACAGTGTGAGTGTGAGGAAAGGTTATTCAGAGGAAGTTGAGAAGAGATGTGAAGGTGATGACGTGGATGGAGCGAAACCCAAGTTGAAGGCTCTGCATTGGGATAAAGTTCGTGCTACTTCAGACCGTGCCACTGTGTGGGACCAGTTAAAATCTAGCTCATTTCAGTAAGTAAATAATAAACTGTGATTTTTGAGGTTTTGGAGGGTGATTGAACTCACGTTGGTTTCTTTTGGGTAGGTTAAATGAGGATATGATGGAGACCCTGTTTGGCTGCAATTCAACAAGTTCTGCTCCTAAGGAGACTGTTCCTAGGAAATCAGTTCTTCCCCCTGTTGAACAGGAGAATAGGGTGTTAGACCCCAAGAAATCCCAAAATATAGCTATACTACTTAGGGCACTCAATGTCACAAGAGATGAGGTGTCCGAAGCTCTTTTAGATGGTACGTTGATTTGTTCACTTTTTCCTATTTTTTTTATGGTAATCAAATTTTAGACTTTAATTGCATTGCATCACAGGAGAAAACTTAAGGTCTAATGGGTGCGCAAGTGGACGTTGGTTTGTTGTATTTCAACTTTTTAATGTTTCCGATGCACTGATCTCGTTACTTGTCTGTTTCTGTAAACTACTTTTATTAGATTTTTTAATGTCGGTTATTTTAGGGGAGATAATATACTAGTACTGTAGGGTGCCAATTTCAAAATGTCCTGTAAGATCAAACGTAGCTCATGAAATGTAGTGCTAAGTGCGGTCTGGTCATTAACATTCTTTGCAAGTATTGAGCAATGACCAAACAGACACCATTTTATGATCAAGCTGACTCTTTCTCCACGTCCAACTGAGAAAGATCTTGAGTTCATTACCGAACCCTTCTTTTGAGGAATTGCGGTTGTTAAACTGGATACTGCCCTTACCACCGTAATGGACCAGCCTATTAGGACTGCAACCATCCTCAATAACTACCTAGCTTTGCCTTTTTTAGCTGTAACTGTCAAGCTTCCCCTAAAAGCAATGCACCCCTTTTTCATGAGTCATGATTGTCTCACGATAAAGACAGATCATTTTACTATTTTTATTCCATGCTTCTAACCCAAATATATTCTGTCTTTTATTCCTAAGCATATTATTCTTCTGTTTTAATGCTTTTTTTTTTTCTTTTAATCTTTCTCTTGCTTGTGTCAGTGTTCCTTCATCATTTGCGCAAACTGGGTCATCTAACTTCCATAATAGTACTATTTTCTAAACCCTTGATGCATGTATAGACTAAAGATAAACCGGCAACTCTCCCTCACAGTTTCCATACAATCCACGTGTCATTATTCCAAGAAACACTTCTGTATTTGAATATAAATATATTAATGACGAATTCTCAATGTTGGGGATATCTTCTACTCATCCATCTTCTAATAGAGCACGAGGAGCCACATTTCTTTTGTGGCTCCACCTCAAATGACCATCATCATTGTGACTCAGTAAAATATTACTACCATATTTAGCTGTCATTGTTCCAGTTTGTTTTACTTTAAATATGTTATAAAACTAAAAAAATATTGGAATGCTTTGAAGATTGGTATTTCCATCAACTAACATGTTTGGTTGTTCCCCTGGCATCCATGTGTTTTTACGTTTTACCTTTAACTAATTGCACCCAGTGTTTTCACTTCGCAAAACTCATCTTTGGTGGTATTGCTTTTGGAATGTCACAGGGAATCCTGAAGGTTTGGGAACTGAGCTATTGGAGACTCTAGTAAAGATGGCTCCAACAAAAGAGGAAGAAATAAAACTTAAAAATTATGATGGTGACCTCTCAAAACTTGGATCTGCAGAAAGATTTCTTAAAGCATTGCTTGATATCCCTTTAGCTTTTAAAAGAGTTGAAGCCATGCTATATAGAGCTAATTTTGAAACAGAAGTCAACTACCTTAGGAAGTCCTTTCAGACCCTGGAGGTATGGCTGGCTTATACTCATCCCTTGTAATTAATTGAATTTTGTTCTGCCTCCTTATGAACTAATCAGGTGTTGACGTCTGTCAGGAAGCAAGTGAGGAATTAAGGAACAGCCGATTATTCCTCAAACTTCTTGAAGCTGTTTTAAGGACAGGAAACAGAATGAACGTTGGCACCAATCGTGGCGATGCCAAATCCTTCAAACTGGATACACTTCTAAAACTTGTAGATATAAAGGGCACAGATGGAAAGACCACATTGCTCCACTTTGTGGTCCAAGAGATCATTAGATCTGAAGGTACAGGTGGTGAATCTGCAAATGAGAATGTTCAAAACCAAACAACTTCCCAATTCAATGAGGATGAGTTCAGAAAGAAAGGATTGCAGGTTGTGGCTGGATTGAGTAGAGACCTTGGTAATGTAAAAAAGGCAGCAGGAATGGATTCAGATGTCTTAAGCAGCTATGTCTCAAAGCTTGAAATTGGTCTTGATAAAGTTAGATTGGTTTTGCAACATAAAAAGCCAGATATGCAAGGGAATTTCTTTAAGTCAACAGGACTATTTCTGGATGATGCTGAAGAAAAAATTGTTAGGATCAAGGCTGATGAGAGAAAGGCCTTATTCCTTGTGAAAGAAGTTACAGAATACTTTCATGGGGATGCAGCAAAGGAAGAAGCACACCCTTTCAGAATTTTTATGATTGTAAGAGACTTTCTAAATATTTTGGATCAAGTTTGCAAAGAAGTAGGAAGGATGCAGGATAGAACAGTAATCGGTTCAGCTAGATCCTTCAGGATAGCCGCAAGTGCATCATTACCTGTTCTCAACAGGTACCATGCAAGACAAGATAGAAGTTCGGATGAGGAAAGCTTGTCTCCTTAGTGTTGTGACTTGTGAATATATATAAAAAATAATAATAGTATTTCAGGATAACAGAAGAGTATATGAATGTTTTCCCAAATTTAAGTTAATTTCCCCCATTCCAGCCATTAGGTCCATAGGTCTAAACTTCAACAGGATTTCTACCAATACCAAGACAATCCCTTTCCACAAACAATAGTGAAGTAAGACAGCTTTCCTTGAGATTGAATATCAAACACAAAGGCATGGCGGGGAAGAGAATAAGCTGCTGACAGGTTCTATACCGTGTTTACCACCTACACACAATTCCATTAGAAGCCAAAATATGTTTATAAATGGGAAGTGATTTAGTGCAAGACAAGCACACATTTTATTAATTCAAACCGAACCCATATGCCATAGTTAAGACTTAAGGTAGGTTTTATTAGATTAGAGTTCCACAACTTTTCATATTATCGAATGTTTTCATTTTATATGTATTTTTTTGAACCATTTATTAATAATAAATAATAATTTTTTCAGCAATCCCTTTTTGTATATGTTGGTTTTGGGGAGGAGAGAAAAACTTTGAATTTTGCTATTTGATAGGTATTTGGAATAAAAGATCAGTAATGCAGGAAATTCTTGTATTACATGAAATTGATGTGAACTGTGATGTTGCCTAGGCTGGTAGCTTTGATTTTTGGTAACATCATATGAAGGTGGCTTTTTTACAAAACATGCACTTTGCTAATACAGCCACCCTAGATGAAGATTCTTGTTAAGATTTATTATAACAATCTAATTCAGTGAAAAATATACTAAGTTTTTTATGTAATATAAAAAGTTGTCATATTCACATAAAATATGAATACTTAAGCAATTTTAGTTATTCAATTTAAAATTAAAAATGTCTAATATTTATAAATGTACAATTAAGTAAAATTTTGTGTTTTTGATAGTTTAGTTCATAAAAAATAAATGTAAATATAAATAAAATCAAATTAAACTACTATGATAAGATTGGAGATTAGACTTTATCTATCATCCTCTTCATATTTTGATTTTAACATACGTTGAACAAATATTAAGATTATTTTATGCATTCTCTTTATATTCATTCGTTTTGATTTCTCACACCTGAGATTCTAAAAGTAATTTATTATGTGATAATTCTTTACCTAAACAATGAATACTTTAGCATTACTATTAAGAGTTATATAGTATATAATAAATTAAAATATATTTCTAAAGCTCCAACCTATTGCATGAGTTTACCTCAACTGAGTTCCAAGTTAGTTGTCACACTCAACTCAAATTCCTAGATTATGAATCATTCTTCGTAAGGTAAAAACAAATATTATAATCATGATAAACATATCCAACTTATGACAAATGAACAAACATATATTAAAAATATCAAAGCATTCAGAATATGAAAATTACATTCAATCCCTAGAGAGTTCTAGTCGTTCATGGCATACATTACAATAAGAAAACGCAAAGAAAAGAGATAGAAATTAGTTTTCTCAATGGTTCTTGATCTTTTTCCCAAACTCCTCCATTGCTCTGAATTGCCAAATTAGGTCACTGTGTGCTGAGGCTCCAAAGCCCTATCCAGCTCATTCTTTTTAAGCAAAATATTCTATCTCTATGGGTAATAAGTGAATTCTTGCATAGACACTTGTTGAGTGGGCAAGTGTACCTATCAGAAAGTAATAAAGGGTTTTAAAAATGAGTTCCAAAGTTATCGTTGTCAGGCTTCTAATTTATTATTGAGTAATCTATAATATTTTATACTTGTTCAATGTTAATTGAAGGATTATTTGATATTGGAATATATTTAGATGGAGTTTGAAATTATTATTATAAAAAAAAAAAAAAAAAAAAAAAAAGTGAACAGTACCGTATGAACAGTGCAATGAACAGTGCAATGAACAGTGCAACCGCGTATGTACAGTACAATGAACAGTGCAACCGCGTATGAACAGTGCAATGAACAGTGCAAACCCCGTACAAACCGTGTATGAACAGTACAAACCGCGTATGTACGGTGACGGTGACGTCATCGGTGACGTCACGGTGTCTGATACAAACCGCGTATGAACGATGATAACCGCGTATGTACGTACGTGTATGATGTTTTCCGGCATGAATAGTGCCCTGAACAGTATTTTCGGCATGAACAGTAAGGCGGTGAACAGTGTTTTCGGCGGTGAACGGTAAATTTCGGTGTGAACGATAAATTTCGAAAATTTACTATAAAAAGGGGGCTTCACACGAAATTTTCATTTCTTCACCTCTATCCAAGGTTCTCAAAGGTTCTAAGGCCGTAAAACCACCATTTCTCTCATACTAAACCTTCCTAAACTTAGATTTCTCGCGATCTCGAGATTCTACATCTATTGAAGTATTGGAAGTAAGTTTCTTTAAGTTTGAAGCTAGATTTACCGTTCGTTTCTCTTCTCCTTCTCTTTCTTATAGAAATTCATGGTGTTCTTAGGAGAAACTCCGTTCTAAAGCTGAATCTTCGGTGAATTTTTGTTATAATCAAGTAATATTCGGTAGATCTAGTGTGAATCATCTTTACGAGGTAAGGGGAGTTTACTTTAACCTATGAATTATGTTTTGAACGGTTTAATATGCTATTTCAAGATATTTTGATATGATTTTTGTTAGATCTATTGAATAAAAGCTATTTTCTAAGTCAGAATCGTTGTAATTAGTTTAAAATCTTGAGATTTTGGCTGATCTATTATAAACTTGCCGTAGTTGAAATGTTAAAATAATTTTGGTGGTGTGCATCATGCTCAGATATATATATTGCATCATTATATAGAAGAGTTACATGTTTAGGTGGGTAGACATGTAACGGTAAGTTCATCTTGAGTTCTTTGTCTTGTCTTTATCTGGATCCAGACCTAGGAATGGGTCGCTCCTGACCGGCTCGGTTCCTTCGGATTAATTAGGTTGTGAAACCAGTTGGAAACCGTTTTCATCTTGTGCATTAGATGGGCTGGAAATGCATGGGGTTATTCTTTGAGAAATATTTTGCTCTATATATATATAATTTTATTTTATGTTTGGTAAGCTCACCCTTGCATTTCTTTCTATGTCGTTGTGTGCGTGTGTATCATGCGATGATCGTACGGTGGTACGTGAGCGGATGTAGCAGTGTTGCATCTACTTCACGGTGAGGGCCAGTGAAGAAAAGTTAGAAGCTGGAGTTGAGTAATAATGCATCAAAGTCCTTTTTCTTTATATATGAGACCTCATGTCGAGGGAGTCACGTATTATAATTTTTTTTTTGGTATTTTGAATATTATAAACTAAATGTAATATTATGTTGATCTGTTGGATATTTGTTGTAAGGAACTTCATTTTTTTACTTTGAATGAGAAGAGAATTTTTATACTTATATTCTCTGTTTATTTATCTATTTTAAATAAGTATGTGGTGTAGAAACAATGTTCTCGGTCCCTTATAAAAAGGGGTCGTGACAATCGTCCCACAAGGATTGGTTTCTAATTACTAAGGATTTCTCAGTCTAATTGTTTGAACATAATGGATGCGAAATTACACATTTAAAATTAAAGAATTTAAAACAATTATCACCAGATCTCAAAGTTGAAATCACAACACACGCTTTAGGAAAAATTACAGGAGGAAAACCTAGGACATATGAATTTACTCATTCAATCTTTTGTGTTCTTTTTCTAATTAACTTTAAATTTGATGTATGTGTGATTACTAATCATTCGTACAGTTACTATTAATACTCAATGTCATACAATATTAACATTTTTTTCTCTAAATTAACACCTCTAATGATCATGCAAGATATTATCCTATGAAAAACATGAAGAACCTATGAAAAACATGAAGAACCTATGAACTTGTTAATACTCATAGACACTTTGTCTCGTTTTATTCTACAGATCTATTATTTAATCGATGTACGGTCATCTAATAATGTAATTAATTAGAATTATGTTACGAGTGGTCAGTTCACAACACACAATCAAACGCAGTAGGAGAAATACTAATGACAACATAAATCAAATCTAAATTTAATTATAAAAATATCATAAAGTTATGAATAAGAGTTCTCATAACCCTAACTATGAGTTTAGTTACTTATGTTTAAGGAAGAAACCAAAACATTTGTAAATAAAGCCATAAACAAAGTCATAAACAAGGGTGAAAAACAAACTACAGGGAAGATCTCATTCTCCAAGTCCAGTCGCTTGAAGATCTAAATCCTTTAAGAATATGCCAGAAATTCCATGCAAAAGAGAGAGGGAGTTACTCAGAAACTTAGGAATTAAGTCTCAAGAATGAAATGTTGAACCACTACCTTTATTCCTCATTTTATAAGGTTTTTAAGTTTCAAAATCATGTAGATGTGAATTGCGTAGGTAATTACGACCCCGTCAAATGAATGCACGACCATACTTATTCTGGAGTCATAGGCATACTTGATCGTAGCACGTTCGTACATAATAATAAAGCATAGCCATGCTAAAAATAAAGGACTAGGCTATGATTCATCATTAATGGCCTAATTCTCTTGAAATTGTGCTCAAAATATCCATAAATCCCGTGAGTCTTCACACATGCTCATCTACAACAATTAACAGAGTAATTAGTGAAAAAAAATTCATTCAAATCAATAATAAGTGCATATGATCATGCTCGAAAAGTATGTCAAAAAATAAACTTATCAACGTTCTTTCATGCCAAAATTACCACCCAAGCGAGATAATTCTCGCTCAGGCAAGAAAGAACTAGAGAGAAAAGTCTGTTGTAGGATTTCTCACTCAGGCAAGCCAATTCTCCCAGGCGAAGGCCATTTTCACCCAGATAAGAAAACCAACAAAAAATTTGGTCTGAAATATGCATTTCTCGCTCAAGCTAGGAAACTCTTACTTGAGCAACACTTAAAAATCTAGCGACTTAAGCAAATCTACTCCATCTTCAAAAAAAATCATAAAAAATAGAAAAAAAAACTCCAAATCCAATAAACTAGATATATATTTCGAACTTCTAGATGTGTAGAATCTAATACAACTGAAATTAATAAAAAATAATATCTTTATAAAAAATTTATGACCAAAAGAGAAGACAAAGATTAGATTGGGTAAAAATACAAAATTACAACATTTATGTAAAACAAACCCAAATCATTTCTATTACTAAAAAATGGTAAAAGCTCTCAAAATAAGATATATAAAAATTGTTTTGAAGACAAAATAAAGGTATAAATATAAACAACAAATATTTGTTATCACCTCATCAAGTTTTTACCTTAAAAAAATTCACACAAGAAAGTGGATAAAAAAAAATCTTCTATTATTTAACAAAATTAAGGCCAATGTTGCTGAATTTAAATAACAAGAACTTAAATGAGTTAAAATATAAATTGCATAGAATTTAAAGAAATTTAAGTACAAGCTATGTGAGAAGGAATCAAATAAGTGTCAAACATATATAGAGAACTACTAAAATATGATACTTATCAATTCTTTAATAGTGTGACTAAGGTTTGAAATCTAATACTAGGTTGCAAAGCACATTACTAGTTTATTTGCAAAGTTAAAGTTAATATTAAAGTGGACCAAAAGTAACAACTAGGAAGTGAAATTAAAAATACCACTTTAAAAGTTCTAGTAAAACACCATTCTCATTTACAAAATACTAATTAAACATAATAAATTTATAAAAATCTTTTTGCCTATTTTTCTAACTAAACACTAAGTAATTAAATAAATTTTAATTTAATCTTTATTTGACCCTATTAAATATATAATAATATTTATTTATTTTTCCTCCTGTCTCCTTTTCAAATCATACAAAGAATCTCTCTTTTCCATTAAAATCACTTCCCTCCCCTTCTTCCTATTAAAATATTTTTCCTCCCCTCCCTTCTTTTCAAACAAATATTATATTAAACATTATAGCATCCCTTTTCCTTTATTTAATAAATACATCATCGTTAAATCTCCCTACTATAATACAAATTTAAAATTATTAAATAGTTAAACAATAAAATTTTTAACTTAAAATTAGATTAACATAAGAGACTAAATAACAAAATTTTATTAATTTAAATTCTTATAATTGAGGATAAGAAAATAATAATAATAAAATTTTATTAAAAACATTTATTATATTTTATAATTTTAATATAATAAATATTTATACTCAAGCTAACAAAATTATAAATAATAAAATAATATTAAGATTATTTTTTACCAGAGAGATATAATGATCGAATTATTTAGTAATCTGGACACATATTTTTCCAAATTATTCAGACATGTTTAATGCTGCTACAATAAGATAAAGTTGTTGACAATGAAAATTTGCTCTCTCTTTTTTATTTACTTTTATGATTAGCGATATTTTAATATTTTTTTAATTGTTCAATTTTAAAAAAAAATAAAATACTAGTTTCATAATTTCTTAGAATACTTTAACCTTTTAATTAAAAAAAACTAATTATAAAAAATATGTTGAAAACGTTTCTCTTCATAGTAGATGCAAGTCATGCAAGTTGAGTGAAGCTATTTATCGGTCGACAGTGTTTAGTTTGTTTGACTTGTCTTTTGACATTTCTACTTTTAACTTTTTAAAATCCCCCCTCCCCAATTGTTGTGACATGAATTTTTATTTTATAAGTCTTGAAGAATGAGGAATTAGCTGTGTCTAATTTGATTTTAAATGAATGCAGAAGTGGAAAACAATGACAAACAAAAACCAAGAAACAGAATATGCAAAACAGGTTGCAGCTTCGTCAAAATATATAAAATGATGAATTTGAGAACGATCCTTCTAGCAATTGGGAGGATAGACTATGGTAGATGAGATTCATGAAAAATTAGTGTCAGAATCTCCACCACTCCAATTGCTTACTTATCTAGTCTTACCATCAATCTGCATTATGCACTTTTCCAATAAACATATTACTGATTATTGAGTAGCTTACTGTTCTCTAGGAATAGCATAACTCATATGGTCGGATTAAGATTTCAAGGGGGGGGGGGGGGGACATGGTGCCTTTTTACAAGAATAGGAGAGCAGGTTTAGAATCAACGTTGCATAAGAACCAACTGAAAAGGTGTTCCTACAATTGCAAGGCTAGTTATTGATTCTCACAAGTTTTTCAGAAATTGGAAGTAGCACTTGAAATCTTAGAAAATAACTTTATAATAGGAAAATGAAGTTGTTACATGTCAGCTACACAAAGAAATTATGCTACAGTATTTGAAGCCATACTCGTACAATAATTTCGAATCCGATGATGAAAAGAGTCAAAATTGTCCACTGCAAGAAGTCCAGGTTTACCATTTTTCTTTCTTCAGCCTACCTTTCTGCTAGCCTTGAAAAAGTAAACAATGTGATAAATAAAAAGGTTAAGTGGTGATTTGTTAGTTACTTATACTTGACTTAAGAATCGCTACGAGACTCCAGATTTCTGCTATACTTTCCTTCTCAACTTCTGGTTCTAACCCAAGAAAACCTCGAGCAATACCAGGCCTATTAGCGAATGTACAAGAATAGGGAACCTCGAAGCAGTGTAACATAACAAATCGAAAACATTTTGTTTAAAAACTAAATATCTGTTCATTATATGCTTCAGACCGGGATCTGCTTTAAGCGAACTGCAATTGGCATGCCCATGTATCCAACAGCTAAGCAGAAGAGCCACTGTACCAGACTGAGAGGAGTTGTGTTTGCAAAGGTTCCCAAGTACTCAACTATTACAATTTGAAAGAAAACAGTGCAACCAAGGACAGCCACAAACACATGATTATCCCATATGCCTTTAAAAACATCTATTTCCTCCATCTCACGAGAGTTTATCTCATTGAAAACCTGCATAAAGCAAACCAACCCACATCATGTAAGGCAAATTTACAGCAAATAAAACTGTAGTATAATAGAATTGAATCTTTCCTCATTTGGCAATTTATGTTCATATATATCTGCCTAAGAAAATTGGTTATACGAACCTTAGACTAATAAAATTCCTTCTGTCAAGAGGGGCTTTTCAGAAGATTTACCTGACAGAATACGAATGAGTTGAAAATAAGTGTGTTTAAGACTACTTCAGCATTTGGGCCTCTGAGAAAGAAGACCCATTTTCCTATTGTCTGGAGAAACCATATCACTACAAACTGATACATTGCTTGTCCTAAGATATTTCTCCACATGACATTATTGATGAACTCCCCTTTCCTTCCCACTGGTGCACGCTTCATTAAATCATCAGTTGGAGGTTCAGTTGCAAGTGCAAGTGCTCCCAACGTGTCCATTATCATGTTCACCCACAAAAGTTGAACAGCTGTGAGGGGTGCACTGCCTGAAGAACAAAGACACGTAAAATCATAAGATAAGGATTTTTTTTTTCTATTATTATTTATAAGCACATTTTCTCACCATTCTTTGAAGGGAATGAAAAATGAATGAGTGAAACAGGAAAGTAAGTTCAATCAAAGTAGACAAACTTTATTAGACTAATTTTCTAACCTGTCATGCATGCTGATGAGAAGTTCACCAATAATGCAACCACATTAACAGTTAGCTGGAACTGTACGAATTTTTGAATATTTATATAAACCGAACGTCCCCATTTGGCCACTGTCACTATTGTGGAGAAATTATCATCCAGAATTATGACATCAGCACTTTCTTTAGCAACCTGTACACAAATTTTGAAATTAGCATGATTCTTGCATTCTCCTTGGCTTAAAAGATTAAGTTTAATTACATTATCAAAATGAAGTGCATTGTTGTTACCATTTCACTCTATCTTCTTTTGGTTTCAAATATTTGACAGGGAATGGATCATGACTTTCAGGTGATACAGGCATATGAAGAGAAAGAATGAAAATATGGAACAAATAACTTATATTGAAATCTCTATTCAATGACAATATCTCAAATGAGATATATTCATTGCCCTATATGATTGCATTGCACTAACCTCAGTTCCAGCAATTCCCATTGCAAGTCCAATGTCAGCTTCATGAAGGGCAGGGGCATCATTGGTTCCATCACCGGTTACAGCTACAACTTCCCCGAACGTGGTACGCAGGTGTTTCACCAATGTATGTTTGTCTAGAGGTGAGGATCGAGCCATAACCTTAAAACAAAATTAAACATACTATTACAGTATTATTTAAAGCATCATCCATTTCCCTCGTTAAGAATAGAATCAACCAAAGATGTTATTTGTATAGAAAGAATATGAAGCACCTGAATTTTGGGAATCAGTTCAAACAATTCCTCCTGAGTCTTCTCTCTAAAATCTGGACCCTCAATGGCTATGCCATCATCTGTTAAAATCCCACATTCCCTGGCTATGGCCTTAGCAGTGTTAATATTATCTCCTGTAACCATTCTTACCATTATTCCAGCTGAACGACACACTTCAACAGATTCCTTAACACCAGGACGAACAGGATCTTTGATACCAACAATTCCTATACAAGTGTAGCCAGAAACAGGAATAGGGTCTTCAGCAGAGAATCCATTTTCCAATTCCATATAGGCAAGGCACAAAGTTCTAAGTGCCTCACTGGCAAACTGGTTGATTGTACTCTTAAGATAATTACTTGATTCTTCATCAATGGAAACAACATCACCATTTGCGTTGACCACCTTGTCACAAGCAGCAAGAATGATTTCAGAAGCACCTTTACAATGAGCCCTTAAACCTCCTTCAGGTAGCCCCAAAACCACACCCATTCTTTTCTTCTCGGAGTTAAATGGCTCCACTTTAACAACTTTACATGCTTGTTTCTCTGCCTGAAAATCCCCACCAAGTGATAAACCAAACTCCAATATTGCTGACTCTGTTGGCGTCCCCAAGATCTCACGTTTACCTCTTTTATTAACCACAACCTCTCCTCCAGTGTTGTTAAATATTGATTGTAGCAACAGTTTCAAAGAAGAATCTGGGAGTTCAGAACACAAACTAGAATCACCATTGGTCACTTCCTTGATATTCATACAAATGCATGTTTTCACCACAGTCATGCGGTTGGTTGTTAGTGTCCCAGTCTTGTCACTACATATAGTTGTGGCTGATCCCATAGTTTCACAAGCAGCCAAATGCCTTACCAAGGCTTTGTCATTCATCATCTTCTTCATTGCAAATGCAAGACTCAATGTCACGGCTAATGGTAACCCTTCTGGAACAGCAACAACAACAATGGTAACTGCAATGGCAAAGAATTCCAACATCTCCATTGCATCATCCGCTGACCACCACCAGAATCTTCCTTGTTGGAGTTTACGGCTCATGAGTCCTTTCACCAAAACTGCAAAAGTAACCACCGCGAAGAACAGTCCTAACTTCCCAATAATGGTTGCCACTCCATTCAGTTTCACCTGCAATGGAGTTTCATCATCTCCACCTTCACTCAGAGTTGCCATCAATTTACCCCATTGAGTCCTCATCCCAACAGTGGTAACCAACATGGTGCATGATCCATCTTGGACCTTGGTTCCAGAAAGAAGAAATGGATTTTGGGAAGTCACCATCACTGGCTCACTCTCACCAGTTAAACTTGACTCATCAATCAACATCGAAAATCCTGAAACAAATAAACCATCTGCAGGGACTTGGTCTCCAATGGCAAGATGCACAATGTCACCAGGAAGTAAATTATATATTGACATTTTCTGCCGATAACCATTTCTTGTAACCTGCATGGAAATCTTTTTCTTCTCCTTGTCTAAGTCCTTGAATTGCAACGATTGGCGATAATCACTTGTTGCTGTCACCAAGACAACTAGTAAGATACTTGCAACAATTCCAAGACCATCATGAGCTCCTTTGGGCCATCCTTCTGTTAATATGCCAACTATCAGAGACACAAAAGCACACACTCCAAGGATCATCAGAGTCATGTCTTGAAGGGCTTCATAAACAAAAACCCAGAAACTCCGAACTTCACTTTCAGTAAATTTATTGACTCCAAAAATATCTTGCCTCCTGTGCCGTGATTCAGCATCTCCGCTAAGCCCCTTAGTAGTTGATGTTGAAAGCTTTTCGACAATACCATTTACTCCACCATGAAACTTAAGCTTCTTTACATCGTGCCCTTCAACAATAGACCCCAATTCATCAGCACAGATTTGGAATCCTGCTGCTTTAACTTCATCAGGTACAACGTAATCGCTTGGTTGAACACCTGCGGGTATGATCACAATTCACAAGTAAACAAATTGACTCTTAAATGAAGACTTCTAATTTTAGAATAATTCTGAGTAAACTTGCCTTGAATAAATTGAAATGCAGCTTTGGAAACCAACACAGCAACCCTTAGCTTCTCCTGCATTAAGGAGAGAATATCATAATTCATACTTGGACAGGTCACAATCACACATTCTATGCGGTATTACTTTGAGAAGGCAATAGAAGAACCCTGCTCAAGAGTATTTTCGAAAGAAAAATAGTCTATTATACTGTTTCGGAGATGAACAAGGGAGAAAGCAAAATTACAAGCAGACATTTACTAACAACAAATAGCACGAGACCAGAATTAAACAAAGCATTGTCTATTGTAATGCATGATTTTCTGCTTGCACTGCTATTTCTGATGAGTATGATTTTAATCTTCATCGTACTTCTCAAATGTAGCACACGAAAGTTGCTCCAAAGCCTATTAGATAACGTTAAGAAACATGACATGGCAAAAACCTTAATACATGCTCGTGTTTCTTAAGATTCTGGATCAGAATTATAAAGAATGAGATATAACAAGCAATCTGGACCTATGCTAATTTGAAATCCATGAATAAATCTATAAAAGGATGTTATGCGATGATCATGTTTTGGTATTTTGCAAAATAAAGATCTTTTAAGTAAACAATTTCTGTCTTTATGTCTTCACTCCCTTTAATATTTGATTTGTACGAAGGAAAAGGTAATACCAAAATTGTATTTGAATATTTGCACTCAGAGAATAGAAATTACTACTTCTGTTTTATTTATTTTTTTAACACTTCAGCAATTTTTCCTTCACTTTTCAGTGTTAATTTATAAAACTAATGAACAGTTAATATTTTTATAATTTTATTTTTAATAATTAATATTTATTTAATAAAAGTTAATATTAGTAAAGTAGTTAATATAACAGATGAAGGGTATAATAAGAAGTTAACTCATATTTTTATAATTATTTTTACAAAACCTTAAAAATTATATAATATGATAGCAAGATGGATAAAAATAAGATATGATAAAAAAATTATTTTTTGTTTGATGCATGTTAAAATAATATAACAGATGACACTATGTCGTCCTATTTTATATTTGAAATAAGTAGAAAATAATAAACAAGATCAATTATATTTAAATGATAAAATTACTCTTTTATTGAAATTAATATAATTTTAAAAAATATTTTTTAAAATCTTTGGATTTCTTAATAAAAATACATCTTAAAAATTAAAAATAATTTTCTGTACATACAATATTAAATTATAATAATGTTCAAATAATATTTTTTATATAAATAATATTAAAATTATATTTTAAAATAAATATTTTTATAAAGTATTAAAAAAACATAAAGCATGCAGACCTGGTTGGTACGACGCATAGCAGCTGCTTCATAGCGCTTGGAGAGGTTGGCAGTGAAACGAAAGCGTCTTTTGGGGTTCTTTACGACCCCACATACTTTCCTCCACTTTTGAAGAGCCTCTTCAGTAGTGTTCTTGGACTTGACACCTCCAAAATTCTCATTTAAATAACTCTCCATCACCCTTTCAATTTGCTTTGCTCTTTTACTTCTTATATGCTTTCTTTGTTATCAAATCGAATTGGAGACTCTCGTGAACCCTGGATTCATGTTAAGAAAGGCATGCTAATAGGCAGCAACACCGAAACGGCGACCAATTGTGGCATTCTTAGAAATTAAGGTTAAGGTTTGGTTTGGATGTCGCTTGGAGAAAAGAAGGGATAGAGTTTGGAGGCAAAATGTATGGATATGGGAAAGAGGGAAATGAGTGAGGATCCGAAATTTTGTATTGCTTGAGAATGAATAACGGTTTATTTCTTCTGTTGTTATCTGATATTTCGGGAAAGTGGGGATGAACGAATTGGGCGGGGTCAACGGTTGCACCCTTTTTT
Source organism: Abrus pulchellus subsp. cantoniensis (assembly GCA_024086825.1). Lineage (NCBI taxonomy): Eukaryota > Viridiplantae > Streptophyta > Magnoliopsida > Fabales > Fabaceae > Abrus > Abrus pulchellus. The sequence goes on from CM044049.1 coordinate 31,928,428, forward strand.
CTCAAAATTAAATACCAAATATAAAATGCATTTTCGGTTCTTTTAGCTCCTGTAAACAGGTTATAGTATACATCCAAGGTGACTTCATTCAGACAAGTTTATGATTATTTTGCAATATTTCAGTTTTAACCTAATTTGGGACTTGACTTAAGTCCTGTTTTATTATTTTAAAACCCTGTCTCGTCTCCTAAGAGTATAAACTATACAGTTTCATCGTATGAATGCTGTAAAGTGTGCGTATGTATGTTGGAAAGTGTGCTATGTTGTCCTATGTCCTAACTGTAGTCTAAAAAGGCACTAAACCCTTTTGTAAACTCCATCCAAAATTTATTTTATTTTTGACATACAATTCAAACAGTAGTAATTTATTTCATTTCATTTTCTTCCATTTCACAATAGAAAAAAACTCTTAGATTTGATTTAAGATTCATGTATGTGAAAAAAAAAATTTAAAGAAAATATTGTGTTAGCACTAAATTAGTGTTAGTTAAAGCAAGAAGAATTTGATGCAACTTGACATCTAAACTCGTCAATTTTAAGGCTAGTTGCGTGATAGAACTTCACGAAACAATTCGGAAAAAAAAAAACAGAAGAAAATAAACAAAATTGAGAAATTTGATGGATGAGGCAAAGAAAAAAAATGTACAAAGAAGAAAGTACTATGAATAGAATGTATGTGTTTCAACTTTCTATTAAAAAATGTATCATAAAATTAGTAAATGCTTCATAAAAATATTAAAATCCATTAGAACTTTGTCTCTAATAGTTTTAAGAGTAAAAAAAAAAAAACATTCTACATTAACTCACTTCCATTGCTATTATATAAACAAGCATACTCCAAGACGGATAAATCCTCTCACATTGAAAAATAACTTTATACAAGGGAGTTTAAGAGGAATGAGAGAATGAACAACTTTCTTATATAAGATTGTGATGCAATTGGCTCACACTTGATTGAGATTAGTTCAACTCTTGTAATGAAAACTGACTTTACATAACAGACTTGGATAGAACTGAGAGAAAATTATGCATATTTATAAAGATATTTTGATACTCAAGTTAGTGATAAACAAAGTATTATTATCCATGAAAATTAAGCATGGCTAGAGTAAAAAGGTATGTAAGGGTAACGTAAGTGACTCACAATTAATTGAGATTAGTCTTTCGCTTTCAGATTCAACTCTTGTAACGAAAACTAACATTACATGATGAAGTTGAACAGGACAAAAGAAGAAGGTGAATATATACTTACAAGAATATTTTGACACTTTAAGTGGGTGATAATATGAATAAAGTATCAATATCTAAAGACTAAAGTGAAAAGGACATCTTATGCAAGGTTGTGATGCAAGTAAGTTGCAATATATTAAGATTAATTTAACTTCTCTAAACTTAAATAGTATTTATAAAGAACTAACGATTCTATTACTTGAAAGAGACGAATATGTAGTGAAAAAAAAATAGTACTTAAATATGATTTTGAAGAACTTTAGTTGTTAGAGTTCAATAAAATAAATTATAAAAATGATTAAAAATATGCAAACAACAACAATACTTTTCATTTCTTTTAAAAAATTATAAATTAAATGGAATATTACAAAATTTGTTTGCAAATTGTTTTAATACGTAATAAGCAAAACATTTACTATCCAGGCAATAAAAAGGTTACCTTTACAGTTTTGAATGTAAAATTTTAAAATTTGTAAATATTAATTTACTTATTGCCTGTCTTGTATTAGCTAGTCGCAAATATTTAAACTTATTATATAATAAAGTTTTTTTTAGTATATAAAAGCTTTATATTAGAAACATTCATAAATTGGTTCAATTTAATATATTACCAAAATTGAATTAAATAATTAAATTAAAATTTTGTCAAACTGAATATAATTAAAAAAAAACCCATACATAAAATCAATTGAATTTTAGATTTAATTTTAAAATGATCAAATCTAATTTAAAGTGAATTGAATGCATGCATAATTTAATTTATAAAATTAACTTAAAGCTCATATTTCTATAAGTAAAATTTATAAAATCAATATAGCAACTTAATTTTCACCATAATTTGACTATCTGAATTACATCTTAGTAAGATGTCTATTTAATTTATTTTAGTATTTACTTTTAATACTATTTTGACTAATATTTTAAATTCATATGTGATAATTGATACTATAAATAAATCATTATTATAATTATTGTGCAATTTTAAATTTATTTAGCATTAATCATATATGTTTATAAATAAAGATATAAAAATTTAATCATTTCATTTAATCTTAATCAATTTTAATTAAATTTAATATTATATTCAAACTAGTTCGGACAAAATCACAATTTTTTTTCATGATCGAATAAGGAATTGTTTGTCTATAAAACACTCTAAAATAACCACAAGCAATTAGGTGGTGAGGTGTGTGAAAGGATCCAGGAAAGTTCTTGGTGAAAATTGTCATGTCTCAAACTTTGACAGCGAAATTTATCGATTGATTGATTATTTATAATAAAAAAGTTAGTTATTTACAAATAATAACAATAATTTCTTGCTCATTTACTCAATTAATTAAAAATGTATTCATACTTATAACCCTTTTTATTATGATTAATATATAATTTTGATCGTTTAATAATTTTTTTTACTTAAACTTAGTTTCTTAAATTTCATAATTACAATTATCAAATTCTTCCATTAATCTTATTTTATATAATTTTAAAATTTTTATTTTTATACTCAAATAATTATGATTATGAATATCATGAAAGTACTTAGTTTCAATTTAATTCACATAACAGTGAAAGCTAACAGCAATATATTACAGAACACAAAATTCCTTACAAGCAAATGTTAACAAATGTTTAGCCTATTTTTTTCCTTGTTTTAAAATAAGAGTTTATCTTATAAACTCTTTTTATACTATATATATATATATATATATATATATATGTATAAACTAAAAAAATTATAATAAATTATACTTATATACTTATTAAAATAAATTATAAAATTGATAAACTATATTTATAAAATTTTTAAAACACAATTTAAAGTCACAAATATTCAAAAATCACATTTGACTTATTATAATCTGGTAGTTGTGCAAGGCAAATTTTTTTTCCTTACGTTATAATGCACTTATAATTTTATACTTTGTTTAGGAGTTAGATATGAGAGGGAAAGTAGAGAGTTAGAGGAATTTAATTTATGTTTGGGAGTTAATTATTTTAGAAAAAAAGGTTTAGGGGGTTTTTTTTAAATCTCAACCCCCAAAACTCTCTTAATCTTAATTTTATAAGTTTCTCCATTCTGAGATTTTTTTAAAATAAAATTATGATTGACTAATTTATCCTTTGATTGTTTCTCCTTTCTTATGATTAGGGTTGCTCTTTCACTTTATCTCTTAAGCCTTCAATCTGCTATGTATTTCTCTGGCTCTATGCTCTTCTCTCTATATCTCTCTCCCTCTATCTCTTAGGCATTCATTCTGCTCTGTATTTTTCTCGCTCTATGCTCTCCTCTCTATATCTCTCTCCCTCTCTGCTCTCTATTCTTTGCTCTCTACTCTTTGCTCTCTCGGTCTTCTCTCTAGCTTTGGTCTCACGGTAATTTACTAATAGAAATAGTGTTTGGTCAAGTTGGTTCCTCAAGGTAGATCTCTCTTTTCTTTCTATTTTTGTTTATAACCAATTTTTTATATATTTTTTTAACTTTTTATTTCATTTTGCAGGCCATATTAATATTTGGTTAAAGGTATATTTGGTATACGTTTATCTTGTCAGTGCAGTAGAATGAAGAGAAAAAATATATATTTCTTTTATGACTTCTCATTCTGAAAGTATTTCCTTCTTTTCATGCCTATTTCTTCTTTATTGTGAAAATATATACTTGATTTACATGTCAAGGTGTATGTTTATATTTGATATCTAGTGTTTTTCTCAACTAACACTATTTGGTCATGTGTTCTTATCTTACCTTTATATGTATATCTAAGAATGAATATAAATGTGTAATTTTAAAAATGAAACAATGTTAAATAGACATTAACAATAGTTACAACTTTGAATATTAGTTGTATTACTAGTGTTATTTGTTTTATAGTTTATATTTTAAATTTATATTTAAAATGAGTTAAAAAAATAACAAAAAAAAGAAAAAAATTATTTCTATTATAAATATGAATATGGCAATTAGACATGTAACACAATGTTAACTTTTGTTATTTATATTATGGTTATATTTTAATATTTTTCAGTTATTGTTAATATTTAGATATACTGATAAAAAGTATTTTTAATATATAATTGATATTATTTATTTATTTTGCTTACTTAATAAATTTAAATGAGTGAAATATAATTTGAATGTCTTTCTTTTATTTAGTTTATTAGAATGTTTTTCTTCATATTGATTATTAAATGAATGAAATAAAAAATAAATAAATACTTTTCAAAAAGTGTGATATTAATTAAAAAAAAATAAAAAAATTATTTTTCTAAAATAATAGCTTTAGAGTGAGAATTTTTTTAAAATATAAAAAAATAGAAATATGAAATTTAAAAATTTTAATTTTTAGAAGAAGAAAAATATATAATTTATATTATTTGAAAAAAAATTAAAAAAATAACAATAAATTATTTTTTTTCAAAATATATTAATTTTTAGAGTGATATTTTTTAAAAAATTTATAAAAAATAAAAATATAATGTTTAAAAATATATTTTTAGAGTAATAGTTTTAAAATATATTAGTTTTTAAAAATATTAATTTTTAAAAGAAAAATATTTAATATTTATATTTAAAAAAATAAAAATATAAATATAAAGAGTAATAATGAAGATAATAATATCATTTATATTACTAACACTCCTATCACCTTTTCTTCTACATATTAAACATTCAAATAAAAGAGAATTTTTAATCTCTCTTCTCTTTTCCTTTAAATCTTTCTTTTTCCTTTCAAACTCTCAAACAAAACTTTAAGAACTACTAATAATATTAGAATAATTTATATAATTGATCATAAAGTCTTGTCCATCATTAATAGTACAAAAAAATTTATTCTTATTAAATAGTTTAAAATTATTTAAAGTTAAAATTGTTTATATATATATATTTAAAAATAAAATTAAAGTTAAATAAAATTAATTTTTTAAAGTAAAAGTATTTGATAATAACATGATTTTTTTTATTTTGATAAAATATAAAATAAAGATTAAAGCGATATTTAATAGAATTGAATGACTTATTAATGTATAATCTTGTAGAACTATTGAATAAATATAAATTAAAAGAGTTTATATATTTTAAAAATTATTTAAAATTATATTTAAAATTTTAAAGTTAATTAGTAATTTTTTTATTTTTTATCTTTTTAAAAGATATGCATAATTAAGTTTTATGTACGTAAGTTAATTTTTTTCCTTTTCATCTCCATAATAGTTTTTTTTTTAATTTTTTATCTACTCTATTTTTTCTGTCCAAATATATTTAATATTAAAAAATATTTTTAAATATATAAAATAAATAATAATTAATTATAATATTACATTAATATCATTTAAATTATTTAATGTAAACAAATTAATTTTTCAAACAATTTTAATTTTATAAAATATTTATATAATTATAAATTTTTAATTACTAAATTCACATCTTTTAAGTAATTTTATAATTATAATTTACAAGTTCATACCTATCGTTATTTTACTAAATATAGCTTAAAGAAAGAGAAAGATTTATAAAAAAAAAATTAATTCATTTTTAAAACTTGTTATTATTATTTTTTTATTTAATGAAAAAATATTATTTTATTTTTCATAATTTGTATAAAATAGTGTTTAATAAAATTTATTTTAAGAGAGAGAAAGTGAAAATAAATTAGCAAAACATTATCGCACTAAACATCGATTAGAAAATGCGATTAAAATTAGTAATGACGGATCATATATGCAGTGGAGGAAGTAGTAGGCAGTGTGTTGTAGAGTACGAAAATCTACGGTTGAAATCGACGGGGATCACCGTTCACAAGCTCCTACACACGGCACAAAGGACTTCAACTTCATTTCCTAGCCACACCGTGGAGAATCAAGATCTTCTTCGTGCGCGCGAAGATGAGCAAAGGACCATGTCTCTTTTCCGATATTGGCAAGAAAGCCAAAGGTGACTCAACAATTCATTCAACGTTCTCTTTTCTCGATCGCTATCCGTTAAATATTAATGCATCTGTTGTTTCTCTCTTATAGATCTTTTGACTAAGGACTACACTTCCGATCACAAACTCACCATCTCTTCCTATAGCACCGCCGGAGTCGTAAGCCCTACGCAATTTCCCCTCTTTCCGTTTCCGATTTTAACTTTCTCGCAGCGATTTGCGATTTTTAGTTCCTTCGGATTCTTCCAAGGTCAAAGCATTATTATTCACTTTTCGCAAGCTTTTGTGATTTTCTTTTAATGCTTTTTATTTATTTATTTATTGTTTTTTGCAATAGGATGACTGTTAGGAGGATATGGTGAAACTCTTGAAATGAAACTCAAAGTTGACACCAAAATATGATTTATCTGGATTCATATTTTTTCTGTTTGATTATGAACAAAGCATAACCTTCTTCAGATTAGATTGTTATTACGTTATTAATCGACTAAATACTCATTTTAGGCCCTCAAGCTGTAAGCATCAATTATTTTAGTCCTGACTTTACAAGAATCTCATTTTAATCCTTGACTGTACAAAATGACATTTATTTTAGCCATATTTTATATAAAATAACAAAAAATGAAGTAGAAAGGGACTAAAATGAGAGCTTTTTAAAACATTAAGGACTGAAGTGAAAATTTTATAAAGTTAAGACTAAAATGGGTATTCACTCATTATTAATCTATAGAGTATAGACAAATTTGTCTGATGTTTATGTTACCTAATTTAGAATCTTAACATACTATTTTTTTGTGTGCTTGGTGCCAGGCTGATATTTCATCAAAAGAAAAGTGACAGTAACACACTCTTTTGAACGCAATTTATAACACACTTCTTCTGATGGGTTCATTTTGTAGAAAGTTTAAGCACTTGACTGTTTACTGTTTAATTTTTTAGAGATTAAATCAATAATAAGAATTGTGTTGAATAGTATGTTCAAAAGAGTGTTTTCTTCATCATAATGGAGCATGTAGTTTCAAAATATGAACATGAAATACAGGTGTCTGTTTAGCGGCAACACATAGTGTGTGGATAGTCAAGAATCAATTATCTAAGCTCTTTTTCCCTATTAAAAAAAATTATCTAAGTCATTTTACAGGAAAAAGATAAAAAAAAACTATATGCTATATAACTTGGTTGTTTTTGTGAAAGTGCTGATGTATTGGATACGTGTTCTGAATCTGGAAGAAATGTAGATCCAAAGGTGAATATAGTTTATGGAAAAAAAAAAACAATCTTGAAGGGAATATTTATACACTTATAACCAAATAAAGTTATATCAGGCATTGTGCCACACTGCCACTTCCATATCAGGAATTGTTCTAAAAATTACCACTGAAGTTAATGAGTGTTTCTTTAGAAAATAACTAGCTAATTTCATTGTGAAATAGATGTTAGAAACAATAAAGCAAGTTGTTTGCTTTACCAGCATACTACTGGAAATTTTGTTTTGTACTCATACAGAGCATGAAGGAATTGCTGAGAATAGACTGAAGAGGTTGAGATAAATTGAGAGAAAACTGTTGAAATAGGATTTATGAATTACTTTAGGATTAGATTAAAGATTGGCTGCCAAATGGAGGTTGAAAGAAAGCCAAAATATTCTTTTTCCCTTCAACATGGTTTGGATGTTTGTCCAAGTTAATCTCAATGAAAAGAATTATTTTAGGAGTTTAGGTCATGTGCCATGTTCATGAAATGGGGAAATAAATATTCTCTGAGATCAAGTGATAGAGCTGAGATGTGATTTGGACATAGTCATAGGTTCGATCCATTGTAAACTAATATGCTAATATATAGTTGACAGAGAGGGTTGATATGGGCAATGGCCACTGATTAACTTTGAAACGCCCTGGTTCATTGAATGCATATTGAGGGACAATTAGCTGAGTCACAGCTCAAAGTTGTTTTGTCTCTGTTGTTTGGGAGAAAAGGTGGCTCAAGGAATGGGATTATCAAGGAAAGGAAGGATTGGGTGTGTAGGACAAAAAGATGCTTCATAGTTGAGTGACAATTTTTTTTTTTATTGTATGTTTCATCTTTCATTTTGTTGTCTCATGACCCCTTTTTTCAGAAAAAATAAAACTCGGAATAAGTATTTTTGTGCTGTCCAGTTCTACATTTTTTAGAAAATTTAATGCAGCTTTAAGATTGCTGCTTCTGTTAATGTTTTATTTACTTTGTATTTCAAATTTCTTCTAGGTTAATACAAACTGCATGTTTATTGTCTGAGCATTTGGGGGAAAGTAGATGTGTTAATGGCAATGACGGGTAACTTAAATTGCATCATATCTCAATGCAATTTCTATTATATATATATATATATTGTATTATTATCCATTTCTGCTTTGGGCCGTTCAATAACAAGCTAACATAAGGAATAATAATCTATTCTCAATGTAGCAATTTCATGTTAAAGCTAATGCTTTACATTTGACCGGTAGCTGTGAAAAATACTTTTAGGAGTTGGAGTGAAACTATTAATCTTCTGTGTATTCCTGAATAGTTGTATCTTTGTGTCTAATTCTATGTTAATCATCTTAAAATGTGGCTAGTTATTGTAATATCTAGTTGTGTCTTGAATTCATGATGGTCTTGTAGTGCCATGTAATGTGCAACTATGCACATAATCATTTCAGATCACTTGCATGGAGCAAAATATACCAAATATGCTTTTGAATCTGATTTCTTTCTTCCTCCCTCTCTTTTCCTCCATTCAGACCATTACCTCAACAGCTGTGAAGAAATCAGGACTCTCAACTGGGGATGTGGCAGCACAGTACAGGCATAAGAACACAATTCTTGATGCCAAAGTTGACACAGAATCAAATGTGGGTTGCTTTGATTTTCAGTTTTTTTGTGTATGTCCTTCTGTAAATCATCTTGTTTTCTTCCTTTTTTTGGCAGATCTCAACAACCCTCACCTTCACTGACATTCTTCCATCTACCAAGGCTATTGCTTCATTTAAGTTACCTGATTATAATTCTATAAAGGTACATAAATTTGCATTTTCTGGCTTGGAAATTTTACTGCTTGCATTCTTTCTGAAAATTGGCTGTGTTATGGCAGTTAGAGGTTCAATACTTCCATGACCATGCTACCTTAACAACAATTATTGCATTGAACCAATCCCCAATTATTGATGTTTCCGCCACGGTTGGTACCCCAAGCATTGCATTGGGTGCTGAGGCAGGCTACGACACTACATCTGGTAGTTTTACTAAATACACTGCTGGAATTAACGTGACAAGACCTGATTCATCTGCTTCAATAATTCTGTAAGCTTCTTGTACCTGTAAGCAAGATTCATATACCAAAATTCTAGCACATACAACCATGTTGATAGTTCACTATTTTTGTTTACGATGTTTTTGTTCTTTCCTTTCAGTTGTGATAAGGGAGACAGTATTAAAGCGTCATACGTGCATTATCTAGACCAATTGAAGAAGAGTGCTGCTGTTGCTGAGGTCACTAGGAAGTTCTCCACAAACCAGAACACTATTACCGTTGGAGGATCTTTAGCTGTTGACCATTTGACTCACGTCAAAGCAAGGTTCAACAGTCATGGAATGCTTGGGGCCCTCCTGCAGCATGAAGTCATACCAAAATCAGTGCTGATAATATCCAGTGAGGTTGACACCAAAGCCCTGGATAAAATTCCCAGGTTTGGTTTGGCCATTGCCCTTAAACCTTAAGGGTCTTCTTCATGTGCATAATTAGAATTCTAAACTTAATTTAATTCTTTTTGGATGACCCACGAAGGAAGGGCAAAATAATTATTCCCACGCACGAGTGTTTGTAGGCTCTTCATGACTGTCGATGAATATTTAGATATCTTAAGGTCAAACATTGGCTTCTGTTTGCCCACTTTTTGCTTTCATTTTCTGCTTGCCTCTGTTGTAGTAGACATCATGTTTTGGGAGATATGGTAATTATGTTCTCTAGGTTGAGTTTAACCATGTGTTTGTTTTCTTAAATCTAATTGCTAGAATGTTTTCTTTCGTATGGTCTTTCCATACTGTCCGGCTATTGTTAACTTGAGTTGTCTTTCTTTGAATAATGTGGAACGATGGAAGCAGGGTCGGACTGGTCCTAGAAATTTTAATTGGTGGCCATCTATTTAATAAGAAAGGGAACACTCATGGATGGTAGGGAGGGATGAGTCGATAGGGATCCCTCATCTGATTAATTCTTCGGATGATATTGAGATGGAAACTTTTTAATTAGGGAAACGAAAGATATTTTTCTCCCTAGTTTATTTTAGGGAGAGAGGCCATTTTAAATCAAAGTAGACAAATTCCCCTGACAAAGATTCTTCCTCTGTTCCAGCTTTCCCTCCGGTTCATAATTCAACTGTCCCCCAAACATACAAGGTTAAGGATCAACAAATGTTTATTATTTTTTCCTTTGTATTGTTTTGACAAGAAACGTTTATAAAAAGTTTATCAACTTTATGTTTAAAATCGGTCATAAGAGTTTATAATAATAAAAATATCAAATTAATTACTTTAAAATTTGCTTTACATGTCAAATTAAAAAGATTTTGCAAATGGCACATATTAATTTTTTAAAAGTAATTAGATTTTTTTTTTTTATATTTTTAAATGTATTTTCATTTCATTATATACTGTTAAAACAATGGTACGATATTGGATACTTTATAGTTTTTCTATTGTGCTTCAGACTTCCACGATTCATGTTCTTATAGCCATCGATATAAAAATAATTTATTCAATTGACAAGATTGGCTGGCTACCTATTACCTACAGAACAAGTAGTTATTGTAATTCTTTATAGTTTATATTTTTATTGGAGTTGTTAAATGGCTTACTGTTGCCAATCGTAAAGGCTAAAATAGTATAAATATATCACTTTTAATAAAAAAATTAAAAAAGAAAAAGAAACAAGAGAATTAATCATGACCGTTTAATAATTTAAGTATTAGTCGTCGACAATGCTGAATGGTATGGTACTGGTAAACAAATTGAAAGATTTGGAAGAATTCTTCAAGGTCACCAGCAGCCTTGAAAATTTTCAATTTCTTGTAATGTCCTTAACACCGTAGTTGTCTCCCAACACTGATTCCTCATCAAACAATTGAAGAGCCACAAGGAGAAGCAATTGGCTGTTACGAGCTCGCGCTTCAGACAATTCTCCAATGCAGTATAGAAATCTAATGTTTATAAACTATTCTCAAAGTATTCCTCAATCAGTTCAATCTTGTCCCACAAATCAAGGTGGCAGATGAGGGTTTGAGGGTAGAAGGGTGCGACGTTGGTGAGGACCCAATTGTCAGAGTGGCTTTGGTTGGAGACGTAGGTGAAGAGTTCGTTGGGGACCATATGGAGACTTGGAGGATCGTGTTCTTCAGGACATCGAAGATCTCTGCATTGGCAATGTAGATCTTCACTTAAAATAAAGGACCTATATGTATTTTAAAAAAATAATAGGAGTTTTTTTAAGCATGCAAAAACCTGTTAATCCACAAATTATTTCTCATATCAAGTAAAAAAAAAAAATCAACTCTAAATCCTTCCACTATTTCTCTTTATAAATCTCCCTACTTGTCAGATGAAGAAACGTTTAAATTCGTTTTATGTTTCTAAGACATTAAAATGCATTCATAATTTTATTTAACAATATCTTTGTCCCTGTTTATCTATCTAGAGAAAGAAAAAATTATATGGACCTTCTTTTGATTCTTCAATTACTCAAATAATATAAATATTGTATGTGGACAAAAAAGAATATTAATGAAAGAATAGCAATGAATACAAATACTTAATTTATTAAGACCAATAAAAAATAATTGTCATAAAAATTATTTATAATATTAATTGATATCTTATATATATATATATATATATTAAATGAATAAATATATTTATAGGAATACAATTCTTATTTCTCTAGATAAATAAATGGAAAGAAAGATGTTACTTACTTAACCAGGTAGTCAAGTAGAAGGATTAACAAAAACAAATAGTAAGAGAATATATTATTATTAAATAATATTTTTATAATGTATTCAAAAGCATATAGTAACAAGTTAAAAATGATTTTTTTATTAAAAATAAAAATGTTTATTGTCTGAAAATCATAAACAATAACTAATACATAATTCTTATAATAATTTTAAATATTTAATAAAGTATATTAAATATTTTCTTAACATGTACAGTGAGTACGCATTAAAAAACCTTTAAAAAAACAAAAGGAAACATCTATGCTCCAAACTCAAGTTGAAGTAATGTTGGATCAATTTTAGTTTACTTGTTAATTGTGAACAACTTTGGAATGCAGTGCATTGATTAGTGGCTTTTAGGCTTTAAAAGAGTATCCTAAGGATATTAAATTAGACATACTTTATTAATTTTTTTATTTTAGTTATTTGAAAAGCACTAGTTAACAATTTATCATGTGCCTTGTAGGAGACCGGGAAATAATTGCCTCATGTTATTGAATCTTGTTAGTATCAAAAGGAAAACTTGTTATGACATCATCATTTACCAATCGGTTTCATTCCGTGAACTTTAACTCTTAAATCGAATTTAAATATTTAGATAAGTTAATTTTTTATTAAGAATAAACAGTACTTATTATGTTAAAAAATAAACTATAATAAATAATATTTTAATAAAAAATATTATTAATAAATGTTCAACTTCAACCATATATTTGGACGAGAAAAAGATTGAGAAGAGTAAAGAAAATCTAGAAAATAAAAATAAAAACTTGATGTATTTAAATATATAGAGAGATAAGTGTTAATAAGACATTTTAACATACTTTTCACTTTGTCGGTTAAATTTTATTAAAAATTAAAAAAATATAAATAATATTAATTTAAAAATGACACCAACATTATTTATTAATGGAGTTTAGTCCAAGTGACAAAATTTTCTTGTGATAAACTTACTCATCACATTTAAGTATGTGATCTAGCTAAATTAGATGAGGAAAAAAAATGTGCTAAAGAGTATATTGTTAACATTGAGGATATTAATAATTAAAAAAAATATTAAAATGAAAGAAATGATAAGAGAAGAGGAAGTGTAGGGCTAAGAGATTTATGTAGATATTAATATAAAAAATTTAAAAAGTATTTCAATGAATTATTAAAATTTTAAATTTTAATTTAACATAGTTGTTTTTAATATAATATAATTGTTTTTTATACATCTAAATAAGTAGAAAATTTTTTATTTTAAGTCGTTCAAAAATTAATTTTTTAACTTTATTTTTATTCTATTTTTTTATCTCTATATTTCTTTCTTTTGTATTTCCTTTCTCCTGTTTTGTAGGTGAAATTTTCTATATAAGCCGAGAGATACTAAATACTAAAAGAGTATGATTAATGAATTTGATAGTTGCAAATTACCCCGCTAGGGAGAATTTGGGGGTTGGGCGGTATTTTTGACATAGAAGATAGGGGAAGAAGAAATTAAGGTGAGCATTTAAGAGACGTCACATGTGCCATTAATTGCCTTCCCAAACCATATTTATGACCTCTTGCAGGGAATTTCTCACAGCTCCCAAAACTCAGTAGTACTAATAACAGCAGCATTGAAAAAGCTTTTGAAAACTCAACAGGACACTGTGCAGAGTGTGATTCAATTCAAAACAGATGAGAGGTTGGAATCAATTAGGGGTTGTTGAGACCATCTACGAGGAAGAATGCGAATTTTCCTCTACCTCCTCTCTCTCCCCTTCACCTTCATTTTCCTCTTCTCCTGCATCCCTCCACTCCAGAGTAGAGGCCTGGTAATTATTCCTTCTCTCCATTATTCACATACATATTTTTGGGTCTATTCATATTATATGGTTTTCAATTATTGTATTTTTCTCATTTATACTAAAAATATATTCAAATAGGTCTCTGAAAACTGGGCGTGAAACAGACGTCTTGATACGCGTTCAAGGAATGTGTTTTCGTCTACATAAGGTGTGCTGATTCACCATTGTTATTGCCAGTTTATTATGTTCTTCAGATAGTACTGGGTCTGTTCAATCCTTTACATTCTTTAACAATATCTTGCCTGTTGTTAATAGTGTTTGTTTCTTGTAACACTAATCTTGGAAAATGCAATAGTAATGTAATTTAGCAAAACTTCAAACACGATCTAGATTAATTATTGACCGTGACAGTAGACGAAATTAATGTTTTGTTTCGATTATACAAGATCGTATTTGCATGGAAAAACCTAACAAAAGGTTATGTAATCTACCCTAACAAGGGACATTAATCTGCCTTTATTTTTCAACATTTCAGCTCAAAATGTTGTTAACATGCATACATTAATTAATTATATTCAAAATTCAATACATGCATGTATCTATCAGCTAACTTACGGTTGAACAGGTATCATCTCATTTAAAACACATAAACACAAATTTGTCATTGTCCTGTGCCTAAAAGCTAGAGGAACCCCAACAAGTCGTTTTCTTTTTGTCTACTGCACAAGATTATCCATTTCCTTTGTATAAATACCCAACAGCCAGTTTTCGCAACATATTTACATGATTCTTAAACGGGCTTCGCTTAAAAATGCTGCTAATTTGTGCTTAATCGTGAACATTGTCATGATTAAATCAAATAATACAGATTATAGAAACAAAAGATGATTAGACGAAACGATATAATTAATTAATTTAGTGGATAATAATAATACAGTAATCCATTTCATGTGCTCTATTTTGTCTTTAACGACCCTTTTAGATCACTGAACTGATGTTGCTTTTTAAGGCGGTGCTTTGAAGTCCCAACACGTTGGGACACGCCTTTAATTTAACTAATTCATAATTACATAGAAATAAGCGCTGCACTTTTTTGCGCTCTTTATGAAATGATAGATACTCATGATGTTCTCATTTTTACTTTTCAGGATCGTGTGGTATCACAAAGCTCATATCTAAAACGCCGTCTAACGGCAACCTCCGACCTCACCCTATCCCCACCGTTAAACATAACGGCCGAGACTTTCTCCACCGTAGCCGAATTCTGCTATGACGGCAAAGTCCAAATGACGCTGACCAACGTCGCTGCCATAAGAACGGCGGCGGAGCTGCTGGGAATGAAGGACGGTGGAGAGAGTCTGAGCCACGTGGCGGAAACGCATTTCCGAGAAGTTATTGGCATCAGCGAAGAGTACGCGTCGATGGTTCTGCGTTCGTGCCTGTCTCTGCTTCCGGAGGTGGAAACGACTGCGTTTCTTGTTAGCAGATGCATTGAAGCGCTGGTTTGCGGTGAGTGGAAGCAGTGTTGCGTTAGTCGTTTGAATGTCGTGACGGAATTGCAGCCGCAAGATTTTCAAACCGTCGTTGAATCCATGAGCAGACGATACGAGAACCACGACGTCCTCTATAAGATCATTGATCTGTATCTTAAGGTACGTAGCACGCGACTCTCATCTCAGTTTTGGACTTCGGAGAGTTGAAGAATGTTAACATAAGTTGTTTCTTGTAAGGAAAATTTTAACATTAAGTTGTTAAAGTTGATAATAAATAAATAAAAGTGATAATTTTTTATTAAAAAAATTATTTAATATATTAATAGTGTAAAAATATAAAATATTATACTTTTAATAAAAATATATTTATTATAAGTATTTTAATTTAGTCTTTAAAATTGAGGTTAATAAAATTATTTGTTTGTTTCTTTTTGGAGAATAAACATGTAAAGTGACAAAATAAATTTTATTTAATTTCAATTTATATTGAAGTATTTAATAAGTATAATTAGCTTAAAAATTAATAATAGATAAATGTTTACTTTCTCACTTTATACATTTTTCTATTTCAGATAAATCAAATTCTTTTTAAATACATTCTTTAATACACGATTCATCAAATCTTTTAAAAATTAAAATAAATTTTAAAGAATAATTAATTTATAAAAATAAATATTTAAATTTAAAATAAATAAATCTTTAAAAAAACATACATTAGACAGTGGTACTAACATTTATTTTTGGAGAGTTTAGTTAGTTTAGTTAGCATTAAAAATATGTTGCAAGGCACCGCTCAATTGGTTCACCGTTGATAAAGTGCAGTCTTCAAATGATTAATTAAATATTTCTTTGTTGCTTAAATTTTTCGTGAGATTTTAGTTAAACAAAAATTATCGAGTGTGATAATTTTTTTAATATTTATAATATATTAGAAAGAAAGAAGGGAGAAGAAATATAAGTTATATTATACTTATAATAATTTTTTTTTTCTAAAACATGAATGAATCAACTAAATTATCCTATATTTTTTTCTGTTTCTTTCTTTGTTGTCTTGTTTTTATAAAATGTATTTACAAATATTACTTTTCAATAAGCATCAAGCTAGCATAGGAATTTTGTTTCTAATTTTAATCACAAAATTTAATTTTACGAAATTCATGATATGAAAGTACTGATCATTATCATTGTCTAACATAATGGACTCGCATGACACTTGTAATATCATTTGCTTGAGTTATAAAGAAACTTGTACGATTTTATTTTTTTTCCCACAAATGTTAACTTAATGCAGTTTGAATCTACACATTATATTTTATCTAGATTATGAAAGCTAACTAGTGATTAAGTAGCCCTTTATTTTAACTGTAGTAACCATGTATTGGATCAAACAAAGTCATTATTTCTATTACGTTTTGTGATTAAATTTGGTGATTGTGAAGGAAAAGAACTTTGAGAAACTAACGGAGGAACAGAAAAGTGGAATATGCAATTGGATAGAGTGTAGGAAGCTCTCAAATAGAAGCCTTGTAAATTGTGTTCAAAACCCAAGAATGCCACTGAGATTGGTGGTGCGAGCGGTGCTTGTAGAACATCTCAACGCCCGCCACTCCATCACCTTAGCAGGTGCTCAACACCATCAGCTCCAATTACAGAGCAACACTGAACGACAACGTCGTTCCATGACACTGGGGGACTTCCTGCGTCGCGACGCGGCTCTGCGCCAAACGGCACAACTTAAGGCAGCCATGGATTCCACTAACGCTCGCATTAAAAGCTTGGAAGAAGAGCTTAGCAACATGAACAAAGTCTTGCAAGAGCATCAACGTGAGGAGGAGGAGGAGGAAGAGGAGAAGAACGTGTTGGGGAAAGAGCGTTCGGAGAGTTTCCATTTTGCGTCGGGGGAGAATGGTAGAATAGAGAGGGCTGAAAGATGGTCTGTTTCGTCTTCGAGGATTCGGTTTGATGCAAGAATATTGGAGAACCATCAAGCTGGTAGGTCTTCTTTCTCCGTTGATGATGAGAACGTGAATCCAAAGATGACCAAGACTTTTCGCCAGAGACTGATGAGTGGACTCAAGAATGCATTTCGGGTATCAATTTGATTGAAGATATTATGTTGCTTTTGTTAGAGACCTCTTTGGACGAAAGATTCGAAGCAGTTACGGTATATAGTTGATCGAGTGTCAAGATCATTAGTAACTTGGTATCTCAATTATGGTATAATATTTTTCTTGAAAATGTTTTGTTTCTGTAGATTTTCTGTAATTCAATTTAATATATACCGGTGATTTATAAGGAGTTAATGCAAGAATGTGAGTAGTAGTTATGATTTTGGGAAGGAAGATGAAATTTTAATATATAAAAAAATAAGAGTACAAGTCCATATGTTTGATATTTTCTATTTAAAAGAATTAATAATCATTCACTTTTTAAAATTCAGTAAAAATGAAATGCACTAAATTAGAAAGTACATCTTGGCATAATCTATGTTGATTACTTTTGACTATTAATTTTACATGGCCTTCCTTTTGATGAATGTTTTACAATTTGTTAGGTCACCAACATCGCACTCTTATTGGAATATAATTATTTACATTATTAAGGACCTTATAATCTATTTTGGATCTATAAATATATTTGTATTTAATTTCTGTCATAAGAAGAGACTCTTATAGAAACCTTTATTATATGACTGGTTCTTTTATTAAAACTATTCGAATTTAATGTGCATTTAAAAAAGAAGGACGACTTCTCTTTTGCACAAAAAAATACTTGTGTCAATGCATATATATATATATATATATATATATATATATATATATATATATATATATTTTATGTCACACTATCTAGGATCTAAAATTCTAAATAAAATTTAATTACACACACGAGATAAATATTAAGTGAGAATTATTCTCAATATAATAAAGAGAATAATAATTTTTATTTGTATAATTACTTATAGATAATTAATTTTAATTTTCATGATTATATGTATATATTTATATGTAACTAATAATATTTTATGATATGATAAATGAGAATACGATAACAACCCAACTGATATAACAAAAACTTTGGAAGAAAGGGATATGTGGCAATTATTCCGCAATCAAAGGAACAAAATGGGCGCATAATGAGACGTAGCTAAAGAGGGCATAGTGAAAATATATAAATGATTAGAATGGTTAGAGAGGGGTTTGAAACATGAAAGATTGTGTTTAATTTGTAACATAAACTAATAAACAATTTATAACTTATTTTTTAAAATAAAAATAAACAACTAAATCTGTTTAGTAATGAGAATATATATATATATATATATATATAATAGAGGATTTTTAAAAGAAATGTAAAATAAAAAGTTGGAATAATTTATTTTAAAAATAAAAAAGTTTTGTGCAGATGTTAATAATAGAAGGATTATTTTTATTAAAAAATGGCATTAAAATAGAATAAAAATTTAAGTAATTTATCAGTGTGATAATATAGTTAGCTTTGATGCTTGATTTGAGGAATGCTTCGATAAGCAAATATGGCAGTATTATAAATATTATTATAAGCACATATTATTAAAAGTGAGTTCTTTTACATTCCATTTGACTCTTGTCTTCTACCATAACTGGACGTTCATTATTGCATTAAGGACCATAAGGATGTGTAAATATTGATTGTTCAGGCTATTTTTGGCTAAGTTAGTTTTGGAATTGATCTATTCGAGAACAATTTAATTAGAATCATTAAGCACCAAAAAATTACACACACACACATATTTATTCTTTTTTATTTCAACTTTTAGCAAAACCCTTACCTTTACTTTTAAAATTCATATCTCACCAAGCCAAAGTCTTCCTCTCGCAAAATATAAATCACTTTTTTTCTTTTACTTTTTTATTTGTATTTATATATTTATCTTATAATTTAAATTTTTATTTTATAATTTTCAATATTTTAAAATTGTTTAATATTTCATTTCTTGCTGATAATAACAATTCTTAACAAGAATTAAGTTATTCCAAAGAATAACTCTTTATAAAAATTAAATTTCAATAGCCTAGTGGTATATTCATGTCAAATTTTAATAAAATCATTCAGTGAATTATTAATTAAATTTTTATTTATACGATTTTTTTTATATTTAATATATTTTAAAAAAATTAATTCAATAGTTAAATTAATAAATTTTAATATTTATAAAAATTATTAAAAAATTACGACTTAAAATAACTTTCTTTTTATTATTATTATCATTAAAACTCAAGTAAAAAAAGTTAATATTTAATTTTTAAAGTAATTAAAAGCATTTAATCATGTACATTAAAATTTTCTTAATAGCACTCAACAAATTTTTCAAATAAAGGAGGAGCTTAATTCTTTTACTCATTCTTTCACTTCTTTTCCTTTATCTTTTATATTCCTTACTTCAACTTTTTTAAAACTCGCAAACATTAGTATCAATACTTGTTATATGCTTCTGTATTATCTTTTATAAATGATCATAATATTTTATAAAAAATATTAAATCAATCAATTAATATATTAATTATGTCAAAATAAATTTTCTTAATTTTCTCATCTTTAATTTTTTTTCCTTTCAAATTGTTGTTTGAATAATTTAACATTAAATATTCCATCCCAATTATTGTATTGATATCAATCCCCTGTATGTACATTTAATAAAAAATGAAAATAAAAAAAATATGAAAAACATCTAAAAGATTCACATTTTAATATTTCCTAACTCTACAATGCTAGTGGGGAACACCACTCTACTCTCTTTCTTTTCCTAATATTTTACTAATCATTCAATTCTCATTTCATGAAAAATATAATTTTTAGTTGCATATCACACCATTAGAAAAAAGACTTTTTAAATTAAATAAAATTAAAATTTTATATCAATTTTTGAACCGATCTAGAAACAGTGAATATAAAAGATAATATTTTATACATCATTTTTTAAATTAATATATTTTATATCTTTTATAAATTTGAATTAATGTAAATTTTTATATTTTTACAATTAAAACTGTTAGATTAGTTTAATAATCTATTTAATGACTTGTATAACTTATGACTTAATTCTTAAAGAATTTAATATAATAATTTTTAATTATAAAAAATTAAAATAAATACAATTATAAATGTAATTATAAGGAAACATTCTCTAATCATTTTAGATAAAAGAATTGTTATTAAAATAAGAGTAAATATATTGACTCAATGTACAATTTTATAGTAATAAGAAAAATTTACCTTCTCTTAACTATTAAAGAAAAAATAAAACAAAGTAGTAAAAGCTAGAAGAAATTTTAAAACATCAAAATTACAAAGAGAATACGTCAAAGTTATGAATTTAAGTAAGTCTTTTTAATATTATTGATGTGTGTGAGAATCATAATATAAGTAAGAATCATAAAATTCAAAATGAAAATATATTAATAATTTCAAAATAATAAAAAATTAGACATAGAAATTATAGAAAATTTAACAAAAATTGCTATAATATTTTTTATTTCTTGACAAGTTTTCGCCCCACACTTTTGAAACAATTTTTATTCATGTTTCTGAAACAATAAAACTACAACAAACAATGATAGCATATCATAAAAATGTCAAGGTATAAATATAGTAAAATCTTGGGATGCAAACGATAAACCTTGAGAGTTTGGGATGCAAATTCTTGGCCTTGACCAATTTTCTCCGGCAAAAGCTACATAAATATCAAGCTATTTATATAATGAAATAAAATAAAGAACACTGCAACAAAAAAAATTAAAAACTTAACCGTTTGATAATATTAACCACTCACTGTACTTTAGCTCAAAACAAGTAATACCTGTTAAAACTATATGATATGTTTTCAATTTTTGGCAATGAATAATTTTATGTTGTACAGATTTATGTTAGTCTTGTTTAAATGTATACTATTTGTCTTATAGTGTTTAGTAAAAATATGTTTTTTTTAATTAAATAAAACAACATACATGACATATTTGTTGCATCATGTAACGCTAAAAATGCTTTGTAAAATAAAATCCTTTTTTTGCTTTATAAAATGATTTTTTAAGAGATTTAAAATTTTTTTAGTCACTTGGCAAGTGATATGTATTCATAGTAACATAAAAGCAAAAATTGATTTAATCTACTAAATTCTTTTGCAGAATGAAGCATTTGGTAAATAAATAGAGGTTGGAAAAATCAGCATAAAAATTATTTGCAGAATTCACATAAAGACCAGAATTAGAAACTGCATTAGAATTCGAAAAACTTAGACTCAACAGAATATGTAAAAATAGAATTATTAGAAACGGAAAAATATGCAAAAATAGAATTTGAATCCACACAACCAACCAGCATATGTTCTAACAAATTTTGAACTTAAAATTCCAACATCAAGGTTCACATATACATCAGCAAAAAGAAAAAAAAAGTTTCAACTTTATAGGCATGCATAAATTTCAATACAAATAGTATATATATCATGAATTTTTTATCATAATTTGAATATTTAAATTCTCATGCACATCATCAACTAATTAATCAATGATATTTAAATGAAACATGTTATACTCGTGATAACCACGTCGCAATAGTATCAAACAAACTAGATTTTCTTAATAATTTTGCAATAAAAGGAATAAACCTAAGTCATCTCACAAGGACATAAAATACATTTTGTTTTTGGTTCCATCATATAATTTTAGATTGGCTTAGAGAATGATTGTTTTAAATTAAATTGTAAACAACAGAAAAAGAAAAAAACAAAGAATAATTCTAACAAAATATGAAGTTCAACCAATTCAAGATCTCAATCACTACAACGCAATTCTTATTGTTACACAAATACAATTTCAACGAATTTTCAATCAACACTAATTTAATACGACATTAACAATTCAAAATCTAAATCTAGATTATGAATTCCATCAAAACAAGAAATACAATCGCAAATCCAATGCTCTAACAAAATTTAGAACAATTGATTGATTGAATTAGGTGAATTCCTTTATTTCAAATATGAAATTCTCATTCTCTGTTTAGAATGCAAACAAAAATTTAATATCATGAAAAACATAATTATTCTAATCAGAAAAGAGGAGGAAGAGAGAGAATTCGATAGAACCTAATCCGAAACTCAAATGCAATGTAGTTCTTGAAACCTTGAACCGATTGATGGATTAGCCTTGCTTCATGATCATGTTTGCTTCGGCCAAAACCAAAAAATACGAAAAGATGAAAGGTAGAGAGACAAAAATGAAAGAAGAAAGAATTTAAAATAGAGACTTTTGATTCCTAAAAAATTGCGGGAAAAGAAAAATAAGGATTCGTACATGGAGTCATAACCTCTATTTAAAGATAAAATAATTAGTCTTAATTAAGACCCAATTCCCTAATGAGGTTCCTAAACACCTAAGTAAAATCAACAATAAAATCAAATTCTGAAAATTTCAGTGCAGGTCTGCAACATTGTGACACAATTTTGGACTTGAAGATGCTCAATCTGGGCTTTTTTCCCAACAGAGAAGTTGTAGATCTCTGTCTTATCTTTCCAAGGACACCAATTTTGTCCAATTCCGAGTAGTGTAGCTCCAGGTATGGTCTTTGCAAGAAACTGTGTTGAAATAAGAAATTATGGCAAAAATTAAGAAAGATTTATATTTAAATCCTAAATTACTTACTAACACAAATCTAAACTAACACATCAAAATAATGCACTAATGAAGCTCAATTAAACTAAAAACATGGAGAGAAAGATGTACTAAAATATGACAATCACCTCGTCTGATAGATGTCTCTTGGCATTAAACAAATTAAAATGTATTTTACTATTTTCAAATTTCATGGATAATGTCCCAAAATGCACGTTAATCTTAGTTTTAGTATTTTAAAAAAATGATCTACTTAAGATTAATGTTGGTTGATTAACATGCGAATCCTCTTCCATGTCGAGCACATAAAAATTTGTAGAGAAAATAAACTTATTTATTTTTACCAATATATCTTCTAGAAGTCTCCTAGGATGAGTTGTGCTTTGATTGGCAAGTTAAATCACCACTCTTATTGCCTTGAGCTCTCTAATATGCAATGACTGATATACTAATTTTAACATGACATTTATTGCGGTTCCTATATTCAAATAGTTTGACTGAATTGCTTGCTTCTTATGGTGAAAGTCTCAAGATCCTTGCACTTAAGAGGAATGCTTGGCTGAATGATAACAAATTCATTTCTACCCATACTCACCTTCATATTTCCTTTCAGTCTCCTATAGGTACATAAGTTTTTGAGAAACTTGACATATTTTGGAATCTATTTTATTGCTTCAAAGAGTGAAATATTGATTTTCACTTTTTTGAATTTTTCTATGATTTCTTTGTCCAACTATGCCTCTACTATCTTCTTATTTCGTGTCACTCTATTTGGTAAAGGTAGAAAGATACTTGATTCACATTTTTTGTTGTTGTTGGTCTTAGATGGTTCTGCATCATCTCTTCTTGTTTTATAGAATTATATTTTTTTTGTTGAATATTATTTTGTTTTAGGACTTGATTTCTCAATTTGGTTTGACTCTTGCAACCCATTTCCACTTCTCAAGCTGATAACACTCACATTCCTTATTTTGTTCTCTGTTTGAAAAGGTAAATTTCCATATTTCTATGACTTCAATTAGTTGTGGTTAAAAGGTTAATTTGTATTTGATGTTAGCTTCTGTTCTTTACTGGAACTGAACACTGCTAGTTGCCATCCACTTCACCAATTTTGCCAAGATTAGTTTTGCATTGTTGTTTTGAAAAAATTTTATTATGCTTAAACCAGTAAAATTTTGCCTAAACTGTTAATTAGATTGTTGCTAAAATGCCTTAAGTTCAAATGATCTTTCCAACCAAGGTTGTATGTAATAGAAAAAGGATTGTAAAATTATTGTTGCTACTAATAAAGTTTACTAGGAAAAATTTTAGCAATTGTCTCATTGATCTTTGTCGATTTTCAACATTGATTTGTTAGATAGCTTGAAAAGGAGTAAATTCCACAAATATTGGATGTCAAAGGCATGGTTTGCTAGGGTTGTTTTTGACCAGGAGCCAATTGTTTGACTAATGGTGTCAAGTATTCAATTTGGTTCTCCATGCTGGTTAGCAATCGAAGTTTGGCTTCATTTACTCCTTTAGTTGAGAATATAGCTCTTGTACCAAATTTTTGTGCATTGACAATCATGCTAGCAATCAATTATCTAGCTGTAATATGGGGTTTATCTACTAATTTCCTTGAAAGGCAAATTTGCTTTGTAAAAGTACTAGATTAGAAGCTGGTCACTTATTTAGTGATATGGACAAGTAGTACACAACTTCTTGAATATTTTCTAACACTTATGTAAAGTCTCACCATTTATCTACCTTATATCACTGATGTCTTTTCTTATAGCAGCAACTCTTGAGGCAAAGAAAATTTTCTCTAAAAATTGCCTCTTGATGTCTTACTAGTAAGTGATAGAACATGTATGTAGGTAATATAGCTAGTCTTTGGTAGACTTATACAATGAAAAAGAAAATATCATTAGCTTGATGTGGTCTTCCTCTACTCCTTGTGGCTTCATGGTTGAACATACTATATAGAACTTCTTTACATGCTTGTGAGAGTTCTCTCTAGCTAGGCCATAGAATTTAGGAAGTAGGTGAATTGAAATGAACAATACATCCTTAGTTAAGCGATTTGGACTTAAAGCCAAGTGAGTGTGTGCAGCCTAAACACTTGAGTGATTTTCACTAAAGTTTGATGGTTAATTTTGCTTAAGTTTTCGATCACTATTAAACACACAAGGACAAAGAAGTGATTAAGGCATAGTGTAGATAAAATAAACAGAGCCTAAAAGTCAAAAGCTGACCTTTGTACGAAATATGATTTCAATTTTTGTTGGAAACCCTTTTGAGCCAAATGTTTTTGGAAAGTTTCTTGTCCCTTGAGCTTCTAAATAAACTTTTGATCTTTCACACCTTTGAGGAGGAGCATTAGGACATGATAAGATTTGATGGCTTGTATAGAAGGAGTTAAGTTGGCTATGTGTTGAAACAAATTCAAAAAGAGATAATAGGACCCTCTCTTAGAAAAGTAAAATAGAATAAGCACTGTGTAGTGAAAAGAAAAACAAAAACATAAAAGAAAATACCTAAAGAAAAGAAAAACATATGAAACTATGATAGGATTACTAAAATGAATCAAGAGTTTGTGGTATAATATGGTGAGGAAGAAAAAGGATGAAGAGCATCAAAGTGAATAATAATATAGTCTTGATTGCCTTAATGCTCTAACTCATTTTGATTCCTAGAAAAACAATGATTCATTCGAAACTTAGACACATTAGCAATGATTTTGGGACCCCTGTTCTCACTAGAGCGCAGCGAGAACCCCTTTCTTCAGCATGAAGTATTCTCCTTGCTAGAGTAAGATTTTCTCGCTCCAGTAAAAATTCACTTATCCTAAATCTTGTTTAAGGTGATTCACACGTTTTGCAATGTATCTTTTTCTTTTCGCCATTTTTGAATACTTTTAGAGAGAGAAACTAGAGAAAGAAAGTAAAATAGCTTGTGGAAACAATTTTAGAACTAAATTTCTTGGATCTCCTTTGGTCTTTTGTTGTTATGGTTGCGATGAGCAGCTAATTTCCTTACGTTTAGGATTGAATATAATCTTCTAACTCTATGTATTCCTTTTGATTCAGATATATATAGATGTTGGCATTATTGTAAATTCTGATAATTTCATAATGTTTGATTCTATTTGGTTGCTAGTTTCTCAATGTTGGATCTAAGTTTTTATTGGAAAATATAATTTAGAACCTTATGTGAATGATATTACTTGATATATTGTTATTTTAGGAATAGATAACAATATATCAATTACTTTAAACGCTCGATCTTACTATTGGATAATTTGTTAAATACTTGAGGAATTGATATTTAAGGAATTATATTGGGATTTTGTAACTGAAGCATCAT
The DNA here is from genome assembly GCA_024086825.1 of Abrus pulchellus subsp. cantoniensis. Lineage (NCBI taxonomy): Eukaryota > Viridiplantae > Streptophyta > Magnoliopsida > Fabales > Fabaceae > Abrus > Abrus pulchellus. Next base: position 31,954,850 of record CM044049.1, read on the forward strand.
TATAAATGATTTGAGTGCATTGTATAAGAATTTATGATTTCATAATCTATATGTATCACTGAATCAAAAGAATACAAAGAGGGTGAATGATGAAATTCAATTCCAATAGTATTTAATTTGGTTAAAAATCATTTTATCTTTGTTTTCTTTAAATTTATGTTTTTACAGTCTTTAAAGTATGAAACTCATCAATTATTCCTCCATAAATATGCTCAAATCTTTTATATTTTAAGAAAATACAAATTAGCGAGCTCTTTGTGGACGATATCTCGATTTTCACCAATTTTTGTTACTTGAACGATACGGTCCACTTGTCATACGTATATAAAATTCTCATCAGCAACTATAATTGTCTCTTAAGGATTATCAAAGCAATTTATGAAATTAAAGTTTAGGACGAGGAAATTTGATAAAATGGATAGAACAAAATCTAAAACAAGAGGAATTAATCAAATAATTAAACACTTAATTCAAGAATCAAGAAGAAAATAAGAACACCTAATCATTAAATTCAAAATTAATAATATTTTAATTCAATGGTTAAAACTTACACTACTAGAAAAGTGCTATTTACAGATAGATATTATCCGTCTGTAATACAGACAGATTTATAGTTTTTTTTTTTTTTTAAATTCGTCTGTAAATTTGTCTGTAATATAGACAAATTTTTATCTGTCTGTAATATTCGTCTGTAGTTTATCCGTCATTTGGCGTGAAACTATATAGATAGGAATTACAGACAAATTTTTCTGTCTGTAATTTAAAAATTGGAGGGAAATTAGGAGCGGAAGTTACAAACAGATTTTTTTGTCTGTAAATATTACCCCTTTTAAGTGACTTTTCATGTGGCTATTTATAGACGAATTTTTCTATCTGTAAATAAACTTGATGAATTTATAGATGAAAAAATCCATCTATAAATGGACATTTAAAATGCACTGTTTCATTAAACCATTTATAGACGGATTTTTTTGTTTGTAATGTCTGAAACTCATAAAACTGCACCTCCCCCTTCTCCTTTCTTATTTTTCATAAATCTCTCTTTCTCTCTCGTCTCTCTCTCTAGGAGCTCAGGTTTTTGATCTCTTTCTTTCTTGTCCAATTTATGCATGATTGCTTACATCTATGAGGCTATAATTCATTTGCAGAGTAGTTTTCATATCTGACACTAAGGAGAAAAAAGAAGTAAAGTCCACCACTTCAAGGAAAAGAAAATCAAAGAAGACAGGGTTAGGGATTTCATCCTTTTCTTATTGTATATTCTATATTGATGTATTCATATTACTTTTTATTATTTAATTGTGTGTATTCGTATTGTGATTTGTAGTTTGGAACCTGTTATTTTGAGCGAAATAGGTCCTCCTCAATGCATACACAGCGCTATAGAATTCTTAAAACAAAGGAAAATGTTCGTTCAAAGATTGTCTGCAGTTTTGAACAATTCCAATCAAGCTTTGCGTCTCCTTTCTAGTTCAGGGGTTTATAAAAAAAATTAAACAATTTTTAAAACATTTCATAAATGAATTACAGATGGATTTTTCTGTCTGTAATTACAGACAGATTTTTTTATTTGTTATTTACAGACAGATTTTTCTATCTATAATTTACAGACAGATTTTTAAATTTGTCTGTAATTATTTACTGGAGTGCATTTTACAAACAGACTGTAACCATCTATAAATCTGTCTATAATGCTAAAATTCGTCTATAATAATAAAAAAAATCCATATATAAATCTGTCTATATTTGCAAATTTTCTAGTAGTGTTAAATTTGAAGGAAACTTCAATCCAAACAAAGTAATCACATAAAAATATTTATGTATTTGATTAACACAAAATCAATTAAAATTAAAAAACTTCTAGAATTTAATCAAAATATATTAATTTTCATAGCACATAATTGATTCATACACTTCAACTAAATGATGATAAACCATTTACTTTTAAATTAAAATTAGAATGAATATCTTTAATTCATGAAATTAAATAGATTAGAAAGAAGAGGAAAAAATTGGAATTGATAATAAATGTTGTAAATTGATTCTAAAAAATGTTGTGTTTTCTTGATTCTTGAATTAGATAACAAAAACTACTCTTCTATAGATGGAAGAGCACGGAATTAAGGAGTTAAGAAAATAAGAAAGAAGATGCAAAAGTAAAGGAAATTAAATTCGTTTTTCTTTGTTTTTCTCCATCCTTTCATTAGGTTCAAAATTGAAAAATAGGAATTAATCAAAATCCTAAAAATTCTAATCCTAATAATAAATAATCCTAATGAAAATTTAAAAAATCATATTTCACCCAATCTAAAATTTGAAAAAATACAATAACCACCTAATCTCTTAGAATGAATGTATAATTTGCTCTTTGATATCATCCTAGGATTTGCATATGTTTGGCTAGCTGGTTTAACGGTGAATCAAAGTTATGTATGTTAGCTTTCACATGTCACTGAAATGAGTCCAGTTAGATATTTGTAGATCGAAATATGGCTCAAATATTACACACTTATTAGAATCCATGCTTATCTCCTTTCACTTTTGGTTTAGGCTCAAATTTGGCTCTAGATGTTAAGATTAAGTCTTTGATTTCTTCATGAGAGTTATAGACTCATTTCTTAGTTTTCTTATAAAACAAGAATCACATTAAAAACAAGCTCTAAAACTCAACTTATAACTCAAATATTAAATAATGACAAAATAGATACTATGCTAAAATAATTGAATTAAGGTCTAATTAAGACTCAGTAGTAAAAATATTCTATATCAATTTAATTATACACAAAGGAAAGTAATTTATATAAAAAATTTAATTCATCGAGTAAAAATCATTTACTATTAAAACATTAATAATTAAATTAATAAAAAATCAAATTTTATAACAAAATTTAAATTATTAAAATGTTTAAAGAATGTATTCAATTAACTATTGCATGAGAGAATAAAAATTAATAAAAGAAATTAAAATATGATCTATAAATATCACTATCATAGATATGGATATAGATAGATAACATATATATAAACAAATGTGAAAGTGATGGGTAACATATATGCATGAGTTATTATAAAGGAGAGAGCAAGAGATTTGTAAAAAGCTTCTGTATGCAAGCTATCAACTAAAAAAATTTAAATTTTAAATCAAAATTAGGTTTAAATAATATTTTGATTCTTATACTTAACTCAAATTTATAAGTTAGTCTCTACATGTAAAAAATTTGTAAATCAGTCCTTATACGTATATTTATTTTCAATTTATTCTCTGTCGTTAAGTTTAGAGTAAATAACATTAAATAAATAAAGGAGTAAATTGAAAATAAATATAATATGAAGATTGATTTACAAATTTTTTACATGTAGGTACTAACTTACAAAATTTTACATATAGGGACTAACTTACAAATTTGAGTCAAGAGTATTTTTGTAAATTTGTGATATACCTTTAGTTTGTATCTTAATTTTGATAATATTGAGAGAGTAAATAAAGGCGTAGATGAATACGTTGGTAATTCTATTACTAGCAATACTGATAAAGGTACATTCAAAGATGGAGAAGATTTTGATGAGGGATTGAGGTTTGGGATAGGTTGGTATGGATGTGGTGTGGGTGAGAGTGAGGGTGAAGATGATGAAATAATTGAGAAGATAAGAGAATTCGATGAAGATTGTTAAGAGTTGATTAAGTTTTGAGGAGAAAAAGTTAAAAGAAAAAGAGACTATGACCTCCATTAAAGTTTACACAGAGAAAGAAGATAGTGAAGTTAGAGGCAAAAGTAAAAAAGAGAGTGTAAATGAATTGTAAAATCAAGATATAAACCAAAAGTGTTTTATAAATTTATAAAAATACTTTTAATTCAGATTTATAAGTTAGCTCCTATACGTAAAATTTTATAAATTAATTCTTACATGTAAAAAATTTGTAAATTAGCTTTCATATTATATTTATTTTTAATTTAGTCTCTTATTTATTTAAAGTTGTTTACTCTAAATTTAACAGCAGTGACTAAATTAAAAATAAATATACGTATAAGAATTGATTTATAAATTTTTACATGTAAGGACTAATTTACAAATTTGAGTGAAGTTGAAAGATAAAACATTATTTAATTCTTAAAATTAATATTCAACAAATACTATGTTGTAATTATAATGGGAAAAAAGAGATGACAGGATTAATATTTTTAATAGAAGATGTGAAAATAAAATGAAATGTAAGAAAAAATAACATTTTAAAAGGTTGGATGTAAATTAATAAAATATTATTATAAATAATTAAATTTTAAAAATTATCAAGAGAGCTATTTTATAAAAAGTTGATACATCAACAAATTTCTAATCTAATAAATATTTATGTTACTGACATACTGATTTGACGAGCTTTATTTCTCAGCAATGAGCCAGAATCACAGGGTGGCAAATCCCGTGCACGGTTTTTGTTATTAAAAGGGTGCCAATGACTAATGCCAAATCGAGTTCGCACTAAGCTTAGTATAAAATGTTAGCCATAACAGAAAACGGTTACGGAAGGGACTTTCTGCTGCCCGAACTTCAAACCACACCCACTCAATCTTCTTCACCCTTCTCTCTTTCTTTCAAACTCACAACACAATCTTCATTTCGCTGTCTAATTCTTCTTCCTACGACCACCGCCGCGCCGCGACCGCCGTGTCGCTCCGGAATGTTCCACAACATCGAATGCGGACCGTCGGTGACGTTCCCGTCGCCGCCAGCAGATAAGCTAGGGTTCGCTAAGCTCTGCGGAATCAATGTCGCCGCCGGATTTTACCGTTGTCGCAGAAGCTTGGTCCTCCACGGCGACGGTTTGAGATCGAACTTGTTGAAGCCGATTAAGGCGAAGGAGGACGCCGTTAATTCTTTGATCGGCGAGTGTAACCGAAAATGCTCTGGGAATTGGTTCAAGCCAATTAAGGCAAAGGAGGACTATGACTCGTCTTGGACAGAGGAATGTACTGCTACATTTTCTGGTACTACTATTTTTCTTTTCAGATTCAGTATCAAGATCTGGAATCTAGAATACCTTTTCTGGAATGCAAATAGTCAGAGTCATTATTATAGGTAATTTTCAACGAGCTTCGTTATACCGTAGAAGTCCGTGCGGGGAATTTATTTAGATACATTCGGAATCTAAAACCTTGTTTTACTTTATTTTTAAAAAATTAAAAATAAAATGGCAACTATTTCCATTGGTCATGGACGGTCAAATTCAACGAGATAATTATTAGGAAGAAAAGACGGCGAAGTAAGGGATTCCTGTTGAACCATTTAAAAATTGTACAACTCAGCTACGTAGGGTCATATTTCGGTGCCGTGTAGCTATAGCAACCTTTTACGTCTATGCTGTGCCGAAACAGTCAACTTAAGATCGATGCATCTATGATAAAAACGCACATATTCCTGTTCAGTGGCTCTTGAGAGCTGATAAAGGGTACTGAGGTGACTTTTCAGGTGAGCATCATAAATGATTCTAATAAATAATAGAAAAAATGGTAAGTTTTGTAGAGTTCTTTCTGTTATGCTGTTTTTTTTTTCCTTTTTTTTTTTTCATCTTGATTTAAGCTTTAAGACTTGAAATACTCTGGGTCTTCTATAGGTTATATAAGGGTTGAAGCTGGAAATCTGTTGACTTTGTTGAATTATAGTGTACGGATTGAATATTGATACATACGTATGGGAAGTTGACTTTTTTTTTTTCATTCAAGGGAATCAGGGCTCAAATTGTTAACCAATCTATTATGTGACTAGGTAAAAATCTCCGCCAGATGTCAAATGTTGGAAACTCGACGAACATTTTGTGGCATGACTGTCCAATTCAGAAACAAGATAGACAGCATCTACTTCAGCAAAAAGGCTGTGTTATATGGCTAACTGGCCTCAGTGGTTCAGGTTTGTGGCGTTTTATAGTTACTCTCTCTGAATGACTGCTTTTGTTCATTTAAATCAAGCAAAGATGAGATGACAGCACAATTGTGTGAAAGAGTAGAGTCCTTGCTTCCTTTATCTCTCTATCTTAAAGACTCCAGGATTCTAAGGGTGATTTCGTTTGTATCTATGGATTTTGTATGATTCTTTTTATATGTTGTCTGTTGTCTGTTGTCTGAAATTCAATGCATGAGCGGGAACAATGAGCATTGATTTAGGTATATGCTCCGGTTTCATTACTGTTTGTATTGTTGTATAAGTGAGCAGTTAAAAATGTTCCAGCGTCTTGTTTCTTATGCACTATGCACTACATTTCTTCAACCTAATTGTAACAACAGTTGTTAATATATTGCCTGACAAATGAACTGAAGGAAACACTAATTACTTTACAAATTTTCTAAGACAACAAAATTACTACAGACTAATTGTTTTTTACTGAACTTGATATATAATGTGAAACAATATAAAAATATAAAATACTAAGGGTATGTTTGTTTGCATTTTTTAAAAAGAGTTTTCTCTACTCTTTTTAAAAAATAAAAATACATGTAATTTTAGTTTTTATAAAGAGAGAACTCTTTTTAAAAATGTAAACAAACATACTCTAAATGGTCAAGATTCAGATGAAACTCTTTTTAAAAAATAAAAATACATATAATTTTAGTTTTTAAAAAGAGAAAACTCTTTTTAAAAATGTAAACAAACATACTCTAAATGGTCAAGATTCAGATGGACCCATAATAGGCCCTTACAGTCACAGAATGCATACTTCTACTATTTTTACATCAGCAGAATTTACTTAACACCTATTTGGAGTATGTAATGGCACTAAAAAACTTCCTTAGCTAGTTATGCTGTTGAAATCATCATAGTTCAAACTACTGATTTTCTTTTGCCTACCTCACAACCAATGCTCTATCTATATTTTTGTGGTTCAAGCACAGCTTAATTTAACACATTCATGTGGAATAAAAATTGAACTCACTTTAGCCCTAGATCAACTACCCAGTCCGAATGAATTTTCTTTGCCTATCAATGCTGGCAAATTATATAATTTAAAGTATATTATAGGGCAGATCCATATCGAACCCTGCTTTCTGTTACTTAGCCCTAAGTTAACATAATGTCCACGTATCAGCAGCTAGATTGCCTATGAGCAGCTGTTTCTTATTTATTCTCTTGGTGATCTATATGACTATTAAAATCTATACAATTTAAAAAATATTGTCATCATTTATTGAAAATGTGTAACTTTTAGCACGGTGTTGGCCAAAGCACTTCAAGTTTATCGCCAGATATAATTGCAGATATGAAATATAATGTGATTAGTTTGTATATCGTATTTATATCAGGATATACCATTATGCCCTCCCTCTCTCTCAGTTCTTGGCTCATCCTTATTGTTTACAGGAAAAAGCACTATTGCATGTGCTTTGAGTCGAAGCTTACACTCCAGAGGAAAACTGTCTTACATCCTTGATGGGGACAATATGCGGCATGGTCTGAACCATGATCTTAGTTTTAAAGCAGAAGATCGTTCAGAAAACATACGAAGGATTGGTGAGTTTCTACCTTTTACAATATTTATACGCATGTCTAGATTTTGTTCTTACGTTTTGTAAACTCTACCCCCTTTAATCACATGTCATGATTTAAAAATTTTCAGGTGAGGTGGCAAAACTCTTTGCAGATGCTGGTGTTATTTGCATCACTAGTTTAATATCACCCTACCGAAAGGATAGAGATGCTTGCAGAGCACTACTTCCAGAAGGAGATTTTATTGAGGTATATTCTTATTATGGTGATCCAAATAGTATAGTTAGTTTAGCATATGCTAATAGGGTACTGTACGACTATTGAACAAGAAGAGGTTCTTCATAAGTCATGGTTAAAACAATGCCCACACGTAGGTTTTCATAGACGTTCCACTACATGTGTGTGAAGCTAGGGACCCAAAGGGACTCTACAAGCTTGCTCGAGCTGGAAAGATCAAAGGTAACTTGGTATAAATATTCACATTACTGCCTGCAATCTAATTTGATATTATGTACCCATGTGTGCAACAATAATGTACTGTTGGATTCTTTGTTTAACAACGTTAATATCAGCAGCTCAGCTAGATATCATGCTTATTTTCCTTTTTTTCTAATTATCATTCTGGAATACAGTTCTTCTATTGGGATTGAATTACTTTTTCTGGTATTGGTCAGGTTTCACTGGTATAGATGATCCATATGAACCACCGTGTACTTGTGAGGTATGTATTTGTTGCATTGCGTACGTTGGTGGTATAGTTACATCTTAATTATGTCTCAATAATTGACAAACTAGGTATTTAGTTTGGATAAAGAACAACAAATGTGTCACTGACAAGTTGGTAACAGGTTATTAGTCCGTTAACTTAATTTATACATGTTGTTAACCAATTATTGAGTCATTATTAACCCGTGCAAAAACGGTATGAAAACTTCAACATTCAATTATTGTTATCAAATAGCAAATAGATACCATCCTGATTATAATTGAAAGATTTTAGTTCTCTTTGCCTCCACCGTGGAAATGAACACTTGTCTTCTGGACAGGGCAGCTTATTCTATTCATTTTTTAATTTCTTTTCCTTTTCTTTCATTTTTCTGATCTTAAATGGATAGGACATAGGTTTAGTATATAAGCCAGATGTCATAGTTTCCTTTGCCTTTGAAATTTCTGCTGAACTATCGTCTAAATCATTGCCCTTGTGTTTTCCATATTATCAATTCCGCCTTTCATTTTCATTTCCAAAGATTGAGCCTTCTTTATCTTGCAGATAGTATTACTACAGAAAGGAAATGACTGCAAGTCTCCAAGTGATATGGCTGAAATAGTGATATCCTACTTGGAGGAGAATGGATACCTTAGGGCTTGACATCGCCTTAAAGGACCTCCCTTGTAACCTGCGGTTATATTATTGTGTGTAATATAATTTTTGGCGCATAAAAATGTGTTCCTTCCAGCAGCAAGGAAATCATCGTTTCCTGCACATCTGCTTCAGGACTAAATAAATAATGTGGAGCAATGAGGATGGACTAAGGAATTAGTGCTGATTGTAATAGCTCGTAGTAAGACAGGCCTATTATATCTGATTTGTATCTTTAAGCGAATAATTATTGGTCGATGCGGAGTGTATAGTGCCCGTGAAGATCTCTCTGTCATCCTAGCACACAATAGTAACTGGTAAGTGGTAACACTATCCTTGCCCTTGACATTTCTGTGTTGATACCCAATTCTGGCGCAGCTATGACACACAAATCCTTCAAAATTGGTAATGTACCCACATTGTACGCATATCAGATGCTCCGTATGCATATTATACAACTCTCAATCCCAAAGCTTATTTCATTACCTTTAAATTTACGATTATACAATTTTTTGGATAACAAAGAGATTAGTATCATAACTTGAATATATTATTTTTATTTAAATTTGATGATAAACATGATTTTCAATAAAATTTTCGAGAGGTTAAAGATTAATAGTAATAGAATATGGTAAACTAATATAAACATTAAATATATTCAAAAAAGAAAATTTACTTGATATATTTTTGCAATATTTATATCTTTTTTCAAAAAACATTGTATTTATATATTAAACATGATACTACTAGTCTCATTCCCATACTCCTACATGATTACTTGCAACGAGCGTTGGCTAACCTAACAAGCAACTGACTGTCCAGAAAGCCATATCTTTTAACTTACAAGATAACAAGGAGTTATACTTGGGAAAGCTGACAAGCTATTAATTCTAAATGCATGCACTGGATGGGAAGCTTCCTTTTAAGAAACGTAAAGTCTTATGAATCGTTTAGGGTACTTATGAATTGGTGAACAAGGGTACTTCTGATTTGATGGACCTTATTGCTTAGCTGTGTTATTGAAGTTTGTACAGCAGGAAGTAGCTAGCCAGGAAATACCAAAGTAGAGTAAAAACAAGGTTGTTTTAAACTAATAATGTGAAGACATTATATTAGAAATTGAATCAAAATCAACAGTAAAATCTTATAAAATCTTATTTATTAAATAAAGAAAACAATTGAATACATTTAATGTTTTTAAATATTAAATGTATTTAATACTTATTCTATAGAATATTTAAGAAAACTAATAGGAAGATATATTAGAAAAATACAACAGTTACTCAACAAATTTAGTGGGCAATTGACTAATTTGGAAAGATGCTAGGGGCTAGTAGGTTGAACAATTTTGGTACTGTTTACTTGATTTGCTTTATAGTAAATGCGCAGATGGATTAACTACAAATACTTCCATAATAATTCATCCAAACTTTACCACCTGACCTTATTGGATGATAATTACGAATATGAACTTAAAACACCAACTGCCTTTAATCCATTGTATGTCCATGCCGTGGATGTATGCGATTCTGCCGATTTATTAATGATCATATATGACTAATGAGGAATGACTAAAGAACAAGTTAACAAAGACACGACATTTCTACTGGGAATGCAAATCTATATTTGCCCATAACGGACATAATTAAAAACACGAATTTAGACATCTGAATTATCCAAACTAAAAGAGTGTAAGCTTGCTAAAGTGAGGGGCAAAACAGAGCTAATTCTTGTTTCATGTTATCCAGCGCAGCAGCCAAGATATCTTAACTCAGAATTTGATAAAACAAAATGCAGAATGTATAAGAGATAGTTATTGGATATCCAAGAATAGTTAAATCAGAAAGAGGCAAATACAATATCACCTCGTCTTTGTCTATGACTACTACGAATGGACAACAAGCAGAGCACAACCGTCATGGTTACGGACATGGTAGCAGAGGCCACAAAGTCGAAAGTGTAGGACCAACGGCGTTCTTGCAGAGCCCAAAGCGTTTTGACAAACCCTCCAACTCCGTTTAGCAGCAGGGACAGCACATGTGCCATGTTTGAACAGCAATAGTGCAATGGTAAGGAAAGTTATTGAGTGTAAGGCAGTAAGGGGAAGGGTTGGTTGCGAAGTGGCAGCAGATATAGAGCTGGTTGCTTCCGCGATGCTTCCTAAGTTTTATCTTATTCAACGTTGTATTTCCATGTCATGTCAGTGACTGGGCAAAGTGGGGTCTCCTTAACAGCAATTACCCACAATGCACGTCCACAAGGGAATGCGAGCTGGAATTACCATAGCACTGGGCAGAAGAGTAGAGTTTTGTGGTTGCGTTGCGTCTCCTTAACTGCAAAGGCTTGATGCCAACTCATTTCATTGAAAATTGAAATAAATAAAAGTGATAATATTATGCATCGACTTCAATATAATATATTCTAATTTGTTTTAACCCAAATGCTTAGTGATACAAAAACCATTTGTACTAATTGATCGACAAAAACTGCGTAAAGATAGCAGCGTTTGACTAATATTTCTTATTTATTTATTTATTTACAAGTGTCCAATAAAATTTTGTCAACTATTTATATTTATTTCGTTTCCTTGCATTTTGTTTTAATAAGCCATTCGGTATATATTTAATGTTAGATATTGAACTTCCATCTTAACAAAAGAAAATTTACATGTAAGTCTTTTATACCTTTATTTGATTGCAGTGAAACTTTTTTATTTTTAATCAACATGACTCGCGATTTTTATCTTTTCACGCTGAGGGAATTTTTTATGTTAAAATAATTATATCTACTTTTAATTTTGTTATTACTTATCGTAAATTCTTATAAATTAAAGAATTTAATTCTACTATGATTCTCATCGTATAAGAATTTCATATCACTTGTCACCAATTTAATTTTTTCCTTCAATATAATATAAGCTACTTCTTTTATATTTTTAAAATATTTAAGTTTTAAAAATTAAAGTAATTTAATAGTAATTGAAATTGCTTTTTATTCAAAAAAATAATAAAATTTCAACCGGTCACTTCATTAAATTAATCAATGAAACTATTTATCACATTTATAATGTTAATTTATATTAGGCTAATTAATTGCATCTTTAGTTTTTATACTTTAATTATGTATAATTTTTGTCACTCTAATTTTAATTACTTATATTTATGTTTCTTTATTTTTTTTAAATTATTCAAATTAAATTTTCTATTACAAAATTTTGTATAATATTTGATAAAAATAAAATAAATGTGATATATTATCGATTTGTATAAATTATTAATATATATATATATATAACACTTAAATAAGAATATATAATATATAAAAAAAAAACTATTTTTATTGAATTATTTTTTATATACTATTTTCTTCTCAAGTTTGTATAAATCAATAATATTATATTTTGTATATAATATGTTTGTTATATTTTCAGTAATTATTAAATTAAATGTTAAGGTGGAGACTAAATTTAAATAATTAATAGCTTAAAAAGACTAAATGTAAGTAATTATTCTTAAAAAGATAAAAATACGTATAAAGCGACCAAAATTTCACGTAGACTGAAAACTAAATGTACAATTAAAATTCAACATTATTTTATAATTTTTTTCTTGTTGGGAAAGATTGAAGTTAGCAATAAATATAAGAATATACACTTTTCCCAATTAAAAAATGGCAGTTATAATAAATAATAATTAGTTTCAGTAGTACCTAGTTTCCATAAAGTCACTGTAACCACAAGAAAATTTAAACCATTTTATATTGAAAATTTTGAACATATTAAACCTTACAAATAATTTGAAAGAAAAGAGGGTTCTTTTATTTTAGAAACAAGTGTTGGACACTCAATTTATTTGATAAGTTCTTTTATTGAATACAAATTTGAGAAATATGATTTTTGAATCATGTGAAATTATTTTAATAACCATGTATATTAAATTGTAAAAAATATATATTATATGATAAAATGAAGTTGATTAATAAAATAATCAATCGATTTTTAAATTATATATAAAACTTTATATATTTGAATTACTTAATAAAATTATCATACTAATAACTGAATTAATAAAACTATATATATATATATATATATATATATATATATATATATATATATATATATAAAGTTGTTGAAGTAATTTCAATCCACTTCTCCTATCACTCACATGAAAATTATTATTTTGAATTTTCTTACAACATCTTTCTATTAGTTTTTTTTCTTACAAACATATTAAATACGTCTATTGTTTATAAAATATAAAAAGATTAATAAGATGATATATAAGACGAATAACATTATTGTTTCTATTTTATTTATATTTATTTTAGTCAATCATATTTATATTTAATACGTTAGTCCCATCTTATAAAGTGGAATTTTTTATTTAAATAAAATAAAAAATTAGATATTAAGTATATACACTGAAATAAAAAATTTTACAGAAATGTCATAATTTGAATTATATAAAAGTCAATTAAAATCAACTTCAATTTTAATATAGAAGTTGATTTAAATCATTTTTGGCAGCACAATTTTTAGAGTTAAAAAATATATTGTGTCTTAGGTATATTTTTTGAGTTTGAATTATAATATATATATATATATATATTTAAGTTATATAATTTCTTTCAATTTCTTACCCAAATTAAAGAAAAAAACAATTTTAATTTGATTTGTTAATATTTTTGTATAATAATTTTATCAACTATTAGATGATATTAATATAAAAATAATATTTCAAAAGACATAAAATTTAAATTCTAAACTACATGAAATTAAAATTTTAAAGTATATGAAATTAATATTTCAAAATATATAGTCCATAAAATATTTATACTACCATGTAGCATATGTGACTATGGGTCACACCTGTTGTGTCTGGGCCTAGTAAAGTGACTCCTTGTTGCACAACGATATACAATCTGTGGTACAGGTCTGCAGTGTGCATGTTTCTCCCCCTGTTGACTATGGTCATGCATATACTGGTCATTTGCTTCCTGCTCTTAGGAATTTGTTTCATGCTCTTTCTCCTCCTCCGATGAACCATTGAAGGAGGGAATTCAGATATGTGTTGGTGATGGTCGATATAGATAATCTAGTGGTGGCATAGATCTGGCTGTACTGGATGAATTTAGCCAAACCATAACATCAACATCTGACATGAAAGGTGGACTAAAAGATATATGTTGTGCAATATTACCCTGGACTAGACCTATGACAAAATGTTGCATAGGACTGAGAGTAAGAAAAAAATCTAGCATGAACTGATGACTATGGCTTACCTAACACCCCAAATTTTGGCAATGTTAATTATTATTATTTATATAAATCTAAATGTATATATATGTGTGTTGATTTACTTGATAATGATGTTTATGTGTATTAAGTATATAAATGTGTGTATTGTGTGTATGTATGACTGGATAGGGCTGAGATGAGCTAAGTGCCTAAGTGTAGGGTGTAATTCTGGGCTGTCCTCGCTGCAGTGAGAGGATTCTTGCTATAGTGAGAGGGCCCTGGGAGGAAGGACTTAAACTGTCACCTTCTCGCTGTAGTGAGAGACGTGTCACTGTAGCAAGAGAGCGACAGTTTGTGGTGCATTTTTGGGTGCAGTCTTGCTGTAGCGAGATTATACAGAAACCAATGTGCAATTTTGTCTAATATTTTCGCTGCAGCGTGAAGGCGTGTCGCTGCAGCGATATCTCGTTATAGCTAGAGTGTCACGACCAGAAAGGGATTAAAAGGGGGTTAGGGTTCGGGGAGGATTATTTCTCCCTCTCCCTTTGGAATTCCTTGGATTCTCTCATTCTCAAACCCTTTTTCACCAATTAAATTGCCTCCAAAATCGTTAGGGAGATTGATTGAAGGTTAAATCTATGTGGGAAACATCTAGAGGTGAGTTTTAATGGTTAGGGTTTCAATTTTTCATCCCCTTCCTCTGTTTTCGTGGTTTCCTTGGGTTCTCATGGAGTTTCTCTATGTGTTTAGGATGAAATCCGTGAGGGAGAGCACTTCTTGGTGGATTTAGCGTGTGGGTCTTCAATCCAAGGTAAGGAGGACTCTATCCTACTCTTTTATGCATGAATTGTTGATATTTTGCTTAATATTGTGTTGCGACTGAGTTAGTGGGTAGGAAATTGCTGAGAAATGTAATGTGAGTCATGTGCCGTGATATGCGAACATTATGTGTGTGATCTAAAATTGATGGATTTGGATTATATGTAAATGTTGTGTGATAGAATGAGTATGGGCACTTGTGCCATATATTTGAATGAATATTATGAAAATGTAGGCCAAGGGCCGTGTAATATGAACGATAATTGTAGGCTGCATGCTGTGTGCTGCAAATTGAATATAGGCTGTGTGTCGTGTGTAAGCATAACTATTGCATACGTGAATGAAATATGTGTGAATGGGCGTGTTAGCGCCGTTGTAATGTGCTGTGAATGGTTCAGTGATACACTGGGGACGTGGGAGATGAGGACGGTAGAAATACCTTGGGAAAGAGAGAGTAGTGGTGACACTGACTGTGGAATGGGTGCACCACGGGCCACACACTCTCTTCCTGACTAGACCTCTTACCACTATCTTTGTTGAGCGACCCATGACTGCTCACATGGTATCCGTAAGGCAGGGGTAACCAACGACCATTCATGGTGTAAATCTGTGATCACAGTACCATAGTGAGTGTAGTTGGCGTGCATATGCATGGGTTTATGAATTGTACTTATAGATGTGAAATAGTACTTGTGATTGTGTTTGTTTAATGTGTTAGAAATGTTCTGGAAGTGAGACTCTACGTTGATTGTGTGTTTTTGGATAGTGTAGAATACTCACGCTTACATTTATTTTTCAGGTAATCAAGACGATCAGCATCGAACTCAATGAAGGGATGGATGGATTGCTATAAGACTTAGATTTTATTTTGAAATTGTTGTAATTGAATTAGTCCTGTAGCAGTTATTTGATATTAATTTGTAACCCTTCACTTATTTCAAAATCTTTTATGAAAAATTTGGTTATCTGATTTGTAAAATTATTATTTAATTGAAATTAAATTTAAGGTGTTACAGGGATCATACATGGTTGGCTAGGGCTCGGCATAAACTAGTGCTGAGAAAGGCCAGCTATGTACTACTTTTGGCTAGGTTCTGACATGAAGTATTGGTTGGAATATATGAGTCTCGGCTGGTATATATGATGTGAGGTAGGCTGTACAGTTAGACTTACATCAGGTTATACATTATGTGCTGGGAGGTCAGTTGGTATATGTAACATCCTTATTTTTCCTAAACAGTTAATTTGTTAATGTTGTTATAAGCTAGAGTATAGTTCTCAATTTTTTTGAAGAAAATAGGGATAGAATTAACACGAGATGCTTTAGACAAAATTATTAAGTATATTTTTAAGAAATTTTTAGTAATTTTTAATTTTAAAAATTTCAAGTCTCAAAAAGTGTCTATTGGTACCAGTTAAAATTGTTTTATGAGACCAAAAATAGTATTTTATTTAAAATAAATAAATTTATATTCTGGTTAAGAACATTATTTGGAGTATAAAAATAAAGTTTTTGGTAACTATTGAGTTTGTTTTTGAATTTCTCATTAGTTTTAAGTAAATTAGTTATACGCGTAAGTAGAAAATAGCTTTAAAAAAATTTGGCACAAATTCAAAGGACAAGAGTGTCAAAAAAATTATTTTATAATTATATTTAGGCTTAATTATATTTTTGGTCCTTATAAATATAGTCATTTTTGTGATTAATCCCTACAAATATTTTTGTTAGGAAGTTATCCTTCTACAATAGAAAATTAGGAAATGGTCCTTACTGTTAATCTCCTTTTTGTTAAGTGCTGAGCTGGCTAACGGAGAACCACCTCAGTACTCCATGTGGCACCACGTGGAGTCTAAGTGCAATGCCACATCATTTATTATTTTCTATTTAAAATTAAAATTTGTAAATAAACCCTTGAACCCATTTTATATAATTGTATAAAAACCCTTATAACTTGCTTTCTTTCTTCTCCACAGTCCATCTTCCTTCCTTTCTTCCCCTCTCTCGTCCTCGCAATCTCTTTCAAGCACTCATTCTTCCCTTTCCCTTCCTCCTCCCTCACAACCTACTTCAAGCACTCCTTCTTCCCTTTCCCTTCCCCCTCCCTCACAACCCCCTTCAAGCATCCCTTTCTTTCTTTTTTCTTAAACTACTTGAGTGGCTAAAACCTGAGCCTCAAGAAGACAAGCTTCCAGAGTGGGTCCATTTAAGTGGCTTCCAGTCAATTGAACTCAGAGAGTTTTCTCTTTCACATCTCAGGCTTGTTACCAACCCAATCACACCACCTATCTTATCATGTTGGTCTTTCAAGTGGTGCTAATCCCAAGCATGAAAAGTTGGAAAGTATATAAGTTTTGCTCTAAATCATGAAAAGTTGGAACCTTTGTGTACTTTTCGAATTTCCCAGATCATATCAATCAAAAATCGTCTCCACCTTCATCAATCCTTCAAAATCTCACTCTACAATCACCAGTTTCAAGAACACCAATTGTACCACAAAATTCTCACCTACCTCGACTTTCTCCCCTCTATCCAAGACTCCAATTTCAACAACCTCTTCTCTGGGCCCAATCCCTCTGATATCTTCTTGGGTTTACTGGTTATTGTGCCTACTAGTCTCTCTCTTTCCCACACAGGTTTTAGATATGGCTCAATTTTTCCACATGCAAGTTCAACCATGGCTCGTAAGAATTGAGACATCCTACTCCCATCAACAATGGCATGGAAAGAACCAATAACAATTGCAAAACCCGCACATAGAAATTTCGTCATCATTAAAACCAAAGGGTATTGATTACCAAATTCATTTGAGAAGAAAAATAAAGCACCAAATTTTTTCCAATTTCAACATCATTGTCGTCTAGGTAATTAAGAGATGAGAGGTCACAGTGACAAATAGCTTCTATGAATGGAACTCCATAAGAGGTGTAATGGACTCTTGAGTTTTCCATCAGCAACTCAACACTTTTCTTGCTAATGTGTTGGCTAAATGGAGAAACAGTGATAATGTCCCATAGCAAGGGTTGGATAATAAGAGGGGTGTGGAGATTGGAGTGAGAATAGATAGTGGAGAGGGAGATAATAAGGGTGTTGGGTGGAGGTAGAAGAAGGGTGAGAGGGAGATAATAAGGGTGTTAGAATAGATAGTGACAAAATTTTTGCTTCTAAATTATGTTTTAGTTAGCTTAATCCTTCTATGGTTTATAATAGATAATTTCAATTTTTTTTTATTTTGCTAAAAATGCATTTGGGATTCAAAAACCTTGTTTTAGAGGTGTTGTCTTAAGAGTGTAAGAGGAAAAAATAATTATTTTTTATTACCTCTATGCTCATATTATTTCATTTAAAGTATAAAAAAATAAGTGTAGGACCCTTAAGCCACTTTTGCAAAAATTAGAAAATGGTAGTTTCAACCCATTAGTAGATGGATGGATAATAATGTGTCTTAACATTGATCATGATTTTATGTATGATTATTTGGTTAGGATCGCGATTTGAGAAGTGGTGAAAAGAAGAAGTTTTTTTGAGAAAAAATTGGTATACAATTCAAGGTAAGGGTGACATATCTATTTTTAAGAGTATAGTATAAAAACATTGGGAGAAAGAGTGTTTTATTCCTTGCTATGTATGTATAAATCATTTGAAGGCATTTATAATTATTACCATACTTAGTGTACAAATGTTTGATATTTTTTCTTTTGAGATTGATTTTATGTGTGATGGTTTTTCTATGATAATTGTTTTGTTGAATTTAGTATAAATAATTGAGCCTGTGATATAACGTCTTCGATGTATAATGATACATATTTGAGAATGATTGGTGAACAATGATTGATTGTTTGAGATATTTAAGGAATGAACTATCATTCATGTGAAGTGAGCATATAGAAGGTATGTTGAAAATTGAAAAGAATTGGATACTTGTGAAATAAAGATGTTAAAAAAAAGAGAAAAGATTTGAGGTAAAATTTGATGGGTTTTCAAAGTTTTGAAAAGTGTTTTAGAAATTGAGGAATGGAATTGTGGCTACTTTTCTGCTTAAGAAAATAATTTTTTTATCTTCTTTAAATTCAGGTAGTTTGATTTAAAATTGTACCTTTAAATTAATAGTTTTTTGTATATTTAAAATAAATATATACATATATATGTAAAATTTAAAGGATGTTAATTCATTTTAAAATATTATTTTAAATGAGTATTTTGAAATGTGGTGATAATTGAAAAAAGTATTTGAGAGCAATTAGAATGGCTGGAAAGTTGAGGAATGTAGAGGTGATGAGTCTCTGCTTAAAATTTGAAGTGTATTGAAATTTTCTGGTTGTTTTGCAGAGAGATGAAAATTTTAAAATATCTTAATTATAGAAAAAATTCTACCAGATTGTCGATAGAATTTTAAAACATATGTTGTTGTTTATTGAAAAAGAGATGTTTAATATCTAATTAAAAGACTGAAATTAGGTTCATGCATCATAAGCATGTGATGATGGTGGCATTGGATGAGAAGTATACGAAATCTAAGGGAGACTCCAAGTTAGTCTTAGGGATAGTCGAATGTGATTGAGCCAGGCAAAAGCCAGGGCTCATAATCTTGTGTTATCGGTTCTCACTGCAAAATTAGACTATCCTGACAGAACCCGATAGATTCTCAAAATTAGTTGAGTTATACCTTTGAAATTATCTGGTGAGATAGTTATAACCAAGAGTGGTTGGTGGTAGTGAACTCCTGATCCTTCCCAGAAAGAAAGAAAAAATGGTTTGGGCCCACATGCATGTGTCAGTATAGTGATTAATTAGGTGATCACAAAATCATACATGGCACGTACATTATGTGTTACGTTGTTTGCTATTTACTATGATGATTGTAAATATCTTGACGTGTTTTCTACTGTACTTTGGTTAGAATAGGTTTGCCTCACCCTTTTAGTTTCTATACGTGTTGTATGTGAATATATTTATTAGGTGAGGACACAGATGGCTCGACCACCATACCAATTCAGCGTCATGGTCAGATATGATTCTGAAGGAAAATAGGTGCATGATTGGGAGCAGCAACAGTTCACCCACACTGGCATTATTACCTTTTTGTTAGATAGAAACGGGATAGGCCTGCGGACATATCTCATCCCCATCAGGGTACCCATAAGACTTACTTTTCTATTTTTTCCTGGAATACAGTTTATGAAACCCCATGTCCTACCTCCTGCCCCTGTATTATTGCCCCCGATGTTACCCATGAATTTTCTTAGATCTTTAGGGCCTTATGTATCGCCTGTTGTACGACCTAATGTAGCAAATATACCTTTACCCAGACACATCTTTATCTCATCCACTTCCATTTCCACTTCCTTCAGTTCTTCTGACTCTCTGGATTCCTCTCACTACTCAAACACCCCTACTGCTACTGGAAGGAAGAGGACTACTTCTCATGCTGGACTTTCTCCTAGTCTTGCCTCCTCTGAGTATGAACCTAGTGGAAAAGAAGAGTACGATAGGGATGAGTAAAAGATAGCTTGTACATATATATAGGTATAATTACTAGTGACTAAGAGAAAGGTATGTGAAAATCCTTAATCGTGGTTAACTTTTGCAGGAAATGGTATTTTTTATGATCATGGGTCTAGGAAGCTATCTATATTCGCCGGACAGAGAAGACAGGGCTATTGCAGTGGCTACTATGGGGATTCCTCCTGCCACCGAAACCCAGACGCCAAAGGGATGTATCCTATCCTCTATTCTAAGCGCGATAGACGAGTACCCGATCAAGTGAAGACAGACTCAAGCTCGAGCGAAAGTTCAACGAATCCTAGTTAGTTAGCTTGGCACTAGGAGTTGTCTAATCAAAAGGCTCGGCACTCACCTGATAGGGATCTTTTTCACTTGAACTATGCTTCAAACATCAACAGAGATAACATCAACCAATCCGGGAATGTAGTTCTGAGGGCTTAGCGATCAGAGAAGCGTAGCAGCATCGGCAGAGGAGAACTGAATGCCACTTCTGAGACTGAAACCTCTCTTTGCTTGTTAATGGAAAGCATGTGAGGTCATTTTTGGTTATTGTCTTTGATATCATGACCTCACTTTATCTTGTATGTAATTCAGTTACATGTATATGTTTAGACAACTCGATGACTAAATATTTTGACAAATTATATATATATATACATATATATATATATATGTGTGTGTGTGTGTGTGTGTGTGTGTGTGTGTGTGTGTGTGTGTTTGGACATTAGTGCAGATGGTGTATTTGGTTTCTATTTATGATAATAAACATAAACTTATATACGTGGCATTCTTATTGTTTGATTTATTTTATGATTATGTTTATATTGATTGTGTAAAAAATAGTAAGGGTGTTACAGTATTTATGCCTTATCGGGGTACTAACGTCTACTAGTACATATTGAAGATGCAATATGTGTTACTTAGGCCTCCAACATTCTAGAAATGCACTTATCAGTGTCTTGTCATAATCAAATATTTGAACTATTTGTGCAATATGTCAAAAACTAATCTTTCTAAAAAATAGTTCCATTCTTGAATCTAGAGAGATCATCATATTACAACGTCTACTTTTTAAAATTTGATATTCTTGTATAATAACAAAATAATATATACAAAATTTAAATTAAAACATTATAAGAAAAAAATTATAATTTATAAATTACTACAATATAAAACTAATTTATCATAATAATTAAAAATATATAATAGAATTTTAATTACATTCCTCAATATAATAATTATAATTATAACAAACAATTAAATTTAATTTATAATATAATAATTAACATTGACACATCTTTCCAAACATATAATTACATAATTAATAATACATTTAATTAAATACAAAAATAATTAATTATAATTTAACTAAATATATTTAAAAATTAATTTACCTATGTGTTAAGCTTGCTTGTAATATGATCAACAAAATTAAGTTGATATAGATCGTTATCCATCTTCCTCTGTCGTGTCTGCTTTTCTATGATCTCACTCTCTCTGGTCTCGGTTCTCAATAGTGTTAACAAACTAGACGATATATAAGTAGTCAATTATACTCATCTCCAGAATGACATTGATGTCAATTTTAATCGAGTTCTCCTTACTATGCAAGTAGATTATAATCAACTTCTTTGGACCCAGAAACAAGCAAATGAAAGTTGGCTTTAATCAACTTCTTTGGAGCAAGAAAGTTGACTTCAATTGACTTCTTTGGAATAGAATGGGAAAAATGGAAGTCAACTTCAATCGACTTCTGTAGTGGGGAATATGCTAGAAAAGTCATTTTTAATAGACTTTAGTGTACAAATTTTAGGACGTTTACATATAAAAAAAATTCTAAGGCACATGCATAATTTTGTATTCAAAATGTTTTATTTATGTAAAAAACCCTATAAAGTGTTATTGATAGGGGATATCAAACGCTCGTTTCCTCGTAAGCTATAAGATGAGTGAGTAAATGTTACAAACTTGCTATTTGATCTAAAAAATGCAATCATGTTAAACTAAACAAATTATTAGCAAACCAATCTAACATCTTTTCACTTATTTATGACAGGTTTCAAAGTTTACACA
Source organism: Abrus pulchellus subsp. cantoniensis (assembly GCA_024086825.1). Classification (NCBI taxonomy): domain Eukaryota; kingdom Viridiplantae; phylum Streptophyta; class Magnoliopsida; order Fabales; family Fabaceae; genus Abrus; species Abrus pulchellus. Next base: position 31,977,320 of record CM044049.1, read on the forward strand.
ACTATATAATTTCTGCTAACTTTCTACAAGACTAAATTGATAAGTGATTACTGAAGTAACTTATCAATATGTACTTATTACTGATTTTATATTAAATTTTACACAAATTTAATATTTGTATATATGTTATCAAATATTTTATTTTGTGTATTTTATAAAATAAAATAATGTAATAAAGTACCTATTTGTTTTATTTTATTTTTATAAATTTTATCTATTTGATAAAAAAAAAACTTTTAAATTAGCAATTGAATTATTTAATCTTATATTTTATAAAAAGTTATTAAATAATGTAAGTGTAAAAATGTAAGGGGATGTATTGGTTTATGATTTCATAGAATTTTAAAAGACTTTTTTTAAGTAAAAAAAATCTATTTGAATTTAATCAGAATTTTATGTCACTTAAAAACAATTCAGTGGTATTCATTCTAGATTTTCAAGATTTTTTAAAGAATCCATTAAAATTCATTGGTATTAAAAAATATAAGAATTTTAGAGGATTGTTGTATTAGAAGAATTTTGAAGGACTTTTTAGTGGTATCTATAAATACCAAATTTATAAAATAATCACTCCCAAACCCATCAGATTTTAGAAGATTCTTTGAAATGACTTTTCAAGTTCTTCAAGAATTTTTAAGTGAGTTTTTCATCTCTTTTTTTCTATTCTCTTATCTTCTCCAATTTTTTTCTGCTAATAATATTGCACTACTATTCATATATAATATTGTACTACTATTTCTATTCCATTCTCCTATTTGGTGAAAATGTAAATGATAATGTCATTGACTTGCTTTATTTCTCTCCTCGAATATATAACACAGAAAATGCTTTAAATTTCAACTTTTAAGTAGTATTTTTTTTATAACACGCATCAAGAAAAGGAAAAGGTGAAAACTAAAATTGATATCATAATCTCTTCAATCAACTGTAGATCTTCAAATAGTTAACTAGTATCTTTAATTGTTGAATTTGAGATATTTATCTATACCATATAGAATTTTTTTAATTTAATAAATGGATGTTTAAATATCTAAAATATAGAAATAATAATGTATACCATATATATATATATAGTATTATTTTTAATTATATAGGTACCTATTAGGTGAAATATAAATTTAATAAGTATTCTTATCTATAATTATTTACATAACTAGTTTCCAACATATGTTGTTTTAGTAATTCAAATATGAGATTCACAAGGAAATAATAAAGGAAAAGAAAAAGAGAAAGAAAACTATGAAGCTTGAACCAAGAAGGATCCCGATGAATTGTTACAACTAATAGTGGATGTTATAAAAAGTGGAGTGTATGATGTTAATGGGTCAATTAGCAAACTAAATATGGAAAGAGTCATCCTTTCTCGTCTCAAAGCTAAAATTAAATTTCCTAAAACATATAATCATTACTTGAATCGAATGAAGTCGTTCAAGAAACAATATAACAATATATCAATACTTATGCACAACAACTCTAGCTTTGGGTGCGACCCAATTACAAAGAAATTCACTGCTAGTGATAAAGTATGGAAAGAGTACTTAAATGTGAGATTACTTCATAATCTTTTAAATATATTAATAGTTTACAAATTTAGTGCATTATATTATTTTCAATATATTAATAATGGGATTTTTTTCTAGTCTCACCCAAGTCACAAAAATCTTCAAGAAAAAAGTATGGTTGATTATAAGGATTTGAAGATTGTTGTTGGGGTGGAACTGCTAGTGGGCATACTTTCATTTCAGTAGACCCTGATAATATTGATGCTACAACTTTTGGAGAAGAAAATGTTGATTTCAGGATGGAAAACTTTTCATATGATCTTAACAATGATATATTCATAACACCAGATCAATATGAACCACCTTACTAGCATTCATCACCTCGCCCAAGCATTTCACCACCTCAACCCCTTTTAGGCTCAAAGTTTCCCACTAAAAAACCAATTAATCGTAAACGGAGTAGGTTCGAGTATGGAGGGAGTTCTAACTTAGTTGAGAATAATAGTTAAGCCAAAGTTCTAGAAAATTTATCTGTTGGCATTGACACTATAGTCGTCAATTCTGAAAAAATGTCTAACTTGATGGAGAAAAGAGAAAAATACAAAGAGGTAAAGGGAAATATTTTGAATGCTACAAAAGAGACCCCAAATTTGGATGATCGAACTCGCTACATGGCGACTAATTTTCTTGATACTAATTGTTCGTAGGGCAAGTGTACTCATTAAGAAGTAATAAAGGGTTCTTAATTTTAGTTCCTGAAATATTGTCCCACAAGAATTGTTTTCCAATTACTAAGAATTTTTCAGTTCAATTGTTTGATCTTCAAATATATGAGATTAATTAAATAAGAATTTATAAAATTAATTATAAAACTAAGAATAAGGAATAAAATACAAGTCTTGGTTAAACTTATCAGAGAGGAACCTAGGGTGTTTAGACTTTCTCATTTAATCATTTATGTTATTTTTCTGTTTAACTCTAAATTTGATTTTCTTGTGATTATCAATCATTCATCCAAATACTATTAATGTCCAATAGTCATGCAATATTAATATTCTTTTCTCTAAATTAACATCTCTAATAGTCATGCAAGACATCAATTAAAGAAAGCATTACACACCTATATTCATAGACAATAGTTCTCATAGTCTTAGCTATAGACTTAGTTACTCATGTTAAGAAAAATAGCTAAAACAATCATAAACACATCCATAATGAAGAGAAATAGCAAACTAGAAAATGAGATGAATTCTTGATCTTTAAGTATAGTCGCTTGAAGCTCCAGTTTCTGCCAAGAGTATGCCAAGGATTAGTGCAAGAGAGATGAAAATGATATATATCTCAAAGAACTAGGATTGAATGTAAAATGGTGTCAAAAGAATGTCCCATGACGATGCTTCTGCTCTCCCTTTTTATAAGGTTGAGACTCCTTTAAACCTCTTAAGATTGGGTTTCCTGCAAACTAGCACGGCTGTGCAAGATAATAAGCACGGTCGTGCATCCCCTCGAAGCACCTCCATGCTTCTTGGGCGTGCTTATTGCTGCGAGACTCTAATCTTTCTCAATTTGGACCCAAAATGCACTAAAAATCTACTTCTAGCTTCCTTCTACTAAACTACGCAATCAATATATAAATTTGTATAAAATTCTAATGAAATAAAGACCAGATATGAATATATAGCTGTAAAACTGGGCCAAATTACATATTTATCATTAATGCAAAGAAAGACTTTTTCTTGATGATGTCAATAAAAGAGCACTCGGATTGGATAAAGTACAAGTTGGGATGAACAATATTGATATTGCTTTGGTGTTATTTTAGTTACACTTGATTGGAGTATTTTCTTTATAATTTAATTCTGTATGAATACATGTTGGATTTGTCAAACTATATATTTTTGGTGTTATTTCAGTTGAACTTGATTGAAGTGTTTACTTTATATTTTGGTTGTGTATGAACACATTTTGGAACGGTGGAACTATTATTTTGGTATTATTTTGATCGTACTTGATTGAAATATTTTAGCATGTTTTATTTTTTTATTATATTATTATCTTTGGTTATATTGTTTTTATATAAGTATAATGTCACATTCAAGCATGTATGAAGGTAGTGACGTAGATGAAGAAGAAATGGGTGATGAAGAGATAGATGATGAAGAATTTTATGAAGCCATGTATGCATGTGTAATGACAACACATGCATTAATGCATGTGTTGATTTAGTTAAATCGACAATGAATTACTAACATGAAAAATGACTATATACACCGAGCATTAAACGATGATCCTGCAATATTTTAACAAGTTTATATAGGATGTATCCAAATGTATTTTGAAAGTTATGTGCAATTCTTAGAGAAAAAACACCACTAGAGGATACACGATATATTTGTGTTGAAGAAATGCTTACATCATTCCTACAAATTGTTGGTCAGACTACTCAATATTGTGTAATTCGTAACACATTTAGCCTATCACAATTTGCTACAAGTGAAAATTTTCACAAGATTTTGAAGGCTTTGAATACGATAGCACTTACTTTGATGGCTAACTTAGGATCAATTGTGTCAGTTAAAATTAGAGAAAGCACAAGGTTATTCTCTTTCTTCAAGGTGTGTACTAATTATCTTACAATAAAAATTATAATTAAATTTGGCACTACTATATTTATATTTATCATACGATGAAGTGTTATACATGCTAAATTTTAGGATTGCATTGGAGCTATTGACAGGAAACACATTCCAGTAATGGTGAAGGGGCAAAATGTAAGTAGTTATCTTAATCGTCATGGAAAAGTATCACAAAATGTATTAACTGCTTGTAATTTTGATTTGGAGTTCATGTACGTTCTTAGTGGGTGAGAGGGTTCAACTTATAATTCTAAGCTACTAAAGGATGCTATAACAAGGAAGAATGGACTTAAAGTAGCTCAAGGTAAGTGTTTATTTTTTAAATGATGATAATAATAATAATAATAATTATTATTATTATTATTATTATTATTGTTATTATTATTATTATTATATTGCATATGTAATTAGGTAAATATTTATTGGTGAATTGTGAATTTCCTAACTGATGCCACTTTTTAGCTCTATTTCAAGGTGATATCATCGAAAAGATTTTGCAGGAACCCAAAAAATAAGAAAGAATTGTTCAATCTTTGTCATGTATTTTTAAAGAATGTGATTGAGAGAATATTTGGTAATTTTAAATTAAGGTTCACAATTTTTAAGTCAGTACCTCCATTTTATTTAAGATACAAATAGAACTTGTGTTAGCATATGCAGCACTACATAACTTTCTTTACCAAAAATATCGTTCTAATGAATTTCTAATTGAACTGATGAACGACGCTTCATCCTCAATATTACCCATTAATAAAAATAATAATTTTGAGTCTATTATTCAACTCTAAGAGCAAGAGTGAAAAAACGTTAATGCTTTGAGGACTTAGTATAGTTATGGATATCTGGGTGAATGCTATTTAAAAAGACATAATATTATGAAGAATTATTATTATTATTTATCCAGACATTATTGTTTTTTATTATTTTTGTCTTTGACTTTTTTAAATTTGAATGTATGAAAAAATCTTAAACTCTTTATGTCAAAAATCTATGAAATTTTACAAAATTCACAAAATCTTGCAAAATCTATCAAAAGTCTAACTTAAAAATCTTGTAAAATCCATTAAAATTTTGATTTTAAAATTTTGTAAAATCCTACAAAGTCTTAAAAGTTATGAAAATCCTACGAAGTCTTTTACAATACACAAGACTTTTGTAACTAAAAAAATTCTTTAAAATCCTAATTCAATACACCGTCTTAACTTAATGTCAAGAAATTCCAACACTATCTCTCTCCATATAAAAGAAAATATTAAGGGAAAATAAATGGTGCAAAATAATTAAGTGTATGTAAAACCCTTACTATGTATACTAGTTCTAGTTAAAATAGATCATTAATTCAGTATTTATAATTTATGGTTAAATCCTTGTAATATTCTTAAATGAGAATATATAAAAATATAAAATCTTTATAATACTTAAAAGTATGTTAAATTAATTATTAAAAATATAAATATATTTTATCAGTCCACTCGCATGCGACTTCAAGGGAACAAGTTTAAACACAAAAAATTAATGTATAGTTTTACATCCAAAACCCACTGTCTCTGGTCAATATATCCAACACACATTCGGTTTTGAAAAAAACAAATTTATGGACCCCAAAGAACTCCAAAGCCCACCAATGGATGACCACACGGGCTGCTTGAACAAGCGAGGGAAATAACGTTTCATGTGTCTTTGGTCTGAACAACCCAAAGGAAAATGTCAACATCATTTTCAGTAATAAATTTTCATTAAAAAAATATTTATTACATAAAAAATACAATAAATATTTCTCTATTTAATAAAAATGTTCTACTTTTAAATGTTTAAAACCAATCCAATCATAAGAAAACCGAAAAAAAAAATAATAAGTGCAAGAAACCCTTCTCATCTCCAAAAATAGTGTCATAGATAGCAACTGATTTACATTCACAAAAATTTCAATTTGTGAAAAGTGTTGTAATGAAATAGACATTAAAGAAATCAGAATTTTAAATTATAATTTTACAATAACATCGTTTTTGGGTATAACAAGCTCCACTAACAAAGCATGCATGGAAAGAGTCAACGTTGATATTTAAACTGCATCTCCTTGGCCATGGAAGGTAGCCACCTCTCTCCCCTAACTTTTTTCAAATTTTCAACCCTTTCCTCTTCTCTCTTGGCTGCAGCTTTTGCTGCTGCATCTTTTGCTTCAAATCTAGCTATTGACTTCTTGTATGCATCATTTGCTGCAGCCATTATATCTATCCCATCAACAGCAACAGATAGAATCCGTCTTCTGAACTGTTCATGTGGCATATAGTCATTAAGAAATTAACCGAATATGACAAGGAAACATTGACATCTACATATTAATTAAGTATTAGACCTTCTTTGATTTCTCATTAGCATCTGCTCCAGGAAGTATTCTAGGTCGCTTCTTTGGTGGTTGAGGTTCATCTGCAGCCATATGCAAATACAAGCCTAAGCCACACATACAGATGCTGTTTGGGAATGTCTCAAGCATCACAAGGTTGATAACTATTTAGCCCTTTACAGAATATTTTATTGATATTTGAAAGAAGAAAAGAAATTGTTTTCAACTTTGATCGTTAAAGTCGTTGACTGTAACCAATTTATGTGAATGTAAAAATTTAAAATCATTCTGGCTGCAATCCGGGCTGGACACCGCATCATAGAAAAATGTGGTAAGTATTGAATTCAACATTCAAGGTTGTGTTTAGTCCTCAAACCAATAATTTGTGAGAAAATATAACAAGCATTAAACAAGTTGTTTATGACTTTACTCAACTTAGATGGTTTTTCTATAAACATGTGCTAGTAGTATATAACTACGAATTTCTTCAAACTTCATGATTATATGGTCCACCTGATAACCTGGACCACTATTCTGGTTAAGGTGGCCAACATCTGTGCAACACCAAAGTGCCATAAGTCATGGCAGAGACCCCCAAGCATGCTTCACTGTGGCTAGTGAGTGACTAGTGCATAATGACTGACAACTAGTTAGTGGTTAACTAACTAGTAAACGGATAATTGACTTGCAGTATTGCACAGTAATACATCACAAAGAAGTGTTAAAATAACTATAATCTTCTGAATTCTGATGTGAACAATTAAACAAAAGATTGCAGAGTTGAAAGAGATGCATGGCATGCTGATCTGGGCTCCACTTATCAACAACTGGCACTGGGTGCGTGTGCACCATTCTGAAAAAGTAGTACCTTTTTTGCTAACACCAAGCTACCAGAACCAGAAGTTGCTTTTACCCAATGCAGCTTTTTTCATATTTCAGATAAATTTTTATATGCATGTCAAGAACAATGGTGACTAGTGACCTACTGCCACAAACACCAATTTACCAAAGTAAAGCAAAGTAGGAACCAGAAAATTTATCCCAAATCTAAAATCAACCATTTATAGATATAGCAAACAATAGCAACTGATGTTAAGCTATGAATTGTACCTCACAAGGCTCACTCACCTACGTGATCAAACACTATTCCTGGTTGAGCATGTTTAAACAAGCGAATGCCGCATTCATTGACCTTGGGATCCTCATCCAGGACAGGGACAGGTTCTTTCACTATCTCTATCGATTTTTCCAATATCTCATTCAGAAGCTTTTGTGCCTGTCAAGAACCATCCACAGTATAAATCATCAATTCTAAAGACCATTACACGCACTGATCAGAGTTGCATAGCAAAAGTCCAAATGACACTTGTAATGATAAACAATAATTTGAAACAAAAACCAAAGGGGCTGCCACAGCAACTTGCTACTGGTTCAGAATTTAAGCCACCCCATAATCTTAATTGTAATTCTACTAGAAAAAAGATGCGAACTTTATAAACAAATGTTCATTTTGTGTTGTGGGCATAGACAAACGGAGGAAAGGGTTCTTTGCTTCTTTTTTCAAAAATCAAAATTTGCAACTTCAACAACCACACGTAGACGAACCCCATAGGCAGAAAAATGCGAAATTTAGAGTAAAACCTTGATTTGGTAGTGCTTAATCTGTTGGGTTTTGGGTTTATGGTGTCGATCATCAGAATCATCATCGTGTTCATTGGAGTCGCTGTGTTTGGTGGCGGAACGGCCATTCGTGAAGGAAGCGATGTAAGTGTTAGTGGTTCCAGCGATAGAGTCGATGGCTGCTTTCCAAGCGGCATCACCATCTTCTTCGCCACTACTGCTGCAGTAGCTATCGTTTGTTTCTTCTTCTGCCATCGTTCGCTTACGGATTTCGCTCAACACAGGACACCGTCAGTCTGCGAAGATAGCATAACATAATTGGGCTTTCTTTGGGCTACGGATCATTGGGCCCTGTTGGAAGCAACTCTTTAGGGTTTTTCTAAGAAGTTAAAGCTTTATAATATGGGAAACTATTCTCTAGAGCTGTGAATATTGGCTATAATCCACACCTATCCTGTGCAATCTATTACAGAATTTCATATTTTTTAAGTCTTATATAAAGTAGATTTACTTTATATATATATATATATATATATATATATATATATATATATATATATATATATATATATATAGGATGAGCTATAGATTAGCTTACTTAATTAATAAACATTATATTATTTTTTTATAAAAAAATACATGTGTTTGTTTATATTTTTATTAAATTTATTTATTTAAAATTAATTAAAAATATATTTTAAAAATAAAAATTATATTAAATTAAGTTATTTTACTTTAAAAAATAAATTATATCAAATTTAAATGTGGCAAAATTTTAATTTGTAAATATTTATTATTATTTATTAAGTTTATAAGTTATTTTTTATATTCATAACTTTTATAATATTAACTATCATATGTTTATAATTTATATAACGAGGGTATTATATTTTTTAATATATTAAAATTTATTTAAATAAATAATTTTAAACATTTTAATAATAGATAACTTAATAAATTTAGTTAGCATTATTTTTTATTAATTTTATGTCTCTATTGTTATTTAAAAATTTTATTCAACATGTGATATTCTTAAAACAAATTTATAACATAAATAAATAAACAATGATAATATAAAAATATTACAATATCAAAAATTTTATGATTAATATTCAAATAAAATTATAAAATAATATGTTAAAAATTATTTACAAAATTATATGAATAAAAATGTTATTATAATTTAATAATTATAAAGAATACTAACAAAAATTAGATAAATATGTAACTTAATTTGATAATAAATTATTATATTTTATTTAATATTATTTAACAAAAATGATTAATTTTAAATATTTAATATTATATAATTTAATTTTTATTTATCTATTTTTAAATAATTTTATTTATTTATAAATTTATAATAAAAAATATATTATATAAAATAAATATTTTAATAAATTATAATAATTTTTTAAAATATTGACTTTTTAAGTTAGTCAAATTCTATGATTTTTTTAATCTTGTTAACTTTTTAAATTTCTCCATTTCACAACTATACTTTTCTCTGACCTGATTACAAAATAATAATGTGAGGTAATTGTTCTATAGTTGAACAAGAATAATTTTTTGAGATAGTTGCAGAGATTGATTGAAAAAGAATAACGAGTGATATATTAAAAAAAAGTATAAAAGTATACAAAGATTAAAAAAAAAAGTAAATTGTGAAAAAAGAAAAAGGCAATGTCATGTTCAATCATTTAATATAAAGAATAAAGAATTATTGTGATCTTTAAAAAGTTATATTAATTACTTTAGTCCCCAAAATTAAATAATGTGAAATTAATTGGTTAATAATAAAAATTATATTAAAATTAGATAAATACTGATCAATATACTAAATATACTAATTAAAAAAATAAAAAATCATCTTTTATTTTTTAATATATTTTAATGTGTTTTAATTAAATTTAAATTTATTTTTTTATCATTATTTCTTAACACTAATTAACAAGCTTCTTAAAATGATTTTTGTGGGACTAAATTAATGACAATAATTTGTGATTAAATTGACTACCATGTTGCATGGCATGGGTAGTTGAGCACAATTCCATCCACAACTTTTGACTCCCACTAAGTCATTCAAGTTATTTGAGTGTACCGTAAAGGTGTATGAGATCACTCAGGTCTTCAACCACTAAGTCATAAGCTTCCGGCATGGGGTTTGGACCACTTAGTCCAAATTTAGCCCTCATAATTTTTTTCATCATAATAAAAAAAATTTTAATTTATTATTTAGCCAATGAAACTATTTAGCAATGCTCTTTTAATAGAGCTTGTGAAGCTAAAGTGCTATAAGAAAATGTGCCGAGTTGTTTAATAATATTTTTAAAAAAATAATATAAAAGGAGCAATCTTTAATAATGGTTATTATGGTGAGTTTGATAGTTAGAGTTTGAAGGACAATTTTTTTTTTATTTTCAATTATCATTTTTTGATTTCATATCTTTTTAAAATTAAATTTATAAAAATAAATCATTATATATTTAATGTGTTAATTTTTATATATTTTATAAATATTGTATAATTTTTAAATTAAAAATAAAATATTTATCTTCTCTTTTCCTTTTTTTAGTAAAACTCTTCAAAACATATTTTTAAGAAAATACTAACTTTTACTTTTTAAAAAAATTTAATAACTTATTTTTTTAAAGTTTTTTTGAGAATGAGAATTTTAAAGAAAATAAAAGGAAAAAACATATTTTGTATTTTAAATAAATATATTTAAATTATTTTTTATAATAAAATATATAAAATGATATATTGACATAAATTAAATGTATTAATTGTGTATTTATCATTATAAATCATATACATTTTTTAATTTAAAATAAAAAAATATGTCATCTCTTTCTTAATAATTCAAACAATTCCTTCCAAACATACAAAAAAGGTATTGTCAAAGACATACCATTACAAATATCTTAAGAAAGCTTTATTCTTTGATCTTTAAGAAAGACATAATTAATTATGTCTTTAATATCACTTTTCCAATGCTCCTCTACGAGAAGGTTTTAATTTATTTTTACAATTAAAAATTTTATTATTTTAATTTTCATTGCCTTTCTTGAATTTTATTTTTTAATTCTTTTAAAATTCTAGTTTCACATTTCTACAATTGTTAAATCATTATATCAAATTAGTTCTACAATAAAAAAGTGGAATTGATAAAGTGTGGGAGTTGAATGGGTAGAGGGTAATTGGTTGTCTGTATTGAATTGGCTTGGAATTCCTTTTTTGCAATCACTTTCCACCTCAAATTTCATTCACCTTCTTTGTTAATTTTGGTTTAGCTTTGTGTTTAATCTTTTGGCAAATGTATTAATTGATCATATAATGAGTAATGAGTTAAGTTATTATATTCAACAAAGATCGATAAATATTACTATAATTTCTATTATCCTAACTAAATGCTTAACAACAAATATTGAAAATTGCACATATATTCATGAGTTGAGTTTTGTAAAATTGAAGACAATAGATACTAATAAGATCTAGTAATAGAAATATTAAAATTCAAGAAGAGAATTTGTGACATGTCAAGCCTTGACAAAGTTTTTTGCTTTGAATCAAATTAAACCACATGTTTCACTACTTGTGTGGGCTCCCGTCAATTTCTTTGAGTTTTATTCTTGCAAACGTATTCCTCAAGCAACATACTTAACGTCTTAGCTATAACATTGCATAGGTCAATATATACAACACCTATATCCATCGTTTACGACTAGGACTATTAAGATATTTAATCTCATTCAATCCTCTAGCTTTCATCTCTCAGGGTTAGTGTCTTATGAATTGATCTTATCTCTTTAAAAATCAAAATTAGATTTTATTGAGTAATAATTGAATAAGCACGGATTGAATTTCACCATTTATTCTCTTCCTTATTCTAATGACTTAATACAGAGGAATCCCTCTTATAGAAGTAAATGCATATATATTTTCTCTTATAGCAATTCTTCACATACAAGTTCCTAAGAGTATTTCTTGAATAACGATTCCTCGATTATTCAATGAATCTTCTAACATTAAAAATAAGTATAAAAAAGTAATCAATATATTAAGATTTCTCTCTAGTATCACAATACACTAAGTGAGTTTCACTCAATTTTGAACTAAAGATAACTTTTGAGCTAATCATTGGGTCTTAAATCAAGATACTATTAATTAAAATAGAATCAAGCATTAGGAATAAAATGAAATCCACCAACATCTATAGAAATTAAAAAAAAAACCATACATAAATCATCAAAATATATCTAAATTGAAAATTAAAATCTAATTTCAAATAAATTTAGCTACTCATGGTAACCATTACAACAAAAGAAAGAGATAAAAAAAGAAGAGAATTAATGCCCCAATGCTTCTCCACAAGATGACCTAACTTTCTATTCTCAACTCCCTGTTCCTCTCTTCACTATTCATTTCTTATGTTTCTTCTTTCTTCAATGAGTGACTTAATGAATTTTCACTCAATTAAGGAATTTTCATTTTAGCTAAAATTGGGCAATGACCTATTTACGTATCTTGCATTTTTTCTCAAGTGAGTTACAGTAACTTAGGGAGGAAGAAAAATAAGAAACTTTTTGCTAAATCAAACCCGAAATTACTATAAAACAAATAAATCAACAAAAAATATTAAAAAAATGATCTTCATCTCTATCTCTTAGTCAAAACAATTGTTAAAATTCAAATATTTCAAAATTAAAAAGAAATTTAGATTAAATTTTAATTCATTAAAAGTTTTAAGTGTCTTAATTCACGTTAAAATTCACTATAATTTAACACTTATCACTTTGGATCCAAAATCTTACGTTTGGATCTAGGATTAATATTCCTTCTTCCTAAAACAATAATTGTTTTTGCCTTATTGCAGGCAACGTTCATGAGTTATGCATATGACATATATTTTAACATTTATGGTCTTTAATTGTAGGAAATGGCATGTCATAGTTTAAACTTTGATGAGATTTTATTTAAAATTATTATTATTATCTTATTTTTATTAATAAAGATATATTGATATTAGATTTTTTTTAATATAATAAAGACTTAGTTGTTGGCAATAGAAGTGTATTATCTTGACTTGGTTGCTTGACATTTAAATAAATTTATTATTAATAGATGGTTATTTTTTATATTTTGAATCACAATGTGCTTTTAATAAATGGATTGATAATTATTGATTTATATATATACATATATATATATATATATATGTAATGTTTAAAAATATTAGTAATTAGTAAATTATTGCCTAATAAAATAAATGACAATAATTTTAGAATTGTATCTATTGATACCCAAACAAAATGGTCTATTTTATTGTCACAAAAACTTAATAAACTGTTGTCTATAATGTAAAGGTAACAATTTTTTAAGTACACCACTTGATAACCAAATGCAATGATTTATAATAGTACTCGAATAATTAAGAATTGTTGTCTAAATTTAAAGACAAAAAAATTTTAATTGTATTTTTAGTAATCAAAAGTAACAATTTGTAGGAATGTTATAAAAGACAATGAATGAAACGGCTACCTGACTACTATGTAAGACAATATTAGAAAATTGTTCTTAATATGCTTTTTAAAATTGTTGGATATAATTACACAATTGCCAATAGTTTTAGGATATTGTTTTGTCTGTTAGGTAAAAATCTTGTGTAAACCAAAAGTAATGACTCAGAGTATAACAAGAAAAAAATTATTGTTAAAAGTAGAAAAAATAATTTTGTTATTATAAGGTACAATTTATAGTTGTTGTATTAGAACTAAAATGTTGTTATATATTTAGAATAAATGTATTTTCATTTTTAGTTTAAAGTCTAAAAATTCACTACAATTCAATGTGTGATAATCTAATCAAGGAAAGTTTTTTTAAGTCTTGTTTTCCCTATTCAAAAAGACTAAAACGATAGATTTTATTCATGTGCTTCGAATTCCATCTATTTGGATGATTGATTAACTTTTACTTTTAAAAAATAAAAAATAATTTTATAATTTATTTATAAAAAAACTCTTGATAGTTTCGTACAATTATTTTGACATGATGAGATATCTTTAAATGAGATTGAAATAAACATCTTTGAGAACATGTAATGACAAATGGTGAATGGAAAAAAAATTATGAAATTTTTTATAACATTATAAAAAAAAAAGTAGTTCTTGGGTGAATTGAAATTTTTCTAGGACACATTTTGCATGCCAAATATATTATCCTTAATGAAAATCAATTCATGTGCCCAACAGCGGTACTAGCAAGACATGAAAAAAAATATATTACTATGTTAGTGCCGCTGTTGGGCACATAAACCATTGAGAACTCTCATAAATAGGTTACATGATATTTTTTTATGTATCATACAAATAAAGAGACAAGAATTTAGAGTAATTACTAATATTATTTTTTGTCGTTAGTATTTTATTTTTCATATCATGATTATTAGTACTTGTGGTCTATTATAAAACTCTAATAAAAGGGTAAAAAGTCATGCATTTTAATACATGACTATCTTTTAGTCTTTCATTTGAACATTATTTAAAACGAAAAGTTGATTTTGAATATGTAAATATTTTGCATTCAACAACACATTTTTGAATATTGAGTTGCATTGTGATTTATACTATTTTTTAGCCTTTCATTTGAACATTATTTAAAACAAAAAGTTAATTTTGAATATGTAAATATTTTACATTTAATAACACACTTTTGAATAATGAGTTGCATTGTGATTTATACACAAGTAAAACAACAAAACTTTATCACATTTTGTGATATTGAAACAACTTCTTTTTTTCATAGAAATATTAGTATGATGGCGTTCTTGCCAATAGTTGTGGGATCACAATCCTTCTTTCTTTGTTCTCCCTAGCAAAATTCAAGACTTATATGTGTGTGTGATCATCAAACTCTATGCCAGAACTTTACAATACATAGTGATGATTAGTTAAATATGAGGAGAATGGTTAGAAAGTTTTTTTAAACCCCTCAAAACTCTCTTTAACCTTTTTTTTTTTTTTTTGAGTTCCTCCATTATAGATAATTTTAGGTTTTGTTTGAAAGTTTAGGAGAGAAAAATGAAGAGTTTGAAAGGAGAAAGGAGTGGAAAGGAGGGTTGCTACCCTTGTTGAATGTTTAATATTGAGAAAGGAGTGTAATATAGAGTTTAATCAAGTAAATGATATTATTATATTTTATATTTTGTATTCATATTTTTTAAAAAGTACAAAAAATTAAATATCTTTCTGTCTCTAAAAATTAATATTTTTTTTTATAATTTTTTAAAAAAATTCTCAATTTAAAAACTAACATATTTTGGAAAAAAATTAGAATTTTAAAAGTGAATCATAGAGAAAGAGAGATATAGAGAGAGAAATATTCTAAGAGTGAGAGAAGTCAAAAAAATAAGCATTAGAAGAGTTTTTGAGGGTTTAGAAAAGCTCTCTAACCCTCTGTTTCAAAATTAATTAACTCCTACTAACTTCTCTCTTTCATTATGCTCCTCTCTTAAGCATAGCTTTAGGCTTTGTTTGAATGTTTGAAATGGAAAAAGAAAGGGTTTGAAGAAGAAAGAAGGAAAGGGAGGATGTTAGACTCCTCTCTTATTTAAATATTTAATATTAAGAGGTGAAGGTGGTGAGATTTAATCATATAAATGATATTATTATTTTTTATATATATTATTCATATTTTTATCTTTTTTATTTTTCAAAAAATAAATAATTTTCTCTTTCTAAAAATTAATAATTTTAAATTTAATATTTTATTTTATAATTTTTAAAAAAAGTTTCTCACTTTAAAAACTAATATTTTAAAAAAATTAGAATCTTACTCGTAAAAGAGTAGGAAAGAAAAAACTTCTCATAGAACTCAAAAAACTAACAAAATTCCTAATCATGAATTATTAGAATAAAGTAGAACTACAGAAGAGAGAAAAACCTCTCAAGAAAACTAAAAAATTAATAAAAAATTTAAAAAACTAACAAGTTTTCGAGGAATTTAAAAAAATCTCTTAATTTTTTTCTGCTCAATTAAATAACTTCTAAATTTATATTTATTATATTAAAAATATAATAATATTCTTTACATGTTAAACTTTTTATTATATTTTTCTCTCAATATTAAATATCTAAAAATAGTTTAATTTTTTTTCTTTATTCTTCTTTCCTATTAGACCCTTTAAATCATTTCTTTTTTTATTCCTCCAAACTCTCAAACAAATCTTTAAAAAAAAATTATGTATGCTTTGACCACCTATTAACTACCCCTAGTTTTTCATATTATACACGTTTGTAAGTCATATAAACTTCAAACATAAAATTGACTGAACACTTACTTATTACTCTATGCATTAAATTTTGAAACGTATAAAGTCATTTTTATATACGTGACTCCACTTACTTATTACTCTATGCATTAAAATTTGAAACATATAACTTATGAATTGAAATTATATTTTATTGCATTAAAATTCAAAATCTATAAAGTTATTCCTATTGACTATACTTACTTATTACTCTATGTATTAAAATTTAAAAAGTATAATATTTTAAAGAATATTTATTATCTTTAAATTGTATTTAAAGAATATTTATTAGAATTGATGGTTATATTATGTTACAAATAGTAACCTAAATATTCATACTATAAATTATCTTAAATTATCATTTATTAAAATTAATTATAATATTTTTTTTATAATTTACAAAATAAAATTATATCTGATTCATACTTATTATGAAATATATTTAAGAAGAATTTATTAGAATTGATAATTATATTAGGTTAAAAATTTAGAATAAATAATATCTATACATTTTTTGAGTTATATTTTAATTGAATTATTTTATTAATTATTTTAATATAATTTATATTTCAATATTTACTTCAAATACAAAAATATAATTTAAATTAAAATTATATATTTACAAAATTATTAGTTTATATTATATATTGTTATATCAAATTTCTAATAAGAAGACAAGTTTACATATTTAAATTATTTTATTAATTAGTTTAATATAATATATATTTTAATATATATTTTAAAAATAAATGTTTACTTTGAAGTAAAAAAATTGTTAAATTAATTTTTTAATAAAAAATAATTTTATATATTTAAATTATTTTATTAATTAGTTTAATATAATTTATATTTCAATATTTACTATAATACAAATGAAAAGATAATTTTTATTATATTAATTTTTATTTTTTAACTTTTTATATATGTTCGAGTAGCATTTCATCTCTACTTATATAACTTATGTTTAGTTATTTACATAACTTTTGAAAACTTATTAACCGTTCTTTCTATTGTCATCTTTTTTCTTTGTATTTTGTGATAATGTCAACGATCAAGAATTACATATCGATGTAAGTACAAGTGTTTTCGAGTTTGATATTTTTTATTTTGTTTTACTAAATTATGTTATATATTTCAATTTATTTTTTAGATTAAGCATAAAGTTGTATTAATTTTAAATAATATCATGTATTAAAATTTATTTTTAATTGATTAATTTGTATCAAATCTATTATTATTTTCTTATATTCATCACAAGTAATTATTTATTTTTATATTTTTCATACTTTTGTAGGAGAACAACGTGTTTCAATTAAGATAAATGGACTTTTTTTAACGATCTTAATTCAACAACATATAATTGAAAAATAAAAGTATGAATAGGGATACACTAAATATATATTACAAGAAAGAATTAATTAGTACTGATATATTACTAATTGATGAAAAGGTATTAGATTTGTATTTTTTTTAGCAAAAATTTATTATTTTAATATATTGTTGTCTTTTATATGTTATTCTATGATAACTAGTTAACTTAATTTATTTTTAAATTTTCTAATTAATTAATTTTTTCTATAAAATAATTATATACATGCTTTCATACGACATGATATTTCTTACATGTTTAACGGTATATTAAAAGAAGTAAAAATATACTTCATAACAAATTTTTTAATGAAAAAGAACAAAGATAGATTTGTTGTGGTTGAAAACAATCCTTTCATGTTGTAATTTTATGTCATAGCTATTATTAAGAAATTAAATGATGATAACATAATTCCTTTCCATATCTTTGAGTTTCTGAACTTTGAAGATCTGAGAAGTTGCTGTAGAAATAATGTGTTAACATGTATTTTGTTATAAAACTTTAATAAAATTTGTTATATAATTTGTATTTAATTTATTAATTAGTTTCTTAAAATTATTTATTTTATTAATAAATGTGATTTAAGTGGTCATGCACAGAAGTTCTGTTGAAGAAAAAATAATTAAACAAAGTTAATGTTATGACTCTTCAATTATAAGACATGAGGTATAAACTAATTTAAATTTATTATTAATTAAAAAAGTATTATAATTTTAGTAAAACTATTTGCAGGAAAAATAGAGTAAAAATAACATTGTGGGATAATTATATTACACTATTTAAAGAAATAATAAAAGATAATATATCTAAAGATTCAAAAATCAATGTTACAATATTCATATTTACTATATTGTAAAATAATTTTAAGGTAATTGTATTATTATATTTTTTAAAATATTTTTTTAAATAAATTATATATATATATATATGCTTTATATTTAATTATAAAAAAAATATGAATATATGTATTATAGGTAATATTTTTATTTTTACATCAAGATCAACAAAGATCTATGGTAAAATTTATTTAAGTATTAAAATTATTTAAAATTTTTCTGTTACTTTAATTATTTCTAATTCTTTACTTTTTATTTTAACTACATTTTTAATTGACTATACATGAAAAAGAGTTCCTAACCTTAATGGATGACAATCATCAATTATATTTATTCATTATAAAAAATATATATTATTTAATAATAAAAATATTAAGAGGTAGCCGTTAAATTTTGTTTATTAGTGTTTTTTTTATTTAATAAAACTTAAATTATTAATAAATAAATATTTTATGTGTATAGAAAAAATAAGATGTCACATAGAGAGAACTTTGATATGAATTTATATTAGATAAAGACTATACAATAAACTACTAGTATATGCAAAATGCATCAATTTATTGGTAGCTTGAGTAATATCCACAAAATGTGGATCTGCAATAGTAAAACAAACTTTAGCGACTAATTTTTTTTACATCAATTTTTATTATACTTTCTTCTATTGTGGTGCAACTTATTTTCCCCACGTCGACCATTTTATGTTGTTCCTTACCTGTCAAACTGCCTAGTTAGTTTGAACTCTTGGTCCCATGAATAGGGACAACTCAAGATTATTTAAGGCCTTGAGCAAAACTTATAAGGTCTTTTTAACAATGTAAAAAATTTCTTTTTCTTATTTTCTCTGAATCAAAATTAATAATTAAATTTTTATAATAAATCTTAAATACTGAATTTTTTAATTGATAAAATAGTTGAATTTTTTTAATCGTTTATGAGATATGTTTGAATGCAAACACGATTTTTTTTTTTAACTTTAAAAAATTCTCTGCCAAAACTGCAACTATAAAAATATTTAATATTTTATAAAACAACAAGAATTTCTTGTTGCCATTACAGACGTTTTATCATGTGCATGTATAATTTGGAGTATTCACTGTACTCCTTTTCAATAAGGTTTTGGCTCCTACAAAATTGTTTTATAAATATTCATGAGAATTTAGGAAAAAAAAATATATTTTTATAAAATTTAATATTTCAAGTAGTATTTTAATTATTATATTTATAAAATGTTTAAAGGTTTTTAATTCTAAAAATAAATGCTAAAAATAACTTTTAATTATATTATTAATTTTTTGGATTTTCATAGAAAAAGTGGAGGCATAGTTCTTAGTAATCCATGGCTTGAGGCAATATTACCTGAGTCAAATCTGTATCCTAAGTATTGAATGAAATATTTTGCATTTTCATTTAAAAATGCATTGAGGTTTAGACTCTCGAGTACAATTTCATACTATTTCATGTCTCTAATAATAGCACTTGTTGAGACAGCTAATGGATTTCGAATTATCCATTATCAATGATGTCATATGCTGGCACTTCGAGCAATTATCCATTTAGATAGCTGTATTATCACGGTTTTTGTCAAACCTAACTGGATGAGTAAGAATAGAAGAGCAATGCAAGACCGAACATTAATGGGGATTGCTCTTCCTAACTCTCAAAGATCCGACCTAAGTCAACATGACCTCATTTACAATTTTTCTTCTTCTTCTATAATTAGTAAATCCCTGCCTATTTCCCATCTCAAGATCTACTGAAAAGAGGCTCTAATTATGATGAGGTGTTATTCCTGAGACGTTAGTGGACATCATGAGCATATACAAATTCAACTACGTTTCTTTAGTAGGTTCAGATGACCTGTGGAAAAACGACTAGCTAGGTTGAGGGAGTCGACGAAAGAACACAGATGTCACCTTTAAGGTATCTCTACTGTTCCTTTATTTTAAAATAAAATAGTTTCTTGAACTTAATTATATGGGTTTAATCACCGCTAGGGATAGGGTTGGAACATGGTATTGCAATCCTGGTGTCAGAACATCTGAAAATGTGTATGCATGAGTGATGGTGTTGTTGTTGGTAAGTACTTGAAAACTTGGAATGCTCAAGCGAAATATGCTACTAATGCTGACTCTAGTCTGTTGGTAGGGAGAAATTAAAAGGGAGATCGAATTATGAATTTAAAGATTTTTCTGAATGGTAAGAACCCACTTGTACCATTTGTAAAGAAAAGCGTTCGAAGTTTCTTTCTTTTTTTCAAGGAGTTCAAGGTTTCTTATATATCTTTGCATTGGAAAATATGACGAACAGTGAAATCTTTTAAAAGCTTTTTTACTCTGTCAGGTCCTGTTCAATATTCGAAAAGAAAAAGTGTATTTGATTGAGGAAGATATTATAGTGTCTTTAAAAGCTTTTAATTAATAGAAAATTTATTTGATAAAAAATATTAAAAATTAATTATTAAATACATCTTTAGTTCTACTTTATTTAATATTCTTTCAAATAAGATAGATATTAATGAGTTGCAATGATTAAAAATAAAAATATTTATTATATTCAAACTAAAAAATATTTAATAATAATAGGAATATTAAATATTCAAACAGAATTTTTAAGATACAAATATTTAACAAAAAAATCTTTAAATAATTAAAAATCATTCAATAAAACATACTAAATATTTTTTTAATCAGACACTTCATGGCTTTGTTTAAAAAAAACAACAACAACCAAGGACTTTTTACTCTTTTTCTTTGTATGAAAAAATTATTAAAATACAGTGTTTTGAAAAAAAAATATAAATATATAAAATTTTTAACAATATTATTTTGGTATTTTTAAAATTTTATTATTTTTTTAAAAAATTTCAATGGCAATTTTTTTTACTTTAAAATTATTATTATTTTTAAAAAAAATTGAATAGTTTTAATTTTTATTTTTAAATAATCGTTATTAAAAAAATTTAAAATTTTATAATATTCCGTTGTTTTTTTTATGAAGTTACACTTGTCTGTCGAATTTGAAATTTCATTATTTTAATATTTTAAAAACGCCATATTTAAAAACTCTATATATATAAAAATAAACCTCTTGAAGGCTTAGGTACATATATAGTAGATAAATTAATTAACGAGGATGCTTTTTCATGAATCATTTTGTCCGAAGAGTGTTCTCCATCCCTCTGACCCTCTCGACTGGAAATCACAGGTTGCAATCATGTTGTGTGTCAGAATTTCATAATTTACTTCTGAATATAATCGATGGACACTGCTTCACAATATTAGTATTAGAAAACTTTAAACTTTATTGTTTCAATGGCAGAGATTAAAGTTTACCAGTATGCAAATCTTTTAACCGCAGTCTGCTCCTCGCTTTCTGGGGCGTTACAAATCCAATCGATTTAAGCCTGCAAACGATTGTTCTCTTCCATTCCTGCTCACTTGTCCGGCGTGAATACTAGATTCCGGCAACCTTGTCTTCAGATCAGCTACCCTATACCTACCTTTTTTTAGTGCTATAATAATTGCATGTCAAAATTCTACTTCTACAATGTAATGGTTTTCTGTGTCCATATTTGGCATTGGATTTCAGAGCAGCTTGTTCTGAGCTTAGTATGAGCTTGCATGAGCATAATGTGCAGAGAAATGGGAAACAAAACACACCATAATTAATGGAGAAGTCCTACTTATTATATGAATCAATTGTTTGCGAGATTAGGTTTCATGTTAGCGTCATATGAGGATTTTTTTAATATGGCACGTCACGTTGATGGGTATTGTTATCGTTATGAATGAAATAACGTGTTTGTATGGAACACATATTTTCCATTACCCCTTTGTAGAGCGTTAGATGAATGTGGGAAAAAAAGAGAGTGAGAAATAAAAATAAAAATAAAAGAAGAGTTAAAAGTACGCATAAGACCAGAGATCTATAGTAAAATAAATTTTGATTAACTTTCTCATAACCTTTTATCAACATCAAAATTTGTTAATTTAACAGTTTTTATTAAGTAGATTAAATTTATAAAATCTAAAAATTATTTAATGTGTTACTAAATATTTTTTAAAAATTTATCTATATCGATTCTTAAGAATGAGTTTAAGATTCTAAAGATAATTAAATTTTTATTAAATAAAAAAATTATTATGTTAAATTTATAATTTTTTAAATAAAATTTTACTATTATTACTTACTTAAATTTAATCTGCTACAATTTTTAATATATAATATGTTTAAAATATAAACAAACGTCAATTATAAGATTACATTATAGTAAATATTTAATTTATTTAAAGTTTAAATAATAATCTAGAAATCAATGATTGAATTAAATAAAATAAGTTATTAAAATTTAATAAAAATAATATAAACAAAATATAAAGAAAGAGACGAGAAAATAATAATAATTGATTTTGTATATGGGGTAGTGGTACGGTCCAAATGAAAATAATCCGGTATTATTGTTATGGAGTAAGGAGCAATTGAGGATCTGATACTTCAACCATATACCCTTGCTTATACTAGTTGTGACGTGAATTTCAATAAGTATGTTTAATAATAAAAGTTTATATTTTTTATTAGTAAATTAGTAGAATTATTTAATAAATAAAAAATTATAAATTTGAAAATTTGTATCAATATTTTTAATATTATTTTTCATTTCTCTCATTTTACCTGTATAACTAATTTTATTAAAAAAAATTAATTTAGTCAGGCAATTTTATAAACTATAAATTTTAAATTGATTTATCAACTATAGATTACAAATTGTAAACTTGTAAATAATTTTATTAAACAGAACATTTTACACGTCAATATTCTTTTAATTTAATAATTACAATCGAAGAAAAGAGACTGAATGTTAATACTAGTTAAACTCATCAGTTACATCAAAATATAGTTCAAGATGATGGGTGCTAATTGGAGAACTCTTCTCTACATAGTTGAACATCAAAGCAAAGGGTGGATCCCTTTCACACTCACCCACCATCCCCCACAAAACAAGGGAAGCAAGAAAAGAGAAGATGGAAAGGGCAGAACAAGAAAAGCAAAATGAAGGCCATGAGTTTCAGTATGGGCAATAACCTGTCTTATCTTGTCTAGGATTAATTTTTCTCAGAAGTAAAATAAATATATGGATTCAACTCCAAGGCCCACTTCAAGACATGGGGATAAGGAGTTCAAACATGGATTTTGCCTAATGATTGATGAAAGGAAACAAAGAAACATTTAACCTTTCCAACAAAGATCTCCTAATCTCAATAATCAGTCAGCATGATTAAGAAAAGCTAATTAAACTCTAAAACAAGTGGCACGTCAATTTTTAGTTGTAATGAGGTATTGTCTGGGCCAGGTACAGACTTTATGCTAATTTTTAGGGGATGTAGAATGAGTCACACAAGTAGAAAGTGAAGCTAACATTTTGGTAACATACTAGAGAGACAATGTAGCTAGGAAATGGACTTTGGTTTTTGAAGAATTAACATAAAACCGATGCATTCAAATAGGATATAAACAATTAGGGATTATGGCAAGGGATGAGAACAATGGTTGTGGTGCCTTGATATTAAAATTCATAGAAATAGCCAAGAGTTTTGGTGCTAATCGAGGGTTGAGGGGTGTACAGTGCGTGGTTACAAAACCGTGGGCATGAAATAGAGTGGAGAAAAAGTAAGAAGGCATGCCACCCTTGAACTTAGAGACAGGGAACACTTTGGTATTAGAATAGAACAGTATCATATCACGCAATGATGTATGGATTTCTTATCTAAATCTTTTAATTCTATGTTTCCGCCGCATGATCGTTAAATTAATTCCTTAAAAGTAGTATAAACTAATTATTTTCTATGTTGCTGTTAAGATTATTTATAAAATAAACAAATTGCTTTTTATATTTTTAAAGAATTAATTTAATAAAAAGAATATAATATAGTATAATATTCAAAAGAGTGATTTAAGAATGAATATAAAGATACTTAAAAAATGAATAGTATAATGATACAAGTACCAAGCTCCTTGTTAATGCAAATAAAATAGAAAAAGGAAAAAAGTTGGTTGGAATTTTGGCAGGGTTTGGAGAGTGATTAGGAGGCAGGGAACGTGAGTGGGTTGTGCTACTGCTACGATATGATAGTGGGTTTGATGATGATGACTCACGCCGGCAGCTTTTGCTCTCTCTCTCTCTCTCTAACCCCAATTGGCAGTTGGGCACGCCTGCTCCCACTCATACAATACTTGTAAATTCTCTCCCATTTTTTCTGCTGTTTATTTTGTTTTTCTTTCTCTCTAAAAGAATGAAAAGCTAATCCACTATCTCTTCCTTCCATGCTTTTTCTCACACTTTCTTATTTTTCATCTTTTGTCAGAGAGAATTCTATTCTAAGTATCAGGGAACTAGGCCACGACCCTACTAGATTTTTCAAGTTATAGACCAAGAAACTTGTATTAGTCAATCCCCTCAACATGGCTATTTTTAATATATTATTCATTTTATTTTATGCATTTTCTTTTTCCTTATTTCTTTCTTAATTATAAAAAATGTAAATATTACATAAATAGAATTTCTCTTTTAATAAAGAAGCCCCCTCCCAAGAACGAATAACCTATCTAAACAAAGCCAACCCCACTTCCAATCCCCGCACGTCGATCACACAAAGGGAAAGTAAACGAACTATAATATATAATAGATATTAATGTTACTAAAAAATAAAAAACAATATTTAATAACTTATCATAAATAATTATTAGATACCGTAACCGTTAACAAGAAAAAAAGAAAAAAGAAAGTGGAGTGATCTCCTAAATTAATCAAGTTGGTTGAAATTTGCCTCTATCAAAGGCTGGGCTACACCTACGTACCTCTCCACCACACCTATTTTATTTAATTTCAGAAAGAAAAAAAAAAAAAAAAAGCTATTCGTGTAAGGTACGTAGAATCTATCCACATTGACCAACTTCTTCATCCAATCATTCCCCAACAGTACCCCAATTTCCCACTGTTAAAAACACGTTTCCTTGTGTGGAGAAGCAGCTACACCACACCTAAGAGACTCACAGGGCTTATTGATGTGGGTTAAATGGATACCTTGTTTAGACTAGTGAATTTTCAACAACAGCAACAACAACAACAACCCGATCCATCCCTCAACTCCACCACGAGCCGAACATCAAGCAGCTCGAGATCCTCAAGACAAAACTATCATTACTATTCCCAACAAGAAGACGAAGAATGCTTCAACTTTTACATGGATGAAGAAGACCTATCCTCGTCTTCTTCTAAACACTATTACCATTACCAACCCCACCACCATGTATCAACAACCTTTAACACAAACACAAGCACCCCCACCACCACCACCGATTACTCCTTCTCCCCCTCCCCACTCCCTGACTTCAACTTCAACTTCGATTTCTCCACCAACTGGTCACACAACCTCCTCCTCGAAACCGCGCGGGCCATCGCCGACAACAACAGCAACCGCGTCCACCACCTCCTCTGGATGCTCAACGAACTCAGTTCTCCCTTCGGCGACACCGACCAAAAACTCGCCGCGTATTTCTTCCAAGCCTTGTTCAGCCGCGTCACCGATGCAGGTGACCGAACCTACCGAACCTTAGCCTCGGCGTCGGACAAAACATGCTCCTTCGAATCCACAAGGAAGATGGTTCTCAAGTTCCAAGAAGTCAGCCCATGGACAACCTTCGGACACGTGGCGTCCAACGGAGCCATCTTAGAAGCCTTAGAAGGAAACTCAAAGTTGCACATAGTTGACATCAGCAACACCTATTGCACCCAATGGCCAACCCTTCTCGAAGCATTAGCCACTCGAACCGACGAAACCCCACACCTTCGTTTGACCACCGTGGTTACCGGAAGACCCGGTAACTCCCTTCAACGTGTGATGAAGGAAATAGGGACAAGAATGGAAAAATTCGCCAGGCTCATGGGAGTGCCGTTTAAGTTTAACGTCGTTCATCACGCCGGTGACCTTTCGGAATTGAACTTGTCGCAACTTGACATCAAAGAGGACGAGGCGTTAGCCGTTAACTGCGTCAACGCTTTGCATTCCGTTTCTGCGGTTGGGAATAACCGTGACGTTTTGATATCGTCATTTCACGGGTTGCAACCGAGGATTGTGACGGTGGTGGAAGAGGAAGCTGATTTGGACGTGGGGTTCGAGGGTTACGAGTTCGTGAAAGGGTTTGAGGAGTGTTTGAGGTGGTTTAGGGTTTACTTTGAGGCGCTTGATGAGAGCTTTGCGAGGACGAGCAATGAGAGGTTGATGCTGGAACGTGCGGCGGGGAGGGCGGTCGTGGACTTGGTGGCATGTTCACCGGCTGAATCGGTGGAGCGGCGGGAGACGGCGACGCGGTGGGGAATGAGGCTGCATGGGGGAGGGTTAAACGCCGTGCCGTTTAGCGAGGAGGTGTGTGATGACGTGAGGGCGCTGTTGAGAAGGTACAAGGATGGGTGGTCGATGGCACAGTGCTCCGACGCCGGAATATTCTTGTCGTGGAAGGAGCAACCGGTGGTGTGGGCCAGTGCATGGAGGCCTTGACGTAAAGAGGGGTCGTATAGTATCATATCATATCATATCATATGGCTTTCACACGAGTGACTTGCCTCGCACGTGTTCTCGGTTTTTTTGCCACGTGCAAAAGGGTTAAATTCGGAGTTTTCCTTCAGTATTGGGCTTTCCTCTTTTATTTCGTTCTTTCCATTAAATATAAGTTTGGTAAGACACGAGGATTCATCGGCGCTTGCTTCTGTTCAAAAGGAGCTACTTAAGTAATTAAATTATTATTATTATTTTTTAACATTTTATGATTGATTTTTTGTTTACGAAAGAATAGGTTGTGGCTTTGCATATTTGTATGAACTATATATATAAAGTAATATTGATTGACATGCTTTTCGTTTCCATTGTTCAATCTCATGAGTATATATTATGCACCAAACTAATTAAACGACTTTTATTGTCTCCTTTAATTATGAGAAAGTAATTATAGGATATGTATATGAAGAATATAAAAATTAAATAAATAATAGAATGATTTTCTCCATACAAGAGAGTGCTTTTAGTCCTATAACATTGTTTATTTAAAAACATGAAAAAAAAAGTATTGATTATCATTGTTATTTTTATTTTTTATACTTCTACAATGAGAAAATATAAAAGAAATAACGAGAATAATATAACAAATATAAGTATATTTTTTAAAGCTAATAATATTAAATGAATGGTATTTAAATATCTTAAATCACTGAAGTTTTTTAATGGACGTAATTATATTCAATGAAACAATGACTTTATTGATTGAAGCGTATTGACTTAGTTCAAGTAGCACTTTCCTTACAGGTGGGGTTATGGTCCCAATTTGACCAGAGATGATGGTGCATAATTGTTTGTGTCCTTAGCTAACAGCAAAAACAGAATTAAGCTGGACAATGCTCTTATTATCTTGAATTTTGACAATATCCAATATCTTTTTTTTAGCAGTTTGTCTTAGCCTACCATAACGGCGTTAATTTTCTTTTCACATATGCGTCCAAAATAAACTGAGTTCAGTTTGTGTTTGTGGAAATAACCAAATATATATGATACTATATAATCTTTAAGGATATGATGAGTTTAATAAATAATCAAGGTTTCCAGATTTTGGGGCCACCGAATCTTAGGAGTTAGGATGACCATCAAATTAGGTTTATGGTTTGGGGAATCCATTAAAAGGCGTATAGTAAGTCATTAGTGGCTTAAGGGTTTAAACCAAGTGGCCAGCATGTTATGTCGACTGAGATGGTCTTCTTTTTCTTTTCTTTTCTTTTCTTTTCTTTTCTTTTCTTTTCTTTTCTTTTCTTTTCTTCCATTCTCTCTATCTCTAAAGTCTAAAGTCCATCATCTTTATATTTGACAAGGATTTCAGCTTTTTCCTCATATGCCCCCCACATAAACCTGAACTTTTTCATGAAGGCAAGGGTTCATAGGAGGTACCTTTTGCCCGTGAAAGCCAATAAATCTATTGTAAGTACATAAACAATGAAAACATATATATATATATATATATATATATATATATATATTTATATATTAATTCTGGGTTCATCTTTTTAGGTTTGTATATCTTAAAAACAATTGCAGTTGCTTTTGTTTAGTGTATTTTTAAAGAGAGTTCGATGCTGGCCCATACCTTCTACATGTTTAAGCTTTAGTCTCTTTTTCTAAGAATTGACAATGACCACCTTATGCTTTTTATGTTTTTATGGGACCAGATTCAAGTAGAAAGCTAACGTAAGGGCTTAATTTCCAACTCATAGTACTTCAGGATTTTGTCCCTCTGTGTTTTCCATTTTGAAACAAAACCCCCCAGTTCCTTCTTTCCGACAATAATAGAAAACTTTTGTACTACTAATTCAATAATGGTATGTTTGGAGGTAAGGTGAAATAAAGAGAAAACAAATAGGAGGATGAGAAATGAATCGAGAATAGAATGAAAAAAATCTGATATTTGAATAGGTTAAAATAAGAAGGAAAAAAATGATAAAAATAAATTTTCACTTGTTGGATGAGTAGAAAAAAGAAGAAAAGAAAATAATTGAATTGTATTAAAATATTTAAATTAACAAAAAATTATTTTATATTGTAGTAATTGTCTTAATAAAAAAATTAATTTTATAATTTTTTGTATTATTAATATTTTTAATTCCCTCATGTTCTCTTCATTTCTTTATGATTCGGATTTTTTATTTTTATTTTTTGTGGTGGCTCAATAATAAAACCCCTATTCTCCTTCCTTACCCCATCCAAACAAAAGAAATTATTAAATTTTCTACCACTTTCTTCCCTACCCCTTAACTTCCCTACATCCAAATAAATCCTAATGGAAAAGGAAGAAAGAAATTTGGGATAAAACTCGCACTTGACATATCCTATTCATTTTTGGATTACATTGGAACCTTTGAGTTATGGCTTTGTGCAAAGTTTTTACTTTTTGGTCCACATGGCTTTAAGCAATTGAAGAGCCCACAACAGATATTGGGTCGATGTTTCATGGATAACAACCAATTGGGTACCATAAAGGCCCACTATCAGGCCTTCTTACAAATATCTAGTCACATCTCAGTTTAACAACTTTTGGCCCAAATTTCTTTTTAAAAAGAATCAGTGAACCAGACCAGAGAAATGGCACCGAAAGTACAAAAAAACTAATGGTGCTGAACTCGCCACCAATATAGCAAAAGTCTAACCCAAATGGCACCAGAATAAAAACAAAAATAAACATCATTAAAAAGACTGGATATAAATAAAAGCACTAATAATATCTACGGCACTCCCCACAAATTTTGTCTTAATAATATTTACATAAAAATATAAAGTATGGTCTAATTAAATATGTTTGTGGAACAATATTAAGCTGATCTACACCGAAATTGTTTAAAATTTAATAACAATTTAACCCAAACCTTCTTTATGGAAAATTTCTTTTTTTGTATAATGTCACCCTGGTTTAAAGCATGTCTATGTCCCAACGATCTTTCATTTACTGATTTTATTGAAATTAATGTCAGGTGAGGGTGATCTATTTACTAACCAAACAGGCTATTAGCTAATCATTATGGCAATTTATGCAGTGAGTCAATAAAAATTAATAGCTTCTTGACTTTTGTAGTTCATATTATGCATTTCATCCTATTTAAAGTTTTTAATTCTTTCACCGTCTCTTTCTTCTTCTTTTTTCTTAATTCCGTCCTGTATATCATTTTTTATTTGCAATGTTTTTTTCTCTTTTACTCAATTTATTAGTTTTAGTAGTACTTAAAAAAATTACTACTATTAATAGAAAAAAAAAATGTCACAACCACAGTGAGATAAACAAAATTGAACAAATAAAGTTTTTTTTAAAAAAAACTTTAAAGACTAAAGACGTGATTTAATCATATTTTTAAGGTGAATTTTTTTCAACTTTACTTTTAGTTTGAAATTCATCTTCTAACCCTTTTTTTTATTCGACTTAGTTTTTTAATTTTTATTTTTATCTCAACTTAAAGCACGTTTAGATACATAATTTATTTAAATATTTATTTAATAAGTTTTTTTTAAAATAATAATTTATGTCATAAATTTAAAAATAAAACTTATTAATAACTTATTTTGATAAACTATAATAGAAAAGTTGTTAAAATAAGTTACAAGCAGTTTATAAAAGTTATATGTTATTTTTTATAAGATGTTCATGAGCTAGTCTAAACAAGTCCTTGCTCATCCAACTTTTATTCTTGTCTCAAATTAATATTTTCATTATCGCACAGCTAAATCTTGCCAAAAACTACATTTTCAAATTGAGTTATCTTAAAGCCTTTGCCCAAACAAAAATTATTGTCAAAAGAGAATGCTAAATCCTCTTATTGTTTCAGTATATTTCAACAATTTTAGTCTATAAATTATCTTACTTATGTAAAAATGACATGTGTCTTTTAAAGGGAGGAAAAAAACAATATATATATGTATATATATATATTGCTTTTTAGTGAGAAGGAGGATTTATAAGCTGGAATAGTAGGAAGATTTAGCATTTTATTATTAAATTATAAATTTCATTATTGAAGCAAAATAAGTCTTAAAGAATAACCTGTCGATTTTTCATTTTAGTCAATAAAATTACACAAAACTTTTATGTTAGTGACACCACGATCTCTAAAAGAATCTTCAATTAATTTTAATAATCATAGAAAGGATAAAAATAATGAGCATTTAAAATTGGAATTTAATAAAGATAATCACTAATCTCCACGCTTTAATCTCTCATTTTGACTGATAAATCAATTTTTTAGATGTTAGTCATAATACAATGTTTATAGAAACGCATTAATCGATTTTAAAATTATTAAAAGAAACTAATTTCAGCTAGATTTCATAGCACTACAGTGGAAGTATTAACTTAGGACAAAAATTAAATTTAAAGAATTAAATTTTAAAAAAAAAGTTAAAAGATAAATGTAAAGTAAAAAGGTAAAATTAAAAGATCACGTCACTACACTTATTTTGCAAATTTTTAAGTTTGAGTTTCACTGGTCAAATTTTGTCAAATCAAAACGTGTTATTATGAATCTCATGCTTTAACTCCCATTCAATGGCCCACATCCCTTCTCCATGTGAAGCAATTCTACAAGGAGTAGCAGGTAACCCCAGCAGGGACGGGTCTACATGTCTACATGTTATTATGACCCCTCCTACTCTTACAATAATTTTATTATTATCTCTCTCCATATGCATTAATATCGTTTTAAGAATAAGATAACGTTTGATTTATTATTTTTATTTCTTTTATTTTTTAAAATAAAAATAAACTTTTTTTCAATAAATTAGATCCGTGTCAACTATTAAATTATTTTTATAATCACACATATCAAATTTTAAATAATTTAAAGATTCGTAAAAATATTATCTAAAATTTAATATTTAATTATAATTTTTAAATATTACATTAAAATAAAACAATAAAATAAAATACTATTTATTTTATTTTTTATAAAATTTTATAAATTTAATCTACTTGTTACGAAACTTCAAACATACAATTAAAATTAATCTTATATTTTATTAAAGCTATTAAGGGATGTAAGATGATGTCAATCCATATTAATTTTTTTAATTAATTTTTAAATAAATATTAATTTTACTTTTAAGATCCTTTTCAAAATTGTCTTTGTTTTGACTTCAGCATTTTTTTTAAGACTTAAAAATATATTTAAACTTTTTTTTTTTTCACATGACCACTCCATAGAAATCATTGTAGTTCTGCCACTGACCCCAAATAATAAAAAGCCAACATGCCATAACACGAGAATAGTTTACACAACTAATTATACATAAGGTCATTAAATCGCTGGAGAGCAATGCTTGATTATTACAGTTAAAAATATCCATATCGGTGGATAATCTTTCTCAATATACATAGGATTCCTCAAACTAACATGAACTTCCCTTAATTGAAAGAGGTCAAGTGCGATGCATGTTCTTGAGACTGAACTTCTCTGTCCGAGGCCTCGTAAAGTAAGTGAGCTTTCTATTATCAAGGGCATGCAACTTGGTAAGATATATAGTGAGTCTTCACATATGACGACCGAAGTAAACATCAATATGACCCGGAACATACATACAATAGAACTTGAATACAAGAATATAACAAATTTAAAATATTTAACCAAGACATGTTTAAAACTAACATAAAAACAAAAAATACTTGATCAAAACAGTAAGTTGATATTCTGCAATTTAGCACTAGTCATATGTATACATAATAAAAGTAATCGTTTACCTAATTATTGTGGTATTTTCATTTTAATTGATATAAAATCAAAAACTAAAAGAAAAAGTCCGAGGTATCAGTGCTTCCTTAATTACCACAAATGTACAGCAAAAGACCAAATTATTTGAATGTGCTCCACCCATGTGGCAGTCTCCATTTTCTATGCCAATAGATAGAAACTCTTGACCACAATGGGAATCCAAAACTGTACTCTAGTGCTTGATCAGCAGGTCCTGCCACAAACAAAGGCAACCAAACATATCTGGAGTCCCTTAAATCAGCTGGACTCCATCTATCAGCCATGAAAATGAATGAACCTGGGAACCCAGGTAGCGGAAGAACAAAAGTGCTCTGAGCAAGAAAGGTGGCAATCCTGAACATTTTGTTCCCTCCAACACATGGATTTCCCATTGTTTCCCAAGGCCCCAAGATTGACTCAGCTGCATGAGCCAGTGCTTCATTTGGGGCCCATCCTGTGCACCCTGATGTGATCATGTAATATGTACCCTGGTGCTTGAAAACAGCTGGTGCTTCTCTGCGTTGTCCCACAAAAACCCTTCTCATGACAGACGTCACGTTCAGATAATCTTCAGTCAGGGGTCCGATGTGTAGTACGTTATTTTCTTCAGAGGAGTAGATAAGGTATGCCACACCATCCTCATCTTTGAAAACTGTCATATCCCTGCTTTCACATCCATGTGGCCTTTGGCTTCCGAGGTATTCAAATGGACCATCAGGCATATCACTAATTGCTATGCCAACAGCAGCTTTTGTATAATTGGCATTGTCAATGTGCATCCACATCACATACTTTCTGGTTTTCTCGTTGTAAATCACTTTTGGCCTCTCAAGCACATTAGACTTGTACAGGTCGTGAGTTTCACTTTTTCCCTCTGCTGCCAATACAATACCCTCATGTTTCCAGGTCCACAAGTCCTTAGAAGAATAGCAACCAACCCCTATAATATCCACCTGATCAAAGGTAGAGAGATAAAGCCCAAAGTTATGTCACAAGTGCATGCAGCAGTTGAGTAAATATTCATACTTGGTTGAAAAAAACAGTTCCCTTGAAGATATTGGAAGATGAGAATATAACAACAGGACATATGATCAAAACATAGTTTCATCTACAAGGATTATCAACAACAATAACAACAATAAAGTTTTATCCCACTAGATGAGATCAACTACAAGGATCACACAGCATCATTGAGTTCAGTTAAAAAAACTAAATTTTCAAAAATTTGACAAATTAAAATTTAAAAGGTCTCTTTTAATAATTTCATCTAAAGTTCTTTTGAATCTCCCTCAATTCTTTTACTGAACTAAAGTCATGCAAACCACTTTTTTCACTGATACCTCCAAAAATCTTCTCTGCACATGACCAAATTACCTTAAACGATTTTAAGTCATATTTTTTACTAGAAGTACTACTTCAATATTCTCACGTATATTATCATTTTTTATTATATCTTTTTTCGTGCAACCACTTATCTATCTTAACATTCTCATTTTTATCACTTCGCTTTCTGACACTACCATATAGGATAGCGGACCATATTACAATATGATCTAACTTCTCTTTCAACTTGATAGGTATTTTATAGTTATAAATAATTCCTTATGTTTTTCTTTTTTCTAATTTAACCACCCATCTTGTATCTTATAAGTTACATATTCATTAATTTTCCTATCATTCTGGACAATTGATAGCAAGTATCAGAAGCTGAAAACTTGTGATATAATATTATCTTCAATTTTAACTTCTAATGTATCATTCTTGTCTTGTTTTTTTGCCAAATTTACAATACATATAATCTGTTTTAAAAGTTCCATAATTAGAAATTTATTGTTCAATAATAGGAAAAGAACTAACATACAGTAAACTTTTGAGCCTTTGATGGGACATATAAGTTGTGAAGTATAATGAAAGGAATAGTGAGCAGTGGATGGGTGAGGAAAAGCTTTGCAACAAAGCAATGCAATTTAGTCATGGGTCAAATCTAGGAAAAGCACCAACTCATCATGCCTTAGCCCAAGTTTCTATACATTCAAAGTTCAAGTGAAGTTGTTTTCAACCATGTGTTGTTCCATTTGAAAGCTTAGCTTAGGTATCTTGAATCCTTGACCCTCTAGTTAGGCATGCTTCTTCGGAGATAAAGAAAGCAAAAGGTAAAAACCAATCATAAACTGCTCTCTCTCAGCTTCAATCATATCACTTGGACCACTTTTTTATAATCTCATTAAGAATGCTAACCTCTACACGCTTAATTCCACGCTATATCAAATGTTCACCAAAGCATTTAGTTCTATATATTATCATATAATTCCATGAAGTGATGAGTTTTACAGAGAAACCACAGCTATGTTATTCAAAGGACAAGTGGCAAGATGTGTTGTCTCAAGAAATCTTGTATGGCCTCAAGACTTGGTCTGGCCAATCAGTTAAGCTGTTTCAAATTTTGAACTACAAAAATGCAATTTTAATCATGTATCGTAACAACAATATAGACCGGTTTATATTCTCTTGGTGGATTATGCTATTGGTATTGCACTTATGGGCAGTCATTATGAGAGTACTTGTGCACATAGATATTTTCTTCAGATATGGACTCAGAAAAAGGATCTAGGCCCAGTATTTCTTGGGTATTGAAGTAGTCCAAACAATAAGTCTATCCTCCGTCAAAAAAGGTATATCATTGATTTGATTGACAAAAATGGTTTATTGGAAGCTAAGTCATGTTAGATCCTAACAAATCGTATAGTGAAACTTTCAGAAGATGATGGTAATATCCCTACAGATCCAGAACTGTATAGAAGACTGGTTGGCAAACATAATTAACTTGCAGTGACACAACACAAGCCTAGACAGAGTTTTCTCTCTAAGTGTTGAGGGCTCATGAGTCAACTAGCACCCTCAAAGAACAGCCCGTTGAGATGTTGTTTTGCACACTTTGAAATCCAAATGGGCTGCTTGGCAAGCCATTTTCTATGATGACTGTTCACTGAGGTGGAGAATTTGTCATACCTATTAGGCTGGTTCTATTACCATGAAGAGTAAGAAACAGAAAGTGGTGGATTCCCTTACAGTAATTATGTGCCCATTTCTGTCATCTCTGTATTTTTACAAAGATATTAGGGCCTAAATCTCATTGTGATTTTTTTTTCCTTTTAGCAAAAGCTATCAGCACGATATTATGCTAGTATTTGCATCTTATCCAAACTGAAAAGACTATATTTGCTAATAATATCCTTTTTTGGTAGAAAAACAAGACTATGGAAATATTATGCCAACATGTCCAGAACCAAATGAGACATATGAAACAAATACAATTTCTCTGCCAAAGACATCAATTAATAATGATGATACTAAGAATGTTCATTACTTGAGGTGTAGGAGTTATTTAGAATAAATAGGCCAGGATCATAAATGCCCTTCTTAAACAACAGCAACAAAAATAATAATAAGAAGAAGAAGAATTAATTATATATCTAAACAGGTAACTAGGGGCAAAGAAGGATCAATTCATACATGAAAGTCAAATCCTCATCTCTTCTCTAATAAGTTTTATTAGGAAATCATCTTATTGTTTTTTATTTTAATAAGCAAATGATGCAATTTACAAGAAATTTTTCACTAGCATAAAAGAAGCTAGCCATTGGCAACCATTAAATTTATTTAATGAAATAGAAAAAATAAAGTCCCAAGTCATCAAGACAATCATTAATTAAAAGTTAAAACAATAACTTGATCAATTGAAATAGCTTACCCGGGCAGCTCCTTTCTTATGAGCATGGTACGTGGGCCCATCTTTATATTCACCATACCAGTAGTATGTGCGTGATTTTTCATCATATAGAATGCCCCCTCCATGAGCTTGAATGGGATTTCCATCAGTATCCAACCAAATTCTCCCTGGGTAGTAGTAATAACTATCATTTCCCATGGCCTTCATTGGATCTATAGCACTCTTGTTACCAGGAAAGAAAACATGTCTCAGTCGTGAATCTTCATCCAAGAATTCATCAACCAGTGGGCTTATCCGCTTAGGCCTGCGTTTTGCTGCCCGAGCAGACCTCTTCCCTTTTGGTGATGGAAGTTGGATCTTCTCCTCTTCCACTTGTTGAAGTTCACGGAATTGAGGATAATGGTGATAACGGCTTACACGGAATTTGACCTCTCCACCATCCCCATGTTTGTGGTCAATAGTGGAATATAGATGAAGCAAAAGTAAGCATCCTAAAGAGCTCCATATCACAGCCGACGTAGAACAGCATCTGCTGATTCTGCTCCCTGCATTGCAACGTAAAGTAGTTGGTTTCCTGCATAGGTTCCCCATTTTCTCTTCCTTTTTATCTTCAAAATCATGCTTGAAATTGCAACCTATGGAGACCTGATAACCCGATTAAAAACAAATCTCAAACGCTGTTTTACATGCCACAGAAGTTGTCATGAAAAAAACCTGAAAATAATGACAATAACATGTATCTTCATTGCAAAATTAAATAGGAAGTGGCAGTAAACCCCGGTTTTATAAAACCCACCCCTCTCTTTGGTGTTGATTAGAACCTAGGAAGTATCTCAAAGCACTATCATAGTATCGAATTGGCTTATTTCAGAATTCAGACCTGGAGACTAATCACCGTAATTTCATGAGTTTAAACTTTAGAAGGTGAAAAGGGATTTTATACACAAGATCGCATGAGGATAATGCAGCGATTTGTCAAGGTAGAATGCGTGATACAAGCTGGCTAATTTAAGAAGTAAGGAAAAGAAAAGAAAAGAAAAAGAAAGGTAAGTGTGCGTGAAGTAGAACACACTGACTCACCTGGTACAAGGCGAACGATGGAGTTAGGGAAAGCACCGGACATGGGATTCTCTTTGGCGTTACAGACACACTAGGTAGCTGAATCCAGCATTTAGCTGTCTAGAAACAATGAAATGAATAAGTCGATTGTTGTTGTGCAGTTAACTTCATGCGGAGTTTGGATCTGAGTTGATGAAGTTGACTTTCCAACCAGATAAAGATGCGGTTATGACGGTGCCCTTTGTCTTTTAGTACCCAACCCCGAGTCAAAGTCAGGAATGTTCTTCTTCACATTCAGGACAATCTATGAATATGGGAGAGTATGATTCTTGCATGACCATCTTTGCTTTCTTAATTCACGACAGGAGGGACTAGATCCATAGTGTGTCCACCCAGTTTAATGAGCTCCAACAGTTTCCCCCATCTCTGCATTTATTTCAATTCACCATTATTTCTAAGTTAAATTAATGTGCAGGATTATACACTTTCAACAAAATCTTAATTAAAAGTTTTGTAATTTTATTTTTTAATTAAATCTTTATAAATTAAACTTCTGATAAATAGTGTGAACATACATTTTTCTGGTGGAAATAATTAACATAGTGTGTACTTGACATATCAAATAAGAAAAATTAAAAATTGTTTTAACAAACGGGACATTTTATAATGTTCGTGAGATCAAAATTAATCAGTATGATTAATTTTTAATTAAAAACTCTCATTTCAGTCCGTTTCATCTCCCTCCAGTCACGGTGATGTCCAATCGTCAGAACTTCTCTCATATTTCTTTTGTACGACTCCATTAACGTGCATGAAACTCGTCAATTTTATCCATCATAGCACGATTTTCTCTTAAAATTTTCTAAACAAAAGACTTTCTGTCTTCCTTATATATTTCTAGTTAAAATATTTGTCATATCTTAAATAACCTAAAATAGAATTCTTTAAAAAAAATATTTACTGTATATATACGCACGTTCTAAAAATAGACAAAAAAATAAAATAAAAGTATCCCTTCAAGTATTCAAAAAATATTTCTCTATACTAATACTACCTTAGTTCCTATTTATATATATATATATATATATATATATATATATATATAAAATAATACAGTCCAAGAAGTTCAAATATTTTGCTACAATTATTTAACAAACTTCATAATATACCCTTTATACAGTCCAAGATTACACAACTAGAATAAATGTTTTACTTATAGTTACGTGAAATGTATATTCTTCTTAAAAAATATATATATTCTTTCCGAAACTTATACTTTTTTTGGACTTAAAAAAACTAAAATTTGTTTGTTAATACAAGTTTTATTTTTATTTTCTTTTTAAAAACACTTTTTTGAAATTATTTAAAAATATAATTTTTAATTTAGTCACCGTTGATTATTTTACTTAAACTCCTAAATTTTAATTTTTTACACAATTTTTTACAAGTTAAAATAATTAAATTTTCATCTATTAAATAATAATAACAACAACCGACCATCATGTCAAATTTCACCCAAGTTTTAAAAAAATCCTAAAATTTGTCCTTTTCAAACTCTTATCTCACATCTTATAGTGAAAAGTCTTTAGAGTGCATTATTTAAAAAAAAAAATAGAATCATTTTATATTCCAACTCCATTGTAAATATTATAAAAAAGTAAATGATTACCTTTAAAAAGTTGAGGGTTTTAAGTAGAAAAAAATTGAAAAATTTTAATATTTTTAAAAAAGAGAAACTTAATTAGTTTACATTCTATTTTTTTTAACAATTATATTAATAGTAATATTTTATTATTTTTATGAATAATATTTTATATAAGATAGTTGGAAATTTTATTTAGTTTTCTAATTAATAAAGTAGTTAGATATTTTATTTGATCTTCTAATAATCCATACAGTAACATTAATTGGGATGACTATTACAAAATTATTTCTCTTAAGAAATTGGGAGCTTGAGTGTAGGTGATATGCGAATGAGTTATTCAATCAGACTTAAAAGACTCTGCTACTTAAAAAAATATTTTAAAACTTCATAGTATTTTGAAATGTGATTTTTGTTATGTTGCAAAATATAATTAACAAATTATTCTAATTTTCAAGTATTAAGAACAAATAACTCACTAACTTCAAGATACACAAGCTTCTTAAGTCAACACACAGAAATATTGAAGACAAGTAGTATTAGAGAAGTACAAAAGAGATTTATTCGGCAAAGATAGCTTATGTTTTGCTCAACAATTTGAGATTTAACCATTTATCAATTTCAGATATTGATTAAATTTAAAAGTTATCTGTAATAAAGAAATTAGATTTTTTATTTGACTTATTAGTCATTGATCTTTATTACTAATGCTTTGCATCATTATCACAAGTTTATTTCCTCAAGCTTTTATCCTAAATGTTCCCTTAAGCTTTAAGACATTAACCTTCTCTCATAAATTGTCCTCACTGTAAAGAAGTTTAGTTTTAATTTAGGAGTGTCATTTGGTCATTGTAATTTCCATGACCCTTTTGCTACTTGGATTGCTACCTTAACTTGGTATATATATTGTATTTCCTATTTATTCATTCTCTGACAGCTTTGACATTGAAGGAATAATATGCTTTTAGATGAGGAAAAATGAAGTATCTACTTGAAATCATATTGCTAAGAAGTAATAAACCTTATTTTGAAGGAATCAAGATTAATTTCTCTTAAAATTTGCTCTATTTTATAAGATATTAATCATCTTAAGCAAAACTTCTTCCATGAACTCATAAGTCATGTAGTTTGCGTGGTTAATTTAGTAATTAAAGTATTGAATTCTCATTCTTTTCAAATAAGTCTTAAAAGAAGGTCTCAAAGAAGAAAAAAAAAATATTTTAATGCTAACAAACGTCTATTATTAAATTCAATCGACTCAATAATATGATATATTTTTATACTATATCTTCTATATTATGAGTGGACATCTTACTAGAAGTTTTTATAATATTAATCTATCTGTGTATTCTTCTTGAAATATATACTCAAAAGGGAGAGGAAGAGTGGCGCAAATGATTTTATAATAGATTACCCATAATTTATTTATTAGTTAAAAAAGATCATTAAAATTTTATAATTTGCTGTCAAACTTATTTTAATTTTATAAGAAATTTCAACAAGAGAACTCAAATCTCAATACTTTTTAACACAAGATTTTAAGTCTCTTATATTTATCATTAGCTTATTTGATACTTTTTATCTAGAATTGTTTTTACCATATAAATGATTCTCTAAATGTATTTTTTTAGAATTTTAGTTCTAAATAGTTTACATGTTATATATTTTTTTATTTTTCTTAAAAAAAAACTCTTATTAGATATATAAATATAAATTTATATCAATTTGAGCTAACAAAAGTTAAATAGAACATATATGTGCATATATTATATTAAAATGAGATGTATCAATTTTTATATAAACCATATCTTTGTTAATTTTAATTATTAAATTATAATTATATATTGTATTAATTATTTATTTTAAAATTAAATAATATAAAAAATATAATATTATATCTTTATTTTTATATTTTAAAAATATGTATTATATTACTTTCTTAATATATTATAACAATTTTGATGAATATAAATAAATATTAAATAATTTTAAATTAATTTGAATATTTTTTCACGTAATATATATGTTAAAATTATTTAATAAAAATTATTAAATGAGGTAGAAATAATAAATTCACGTTTGAATCTTAATCTGTACATTTCGCAAATCATTCGCTGGCAGTTGTAAGCTCGCCATGCTCCATAATGTGGGCATGGAGTGAAAATCTAAACCGTTATTTAATATACACGTGGCAACTTGCATTTAGAAATTTGAATATAATAACGATCTCATT
Source organism: Abrus pulchellus subsp. cantoniensis (assembly GCA_024086825.1). NCBI lineage: Eukaryota > Viridiplantae > Streptophyta > Magnoliopsida > Fabales > Fabaceae > Abrus > Abrus pulchellus. The sequence goes on from CM044049.1 coordinate 32,018,922, forward strand.
GTTGCAGCCTTTCCCCGCACGCGAGTGTTTACACGCTATTCCCCAGTGACCTCACGCTCCAAGTTTCTAGTGGTTGTTCGTTCACGCGCTCAATAACGAGGGTGGGTGAGGTCATCGACAGGAATAGTTTCTAAATAAAGCTAAAATTTAAAAACTTTATCACGAGCTGTAATCTTCTGCATCGTCACCATACTTGTCTTCTATGTGGGACCCGCGAGATTTCAACGACTATGATCAGGGCAAAGCCCTAAACGATTGAATAAAAATTCCAAAGGGAAAAGTAAAGTTTAAAAATTAATAAGAAAAAATCGTTTGTCTGATATGAATGCGATCAGGGAAAAGGTTGTTAGGGAAAGATAAGAGGAGAAGAAATTGGAGTAAAATGCGTGATAAGTTATTTGATTTGATAAAGAGAAAAATAAGATTAAAAAAAAAGTGAAGGTATTGTGTAACCGTATAAAAATCAAGACTGATGCAATAAACAGTGTTGAAGGGATCTGTGTGTGTCGGGGTTGTGGTGAAACAAAGGAATCGTAGATCCGTGTATTTGTTTGTGTAGTTTGATCAGAGAAGAGAAGCAATGGGGTTCTGGGAGTCGTTTCTTAATTGGCTTCGCAGGTTAGATTTCAACCCCAACAAATAAAATTGTAGTTGCTATTTATTTATTTATTGGTTTTAGTGTAAATCATGTATGGTACTTTTTAACATGTTCAGTGCCACCAGAATAGTTCTTTGTATTATTGAATAGGGGAAATTTATAGGAATATTTGTTTTCTATGTTGAGATAAATGGGAGAAAATCCAATTTCGTTAAATTTTGTGGTGGTCTTTGGGTCACAGCTTATGAAAATAACTTATGACTCTCATATGTGCTTATTTTGATAACTTTGTTGGTATAACTTATCACAGTGAGCTGTTTTCAGCTTCTTCCAATAAATTTTATAGTTAAATTTATAGAATAAGTCATTATTTAAAAAGAACTTGTTGAATTATTTATTTAATTAAGCTGTATATTCAAATGCACTCTAAAATTTGTTGGGAATGATGTTAATTTATGAATTCAATTCATTCACAAAATTGTTCTCATGATTTGAAAATCATTTCCGTTTAAATGAATTATTTTCAACTGCAAAGTTAAGGTATTTCCAATCATTAGATTACTGACAAGAGCTTTTGTTCAGCATAGGTAATTTGTGAACTTTTGAAATGGTGTTTTCTGGATTCTTTGAATGGCTATATTGTTTGGCTTAAACCCATCTTCCCTTTTTATAACACAACTTGCATGTGTTAGGTTGTAACTGGAAGTTGCGTTTTGTATTGATTGTACTTTCATGTGGATACAGGATCTGAACTTAGTGGTCTAGAGAATTTCTTTCTTCAAAGTAGCTTACAACATTGTAAATTTGGTTGCAGCCTTTTCTTCAAGCAGGAAATGGAGTTATCTCTGATTGGACTTCAGAATGCTGGAAAGACTTCACTTGTAAATGTTATTGCTGTAAGTATGATAATCATGTTGGCGTTATTTTAGCAACTTGTTCTTGATTTGACTGATTCACTGAAAGATATTTTTCTTATCCTGTTTGTAGACCGGTGGGTACAGCGAGGACATGATTCCTACAGTAAGTGCTATTTACCAAATGCTTTCAGTTGTAGCTTTATCCTTGAGGAGTTATTAGCTTATTAAAGTTTTCTGCTTATCAAGGACAATAATATTCTGATCAATCTGTTTGTCCTGATTTCAGGTCGGATTCAATATGAGGAAAGTAACAAAAGGCAATGTTACAATAAAGTTATGGGATCTTGGAGGGCAACCTAGGTTCCGCAGCATGTGGGAACGTTATTGTCGTGCAGTTTCTGCTATTGTGTATGGAACAAACTTCTCATGTCCTTATGATTTTAAAATTTCTTCTCTCTCTCTCAGTAGAGCACTGATACATGCAATGATTTGCAGACATAACTGAAAAATTAACAGTCTACTAGTGTATATTAGTACATTTGTAGTGGTAATTTGCCGATGTATGCATGCACGATGTTTTCCATTTGTTTGATATCTAGTAATAGAATTTCTGATCAAACAAAGTACACAATTGTTTGGTCTTCATATTAGTTCCATTACCGGTAGATTTTATTGTTTTTAATATTTGTGGTGGAGTTGTTACTTCTATTCCATGAACCCCAACTTATATTTTATAAGTGAATGACTCAATTCACTTGTCAATTTGATGTTTGTGTCAAGAGCTCTTTCGTAGTTTATTATTAATTGAAATATACTGTCCGGTACCTGAAAAACAACCAAGTCCAGAGGAATTTACCTGTACAAGTGATTTAACTGATGACTCTACAAGTCATGTGTCCCAAATCCCAATATTTTATTTACTAGTTAATATTGCTTGTCATCGTTAGAGCAGTTTGTGGGGCAAGGAAGTGAGTGTAACTCTTTGAAACTTTGTCCAGACTCCGAAGTCCAAACTTGACTGTCCTTGATTGAAATATTGAATGAGTCCAAACAAGTTAAATCTTTTGCTATGCATGTTTTATTCCTTCTAGTTCTAAAAGACTTGGTTTGCTATATTACAAGGCAGCTTTCGTAGTTCAAAACTTACGATGCTGCTGAATATGTCTTCCTCTTAAGTCTTTTGCGGTTGTGTGATTGGATCGCGTAGTTGTTGCTCAATTCTCTGAATTGATGCCTTTATACATTTACATTATTGTAGGAGTCTAATGTTATATTATTTTTGGATTTTGGTTAAAGTTCTAATATGATGTTTCCTGTAGTTATGTTGTGGATGCTGCTGATCCAGACAACCTTAGCACATCAAGGAGTGAACTGCATGATTTATTGAGTAAGCCATCATTGAATGGCATTCCTTTGTTGGTGTTGGGGAACAAAATTGACAAACCAGGGGCTCTGTCTAAACAAGCTTTGACTGATCAAATGTAAGATATATGTCACTTTTATTCTGGTCAACTTGGAGCTATAGCGAAGTAAACTAACCCTAAAAACTTAACAGTATTTGACTGATTTGAGTATTGTATCTTCTATTTTTTATTTTTCTCTTACCTTTATATTGCTTTAGTACTAAAAGAGCTACCTGGTATGCAGGGATCTGAAGTCAATTACTGACAGAGAAGTTTGTGTTTTCATGATATCATGCAAAAACTCGACCAACATTGACTCTGTTATTAACTGGCTAGTAAAGCATTCTAAATCTAAGAACTAAGAGGCTCCTTTCTTTTAACATATATCTGGATTTCGCTGGAGGCATCTTCGTGTCTAACTTCGTTGCAGATTAATTTAGTCTTGCCGTTCTAATGGTTTTTTAATGTAAATTCTTCGACAAAATCAAAAGGGATGATATTCATGTCAAGGGTTATTTTATGAGTGAATCATGTTCTCATTGTCAGTTTAGTTGCATCTTTAGAATACTGACAGAACTGAACTGCAGTTGTGAAAGGAATTGATTCTCTCATCTGTAAATTAGATTAGTTTTTTTTTTTTTTTTCTCATAATGATTAGAAAGGTGTGATCTTGTTATTTCCTGAAGTCAGTCAAATACTAAATAATGTTTTTTCTGTTTTTTTTTTCACAAACTATGCTCAACAAATTTTAAAAACTGTGTTGCAAACAAGTTTTGAAAATAAAAAACTAAGAGCATGTTTGTTTTTATTTTAATTTTTTAAATAAAAATACACATTTTTTTATTTTAATTTTTTTAAAAAAATAAATTAAACTTTAAATCATTTAAAAAAATTTCTTAGTTAGATTCCTTTTGTTTTTAATTTTTGTTTAGGGTTTAGGATAATGCCATTGGCACATATAAGTGACTTTTTCTCGTAATTAGAATTTTAATGATATTAAAATTAAATAATAATATAATAATTTATCATATTAAGTAACATGTAAAAAGATATAATAAAATATTATTTTAAGATTTTTTTAAAATAATTTATTTTTAATTTTTTTTATATTTTTAAATAGTAATATTTATTCCTTTTTTTTTCTCTTATTTTATCTTATTTCATAGCATCTTCTTCAGCTACTACTGTAAGCATGATGTTCGTCTCTTAACAACTCTATTGAACCCAATGAGAGAGAAGGAGAGTTAACCGTGTTTTGACCAAATGATAACATGATAAAAGGGAGTAGTTCCTAGTAATTAGAGGCAGAGAAAGTGGTGGAGAAAAAGTTGAGATGGTTAAAGAAAAAGAAACTATGAAAGAATATAAAGAAACATTAATCTAAATATACTTAAAAGTAAAAGATAAAAATAAACTAATTTTGAAAATCTTAAAACAACATTATTTTGTATCTTTTTGGGTATTATTTGACATGACAACTTAGTTTTACTCAATTTTAGCATCATTTAATAACAAAAACTAAAGTAATTTATAATTATTAATTTTAAAATTAAAATTTAAAATTTAGAAGGTTAACTTTAATTATATTATATATTTTAGATACTAAAGTAAAAGTTTAATTACCTATATTTTTATATATCATTACTATAATTTTTTTGAAGTAAATAATTTTATCTACAAAATCTAGCTTGCATCATTCAAAATATGTGCTACCTAGTGCTTGTGTAAAATCTTTATGAAAATTTAAGGGAATGTAAAGCTTAATATGTTCCTAGGTAATATTTTTTTCGTACAAATTTAACCTATTTAATTATTTTATATTATAATAATGGAAACCTCAAACTTGTTTACAATCTATTCAGAAGTCCAAAAGAAAATTATTACATAATTTAATTTTGATATAGAATAAAAACATCATTAATAAAAAGAAACTCAGTTAAAATAAAAATAAAAATTCAAATCAATGTCATTAAAAATCTTACCTTGAAGCCCATTAAAAGTATGCTTATTGCTGATGAAATAATGTAAAGGGAAAAACTTTAATACTTTGTATTGAAATTCTAAAACAACGAGGAGGATACATTTTACAAGATAAAATAAAATTATAATCATTGATTAAAAATTAATAATTGATTCATCCGTAGAATTGAAAACATTATATGCACCATGTAATTATTTATTTAAATAGGAATTTAAATTTAGTATTTGGATTTTTTTCTAGAAATTTCTGGATATTGATAAATTGAAGTTATATTAGGTGATAAATAATTTTTTTCTCTAAAATTTAGTATTTATTTTAAAAATTGTGAACAAGGCATATATGAATTTTAAAGGTTGCTTTAAAAGTTGTTTTAAATCTAAAGTCTTCCACTTATTTTCATTACATTTAAAATTTAAAAGGCTCAATATATTGTCTTTGTCACATGCTCTTAAAAATATTTTTAAAATTAAAAAATTGATTTTGGGCTTAAATAACTATTCAGTTCAATTATCAGTTCAAACATGTATCAATCCACCAGTACCCAAAACTTGATTAATTCAACAGTCCATTTAAACAAAATTAGTGTAAAATTTTATATGATTAAATTGCAACAATTTTTAATTTTTTAGCTTCAACCTGTCTTAGCCCACCCAATGTTCAATCCTACTTAGAACCTTTACAAGGATAGATTTATATTTAGTTTAAAACATATATCATATTTACTGAATAAAATTCTTGAACGGGTACTACTTAAAATATTAATACAATGTATTAAATTAAAAAATACCTTATTTTTAAATAAATTAAAATTTAATATTAGTGTAATTTTAATTTATAATATAAAAAATTTAATTAACAAATTTTTATTAGAAAGTATTTATATTTTTATAATTTTAATATAATAAATATATTTTTAATAAATATTTATTGATTTTAAATGTATAAATTCAACTTTATATACTAAAATTAATAAATCATCGAACATGTGAATCAATTGAATCATTTAATTTAATTTTCATTTATAATATTAAATTTAAATTCGAATGAATATATTTATATTAAATATTTATCAAAATAAGTTTATTATTTACAATAATATTTATTCTATTCAAATATAATTAAATACTTATCGAGATAAGTTTACTATCTACATTAATATTTACTCTATTTAAATATAATTATTTTTTTAGAAGATATTTGTTATATGAAGAAAAGTTAATAAAATATTTTAATATTTCATATAAAAAATAATGTATCTTAATTTTTATATTTTAAATTTTAAATTTTTTTAAGAATTATTACAATAAAAGTATTTACTATTCCCTTTAATTTATTTTTATTTATATATTTATTAAAATTTAAAAATATTTTATTAATTAGAAATTATCTTGCCTTCCCGCTAGTCTTGATATTGTTACTTATCTTGTAAGTTGTAACGACGACCTACCTGAAGCTCCCAACACCGAAATTCCCTCTTCCCATTTCCGCCATGGAAACTCTGCAACTGCAACTGCAATTGCAGAGATACCCTGTGGCACAATTCCAACCCGACACCGACAAAATTCGACGCAACCTCATCCAAAAGGGCGTCAATCCAACACCCAAAATCATCCACACTCTCCGCAAAAAGCAAATTCAAAAGCACAATCGAAAACTGAAGCGCGAAGCCAAACAATCCCCTCCTCCACTCACCGACGCCCAATTGCAAACCTTGTCGGAAGAGCAACACTTCCAGACACTGAAACACGAATTCAAGGAATTCACGAAAGCAATTGAAGCCGAAACCCACGCCAACGAGACTAAGCCTTTATTGATGGCGGGGAAGCCCTGGGAAGGGGTTGAAAAGGTTGAGTTTCTGGAGCAGGCGAGGGCGTGCAAGGAGTACAGAGGAGAGAAGCTCAAGAGGGAGAGCCTAATGGAGCTGAAGGAACTGTTTCAGGCTCGGAAGATGGATGAACTCATGTGGCTTTTCGATGATGACCTAGAAATCGACGAGCTTTGTTTCAATCAGAGCTATGGGGTAAGGAACAAGACTCGTAATCGCAGCGAGAGTGAGGCTATAAGGTTTCTCGTTGATAGGTTCGTATCGTGTTCAATTTTCCATTGCGGTCTCGTTAGTTATTTTGTTTTAACAGAAGTGCTAACAAGTAATAACATTATCCTTTTTAAACATACTTTTTAATACACTTTTTCTGCAATGTTTAACTTCTTGGTTCGTAAATTGGTCACTTTTTTTTAACTACTTAGACACAGTCGAAGAGTGAATTAAAAAAAGTGTATTAACATTGTTTTGTTTTAATATCTTTGTGAAGTTATGGCTCTTTTTTCTTCTTCTTAATTTTAATGTAGGCTGAGTGATAGGGAGATTACTATGAGGGATTGGAAGTTTTCGAGGATGATGAAGTTGTCGGGATTGCCATTTACTGAGGGTCAGTTGTTGAAGATTCTTGAGTTGCTTGGTGCTAAAGGCTGTTGGAAGCAAGCTCTTTCTGTGGTCCAATGGGTGTACAATTATAAGGATAACAGGAAATTTCAAAGCAGGTGACTTTAGATATTTGTCTTGGTTTCTAAAATTTTGGTTTTTGACCGAAGTCAATGGGTCCTGTGATCCATGTAGCCAACCTCACCTAGTGAAATAAGGCTTGGTTGTTGTTACCATTGTATTCAGATAAATGCTAGTAATACATTATTTTGGCACACTCTTCATCACACTATGATTTCTTAACGATCGGTATTTTGTTGTTTTCTTTACATGCTTATTGTTTTGCATTCTCACTCCTTTCTTATGAAAAAAAAATGGTGATTTTGTAGGTTTGTCTATACCAAACTTCTTGCAGTTCTTGGGAAGGCAGGGAGGCCAAAGGAAGCCCTTCAAATTTTCAATTTGATGCGTGTAAGAACCTAGTGCTCAGTTAGCTTTCCACACAAGGGCTTGTCTTTAACTGTTGTGATGTTTCTTGATTGCTTATTTTCAACTTATTCAGGGAAACATTCTTGTGTATCCTGATATAGCTGCATATCACAGCATTGCTGTCACACTTGGTCAAGCTGGTCTTCTGAAAGAGTTACTGAATGTTATGGAATGCATGAGGCAGAAACCCAAAACATTCAAATTTATGTATCGCAAGAACTGGGATCCGATTCTTGAACCTGATGTGGTTATATACAATGCTGTAAGAAAACAACTAGATATTTATCATAGAACTTTATAACGAATATCATTTTGCCGATGATTGAACCATCAAGTTTCTTCAATTGCTATTAGGTGCTTAATGCTTGTGTTCCATCAAAGCAGTGGAAAGGAGTGTCATGGGTTTTTAAGCAACTGAGGAAAAATGGTCTACAACCTAATGGAGCAACTTATGGACTTGCAATGGAGGTAATTACAGGATTACAGATCTGACACCAAGTAATCTATCAAGTGTGTATGGACTGTAATATTGAAACAGGGAGATACAATATAACTCGACTCCTTTAACTATTTTTTACAAGCAGAATAAAATTTTATATTGCTATTCTAAATAAGTAGTTATTGAGCTGCCTTCTTTTGCCTGTTGTGTCACTTTGCTCAATATGCTTACAGTACAACTTAACTCAGTTTATTTATTATTATTTTTTTAATAAAACAATATCAGAAGTTCTTGGGAGAACTGATCTCACTAGATCTATTTCACTGCTTTATTATGGGAATAGTTTGTTACAATGACCCAGTTTGGATAGGCTTTTACATAAGTACTTATTGGAGAAGAAAATTAATATGAAAAATGAATAAAACTTCGGCATATAATATAAGTTAAAAGCAACTTATACCCCTCAAGTTTTAGAGAAGTTAAATGAGAAAATTTCTTCTAAAAGATAGAGAAACAAAAGATGATATTAATTTATGAGACAAATTTGATTTATTTCACTACTTAAGTTTTGACATCTATAAGGACTTATTGAGAAGTTTATCCAAACTGTGCCAATTTCATTAATGTTATCCTCCCTCCATATATGAATTATGTATTCACTCTTGAATGGTGGCTCTGATTTCCATTTTATTCACGAATTAACAAGCTTCTTTTTAGTTATATTTTACTTGAGTCTTTATGGTTGAATGGAAAAATTGTTTGATGAAGAAAATGTGATTATCTTCAGATGTTATTACCCTTAAAGCATGTTTGTATTCAAGTCTTACAGGTGGTGCTTGTTGTAAGGTAATGCTGGAATCAGGCAATTATGACCGTGTCCATGAGTTATTTGGAAAGATGACAAGAAGTGGGGAAGTTCCAAAAGCCCTTACTTATAAAGGTAACATTTTACTTATTATTATTTCTGACTGATTTTTGGTAGCCGATGGCCTTACATATTTTATCTTACTTCTTTAGTGCTGGTCAGAACTTTGTGGAAGGAAGGTAAAATAGATGAAGCTGTAGAAGCTGTCAGGGACATGGAAGGAAGGGGAGTTATTGGAACAGCTAGTGTATATTATGAGCTAGCTTGTTGCCTTTGCAACTATGGGAGGTGGCAAGATGCTATTCCGGAGGTATTATTTTTATTTGCTTTGAGTAAACCCCCCAAATCTGGCCTTGATGAATATGGTGGTAGACATTTTTGTTTCTGATAATTTAGAACCTGCCCTGTGGTCCCTAACAAACCATGAATGTTGGCTGCAGTATTCCATAGGTTCCAGACACATTAATCCCCAACATTTGTTGTTAGTGGGGGTATGCTTGGATAAAGGGTTTAGGAGGGAAAGAAAGAGAGGTAGGGAAAGGCCTATGGTTAGCCTTCCCTTGTTTTGGAGTCTTACATACTTTTGAGTTCCCTGAAGTGGGGGTCGAGTAAAAGAAGTTTATTAGGTTAATTGTGTTAGTTTTTTTTTTTAAGGTTTGAAATTGAAAATTTGTGTTGTTATTAATCTTTTTAATTTTACTAGTCCTTCATTTTTTTCTTCTGAAAAATTAGTAACAGCCAACCAAGGGTAAGGGTTTGCCCATCATTTCCCCACCCTTCCCTTCCCTTCTAACTCTCAAACGCACCCTTAGGGACCATAGGTGGGGTTTTAATTTTCTAGGGATGAATTTGATGGTTTACACTTTTCTTTTTGCATATATGTGGTTAGATGGACATGTAGCTACTTATAAACCCTTATTTTCCTTGAAATATGTCTGCAGGTTGAGAAGATTAGAAGTCTTTCTCATGCCAGGCCTTTGGAGGTTACCTTCACTGGCATGATTAAATCTTCCATGGATGGTGGACATATTGATGATTCCATATGCATATTTGAATACATGAAAGAGAACTGTGGTCCTAACATAGGGACCATAAATACAATGCTGAAAGTTTATGGCCAGAATGATATGTTTTCTAAAGCCAAAAATTTATTTGAGGAAGTTAAGGTAGCCAATTCAGAGTTTAATGCCATCTCAGAGGGTGGTAATGGCTCTGTTGTCCCAGACCTGTACACATATAACTCAATGTTGGAAGCTTCAGCTAGTGCACAGCAATGGGAATACTTTGAGCATGTATACAGAGAGATGATTCTCTCCGGTTATCAGTTGGATCAAAATAAACACTTGTCATTACTTCTTAAAGCTTCAAGAGCTGGCAAGGTAGAAGATGTACTTATTTATATTAGGTCTCTGTTTTTTATCTTTATATTTCTGCTCATAGTGCCATATCCTATAAAGTTAGTGTTATATCTAAATTTTTCTACGTAGGGCTAGGAGTGCATCAATTCATCCATCAACTCACTATCATGGTCAAAAGTACTCTTTTTTTATTAGTATCAGCACAAATTTGATCAATTATTTTGTACTGTGTTCAAGTATATATATAAAGCTCATATGAATAGTTCTGCTCAAACTCAAATATATTTAGGCTTATGTCTGTGCTCTTGATGGAAACCTTTGCTCTGGTTCTTGCTTTCATCCTTTAAAATCAAAATAACATTTGTTCGATGATTTCCAGAAACAATTATATTCAACTGCTTTTTAACTTGTTACTACTCACCAGTCAGCAACGGAACCACAAAAATAACTCGTAGCAGTTAAATTACTATTATGTGCTTTGCTAAACATCAAGTTTGATGGCATATTTTGCTTTGAATGCAGTTACATTTACTGGAGCATGCATTTGACATGATTCTGGAAGCTGGAGAAATTCCCCACCATCTATTCTTTATGGAATTGGTGATTCAAGCTATAGCTCAACATAATTATGAGCGAGCTATTATCTTAATCAACACCATGGCTTATGCTCCATTCCGAGTGACTGAAAAGCAGTGGACACACCTGTTTAAGGAAAGTGAAGACAGAATTAGTCATGAAAAGTTAGAGCGCTTGTTGGATGCTCTTGGTAATTGTGATGTTGAATCAGAACCAACGGTCTCTAATTTATCAAGATCATTGCATGTTCTTTGTGGATTAGGTACATCTAGAAACCTCTCTAGTATAATCCCTTTTGTAAGTGAAAGTACTGGGGGAATTAATGATCGTAGAAAGGGAAATGTGCCAAATATTTCTGGGAGAATGATGGTTGAAGATGCTGAATCTGAGAATGAAAACACTCTTGTTGGCAGTTACCATGCTGAGCATACCTATAATCATGATCAAGTTGATGAACAGGATAATAATGATCTCATGATTTGCAGGCCTCAAAACTCTAATGTTGAGGATGGAACAGGTTTATGTGCTGATAAGCTGGAATGTTCTGATAATCTGGCACCTGACAACTCTACTGATGGATTGGATGAGGAGCCGTCGGATGACAGAAGCTCTGAAGATGATGTTGATGACAAGCCCTCTGCATATGAAATATTAGAAGAATGGAAGGAAATGAGAAAGGAGGGTGGGAGCTTGTTACACGCTGAACTTGGTTATGGCTAGTGATAGCAAGTTGTTTTAAATATGCTAGCCGAACAGGGATGAGGAAGTTATCCTGTTACAACAATGTTCATCGTAAATTAGCTTGTTTTGATCAACCTAGAGATATCTGCAAATGTTAGCAAACTGTCCAACTAATTGACTAGAATAGTGTTATTTTAGAAGCTATTTATCATACTAAAAGTGTTTTAAAACTAACAGTGTAAATTATTTGAACAGAAAACTTTATGTGAAGTAAAAGTAAAAGGCGTCGTACATCAAAATATAATATACTAATGTTTTGAAACAAATTACCAATATAAATAATTTGAATAGTAAAATTTTTTATGTGAAGTGAGAATAAAAGGCGTCATATATTAAAATGTGACGCTGTCATTCTAGCATGTAAAGTCAAATAAGAAGATACCATGAGTCAGAATGTAACATGTTACATTTTTACTTCTTAAGCTACATGATTAAGTGTCAATTTTGACGTTCTTTTTCTTAAAAGTCACACTTTATTAGTGTTTTTATAATTTGTTTAACTAAGTTCTTTTGTGCCTTTTCTCTTTGCATAACAATACCATATAAATTGTTGGTTGTTTCCCTGGATTTAAAAAGTGCATCCTTCAATTGTTAGTGTGTTAGTGCAAGCTAAATTTTGTTTTTAGTTTATTATTATTATTATTAATATTTTTGTATATTACTAACAGTGTTTTAATTTATTAAACTTTATTTTGAAGTTCATATATTGTTTTACTAAAGACAGTGCAATTATTTTTGTTTATTTTAATAGAATATTTGAAGGAGTATAAAATATTATGTTTGAAGGTAATCAAAAAATAATTTAAGTTACACAAGACATTAGCCCTTCGATAAATTGAAATGAAAAATCTACATAAAATTGAAGCTTACAATAAATTGCATTAACTTTAACTTCAAAGATTTTTGTTTGTCTAGAGGAAAGGAAATATAGTAAAATTTAAATATGTGATAATAAAGATATTGAATTATATTAGACTAACTTTATTAATAAATATTATTATAATAAATAATACTAGTACGCAAAACCAAGTAGCATTTTACATTGACATAGTAGTCACAAATTTTCTTCCCTACATTGACTGCGACTATCTATTGTGCTGAAAGATAATTATTTAACAAACATACTGTTCGCTTCCAACATTTTCTAAATTTGCATTTGTCTGCAACCTAATCCATGTGAACATAGGCTGTCATAAAGCTACTTTTGTGGCTTTAGCAAAAGTCAAGAATAGCAGCTACAATTTTGTCAAAAATTGTTGCATGCTATTCGGTGGCATTTATTGCCAGACAAGGAAAGGTTGCAGCTTTGCCTATAAATAGCAAGCTTTCTTCGTTCTTTTGAATCATCCCAACACAATCGAGTGTAATTTCATAGTGAGTAAAAAAAAAATACATAAAGAGAAAAATACATAGAGATAAAATAGTATTTTTCTGTGAGGTTCTCCTAGTGAGTGAGTTTTTTTTTTTTTCAAGAGAGAGTGTCTTTGTTCTCTCCTTGTAAATTAAGAGAGCAAATGTAATATTTCTTTCACTTAGTCAAATTATTTCTCTGGTCTTGCCCGTTGTTTTTTTCTTATCTGTTGAGGGTTTTTCACGTAAAATTACTGTGTTCAGTTCCTCTTTTCTCATCTCTATTTTAGTTGTGTGATATTACTCAGTTACTATGGTACTTAACAGTGGTATCAGAGCATATGATTCGGTAGGATATTCTTAGTATGCTCTGTGGTTGCAGCTTAGTCTAATCTTCCACATCAGAAAAGATTAATTTCTTATTATTGGAGAATCATCCTTAATTGTTGACGCTACGGTACTATTTATGGTTACTATTCATAGTGTGGTTGTATACTTTTACAGTGATTGTTAACGTATACTGGAATTATTCTGGTGCATGGTAAAAATATACAATACTGTTCACGTATACTGTACTATTTACGGTAAAATTGTATAAACCGGTTTAGTTAAAAATGATGGCAAAATTTGAGATTGAGAAATTTAGTGGGAGTAATTTCTCCCTGTGAAAATTGAAGATAAAGGCAATTTTGAGAAAGGAAAATTGTTCGGCAGCAATTGAAGGTAGACCTGCTGACATTACTGATGAAAAGTGAAAAGAAATAGATAACAATGCTGTTTCTACCTTGCACTTAGCAATGGTAGATTCAATTTTGTCAAGCATTGCAGAAAAGGATACTGCAAAGGAGATCTGGGATACCCTCATCAAACTATATGAGGTGAAATCACTTCATAATAGAATATTTTTGAAGAGGAGGTTGTATACTCTTCGGATGAGTGAGTCCACATCAGTAACGGACCACATCAACAATTTGAATACGTTGTTTGCTCAGCTTACAGCGTCAGATTTCACAATACCAGAAAATGAGCGTGCTGAACTTCTGCTTCAGAGCTTACCAGATTCGTATGATTAACTCATCATCAATATAACAAATAATAATATTGTTGGTTGCTTGCACTTTGATGATGTCGCTGGAGTCATTCTTGAAGAAGAATTCAGACACAAAAATAAAAAAGATAGTAAAGAAAGTTCAAAGCAAGTGGAAGCCTTGACGATGACGAGAGGAAGATCAACAGAGCGTGACCCCAATGGGAGCCAGAATCATAATAGATCAAAGTCTTGAAGACGGAAGAACTTTAAATGCTACAATTGTGGCATGAAGGGGCACCTGAAGAAAGATTGTTCGTATAACAAGAAAAATCTGGAGAAGTCTTCTGGAGCAAGTATATCTCAAGGGTGTGATGCTAGTACCTCTGATGATGGAGAAATCCTGTATAGCGAAGCAGCAATCAGTTCTAAAGGAGGGAGACAGCTCACTGATGTTTGGATAATGGATTCAGGAGCGACATGGCATATGACTCCACAACGAGACTGGTTTTGTACTTATAAGCCTATCTTGGAAGGATCTTTGTACATGAGAAATGATAATGCCTTAGAAATTGCTAGAGTTGGTACCGTCAAATTGAAAATGTATGATAGTACTGTTCGCACAATTTAGGGAGTACGCCATGTGAAGGGATTAAAGAAAAATCTATTGTCTATAGGACAATTAGATGACCTCGGTTGTAAGACCCATATTGAAGGTGAGATCTTGAAAGTGGTGAAAGGTGCTTTAGTAGTAATGAAAGCAGAGAAGATTACTACTAATCTATACATGCTTCTAAGAGATACATTGCAGACAGCAGATGCATTGGTTGCTTCAATTAGTCAAGAAGAAATGACGATGATGTGGCATTGTAAATTGGGCCATATGTCAGAACGTGACTTGAAGATTCTTATAGACTACAACGAGCTCAAATTGGTAAATTTACCTTTTTGTGAGCATTGTGTGACTAGTAAGCAGCATAGATTGAAATTTAATAAGTCTACTCCTGAAGCAAACATATATTAGACTTGATTCATTCTGATGTTTGGGAGTCACCAGAAATGTTCCTAGGAGGAGCAAAATATTTTGTATCTTTCATTGACAATCATTCCAGGAGATTATGGGTGTACCCAATCAAGAAGAAGTCTGATGTATTTCTAGTATTCAAGGAGTTCAAAGCACAAGTGGAGGTTGAAACTGGTAAGAAAATTAAGTGCTTGAAGACAGACAATGGAGGAGAATATACAAATGGTGAATTTATTGCATTTTGCAAGCAAAAAGGTATTCAGAGGCAATTCATAGTGCCATATACGCCTTAGCAGAATGGTGTAGCAGAGCGGATGAACAGAACTCTCCTGGAGAGGACAAGAGCTATGCTGGAGACTGCGGGTCTAGCCAAGTCTTTCTGGGTAGAAGCAGTCAAAACTGTCAGTTACTTGATAAATAGGTCACCATCAACTGCTATTGGTCTTAAGATGCCAATGGAGGTGTGGAAAGGAAAGCCAGCAGATTACTCTTCTCTACATGTATTTGGTTCTCTTGTGTATGTTATGTACAACACTCAGGAAAGAACAAAGCTAGATCCAAAATCTAGGAAATGTATATTCTTGGGTTATGCTGATGGTGTTAAGGGGTATCGCCTGTGGGATCCCACTGCCCGCAAGGTTATTATCAGCAGAGATGTAATTTTTGCAGATAATGAACTGCAAGGTGAGCAAAAAAATGATAGCACTTCTAAAGAAGCTACTACTGTTCAGATAGATAGAAAGTTTGGAGAAGATGATTCTTTTGAAGCAGAACCAGAGCACGAAGAACAAGAACCAGATAATGCTGATGATGGAGAAGTTCAAAAATCATCACGTCAGACAAAAAAACCATCTTGGCACTCAGACTATGTGATGGCAAGCCACGATGCATATTATTTTCTAACAGAAGAAAGAGAACTGTCAACATTTCAAGAGGCTATGAGCAGTTCAGATGCTTCTCTGTGGATGGCAGCAATGCAGGAAGAAATGGAAACCTTACATAGAAATAAGACATGGAAACTTGTAATACTTCCAGAAGGTCGAAAAGCTATTGAAAACAAATAGGTTTACAAGATCAAACGAGATGGCAATGATCAAGTGGAGCAGTATCGTGCTAGACTGGTGGTCAAAGGATATGCTCAGAAAGAAGGCATTGATTTCAATGAGATTTTCTCTCTAGTGGTTAGACTTACCACTATCAGAGTAGTCCTAGCTATGTGTGCTACATTTGATTTACATCTTGAACAGTTAGATGTAAAGACTGCTTTTCTTTATGGAGAACTTGAAGAAAAAATATATATGCTCCAACCAGAAGGCTTTAAAGAACAAGGAAAAGAAAACTTGGTTTGCAGGTTAACCAAATCTCTGTACGATCTAAAGCAGGCGCTAAGATGTTGGTACAAGAGATTTGATTCCTTCACTATGAGCCTCAAATACAACAGACTGTGTTCAGACCATTGTACATACAAGAGGTTTGATGATGATACTTTTATCATTTTACTGTTGTATTTGGATGACATGTTGGTTGTAGGTCCCAACAAAAATCAAATCCAGAAATTGAAGGCAAAATTGGCTAGGGAGTTTGATATGAAGGACTTGAGACCAGCAAACAAGATTTTAGGGATGCAAATTCACCGAGACAGAAAAGATAGGAAAGTTTGGCTCTCTCAGAAGAATTACTTATTGAAAGTTTTGCGGCGCTTTAACATGCAAGACTGTAAGCCAATTTCTACCCATCTTCCTATCAATTATAAATTATCCTCAAGTATAGGTCCTAGCAGTGAAGCAGAGAGGATGGAAATGTCTCGAGTACCGTATACATCAGCGGTGGGAAGCCTTATGTATGCAATGATTTGCACGAGACCTGATATTGCTCAGGCAATCGGTATGGTCAGTTGGTTCATGACAGATCCTGGTAAAGAGCATTGGAATGCTGTAAAAAGGATCCTAAGATATGTTAAAGGAACCTCCAGTGCTGTATTATGTTTTGGAGGATCAAAGTTTATTGTCAGAGGATATGTTGATTCTGATTTTACAAGTGATCTTGATAAAAGGAAATCTACTACGGGCTATGTGTTTACACTTGCAGGAGGAGCAGTAAGCTGGTTATTTAAATTACAATTTGTTGTAACTTTATTTACTACAGAAGCAGAATACATGACAGCGACTCAGGCATGCAAGGAAGCAATCTGGATACAAAGATTATTGGAAGAACTCGGGCACAAGCAACCAAAGATTACAGTGTATTGTGACAGTCATAGTGTCTTGCATATTGCAAGAAATCTAGCCTTTCATTTCAGGACAAAGCACATAGGGGGTACAATACCACTTTGTCAGAGAAGTAGTAGAAGACAGTACTGTGAACTTGCAGAAGATTCACACGAAAGATAACCTAGCAGATATGATGACAAAGCCAATCAATATAGATAAGTATACATGGAGTAGATCCTCCTATGGCCTATTGGAAACGTAAGCAACATGGAACTGGCAAGAAGAGAAAGTTTTTTTTGAAAGCTCACAAAAGTGACTTTAAGTGGGAGATTGTAAATATAGGCTGTCATAAAGCCACTTTTGTGGCTATAGCAAAAGTCAAGAATAGCATCTACAATTTTGTCAAAAATTATTGCATGCTATTCAGTGACATTTATTGCCAGCCAAAGAAAGGTTGCAACTTTGCCTATAAATAGCAAGCTTCATTCGTTCTTTTGAATCATCCCAACACAATCGAGTGTAATTTCATAATGAGTAAAAAAAAATACATAGAAAAAAAAATACAGAGATAAAATAATATTTTTCTGTGAAGTTCTCATAGTGAGTGAGTTTTTCTTATTTTTTCAAGAGAGAGTGTCATTGTTCTCTCCTTGTAAATTAAGAGAGAAAGTGTAATATTTCTTTCACTTAGTAAAATTATTTCTCTGATTTTGCCCGTAATTTTTTCCTTATTTGTTGAGGATTTTTCACGTAAAATTACTGTGTTCAGTTCCTTTTTTCTCATCTCTATTTTAGCTGTGTGATATTACTCATTTACTTTGATACCTAACAATCCAGAAGTACTGACCATTTTCTAAATTTGTTTGGAACAAATGCCTCTATATAAACTCTACACATACACTGTCTGTCCTAGGGGCAAAAAATCAAACGACAAGATCTGCGATTTTCATAAAAATAATTTTGCAAACCTCAAAAGGAAGTCTATATTACATAGCCAGAATAATGCAGCAATGTCTTAGAACATGCATCCTCACATATATGATCGGTATGTCAATGTCAATCCATATTGCTATTGGAACACTACTAAATTGTTTTCCTTCCTTTAGTCAAAGTGGATGTAAATCATTCCATTACAGCACTCCATGGCCATTTCCACTCTTCAGTTAGTGCTTCGTAGCTTTCCCCTCATTGTGTTCCCTCAAAAGGGAAAAAAGGGGCCTATTATTGACTCTTGACAAAATGTTTCATGAATCATCCGCATGTTCCAGATTTGCAAGCCGATAATTATCTACAGTCACAAAAATAGGCAGACAGCGCAGCAGTAGAACTATCATCTCAAGCCAACTCTGCTGCTGATGATGAACAAGCATAAGCCCACACCATCTACAAAAAAATTCACAAAAATTAAACAGGCTTAACTAAAGAACAAGAGAAACTATGTGGCAATAGAATAAAGCAGCGGTGATTAAAGCTTAGAAAGTACTAAGGGTCCGCCATGCACATGGAATAAAAATTGGAGTTCAGAAATATAATTCCAATTTTGCCACAATGGAAATTGTTCAGAATTATAATTCCTATGTTTGGGTTATGCAAAGAATTACAACATAGAATTGTAATTTTAAGTTGCATTTTAATTTTATTTTGACACCCCTAGGTAATTAGGGATAGTCATGGATAAGATTACATTGAGGTTGAGTTATAAAGTTAAAAACTCATATAGCATTCACAATGTTGGTGCCGGCAGGGAGGTGAAAGGACTGGTGAAGGGGTAACAACAACAATTGATGATGGTGGTAGTAGTGGTAGTAAAATTAGCAGCAATGACACTGGCAACAGTAATTGGTGGCAGCAATAATGACTATGGCGAAAGGGATAGTAGCAG
Source organism: Abrus pulchellus subsp. cantoniensis (assembly GCA_024086825.1). Classification (NCBI taxonomy): domain Eukaryota; kingdom Viridiplantae; phylum Streptophyta; class Magnoliopsida; order Fabales; family Fabaceae; genus Abrus; species Abrus pulchellus. The sequence continues at coordinate 32,038,144 of CM044049.1, forward strand.
GAGGGGGGGGGGGGGTTGGATGACAATAGTGGCAGTGGCTGCAATGGTTGTAGGGATGGCAGTGAAGGTGGCAGTGGCAACAACAAATGCAACAAAATAAGGAGAGTAGTTGCATAGTGTGGGATGTTAAGAACAGTAACATAGAGGGTATAGGTTAGTAATTGGCAAATGTTATATTTTGTTATGCTAGAATTCTGTGGAATCGGAACTTAGGATCGTGATTCCAATTCTAAAAGGATTTCCAAATATCATAATTACAATTCCAAGTTTCATTTCCAAGCCAATTCTATAACCAAATTCGTGCGTTAAGTGGGCACACACAGAAATTCCTTCTATATATGCATTAGAATAATGAGGCAATAATCAAAACTTTAAAAGAACTAACATAAACTACTTTACAGACAAAAGAATAATGCACAGCAATATTTAAAGCATGAAAATATCCTTTTACCTACAGTAACTAACAGATCTAGGGTCCTTTCACAAGAAATGGACTCTAGATTGGAAAATGTAATAGAGAAAGTACTCCACAAACCTTCTGGGGTGTTTTTGTGAGACTCTTACTCTCAATTCCTAATCCATTCAATGAGTAGAGTTCCATTCCACCTGGTCCTGGACAAACCCATTTGAAAGGTCCAAACTCCCTCTAAGGTATCCTTTATTTGGAAAGCAGTGATATGTGCATAGGGCAATTTCTCCTAATGTGTGGTGCAAGCTCATAATCAGTACCAGATTTTGTTCTTACTTAGTGCTATAGCTGTTTCTTTATGAAAATCTTTTATTTGGGATCTTCAGAGTGATAGGAGGGGCCAAACTCTTGTAGAAATGTGCAATCTATGTTGCACTTCGGTGTATTTGGCCTAAGCATGATTCTCACTTCTTAAGAAGATTTTTTTGGATAATTAGCGCCTTTGGGATAAGATTAGGCATTTGGCTTCTGCTTGGAGCAAAGCCTCATTTTAAAAGGGGTTTCTCTTTTTTACATTTATTTATATGAATGATCCCTTATCTTTCCTAACTCTTCATAATCATCTTCCCTTTGTCTAATGAATTGCTTTTTAAATAAAAAGAGGTGTCTCAAGTCTCAAGTGCAAAAAGTGAGAATTAATCTTGAGTGATAAAACAAACTAACTCAAAAGTGTGAAAAGAATATTAACAGATATCTTGACTCCAGTATTCTGGAGTCTACAGCAACTGAATGCGGTGCATTAGAAAAGTATGGAATAGACCTGCAGAGTAGACACAGAAAATCAGTGCTCAATTTGGTGAAAAGTTGGGCTATGTGATGTTTTGCAGAAATCACCCACTTGAAAAATATTTGACCACATACAAGGTCAGAGTCTCATTAACCAAGAAGAAAAAGCAAAATACATAAGGATGCAACAATTCTCAAGGAGAGATTGAATGAAGAGTGCAAAGAACCAGCATACTATTGAATAATTAGGATGTGATAAGCATTCTAAACAGGAAAATAGAATTAGATAAAGTTATGATCATCTCATCTACAGGAATCAATGTAGATTTCTTGATGAGGAAACTACCAAATTCGAAGCATTTTGCATTTTAGCGCCTTCATTGCTGCTTTTGCAAACACTTGAGCCGCATCAGCTTCAGCTTCTGCAGCCTCTGCTTCCCGTGCTGCTGCCTCAGCCTGTGCAATGGCAACTTCTGCCTCAGCAACTGCTTTTGCAGCTGCAGCAGCTGCCTCTTGAGCTGTCATGCCCTTCACTTTTGATATCTCTGCATCAATTTGGGATTTTGAAAGGATGTTGACATCATCATGCTTACCTGCTTCTGGAGAATCTTTGGGCCTCCCTTCCACAAGTATCAAGGAAGAGCATTTCCTTTTCTCAGATACTGCTGAACTCAATGCAATCCTGTACTTATGCTTTTCCTACCAATACATATACCAAAAATCAACTTATCATTTATTGAATTTAATCATATGCCAAATGAATATGTCACGGAGGGGATATCTGGTTAATATGGGGCAATTTATCAATTTCAAATAGAATTCTCACTCTCACTGAAGCAAATGTGAATATATGCACATTACAACTCCAGAAGAAAATATATATCAATTACATCTAGAATGGTATAACCAATTAATTTCTCTCTATAAATCATTTTCTCTAAATAACTTTCATTAACATCAAATATTTATAGCTGTCATACATGAAAAAACATCAATATGACCTTCAAACCAGATTGATTATGTCTATTACACAGGTTTGCAGGCAGAGTTTAATGTGCCTTGCTACCACAATAACTGATAGTAAAACTACCTTGATTATTTTGCCACTTGCTACCATATGCTTCAGTTTGGTTGACAGTAGCTTTGTGAGACTTGGCAGAGACCGATATTTTTCCTAAATAGATGAAAAGTGTTAGAATTACTTTTGATGCAGTTTAAGCAGACACATATCTAAACAAGTATTATATTGCTAGTATTAGTTTTATTGTATTGATCATTCGCCATTATTTTAAGGCTAAACCAAAAACAAGATATACAGCATGTATCATAGTATGATTGGATGAAATAAATTATTCTATCTTGTTTTTCGGGAACCATCTAAGAGAGAGAAAGGTTGAAGCACACACACTGGCTTCAATAAAAAGAAAAAATGCCACTTTCTTGTGACAAGACCAAGGAGAGAAATGTTTCCAATCAGTTTCAAAGATTACTAATGCTCTGAGATCAATCACAAAGAAGGCTGGCACATAGTTTCTTCTAGTTTAAAACAGATAGGTAATCCATCAAGCAATATGAAGCAGAAATTATTCATTACATAGGGGTAAATAAATTTCATTTACTAAGTCTACATGCAAACCAATTCGATGGGGAGGGTGGGGGGAAGCAAAAAGAAAGAATAGAGCTAATCTTCAATTTTGATGATCATTTACTTGTAAATTTCAGATTTTACAAGCATAAGGGAAGTGAAATAGAAATACCTCAATGTAAGAAGCAATGGCGGCCTTGTCAGAACCTTTTGGCACCTTCAAATTGACAATGGCCTCTAATATATCATTATCCCCCAACCTGCCATCGTTATTGCTGCCATAAGTCAAAAGTATATTGTGGAATAATTTCAACATTTAGCACAAGATGGGATTCTGTTATCAGAAGAGACATTGAACAAGAGAATTGTTTACTAAATATTTGCAATAGCAAGTAAAACCTATGTATAAATCAATGACTTCTGAATTTAGAATTAATGCACACTGGAGTATGACAACTTTAAGATAAGTGTACCTAAGCATGAAGTACTTTAGCAATGGAGACAAAGTACAAAACAACACTATTTTCCCATCATAAGCATAAATGATTGCAAGTATACATACAAGTATCTAATAATGTGTGTGTGTTCCCAAAAATGCGGAAGTATGAGTCATATTACTTCATCCAAAGGAAGTGACCCATTGCATAGTTAACATTGTCTACGATTTTTCATTCCTTTTTTCTTTCTTTACTCCAGATAGGTAATAAAACCATCTTTCATATAGCTTTGCCATGCTTAGAGCAGAAACACCTGATACCTAATGTGGGAAATAACAAAATTTGAGTGCAAATTAGCCTAGTAATTTAGTCATTTTGAAAAAAAGTGGGTTGATAGCAGACAGCTTTATGTGATCTTTCAACTAATTACTTGTAAGTTGTAAAGGGTGTAACATTGACAAGTTTTCAAACTCCATATGCCATTCAAGGACAAATTAAACAAACCAAGCACCACAGTCATGAAGATAATTTCTTTTCTCAAGATAATAATCGGAAGATATATTTAACTGAAATTCTGTAACCTTGATATTTGTTCTTTCGAGTTAGAAGATTGCAATGTTCCAAAAGAAACTGCTAAGGGCTTAGTATCAAGAATTTCATCATGTTGAACTACAGCACTCAAGGCTGTATGGTTGTTGTCATTTTTGGGGGCTGGTAGGCTCCTTTTAAGAGCAAGCTTTGCCTTCTGCCGGGATCCCCATATTGCCGTCACATTTATATTCCTCCATTTATCCTGTTCACAGTACAAAGCAACATACTAGTGCACCAAAAGTATGCCATAACTTTGGAAATTTGATTGAAAGAAAGGACTCTATCCTTATATATTTCTTGTATGGTGCAATAAGCAGATGATCATTTGGCTAGTGCAATTGTAACATTCCTAACCAGAAAGAATAACAAAACTTCCTTTCAGCAACACTTCCCACAACCTGCTACTGCTAGGATGGTGAAAAGGCATACCTTAAGATCTACATTTGAACGCATGCGCAAAATGGCACTAAACTCGGGATCTGTAAGTATAGTGCGCCATTTTCCAGCCCCATGTTTGACTACTCCAGCTTTCAGCGCCGCTTCTTCTTCTGCAGTCCATTTCTGCTTAGGAGCACCCATTGAAGGAAAGCTGGAAGTTTTTTATGACAGTCTACTCTTTGCTTCTACTTAAGAGGAAAGCTTGGAATTTCAGTACTTCCGTCTTCTACTCGTGCATCTTTAAACGAGAAAAATTCTAACTACTGTTGACCAAAAAACAATAACAACAACAACAAAATAAATATATTTCATTGGTCAACAAATGATTCCTCAACGTTTATAAAAAACCAATAAATTAATCAAATAAACAAAACTTGTCCAATAAATCCCAAATATTGACCTTAATTCCTACATTGACTTCATTCTGATCCACTAATAACCCAACTTTAAACAAGAGCACTACTCCACAAACTCTAGTCATAAGTTATAGAATTGAAAGAATCATTGTTCAACACTTTCGCAATGTACAGTTGAAATGTCTGTGCAGTTACGCCTCATGAAAGCAAATTAAAAATTTGAACACAGCCCAGAATGAACTAGGATTAAGCAGCACGTCAAATTGCAAAACCCGAGGGTTTTAATTATTTTCTCATGTTCAAATTTCATTGCATCGATCAATGAAATTCATGTTGAAAATGACAACGAAAAGGAACATTTTTTTTCAGCTCACAATAGCAACATTTGAGTACAAAAAATCACAACAAACAAGGCGCGCAACAAAAACTAGAACCACATGCATTGAAGTGAGGAGAGAAATGGCAGATTATACTTCTAATGAATGTCGAAAATTACAACTTTCACTGAGAGAAAAAAAAGGGACAAAAAACAAACAAGAATCAGTGAAGAGAAGCATACCTAATCACTGAGCGACGGTGAGAATTGGGAAAAGTTAAAGTATTTACAGACAGAGAAATTGAATTAATCTGAATGATTTTGTCAAAAAACCAGAGAAGAACGAGACATATGATATGAGCTCTATTCGATCGAGGTAAAAAAATAAAAGCGACTTTATTTTTGTTTAAATAATTATAATTTTATCTTTTATCCATAAATTTTTTTAATTATTAAATAAATGAATTATTAAATATTTTTATTTTTTTAAAAAAATTATATACTTTTATTCAGTATTTATCTTATAAAATAATAAAGAATTATTTAAGAAGATATATAAAAATATAACAAATATAGTATTCAAAATTTTTATATTTTTAAGATAATAAATATATTTTATTTATATTTATTTTATAAGTTAATTAAAAATTATGAAAACTCATTTTTTTTTATTAATGTGATTGAGTGGTGAAAGTATTCTACATTTTCTAATTTATCCCTCAGCACATGGAAAGGGTAATCAACATTGAAAATATGCATATAAAATTTTAAATAAATTAGTTTTATAGTTAATATTTATTTTAAAAAAAAATATTATAAACCAAGTGCGTATTTAATTTGGTTCAATTAAAAAATAAGTATTTATTAGAATTATGAAAAATAAGAGATTACTTCCCGAAATACAATTATAACCAAACATGTCCTAAGTTAAAATTAGTTAATAAACTATTAAATGATTTTTAAATGGTATAAAATTCAATAAATATAATTAATTTAATAATTGAGTTATTATATAACATTAGGAAAAAATATTAAACAAAATTAAATATCATAAATTATATCTAAAAATAGATTTATTTCTTCTTCAAAATATTTATTGACATTCTTATTTGAATATTTTATTTAAATTATTCTTTTCTTTGTTAATTAAATTAACAATGAAATATTCAAATAAAACCTTATTTGAAAAGTGAAAAAATATAAAAAATAAAAATAAAAATAATAACTTTGCTCAAAAAGTTAGAAAAGTACGTTTCAAATTAAATATTGCTCCGAGGATTCAAATTAAATTATATTAACCTTGATAAATTATTTTTATTAATTGTAAAAATTATCTCAGTTTAAAGTTGTAATCCCTACATCAAACTAGTTCAATTAATAATGTCAAATCCTTATCAAATTTCGTCAACTTAATTATTAAATTAAACTTTGTTATTAAATAAATGAAGTCTTTAAAAAATATTAATTAACCTCATTTTAATATATACTATCTTTTTAAAATATAAATAAAATTAACCATAAAATTGCATGTTTATAAATATTAAATTTTTTAATATTTTAGTATATATTAATTGTTAATATCATATTATATAATTTAATAATTAATTTTATACTAAAATATTTATTAAAGTAAATAAATCTTTCTAGTACATGTATTCAATTTTTTTTAACTTTTTTCCTTATTTTAAAGTTATTTTTTGACATATAATATATTTAAGACAATTTTTTAATTAAAGGGTAAAGACAGCAGTACACTTAAACTAATATGGTAAGAACAATATTTTTAAGCTTGGCATATGTCACTTAAAAATTTTAAAAATTAATTATTAATAAATAAAAATTGCAAAATTTTAAAGTAAATTAATGATTTATTTAAATAACAAATATTAAATATAATTATCAACGAATTATCATTAAAATTTATTTAATAGATTATCTTAAAAATTAATTAATAAATAAAAATTAATTTGAAAATAATGATTAGTAAATTAAAATTATAAATTTTGAAAAATATATTAATTATCAAATTATTTAATTGAAATTATATATATTAAATATAATTATAAATTAGTTGTCAAATTATTATTACTTAAATGTTATTTAATAAATTAATTTTGAAAATAAATATTTATTATTAAATAAATAAATAATATATATAATTATAAAAATTAAAATATTTATATATCTTTAAATAACACGTGTCATGTTTAGAGAATATTATTTTGTCTCTTTAACACCCATATTTGTTGGTTGTGTATAATGTATTAGTCATGATATTATTTTAAAAAAATTAAATATTATATGTAACAATATGTGTTTCATTTATAAAAATTATTTTATATAAAGAATATGTTTTATAATAATTTAAAATTGGTAATTAATTTTAAAAATACTTTAATTAGAAAAAAAATTACGTTAAAACTACCTACCCATTCCACTCCACTCTTCGACGTACCATAGCATTTAAAATTCATTTTTACACTAAACAACTTTTAGACGTCACATTCACAAACATAGATTAATGAAATTCATAAATAATTTGTATTAATTTTTTAAAAAATATTTGGTGAACCTTCGCGAAACCCACCATATTTGTTTTTGCTTATTTAAAACCTTCGTGAACATTCAGAAATATTGAATATGTTTCACTTATTTAAAACTTGTTTGTTTCTCTTTCAAAATTCTAAGAGTGACAAAAATAATTAGCTTTCGTTGTCGGACACTGTTATTTTATTCTTTTCAAAATTATTTCTGCAACGAATGCAATTGATTTGAGACAAACAAAAAGGGTCTTTTATTATTATGATTAGTAGCATGTGACATAAAAAGGCCAATATTGCTTGGAACCCAATTTGACTTATTTTTACAAAATAATTAAGTCATTAATAACGGCCAAATTGAGCAGTATTTTTTTAAAGAAAGATAATATTAAACTAATTTTAAAAAAAAAGAATACAATTTTTTGAGTTTATTTTTTCTTTTTAAATAATTTTTTGTTTCTAAAATAAAAAATAGAAAAATATATTTGTTAAGGTAAGGTTTTTTTTTTTAAATCTTTTAAAAATACAAACAAATATACTTTTAATTATTTTTATTTATCTATTTCTCTCTTTAAAACTAACCAAAGTTTAATTAAAAACAGTTTTAGCATGCTTATACACTACAGTATAGTACAGGCCTATCATCATGTGACACCCTCACCTTAGTCGACATCTTCACAAATCACAACACCGTCAACATTCTCATAGCCCTAAATTTATAAACAAATTTTATTTTATTTTAAATAGTTTTATAAAATGTTTTAAAATATAATTTTTAAAAATTAAAAAATAAAACCAAATCAAACAAGATTTCATTCTTTAATCTTTACAACTGAATTCAAATCTCTCAAGATGATAAATTTTTATTTAAAAAATTATTATATTTTCTATTTTCAAAGTGATAATTTTTTTTAATAAAAATGAATTATTTTAATTTGTTGATCATGAACTCTAAATACTGATATTAATAATTTTTTAAATACAGTATATTAAAAATAATTAATACGCTACATTTTTTAATTAATTAATAGAGGCTAAAACTCAAACTAGAGAAGACATGAATAAGATATCGAATAACCTAAACTTGCACGTAAAAAAAGAAAAAGAAAAAGAGTGATAGGCAACACTGATATTGCAAAAGAAACCTCTGTTAACCGTTAAAAACAACCCCGTATCAACGGGTTTGAACAAGAAGAACAGTTTCAGAAAATATAATTAAGGTATATTTTTAAAAATAATTTAAATTACACTTATTGTTTTCTAAATTTAAGTTAATTTTTTTACTATATATTTTAAATTAATTTTTATTTAATTTATTCATCCAAGTTTAATTTTAATTTTTTGTAATCCTTTATATTTTTTACGTACAAATTAATTCTCTGTGTTATTTTTTAAGATAAAATAATTCTCTGTGTTTTAACGTAATGAAAAATTTTAAAAATAATAATGTTTTTGGACAATAATTATTGTTTATTTTAATGTTTATAAATTTTTTAAATTATTGTTCAAAACTTTTAAAATACCACTAAAACTTAACTACCTGCAAATTAATTTTGATAAATTACTAATTTTTACTCTTTTTATTATAAATACTTAACGATCACTATCAACACATCATTATTAATTAAATAGTATGCATTTATAATATTTCTTATAAACACATATTTATACAATACACTAAAACAACACTTGAATCAATGAAATTGAAAAATAAGTAAAGTTAAGAAAATAGAAAAAAAACAAAATTAAATTAAGAAAGTTAAGAAAACAAAAGTAAAACTTAAATTAAATTAAATAAAAATAAGATGAAAACATCAAATTGAAACTTCACTTAAATTTATAAAATAAAAAGTATAATTTAGCCTTAAAAAAAGTACTACAATATTCATTGTTCATAATTACCTACATGCTATAGCAACTCAATTTGATTCTTAACATAAAAAAAAAAAACATTAAACTTAGTTAATAAATCATTGTTTGTTTAAGTGAAAAATGCATGGATAGAATTTAAGTGAATAGACTTTGCCTTTAAATAAAAAAAGTTTGCTTAGTTGGATGTTTTTTCCATTTGTAAAGAGAAAGAAAAAACATTTGCAAGGTACATGTAGAAGTTTTTTTTTTGTTAAAATAAAAATTTATTGATATAGTTTCTTAAATATAAATTCACTTATTTTTTCTTATTTCTATCGATCTAAAACAATACGCTTTTTTTTATCTCATTTCTTGTCTCTTTTTTTTTAATATTTTTTAATCATTTTTATTTCATATAATTATTAGATAAATATGTGCTTTGTTATTTATTTTAGTTTCTATGCTAAAATTCGTTGATTAACTGTAATAGAAATCACAATACAATACATTAAATACAATATAATATGTTAATATGTCATTGATTGTGCTCATTAACAATTAAGAATATTAAGCATAAATAATAATTATTTAAAAATAAATAAAGTTCAAAATATTTAAATTATGGTTAAGTAATGAAATGTAATTTTATATTATTTTATACTAATTAATTAATTTTATCATATACTTTTAATTCAATTAGTCATTATATTAATTTTCAATCAACCTTTTATCATTCAGCTAACTTACTCATTAATTTTGCCAAATATATTCATAATATTCTTAATATAATTTAATAAGATTAGTTTTTTAATTTTAATTTTGTTATCTAACAATAACTTTTTTTATTTCTTAATTCTTTTACTAATTTATTATTAGAGTATGTATCAAATTTAGCATTTAGAGTAAACACTTCAATTGATCTCTAAAAAATTAATCAATCAGCTTAGTTTTTTTAATTATAAAATAGTTTCTTTCGATTACAAGTGTGGGATATTTTGGTCATTTGCCGTTTTAATTAATATTTTTAAGAACCAATTTCATGAATAATATTGACTTTATAAACTAAACTGTTGCGCAGTGATCACTTTTTAGAAATTAAGTATTTATTATAAAATAAAATAAAAATAAGTAAATTATTAATGCGTTTAATTTTATAAAATTTTATAATTATTTAATACTTTTTTAAAAAATAATTAGGTTGAATTTTTGTAACGATGAAATTAAGTGTTCACTACTACTAACATTCTCTATTATTTAGATGAAAATGAAGAGTGAAATTTACTTAACAGATAATTTGACTTACATCACGTGAGGGTATTTTAATATATATGAAGCCATAAATATAAAAGGGAAATTTTCTAATATAAAAAAGTAGAAGGGTCGAGGTGACAAACTTAAACAATAAACGAAAGACGAGAGGTTTCGCGATTCCATTTTCACTTGGTTCTCTTAGTGCCGCACAATCAAAATTCCAATCGACGATGGCGAACACACTGCAACGCGCTCTACGCGCCACCTTGCTCCGCCGCTTCTCCACCGATGCATTGGTTGAAATCAAACCCGGCGAGATCGGAATGGTTGCTGGAATTCCTCAAGAACACCTTCGTAGGAGGGTATTTAATTATCTTTTCATTTATTTTAATTCATTGCTTCGCTTTCTTTGAGATGCTCCGAATCATCATCAATGCATACTCATCAGTTTAGAAAACCCTAGCATTCGTTCATTTGTATAACATATTCACCAATTTTCTCATCTTAGTTTAACTATGGTGCAAGTGTTTCTTCTTTGTAGTGTAGTGGTGCGTATCATATCGTATTTATGATACTAATTGATCAATCATAGCATACTGGTTATGCCTTTGGTAGATTCAATTGCGACAATGTTCATGCATAGTGGAGGATATCAATATTCAATTGGGCGTATCAACTGAGAGCGCGAGAGGTGATGGAAGCTAATCTCGACCATTCAATGTTATGAGGATTCAGTGGTCAAGATTAGCTTCTTTCACCTTTCGCGCATTCACCTGATAGGCTCTCCCATATTCAATTTACTGACTTGAAAACTTACAAATAATTGATGTATCACTAGATCCCCTGCCATTTTATCGCTAACCATTGAAACTCAATTAGCCATTTTGTCTCTGTACTTACAATGCAATGCAGGTTGTAATTTACTCTCCTGCTAGAACTGCGACTCAACAAGGGTCTGGGAAGGTTGGAAGATGGAAGATCAACTTCTTATCGACCCAAAAGTAGATTCTCTCTTTGCTCACAGCGCTTTCACTGCTTTTTAAAATATCATTGCCTGGGTTATACAATTTGGGTTCCTTATTTTTCTTTGGTAACTAGTTTGATAACTGGTAGGTGGGATGCTTGGGATTCTGCTTCTGCAATGGATATTTGTTGTCTGAATATACTGACAAATTTATGACTTGTTCATGAAAGTGAAACTTCTGCTATGGTTGACATTTCCTGTATTATGGCAGTTTTCATTGGTTTTAATTTCAAACTTACTACCCTTATGATACTGGGTATCCCTGAATAGTTTAGGGTTTATAGCAATTTCAGTATAGTATCCTAAACTTAAACTTGTTATTAATATATATAGTCATTAATAGTGGCTCAACTAATGTGTTTATAGGTGGGAAAATCCTCTGATGGGCTGGACATCCACTGGGGACCCATATTCTCATGTTGGTGATTCTGCCTTGAGTTTTGATAGTGAAGAAGCCGCAAAAGCGTTTGCAGAGAAGCATGGCTGGGAATATGTAGTATGTCTTGCTCTTCACGGATTATCTTGTGTCTTCAACTGTCCCTTGTTTATACCTGTTCTTATTGAAATAAATTTATAATAATAGAGCTGTATCTGAATATAGAAAGAAAACAGAATGTTTGTTGACAGAAACCTTTATCCATCGGTAGTATCATTGGAATACAAGATCAGAGATGAGAAAATGAAGATAAAAGGTTAGTGCAGAAGAATAGGTTCCTAACCTTTATATTCTAAGAGTCTTGGACTCTCCCCTAACTTCTTCTCAATCAATCAATAACTCTCCTTGTAAACTCCACATCTCCTCCCCTTTATTCCTAGTTATCCATATGACTCTCAACTGTTTCTAAACAGACTTGTGAGCATGGCCCTATCCCTATGCCCCCTTTCTAAATCATACATGGCCTATAATGATGTTTCGCTTTGTTCTAAGGTGATGTCCTCAAGGTGAAATCTAACAGCCTTTCCTATCCCAGCAGGCATGCCATCTCCCTTCTAAATCTTCCTCTGGTAAAATTGCTGCAAATTGCTTGTTTGGCACAGATGATCCAGGCTATATTTCTTATCATGCCTTAAAGATCTTCATTTGCAATTTTGTATGAGTTCAGAAAGTCTCTTTAATGCTCCCTACCTCCTGGCTTTTCAAATTCGTAGTACAATTGAGTCTGCTGGTCATGGAATCTATCACTGAGCCTCCTCCTTGTGAGTTGTGGGTTAGTCTGCACGGATAATATAGAACCAACTTCATATGCTGGTGTTTTGGACGATGGGTAACTTCTGAATTTGGCCCCTCCTTCATTTACTGAAATTTCCTCTTTGTTTAGTATTCAGTTCTACTCAGTGTTTCACCGGGTATAATCCATTGGGTGCTACTTCATTTTGTCCCTAATTTCTTCCTTTAACCTGTATAGAGCTCAAACTATTCTCTGTAATCTTCAACTGTTAACATTTGTTTTGAACCCAACAACTCACATGCATGGTAGTCAAAATCGCATGCCGGATCATAAAATCGTGCGATTTTACGATTTCCAACTCCCTCTCCATGCTAGCTCGATGCCAGGATCGTAATTTAGCTAGATCGGGTGGGATCGCTGTGCTAGAACGTAAAACTGGTAAGGACGGACGATCCCACGTGTTTTCTAACCCAATAACCCGCGACCCGGTTTGCTTGAAACCCTAAAATTGATTTTGTTCTGCGATCCCTAAATTGTTCCTTTGATCTGCGATTTCGTTCTTATGCTCTGCGATCCCTATAGCTTGCGCTCCAGTGACAAGATCTGCTCTCACGACTCTGCTTTGCGTGGGCGATTCTGCTCTGTGGCGGCGACCTTGTCTGCGCAGGCGACTCTGCTTTGCACCGGCGACTTGTCATAGCAGAACATTTTACTGTGGCGACCATCGCATCTATATTTGCATCCATCAACAGTGCTGTTGGAGCAAAAGTTAATTTTTCCTTTCTATCCCCAGAATGAGGCAGATTTTAGGGTTTCTTAAGGGTAAAAAAGATTTTTTACCTTTTAAAAACAATATAACTTTCCCTTTTTGCCCTTAAAATGATTCTGTTTTAAATTTTTTTAAGGATAAAATAGTCTTTCTATCATATTACATTACCTAATCTATCTTTTCTTTCTCTTCTTTGTCTCTGTCTTTAATGGGCATGTGTCCCTAATTTTGTTGAGTTAAGGGTGATTTCCTTCTCTCATTTTTCTTTGTTTATCTTCCTTTATTTTTATATATTATACTATTTTATAGACATTTATCTAATTTTGTAAGATCTTACAATTTGTGTTACGATTTTACGAGTTACGATTTTACACCCCTCCTTCGATCCTACTTAGAATCTCGATTTTGACTACCATGCTCACATGGCTTATGCATCATCAATGGTTGGAATGTCTCAATCACTAGCATTTGTAACTGTCCAGGAGAGTTCCTGCGAACATGATTCCCACCATTGGAACCTAGAAAGTGAACATGACCCTCCATCACTTACTGTCACTGCTTGCAATTTTTCCCCATCAATGCTCAACTCAATTGGCCCACCCCACCATAAGTATCTCCTTAAAATGGGGTTTTCAAGCATCCTCTCAATCATCTCTCACTTCATCGTGAACCAGTCCTCAGGTCATCACCTAACCCTTGAGCTATCTCTCAGTGCTCCTGAAAACTCCCTCAGATCAACAGTGGTCCTCCTCGTTGGACCCAGCATTTCTTCAAGCTTCTTTAATTAAGTTTCTTGAACCTTTCAGTCCCTTCTTCCTTGGGCCAGATCCTCTTTCATGCATTTCATCCAGACCTCCATCATAGTACACTTTATGTACACTCCCTAGATCAGGAGAGCTGATACCAGTTAATTGAACTGGATCAAAATATACATCAAAGATGAGGAAATGAAGATACAACAGTAGTGCAGAATAACAAATGCCTAACCCTCCTATTCCAAGTATTTGAGAGACCATGACTCTCCCCTAACATCCTCTGTCAATCAACCCATAACTCCCATAATTAGCCCCCCTCCCTTTTCTTCATAAGTACCTGTGTGACTCAACTGTATACTGAACAGACTTGGTTCCTGTCCCCATCTCCACTTTCTAATCACATTTGGTCTCTAACATATTAGGTGGATTGATTCATCTGTTGTTCTCATGGTTCAATCACGATATTAATTAAATTGCATTCTATAGAACACAGTTTTCGATGTTGCAGTGAACTATCTAACTTGGGAGAATCAGCATATTGTTTCTCAAATGACTGACATGTTTAGCATTGGAATATGTTTGTTTGTCATTTAATCCTGTTTCAAGAATCAGACCACTAAACAGAAATATCCACTTGATTGTGCATTGACTTTTCCCATGTTTAGACCTTTAGGGCTTTATTTTGTTGTTATTAAGAGAAGATCTGAACTTTTTGCAGGTCAAAAAGCGCCATACACCGTTGCTTAAGGTTTGAACATCTTACACTATTTGTACTACAATATTAGTAATTTGAAATTTGAGTAACAGTGGCATTAGTTTTTTTCACAACCTTGTTTGTGTTAGCATTGTGCACCCAATCACAATAATTCTAAATTTTACTTCTTACGGGTGGTTGTAGGTTAAATCTTATGCGGACAACTTTAAATGGAAGGGCCCGCCCAAATCTGATCAAGAGTGATTTGTTGATTTGTATTCTTGCTAATGTATTGTCTTCAGGAGTTTCAAAGTGCAGCAGTTTTTTCTGCATCTTTTCTTGGAAAAGAGAAAGTTTTAATGTGAATTCCATATTGAAAATAAAAGGGACTGACTGCCATTGGTTTAGTTTTCCTCTACGATGTAGATACTATATTCACCTGCATCTATTTTAGATTGATTCGGCCCTATCATCGTAAGTGGAGACGCTGTAATGAACAATTTGTTGGAGCACAAACTGATCCACGACACTGCTGACCCTGGGAAACCAGAAATTCTTATATGCTCAAGAGTAATAAACTCTGGTCCGAATTTTATTGTGAAGTATTATCAAATCGATCTAATGGTGATATTAAATTTGAGTTATTACGTTTTGATTGAATATGCTTGTTACTTTAATGTAAACAATATCTCCCCTAAAACTGAGCCTGTCCTGAGATAAGGTTAATTTTAGTTCTGACCCAAGATCCGAGTGTCATGTCTTATAGTAGTTTTGGGATGGATGATTGGATTTAAGGGAAACCGGGCTGAAATTTTCATCTCGTGTAAATAATTTCTAAGTAAACAAAGAATTAAAATGGTATATTATCATGAACTCTTCGAATAATCTTTTATTTTGATAATAGTACATAATTTATAAATGAAAAATAACTTCTCCAACTTCTTAATCCCCGGGCCTCCCCAAATCCAAATTAGTGGAATAATGGAAGTCATCTGCCGAATGTTGTCCTCGTATCTTTTAGGAGATCGGCTATGTGATGGGGGGATAGTGATTTTTTTTTCCATTGTTGCTGAAATACTAAATTACTGAAACATATTCTATTTGTTTTTTTTTTTTTAATTAACAAAGCCTGATCTCCACAAATTGAGGATTTAAGCTTTCTGTTTTACTGAAAATGGAAAATGTTTTTTGGTGGATGAAGAGGACCCGGGGGGGGGGGGGGGGGCGGCGCTGAATCCCAGTACAACGAGTTACCAAGCTTCTGACAGATTTGAAAATTCCATTCGGGTTTATTTTAACCCAGCCTTGATGAGGACTTCAGGAAATAAAGGAGGTATTGTCACTAAGATTAGGAAAAAAATTAGAGAAAGGCACGGAATATAATTGAAGAATTTCCACTACTTTTTAATGCTTGTAAAATATCCTTTACCACAAGGGAAGTTTGTTAAAAAATATCAGAATGTCTAAGGCTTTATTTGAAAGTTTAGGAGACAGAAGAAAATAGTTTGAAGGACAAGAATGGAGTGGAGAAGAAAAGAAAAAGGAGGGTTAGTAAACCCCCTTTTCTAAATTAAAACTTAAAAATGAGGTTAGGAGAGTTTTAAAAGTTTTATAAAACTATTCTCTCTCCTCTAAACTTTCAAAATAAAAGTTGTGATTAAATAAGTCTTCTTTTTCTTCTATTCTTCTCAAAATTAACTCTCAAATAAAGTTTAAATTTTCAAATGTTTGCAGTCACTGCACAGAATGCAATAATCCACTCTTGCCTATTCGCAGAGGGTGGAATTAACGGGATTTTTCAACATCCAATCTGGTAAATTTAAGGAGAATTTTTTTGCCTTTGTTGATATGGAATGAAGCAACACCAAACTTGATGGGCCTAGTGACAATCACGGATTGCATGTAAATTTGTCTCTTCATGCATACAACAAATGCTTCACAATCGAGTATTGGTCAATAAGGCAGTGTGAGCAAGAAGTCATAGAAAGTTTAAAGTCTGGGGTCCATTACAACAATAGAACATATTTTTGTTGAAGGCATCTGGCTAGCTTCAGTGATAATCTGATTAATCTCCACTACAGAGTTGATGGAAAATAGGCACTCACTTGATCGGATCCAAATTATATTATCATGACACCCTTCGGATAGGTTATGGGGATTTTTTCTATAGCATCATATATTTTGAGGTAAAAGCTTGGAGCAGATAATGGTTCCAATCACCAGACGAAGAAATAAAATCCGCCCCTGAAGTCTATGGGACCCAAGCCGGTAAAGTGGTTATACAGAGGACCAAATTGAGGAAGGCAATTTTGATTCCAAAAGTTAATATCAGTACCCTTGAAAACTCTTTTCATCGTTCTTCTCTGGTGATACATGAAAACTTAAAACACATGAAATAGGACATGAATCCCATTTGAAATCTAGTACGATTTATTTTGTTTTAAAATGATTATTACTGTGCTCTGCTGTGCTGACTGCCAATAAGCACCACTGGACTGCTATAATACTAATACCACAAAATTATGCTCACTAAAACCTTTTCAGTGAAGAAAAATGTCAGGCCGAAAGCCGTGTCACAAACTTCCAATATTTAAGTCCGTAATTTATAAAGCTCCAAGAGCCCTTTACTAGTGAAAAATTGGTTGAGTATTGAACAGTGTAAATCCTGCCTTGTGTAATTCGTTTTCTTCACGATTTACTTGTGTTAATTTCTTTATCTTAATTTTAAGAAGATACAAAAGAATAACCATCAATCCATATATATATGACATGACAACTAGCAGATCAATATTCTTTAGTTAATTTGGGGGTGAGGAGAAAAAAAATAACCTGAAATCTGGAAATTAAATACTAATAAACAACAACAGAACTTGATGCTATATGCGGAGGAAACTTGCTAAAGCTTCTGATTCTCCAGCAACCATATGATTATGGGATTATTACCTACGGTCTAAGGAAGTGCAAACATCTTGATCCAACCACCTTTCCCCGTTGGAAAACAAAAATGCGCTAACAGGGAGTGTTTTTCCTGCCAACAGTAATTCCACTCTTATTAGGTAGAAGCTTCTTTATGTAATACTTAGACTTGCGGGACAGATTAATCGTTATCCTCTTCTTCTCAGGTATAGAATCAATTGAGCATTCTGAAAATCCACGCCTCACAAACCTGTCAAAATATCGGAAATTCTTGTCTTTAGATAAGCATTCATGAATGTTAGGTTTATATGTTTTGATGATGAGTACAATTTAAACATATACGATTTGAATGTGTGATTAAAATAAGTAATTATGTGTTTGATATTGAAAAGAGAGAATGTGAATTGTTTTCTTATTAATTTGATTTGGATATCTTTATTTAAAGCAATTTGGTGTCCTCAGAGAATGAAAACAATGTACACTATGCTTTGGATTAAGGTGGAGAAAGCTTTGTAAAAGTCCTTCTACGCAAAATCTCAGCATGAAATGAAGAAAATCTCAAGTAGTCGCTTGGGGGCTGGATATAGGTTACACATTGTGACTGAACTAGGATAAATTCACTACATTCTCTCATTGTTCTCTTTTATTTTGTTGCGATTATAGTATGATCCTTGTTTTAATTTGATACTTTTTTGGTTATTGAAATCAAAGAACCAATTCAACCCCCCCCCCCCCCCCCCCCTCTTCCATGGGTTCTTTCAATTGGCCTTGAAGCTTAATTCTTTAAAAGGCCTAATGGCTTGAGAAGTCGATTCTTGTAAGTTCAATGGTAGGGAATTTGATGAACTAAATCATTATTGAAGGACAATCCATTGTAATACCACTGTACTTCAACCAAACTAATTACATCTATTAGAAGTAGTGGATGAGGATATTCATTCAATTTGTAGATCAAAAACTTTGACTTGTTATAAAAAATGAATCAAACATTTCAAAGAAAGTTGATGACAAAGAGGTGAGGAAATATAAAGAATAATTCAATGATCAAGATATGAAAAAGATGGAACAAAATGCAAAGGCAAAATATATATTTTATCAAGCTATAAATTTATATGATTTTAGAAAATTTTCATAGTGTCAGTCAAACAATTGTAAAAAATTAGAAATAATATATGGAGGTACTAGTGAAGTAAAAGAAGAAAAAATTGATGGAAATTTACTTTATATAGCCACAACTCAGAAGAAGAAACACACGATGAGCTAAGACAAAAATTAAGAGAAAAGATCTACTACATAGTCAGTAGGGATAGAGAAAATCTTTTGTGATGTCCTTCGTGAAATTACCATAATACTCTATATTCAGTAGAGATAGAAGGAGATTTTTGTAGTGTCTTTAGAGAAAGAAATCATTTTACACACTGCTTTGAGTAAGAGAGAGGTGGGTTTGTCAAAGTCCTTCTAAGCAAAAACTCAGCGTGAAGTGGAGAAAATCTCAAGCAGTTTCTAGCAACTAGACATACATCACACATTGCTGCTAAACCAAGATATTATGATTATTGTTTTATTGATTTTAATTTTATAACTTTTTGTTATTGAATTCAAAGAACCAATTTACCCCACTCTTGGTTCTTTCAACAAAGTTAACAAACCAAATTCAGTATCCAAAATAACAGGGTAAGTAACAATCGATTGAAAGAAAAAAAAAATGATGTTGATTCCAGGTAAAATATATTGACATATGCTTGACATGTATTTAAGAAGGTACGTACCAATCTGCTGTACGAGTTGTAAGCAAGAAAAGCATATCAAATCCAAGAGATGATGCCTTCTTCTCGATATAATCTGTTACATTTGATAATACAATTAAATAGATACGGTCAAAACATGTCACAAGCGCCATTTAACCATGCACTGCATGGACCACAAAATCATAAAACTAGTTTCTCAGTGAAATCAGAAACAAATTTCCCTTGTATGTTATGGTTCAATATTCAATTTGTGAACGATCTAGATACAAGGAGAACAGCATGAACAAGTCAAGTATTGTAGAAACATTGATTTAATTCCTCTAAAGTGAGAGGGTGCACTTTTTAGAGAATAAAGTGCAGTTATAACTATTAATTAGAAAACCAACAGTAGATTTTAACAACTTCATAATTTTTTATACTTGTGCATGTATTTTATCACAATTTCAACCAGTGAGGTTATAATTAATGATTATAACTGTACTTATCCTCTAAAATGCAAACCTCACTTTAGAGTAGAGTCAAATCTATAGGAATACTTTCTAGGAACTTACCTTCTTAGTTGGGTTCACTACTCTTCAATACCAACATAGAAAAAAATGAAAAATCTGTGGTTTTATGCCTTCAGATTAATTTCCCTGGTAAGGCATTATCAAGAAGTTGAATGCTTATGAATGTGTGGACATATTCTACTACAAATGAACTTCCCAAAACTAATAATTTAATACTGAACAATGTTTTTAAAATTGGACCAGTAAATGAATTGGCAGTAAAGAATTTAAGGTTAAACCAAGGTTTCATCTGTTATATATAATACACATATAGAAGCAACATATATATATATATATATATATATATATATACACACACACACAACAAAACATAACTATGTAATTCCAATATATTCCATGAATTATTAATCACTGATTCACTATAGAACAAGAATTGTCAATCAATAGAAGCAATAAATAGCATTAGCATACCAAGTAGTTTGTCTCCTTGTCCTTGGCCTCGACAATCAGGAGATACTGCAATCGCAGCAACCTCTCCACACTTCTCCTCAAAGAAAGGAAAAAGTGCAGCACAAGCAATTATTTGACCTTCTCTTTCCACAACAATGAAGGAGCCTAATGATTGAAGCAGCTATGAACAGAAAATGGTATTTGTGTGAGACTACTAAAAATCACCAGTAATGGGGCTATTAGATGGCCTCTACAATATCTATGAAGAAGATATCAAGTGTAGGTTCAGCAAACCTCTTCATCAGTCCGCTTAACCAATATGCCAGAGTCCTGCAAAGGTTGGATAAGTTGTTTTATTCCAGAAATATCTTTTTCTTGAGCCATTCGGGTGCCTTCATAAAGGTCACTGCAAAATTATTGAAAGAAAGCAAGCAAAAATAAAGGATTTGAGAAATGAAAATACACATATATTTAAAAGAGCTCAATCGGGTATAACACCAACACCAATCTGCAATGTATGGTTTATTGCTCGCAGGTAGCAGCATTGAAAATCCCACGAACTTCATCTTGGTACTAATTTATGTTTGGGCTTTGAAATTAAAAGCAAGCAAAAAAATTCTTCAAGGGCATGATATCTTCTTGTGGCAGGGTAGAATTTAACAAGTTTGAGCTCTTTAAAACTTAGATAACCAGTTTTCTGTTTCAACTACCTCCTCTATCTTTTGCAATCAGTGGTTAATAAAAGTGTAAAAAAAAGGGGTGAATGCTCATAAACAGTGTCGAAAAGCAAGTCATAATTTTACAGCCCTCAATCTTGACAAAAAGCCATGTAACCATTAGCTCATCATGGAAAACTACAAAAATGTTTGAATCTCACCAACATAATCAATATGATGATGACCCCAGCAAGAAATCCACAGGCATGCCAACTAAAAATATGGTTTATTAACACTAATAACTGAAATAAAATTAAGAAACAGAACAGTTGGGTGAACAAATAAAGGATACAACTAGCTACATATTCCTGATTCTTACCAATTAGTTGCCAACCCATAGACAAAATATTTCATAATAATAAGAAAAAAAAATAAAATCCAGAGATAGAGTGCAAAGTTTGCTTGCCTACCTAGCCACCATTGTTCCCATCCCATCTCTCTTAAACAATTCCAACAATAGAACTCCACTAATAGTGCCATCCAACAAATGAACTCTTTGAACACCACCCTGACAGACGGTAGAAGATATTATTAGCAACATATATCAGGAATTGCAAGCAATTTCATCCTATTTCAACCAGCAACTTCTCAATGAAATTTCAGTTGAAGTATGCAATGATTGAACAACTGATTAGCAAAAACAAGTTATTTCCCAAAAAATTCTCACATTGAGTCCATTATATTTATGGAAATTAGTCACTTGACAAATCTTCAAGGACTATCAGGAGTTTCAAAAAATGAGATGGACCACTCTGCCATGATTAAACTTAAATAACCAAGGAATAGTTGAACCATGGACTCACTCTGCAAACAAAGGCAGCAGCAGCCAGTTCTGACAGGTAACCATTCATTCGACTTAACCACTCCTGACCTCCAATAGCAAAACCTTGCTCCCCAGACCATAGACCATTACCATTGTCAAAACCAACACCATTATGAAAGGTTGCATTATGATATTCTGAAAATGGTTTTCTATTCTGTGGAGAACAAACTACCCCATTAAAATTGTTGTACCCAAGAGAGTTGAAATTTTCTTCATTAACAGCTTTCACATAGTTAGCAGCTGTTTCACTTTGCTCAACCCGTTTACGAATCAGCATGTCTGCTTCTTGAAGAGGCAAGAATCGAATAAGGTGTCCATTTTCATCAAGTATTGGACCATCTATAATGCATATAAGTTTGTCTGCTCCTATAGCCAAGGCACAAGCTGTTGCAACTTCATAGGTGCTGTGGAAAACAAAATTCACCAATATCAATACCTTTTTTCCTTTTCGTATCTGTTTGATCACATCCTAGTACTATACTGCAAAATTCAAGAGAAAATTAAATTGAACACATTGACACAGGTGCAAATTCAATTCAGACAAGAGTTATTACAAAATCATATCACTAATTTCTCAGTATCTTGTCTTTCACATTCAACTAGATGCTAAGTTCTAGAAATCAACTATTTTAATTTTATGTGCTGAGAACTGGATAAAATCTCTTATCTTTATTGTTTCACTAAGATACCAACTTCTTTCTAAGCTTTTTATCATAACAGATTCTCCATGCAGCTGTTTCTTCCTATCTATGCCTAACTTCAATCCTTAAAAACTAACCTTGAAAAAACATATACTATTCTCCAAGATATTGATATAAGAAACCTAACTGAAGATATATAGTAGGCTTCTACCAGTGGGGTTTGGGGACAGTCAACTGTACACTGAATTAGAACCTATGACCTAGTCACAAGGCAGCAACCTTACCACTGGGCCATGGCTGACCCCCTAATAAAATATTGAGGCTTTCTATTACACAAAAAATATAGAGTATGAAATAGAAACATAACAGATAAAAAGTCGGAAAATACAAAAATGTTATAACAGCAGAATATATGTTAGGAAGCACCCAAGACACACCAAATTGTAAAAAGAAATCATCAGAAGCTCTAATGCATACTTGCAATTTAATACTTCTCCAGAGCTGGAGTAGCCCAAGTTGCTTAAAATAACTATACAATCACCATCAAGCCTCTCACGCATGCGAGAAACATCTACTTTTTTAACTTCCCCAGTTGACCCATAATCAATTCCTTTGACAACCCCTCTTCTCTGCCAAACAAAAAATTCAAAAAGCCTTGCTCTAACACAGTGATAGAAACAGAAAACGGAAGACAGAAGCATAATATCAGAATGCCATCATTACTGTGACAACAAAATAATGAAATTCAAAGAAACCAAGCTGTCCACATTTTATGAAAAAATTGAATACAAAATTTCAAACCTTGGCTGCAAGAAAGTTCCCACTAGCAACACTGACACCAACTTCATGCAACCGGTTATTGTCACCATGTCGACGAATATTGCACATAGAAGGTCCAGGAGAAAGCTTTGCCTCAATCATCAATCTTATTCTCCCAGCTGCTTCCATTGCAGCTGCTAGAGATTCATCATCAGTTATTCTATATGGACCAACATACTTAGGCTGGCTCCCTACAAACCAACAACAAGGTCCATGATCATGCACTACACTATCAAAAATTTCATTATTCTCTAATGTGGTTAGCAAGTAACAGCACAAGGTCATAAAACCCAGTCATTTTCACTATAGGAAGAATCAAGAAAACTATGAAACTAGCACCCATGATTTAATTTCATTGTGATGCAAATGTGACTCACCTCGCTCACGCAAAAGATTGTCAATTTGCACATGGGTCCCCGGAACAACAACAAACCGGATTCCCAGGTGATGAAGGAATGCTATATCCTGCATGCACATAACATAGCTAATTATAGGATTAATTGAAGAGTGCAGTGAATGGATTTATTTTTGTTTTTGAAAAATTATAATTTCAATATTTATATCTTTTTTTAATTTTCTGAATGACCCAATAAAGATGAAGTTTGAAGTTTTGGAAGTGCCTTGAGAATTGGATCCAAGAAAGGGCTAGCGACAATTTCACCGGAAACGATGACAACAAAGGTGGCACCACGGTGGGCCCACAGGTAAGGCCACGTCTCACGAAACCAACGTACGAATTGCCTATCCTTTGTTGAGCTGAAACCCTTCTCTTCCACTTCGCTCCCATTCAATTCTTCGCTGAACACGTTACATTGTGTACACGTTGAGTTTGAGATTCCCCTCAAAGCTAATGGATTATATGAATTTAATTTTGAGGGCCATGATGTTAAATTCAGTTGTTTTGGATGGAAATTAGATCGTTCGGAAGAAGAAAACTTGGGAAGGTTTAGAAGGGAAGGGAGAGAGCTCGTTGACAAAGCGGCCATAAGATTATTCACCCAACTCAAGAAACCGCCAAAAAAATTGCTATTTTATACTTTTACTAAAGTAATCAAATGATTACTCCCGTCATTTTGCTTTTTCTTTTAATTTTTTTTAGTATGTATGATTTGGGTTATTTTATTATAAAAAATTTGAAATAGAGAAATGCTTATATGCACTTTCCTTTATTTCATATTTTTACAATTTTTATTAAAACCAGCCTGTCAAAATTTATAAACACCGCTGTTGTAATTTACTACCGAATGAATGACTATGGTTAAACTTATTTTCATTTTTAAATACTTAAAATCCATCTAAAAAAAATTCATACCAAATATCACTGCTAAAAACTCTCTCTGTATTCATAACTCTCGATCTAAGCTTATTTATTATAGAAAAAACTCTATTATATGGATACCTGCACCATATTTTTATTATGATTATTTCTAAATTTTTACTCCTATCGTAAGTCACACAGATTCTACTATGATATCACAGTAGATCAATTAAGACATTTCTCTCCACGAATCTTAGCATTAAGAAGTTGTTGCAGTAGAATTGGACCGTTCTTCTGGACCACACCATGGCGAGGCTAACAATTGTGCAAACTGGTAAGCAAAATGGCTCTTTCAATACAGAAGTGTTCAGGAAGTGATTCTTGCCCCATGAATGTTGTCGTAATGACCCAAAACAGTTGATCAATGATATAGTCTATGATGTCTAGAACACTGTTTTTAAAAGATTATTTTTAATTAAAACTCTTCATGTCAAAATATATAAGACTCTCAAGAATTAACAAGCTTCTTTCAACTCATAACTTAGAGAAATAAATATAATAAAAAATTTGTATATTTTTTTTAAAAGATTTAAAATACTTTAATTACTATAATTGTTCACGTAAATGATATATATAACTGAAGATATAAATAATAATAATAATTAAATTAGAATAATAAAATAAAATAAATATTTTTATAATATAATTATATTATTTTCAACACTGAATTCTCCGGTGCATGTTTAACAGAAGCATAAATAAAGTAAATAATATCTATAGTATCATGAACACTACCACAAACACTATCCAATTTACATTTACTGAAATCTTTCATTGGAACTGCAGCTGAAAAAATTGAAAATTTGATTAAATATACTTATGTTCTAAAAGATGCCAATGCACATGAATCTATAGTTTCTTTACTAAGCCCATACAATGTTTTTAGAAAGAAAATATCTTTTGCCAACAAGATGAATATGTTGATTCTCAGAAAGCAAACTCCCAACAAGGAATACGTCCAGTCAACAAAAATGGATTAGTGTGAATTAAAGGTTACATTCCAAGAACAATACGTTGATCTTGAGATCCCAAAGATGTTTATTGATCATTAGAGATTAGAAGGATATACTTCCTTACATTTTGGGATAGTAAGGTTAGTCTTATCATTACATGGTAGAAAAAATCTCTCTATTACTGCCATAATTGCTCTTCTTGACACCACTTATGTCAATTATGAGCATGCGGTCATTGCTACTTTGCTAACCACTCTCCATGCTGAAAGTGTGATTTTGACCATTTTCTCAAATTATAATGTTGTCTTGAAAGATAGAACTCTTCCGACCAGACTGAAGATTCAGATCTAAATCACTGGAATAGAACAAATTGAAAAAGCTCTATCAATAATACTACACCACCAAATGATCTACAGACTTTATAATCAAGCACATAATCTTCCTATGCTGGAATAACAAATGATAATCTCTTTGTCATAATCAACAGAGATGAAGATGATATTCCTTCTATAATTCAAGTTCCTAGACAAATTCCTAAAGAAGAACTTCTCAAGATGATTCTGTTATAATGAACTACAAACTATGAGAAGATTAAAAAAAATAACAAACCAATTCAATCTTTTGAAGTCACTTTTAGAAAATCCGTTGATGGTGCAGTTCAGACAATCTTCAAAAACCTAGGAGATAATCCCAGTCAGTCTACAAATTGTTTTCAGTCCATGATGATCACCCCTGCAGAAGGAGAAGATCATATCCCTATTTACAGTTTAGACCAAATGGTTCTACTATTTATTCTGACAAATTTGATGGTCACTTTATGTGGGACACAGATCCTTCTATATGTGACCTTGATTGTGAATGATGGATACACTCTGGAGACACATCTGACGAAGAATCAGATGATCAAGATGAAGATAGTTCTAAAAAGAAGAAAAAGAAGCCTTGTAAGCCACCTCCTCAACCAAGGAGGAAGGATCCATGATTTACTCCCTGTGTAGGAATCAGACGAGAAAGAGAACCTCTACCTATTTACCAAGAAGATCTGAAGATTTTAAGAAAAGAGGGACTCTTACCAAAACTTCCAAGTAATTCATATCTGATTACATGGCCTTCTCCACCAGGACTTTGCAATTCCTTTTCTTCTCCATTAAAGAATATTCCAAAACCAATTCCCTGCAAGATGTTTTCAAAATATGATAAAGACTTTCCTTTCTTCGAAAGAAAAGTAGATTCTGTCACAAGTTGAAGAAGCCTAACCAGATGGAAAGTTAAAGTCTCCATCACAAGCTGAAGAAGTTCTCAACTAGTAAACTGAGAATTCTTTAGCCCAAAACAAATTGTTAAAAAAAATGGATGGAAAGATTGATCAGATTGTCGACTTTGTCAACAAATCTGATGAAAAACTACAATATTTATCTAATAAACTCTGAAAACACTATAAAGAATCCCAAAGACAGATTGCTAGGCTGGAACTGGTTATCTCAAAGCTAACAAAAGAAAAAGTTATCTTCACAGGAGAATACCATAATGGATGAAATTACTTCTGCCAAATATCAAAATAGGGAACCAGAGATAAATCCCTTCTTTATACCACATCTTATACATTCAAGCTATTATTCTCCTTTTAGTCCATCTCTTTTCTATCCAAGAGAGACATTCACAACTCCTTCATACTCTCTCCCTTCTGCATATAGGCAAGTGTAGAAGTAAGTATGCTATATGAGAATACTGTGTATCAGAAAACTTCTAGGTAATAATCAAGTTGTTACGGTCCTTCTTATTATGACTTTGATAGAGAAAATGAACATGAATGTACGAAAAATGCTTGGATGAGCAAAATTTCCATGTCCATCAGCACATAATTTTTGAAGCTTCTCTTTTATTTATGTATATTCTTTTGAACATTCTTCGAGGGAATAGAGTCTCAAAACATCAGTGTAAGATTTGAAATTTCTTTTGAATTTAATCCCCTTGGGTAGTATTTAAAGCTTTTCTATAATACAGTAAGCATCAATTCCAAGAAGGATATCTTTGTTAGGAAGTTGACTTCCTATGACCTTCATCCAAACTATACAGTTTGGAAAAAACTTGATTCTGATGGGCATCTTTAAGATCAAATCAGTTTTAAAATTTTTTCCATTTGCTACTAAAAAAAGGATGAGTCTTTTTTCCAGACTTCTCTAGGAAGAATATCTGAATTCATCATTGTTCTCTGAGCTCCTATATCCATATAAGCAATGGCTTTTACTGGAGTTGCAAATTTTGAAGAGAGAATTTAGACTTCAATACAAGGTTGTGAAGGAGTTTGGAAAATACTATGAATCTCTTGGGCAGAGAATAAAAAAGAATATAATCATTCTCTTTATCTGTGGTATCTGAAAGATCATCAGAAGAATCTTGTATAGCAAAAATTGTATCTTAGTCAGCTTCTTCTTGTTCTAAATATTCTGATTCAATATCTCCTTTAATATGGTTTAGAGAATTTACCAGATTTTGGACTTTGGAATCTTTATTAGGACATTTCTTTGCAAAATGCCCTTTCTTGTCACAAATGAAGCATCTCATGCTTTTATTCTTTCCCCTTTTTGATTTTTTCTTGAAAAATTTCACCGTCTTTTGCTTTTTCTTGAAAAATTTCTTTATCTTCCTTTTTTTCTTGAATGAGCAAACACATTTTTTTTTTTTATCTTTGCATCCAATTTCAAGATAATTTTTCTTACAGGCCTTTGAAAACTTTGATCTCAGATTCATCACATCACTCAAAAACAAATGTTTGCAAAGTTTGTCAAAGACTTCTATAGTCATCTGATGGATTTGTTCGAGATTTAAATTGGTTAGATCCCTTCCTTGAGCAGTGATCATTTTGTGAATATCAGGTAGTAGTTCCTGGGGGAGTAAGGCAACATAAGTGTTTTTAAGGCTTGTATCATTGTATCCATTAAGAAGATAGAAACTTTCTACCATCCTCTTATGGTGTTTGTTCAAATGAATTTTTTAAGGGAGCAACATTTCATTTCAAAATAATCCTGTTTGACTTTTTTTTGTCATAAAGATCCATATCTCCCACAAATTCTTGGTGAATTGCTCTAAGAACTGAGTATGTATTGGCCAATTAATGAAATTGATCTTGCTTTATGCTCCTAACATTGTAGTACCATTCTTTAAGAGTGCCTGTTATTCTACAGCAAAACTTATCAATTACTTTATATGGATATGTATTTGCTTTCATGAATTTCTTGTCAAGCCATGCTCCAAAATCTAACAGCCTTTTTCTCCAATGTTGAGGGAGACATTATCAAGAGCAAAATAAGGACTTCCATTGACTTTAGTTCCTTTCTTCCTCTCTTGTTGTCTTCATCTTCATCTTTTTCTATAGAATCATAAGATAGGCCTCGAATATTACTGGATTCAGTTGTGTTGACCATCATCATCTTAGTAATATAAGCAAAATCTTATTTTGATGTCTCTGTTGAGATTGTCCCAAGTGATTCTTCAAAAAGACTCAATTCACTTTGGGTATTATCAAGGATAGAAGTGTCAGAAGATTCTTCAGTTTGTTCTCCTTCGAATAAATTTAAGTCTAATTAACTAGTGGTGTCATTTCTTTTAGTAATCAGGCCTTGGAAAGATATTTTCTCTTGGCTAGTTTTTGATGACTTTTTTAGAGACAAAGATTGATCATTTGCGGATGAATTTAAATCTTTTATTCTGACAGTATCTGAAGAGAAGATACTTATCTTCCTTTTTCCTTTAGACCTTTTAGGTATAGACACAGGTTTCCTCTGACTCTTAACAAATCAAAATTCAAATGTCTCGGCAAATTCCAATTCAAATTCCTTGGAGTCATCCACTCTGACTGGGTCATCCACCCAGAAAGCCATCCAGATAGTAGAGTCATGCACTCAACAATATGAGATTCTCAAGAAAGACTCATCAAACAAGGTTGATTCATCTTTCTAAACTAAAACAGCTAAACAAACCAAAGTCGATTATGCTTTACCTGTTAGCACACTCTTAGCCCTCCAACAAGGAAGCCTGAATAGTTTACCCAAAAAATTATGGACATATATTGCCTCTGAAGATGAAATGAAAATTGATTTAGCAAGCCTAAACACCATAATATAATCCTTCAGCCATTCCCAAAAAATAGTTAGTTTCTAGGAGAAACTAGCAAAGCTATCTATCTCCCAAAAGACAAACAAATATCTCAAAAAAAAAAAAAACCATTACGTGGCTAGAGAAAAAAATTTCTTAATCATTCAGATAGAGCCTGAATTTTAGGACAAAAATTCCTATAAGGTCATATAAAAAACTTTTCCTTCTGATTTCCATTTCAGACCCTATACCCTAAATAAAATCAGACAATTTTATGAATTTATTCTAATAGATTTAGATTTTGTCTCCATTAAGTATTATAAATATAAAAAAGATCCACCCATTATCACCTATTCTAGAATACAAATTCTCAAAATCCTTACTCCAAAAAATTTTGAAAAAAATTTAAATTCATATAAAAAATTTTCTTAACCTTTTGACTCAATAGGTTACAATTATTAGGACTACATTGACGCTTAGACAAAAGTCTTCTGGTTCTAAAATAAACTCAACCGACATTCTTGGTTGATCTACTTTAAGAAGACTCAAGATTTTGGCAAACATTACGAGTTTCCAAATTAGTTCCTACAATGGTGGGACTTCTTTAGACCAGTTGAAGAAATCTTCTCATCTCCAGTAAAAGAGGGATACAGCCACTTCAAGAAAAGGTATTCGCAAGATTCAAGAATTCCAGCGAATCTCAAATATTTCTCTACTTTTGTTTTGGTCTGAAATTTTTCTTGGCAATACCGATATAGCATAATAGAGAATCAAGATACTCTGCCGATTTTATAAAGATATTCTTTTGTTAAATGGTGGAATCAATTCAATGCGAATCATGCAAGACTTTTAGTAGTTAATAATTTCTTTAGTCTCAATCCTCAAAATTTGATGATTGCTGATCTAGAAACTTCCAAATTTCTTAATCAGAAGTCTAGAATTACTATTTTCCTAACAAGCTACGATTTCAAAGAAAAATTGAAGAATAATCTAAAAGATGTTCTATCAAAAACAAGATGAGACACAAACTTCATCCAAAAAAGAAACTAAAGACTTTTATCAGAATAAAGATAACTGCTTTGGTATTCAAGAACTTTGACCTAAACTGTAACAAATAGTTTTAGTAATCAATCGAACTGTAGAAATAGTAAATTTATTTTTTATATAAAGAGTCATTGACCATGTTGTGAGACCTCTTTCATTTAGCAATCTTAGTAAGAGAAACTAGATAGAAGTACTCTGAGATACCATATTTGTAAGCCTGTTCTTAATGTTTTAATAAAGTTCAATATTTTCTGTATTTTCTCTCTCTCTCTTTTTAGCTAGTTCTGTTCGGATTACCGTCGTCTAACTTTCTTCTCTTCTCTATTTCTACTAGTTTTATGTTGGTTCTACCACCATTCCAAATTCTTATGTTTTAAACTTCTGCGTTTATATTTTTGTCTTTATATTACTGCTTTATTAATCTAGTAATCTTACTACCGCTTACTTTTCTTTCGGTTTTTATTTTTCCTTGATCTACTTCAAATTCTCTGGTGTGTATATATATTTTACTCCCTCCACTTCAAAATGATAAATATGAAAAAAAAAACTAAAAAGTGCATTTAACTATATTTTTTTTATTCACTTTATAATATATAAATAGAGAGAGATAGCAAATAAATTTTGAGATAATATTGTATCAAGGATAAAATTGAATAAAAATTTTAAATTATAAAATAACAATTATTTTGAGAAAAATAAAATTAACTAAAAAATTGTTCTTTATAGGTAAAAAAAATTAAATATTTTTAATATTTTAAAGAAAATAAACATTTATTTTTTATTTAATAAATTTTTTATAAATAATAAAATTTATTAAAATTTATATAAAAATTAATAATTAATTTTTATATTTTGTTCTCTTTCTTTGTACCATATAAAAAACAAAACTTTGTTAACTGATACTTTTAAAATATTGGTTAAAAATAAAAAATATTTAAAATATATTAAAAGTAAAAGTTAAACTATATTTATATATTTTTGAAAAGAAAGATTTTTTTTTAATTTTTTAACCTTTATAATTTTAAAAAAATTAAAATAATCTTTAATGTGTTTAAAGATAAATAATAAAAAATAATAAAAATTTATTAAAAACTGTAGTATTTAGTATTATTAATAAATTAAATCTTGTAATATTATAATTTTTATAAAAATAATTATATATAAATTCTTATTAATAAACTTTTAGAAAAATGAATTTAAAATGTAAAAGATTCCATTACAGTGTCTCACGAGAAAGTTAAACAATTATGTTCTCTTGTGAAAAGGCATTGATTTGAATGCACTAGGTAACAAAGAGTGACTCAAAGTCGTCCGTGATCCCAACACCCTCAACATTGGCTCCCGAATATGACGGTATCAAAAAGCACCTTCCGCGTGCAAGTTGAAACGATACCATTATTCTTCTTTCTACCTTTAACTTTAGCAATAATTTGATTCTGAATAAGACAAGTTGAGTCAAATTTACAAAACAAACCATCTCAGCCATTGAACATACCTCCATGCCTACTACAATTTCAATTGAAAGGTTGTGTATGTGCGCGTTGAGAAAGAGAGAGCAAAAACATGTACCTTAAGAATGGGATCCAAATAAGGACTGGCAACAATTTCTGCAGATAAGACAACAACGAAAACTCTTTGGCTATGCACACACATGTAAGACTGCACTTCCCGGAAAACCTTCACGAACTCTTCATCTGATTGGTTTGCCACGTCATTCTCCTCACCGCCACCGTTACGTTGGGGACACCCGCAGGCTTTTGCATCCAACGCTGTCTTTTTTCTCATCTCCAACCTGAGAACACGACTGCAACCGAGCCTTACAATTCCCATTCTTTCACCATAGTTGAAGACATGGGAAGGTGTAAGACAATTTTCTCCATGCCTTTTCACTGACATGTGTGGCTTCCAATTACTACACGCAGCCATGTCTCTTTTCTACGACCTAATTCAGCAATGTTAGCAGAGCCAGAAATTTTGTTTCAAAGAGTGCACGTTACATTTGGGAGAGGAGGGAGTGAATTATTTCATTTCAAAGGGTTATATATTTAGAATCATAGATATATAATTGATTCCATGTTTCTTTTCTTTCTATGTATCTCTGCCTCAGTTGCTTTGTTTGTTTGCACCAAGCATCCCTAATTCCCGATGTCTGTCTGTCCCTATTCGTTTTAGACCCCAGTTGTGTCTATCCAACGCTACGTGTAAAAAAAACACTAAATATTTCTAGTAAATAATTTAGATTACAGTTTCTTTTTAAGATATGTTCAAGTTCATATGTGAATAAATAAAGAAATATTATTCTGATTTTATTTATAAAAAATAAGTATTTGATTAATTAATATAAATAAAAATTATATATATATATATTATAAATCTATTTTTTATTTAAAAAATACGTATAGTATATACCAATTATGTGAATTACTAATAGAATTTGTTATAACTTAGCTTATAGTTTTAAATTTAAGTCCTATATTTAATAGCATTACTAAATACTTGGAGAAAATGCTTTCTGTGGAAAGTACTTATGCTCTAAAAAAAGTATAATAATAATAATAATAATAATAATAATAATAATAATAATAATAATAGTTATATATATATTAAATACGTAATTAGTTTATTTTATAATCTTTTATGCTTATTTTATCTTAAAGATGAATAGAATTAATTTTAAAACATTTAATTTAATTTTCTATCTAAAATAGTCTCGAACAAAAATTTATACAAAATTCGTAATTTTATTAAAAGGTATCAAAATTAAATTTTTAATTCAAACCAAAGATTTAAATCAATCAATTAAATAATCACTTTTAACTTTTTTCACTCTCAAAAATTTTTTAGGTTTAAATTAATTTCTTAACTATTTAACCGTTTAACTACTTATGGCAAATACAACTTTTAATTGAGGACCACCAGGAACAATAATGGGAAAATCAAAGGCAAATTTAGGAAGTTTTCCCCTAATTAGGATTAATTTAGAAACTAATTACCTAATTAGGATATGTCTGGAACATATTGCCCGTGTAAGGGGAAAAAATGTTATATCACATTTAGTATCGTCCCAGTAAGATGCAATACCTTTTTAAAAACATGAATAATACCATTATATCTTGACAAGTGTTACCAGTATCGTTTTCAGAAATAATATTAAAATACTTTTACGTGTCACACACTAAAATTATTTTGTAACCATTAGAGATAATATACACTATATGCATATATTTAAAATTTGAAATAAATTAACATTTTGACATGTAGCTGACCCTTCAACGGTTATTACATATTCCTTTTTTTTCCCCCTTCACATCCTTCTCTATCACCAGAACATTCTTCTCTTCCACACCTCTCTCTCTCTCTCTTATTCAATTTTTACGGAGATTTGGAAGTTATTTTTGATATTTTAAAAGATATGAAATATTTTCTCATTAAAATTATTTTATTTTGAATATTTTCAGAGTTTGAATGTTAACCAAAAATAAATAAATACAGGTGTTGAGAAACATCTGCCATTACTCTATTGCTTTAGTTGATTAAGTGTACACAAAAAGGTTAACAAAAAATTATGTATTTGTTATAATTATAAATTATATTTTATGTAATTTTTTGGTAAATTTTAATGTGTTGTTATAATTAACCAATGTTAAATTTGGACTAATTAAAATAATAATTATTGACGTAATTAGTAATTGTTAGTGAAAAAAATAAAAGAAATTTAAAAGTCAAAATATGTTTTTTTGATATAAATGTCAAAATAATATTCATAAGTTATTATTACTTAAATGTTATTTAATGATACAATTGATTTAAAATTAAATTGTTAGAAATATAAATTGTAAATATTCAAAGGTAAAATGTTTATTATAATTTGTTATTAGTTAAATGTTAAATATTAGGTAGAATTTCATGTAAATATTAATTATTAGGAAATATAAATAATACATTTTAAAAGGTAAAATAATTTTGACGATTTACTAATAGTTAGATATTAATTTTTAGTTTGTTTAAATGTTGTAATTATTTAAAATTTAATTTAAATATTAATTTTTAAGAAATATAATATATATATTCTGCGATGAAAATTATTTTCATAATTTATTATTAGTTAAATTTTAATAATTAGGAACTTTATTTTGCCAAATTTATTATATTTTTATTTAAATGTTAATGATTAGGAAATTTGAATTTAAAAATACACAAGTGAAAATTTGTGTAGGCATTTGTTGTAGCTTATATGCTAATTTTTAGGTTGTTGAAATTAAAAAGTTTGTTAATGTGACGTTGAATATAAAATTAGAAAAAATGTATAAAAGAATTTGGAAAACTTAAATAAATATCATAAAGGTCTATTTTTAGAAACCGGTTACCATCGGTATAAATTAAATAAATTATTAACGATAAGGAAGTTAAAATAATTCATTTCAAAAAATTATTATTGAAATTATAGGTAAATAAATTAATTACTATAATAATTAATTCTTTGATATGATTAATAATTGTGAATAAATATAAAATTAAAAGAAAATATTTCCATGATTTATTTGAATTTTGTCTTGTTTAATTTAATTTAATTATTATTAGTAAATAAAGTTTATAATTTGTGGAATATGTAATGATAATTGTGTTAATATTTTATTAGTTTAATGTTAATTTTTAGTAAATTTATATTCTAAATTCTTCAAATAAATAAATTTTATAATTGGCAAACTTTTTAATTAACTAAATCTTATTACAACTTTAGTAAAAAATAAAGGCTAGAGATTGCCTTCCATATGCCACCTAAAGAGTATCACTATTCTTTAGGATATTATTTTTCAAATGAGTCTTTATATTAATAGATGGTCAATCATTGCACTTATAGGAGGTGACTTAAGTGCATATTGTGGAAGATTTGTTTAATATTAAATCACGTACTAGGACATTTAGTGGGAGTAGCTTGAAGTTGAGATAGTTGGACCAACACTTCACACATATTGTGATTCTAATATATAATAATTACAATTTCATTCTTGTTCGTGGGCAAGTGTATTTGTCAAAAAGTAATAAAGATTCTAAATAAAATTATGAATTATCGTCTTACAAAGATTGTTTTCAATTATTAAGAATTTTTTAATTTAATTGTTTAAACTTAAAGGATATAAAATTAAATAAAACAAGAATTCAAATATGAAAGTGATTAAAATAGAATTTAAAATAACTAAACTAATAAAAAATAACTCAGAGCAAATGATTTCATCTCTATAATTCTTTATAATCTTTTTTAGATTATGTTTAATATCAGTTTCTTTATGATTGTCAATCACTCATACTAAAGCTATTAACACCCAATGGTCATATAATATTAACAGTCTTTTATCAAAACTATTATCACCATAGTCATATAAGGTAAAAGGAAAAGAAAAGATAAAGACCTTATGTGCTATTAATTTAACAACGATTAAAAGAGAAATATTTATTTGGTCCACAAAATTATTTGTCTCATTTTATTCTATATGTAATATGGTCACTTACAATGTATTTTATTATGATATATTTAAGAGTTATCAATTTCAAACATACAAATATAACGCAATAGGGTAAACACCAATCAAGAAAGGAAATATGAAATTATTATCAATAAAAAATATCCTATAAAGTTATGCAAAGAATTCACTATAGCCCTAACTATGGATTTGAACAAATATAATATAAAAGGAAATCAAAAAACATTAAACAAATCTATAGAACTCAAAAAATAAATGCAAATTAGAGGAGTCTTTAATAAAAAAGAGATAAGGAGAACTCTTGATTTGACGCGCTCCTAAAACTCCAATAGTCGTTAGCAACTAGCTAATATCAAGGTTGGGATATGAAAGAGATGTGATAAAGGTATGAAAGGGATGAGATGAACAGTGGATGTGAAAGGTATGAAAAAGGATGTCTAAGTCACTTACCTGAAGTCACTTTTATAGGGTTTAGAATCTCTAAAATTGCTTGATAGTTGGGCTTCCAACAAATGAGCACAATCGTGCGTGTGGTCGAAATACTCTCATGTTAGCTACGAAGGTCTAAGCATGCTGACTGTAACAAAATTCTATTTTTCAATCAATTTTGAGTTCAAAATATACCAAAAACCTAACTTGGCCTTCTCATATTAATCTGCATAATAATAATAAAAATTAGTGTATAACTCAAATAAAATAATAATATTTATCATTATACAGGCTATAAAAATATAGACTTATCAATTCTTTATATATTTTAAAAAATTAATACATAATAATAATAATAAATAATAGTTATCCATTAATTTAATGAGTCTTTATATTGATGAATGGTCGATTATTACATTTATTGGAGGTCATTCAAGTGCATATTGTGAAATATTTATTTTTTACTAGACTACCTATTGAGATATTTCTTAGAAGTAGTTTAAAGTTGAGTTAGTTAAATCTACAATCTACACTTCACACATGCTGTTATTCTAATATATAATAATTACAATTTCATTTTCCTTATATTTAAAAATATTAATATATAATAATAACAGTAACTAATAGTTATCTATTAATTTAATTATTAACTCATTATTAATATTATACAAATAATTTAAATATATCAATTATATAATTTAACGTATTATAAGTAAACTAAAATCTATCATATCACATTTATTTTATGTATATTTGTATTATATAAAATTTATTAAAATAGTTCCTATATTCAAACATTACTTAAATTATACTTATTATTAAAATTTTAAATATTATACTAACACATAAAAATATTATAAATGCAACTAAATAGTATGATTTAAAATACAACTAGACAATATTAATTATTTAAATAATTATTCAACAAATAAAATAATATTTACAAATTTGACTACTATATTGCTAAAAGAATGCTATTATTTATATTCAATTGTAATGTTAATATAAACACTTTATTTTGGATAAAAGAGTAGACCCAATTATTATATAATGGATAAAGGCTAGTTATTACTGTGTCAAAATTAAAATCAGTATAATCTATATGGTGGCTGAAAATAATATTGTCCTTTCAGTGGACTACATCATTATCATCTTTCCATTAGATGAAATTTGTTTATCGATTGACACGTGACAACTTCTAAGCAATATCGTCTCTTGGGGGATAAAACTTATACCCTAATTAATATGATACTCGTTAGCTTACAAGTAGTACCGTCCATTGTTAGGTCGATATTGCCTCACTATATAACATGTATTAGCTTATAACAATATTATCTTTGCGTAGAAAGATATTACCTTAAAAAAATTAGAATATCATACTTAATTAGGTCGATACTAAATGTGATGTGACATTTTTTTTACCTTACTCAGAAAATATGTTTTAGAAATATTCTAATTAAATAATTAGTTTCTAAATTAACCTTAATTACGTAAAAAAACCTGATCAGTAGCAGTTTATAAAGAAAGTTACTATTTTTTTTATTTTACTTTTAATTGTGGAGTAAATCAACTTTTAATTGAAGACCATGGCGTAAAATAGCAACTCAAAAGGCAAATTAGGACTCTTTAGCAGATTAGCGGGTTTATATTGAAAGTTACTGATTTTTAAACGATTTTTTTAAGAATTTAGAAATTATTTTTTTTAATTCATTTTGTAGGTAAGTTATTAAAATAATTTATGAAACCATATAAGAAAGAAGAAATACGATAAAAAAAAAAGTCTTGTCAATAATGAAGATTTCTGTCTATTAGATAAAAAAATAAAAATAAAAATTAATTATCAGGAAAAATTAATTATTCAATATTAAAATATAAGCAGTGTAATTTTTTTCACTATTATTCAATAATTAATTATCAGCCAAAATTACTTATTTATGTAATAATTAATATAGAATCACATTTACAAAATATTTTATATAGTTAATAATTAAATTTTTTTATGTTAATAATGCACCACAATTGAACTCTATACTGACATGAGTTATATAAATAATTACACTAACAATAATTTTTTTATAAAAAAATTAAAATCAACCATTAAATTAAAATTTTAAGTGATTACTATCGTACTTACAAAATTTGAAAGGTTTAAAATTTATTAAAAATTAAACATGTGTGTTAAATTCTTTTCACCTCATTGATGATATAATTTTTAAAGAATTGTTGAAATAATTTTTTAATTATTATAATTAGAAAAATAATCTTATGAGAATTACTTTTTAGATTTTTCTAAAAGTTTAAATATAAATTTAATAATTATATTTTAACTTTTTTTACTCTTTTTATCTTTTCACGGCTTTATATAAAAAATAAAATAAAAGTGACAGAAATTAAGATTTCATAAAATTGTTTTATTCTATCATTAAAATTAATAGTGTAACTTTTAAATAAGTAACAAAAAATTTCAAGTAACAACTATTTCTTTATTTCTTCGAGTGTCTGATAAAAGTAATTGTAGATAAAAATTAATCATTTTTTAAGAATTCAGCTCCATCAAATGATTTGGAGGTGAAATTTTTTTTTTATCATTATCAATTTTAAAATACATATTTCATTTATTAATTATTAAATTAGAATCAATTATATTTAAGAATTAATATTTAAAATAAATAAAAAAAGTGATAAAAAAATGTAGTGTACAACTTACTGAAAAAGAGATTAGATTAAAAGACAATTACTGTAAAAAAAATAACAACACAAATTTAACATAGAAGGGTTGATAATAAATTTAATTAATTTTTAAAATTTATTTGTTATAATTTATTTAATTAAATAACGATTGGAAAAGAATCTTCTGACGTTGGCTTTTCACCGTCAATTTTATTTATTTTTATTTAATTCTTAACTAAAATATCAGTAAGTCTTTCCATTCTAGATTGCACTGGGCACTCTGCAGGCCAGCGGTTAGCCTTGCAGGCATTGAAAGCGATGGTAATTACGACTTGCTTTGCATGTCTTGCTGTCGTCAAACATTGAAACTTAATCAAAGGTCGATGTCGTTGAGTTTGCATGCTCGATCATGGTGGTTCCGGTGTACAAGGAGGATGCTATGGTGTTCTAGTGCATGTTAATGTAATCGCTCGTGTAATTAATTAACAAATAGAAATTTTTTAATGTAACTGCATAACAAAAGAATCCCAGAGATGACGAATCGCAATAACATGACACCCAACGGGTTCTTATGCTTTAACGTCATTAACTATTCAAATATTTTTCTTAATATCTAAATGCAGAATTCATAAGGCACTTCAGGAATTTCACCGTGTCGTGTTACAAATCCTCAAACAAAACATGTCTGAATAAAATCTTACAAATGTTAATATCCTAATATTGAATTGAAAGAACAAATAGACCAAGAACTTAGAAGCAAGCGTCGAGTAGACAACAGCAGCAGAGTGCAGCCAAACTACAAAAGAAAGACATAAGCATAAGCTTGTGTGATTTATGATCCGTGATCTCACGGATACCAATATCAAACCAAACAAGACAAGAACAAAGATCCAAGATATCGAAAGACCGAAACAAACATACACCAAAACATATTGGAAGATGTTAACTTCTAGACTGAAGATTGAGTTTAACCAATTAATACTAATATTTTTCAAAATAAAATATTTGTTATATCCTTAACGGAATAATTGTGATTTTTTAATTAAAACGTACTATTTTTAAATGTTTAAATTAGAATGAGATTAACAAAATCTAAATTTAACAAATGCATTGACTCCTATCTTCTAATTTAGCATATTGATAAAAACTAACTACAAACGATCACATATCACGGTTATTTAGTTAGCAGAGACTATAAGAAAGACGATGACTTCAGAAATTTGTAACTAGATGGATCAAGGAATTGGTATATTTTCTCTGAATTTCTCTTTTCTTTATCAATCAACGAGATCATTAACATTTTAAAAACACTAGAAAATCAAAAGGAAAAACACTGGTTAAATAAATATCAGTCCAATTTCTAAAAATAAAAAACTCGGATAAAAAAAAGAAAAAGGAAAAACCCTGAAACTCTTTTATAGAGATCAATAGAATCAACGCATACTAGGTGGAAAGAGAAAGAGAGACATACCATCCTTCGAGAAAACCGGTTTCTTGCCTAGGAGGAGGTTGTTGAACGTACTGTGGAGCATAGCCTTGCTGCGGGTACCCCGGTGGAGGGTAACCTTGAGCAGGGTACCCTGGAGGAGGATAAGGGTCCTTTGAAGGATACCCTGTTGATAGTTTCACAACAAAACAAATAAATTCAATCATGCCCAATAGCCAAAATGATTGAACAAAACTCCCAAAGGAAAAAGAAAAAAACTTTAAAAACAGATGAACATACCTTGTGGGGGAGGAACACCAATTGGAGGCTGTTGCTGATGATCGTAGTAGCTCATGTTTAGGATATTTAGACAAAGAAAGAAACTAAATGGTTCGAAATCGGGGGAAGATAAGGGATTTATGTATATAAAGAGAATTCAGTGGCGGTGTAAAGCCTCGGAGGACGTTTCTTGTTTCCTTCTATTACCAAACCGACTAAGGAAAGGAAACAAATACGCGTTCACTGCAACGATAATGATAAATGTGGCGGATGTAATTTTTGCAGCTCCTGTACACAATTATTATTATTATTTTCAAACATTATTACTGTTATTTTATTAAACAACAAATTTTTTCTCACGGTTTTTATATATGACATACTATTCTCTTGGAAAATAATAATAACAATGACAACAACCTGGTGGCTGATTAATAATAATAATAATAATAATTATTATTATTATTATTTTGATGTCCAAAAATTAATTTACATTATTTTTTATTAATCTTTAATAATAAATAAAATTAAAATATTTTTTAGTTAATTCTTAAAGAATACATTCTGTTATCAATTTATATAGCCCAATTTTACATAAATTAAGTTAATTAATAATTTTTATTATTTTTTATAATTTATTATAATCATTAAGTAATGTTAATTTTTTTCCACATGCTTCTTGTGCCATCATATTTTTTAGTAATTTGAAATACCCATTTTTGTAAAATATATTAACTCTCTTAAATCTATTTTACTATAATTTTTATAAAATAACAAAATATAAAGTAGCTTACAAATACTAAAGATTTTATTTTAAAATTTTAATTATTTAAGAGACCAATAGAAGTCTTCTATTTAATTTTATTTTTTATTTATAAACTTAAATTTATATCAATTTTGCTTAGATTTTTATATACAATTATTATATATAGCTTATTTTCGTTGCATTATATTTCCTTTATACATTCTCCTTCTAATTTAGCATCAATAAAATCTAATTTAGAATTTTTTTTTGTACATAATACGAAATTAAAAATATTTATATGGAGATTAATATATATATATATATTATATGAAAATTAAAATCAAAATATAAAATGTAAAATAATAACAAATATTATTTTAAAAATATTTTTTGTTGGATATTTATTTAAACTTTTTATTATATAAAAATTAAATAAAAATAGGTTTCAAATAGTTATTTTAAAAATCATCGAAATTTAATTTTTTTAAAACAATAATAACTTACTTTCTTTAATATTTTTTATTTATATTACAAGTAAAAAAAAGTATTTCTCTAAGATAATTCTATTCAAGGTAATTAAGATCATAATAGCCAGCATAACTTTTTTAAAATATTTAATTCTTTTGTTTCATTTAAAAAAAATAATAATTGAAAAATAATAATTAATGTAATAAATAATTTAAT
Source organism: Abrus pulchellus subsp. cantoniensis (assembly GCA_024086825.1). Lineage (NCBI taxonomy): Eukaryota > Viridiplantae > Streptophyta > Magnoliopsida > Fabales > Fabaceae > Abrus > Abrus pulchellus. The sequence goes on from CM044049.1 coordinate 32,080,860, forward strand.
CTCTTAAAATAATATATTTTAAAAAGCATTTGTCCTGTGATAACGGCACATTTCACAGTGGAAGTGTGGATGTCGCCATGCTTTTCCACTTGACTGTCATGTCATCTGCTTTTTCAAGGGCTTTTTAAATTTTCTGTTAACTTTTTTGACTTTTTCTTCTCTCTCTTGTCGTCACCTTAAGCTTAACGCGGGTACAAGAAGGAAATTTCAAATCACGCACAAGGGCACAACTTATAGCTATTATTATAATTGCCTTTCAAATTATCTTCTTTGCTTTTTAAAAAGTTCATAAATATTTAATAAAAAATTAAAATTGCCTTTCAATATCTTTTCTTTTTATTAAAAGATTTATAAAAATTTAATGAAAATTATAATTACTTTTCAAAATATATTCATTTATTCTAAAAAAATTTATAAATAGTATTTTTCAATTATGTATTTGAAAATCTTAAAGAGTAAGATTTTATTAAAAAAATTATATTACTATATTTTGTAGCAAATTTCTATCAGCCTTCTAAATTTGAAAAATTTAAATACATTCATTATACGAGTTAATAGAAGTTAAATATGTATATTTAATTTTTTTACATTACTAATAATATATTTTTTAAGACATTGTTGAAATAATTTATTTTAATTGTAATTAAAGAAATAATTTCATGAGAATTGATTCTATTTTTTAATAATTTTAAATTAATTTAAATAAATATATTTTAACTCCATTTTTTATTATATGTTCTTTTTATCTTTTCACAATTTTTTATTAGAAAAGATGAAATATGACAAAAAAGTTGAACTTTATAAAAATATTTTTTATGTTATTGAAATTAATGACAACTTTCAAATTCGTAATTAAAAATTTTGAAACAAGATTAATCGTTTTTTTTTATCTAATTATCAAATAAGAAGAATTATAGAAAAATTATCATTTTTGTTTTTTAAAAAGTGTCACCACCACAAACGATATAAGTGAAACTTACAAAAAAAAAAAGTCATAATTGTTGTCATCAATTTTCAAACACTACACTTTGTATTGATTTTTCTTTCAATAATAAATAAATAACATTGCTCATCCACTAAAACAGTTAATTGATTATTATGATATGTTTGTTTATTCCTATATTAAATATCATTAAGTTATTTTGTATTGTATGAGAAAAATAAACAAGAGTTCTCATTTGTAACTCACTTTGTATATTAATAAAAAGTATTTTAGATGAATTTTAAAAATTTGTTGCTTTGATTCATTTCAAAATAAGACATCAATTACTATGCTAAAAATGTCATGTTATAATATTTTTGTAGCATCCTACATTTTTTTTACTTTGAATATATTAAATTCATAAATTTTTTTAAAGAATAATCAAACTTTTGTTATATTAATTAATTAAAATTTGTTGAGATAAAATCTTTCGCATCAGTCAACTCGTGTATGAGATAAATTTAAGAAAATAACTACATAGGATATATTATAGATCAATATTTACATACTAAAAAATCTCAGTTACAACATAATGTATCATATTTATACATCTCTATTTAAACTATATCAAAATTTTACAATAGTTCACATCCATATTTATATACTAAAAATTTGAAAACTAGTCTTTTATATCATGTAAACCCTTAATTTCTGTCCAATCTTTAGCAGTTAATTCATTATCATCCCTAAGATAGGCGTCACCAAAGTCTGCCACCATCTCTATATTATTTGGTCTTCTTAGCAAATCATAATCATGATAGATAAATGTATTATTCATGATTCGAGAAGGCTTATCTATTCCTTGATATAGATAAAAACTAAGAGACTGATAAATTTGATCACTAGGGAGAAATAAAAAAGAACTGCATAATTATAGATACTTCTAATGTATACTCTCAATTCTCCTTAAAATACACTCTAAAATTCAAATGTATTACACGTCTATATTATATAAAAATATAATTTAATCTACTACTAGCATAAAATCTACTATGTTAATCCGCACGAGACATGCCGTCATCTTTACTACCTGCAGGATTGTGTAAGGGTGACACAAATATATCATAGCAATGTTATAATTATGCAGTTTAAACATCAATTTATATCACATTACTACATATCATATGTTTTAATAATCACACATGTTCACACAACCTCATTGACATTTTCATTCTCAATTTCGCATTTTAAGTTCATTGTGATTACAGTCATTCAATGTTTGCAGCAATTCTTGAGATCTTACTTAAATGTAAATAGTTACCGATTAGCACATGCACACATATACAACATATACAATAACAGGCCACTTAGCAAAGACATAGTCAAGAGTTTAGTTGGAAAACGAGTATGAGGCCATATGATACATTCGCTCTCAGACAAAATATGTACCCAAACGCGAATGTCACTCACCACCCTACGTTTTTTCAAATATCCTATCGTCTTTGTACTTTATACCTCTAATGTATCTCTGTCACTATTTACACCATATCATTCAATTCTCATGTTCATTCCTCAATCCAATCACAAAATCGTGCTTAATAACACTTCTAGACCAATTCCATATTGCTTATATCACTAACTCATGATCTTAATAATCACATCATTCAATAAATATCATCAACACTTGCTTTGTAAGAATATCATGCTTTCTCACCATACATTTCATATGATCACAGTATAATTAGTTATTTAAACAATCAAACATATACCTATCAACAATCTTTCTTTATTAATGCTTATTACTCACACATCATAAAAAAATGCTATAAAAAACATCCTCTCTTAAGTTCAACATATAACCTATAATATATAATAATAAAATAGAGCTCCTCTTACCTTACAGTGAAGATCTAAATAGATGTTGATGATGAAAAACATTAAAAAATGATACTTCTACTTAGATAACATGAAGTTATCCCTTAAGAAAAATTCAAAGAAAACGAATGGTAAAAACACAATTAAACTTAGGAAAACTTACTTAAGATCGCGTGGAATGAATGAATAATCATGAATTTGGGAAGAAATTGTGTTTTGAGGGATTTTATCTGAGAAATTGTAGAGAGAGTTCAGAGAAACAAAGTTTGGACGTGAGAGTAAGTGAAGAAAATAGAGTTTTCATGCATGAAAACTCTTAAATACCCTCAGAATTGCGACATTCTCACTACAACGAGTATTTCTCGTTACAGCTAGAGATTACTCATAACACTCCTTGCTACAGTGAGAGACTGTCACTACGGCGAGACACTTTTTTGCTATAGCGAAAATATTAGACAAAATTACACTATGTTTTTTACACTTTTCGCTACAGTGAGACCCTTCTCGCAACAACAGGATTTCTTGCTACAGGTGAGACAATCTTATCCACTTCTCTTGCTACAGCGAGATAGCTCCAAAATATTCTAATTTAATCGTCTTATTCTCGCTACAACGACATATTCTTGCTAGAGCGAGAACCTTACAGTTATAACACTTCAAAACTCTCATAACATCCCCTCACATGCATATTTATCGTAACAATGCAATTATAAGTAATGTATAAAAATAAGAATGCTACAATTCTCTCACCCTTTAAAGAATTTTATTCTCGAAATTCATGGGCTTAACAAAAGGTGTAGGTGTACTTGTCAAAATTCATTCTTGACATATTCTCGCTAATTTATAAAATCTCTCAATGAATTTCCTATAATAGCCGGTCAATCCTAGAAACTACGAATTTTCGTTGTAGTAGGCCATGGTCATTGGGCTATCGCCTCTACCTTCGTTGGATCTACCAAGATTTTTTTTTTCAACACTATGTGTCCCAAAAATTGTATCTATGGAAGTTAGAATTCACATTTTGAGAACTTGGCATACAATTGCCTCTCACTTAGAATTCACATTTTGAGAACTTGTCATTCAATTGCCTCTCACTCAACATTCACAGAATAATCCTTAAATACTCATAATGTTCTTCATAAATTTTGGAGTAAATCAAGATATCATTAATAAAGACTATCACAAACTGATCTAAGAACTTATGAAAAATTCTATTAATGTAATCCATGAACATAGCTGGGGCACTAGTTACACCAAAAGGCATAATTAGATACTTATAGTGATCACAACGAGTTCTAAAGGCAGCCTTAGTGTCACAACCGAGCGGTCACAATAGTACGACGAAAAATATTTTTAAGAAAAATCGGTAGAGTTGTCATCAAAATTTATCAAAGAAAACCTCGAAAAAACGTAAAATTTTTTGAAACAAAAAATAGATTTGAGAGTCATTTATGTGTAGAGAAGGTGTTAACACCCTATGTAACACCTTAAACTTAATTTCAATAAATAAGAAATTTTGTAAATTTTTGAAATAATAAAATTTTCATTTTCAATTCAAGTTTTATCAAACATCTCAAATAAAGAAAATGGTTACAAATTACATCAAACAATTGCTACAGGACTTATTCAAATACAATGATTTTTAAAATAATATCGTAAGTCCTATAGCAGTTCCCATCCACCCCCTTCACTGAGTCCGGTGCTGATTGTCTTGATTACCTGAAAAATAAATATAAGGGTGAGTACACTACACTACCATAACACAATCAAATATATAGTCTCACCTCTAACTCATTTCCAACACATTGATGCAGATATAACACAAACAACATCATTATCCAGTAGATTTCAAGTTAACATCAATGCACTCACGGCACCAACACACTTCACATTCAAAATTATAATTAATAACAATCATGTGCACACTCACTGTAGCATTGTGATAACAGATTTACACCATGAATGGTCGCCGGTTACCCCCTCCTCATGGATACCACGTGGGCAGTCACTGGTCGCTCAGCAAAAGTAGTGGTCAGAGGTCTAGTTAGGAAGAGAGTGTGTGGCCTGTGGTGCATCCGTTCTACAATCGGTGTCACTACCACTCTCTCTTCCCCAAGGTATTTCTACTATTCTCATTTTCCACACCTCCAGCGTATCGCTGAACCATTCACAACATATTATAATGGTGCTACACGCCCAATTCACATACATTTTATTTACACACTCAATATTTATGCTTGCACACGGCACACAGCATATATTTAATTCACATTACACGACATATAGCTCACATTTTATCTACAATATATGGCACATAGCCTTCATTTATTCACAATGTCATTAATTTACCAATCAATGGCATCCTATCACACACAATCACCCCCATGGGGTCTAACTATTTCAGCACACATCACATTGCACACAAATTTTCATCAAACACAAAATTTTTACTCCCCATCTCAGCCACATTGCATTAATCAACAAAACACACAAGAATTGCAACACATTGAGATAGGGTAGAGTCTCCCCTTACCTTGGATCGAAGACCCATACATTAAATCCACCAAGAAGTGCTCCCCCTCACAGATTTTGTACTAAATACATGGAAAAACTCCATGAAAATCCCAGAAATCACCAAAAACAGAGAAAAGAAAGGGAAAAAAAATGAAAACCTATTCGTTTAAAACTCACCTCCAAGCGTTCCTCACACAGATTCACCCTTCAATCTAGCTTCTGAACTGCTTTGGAGGCAATTTAATCAGTAGAAAAGGGTTTGAGAATGAGAGGATCCAAGAGATTTCAAAGGGAGAGGGAGAAATAACCCTCCCGAACCCTAACTCCCTTTAAATCATTTTCTGATCGCGACACTCTCGCTACAGCAAGGTCCCCTCGCTGCAGTGACACACCCTCTCGTTACAGCGAAAAACTCAGAGAAAATTGCACTCTGGTTTCTGCAGAATCTCGCTACAGTGAGACGCTCTCGCTATAGCGAGACTGCACCCAGAAATGTGCTTCAAAATGTCACTTTGTCGCTACAACGAGACGTCTCTCGCTACAGCGAGAAGGCGACAGTTTCGGTTCTTTCTCCTAAGGCCTTCTCGCTACAGTGAGGACAGTCCAGTATTACATCTTGTACTTAGGCACTTAGCCCATTTTCAACCCTATCCAGTCATGCATATATATACATATACACACACATCTATAACATACATAATATATACACATATTCATATTCATTACACATAAAACACCATCATTATGCATTCAATGCAAATTTTCAACATCCATTTACACTTATACTCACATATACACGCATTCAGATTTATATATATAAATAACAATAATTAATATTACAAAATCTGAGGCGTTACACCTTACAACATTAGTTTAAATAATGGTTATCTTAAATTAATTATGCTAATTTATTATAATTTTGAAAAGCATTTATTTAACCCCTAAAAAATAAATGTTGCTATTTTTATTTTTAAAGAAAGAAGATTTATTCATTAAAAATATTAAGTTATATCTTAGAAAAGAGAAAAAAATATTTTTTAAAAATTATTTTGACTCGATGGATATGATTTCGCTCTATGTATCACGGGGTGTAATGGAGAGCTCAAAGTATTGTAGTTCTATAAAAAAATGATAGAATTATTTTATTAATTAAAAATTCATAAGATTTTAAAAGAATTTATTTCAAAATTAACCATATTTTCTAAAAAAATGGGATAAAAATTGTTTAGATCTTTGAGGAGACAAGATATACATGTTATCCTATGAAAAATAATACGAAAGGTGAAGGAAGACCACACATCCATATTATAAGTCATTGTAAAAGTGTAGTAATTAAGACCAAATATTTTAATTTATGAAAAAGTATTTTTAATATACATGATTTAATTAAAAAATTTTAATATTCAAAAAATTTGAAATAACGTAAGCTATACATAAATATCTCATGACTTATTCGTTGATCGAAGGTAATGTAAATTGCACATCTATATTGCAAAGCATTATATAATAAAATAGAGAAGTATACTTAAATAATCGAGTGTTTGGTTATTTAATTTATTAAAGTTGAAAACATGATTTATATTTTTTTTAGGTATGAAATTAATTGTATCTAATAAAATGAGAGGTATTTAACAAAGTAAAAATATATTTAAATTGATTGGTAAATATAAATATTTAATTAAGAAAAGTTTTACATGTTTGTATTGTATAAAATTCAAGATAACATTAGTATATAAAAGTTTCAACAATTAAAAATATGTAAAGATAGAGATGCTACACAATGACATTACAAATCACTGCATTAATTAAATGATTTAATTTTAAGTTAATTAATTAACAAGTTAGATAGAATGTAAAGATACAATATATTTTAATTAATAACTGAGATAAATAAAAAAATATTCTTTAATCGATTAATAAATTATATAATAAAATAAAAATGAATATTATTTTATTTTTAGAATAAATTTTATATTATTTAATAGTTTAAGAGGGAAAATTTTTAGTCATAAAAATTTAATAAAATAAATATATAATTTATTAATTTATAAAAGTTTTCACTTTTAAATACATTAATAGTGCTTACGACATAAGATAATGTAGGTATATATGTCTACACTTTATAACATACAGAGGTAGAGTTACTATACATTGATGCTATAAATTGTTGCACTTGACTTGATTAATAAATTAATTGCTTAATTATTCATTATATGAAGAGAAAAATATTTTAAAATAAGACGTTTAAATTAATTAGTAAAATAGTCATCTAATTAATATAAGATGAATTATAAGTTAGTGTATCGATAAGATGATAAATTTTATTTACTATTATTTTTAACTTAATTGATAAATTGACAATCTAATAATTAAAAAAATATTTGAAAAGATATATTTTAAAATTAAAATATTTAATTGATTTAAAATAAAATGTCACTTAATTCAAAATATTTATATTGTATGAAGCTAACAGTAACATAGATATATGTTAGCGTCAAAGATTTATAATGCATAAAAGTAGAGACATTACATATTAGTATTATAAATTGTTGAGTTAAAATATTATTTTAATATATTTAATTATAACTTTTAATTTTTAATTAGATGAATTAATGTGTATACAAGTAATTTTTAATTAAGTACAAAAAAAAAAGAATTATCGTTTGAGGAGGTTCAAAATAATTTACACTGTTGTAGCAAAATGAAATCATAAAGTTGAAAAAATTACAAAATATCTATCAATAAAATAGAGATAAAATTCATATTTAATAATACAATGATAATAATAATAAAAATAACAAAGATACAAAATAAATACAAAGACTGAAACTTCTGCATTAAAATTCTAATAGCATCAGTTAGCAGAAATATGACATAGTACAACCAGCAACAAGAACGAAAAGATGTACAACAATAAAATAATGGATATTTATTTATAAATCTCTGATTGTAATATTCATTTATAAAAGAATGAGAACACGTGCAAATGAGGTGCATATATGAACAGTGAGCACATGTGAACAATAAAAATCAAAACTTTCGGGTCTGAGTGCATATATATATATATATATATATATATATATTTGACATAGAGTTGACTTATTTATTTACACCGCTGGTTAACAGTAATATAATGAATGGTTGATCTTAATATATAAGTAGAGAAGTGCGTACCTTGAGAGTTGACGATGATTTGCAGCAAAGGTCCATTTCCTCCTCCTTTTTTTTTTGCCTATTTCATGAACTCATTATGCTTGTTTAACCTGTTCCGCTCTCTCTTCCTCACAGTGTGTGTCCTTCAAAAGAACCCTTTTGCTCATTTTTATTTGCGTGCCTCGTAAGCTCCATTTGTTACTGCCCATTTCCACAATCGAAGCCTCAATTTAAGGCTTGCAGGCAGCTGAAGTACCCAACAATTAACCATCGCATCATACAAATATTTTCTTCTTTTCCTTTTTTTTTATTTGCTTATTATATTACTAATTAACATAATCTAAAAAAATATCATTTTATTTGATTTATTTTATATTTTTTTTTATTATTTTATTTTTTTGGTAGTTTCTTATAATAAAAATATGATAATCAATAAATTTTGATAAAAATATACCTTAGATAAAATTGAGTGTTCACACTTAGGAATGTCCTCATTTTTCACTCAAATCTGATGGTAACCTGATTATAGATTAATCTTTGAAAATATTAAAGCTCTCTGTAACTGATCCATTAAGTCATCAATTTAAGGTAAATAATATTTATTCTTAATCGTCACTTTATTCAACTAACAATAATCCACACACATCTTCATATTCCAATATTTCTTCTTTACTAGAAGTACCAATGCTCTCAAGATGATACACTCGTCTCAAAAATCATTTCTGGAATAATTCCTCTACTTTCTTCTTTACTTTGGCCAATTCTACTAGTGACATTCTATATGGTGCTATTGAAATTAGATTTGCCTTAGGAATGTGATCAATTGTAAATTCAATTTCCCTTTCCGATGATAATTCAGCTATATCATTTGGAAAAGCTTCTAGAAATTCTTACACTAATGAGATATCTTCCTTCTTCACACTTTTCTCAACTTTTAATGAGAATAATACCATAAAAGCTTTGGTACTGATCATATTACTCCAATCACTCATATTCAAGAGTTCAAAGTTTTTCAATGTATTAGCACCAAATATAAAAACTTTCTCTTTATAGTCCAATAAGGCATGATTGGATGATAACCAATCCATTCCCATAACAACGTCCAGTTGGGATAACGGTAAATAAATCAGATCTATATTAAAAGTCCTACCATGAATTATTATTTGACAACTTAGACATATAGAAGAAGACATAACAGGTCTGTTCATACGAGTAGATATAACAACCCATACAACTTTGAAGATATAGCCAAATTAAGACATTTCACACAATCCACGAAAATCAATGAATGCATAGCACCAGAATCAAATAAAACATCCAAGAGTCTATCCTTTATTATATATTTACCTCAAGTGATCTCATTTGACTTTGATGCTTTAGCTCCACTCATAGCAAATACCTTGCCTTGTGTCACTGGTTTTGCTCCACTACTTCCTCAAGATGCTGGCCTGTTGCTTCCACTTACACTTCCACTCCGTTGAGGGACACAAATACTACAAGTAGTTGTTGGTTATGGACAGTTTCTCACCACATGAGTGTTAGATTATTTTAATAATTTTATTATAGTGGCCTATGTAACTTATAACATGACTCTAATTAATGATTTAAGGTGATGGTGGTTAAATATAAAATATAAAGTCATTGATGGTAGAATTATAAATACAATTATAAGGAAACTCTCTTCTCTCCCTTTAGATAAAAAAGCGATTACCAAATAGAGATTATGATATTCTCTATTGTGTCTATCACTTTCACAGTCTTTAAGTGTGCTTACAGTAAACACAAGAAAGAAACTTTCTCTCAACCATTCGAGAGGAGCTAAAAGAGGAAGGAAGAGTTGAGAAAAATATAAAGGGATCAACAACATCAAAGAGAGAGGTAATATCAAGAAACAATGGATTTAAGTTAGTGCTCTCTAAACCCTTGATTGTATGAGCACCATGTATTATGTAGTGAGAACAATGTAATTCAAGATACTAAGGGAAATGGTAATTCCATAATAGCTTAATCAAATGGAAATTACATAATAGAATAATAAAATTCTAACAGTTGGTATCAGAGAAATATCATGAATTTCGTTGATACTCCATAAAAGATTGGTTCTCTATTAAAGTTTTTCCCAAATCACATGAATCCTAGGTATTTTATATGATCTATTGACATAATTTTGATATTAAATAATTGTTTTGGATTCAATAATTGAAAATCCTAAGATTTTGGAAGCTAGAAACATTAGGTTTTGAATATGTAATATGAGTAGGGCTATGTATCAGTGAGCAGGGCCATATATCAGTGAACAAGGCCATGCATCAAGGAGCAGGGTCATGCATTAGGAACAAGCACGACCATGCTTCAACGAAGCACAACCTCGCATAATGGAAGCATGGTCGTGCACCAATTATAAGCATGATCATGCATCAGAAATGAGCATGGCCTTGCTTCATTGAAGCACGACCATGCATCAAGTAAAAGCACGATCGTGCATAGTGATTTCATAGTAGAATGAGGAACATAATTCATAAAAGTTATAGATCACTTTAGAATTACATCAAAGTGGGTTTTACTTACCAAAGTGATTAAATTCTCAAATTAATTAATTCTAAATTGTATGATCATAGTGGAAACCCTATAATTTAGTACTTAATTTTAAGGGTAGCTTGTTAGTCAACAAAATGACCTAGCTTTTAAAAAAAAAAATTGTTTAAGCATTCAATTGTATACTATAAATTGTTCAAAATTGTTTGATGCTATGTGGTAACATAAAGGGCGAACAAATTAGCTCATTAATTATAATGCTAGGTGAAGGTGGATCATTGCATATGATTAATGACATTAAAAAGACATGAATACACTTCATAATATGTTTGTATATCCAAAGATGACTTGCATATTGGTTTGAGTGACTGATTGTCAATTAAAGTTATTTATTTAGCATCATTATAGATAAATTATGTATTTAGGTATTACCCAAATGTAAACTTAGATACATAATTAATGACGGTTGACTGTCTGAATTCATCAAGTTTATTCAAAGCGTAAATGTTTAAGCATATGTTAAATGGATTCAGTCTCTATGAATACATATGGCATGAACAATGACATAGTCAAGTTCAATGGGCTCAGTTATGATGATTGGGCTGAATAAGTTCAATTCAAACTAGGCGTTATAAACTTGGACCTAGCAGTCATTATGGAACAGGAGCCTGCAGCCATCACAGAGACTAGTACTGAAGAGGAAAAGACTCTTCTTGAGGCTTGGGAAAGGTCGAACAGGCTGAGCTTGAACTTGCTAAAAATGACTATGACTGAAAATATGAAGCCATCAATGCCAAAGACTAAAAATGCTAGGAAATTTATGGAAAAGGTAAAAGAGTATGCACAATCAGATATTATTGACAAGTCTGTTTTGGGTACCCTGTTAATTGAGCTGACTACTAAGAAGTTTGATTAAACATGACCTATTCATGACCATGTGACTGACATGATCAATCAAGTAGCAAAGTTGAAATCAATGGGCATGGAGGTGAAGAAATTCTTTCTAGTACAGTCCATTCTGAGCTCACTTCCTCTGAAGTTTGGTCAGTTCCAGGTGAATTACAACACCATTAAGGATAAATAGGATATACAGAAAATTAAGGCTATGCTGGTTCAAAAGGAAGAAAGGTTGAAACAGATGAAAGAACACTCCATCCATCTCACATTTCATGAAGGGGCTATTAGTAGCAAGGATAACCCAGATAAGAAGGACAATAAGGACAAGAAAGGTTTGTGAAGGCCGAATCTAGAAAGGCCAGAGGTGTTTCTTCTGCAAGAAGACTGGTCACTTCAAGAAAGATTGTCCGAAGAGAAAGGTTTGGTTCGAAAGGAAAGGTATATATTATGTTTCAGTATGCTTTGAATCAAATCTTATTAAGGTACCTAAAAACACCTGGTGGTTAGATTCTGATGCAACTACTCATGTATTACATGTAATGCAAAGATTTCTTTCGATCCAGCCTATAAGTGAAATTAAAAAGTTCTTGTACATGGAGAACAGAATGAAGGCACGGATATAAAGAATAAGGACTTACAGGTTGATCTTGCATACTGGTTGCTGCATAGATCTAGAAAAGTGTCTTTATGTTCTTAAATATGCTATAAATTTGGTTTCTATTGCAAAGTTAGACAAATTTGATTTTAATTTTAAGATTGGAAACAATACCTTTTTTTTTTTTTGTATAAACACTCCTACTATTTTATATTTAGTACATTAATTGATGGTTTATATTGTTTCAATCTTAATGTAAATTTATTGAATCTTTGTTTTATGTTGAGAATGTTGTTAGTAGTAATTTGAATGTATGTAATGAATGCTCTGCTTTCTTATGGCATCAAAAGTTAGGTCACATATCCAAAGAAAGGATGATAAGGTTAATGAAAAGTAAAATTTTACCTCAATTAAATTTTGTTGACTGGGATGTATGTGTGAATTGTATTAAAGGAAAACAAACCAAACACACATAAAAGAATCCAGCGACAAGAAGTAGTCAACTTTTAGAGTTGATACACACTGATATTTGTGGTCCGTTTGACATCCCATCTTGGGATGGTGAAAGATATTTCATTACCTTTATTGATGACTACTCACGTTATTGTTATCTGTATGTGTTGCATGAAAAATCTCAATTAGTGGATACCTTACAGATGTTCATTAATGAGGTAGAAAGACAACTAGATAGAAAGATAAAGATTGTGAGATCAGATAGAGGTGGTAAATATTATGGAAAATATTATGAAAATGGACAATGTCCAGGTTTATTTGTGAAACTTCTAGAAAGTCAAGGCATATGTGCGTAGTATACTATGCCTAGTACACCACAACAAAATAGTGTAGCTGAAAGGCAGAATTGTACTATCATGGAAATGCTTAGGAGTATGTTGAGTTACAGTTCTGTACTTATGTCTTAGTGAATGTATGCATTAAAGACCGTTACGTATCTGCTTAACAGAGTTTCAAGTAAGGTAGTTCCAAAGACTCCTTATGAACTGTGGACAGGAAAGAAACTCAGTTTAAGACATCTTTATGTCTGAGGTTATCCAGCAGAAGTAAGAGTGTATAATCCACATGAAAAGAAGTTTGATGCTAGAACCATTAGTGATTTTTTCATCGGCTATCTTGATAAATCAAAGGGGTACAGATTCTACTGTCCTAACCATAATATGAGAATATTTGAGTCTGGAAATGTAAGGCTCATTGAAAATAGTCAGTTTAGTGGAAGTGATGAAACACGAAAGGTAGAAATTAAAGAAACACATGCGAAAACTCCTGTAGGTAGTGTCTCTTTTCAAGTTGTTGTTCCTCTTGTTATATTACGGTCACATAACATAAAGAGACAACAAGTTAATGCTCTAAATCCACAAGAACAACATATAAAGGATGAACCAATTGATAATCCGCAAGTCACAAACGAGCAAGAGGAAGGTGAATCACAAGAGATAACATTAAGGTCTGTAAGGAAGAAAAAAATTTTCTATTTCAAATGATTATGTGGTTTACTCACTTGAGCATGAATGTGACTTAAGTATTAATGAGTCAGTTGCTAGTCGAATTGCCTAAAGGTTCAAAACGAGTCAGTTGCAAATGGGTCTTTAAGATCAAACGTGACTCAAAAGACAACATTGAGAGATACAAAGTTAGACTTATTGCTAAAGGATATACTTAAAAGGATGACATAAACTATAAAGAGACATTTTCTTTAATTTTAAAGGACTCTTTAAGAATTGTTATGGCTTTAGTGACTCATTATGACTTAGAGTTTCACCAAATAGATGTAAAGACCGCTTTTCTGAATGGTGACTTAGAAGATGAAGTTTATATGGACCAGCCAGATGGCTTCTTGACCAAAGGTAAAGAAAGTCTAGTATATAAGTTAAGAAAATCAATATATAGGTTGAAACAGGCTTCCAGACAATAGTATCTTAAGTTCAATGATACCATCACGTCATATAGTTTTGTAGAGAAGACCGTTGACTGGTGTATCTATATGAAGGTTAGTGGGAGCAAGTTTATCATTTTAGTCCTGTATGTTGATGACATTTTTCTTGCTACTAATGATGTTGGGTTGTTGCATGATGTAAAGGAGTTTCTCTCTAAGAACTTTGAGATGAAAGATATGGGTGAGGCTTCTTATGTGATTGGAATAGAAATATTTCATAATAGATCACAAGGATTATTGGGATTGTCTTAGAAAGGCTACATCAACAAAGTATTAGAGAGATTCAAAATAGAAAAATGCTCATAAGAAGTAGTTCCAATTCAAAAAGGAGATAAGTTTAGTTAAATGCACTAGGCCTGATATCAGTTTTGCTGTTGGAATGTTAGGCCAACATCAAAGTAATCCCAGAATGGACCACTGGAAGGTTGCAAAGAAAGTCCTTAGGTATTTACAAGGCACCAAGGACTACATGCTTACTTATAGGAGATCTAGTCACTTGGAAGTGGTTGGCTACTCAAATTCAGACTATGCTAGATGTGTAGACTCAAGGAAATTGACCTTTGACTATATCTTCTTATTGGCTGGAAGTGTGATTTCATTGAAGAGCAAAAATGAGTCCATTATTGCTACGTCTACTATAGGAGCAAAATTTGTGGCATGCTTTGAGGCCACTATTCATGCTTTGTGGCTGCAGAACTTTGTCTTAGGGCTTGATTGAAAGTATAGAAAAGCCGCTAAGAATGTACTGTGATAATTCTGCAGTCATCTTCTTCTCTAAGAATGATAAGTATTCAAAGGGAGCAAAGCATATGGACTTAAAACACTTATCAGTGAAAGAAGAAATGCGAAAACAAAAAGTGTTTATTGAGCATATTGGTACTGATTTGTGATAGCAGATCTGTTAACTAAGGAATTGCCCCCTAAAACATTTTCTGGCCATGTTAGAAGAATGAGCATAGATTCTTTTACTCATATTATTGTAGATATTTTTGGAAATTCAATAAAAGTATTGTTTCTGCTTGTTTACTTGTTATCAAAATTGTGTTAATATACATATATAGTCTGAGTTTGATAACAGGTTGAGTGTTAAAAACACATCAGAGTTGCAGTCTGTAGTATAACTTATTAAAACTATTTTGTTTTGAGTTAATTCTGTGATACTTGAAAGAATTATATTGTGAAATGACTTGTGACCAGCATGATATGATCAATTCAAATAATTGAAAGATGATGACTTCATATTATCAATGATATGCACACTTATAGTTCATTGAATCTTTAAGGCAACCTATGTAACTTATAACATATCTCTAATTAATGATTTAATGTGATGGTGGTTAAATATAAAATATAGAATCATTGAGGGTATAATTGTAAATACAATTATAAGGAAACTATCCTTTCTCCCTTTAGAAAAATAAAAGAGTGGTTACCAAATAGAGGTTACGACATTCTCTATTATGTCAACCATCCGAGAAGAGCTAAAAGAGGAAGAAAGAATTGGAGAAAATATAAAGGGATCAACGACATCAAAGAAAGAGGTAATATCAAGGAATAATGGATTCAGGTTAGTACTCTCTAAACCATTGATTATGTGATCATCATGTATTGTATAGTGAGAACAACGTAATTCAAGATCCTAAGGAAAATGGTAATTTCATAATAGCTAAATCAAATAAAAATTACATAATAGAATAAGAAAATTCTAACAATGAGGCCCTTCACATCTGAAACATTCAACTAGACCTCTTGAGACATTAGAATTGCCATTGCTGCTTTCACTAGATGCAGCCCCTCTTGATTGGGACTGACTAGCTTCAGGATAAGGTCCCCTTTGAAACCTTGGAGGCCTTTGATCTTGTCTCACTAGTCCTCATACTCTTGCATCCATGGACTTCCTTTTTGCTAACTTCAAAAATCATGCATTTGCTGACTAGGGTCAGAAAATCCATTAGCTGAAATACACTTACTACTGCACAGATATCAGGCCTCAGCTAATGCTGAAACTGAGCACACAAATTTTCATCTCTCTCTTCATGCTAGAAATGAGGTCAATATTTCATCAGACAAAATTTTATTTTGTTTTTGACATTTTTCGTTACAACAAGACCCTTCTTGCTATAGTGAAATTTTTCACTGCAGGTAAGACAATCTTATCCACTTCTCTCACTACAGTGAAAAGCTCTAGCTACAATGAGACGGCTCTAAAATGTTATAATTTAATTATTTTATTTTCGCTACAATGAGACTTATCTCACTACAGTAAAAATCTTATTGTTCTAACATTTCAAAACTCTCATAACATCTTCTCACATGCATATTTATCATAACAATGCAATTATAAATAATATATAAAAATAAGGATGTTATAGTTTTCACGTATATTTTTATAGCCTTTTGAAACACTATATTCTCTTCTAATTTATTATAACGCTTATTAGACAAAAATGTTACAGTAACATGTTTAATTATAAGATTTGATTTCCAAAATATTGTATATTTTAGCTGTTTTTTTTTTTCAAAGTGCTGTAATAATGTGCTATTTTTACAGCACTTAAGCAAAGAAGAGATTAATACCGTGATACTTTTGTACCACTTAATCAGGAAAGTGTTATAGCATAAATAAATCTTTTACACCTTATATGATAAAGAAGTGCTTTAATAAGATTTATGAGTAAAACTAAAATAGGATTTTGAATTTGAGTAAGACACTCAAACATTGAAATCCCTAAATTATTTATTGTTGTTATACTACTTATCAAATACATGCATCTTACGGCACACAAACAATAAATATATTAACTCATACTACTAAATTATTAGTTTAATTATATATCTAGTGACAATATTATTTTTATTTAAAATATATATTATATAAAAATAAAATATTATGTTAATAAATTAGCAAATAATATGATAACTTTTTGAATAATTTGATAACTAATTTGTTTGTATTTCATCATAAAATTTTTGATAGAGTTTCCCTTTTATTATATATTTTTTTAAAATGATCAAACACTTATAATAGTCTTAATTTATCATTTATCATTTATAATTAATATAATAATTCAAACAGTGTATCATATATACTTTTAACTACGAGAATATGCTAAAAAGATAAATTTAATAAATCATCTAGTTGCTCCTGTATGGTTTCTATGTTAAGCAAAGTATTTGTAAAATTAAAAACATAATAATTAAGTCAAATTAGAATCAATCATTAATCAAGTTATAATAGAGTAGAATTATTATGCCTCCAATAAAATTATCACTTGATTTTGTAGGTGATGCTTTTATGAATCTTATTACATAATATCTATAATCAATGCTATTATTTTGACAAGGACATTATAAAAAGTAAAAAGAAAAATGATTTGAAATTTTTTTTTTTATATGTAATTGCATAAAACTTTGTAACTACCTCAGTAAGAAACAAATTGACATAGCTTAATTTGCATTTTTGGCAATGTAAATCCCTTTTGAGTACGAAATATGGTCATAGCTCTAAACAAAATTCACAAAAATGCATGTTTTAAAACATAGATTCTGATAAAAGAAAAAATGTTTAGTGATTGAATGTCTCATAATTTATGTAATAAATCCAAAAAAAATATATTTACTTTTAGATTAATAAAGAAATTCAATGTCCCATATACAAATAATGAGTTAATTAATAAAACCTTTTTTTAAAAAAATACTATTCATCATGTGACCAATGCTTACTAAATTACATACTTTAATAAAAATAAAATTTTATTAAAAATAATATATTCATGCATTTTATCAATTATGTGACTTGCATTAGTTTATTCACATTCGCAATTGACATTCCAATACATACAAGGTCTTTAATTCAATAAAAAATTATCTAAACAACTCAAATAAGCATATAAAATAATTTAAACATGAAAAAATGGTAGATAAAAGAATTTTAAACCTAATATATTGCTAAAAAATTTGCATATTCAAATTAATAGATTAAAAAGAAAGAATAAAATATGAATTGATTGAAATAACAAAGAACTTAAAATTTGAAGCATTCATGACTTGATAAAGAATAATTTGTAGATGTTAAACTTCAAAGAAGATTAAAGTATTTTGCCTTTGAACTCAAAGGAAAAGATAAGATAATTGCGAAAGATTAATAAATGAGAGTTTAATTACATTATGTTACTTAATTTAGTTAAGTAACCTTTTCATATGGATGCTTCAACATCTATACGTACGCTTATTGTAGATTTATAAAGGATTTTCAGTCTGTAATTGAGGTTCCAAATTTAATTATTATATATAGTGTGTCAATACTTAGTTATTTCTAAAAAAAATAATATTCCAATTTTATTTGTTAATTGTTCAACATTGTCTTCTAGCGTTGTAATGCACGCTTTTGAATTATTCTTTATGAAGTTTTCAAAACTTAGGTGTTGTAATACTCACCCTAAACCTGCCAATGCTCATGGTATAAATAAGCACCAAAATTTATGAAATTTAGAGTGTGACAACATCGTATAGACATTGTAACACTCAATGTTCAGAAGCATCCCAATTTTGTGAGATTGTTAAGTGTTGTAATGCCCAACATCAATGTTTCAACACTCATGCTTCTAATTTTTAGTGAGTGAGCTTTGTAATACCCAATCTCAGAATTGTAGTGTTCATGTAAAAAATATATTATAAGTTTAACAAATTATTAATGTTTCAACACAAGATTCCAGTATTTAAATGCTCTGCAATTAATTTGAAAATATTTTTCTTTGTATCAGGATTGTTAGAACGCCCGTGTTGGTAGCGTTGGATATTTTGACCTTTGTACTAACTTTTTTTTATGTGAATTATTAAAATTTCTAACAAAGAAAATTATAACTAAATGCATAAATTAAATTCTAAGGTAAGAACTTGAAAATACCATGGCCATTTGTATTTCTAATCTAACCAAAAAATGTGGAGGGTTTAAAGGAATTAAAAACTACTCAGGAATTTTGTTAGCAAAATTGAAAAAATTAACTATTTAAAATTAGAGAAATTAATCAATCTAAACTACAAACTATTAGTGAAGCAAAAGAAAATTATCAACAAAACTATAAAAAAAAAAAAACTTAGTAAAGTAGAAAGGAACTAATTAGTAAAAAACACTACATCATAAATGAGATGATAGAGTGATTCCGTTTGAACATAGAGAGTGGTTATAAATACTATAAAAACTCACGCTATGCAATATCTTAAATTTTGAAGAGCGGTTATTTAACCACTTTCAAATGTATATTTTGAAAAGTCCACTTTTGAGAGCGGTTCACGCATAACTGCTCTTTTAAGTGTACTTCTGAGAGCGGTTATTTGGTAAATCGCTCTCACAAGTGGACTTTGCAAAGTGGTTGTTCGTGAACCGATATCCAAAGTTAAGAAATTTTTTTAATTATTTTAAGAAAACTGCCATCATTTCAATTTTTAGCATACCTGATCAAGCATACAATATTCAGAACCAGTTCAATCAAAATATAAATTACAAACAAAACCTGATATACCAGAATTTCAAAGCAATTGCACATTACATTATTTAATTGCAATTCACATGTACAAATTACAATAAGAGTTAATATTGACAGGAAGAAAATAATCTCTATTTACTCTTTTTGCCTAATGCCTTGAAAGAAAATTGTCTAAGTGTTGTAAAAAAACACTACAAATCTATTGTGCTTAATGTGTCCTTTAAATATCTATGGTGCAGATATTCACACAACTCCTTTTGCACTTGATGAATTTTGTTGTCAAAAAAAGTTGGCATCTGCACCTCTGGAAAATATTGAATACAAAACAATAAAATACAAAGCTTAATTAATTAAGTTAAATAATAAGCATATGACAAAGAGTTAGCATATGTAAGGGTCTTACATTAACTGGAATTATAGTTTATCCATGGTGCAAAGCATCCCTAATGAATAGACACACATAATAGCCACAGTCATCATTATTTGTTTGCTTTGGACACTGTTAGAAGATAAAAATAAATAAATTAGTATTAACACAGAGAGATATACAGTGTAATTAATATTAACTTGAAAATTAAAACATATTGTATGATATAGTGTTACCTATACAGTGATCCATCTTGTTTGATGCATCTTTGTTCTAGAGGACTGCACTTTCCTCTCTGCTTGATATGTGACAAGAGCACTAACAATGGTGCATGAAAGAACTTAGATACATTTGAACCACTTAACATTAATCATAGTTGTTTGACATAAATGAATGCTTACTTATTAAATAGGTTCTGCATATATGTTCTGATCTTCAGCTGCTTGCGTAGAGGATCTATATAACACATAATTTCATCAGAGGTATTAATGGCAACCAAGATCTGATGTTGCCTACCAAGAGTATAAATATATGTTTAAGATTACAAGAATTAAAAGTTATATGCTAAATTATAAAATATAAAGCAGAGTCCTACTCAGATTGACTTACCCGACATTATAAGGTGCAAAAATCAAGTGATCTTCACCCATATGACGCTTCAACATTTCAACTATATGCTGATGTAGGTTCGTATTGAGCTTTTATTCCATTTCATATGGAGATATAAATGAGAATCTACTTGTCATTGTTGTCCCATGCAAGTAAACTTCATACAAATATCTTATATTGCAAAAATAGAATTGAAATGCATTATACAATGAAATGTACAAAAAGTTATAAATTGCTAAAGAATTATATAATTTGTAAAGTAATTTATTGTATGTAAAGTTTAATGCTAGAGGCACTCAACCAATGTCGACGTATAACCTCTAAAATATTTTCCTTTCCCACAATGTCATAAAACTCTTTACCTTAATACTCAATTGTTAGATGAATTGTAACTGTATCAATGGCTTGATCACTTCTCACAAAAAGTTTCATCATATCCAAGCATGCAGCACCTTGGGCTTCTGCTAACTAAAGAATCTCTAATGATACACAAGCATTGTTACCTTTATTGGATGGACAAGTAATGGACCCTTTGAGTAGCTTGTCTCTTTCCCTAACCCTTTACTTGATGAAAGGGCAACTTGAAATATATCAAAGTACTTGTTTATGTATCTAAACAAATTATATATGTATTGTAACATCTAGTCTTTCAAACTATAAAGAAGTTTGCATACATACCTTGGGTCTTAAATTGATTAGGAACAATGGCCAAGCAATATAATACCAATGAAGTTTGCATACATAGAGTCCTCCTTATGTCATTGCACTACCTCTAGTGAAACATTACCATGCTCTGGAGAAAAAGTCATATTATGTAAGGAGTCCCCAACTACTGTATGATATACCCTCTCTTTTGTAATCAGGCGAAAAGGGGTGTTCAAGTATAACATACAGTCATGATCACCCTACAAAAACAAGTTTGTTATATTCTTTTCTAATTAGTGGAGCTTAAATACTTCTAGAATCTCATCATATGCAATTGATATGCAACTGCTTCTATGGCTACTAGAAGGTGCATCTCCAGGCATTTTGGGACCAATATCTACCATTAGTTGCATTTAAGAAGCAATATTGAAAGGGGGGTGGTATACATGGTGGTGGGGAGGCAGTAGGGTTGAACGATATCTGACTTGACATGAATGAAAGCAGTCCTTGACCTCCTATCAACTGTGTTACTATGTTTTGCCACTCAATAAATGATGGATGTGGATATGATGGTGCTGGCCCAAATACATATTTTTGGGTTACCCTAAAACCTATAACTCTCACACGACTTGGATGCTCTCTTACACCAAGTGCTTGAGAGAGTATGTCATTTCAGGCTGTTGATTCAGACTCAGCCTCTAGAGTGACTTGTGAAAGGGTTTTCTATAATAAACATAACATAAACTTAAAGTTCATTAAAGGAGAATTTAAATACAACTTCATATATGATGATGATACTAACACATTAGGCTGAACCACTTACAAATTCATGAACCATTTTTTGAACCTTCGTCATCAATGCCACCTTGTTTGTTTACCCTAGCAGCTTTCCATAGGACATGTCGAAGTACTGAAGTCAAATTAGACCTAGATGTAGTAATCTACACAAATATTAAGATTAGGTGCCCTTGTTAAAGAAAACATAAGAGTAAAAAAACCGTTACAAGGTTACATATGACACAAAATTACATACCAAATCTTTCTTTAACTAAGCATATCCCTTAGCTAACTGCACGTATCTGTATGACATTCCTTTCGCCCTTACTGCATTAGCTTCACTTTCTTTTAGAAATTAGGCATTCAAAAACGTACCAAATCAAAATCAACTATAAATGAAGTGATAATTGAAGTAAATGAAAAACAAATTACCTTAAAATCTTATGTGCAGCTTTTGTTGACAAAGTCTGTCTAGTGATCAGTGACTGTGATAAATCTCTGATATTTCTCTAGAAGATGAGGGACACAATTTTCATCTTTGTCGAAGATATATTTCCTCATCATTGTGCAGAATGCATGAAAATCCTATCTTGTTAATGAAAGAACAATATCTTGTGGATAAATTACACCTCAAAAGTTTGCTACAATGGAAACAAAAAACATATTAGATACCACTATCACCTTAAAGCAATATAAAATTACTGAAAATAATAATGTGTACCTCTACTTGCTCCCAAATGTGTTTTTTAAGATTACTAGGGGCATTTGTCTAATCAGAATAACTGATTGACACTATACTCCTAGTAACAAATCCAATGAAATGTGCAAATTTTGATCTGTTAGGGTCAATCGATTGCCCTTTTGCATTTCAGCCGATCTATATGCAAATAATAGTAATGATATATTCAAGTGTTACCAATATTAGTATAAAAGAGATGCAAGATCAGTAATATTAATTGATAGTTTCAAATTACCTGTAGCTTTTGTTCTAACTTTCTTGATTTGCTAATGAACTTTAGTTTGATAATTCCTCGACTGTTCTTGCTAATGAACTTTAGTTTGATAATTCCTCGACTGTCCTTCTTTTTTGCCTCAGCATAATGATGAGGGAAACCTCCATCTATGTTATATGAAGAAGTCATCTCTGCAAGAAAAAACATAAATGTTAACATTAAATAATTACATTCAAGTAAGAAGTAAAATCATAAAAACATAATATAATTAATTCAAGTTTAGTAATAGATGCACCTTTTTTTTTTAGGAGCCTTACTAAGTTTCCTATGACCATTTATGGAATGAAATGATGTATTTAACCAAATACCCTCTTGATGATCATGTGTTGCTTAAAACTTCCTATCATCTGTCAATGTATCTGCAATTGACATATGTTCAACACTTCTCAAATGATCGTCCTCCACATTAACTTCTTCTTCTGTTAATTCTTCATCGGTGAAAGCATTTACTTTATTAGACAGCAAGACAATTGACCATGACTTGTCAACATGATCTGGGACATAGAACACTTGTTGAGTCTGTGATGCAAGGATAAACGAATCATCTTGGTAATCCACCTTCTTAAAATTGACCCTTATAAAGCCTAAGTCATCAATTTGAACCCCACTGTTGTTGTCCACCCACTTGCATCCAAACACTGCTGCTCGAAACTTAGTGTAGTCCAACTCCCAATGTGTTCAATGACTCCAAAGTATGAAATATTCGCATATATTGGATTTCTATCCTTTGCACTAGAGATATGTAATGATTAGCAACAAGAGTTATCCCACTATTTTACATTGTGCTTTGGTTGTCATGCTCTTTTGTGTAAATTGTGAACTTATTGACTAAGTAAGAAGTGTATGAAAAAACATCAATACAAGGACCTTTTGATAACCATCAAATCTTTTTTGTAATGAAATTATTCTTCTATATCAACTGTTCACAAACATGTTCTTGTAGTCATCTAATGAATCGCTGGTTATGTTCTTTTGTTATCTAATTCTCACCTTTGTTAGGATTTCTACGCTTTAGAATATCTTTATGCATACTCATATAAGTTTCGATTTCAGGGGTGTTTTATAATACATACAAGTGTGCTTGATCTTATTACAGTTTAGAGACCTCTATTTGTTGACAACCACTGCTACCTTCCCCTACAGTTCTTCTTGTGTGACATGATTTTAGTATACCACATGATTCAACATTTGACAGGTATTCATTGCAAAATTTAACTGCTTTTTTCACAAAATATCGTTCAACAATACAACCTTCTAGTCTGCTTCTATTCTTAACATACCCTTTTAAAATCTTCATATATCTTTCAACGGGATACATCCATCTTATATATGCAGGACCATACAATTTTGTCTCTTCCACCAAGTGAATGGTCAAATGAACCATGATATCAAAGAATAACGATAAATAATATATTTCAAGCTCACATAAAGTTTTAGCTATTTAGTTTTGCAAAGATGGTAATCTCCAAGGATCAATCACTTTGCTACATATTGCCTTGAAAAAGAAACAACTCCATGATTGCCACGCAAACCTTTTTGGGTAGAATAGACTGTATAGCAATAGAAATTAAATTCTCTATTAAGATATGATAATCATGATACTTCAATCCTTTTAACTTTAGGTCCTTAAATGATACAAGATTTTTAATGTTTGATGAATACCTTTATGAAACCTTAACTAAATAAAGAGTCTCACATAAAGCACATTTCTCATTTCTAGACAGGATTCGTGCTATTGGCTGTAAAAAGGTCCGTTTTTCCTTCTTCACTAGAGCCAAATCAGATCGTATTCCTATCTTTACCAAGTCAAGTCTTGCATTAATGCTATCTTTCTTTTTTCCCACTATGTTTAATAACGTACCAATCACACTTTCACAAATATTTTTTTCAACATGCATAGCAACAATAAAGTGTCTTACGTATAAAAATTTTCAGTAGGGTAACTGAAAGAAAATTGACATCTCTTCCAACCTGCAGTTAGAATTTATTTGGAAAAAGGTTTTTTGAATGTTGTTCTTATATGCTTAACCTCATCAAAGATTTATTCTCCACTTTTTAAATAAGGACATCGTTGTTCTTCACAACTTCCATTATAAGCTTGTTTCATTTTTCTGAAAGGATGATTTTGTGCCAACCACCTACGATGCTCCATGAAAACATTCTTGTGACAGTGCTCTAGTCTTATATAATTTATTTTTTCCTCACATATTGGACATACACATTGACCTTTTATGCTGTAATAAAAAAGATTTCGATATGTAGAAAAATTATTAATTGTTCTATACAACATTGCCTTGACCATGAAAGATTCATCTTTAAACCTGTCATATACTTCTATGCCAACATCACACAACAACTTCAAATCTTCAATTAAAGGAGACAAGTACACATCAATGTCATTTCCAAGTTGTTTAGGACCAGAGATTAACAAAGAAAGCATTATATATTTTTGCTCCATACAAAGCCATGGAGGTAAGTTATACATTATTAAAATCACATGCCATGTACTATAGGTGCTACTTTGCATGCCATGGAGATTCATTCCATCTGTTGCTAACTCAAAACGTATTATTTTAGTTGCAAACTCTTCATATTCATCATCAAATTTTTTCCATTGCAAAGAATCTGCTAGATGCCTAAGCTTTCCATTTCTAATTCTGCCTTTAGCATGCCAAGTCATCTGCTTTGCATTTTCTGCACTGCAAAATAGGCGTCTTAATCTGAGTATTACTGAAAAATACCACACAACCTTCGCAGGTGTTGATTCTTTCTTTTGTTATTGTGATACATTACACTTTAGACATTGACTCAGTAATGCATACTTATTTCAGAATAAAATGTAGTCATTAGGATAAGCATGTATCTTTTCATAGGTCAATCCAAGGGAAACAAGTACTTGTTTAACATCATATGTTCTCTTTGGTAGCACATTATCCTCTGGTCGCATCTCATGTAATAAACTTGGCAAGTCTGTGAAGCTCTTATCAATCTATCCTTTCGAGGATTTTAAGTTATAAAGCTTTAAAATAGAACTCAATCTTGTAAATTCTGTGTATCTATTATACAATGGTGTTTCTACATCATCTTTTAGCCTCTTAAATATCTTTGGACAATCTCTAAGATATTCATCAACAACATTTAGAATTTGTTCAGCATGATCACTCATTTGTTTTAAATGTCTCTAAGTAATTGACACTCGATTCCATGTTAGTTTATATACTTCCACCTTGTAATCATCGTGCTTTGTCCAACAAGTATATTTCTCATCTATCCCATTGCATATTAGATATTTTTCCAATTCTTCCACATTTACTTGTAACATATTCAAACAACACCAACAAGAACAGGGAATAAGGTTGACATCAGTTGCATACTTAATCGCAAATCTAATAAATTCCTTGACTCTATCTTCGTATTCTTTACTTACACGATCAATTACCATCTAACTTTGATCCATATGTGCTCCAACTACAGTTATGATAATTACAAATGTGAATGTCTTATTAACTCTTACATGGTAGGGTCCTATCCCATTTGAGAACAAACTTTTTCATACCTTAATTAACAATTACTACTTAAATGTTGTATTTTTTACTTGACAAAATTTGGTTAGCATTTCACATTAGTCTCCTAGTACACAACTTGAATATGAGATGGTTTACCTTAATTAAGCATGCAACAAGAGACAATGAGAAATTCTCTAAACTCAAATTTTGTTAAGTATTAAATACAATATTATGAGAAGCAAATGCTAACCAATGAATGAATAAGTTTGTTTACAAACTGTCCAACTTGGACAATTTGATATTTATAATAATGATTAATAAATCATTATTTTCAATCTCAAATGGAAAACTAAGGTTTCACTGAATTTTAGATTTCAAATTATACCTTATAAAGTTTAATCACTAATAATAATCATGCATTCATAATATTCTATAAAACATAACATCAATTTCATTCATACAAAGAGCAATTATACATAATGGGGGCAAAATAAATAACAATATCTTGTTTAATACATAAACTTAATTCAATTTCTAGAACAATATAACAATATGTTCCCTGTTTTCTGTTTATATTGGAACAAAAAAAAAAACACAAAAGAACATGAGACTTCAATTCAGAACATCAATTTTCACAATAACCAAATGCATTTTAACATTAATTACCTACATTATAGTTAACCAGCGTCCAAATATCATGTTTAGCAAATTCTAAATAACTATTCCAACAATATCACAGATTGCATTTTTACATTAATCTCTTGCATTTCAGTGAACTAATGTCTTAATATCATGTTCAACAAATCCTAAATAACTATTCCAACAATATTTCATAGGTTAACTAACCTAAGGTTCAACCTTTTCAAATCAACTTTTACAAAATAAAAACTAATTTCATGCTCTCTGTCATGCAAGAATGGTCAACATTTGAATATAATTAGTTCATATAAACAGAACAACACTAACTTGGAATGAAAGAAGTTTCACTAATTTGTCACAGTTCACCTGAAACCAAGTATGGAGGAGGAACGTTTGTAATTGTTCAACGTCAATAATACAGGTGCATTTCAGTGAACAGAAAGATAGGAGAATGTGAATGTCCAAACATAGCCAGAAAATAAAGAAACGATTATGAATATACCTTAAAATTGCGAATGCAATGTCAACGATGCTTGTTCTTCTGCAAAAACTTATTAGAAAACGTTGAACATAGAAAAATTTAAGGTACAGCCTTGGCATAGGGACAGGGATAACCAGATTTAGGGCTTAGGGTTTAATTTGAAATACAACATCTAAGAGCGACTAAGAAATAACTACTTTTTAATCTACACTTTTCAAAGCGGTTCCACATGTTAACCATTCTGTAAAGTTCTAAGAGCGGTTCTATATGTGAACCGTTTTCTAAAGTATAGCACTTCTGAAAGCAGTTATTTAGCAATCACTCTCCAAAATACACTTATAAGAGCGGTTCCATATGAACCGCTCTTAGAAGTACATATTAGAGAGTAGTTCCTATGGAACCACTCTAAAAAGTTAAATTTAGAGAGCAGTTAGGGCGGAACCACTCTCTTAATATTTTATATAGAGTAGTTTTTATCAACTGTTATCTAAATTTGCACTAAAAAGCCAATTTCTAGCATAATGAAAGCAAAAGTAAAACAAAAAAACTTAATGCTAGACAAGGAAGAAAAAATTTGTACACTAAAAAATCAAAAGTAAAAATATTGCTAACAATGATGAAGAAAATAGATTTAAAGAAAGAAAATATAAGAGAAAAATTTGTTCAAAACAAAAATTCTTAAAGTTTTTTAAAAATTAGAATCCAAATATTTGGTAATAGTGCCAAAAACTTAGTGTAAGCTTTCTAGATCACATGTAAAACAAATGTAAATAATTTATAGTAAGTGAAATCGTTTTAATTAGTACAGAAAACTTGTTCTCACGAGGATTGAATCAATTAATCAAATAATATCATATTAAATCTCTTATTTAAGGTTAGAAAATTGTATATTATATTAGTAAAAAATATTTATAGACTTTGTACAATTTGAAGGAATTAAATTTTAAAAATTTATTATATAGAATGATGTTGAATGCACACTGATGAAATGAATGCAAAATGATGCATATGATATAGAATAATACAAACAAATGCAAAACATCATAAACAACATATCACAAACATAACATGTAGATAATTTTTTTTTAGATGTCACTTCACGCATAATAAATTTTTATTTCAGTATTTACACAAGTATTACATGATCCTTAATTATCTTGACCACATTAAAATTCTAACCCCTATATTTAGGCAAGTAGAACAATAGTAAAACACATTCTAAGTTTAAGTATAAAATCAACATGTTAATTGTAAATTACACTTTCAATTCATATTAAAAGAAACAATATGTGTAAAAATGAATATACAATTTTTCATATAAAACCAAAACTAAATAGCAAACTTAATCTAGTTTTCTAGTCATATTTACATGATTCAAATTGCTAGTATAGTAAAACTTGATGTCTTAATTTTCTATCTGAATTCTTAGTTAGAAAAATCTGATGTCTTAGTAAAATTTAATTAAGAAAAGCATGTGTGACAAAAAAAAAGGTTAACAACTATAGTGTAATTCATTCTTATATCTAGGTAATGAAAAAGCAAGAAAGACTTTACTACTAAACCAATATATATACTGTAGTTAATAAAATTGTTTTTTTAATAACATATTCGGCCTTTCGTAGCAAACTTTGTACATTGCAGGAATATTGCTACTAATTTGTTTTTTTGGTAGAACTTGTTACTAATAATTTTAAATATTTGTGGTGTAAGAATTTGGAATTAAGCCTTGAAGATCTGAATTGGCGTTGCTTGAGTGCTAGACGCTTATTAGCACCATTAGGCTTTTCTTTGGATACTACCAAGTAGCCATGTTTCTCATTGTTTTTGCTCCTTTTTTCGTTTTTTGTCAATGTTCAAAAGTAGGCTTTTTCTTTAAGCCTTAGCACACAGATAGTTGTTTTTCGTTTTCTTGGATCAGACCCAACCCTACGTAGCTTCATACGAATGTTTAAAGCCTTAACGCAGACAGATATATAAGACAAAAAGCAAAACAGATATATGGCCTTGTGTATAAAAACGCACGCACAAATGTTTTAGTAGTTTTTATTATATCACACTATCCTCTTTTATTAATTATTCTCTATGATCTTAATTACAAATCATTTTTTAAAAATATTTTAGTAGTTTTTATTATAAGGTATTTTGTGATTTTATGAAGTATATAGTTATTATTATTTAATAAATAGAGTTGGTGAAAACTTAAATTAAAATAAATGTTGATAGTAAAATTAGGTTTAATGATATTAAATAATAATTAAAATTTCATGTTATAATTTTCTAAGAAATTAAAAAAATCAACTAAATTTAACAACTTGTGTGTCTAATTTAGTTGTAAGTGCTTTAGAGATAGAGAATGCATTCTTGTTTTGTTATTTTTAATTTAATTTTTAAAAGCGTGTTTGATATATTCTAACATTTAAATTTGAGAAGCCATTTACAAATTACTTTCAAAATTTAATTTTATATCTAAAAATTAAATCCTAAAAGATAAAAAAATGGATGCTACAATTATCAAAAAATAAAATGGTGTAAAAAGTAATTAGATTTCCTCCCTTTTGCAGTACGAAAGGTTATTAATTGTTGTTTTATTATTTTACAACAAATTTTTTTCCTTACTAATCAATATCTTAAGAACATTAATTTTTTTGTGTGAGTATCTTAAGAACATTATTTAACAAATCAATAAATAAAAAAATATTAAAGATAACAAATCAATAAATAAAAAAAATATTAAAGATCGTGTTAAAAATTTATTAATATTTTATTTATTTATTTATAATTCTTCAAGACACTTCATCACGCCTGTCGTATTTTTAAGGGTCTTGCAAACTAATGTTTTAAGTATGCTAGTTAAAAAATTAATAAATATTTTTTCATTAACAGCATTTTTAATAAAAAAAATTATTTTTATTTCTTTAACATGTATCCTTTTAAAATTAGTTAGTGTTTACCTTTTTCAATAATGTTAATATCGAAACTTTTAAATTCGCAATATAAAATTGTTTTGTTTACAATTATTGGAAACAACTTTTTAGTTGTTCTTTTTATTTTTATATATTTTTAGAATACGTAAAATAAGTGAAAAATAAAAGTAAATACATAAAGTCAATTTTAATTATTCAAATAATAAAAATATTTACAATATTTACTCATGCATCGATTATTATTTCATTAAATAAATACATTATGGAATGGAAAACTAACAAAATAGGAAATTTAAGCACGTTTCATACAGCTGGAGGTCATGTATATCCCTTGTGAGCAAGCAACAGATCGAAGTGCACAGGCATGTTGATAAATATCCTGTCTTTTGAATTAAAGGCAGAATTGAATGAAAAGCAAGGGATAAAGTGTTTGCACCATTGACCCGCGATTCCATCAAATCAAAGCAACCAAGGTACATACAAACATTGATATGTAAATGGTGCATAGTGGAGCTAGCACTACCATAGATACGTCGGATCTTATAATTTGAGCTCAGAATTTTTGTTTTGTTTTTTCTTGTACTCTTTATTATGTGATTGCGGACAGCATTTTTTTCTCGTGGGGTTTAATTGATCTCAGACGCTGTTCGTGCCACAGCGTGTGTAGACATCCTACATAATTTATACACGTAAAGAAACCATAATAGGGGAAAAGGATATATTATATAGGACCACAACATGTCAACATTCCCCAAGTTTCATGGGCAGTTAGTTTGTGAAGAATCGAGAGGCGTTGAAAGGCAGTGGAACATTCAAATGTATATCCAAATCCATAGACTGGTCCACTACCAAAATTTCAAGGCAAAGCTACACACACGACCAAACCAAACCAGGCAACTCGGAAAACGGTTTAATTAAGTCTAACAAAACAAACCAGCATGATATTCTACAAGAAGTTGGCTAATGACTAATTGTAAGTTCAAGATGTATAGTACATGTTCCATGTCATGACATAATGAGAACTACGTTTAACACAGACCCTATATATGGTAGGGTACTAACTAAGGAGGGTAATATGAATGTATTGAAAAGAGTGAAATGGTTTTATTCATGGGAGTGAGGGGCTAATAGTGCTTTCAAGTTCCAACTTCTGCAATGCTCTGTAAGGCTGGCCTCCATTGCCCACCACCACCAACGAATTGCCTTCCAACACTTTTGTTATTGCTGCTGCTGCTGCTGCTGCCGTTGTTTCCCATTTGTTGAATCTCCTGTTCCACCTGACAACGCACAGAAAAAAGAAATAACAATGGCATTACAGCATTGCGTTGGGTAGACACACGCCAAGAGGTAAAGGGAAAATTACAAATCATATTGATTCATCGTACAAATCACAGAAGTCATAGATGGGTGGCTCCAACAGTGAATAAATCAACGTCTATGGAACAGTAATACTATTTCTTTAGCAAAGATAAATTTATTGTTTGATTGGTTTTTAAACTTGTGATTTGCACCTTTTGTATACTGTGGAAATCAATTGGTCAAGCATAAAAAATTATTGGGCAGTAATAACGGATTAGTCTTCCCCACTTTAGGCACTTAGGCCGAATGCAAATTGGTAATCGAGGGCCGCTCTTCCAATAATTTTCCTACTTGGCCACTTGACCACTTCACTTAAAGCAAATAACGCAAATGGTTGTGTTAGATGTAAGTTCCGTCTCTCGCTTTTTCTTCTTAAGAAAAACCTCTCACTTGTAATGATCATATATTTAATTAAAAGCATCCATGCCATCCTCTGATTAGCAGTCCTGACGTACCTTTTGTAATTTGGTAGTGCTTTCATGAAAGTGGAAACGTGAAGAAACTAAGAAAGTCATTAAAGTAATAGAACAAAGGCACGTAGCATTATTTGGGTAGTGGAGCATGCATTGTTTGACGTACTTTCCTAATTTATTATGAAAACTAAGTTAAAAATTACTATGCTGCATAGGCAAGAATTTATACTCCTATATGGGTCACCCGTATGCTCAAAAAAGGTTTTTACCACAACTTTGACCGGTGGCACAACAAATTAGGTAATAGTAGAATATTGTTGGCCATTGCAACTAAAAATATTTAAATAGCACGCAACAGCAAATTAGTTGTTGAGTTTAATTAAAACTTCTTTAACATGAGAACTACTGGAGCATAAGATTGATTGAAGATGACTACAGGTGCCAGTTATCATAGATCAAACTCGTAAATTGGGGAAAAAAATCATTACATGCACTCCCAAGTGTCTCAGTCCCAAATAAAAGTGAGAGAAATTTATAATAAAAAACTTTCCTAGAAAAAGAAGAAAAGATAAAGATAAAAATCAGTCTTGAAATCCGTACTTAATTAATATCACGTTGTACTGATTTACAGAAGATAAGATTATCTAAAAATTTACCCATGCAAGCAGAATCAAGGAAAAAAATATGGTAAATATGCTTTTATTCGTGTCAGATACAGAGAAAAGAAGATCCCTGCTCTCTTTCTCTCCCTGATTTATTTTTCCTCTTTTCCTCTGTCGCTGTCAAAAAAAACACTAAAAAGAAAAAAAAAATGCTATACCTCAGCAATCCAATTAGACTGTGCCTTAAAGCTATTCACACACACACGATTCATACACATCTAAACAAACAGTATCAATATATATTTAATATATCTCTTTTATCAAATCATAGCATTATATTCATCACTTTTTCCTCTTATAAAATTTTTTCACCGTTGGTATCAACAAAACATTTTTCTAAAAAAAGGAGAAATTCACCGGTAAAAAGCCCTTAACAACTAGACTAGGCTTCGCAACGCTATCACAATTAAATTTAAAACATAACAGGGTATATTTATCCCAAAAAAACACGATACTTAAAAATTAGTATTTTAGAAAATTAAATTAGTTGCACTTGCATGAAATGAAGGAAAAGAAAAGCAAATTGAAAGGGACAGGAAGCTAGCAGCATTAACATGAAACTTAATTACCTTAGTGGGACTAGGATTGGGTGCTCTGGAGTCTCTGTGCTTCATCTGAATCCCATGGCCACCCGTCTCCTTGAGCAATTTCCCCAGCTTACCACATTTCTTAGAAGCAAACTCCTTCAACACATCTATTCCCCCACCAAAATATAAACAATCAATTCATTTATTTGTAAAACCAAAGAAAGAGAGAAACAATGCGAATTAATTAATTATTATTATATATGATATGATATGATAATATGGGACGTACCTTCAAAAGTGATCAAGCGATAAACCTGGCCAATAAGCAAAGTGTCATCGGGTCGAAGAAGCTTAAGCTGCTTCAATGGCGTGCCATTCTCAGACTTAAGCGTAGGTGAGGAGACAACAAGCGCAACGTAGTGACCAGGATTGGAGTCCATGATTTGGTGAGCGCTAACAGACCAATAAATCCTCTCGATCTTGTTCCCTGGGTGCTGAATCACCACCGTAGCTGCCTCCGCGGCTTGGCAATTACCCATCTCGTTTTGTTCTCAAAGCAACAAGTGCACTAGCAATGCTTGGGTTGGTTTTTAGTAGTAATAAGAAAATAATAAATCGGTGGAGCTGGAAACGTTTGTTCACGTTTTGAATTGGGTGACACGGACTACACTACAGGGCAGTTCTGGGCTATAAATGAACCTGACGCTCTTTCAGTTTCAGTCACTGACGCACGCCAAGAATCAAGGTGCGCATGTTTGATGGATGTGACCAACACTAACCCTTGAGTTGTTTATGAACAGAGGAAGGCGTGGCTTTAGCATTGAATTGATGAAATGAAAGGAAAAAACAGAGACAGTTGGATATAAATAGAGTTTGAGGCGTGTTGGATCTGCAAAATGCACCTGGGCCTGGGGGCTCGGAATTGAACTAAACTTTGCCGTATCTACACTCCATTTTAAAAATGGAAAACTGAACTTTTCTCATCACTTGGCTCTTTGCCTTGTGCGGCCTACTTTCCTTTTTTGCTTCTGTTCTCACTTGACTCGTACCAAATTCAACGCTTTATATTTTTATTTATTCAGAAATGATAATTATAGTATTCACTTTTTCAGTTGTGGGAAGAGATAAATAGAAAGATCAGTGATACAAAATGATTGATGCCATTCATAACATAGTAAAGATTAACATATATTAAAATGTAATTTTTTTATATTACCATTTAAATATATTTAACCTTAAGTAATTTATCGAGGTTTTGTATTACCTAATAGGATTACATTGTTAACTAAAACTGCCATTTGGGGACAAGTAAAGTTCCGCTACTTTACTACATTGATATTGCTATATTTTATAATAACTGGTATCTTTTAAATTTATTAATAATATTTTCCCAATAGTAATTTAAAATTTAAATTATAAATAGATTTGAATAACCATTCATATAGAATAATAAAATTTAATTATTACGATGAAAATCATTAATTGCGATTGGAAAATAGAAAATAAAATATTAAAACATTTAAAAATATGATTGAAGTTGTTTTTATTCAAAATTTATTTTTGATGAAGAATGAATTGAAGACTTGAATTTGATAATCCGGAAAGGAAACTTCCCTTATAAAATGATCTGTGGCGTGTAGAGTGTATGGAGTGACTTAGATAGAATGATACGCAATGTAATGTTTCCCTAAAACGGACGGCACCTGAATTTGGTGGTAATGCATGGCATGGGGCAGGGACCAGGATGACTTCTAGGTAATGCTGACGTTGTTATCATTCTTTGTGGCGTTGGATGTTCTGTGCTTCCCTGTCCTGTTTGCAAATTATGGAATTTACAACATTTAAATATTTTTTAAATAATTTATTCAAAATACATAAAAAATTAATTATTTAAATGTCGATTTACTTGTTTTATATATGATATTTGAAAATTATGTATTAAATTATAATATTTTAAAAAAATTACAAAAATTTAAAATTTAAAAATTGTCGATGATAATTTTTGGTGTAAGGGTTAATAAGTTATAAAATTTTAAAAAAATTGTTAACTATGATTTTTTAAAGAAATATTAAAAATTATAAAAATTCAAAATTTAATGATATTTTTTAAAAAAATAATAAAATTTAATATAAAAAGCAGTTTTATAGCAATTTTTGATTTTGGAAAAAAAATTATTACTGATAATTTTTTAAAAAGTTCTATATTTTTCTAATATTTTCTAAAATACTATATTTTAGTAAATTTTTCATTTTTTCTCCATGTAAAAAAACCTTAAAATGTGATTATTTCAATCAACAACCATACAAGGAAGCAAATATATTATTATTATTATTATTATTATTATTATTATTATTATTATTATTATTATTATTATTGAAATTTCTAGTGTGAATCTTTGAAAAATAAATATCATGGAAACCATTTTTAATTCAGTTAGAGTAAAATATAAAATGTTCAATTTTTTAAACTTTTACAGATCGACGTTTATTGATTTTTTTTACTACATCTTAATAATTTAGATTTTATATTTTTTAGAAAATATTAATGTGTCAAAATTCATTTTTTTTAAAACCAAATTTACCACATCTTAATAATTTATATTTTATGTTTTTTAATCATATTAATTAATATTACTGTGTCAAAATCCTTAGC
Source organism: Abrus pulchellus subsp. cantoniensis (assembly GCA_024086825.1). Classification (NCBI taxonomy): domain Eukaryota; kingdom Viridiplantae; phylum Streptophyta; class Magnoliopsida; order Fabales; family Fabaceae; genus Abrus; species Abrus pulchellus. The sequence continues at coordinate 32,117,360 of CM044049.1, forward strand.
ATCTTTTAATAATTGTTTTTTTTTTATTCTTAGCATCTTTTAATATATTTTTTTTTTGTTTATTCTTAGTATCATTTTTTTCAACTTTTTTATTTTAGTTTTATAACTTTACCACCTTGCTGTCTGTATCAGTTTTAAAAAAAAATCGAATAAATAAATTCTCAACCTAACGTTTTGGCAAGTTTTGTACTGATAGGCACTCCAATTTATATACTTTTTTTTACAACATACTCCCATTTTTGGTTGATCTAGGTTCACTTTAAGTTTTTCTACTTATAGTATATTTAGCTGTTTAACGACTTTTCATTTTTATAGGAAAAATTATTAGGACCTATATTATGTAATGTTGATTTTACGAGATACAACAACATCTTAGACATGAATACTATTTATAAAACTTGCGGTAAACACTTTAATTTACCACACCTAATAAAGTTATTCATAAGTGACTGTTCCTTTCATCCTTAGTTGATTTATACCTGTCTTTAACTTAAACGCTTTCGCTTAGTTAAGTTCTTAGGTCAGGGACAATTAATGTGTTCTTATCATGAGTTGGTTTAGACTTAATTAATCTTTTGACCAACTTCATCCACATTGATATTTTATGTTTAACAGGACCTTACGATCACGTGATGAGTATGTATTTTCCCAATTGAATCAATTCCTTAAATATACCCAAATTATTTTTATATTAACGATTATTAACTTCAATCCTACAAAACCATTAGATTGAAGTTTGATTTCTCAACAATTATGAAGAGAAAAAGAATAAATAAAGAAAAATATGCCTGTTGTATCATGTTTGATTATGCATGTTAGATTATTTTAATAATCTTATTATAGTGAATTATGTAACTTATAACATGACTTTAATTAATAATTTAATATGATGGTGGTTAAATATAAAATATAAAGTCATTGAGGGTATAATTGTAAATACAATTATAAGAAAACTCTTCCCTCTCCCTTCAGAAAAATAAAAGAGCGGTTACTAAATAGAGGTCACAATATTCTCTATTTTTTCACTTTCATGGTCTTTGAGTAAGCTCGTGGTAAACGCAAGAAATGAACTTTCTTTTAACCATCCGAGAGAAGCTAAAAGAGGAAGGAAGAGTTAGGAAAAATACAAAGGGATCAAAAACATCAAAGAAAGAGGTAACATCAAGAAACAATAGATTCAGGTTAGTGTTCTCTAAACCCTTAATTATATGAGAACCATATATTGGGTTGTGAGAACAACGTAATTCAAGATAAAAGGAAAAAGGTAATTTCATAATAGTCATTGCAAAATGAAAATTACATAATGGATTAAAGAAAATTCTAACAGTTGGTATCAAAGTAAGGTTGTGAATTTCGTTGATTTTCCATAAGAGATTGGTTCTCTGTTAAAGTTTTCCCCAAATTACATGAACCCTAGGTATTTTATATGATGGATCGACATTCTTTTGATGTTGAATAATTGTTTTGGATTCAATAACTGAAAATCCTAAGATTTTGGAAGCTAAAAACATTGGATTTTGAATCTGTAATATGAGTAAGGTCATGTATCAATGAGCAGGACGATACATTAAGGAGCAGGACCACGCATCAGGAACAAGCATGGTCATGTTTCAACAAAGCACGTCCTTGCATATTGTAAGCACGACCATGCATCAATTATAAGCACGACCATGCTTCAGGAAGCAGGGGCATACATCAGAAATGAGCATGGCCTTGCTTCATCAAAGCATAGCTATGCATCAAGTAAAAGCACGGCCGTGCAGAGTAATTTTATGGCAAAATAAGGAAAATGATTTATAAAATGTATAGATAATTTTAGAATTACATCAAAGTAAATTTTACTCACCAAAGTGATTAAATTCTCAAGTTAATTAATTCTAAATTACATTATTATAATAAGAACTTCACAATTTAGTGCTTAATTTTAAGGATAGCTTGTTAGTCACCAAAGTGGCCTGGCTTTAAAAGTTGTTTAAGCATTTAATTGTATGTTGTAAATTATTCAAAATTGTTTGATGCTATATGGTAACATAAATGTTGAGTAATTTAGCTCATTAATTATAACGCTAAGAAATCGCTCAAAGGTGGATCATTGCATATGATTAATGACATTAAGGAGACGTGTAAGCACTTCATAATATATTTGTATATCCAAAGATGACTTGCATATTAGTTTGAATGACTGGTTGTCAATTAAAATTGTTTATTAGTATTATTATAGATAAATTATGTATTTAGGCGTTACCCAAAGGTAAACTTAGATGCATAATTAATAATGGTTGGCTGTCTGAATCTATTAAGTTTATTTAAAGCATAAACATTTAAGCATGTATTAAATATTTCAGTCCCTATGAATACATATGGCATGAACAATGGCGTAATCAAGTTCAATGGCCTCAATTATGATGATTGGGCTGAACAAGTTCGATTCCAGCTAGATGTTATGGACTTAGACCTAGCAATTATTATGAAACAAGAGCCTGTAGCCATCATAGAAACCAATACTGAAAAGGAAAAGACTCTTCGTGAAGCTTAGGAAAGATCGAACAGGCTGAGCTTGAACTTGCTGAAAATGACTATGGCTGAAAATGTGAAACCATCGATGCCAAAGACTGAAAATGCTAAGGAATTTATGGCAAAAGTAAAAGAGTATGCACAATCGGACATTACTGACAAGTCCGTTTCAGGTACCCTATTGACTGAGCTGACTACTAAGAAGTTTGATTGGTCACGACCTATTCATGACTATGTGATTGACATGATCAATCAAGCGGCAAAGTTGAAATCGATGGGCATGAAGGTAAAGGAATTATTTCTAGTACAGTTCATTTTGAACTCACTCCCTCCTGAGTTTGGTCAGTTTCAGGTGAATTACAACACCATTAAGGATAAATAGAACATACAAGAGATTAAGGTCATGTTGGTTCAAGAGAAAGGGAGACTGAAGAAGGTGAAAGAACACTCTGTCCATCTCACATTTCATACAGGGGCTAGTAGTAGCAAGGTTAAGCCAGATAAGAAGGACAACAAGGACAAGAAGGATAATACCTTATTAAAGGTTCGTGAAGGCCGAATTCAGAAGGACTAGAGGTGCTTCTTCTGCAAGAAGACTGGTCACTTCAAGAAAGATTATCCGAAGAGAAAGGTTTGGTTCGAAAGGAAAGGAATTTCTTTCGATCTAGCTCATAAGCGGAACTAAAAAGTTCTTATACATGGAGAACAGAATGAAGGCACAGATAAAAGGAATAAGGACTTATAGATTAATCTTGCATACTAGTTGTTGCATAGATCTAGAAAAGTGTCTTTATGTTCCTGAATGTGCTAAAAATTTGGTTTCTATTGCAAAGTTGGACGAATTTGGTTTTGATTTTAAGATTGGAAACAAAATTTTTTCTTTGTATAAACACTAGTACTATTTTAGATCTGGTACATTAATTGATGGTTTATATCATTTCAATCTTAATATTAAATTTGATTGAATCTCTGTTTCATGTTGAGAATGTTGTTAGTAGTAATTTGAATGTGCGTAATGAATGCTCTGCTTTCTTGTGGCATTAAAGGTTAGGTCACATATCCAAAGAAAGGATGATGAGGTTAATGAAAAGTAAAATTTTACCTCAGTTGAATTTTGTTGACTAGGATGTATGTGTGAATTGTATTAAAGGAAAACAAACCAAACACACATCAAAGAATCCGACTACAAGAAGCAGTCAACTCTTAGAGTTGATACACACTAATATTTGTGGTCCGTTTGAGATCCTATCTTGAGGTAGTGAAAGATATTTCATTACCTTTATTGATGACTACTCACGTTAATATTATCTGTATGTGTTACATGAAAAATCTCAATCAGTGGATGTCTTACAGGTGTTCATTGATGAGGTGGAAAGGTAACTAGATAAAAAAGTAAAGGTTGTGAAGTCAGATAGAGGTGGTGAATATTATGAAAAATATGATGAAAACGGATAATGTCCAGGTCCATTTGTGAAACTTCTAGAAAGTTGATGCATATGTGCACAGTATACTATGCCCAGTACACCACAACAAAATGGTGTGACTGAAAGACGGAATCGTACTATCATGAAAATGGTTAGGAGTATGTTAAGTTACAGTTCTGTACCTATGTCTTTGTGGATGTATGCATTAAAGACCGCTGCATATCTGCTTAACAGAGTTTCTAGTAAGGCAGTTCCAAAGACTCCTTATGAACTGTGGATAGGAAAGAAACCCAGTTTAAGACATCTTCATGTCTGGAGTTGTACAGTAGAAGTAAGAGTGTATAATCTACATGAAAAAAAACTTGATGCTAGAATCATTAGTGGTTATTTCAACCGTTATCCTGAGAAATTAAAGGGGTACATATTCTACTATCCTAACCATAGTATGAGAATAATTGAGTTTGGAAATGCAAGGTTCATTGAAAATGGTCAGTTTAGTGGGAGTGGTAAAACACGAAAGGTGAAAATTAAAGACACACGTGCGGAAACTCCTGTAGTTGGTATCTCTTCTCTAGTTGTTATTCCTCTTATTGTATCACAGTCACACAATATAAGGAGACAAGTTAATGTTCCAAACCCACAAGAACAATATATAGAGGATGAACCAGCTGAAAATGCACAGGTTACAAATGAATAAGAGGAAGGTGAACCACAAGAGATAACATTAAGGAGGTCTGTAAGGCAGAAAAGACCTACTGTTCTAAATAACTATGTGATTTACTCACTTGAGCATGAGTGTGACTTAAGTATTGATGAGGATCCAGTCTCATTTAAGCAAGTCATGAAATGTAACAATTCTGAAAAGTGGTTGAATGCCATGGAAGAAGAATTAAAATCAATGAGTAACAACAAGGTATGAGATCTAGTCGAGTTGCCTGAAGATTCAAAATGAGTTGGTTGCAAGTGGGTCTTTAAGACTAAACGTGACTCAAAAGGTAACGTTGAGAAATATAAGGCTAGACTTGTTGCTAAAGGATACACTCAAAAGGATGACATAGACTATAAAGAGACATTTTCTCCAATTTTAAAGAAGAACTCTTTAAGAATTGTTATGCCTTTGATGGCGCATTATGACTTAGAGCTCCACCAAATGGATGTAAAGACTGCCTTTCTAAATAGTGACTTGGAAGAGGAAGTTTACATAGATAAGTCAGATGACTTCATGACCGCAGGTAAAGAAAGTATGGTGTGTAAATTAAAGAAATTAATATATGGGTTGAAACAGACTTCCAGACAATGGTATCTTAAGTTTAATGATACCATCACGTCATATGATTTTGTAGAAAACACCATTGACCGGTGTATCTATATGAAGATCAGTGGGAGCAAGTTCATCATTTTAGTCTTGTATGTTAATGACATTCTTCTTACTACTAATGATGTTGGGTTATTGCATGATATAAAGGAGTTTCTCTCTAAGAACTTTGAGATGAAAGATATGAGTGAAGTTTCATATGTGATTGGAATAGAAATATTCCGTAATAGATCACAAGGATTACTATGATTGTCTCAAAAAGGCTACATCAACAAAGTATTAAAGAGAGTCAAAATGGAAAAGTGCTTATCAGGGGTGGTTCCAATTCAAAAGGGAGACAAGTTTAGTGAAATGCAGTGTTTCAAGAATGAGTTGGAGCAAAAAGCAATGGAATCTATTCCCTATGCATCAGTGGTTAGGAGTTTAATGTATACTCAGATATGCACTCGGCCTAATATTAGTTTTGCTGTTAGAATGTTAGGCTGATATCAAAGTAATCCTGGAATGGACCACTGGAAGGCTGCAAAGAAAGTCCTTAGGTATTTACAAGGCACCAAGGACTACATGCTTACTTATAGGAGATCTAGTCACCTAGAAGTGGTTGGCTACTCGGATTCAGACTATGCTAGATGTGTAGACTCAAACAAATCAACCTTTGGCTACCTTTTCTTGTTGGCTGGAGGTGCGATTTCATGGAAGAGCGGAAAGGAGTCCATTATTGCTACGTCTACCATGAAAGTGGAATTTATGGCGTGTTGTGAGGCCACTATTCATGCTTTGTGGCTGCAGAACTTTGTCTTAGGGCTTGATATTGTTGATAATATAGAAAAGCCTCTAAGAATGTACTGTGATAATTCTAAAGCCGTCTTTTTCTCTAAGAATGATAAGTATTTAAAGGGAGCAAAACATATGGACTTAAAATACTTATCAGTGAAAGAAGAAGTGCAGAAACAGAAAGTGTCTATTGAGCATGTTGGTACTGATTTAATGATAGCGGATCCGCTAACTAAGGGATTGCCCCCTAAAACATTTTCTGGCCATGTTGGTAGAATGGGCATTATAGAAAAGTCCTTATTAGCATAATTGTGTGATTCACATATATGTGTATAGATTGTTTTGCTCATATTATTGTAGACATTTTGAAAATTCAATAAAAGTATTGTTTCTGCTTGTTTACTTGTTATTTGAATTATGTTAATGTACATGAATGATTTGAGTTTGATAACAGGTTGAGTGTTAAAAACACATCAGAGTTACAGTCTGTAGTATGACTGATTAAAGCTATTTTGATTTGGGTTGGTTTTGTGATACTTAGAAGGAATCATGTCGTTAAATGACTTGTGATCACCATGATCCGATCAACTTAAATCATTAAAAGATGATGACTTGATATTATCAATGATATGCATACTTACAGTTTGTTGAATCTTCAAGTAGTCACATAGGCCAAGTGAGAGATTGTTAGATTATTTTAATAATCTTATTATAGTGGCCTATGTAACTTATAACATGACTCTAATTAATGATTTAATGTGATGGTGGTTAAATATAAAATATAGAGTCATTGAGGGTATAATTGTAAATACAATTATAAAGAAACCCCCCTCTTCCTTCAGAAAAATAAAAGAGCAATTACCAAATAGAGATTATTATCTATTTTTTCACTTTCACGGTCTTTGAGTGAGTTCATGGTAAACATAAGAAAGAAACTTTCTCTCAACTATCCGAGAAAAGTTAAAAGATGAAGGAAGAGTTAGGAAAAATACAAAGGGATCAAAGACATAAAAAAGAGAGGTAACATCAAAGAACAATGTATTCAGGTTAGTGCGCTCTAAACCCTTAATTGTATGAAAATCATATATTAGGTTATAAGAACAACGTAATTTAAGATAAAAAAAAAAAGTTAATTTTATAATAGTCATTGCATAATAAAAATTATATAATGAATTAAAAAAATTCTATCAATCTATGAGTGTCTTCTTTTTGTACTAAATTTATTTTCTCACCTTTTTATTATGAGTCATCTTATTTATCACTTCTCTCTTTTTATCACACTCTTAATTGTAAAAACTTATAATTTGTTTCTTTTTTTTTCCTTTTTTTTTTTTGTAAGAGTAGTGTCATTACTCTGATGCATACAGCGAGCGCTAACTAGTAACCCTTTGCATTACATTATTTGTGTCGATAATGGAATCCTAACTCTTCAGGTAGGTCAGATTTCCACTCTGACTCATAAGAGTCACAATCCAATAGCGATTGGAAGATGCTTGTTCTAAACAACAAACCACCCTTCCTCCACAAACATTAGGCCAAGGTGATTTATTAACAACCTCTGCCGACCCACGGTAAAAATTTTGTGAATTATAACATTAAAAAGGTAAAACAAAACAAAAACTAAGAAATAAAGAAGAGTTATGTTGAAGCTGTTAATTGGTTTAGAAAACTTCAAAATTTTAAAATGCCCACCTATCTTTATAATTTTGTTTATTTCCTTGGAATTATTATGGTGATTGAACATTACTTTGTGACTTTATGAGTGAGCAAGCGACTGAACGTGCAGGAGACGTTGTTATATTGAATTATTTGTTGCTTTCATCATTTGGGTCTAATGCTAAAAATCAATATGATTTGTCTTACTAATTAAGAAAAACGAAAAATAAAAATCAAGAGGCATAGCCGGCAGGAGCAGCCCACGATTTCACGAAAGCCACATTAGTAGTTCTTATAATAAATTACTTAAGTCAAATTAGTCATCAGTTCATTTTGCACGACAGTTTAACTAACATTCTTCTGGTCTTTTTTTGAATGATGATCCCTACCAATTGATTTGTCATCATTCCCTTGATTCCTTTTTTCCCCTTTTGTTGCAGCGTATGGATGAAGATGCTCATGATTAATGATTTGAAATCCATATCAACTGAATTATACATGAAACATGATCTTTTGTGTTTTGACATTTCATTTGTCATGATTTTCTCTTTCTTTTTTTTCAGCTTATTGTTGACGTGACGATGCTCATGATTAACGAATTGAGATCCATATCATGTAAACATATATGATCTTTTCGGGTTTAACATTTTCAGTATTGGGCTAGGGAAAAACCATGAGAATAGATTGGGCTTCTTTTAGATAGTGGCCTATATAGTCGTTTTAAGGCCCAGACTAAACTATTTATACCTTAGCCTTTAAGGGAGGTTTCGAACAAAAACAAATTCCGAAAAAAAAAAACTTGTTTTGTTGACCAAAAAAGAACAATAATGAGGACCACAAAACCAAATGTAAGAGGAAAAAGATAGCAAAGAAAGAAAAAGAAACTCTGCAGCTTATTTGGATCAAACAAATCCAACATTAATTTCATCGCTTCTAAAAATCTTATTCACACGTCCTTGCAGTAATAGTTCAGTAGTGAGAGTTAGTAGTATAAGAGCACCATGACGAAGGTTTGAATTTAGCAAATTTTAACATTGCCCAACCCCAAAAGAAAAATATACTTTTATTGGAAATTAGAATATGTAAGCAAAACTAAAGGCTTCGGATGTAGGTCCTATGTTGTGTGCGGTATGAAAAGGAACGAAAGAAGGACTTTAGTAGATCTCTCTGCCATCTTTATTCCCTCGTAATTAACAAATATTTAACAAGGTAGTATGCCACATGAGAACTTTAATGATGTAGTTAAAGTTAACGTTATACATATTTTTAAATATGTAAAAAGAATTTCTTTTATTATAATTATTGTTATTTAATATTTTTAAAAAGTTTACATTCGATAACGAACAATTTAGGTAATGAATAGTTTTAATTTAACGATTGTACAGATAACAATCATATATTATGCAAATTTATTAATTGAATAGTTTTATGAATATTAAATTTTATAGATTAAAATAGATCCCTCTGTATATTAACATGTGGCAAACGTTTTTAGGAACACTTTTAAATAATATTTTGTAAAATAAATTGTATTATATGATAGAACTATTAGATTGATATAGTTTCTGACGATTTTGGAAATTAAATTAATTTAATCACTAAATCATATAATAATTTGTGACAGTAACGTGTAATAAATTTTAAATATCATTTTTTTAAAAATGTGAAATTAATCTAATAATAAATATATATTTATATTTTAAACAACATATTATTTGTTAACATAATTTTCACTATGTTTTTATAATAGTTCTCGATCATGTACAATGTGTAAGAATGTATTACTGGAAGCTATTTTTATTTGGAAAAATAAATCTCAAACATATATTATATATAAATTATCGATATTAAATTTCATTTTATTTTTTATATTTAAAGGGGTTAAAAAGTCTAACCAAGATTAAGGCTTCAATCTAAAAAATCAAACATCTAAAGAACATACAAAGAAATGGGAGGAGGAAAGAAGGAGAATTAACAATACAAAAAGAAATCAAAAAATCTTCTAAAAACTAATTTTGCAAAGTGAGCATTTTAATTGGCTTCTCTATACGCATGCCTAAATATAACAAATTAAATTTCTTTAATAACATTCCTAATCCTACTAAGCAGGTCAAAAAGTGAATGGATAAAACTTTGCACATTAAGGAATAAGGATAAAGCTTCTCTAGAATTATTTTTAATTTAGATAATTTTCAGCCTTTGTTGAATAGTAAGCTCTAAACGAACTATAGATAGAGCTTCTTTAGAATTATATTAATATTACAGAAGCCAACTAGAAAGTGACCTTGAACATTTCGAATCAATCCTCGCAAGCAGCCATTTCATGAACTAGAGAAGCAGTTCCATCAACATTGAGCTTCCATTGGTTTATAAGAGAAGGCTTCCACTTGAGAAGAATTTTATCATTCACCAACCTAGAAAAGGAGTTAATCAAATTGCAGTAGCTATTAGATTGAAACTGGAAATTAGATAAAATTTTTTGAATAAAAATCATGGGCTGAGTAGAAGCATGATTAAATATAAAATTATTTCTTTCTTTCCAAATATACCAACAATAATCCTATATAAGCTACCCCATTGAGGACAAAATTTATAATTTTGTTTAGACAAATTAAAAGTTTACCAATCAGCTAAACTTTTGCTAAAAAACGAAATCCAATTTTGAGAAAAAAACAAAATGATCCCAAATATCCTTAGCAAAGGGGCAGTCTCTAAGAACATGTATAACAGATTCCTCATCATTACCACATTTATCGCAAAGGAGAGAATTAATCATACCTCAAGTATACCTTTAAGGTTGGTCATCAACTTCTTGTGAGCAACTTTCTAAAAAAACAATATAATTTTAGGGATATTGTTCCACTTCCACACAGAATCAAATAAATTATGACAACCAATATGAGAATCATTTGTATATAATAGTAAAGAGTAAACTAATTTAAGAGTAAACATACCATTATTTGTTAAACTCCAAAAAATAAAATCAAGACTCCTAGAAAGGAAAGGAGGATCAATATTGATTATAATATTACTAACCTATTCAGGAGTAAATCAATAAATTATCCACATTCCAAACACCATTAATAGTAAGCAAGGCCACGGGGATATCCAACTCCAAATCAGATATATGATTAGTAGCATGTTTAATCAATTGACCAATATTAGGATACTAGTTATCATATCAAAATTTAGTATTTATTGCATCACCAATTACCTAGTTAATACCTAAAAAAATTGAGATCAAACCAAGGAGATGCTATTCCAAAGGTAAAAGATATTATTCCTTTTCTTATTCATGGGATTCTGCCCAATGGTAAACTTGTTTTTATTTTGTGGAGAACTTAAGCCCATAGAATAAAGGAGGAAGTATATAACCTCCACCAAAGCTTTATAAGGTAACTTTTGTTTAGTAAACATAGGTCTTTAAAACCTAAGTCCCATGCTGATTTAGGTTTAAAGATTGTTGACTATCCTATGAGCTGACATTTTTAACTTCCTAAGGATCCCCAAGTGAATTATTTGCATAAACTATTGATTTTATGACAAATAGAAGAAGGAATTAATTAAAACTACATAACATAACTAGGAATACTCATAAGATTTGTTTGAGTAAGAGTTACTTACCAATAAAAAATAAGGAATTCATTTTTCAAAGAATTTTTTTTTTAATTTTATCTATAAGGTAATTATAATACTCTTTAGGTGGTCTGGTATAATATATTAGAATTCCAAGATAATTAATTTTTTTTAAAAGTCACGTAATGTATATATTTTAATATATATATATATATATATATATATATATGCACCTTTCTTATAAAATGTAATTATTTAAATTTACTTTTTTAAAATTATTTTCATAAGTTATGAGATAATAGTAATAATAATAAATTATCTATATATTATTATTAAATATGTTAAATAATGTAATAAATATGTTAATCTAGTAATTATAACTTAAAAAATAAGTATAATTTAGTGGTTGACAATGTATCTATTATCTTTGAACACTTAAATATTTTTAAGCTGATTGAAGGCTGACTTGAATTAATTTGGAGTTCAAATCATTGTTAAAAAAATATTTTTTAAACTTAAAGGCAGCATTTAACGCGTGTTGCTTATACTTTTGAAAATAATTAAATAAATGTTGCCTGTACTTTTTAATTACACTTATAAATATGCTGTCTTGATAAAACACCGTTGTTGTAAAAGGCGTAAAGAATTATTGCCTAATTTGATACTTGAGACAATGATCTTCTTAACTTTTAGGTTTTTTTACTTATTGTAGATAAAAGAATGTTATCGTGATATAGTAATAATAATATTAATAATATTAATATAGATAATAATAATAGCTATTATCATACTCTATTTAGAGAACTGATTGTTCATTACATTATTTAACTATATTTATGATTTTAGTGATAAAATAATATTTCACTTTTCAGTTTTTACGATAACAAAATTATTTAAATTGTATTTATAATGTAAAACATATTTTTTTAATTCTAGTTTTACTAATATGGTTGAAATTTTTATTTAATACTTTTGAAATATGTTTTATCTTTTAATTTTGGTAGCAGTAATGTATTATGATTAATTAATTAATTAATTAATTATATACTATTTTTTACTGTGATTTCAATTGTTTAATTATTATAGTAAAACATTAATATTATTTTATATATTTTACCGTTTATTTGATAGTTGTATAATACTGTCTTATTACTATCATAACTTTATACTATAACTATATTATTCTATTTCAATTTTTTATTTTTATAAATATAGAGTATAATTTTGAGATTCAAATATTATAATATTATTTTAAAAAGGAAAATAAAATATTTGATCATTTTTTGAATTTTATTGATTTTATTTTATTTTGAAAATAAAATATTTTTACTAAAATTATTTCTATTTATAAAATATTATTAATATAATCTTTATATTATAGTTTATAATTTAAAAAAAAACCAAGAGTTAATTTTATTCAACTAATGTGAGGATTTTTTTTATTAATATTACAAAATTTATAAAAACTATTTATGAAAAGAAAAAGTAAAAATTATGCTCATAGATGAAGTGGATAAGTATTTATTTTATGATTAATTTTTTGTGGTGAAGGCTTCAAAATCTTATAAAATGAAAATATGCGGTAGCAATCACCAATTATTTATGGTGTAAAAACAAACTAACTTACACTGAATCACTGATGCCTACACGCGCACGCACATCATTTTGTTTTTCTAATTTGTTTGGACAATAAGAAATAAATTGAAAAAACTTCTCACTTAAAAGAATATTTGCAATAATGGCAGTGAATTGTGATAGTGACGAACTTTACGGGCTCGAATATCGTACAGAAAACATCTCTTAGATTAAGGTATTATGTGGAAATTGAAGAAAAGTTTAAATCTTTGAACATACTCAAACTGCATATCCGGAAATAGGATTAAGCTGGGCACTACTGTCGCATAAAACAATCTCCTCATTACTATTGTTTTTTTATATTAAAAAGAAATCCTCTGACAAAGGCATCAATGCTCTGCGTAGCGGTCCTACTAAATTTGGCTGCTCGTGGTGACGAAGCTTCTTGTGAAGTTCTATAAGGCCCCTTAGATTCTGTTTTAAGAGACCTTTTAAATAGACTCTGTACGTAACGGATGTATCCCACCCAAAATAAAAATGCAAAATTTGCTGGTGGGGGCGTAACGCAGGTATGATGTCAGGATTTTACATATATAAATAGATAAATTCTAGTAAGGTGCTAATAGGTTGTCGTGATTATTTTCCTAGAATAATGGTATATGTGATAAACATTCTATTCATCCATTTTCTCTAAACACTGAAACATTCTTAATCACTATGTCTGTCGACCCTCAAAGCCACCAAACTCTTGACTTGTACTGCAGTGAAGCAACTAGCGATGTGATTCACTTGGATTCCGACGAGGCTTTGAATTTGAATTTGAATACTCTATCGGGTGATTCTGATTGTGATGAAAGCTGTCTATTGAGCTTATTAGAATCCGAACATGATCAGGTACAAGAACAAACAAAGTCACTAGGACAACTTCGGAATAAAACATGGCTGATTAATGCCAGACAAGAGGCCATAAATTGGATCCTAAAGGTGCATTGCTTAATTGCTTCCTATGTACAAAGCACTCAAACTCAAACATGGTTTTCCATTGTAACCATTTTCTGATATTTTTCTCATTGTGCAGGTGCATGCATACTACAATTTCAGACCCGAGACAGCATATCTTTCTGTAAATTATCTCGATCGTTTCCTTTTGTCACACACATTGATGGTATCTCTCAATTTTCATTGGTTTGTTTGGTGAAAAATATACAAATAGGATGTGATTTTTGTTCACTTGTTAATGGCAAATGGCATGCTTGCAGCAAGACAAAGCGTGGCCTATACAGCTGCTGTCCGTTGCTTGTCTTGCATTGGCAGCAAAAATGGAAGAAACAAAGGTGCCACTTCTTTTGGACCTTCAGGTGATCGAGTCCAGGTTCCTATTTAAGCCCAAAACGGTTCAGAGGATGGAGCTTTTGGTCATGGCCAGTCTCAAGTGGCGATTGCGCGCTGTAACCCCTTTTGATTTTGTCCATCTTTTCATTGCCAAGCTTGAATTCTGTGTTTCCACATTGGGAGATTTAAGTTATATAGTTTCTCGCGTCTCAGATGTTATTATCAGAACATGTCAAGGTATTAAAAACTTATTCGCCTCTGTATATTCACTTGCAATTTCTTAATGGTTGCTAAGTGCTAACGGGAATGAACAATTCACCAGTCATGGATTTCTTAGAGTTTTCACCGTCCACAATAGCAGCATCTGCATTGTTATGGGTGACCAATCAGTATGTTGATGACCAAAAATCATGCTGCTTCCACAAGAATATAAGCATTGTAAGTGTCAATCACTTTGTAGTAAGTGACCAAACAGTGATATAGGACTTTGATGATTGATTAGTGTAGTTCTCTAATTTTTCAGAATTTTAATTTTTCTGTATTTAATCTTGAATGTAGGAGATGGTGCAGAAATGTTACAACTTAATGAAGCAGAAGCAGATCATTCGCCGATTAGAACTTTTTTGGCCAAAGACTTTACATTTGTTGCCCCTAAGTCCTACTTGTGTGCTTGATCATGCAGCTATGCAAGAAAGCCGCCATACTCACAAGCCATGACTTCAAGCCTTGTGATGTGTGTCATTAGCTAAGGAAGCTATACCGTTGCTTTCAATTTGACTATTCCTGATTCATTATGATTCCTTTGATTTGGTGTGATTGTGTGCATCTTCAATAAGTTTAATCATGGAACACGTGATTTTGATCGTGTGCGCATTTTCAGTAGGTTTCATTATGGAAAACTCTGATTGTAAACTAAAGTTATAGTGGAAAATTCTATGACGTGATTGATTTTCCTTTTTGAAATAGCAAGGCGTGCCGTTCTACTGTGTGTGAATTCTATTTTGATTTTTTCCCAAGTAAATATTTTTCCTCCTTTGTGATTAGCTCGCTTCCAAATTGCGGAGTTAACTCACTGCAAAGTCTAGTTTCTTAAGGAAGTAGGATTATAATCATTTGACGTTCCTTAGGGTGAAACATCCCAAGTGGTAATATAGAGAGAAAAGAAAGAAGAAAATGATAAATGTGATGGATAATATAATGAAAAAACGAAAGAGAAATAGATAGGAGTATAAGATGAGTATAAAAATTAGTGTTGAAAAAGGAAAAGGTTGTAGAATAATTGAATGGCGTCAAATTTATCTTGTCAAATATAATATAATGAAGGAGAATTAAACTGTCTAATGTACTGTAAATACCTATAAAAGAAGGTACCACGACCTCTAAAACAAATTACACAACTTAGGGTTGAATTCAAATCTTGTACAAAGTACAATTTGTGGTAGACAAACTAGATTACAAATTAAGTGTATATACAAGCAAAATGGGCATATTATAGGTTACAGAATCATATTAATTTGTGGAACAGACAATAAGCGGTACTCCTAAACATTGTCTAATCCACGTTTCCACGTGTTATGGACTAATCCATAGATTTAGCGTTTACAACGAATTAAGCATGTTGAAACGAGGTTTATCCATAGATGAATTGATTAAGCTTAATCAAAGGGATTTGACAGATCCAAATCTCAATTAAACAGTACTGAATGATAGACAATAACATCCAAATCTCATTTAAACTTGTAGTTCATGAGTTCATCTCAAAGTAAACCAAGTGAAAATCCGCATTTAAGTGCACTGAGTTTGTCGTTGTCTACCAACCACGATCAGAAACAAGCAAAACAGTGAGTTTAAAGCCACTTTTTCGATGTGACTAGCATGCATTATTGTGTTAATGTAACCATTGAGAAGGTGTGTATGGGGAGTTATGTAGCATCCACTAGGTGGTTGTGGTAGCTAACAATAAGAGATTAAAACAAAATCAAGAGCCTTTATGCACATAAGATATGAACAAGCTAACAAAAAAGATCAGAGTTGGTTGCAATTGGCCAACTAGTAAGGACAAGGGACACGCTCCCACATACTTGAACAAGGCTTTTATTAATCTTTTTAATGTTTGTACGATTGCAATTCAACGACAAACATGGCCTAGTTTAAGTTATTGCTGATAAAGAATGATTTAAAAGACGAAGTTTCTCGTGCCCATTGCCCCAGTCTGACGATCATGATTCATGACTAATTAGTCAATGTAACACTGCAATCAATTGTCTCATCTGAACTCCTGCAGCACCTTCCTACCTAATAAAGGCACTGCTATAGTTAAAGAAACAGAACCTGATTAATAAAAAGAGAGTTTAAGTATGTTCTTTAAATATCTATTTGGACCTATCACACCTATATTTATCTAAATCTTATAAAAAAAAAAGTTTTAAATTTAGTTAGTTTTTAGAGTTAGAATTCTTTTAATCTATTCCGTTGTCTAATGTCGTTATAACTGGGATTCATACAGAGTTATTATAAAATATAAAAATTAAGTTAAAAATAATTGTCACATTTATAGATATTAGATTATAAATATATGATAATTATATTCTCCGTGTATATATATATATATATATATATATATATATATATATATATGACAGCTAACTAATTCGCTGTCATATAGATATATGATTTTAAATTATTTTTATATTTTATTATCTATTGTTTAGCATGAATAAATAGTTGTACTTGCACGTAGAATTAATTAAAAATAAAAAATAAATTATAAAAAAAAAATTGAATCTTTAAAAAACATTATGTGAGAGATCAAGAATTCATAAATAAGAGAGTTTTTTATTTTAGTTTTTATTTTTTTATTAATAAAGATTCATTTTAGTATCGATTATCTTTTTTTATATATATTTTTATGTAAAATACAATTTTATCATAATAAATTAGTATCATAGTTATATATTGGGCAAAAATAACTTCAACTTGTGGCAAGTGAAGATATTCATTCTTTTCATGCAACAAAAATATAAGTTGACGTTAGAAGAAAAAACAAAGTTGTCAATCGAGCTTACATATACACAAAAGAAAAAGATGATAAAAAAGATTCACAATATAAATTTGGTATTGCAAAATGATGAAATTTTAAGAAAATTCTTTAGAGAAAAAATTGTCAGCAAGCTCCAAAGCTTGAAAGTTGGTACATGACAAAGTATTTTTATAATCATTTTTTTTAAAAAAATAATTATATACTATGCAAATGCATGAATGTGAGCTCATTCATAAATATGTTAATAATTTCAACCAAATTATTCTTAGTTTGAAAAATATTTATGTTGCAGTGGATTGACGAAAACCAAATTAATCTTATCTTAGTTCTTTACTAAAAGCTTATAAAAACTTTATAGATACAATATTTTTGATAGAAATTGACTATCGATGGAGAAAGTAAAAATAATCTTACAATCTTGTGAATTGAAAAGGAAAATTACCGATTCATATGGTGGTACTAACTCGCTTACGTGAAGGTTTAATGGTATGAGGAAGAGTGTAGGAAAAAAAGAAAAACTTCTAAAAAAAGGTTGTTAAAGTCACACAATAGAAATAAGAATAATAACTATAATCTTTGTTAGTCTCTAAAATTATCATCAATTAGAAATTTTAATCTTTATTTTTTAAAATCTTTTATCTGTTAATATTTCTTCTTCTACATTTTTACCATGACTAGAAACATCATTGACGATCATTTTCGACATTTGTATTGTTCATTGACACTTTTCCAAACTTCTCCATAAAAGAGTTTGTTTTCACAACAAAAACTTTTAATAGTTTTAACTAATTTATTTAAAAATTTTAATTTGCAATCATGAAAATTAATATTACTTTAAATTTTATAAATTGTTCCCACAATGACATTAATATTATTTTATTGTTTATATAATTGTTATTTTTTTTATAATATAAATATTATTTGTATTAAACTTTCATATCTCTTCAAACCTTTTCAACTCACTTTTTATAGTAAGAGAATATTTTCGCCTTCAGATTCTTTTAAGGTCACAATTGTTTCACCAAATTTTGAAATATTAGCTTTATCTATCTCAAGCTTTAGACTATTTCTCTTTCAATATCATTTTTTTTAAACAATTATGACATCCACAAATGATATTTATATTATAAAAAATGTAACAATTATATGAACAATAAAATAATATTAATGTTATTGTAAGAATAATTTATAAAATTTAAAGTAATATTAATTTTCATGATTGCAAATTAAAATTTTTAAATAAATTATGACAAACTAGATTATAAGTTTTTGTTGTGAAAATAAACTCTTTTATAGAGAACTTTAGAAAAGTATCAATGAATAATGCAAATGCTGAAAGTGATCATCAATGATGATTTCTAACAATGGTAAGAATGTAGAAGAAGAAATATTAACAGATAAAAGATTTTAAAAAATAAAAATAAAAATTTCTAATTAATGATATTTTTAGAGATATATATATATATATAATTATATATCATACTATATACAATCAATCATATATATTACTTAATATAACATGATGAATGGAAAAAAAAAAGTCAAAGATTTATGGGACATTTTAAAAAATTTTAAGACTAAAATATCTCCCACTTATTATTTTACTAACTAAAATAAAGGTTTAGTCAATATATATCATGATAGCATGAAAAAAAAAATACAATTAAAAGAGGAATTAAATATTTGATTATTATGTATGATAGTATTGAAAAATTTAAGAGTAAATAAAATAGTATTAAATTTAATAACTACTTGAAATTAAGATTAATTAATTAAATTTTATTATAAAAATTGAAAATTTAAATAAGATAAAATTGAAAAATATTTAAAAAATTAATATGATTGATCATCATTATGTAAAAATATCACAATTATAAGAATAATTAAATAATTAATAATTATTAAAGGTATTGTGGGAATAATTAAAATATTTAGAGTAATATAAATATTACTAATTAAATTGCTAAGATTTAAATTAATTAACTAAAACTGTTGTCCCTTAAACAATCCAATATATATTATGTTAAACACAGATATACACATTAATTAAAGGAAGAATTAAATAATTGAATTATCATAAGTGAGAATATGTAAAAAAAAATTAGATTAAATAAAGTAGCATTAATATTAACACGACTTAAAAAGGGGATTAATTAATTAATATGAAACTCTTAAAATCGTTAAAATTAAAAAAATTATATATAAAAAAAATGTAACGCTTTCCGCTTTGAACTGTGTATATGACCACTAACATGCACACACAACGTAAAATATATTTTATCCACGAAATTTCTCCAACTATATCTATAAATTAAGAAAAATACAAGCGTAGGCTTAGGAGTGTTACGAAAAAAATATAAAAATTAAATAAGAAATAATTGAAAAAAATATTTAAAAGGGTATATGCAAATTTAATATGGTTGATAATACTATTATCAAAAGTGTAAAATTAGAAGAATATTTATTAATTATTAATGGTATTATGAGGATAAAATGGAATGTTTAAATTAATAATAAATTTCAAAAACTAATTAATTAAAACTATAGCAAAGTTAGACTGATAGAAAGGGAATCAAATAATTAATTAATATAAATAATATTGTGAAAAAAACTAAGAGTAGTTAAAGTATACTTTTTTTTGGTGTGCACTTAATAACATGTTAAAAAATATTAATTATATTTTATTTAATATTTTAAATTATTATAAACGGTATTTAATTGATTTTTTTATGATTTTAAGATAATAGCTATTATGCTAATATGAAAAAACATAAAAAATTATTAATATTAGAGGTAGTGTCCTTTTAAATATAATAGCATAGAATATTATAATATATAATTAGTTTCTCAATAAAATATTATTAAATTACTATATAGTTTATTTAATTATTTTTACATTCAATTATATATAATAATAGTTTTTAACGTGTACTTGAGATAATAATAAATTTTATATTTAATATTTTTTATTAAAATTATAAAATATAGCTAAATTCAATGTTAAATAGATAAAAATATTAATGGCAAACAAACACTGAAACCTCGTTTCTACTCAATTTTAAGATAATCGAAGTCAAATAATTCACTGTTACGTCAGTCATATACGTTTCCACTCTTGCCGTGCACAAAACTTCCCCACTTGGCTCAACAATGGCAAACACAGTAGTGAACCGGCTTTTGCAGTTATGACCAAATAACACTCACCGTGGTCAACTGCCATGAAGCATTAATTTGACTTTTGGTCCTTAAAAACAGTCTTTTCAATCTGAAACCAACGCAAACACAATGACAAAGCGAAAGAGAGCATGCTCAAATCAAAACCCCAACGATGTTTGTGGCTTTTCCACTCTTGCCGGAACCTTCTTCATTCTCTTCCTGCTCTGCCTCTGCCTTTTATGCTCCACCAGGAACCAAATCGCTCAATAACTCCTGGGCCCCACCACAATCCACCCCAACACGACAACCTCCAAGGTTGTCGTCGACCCTCCCGACGAAACCTTCTACAACGACCCACAACTGAGTTATTCCATCGAAAAACCCCTCGAGCAATGGGACGAGAAACGAAGCGAGTGGTTGCGCCTTCACCCTACCTTCGCCGCTGGAGCGCGTGACCGGATTCTCCTCGTCACGGGGTCGCAACCGTCGCCATGCAAAAACCGCATCGGCGATCACTTGCTACTGAGATGTTTCAAGAACAAGGTCGATTACTGCAGGATCCACGGCTGCGAGGTCTACTATAACACCCTGCACCTGCAGCCCAAGATGGACTCTTATTGGGCCAAACTTCCGGTGATCCGGTCCACAATGATGGGCCACCCGGAAATTGAGTGGATCTGGTGGATGGACTCCGACGCTGTGTTCACCGACATGGAGTTCACGGTTCCTTTGGAACGTTACAAGGACCACAACCTGGTGGTCCACGGTTGGGCTAACATGGTGTACAGTGACAACGAGAACAAGAGCTGGACTGGGCTTAATGCTGGGGCTATGCTGATTAGGAACTGCCAATGGTCCATGGACTTGTTGGACGTGTGGTCCAAAATGGGCCCATCAAGTCCGGACTATGGGAAATGGGGAAGGGTCTTGAAATCCATGTTCAAGGACATAGTTTTCCCGCTCCCAAATGACCAATCGTCACTAATTTATTTGCTTTATAAGGAAAGAAGAAAATGGGGTGACAAGACGTACTTGGAAGAAGACTATTACTTGGAGAGTTATTGGATAGGCATGTTGGGGAGGTTTGAGGCTGTGAATGATGGGTATGAAAAGATAGAGGAGGAAGTGGGGGGTTTGGGGAGAAGGCACGCGGAGAAGGTGAGTTTGTGGTACAGTGAGTTGAGGGAAGGTTACCTTAAAAAGATAGGGTGGGTGCCCTTGAGCAAAGGGAGGAGACCCTTTGTGACACACTTCACTGGGTGCCAACCTTGTAATGGGGAACATAACCCTGATTATGATGGCAACACTTGCTGGAAGGAGATGGAGAGGGCTTTGAATTTTGCGGATAATCAGGTGCTTCGTAACTATGGTTTTATGAGGAAGGATTTGTTGTCCTCGTCTGTGTTTCAAGTCCCGTTTGACTTCCCGCGGTATGATGGGCATTTGTTGTCTTGAACTAGAATTAGCAAGTGAAACGGGATAGGTTCATTTGTAGATCTCCTCCAATTAATACAAACTTGTTCAGGACAGTTTCTGGTCTTCTATATATGTATGATAAAGAATCAAATCCTAATTAAGATGACGATGATTTGAAGTAAATTGTGAAAATTTAAGAAGCACATGAAGGCATTCATAAATGGAGATCGGAGACTGAGTTACTTTTCTTTTTAGGGTGAAGATATCTTTTTTTTTCCTAATTGTTATTTTTAACATTGTTTCAAATCTCTTCAAATATGCAAGTAATACATTTGTCGGAAAATAATGATTTATAAAAAAACCAATTACGGGTACAAAACAGCCTCTTGTGCTTCCTACAAGTGGTATTGACATTGTCTTTAAGTTGGTATGTAAAGGTATATTTATTAATAATATAACTCAAAATGTTTTATAAATTTTAACTAATTTTAAATATGTCAAATCCTTGCAATTATCCCAACCTAAAGGATATGTTTTTAAACCAAACCAATTCAACTCAGAGGTTGAACGCATCAGCACATCAAATTTCTGACATTTTCTTCACCATGAAAATTCGTTGTACTTCTTTTGTTACTTAAAAATTAAGAAATAAAATTTAGTATTTTCTTAGTCTTAATTATAAAAATATAAAATAAATTCAAGATGTATTAATTGTTAAGTTTTTTTTATACTTTTTTTTTATTAATGTCATTAAATATACTAGTTACCAACTACACCATTTAATATTATAAATATTTTAAAAATAAATTTATATATTAAAAATATAATTAATTTAATTATTTTCTTTAATTCTAATAATTTAATCTTTTATTTTTTATAAGAAAGATTAATCGGAGTATATGGTGACTGTAATGTCTCGAGTTTTGTAATTTATTTGTTTATTAATATAAATATATGGATTATTATTGAATGTGCATTTGACTTGTGTGGCGACGTGAATATATATGTGAATACATATAAATGTGTATATATTTGTATATTATGGTTGAAATATGAGTGTGGACTTGTGATTTGCTGAAATTGATTGAGAAATAGGCTAAGGGTGTGTTATAAGAGCATTCTCGTTGTAACAAGAAGGTCCTAGGTGAATAATATGATTTTGTTGCATTCTCGCTGTAGTGAAAAGGCAACAGAGGGGAGTGCATTTCGGAATATAGTCTCGCTGTAACGAGATTTTACAGAAATAATAGTGCAAATTGGTCTGAGATTTTCACTGCAATAAGAAATGGTCATGCTGTAGATAGAGATGTCTCGCTGTAGCGAGAGTGTCATGACTCCTAGGGTATTTGAGGGGTTTAGGGTTCAGAAAACTCATTTTCTACTTTTTCTCTTCATCCCTCTTTCGATTCTCTCAATTTTCAACTCTATTTCACCGATTAAACTGCCTCCAAAATTATTTGGGTGCAAGATTAAAGGTTTTGGTTGTGTTTGGGATGCTTTGAGGTAAGTTGTATGAACTAGGGTTTTGATTTTCATCCCTTTCTTTCATTTTCTCGGTTTCTCATGGAGTTTTTGTGTTTAGGATGAAAATCCGTGTAGAGAGCAATTTCATTGTTGATTTATGTTGTGAGTTTTCAATCCAAGGTAAAGAGGAACTCTATCCTATCCTTTTGTGTTTAGATTTCGTTTGTGTTGCTAGATAGTGGAATGTGATTGGGATAGGATGTAGAAAGTTGTGTATTTAGATAAAAATAACTTGATTGTAATAGGGTGTAATGGATAATGGATGATGTGTGTGATGAAGTGATTTGATTGTGGTGGAGTTTTGATGAAAATTGGATGTTTGAGTGTTACGTGATCGAATGTGGAACTACGTGTCATGTGTGAAAGTTAATATTATGATGTGATTGACAATGTGGTTCAATTGTGTGGACATACCACTGATTGATAATGAATAATGTGAAATGATTGAAAATACGTGTGAATAACATGATGGTTGCGTGAATATGTTGAGAAATTATGAATGGTTCAGCGATACGCTGGAGGTGCAGAAGATGAGGGCAGTAGAAATACCTTAGGGAAGAGAGGGTTGTGGTGACACCAACTGTAAGCGTGGATGCACCATAGGCCACACACTCTTCTCCTGACTTGGCCTCTGACCACTTTTGCTAGGGGGTCAGTACCGTACAAGTTGTATCTATAGAGCGGGGCTATCCGGCGACTATCCATGGTATAAAACTGAGTAAGTCCTTGAGGTTGAGGGCATAAGAAAACTGTGATCCCACAACAGTGAGCGTGACTAATGTGCAGTGAGCGCACGTGTATGTGTGAAGTGACTGAAGGTGCAGGGAGCGCAACTGTGTATAAATTGATGTGCGTATTGATGTAATAAATTGACTTATGATTGTTCAATGAATGAATTAAATTATATCCTAAATTATGTTAGAAACATGCAGAATGTATAAGGTGAGTCTTTATGCTTGTGCATGTTGATAATGTATAGTACTCACCTTTACATTTATTTTCAGGTGACCAAGACGATCTGCACCAAATTCAGTGAAGAGATGAATGAAACTGCTATAGGACTTAAGAAATTATTCTTTTAAAATTATGATGTATTAATTAAGTCTTATAGCAATGACTTGATTCAACTTTGTAATCTTTCCTTATTTTGAAATGCTTTATTGAAATTATGCATTAGAAATTATTTAAATGAAATTTTTATTATTCCTATTTTATTGTGAAATAATTTATTTAAAAATTAAATTAAGATGTTACAGTGACATTTGTACTAATATTAAAAGCTTTATTTCATTCATTAATTAATGATATAATTAATTATATAAAATTTTATACATAATTTATGAAAAATAGTTAATATTGTCATAAGTTATTCTTTTACCTTGTTTTAATAATATTTTTTATACAACTTATTAAAATTAATCATTTTAACTTACCCTAATAAATTTTATTATTAAATTTATGACATAAGTTAATGTTTTAAAATATATATATATATTGCATAAGCGTTTAAGTAAATTGTGTATCCAATTACACTCTTTAAATATCTATTTTATTTACATTGTCTAAAATAATCAATTTTGAATAATAGAATTATAAAAAAGACATATAATAGTATATTTTTATTAAATAATTTTATATTTTATTTAATTAATTTTTAATCATAATGTCCAAATTTTTTTTATCATAAAGTTCCGAGTCATTTATTAAGACTATATACTAAATTGCCATACATATTTCGATAAGGACAATAATAACATTTTTCTATCAATCAGAATATAATTTTAAAAAATAATCACAGCTAAACATACTCTGAATTCTTTGCTTATTCGCCGTGAATCATTCTTTATTAGATTGATTATTTTATAAAAGTCTGTATATTATTATTATTTTCTTCTTCTTAACTAAAATATTCATATCCTCATAACAAACAAAAGATAAAATATAATCTTACCTCTGCTCATAACTTGAAGTAATTTTAAGTATTCAATGGCTCACCAAAAATATTTGGCAAAAAAAGAAAAAGAAAAGAAAAATAGTGCCTATAATTGCATGAAATTCTCCGCGGATAATAGTTTTTGATACAGTCTTTACGAGCATTGTAAGCATCGGAAATGATATTTTCAAGCAGATTTTTACAGTTTTACGATGGATTTGTTAACAAATATATGCAGTGTCAAACACGTACTTTATTTTTATCTGATTTCTTCTAATAAGAATTAAAAACATAATTACGATGAATATTATTTTAAAATGGTACAATAAAACTTTAACAAGAAATTATCCTTCCTTAAGACACTTTATGCCATTTAACTCTTCTAGACTGTAAATGTAATGGGCTGTACAAACCTTAAAATGTTTATCCATCGTTGATATAAGAAAAATCATATTTAAGAGGTAAAATAAATTGAAAGAAATTCTCAATTGATAAATGATGAGGCAGCTAACACCAGTATATATCAAGGCATTTTTATTTAAATATAGTGTTAAAAAATTATTTATCAAATTATAATATATCTGAAATAATTTCTCTGTTTGAGATAAATTTGTCATGTGTACATAATTTTTGCTATAGCAACCATGAAATATAAATTTATTTAAAATATTTATTAATTTATTTTGCCATATAAAACACAAAAAAAATAGGATCGAACTATGTGTCAAAAAATGAATAGTTTCGCTAGCCAAAAGGCAAAATTTATTTATGTTTTACATGTTTTTTGAAAATATGAAAGGTTAAAAAAATTGAATCTTTAATATTTTTTAATTTTACGCAAGTCAGTGAAGTGAGGTAAAAAATTAAGCTGAAGGTTAGTAAGAAAATTTTGTATTTTAAAATAATTTTTTATTATTTTGTAATATGTTTTTAAAATATAATATTAAAATTATATCTGTAATATACATTATTTAAATTTAATTGTATATAATATGTTTGTATAATATTATTAATTATATTATATTTGTTATATATTTATAAGAATAGAAAAAATACAAAATTAGTTAAATTAAATAATATACTTTTATAATTAAATAATGATTTATATTTAGTTTCATTGTAATAAATAAATTTTACACATAATTAGTAATTTAAGTATAATGTAAAAAATGTATGAAGTTCATGTATAAATTGTAATTATTTAAAATATAAAATAGAAAATAATTTGTATGTAAATAAATAGATTTATTTCATTAAAAAACGTAACATAATTTATATAAATTTTAGTATAAACATTCTTTTATTTAGTTTATTTGTAATAATTAATTTTTACACCCATTTATTAATTTGAGTATAGTTTAGATATTTAGATTTTGTTATTATGCAATTATTGTAGATTTAAAATGAATATATGATAAAAAAAATTTTAAAAATAAATTATATGTAAATAATAATTCTTTTATTAAAATAACGTAACATTATTTATATAAATTTTATTAAGTATAATATTATATGAAAAATAATTGCAATAATTATAATACATATATAATAGTAATATGTATTATAATTTAGATGGAATTATAACATTAGTGATATTAAAATAATTTTTAATGTAAATGTAATATAAATTATGTATTCTAAATTATGTTAGAAAATAATGAATTAGTATTATTGAAATGGAAAATTAGTAGTAATATGTTTTTTTCTTGTATAGATGACATCATCTTCACGACAGAGTAGGGTTATTAACCCTGACCCAGAAGATTCATCACTTCTTCGATTTCAGAGTATTCATGTTTCTGAGCATATTTGAGATAGACGTTATCATTCGATATTGAGGATCAAGAAGAGTCAAAATATTCCTGGTAACTCTCAACAAGCTGGAACTAATCAAGATCAATAGGAAGAGGAGTTAGCTAGAAATTCTTTTTTTGACAAAGTTCATGCCACGACGATCTATATGGAAGGGCTGTTTTGTTGATGCATTCCCGTTGAAGTTGAAAAAGAGACAAACACTCATGTTTCAGCTCCCGGATCTGCTTGGATTATCGTATAACTTCCGCATCTGGAGTTAGTAAGGTTTATTGGAGTGACTAACTTGTCCCAGTTTTTCATAGACATAAGGTTGATTACTGCATTAGTGGAGAGGTGAAGGCTTGAGACACATAACTTCCACATGTCCCCTGAATAGTGTACTATTACTCTTCAAGATGTTGCTATCCTCTTACGATTATGCATAGATGGGACACCAATTATAGCACCCACTGGAGGTGATTGGGCGCAGATTGTGGAAGACAGCCTAGGTATCAGACCAGGACCTGAGCATTTTGTAGGGAGTTTCTTGAAGATGAGCTGGTTGGACGAGCACTTCACTCATATTGCTATGCATAATTACAGTCAGCTGCAGATAACTCGATTTACTAGGGCATATATATTGAGGCTCATTGGAGGGTTCATGTTTCCTGATCACTCTAGTAGTAGGGTATTTGTGAGGTATTTGCCTTTATTTGAAGATTTTGAGGTGACCGGTCAATATAGTTGGGGTTCTGCATTTCTAGATTATTTGTATTGAGAGCTATGCATGGCCATCAACATTGACCGTATTGCTATTAGAGGACTTGCTGCGTTGATTATGATGTGGACTTGGGATAAATTTCCTCATATAGCACCTAGCAATCCCCCCATACAGGTCTCTATCTTCCTTACGGTGTCAGGTAAGTTTTTATTGTTAATGTTATTGTTTGTCTATGCATAGATTATATATAATGTTATTTATCGAAACCCTAATATTTTTATTAAACATTACTTGCAGATGGTTATCAGAAAGAACAAGAAAGGGAAAGAAAGATGTACAGTTCTACAGATATATCTTTGATCGTCTAGCACGTGATGGGGTAATAGAGCCTACTTATTTGCTAAAATAGTTGTTTAAATTGTGATTATTAATATGATGTTGATTGTATTTTTATTTCTTTTGTATAGATTGTAAGGGTGCCATACAACATGGAACTCATCAACATGCTTCCACCCATCTGTAGAAACGGTATGGATTTATGGAGGGCAGTTATGCCACTGATATGTTTTTAAGTTTGTGAGTGGCATCAACCTGACCGAGTGATGTGTCAGTTTGGTATGGTTCAGCATATACCAAGAGCTCCTTACCAGCCTGACCAGCTTCATGACCTTACCCTTAGAGGAAAGACTAGAAAGGATTGGTCAGCCAAATTTAGTGTTATGTTAGATATTTGGGAGAGTAGACGAATGTGCGTCATGACTAATGAGATCTAGTATGGATTACTGAATTCTAATTCAGAATACATGCAATGGTATGTTAGTCACACTTGTCGTTGGATGATCAAGGATGCAGCCATATCAGCTTTGTCGGTATGTTGTTATTTGATTTCATGTTTAAGATGATTTTTTATATACAAATACATTAAAGTTGTATCATTTTCAGGATGATGCTATGAAGAGATTACACTACTTAAGCACTGATGGACAAGATGCCTTTACTTTTGATGAATTAAAGGACTTATCTGAGACTCTCCTATCACTAAAGAAGGAGCAGGATCGCATATTAGAGCTTGTTTCATCTTCAGATCCTCCACTGTAGAGTGGTAATCTAGTAGACCCAGACTTACACATAGACCAGCCGTGACACCAAAGAGAAGGAAGGGGTTTGGCACGTTGACGTCAACAAGTGCAGGCAGCAGAGTGGTCCGTGCCAACTATACCATAATGCCCTAATGGTGTATTCCCCATACTATCATAGTTCCCTTTCCAGGCATCGCATTTGCTGATTGCCCCCACTTATTTTCATTCATCACAGGGTTCTCATCAACCATCACAGTCCCCATCATCACCATTTACTGGATTGGAAGATTGTAGCCCACGACCTGATTTCTTTATGACACCTCCTCACGATCACCATTCCCTTTTGACTCTAGGTGCCCCATACGTAGAGGCAGACCCTATACCATCCTTCATGGCCCCTATGGATTCAGGTATTGATCTTAATGCTGAGTTTGGTGTTGTTGCTGATGTAGGTGATGTAGGAGAGATTCGTCAAAATCCCTATCAAGGAGCTTGAGATAGACAGAGGCAATCCATTTTGACTCTAGAGAATCACGATCATCATGCACATAGGGGGGAGCAGCAATGAGATGTTTACTTATTGTATTTTTCATATTGTTGAACTTTTTGCAACTAATATATGATTTATTCCTATATACTACTTGAGAGTATTTGTGATAAATAGTATTCTCATTATGCATTTTCAAACATTTCAACACTTACATTACATCAATTATGCATTTAAATGTTAAACAACATTGTTTTGTTGAGGATAATGACATTAATTATGACCAACTTCGTTACAACGTGAACACCTTTGTCTAGTTTGTGACTCAACCAAGTCTATTTCATTTCTAATGTGAGTTGACTTCGGTCGCCCCTTACCTCTAGCTCTTTCAATGTCAGGCACTAACTTCCATTCATTATGTGTAAGGATGTTGCATTTATTACCAAGGGAACACCACTGTAGGAAGTATGCATTTACAAAATATTGCATTGAATAAACTGGGTCAACATATTGCCAAAAATTAATACTTACAGTTATACAGGCTGCTATCACATGTGAATAAGGAAATTGATAGGACTAAAATATTTCACATTCGTAAAATCTCCTATCTAATATAATTGTCTATTTGTGTCCACCCCTTTGCGTAATTGGATTAAATGCTTCTTCAACCTCAAAACTTTTTCTTTGTATGTTATACCTACGAACTTGGTGTGATGATGCCTTTTATTGATTTTTTTTTTAATTTGTAACATGACTTTATGACAAAACATGCTTCCATTATGAAGGTCGGATATGGCTTCTTCTCAATGCTTCACAAAATATTCCACCAAATGTCCATACGTGGCTTTAACCAAGGCAGTTATGGGTAAATTTCTAGTACCTTTGAATACCTTATTCACTGCTTCTGAAAGATTTGTGGTCATGTGACCATAACGTTGCCCCATCCTCATCATAACATAATGCTCATTTCTCTTTTGATATGCAATCAATCCACCTTTGTATATCTTCAGATCATTACGAAATCTACTTAATTTTTGGTGAAATATGACCTTCGATGTTGTACAACCTACACATAGAACATTAAAAAACCTTATATCAATGTGGCTAAGCATTCAATTAAGTGTAATATAAACATTATTACGTAAAAAAATAATTACATACCTAATTTAATGAGGTCTTTCTTCAAGGCTATATTTTTAAATCGGTGATTAAAGTTGCTGGCAATATGACGAATGTAATATACATGATATACATTTGGAAGTTGCCACCTAATGTGTGGATTTGAGACAGCTCCTTTTATACTTTGATGCCTATCTGATATCAAACAAATTCCTGACTTATCAGTAACATGCAAACGAATCAATGCCAAAAATCATTCCTATACTAACAAGGTTTCTCATTTAACAATTGCAAAAGCTATTGGAAGGACACAATTGTTTCCATCTTGAGTTGTTGCAATGAGCAACGTATGACGATACTTATCACATAAGAATTTCCCATTCATTTGTAATATAGGTTTACAGAATTTAAAAGCTTCTTGACATTGTTTAAATGACCAAAATACCCGTTCAAATACTCTAAACCTGTTATCTACTTGATGACAAGTCACATACTCTTTGTTTCAATTTTATAAACAGATCCAAGAGCATATAATTTCATGTATTCTAACCAATGTGGCAAGGCAACATATGATTCACCCCAATCACCAAATACTTTTACAATGGCTTTTTTGCTTCGCTTTCTAAGCTTTTTTATATGAAATTTTGTATCTATATTGAGCACATATTCGCTCTTGAATCAATGAAATATGTATCGATGGTTCTTCATTCACCATTCCTACATAAAATTCAATTGGTCTAGTTAATAACAATGTAATTGTACAAAAATTAAAAAACATATACAAAATATTTGTCTTACCAAGGATGCATGAATAAAATAAATTGGAATCTAACTTTTGATAATCTTGAGAAATGCTAAAATTAACACATGTATGTGAACCATCCCATCTCGTTATTTTCCACTTTGACAAATTCTTAATACAATGAAGCCCTCACTCTCCATGGACAACTAGAGGTATTGTTTAAGCATTTAACATACAAACATGTTAGTTTTGACTCAGCCACAAAATAACTTTGATGAATTTTCATTGCATAATGTTTTAATGCATTTTTCACATCTTCTTTACTGTCAAATAACAATCCAAAGAATAAAGGATCTCCTTTAACCTATGAATTGACTTCTTCACATTATTGTTCATTCATTTTTTCATCAGGATATTCCCAATTAATATACTTATACTGTGGAGTAACATTCTAGAAAGGAATTACAGTATCTCCTGCATTATATTTTGCAAAATTCTTTAGCATTAATATTTACCAATTAAACTAAATTTTTTTTTTACAATATTACATATTACCTCCTAAATTTTCGTTTATTTGTATATTTAAGTTAGAATGAAACTCCCATTCAATATCAGTAGAATAAGAACTACCTAAAAAAATTTCTGTTTCATCATCTCCATCAATATAACTATCATAATCTGAGTCTTCATTATCTTTATCAGCATCATTTCTAACTCTTTTATGACAAAAAATAAAACTTTTAATACAAATAATTACATATATTAATAAAAAATATTATAATATAATAAATTTTACTTTCATTAGGATCACGACTCATAAGAGTGTTATCATTTTGTTGTAAAATTGATAAATTTAAATTCATCATTTGTAATGACACTGATGAACTTTCACCAACAGCAATATCTACATATAACTCAATAACATTTCTACCAGATTGCTGTTGAAATGCACTTATCATGCACTCAATATATTCATCATCACATATATCCAGAGTTGTATACTGTCTAATATTTTCATCAATCAAAAACTGAGAAATTAATCTAGATATCACTTGATTATGATTAAGATTAAGTTTCAAATGAATTTTTTTTCAACGCTTCAAAACTTATTCCTTACTTTATTTGAATCACTTTCTTACTTTCATCAAAGCTCACTCCTTTATTTCCTTCATATATACTACCATTCCAATATATAATAATAACAATCCTGCTCATCTTGCATTTTTACAAAGAAACTTTATTTAACATTTAAT
Organism: Abrus pulchellus subsp. cantoniensis; assembly: GCA_024086825.1. Lineage (NCBI taxonomy): Eukaryota > Viridiplantae > Streptophyta > Magnoliopsida > Fabales > Fabaceae > Abrus > Abrus pulchellus. The sequence goes on from CM044049.1 coordinate 32,149,790, forward strand.
TTTAAACAAATTATAAATAATTTGACTCATTCATTAATTTAATAATATATTTAATTAAAAATAACTAATTTCTTAATTAAATTTTAAAATAAAAATAAAAATAAAAATTTAAAATTTATTAAATAAAATTAACCTGATTTTTTTTGGCTTCCTCTTCTTCCAAGAAAAATGAGTCTTGGTGAGCAAACATACATATATATAGATCAGGTTTCACCATATCATTTGCGTAATTTTAATTTCGCTGTATGGAAGGCAAAATAGAAACAAAATTTTGCCACGGAAAGTGCGAAATTCTCCAGATTTTGACAAGTGGTAGGAGCCCTCTGTTTTGCTAATCTTGTAGCGAAAATACATAAGAATTCCGCCTCTGCTTTTACAAAATTCACCACAGCGTGACATGTGTTGATATTTAATTAATTTCGCTGTTCTGTTGATAAAATTTATTAAAAAAATAATAATTATGTCAGCAATTTTGACTAAACCTTTTTGCCATGTTGGTGCATCCACCCCAGACAGAGAAATTGTTTCAGAAATATTATCATTTGATAAATTGTTTTTTAATTAACAATATTTAAATAAAAATGCCATATATCAACTTGCCACCAGTCATGCTATTTTTCAGTTAACTAGAAAAATAGTTTAGTTATTATTTCATTAACTAATTACTAAACATTATTTGCTTATATTTCATGCGAGGAATGCTCTATTTTTTATTATTTGTTTTTATGAATTTTTAATACTTGATTAGGTAACATGAAAATATAAAAGTATGTCTTTAAAATATAAAATATATTTGATTCTTTTATTTAACAAGTAGAGGGTTCGTTACAAAATGTTGTGGGAAAGTGTAGGTGTAGAAATGAAAAACGATGTCCCTAATTCCTCAACCAGAACGAAGAACTGAACTGCCTATTTTCAGTATAGTTACAATGTTAACACATACCAATTTGTGGAGTGTTTACGTAGGTTCTGTCTTCATGTTTGCTGCAAGGGAAAAAAGACAATGATTCAAAAAGAGACGGGAAATAAAAAAGGGGATGCAATAGAAATGCACGTAACAGAGACAGAGTGCGGTTCTTCATTTCTTCATTATTCTGAGAGAGCAGTTAATAGAAAATCATTTTTCAAAATCTTTCAATTTTATTTTAGAGAGTAATTTTTTATTAATTGCTGTCTTAGTAAATTTTAAAGTGAAATATGATGTAGTGTATTAATGAAAATTTGCTACAATTAACTATTAAATTTATAAATTAAATTTACATCGAAACAATGTCTTTTTATAATATGATCATATTATATTATCTGATGAAATAAAATAAAAAAAATCATTTCTTAACGGATTAATGCAAGATAAACTTGTTTAAATGGATTGGGCAAGTCGACCCACTTAAACAGCCCTAAAGATGGATAGCGAGTGGCTACGAGTGTAGGGGGGGTCCCTCTCAAGGCACCTAATCGGGTGATGAACATAATTTGTGTATTGGAGATTTTATGGCTTTGGAGTGAATGGATTTGAATCATCATCACTCTTGAATAACATTAATCACCTTGTGGTCAAGAAAGATAAATTGAATCATCAGATGTTTTTACGTGTACTTGAAGAAATGGCCCGAGGATAATTAAATCGATTGCTGGAGGATGTGTTCTCACTTATCATTTACAATCTCCCAATCAAAATAACTTGACACATTGTAAAGTAATGTTAACTCAACTGAATATTAAAAAAAAAACTAGTATAAATAGAGAAATTAATATGTTAAATATGTCCTTTTCATATTTATATTAGGAATGAGACTCCCGTGGACCGTGGTTTCCTTACTAGGTCTACATTTTTCTATTTGTCATAGTTATTAGGTCTACTTGAGACCCCCATAAATAAAGATGATAAATATACATGCTATTGAACTTGGTCTAATTAAAAGACGCTGGCAAATATAGCTTTCTTTCAAGCATAGACTCGTAAATATCAACGTCAACGGGCTTTGTTAGCCAACTAATACTTTCGTAAACATACAAGTAGAGGAAAATGCATGAATATGCACACTAATATAAACGGATGATTTATAAATATCAATGAATTTTTTTAATAATATCTCAATAAAAAAAACATGCGCACATGACACATCTTAATTTATATTTATTTTTTATTTAAATCTTATCAAACGTGCGACTATCATGAATCGTAGTAGTGATAATAAAAATAATAATTGAAGAGGATGACAACTATAATTCATAATTTGTATTAACATTAACTTATTTTATAGAATTTTTCCCTCTTTTTGCAGTCATACACAAATGAAAGAAAATTATTATTTCTCGTAAAAAAAAAAATTTCCAATCATTCACAAAGGCAAGTCTAATAATAATAATAATAATAATAATAAACTATAGTTTAGGCGAGGAATCAGTGCTTTGTGAAATTACGAGTTGATGGGCAGTATCCACATCAGTCAAATTCAAGGTTTTGTATGGAAACAAAATGATCATAGAAGCCTTCAAATGGGAGGGTTTCTTGGCAACTTCCAATTGAAAGCTTGCATTTATTTTGGTTTGGTTCCCTCGCCCAAAAAAGAAAGAATACTCAGTGAGTAGTTGCGTGTGACACATACACCCATGGTAAACTTGTTTCCATAAGAAGCAGGTATGTTGACGATTTGATGAATCTTTTTTTGTTTTGCATTCTCGTCATTGTCATTGAAGTACTGGTAACAATTTGTGTGCTGGCAATAAAACCGAAAACAAAATAACTAGGAGAAAACAAAGTATAATGTATTTAATTAAACCTTTGTTCTGCAGATTCAGGAATAAATTGAGGACCTTGACCCCTTGATATAAGTTTATTTATAGCCACCAATTTACATGACTGAGTGGCTATTCATACTCGTGATGTATAGTAATATAGTTTCATGCAGTTGTTCCACGTAGCACTAGATTTTTTTTTTTCTTTCAACTTGATCTTAATTATTTGGGGACACAATTTGGCACGAGAATAACTCGATCTGTGTTTGTTACTCTGTTCTCTTTGGGTTAAATAATAATAATAAAAAAGTCAAATTAGAAAATGAGGGTTATAAAAAAAAAATCGAACTCACAGCTACATATGAAGAAAATAATTTTTGAATAATGTTGAAATTTAATCCTGTTTTTTAATTTAGAGTGTTGATACATTATATATATATATATATATATATATATATATATATATATATATATTCAACGAAGGCAAAATTTAATAACAAAACAAAACTATTTAGGATATGTTTCTTTCCAAAATTTTAAAAAAGAGAAAACTCTTTTAAAAATTAAAAACAAACATACTCTTAATCATTTTATGAAAATAAATTTTTTCGTCATCCTCGTCATGAACTTGAAAAACTCAATTTGTAAGAAAATTTGAACAGTAGTTAACTTCTCAGAAAAATATGATGAATGCTAATAAATATAATAAATTGAAACAACTCTTTAATCTTCCTAATTATACGATACAATTTATAGGTCCTAGAAATACAAGTATCAATTAAGAGAATGACTAATTGAAAATTTATTTATTCCAAAACGCTCCTTAATCTTAAAAGTTATAACCAACTTAAAACTCATTAAAAGAGCTCACACATTTACATTAATGATAGAGCAACACTCCAGTTTCTTAATGAATCTACAACAATTTTTTTTTTTTTTTATCATCTCTGACCAAATCTCCACAAGTTGTCAAATTCATTTTTCTCTATGAACTGAGTTATCCACGTTCAGCTTGTACCTACGAAAAAAGGAAGGACTCTAGCCAACCATAGTTTCACTCTTACAAGTTTTGTGAATAGGAGAAGGAGACAACAAAAAACATGAAGCAATATATTCATATTGACAATTCATCAAGCTGATTTAGATTAGAGGATTTTTTTTATTATTAAAAACTCACTTTTTCCTAAATAGCCATAACAACTAAATAATAATACCAAATTTAATATTCCAATTATTTACTTCATTTACATTATTCTACCTAAGATTGAAAATTAACCATTTAGTTGAAACCCAAGCTGAACAAAGGAACTCACATATTAGTGTTGATTAAACTATTTCAAACTTAGAAGCAAACTCACAATCATAAAGGGTATGTATATCAGATTCAGAATCATTATTACATCTCTCAAACATATTAGAGTTGGAAAATTCCATTTTAGTCCTTTCTTCATGGTTAAAATTTTCTCATGAGCTACTTTCCAAAAAAAAAAAATTCTAAAAAAGCTTTGCCACTTTCAAATAATTTTAATAATTCAAATTCAAGACACACCTTATCATATGTAATGAGATAATATGCAGATTTCGGATTAAAGTTACCATTTAAAGAAGGAAACTCAATTGTCACATTAAGATCACTAAAAACTTCAAGAGAAATTAGACCTTTTAAAAATTGTCTAGTATTATCTAAAACATAGGAGGACAACTTTTTCCAATCTCAATCATTATTAGAAATAAAACAAGCTGCAAGAAGATTCAGAAAAGACTCGTGGATACCAAGATCAATTCTATAAACATAATAATCCAAAAGTTAATCCAAAATTTAGCTTTAAAACCATCTCTTATGATACAAAACAAACTTTTTTTCAGACTATTCCAAGCACCTCAAATATCTTTTTAACTAATGAAAGTAACAACTAATGTAAGTATAACAAGAATGTTATCTAAGTTAAATTTATACTTGACTAACAACACCTTCACCTCGAGTTTATTAAGATTATTAGTCATTCTCTAACCTAGTTTAATCATATAAGCTAAATTTATATTGTGAATGTCTTTGAAACTAAGGTGCCTGAGATTTGGGTGAACAAATTTCCTTTCAGGTTACTAAATGACACTTTTTATTTGTAGAAGTAGAGACCTACATAAAATTTTTACATATTTATTTATCTTTTCACAAATACCTAGAAGGAAAAGATGAGTTTGTGTGATATAATTGAGAATACTCATTATACTAGAATGAGATAAAATAGTTCTCCTAGTAAAAGAAATTAAATTAATTTTCTAATTAAACAAATTCCTTCTAATTTTATCTAGTAAGTTTAAGCATATATCGTTCTTAAAATTTTTAATAAAAATGAAAATACCCAAATAATACTTTTTGCCTTCAGACCACTTGATTCCTAGGGACTAACTAATCAAATTCCTCGTCGCAATGCTAATATTTGTTGAAAAGAAAATTGAAGATTTATCATAATTAATTTCTTGGGCAAATGCAAAACAAAATAAATTCAACATGGTGTAAATTATATGTACTTGATTTAAAGAGATTTTAGCTACCAAAGTCAAATCATTTGTATAAAACAAGTGAGAAATATTTGACCCCTCCCTCCCAAATTAGAATAAATGCCAATCTCCGGTCTGAACTTTAGATTGAGTATACATAGTTAACTTTTTTAAGCACTACATAAAATATAAGAAAATAAAGGATCTTCTAGAAAAATTCTCTTAGAGGGCAAAAAACTATTCAAAATATCCCATTGCAATTAATTTGAAAAGAGAGAAGAGAAAAAATAATTATACACTAAATCAATCCAATTTTTACTAAAATCTACCGTGTCTAAAGTTTCTATAATGAAACTTTAGCTAAGCTTATCATAAGCTTTTTGAAGATTAAGCTTTAAATTATAAACTGATATTTACCTTTCAAATTTTTAAAAGAATAAACAATTTTTCAAAAGACTAAAATATTATCTATATTTTACTTATTAGAAATAAAACTATAGATCAGTTGTTTTTGAAGTTAATGTAAAAAATAATTTAAATATAACTTTTTATATCAATTACTTTTTTTGAAATCAATGTAAAATATTACTTTTTAAATAAGTTCTTTTATAATTGATGTAAAATCAATTTAAAATGCAATATTTTAAAAATGCGTGCCAATAAAACAATATAAATTAGAGATGCTAAACACTAATTCTTACATTCTTAAGCTTATTTAGCATCTTGGCTATGTGATAGACAAACATAAACTTTTATCATATCCATCCATATACGTAATGATTTTAACTTATTTTATTTTGTATTTTTTTTCTTTATTAACTCAATTGTTTTAATATTGATATTAATGAATATTGTATATTTTTCATTTATAAACTTAACAAAAAATAAATTCTTAATAAATATTAAAAATATTAATTCTATTGACATCATTTATGATATTAACAAATATTGACACTTAAAAATTGTCGGTTGAATTTTAAAAAAAATACTAACACCATTAACAAACAGTAACAAAAAAGCTAAATTATTTGTTTACAACAATTAATGTAAAAAATTTTGACTTTTTAGACTAATTGTATCTATATTGACTTTTTAATCTATGTTAAATGTTATTTTTAGCTGACATTTGAATGCCTAGCATAAAATAAATATTTAAATAGAGATTTAAGTTAGATTAAATTTTTAGTTTACACAAATACCTAGTAAATTTTTTAAAAAATTATAAATAAATGTCCAAGCTCAAAATATCATTTAAAATAAACTTATTACATTACGGTTATTACAATTTTTTAGAAAAATACTTTTTTTAAAAAAAGAATTACTTAATTTTTAAGAACGTTCTTAAAAACATTAGTTAAAAATTAATAAATAATCAAAATATATTAATAATATTTGATAAAAATATTTTTAATTTCTTATTTAATATTTTATTTACCTTATTCAAAAGTTATATAACAACATTTAATAAAATAATTAAATAGTTATTTTTCAGAAACACGTTAAATCACCAGCTACATAGCTAGGTAATAGATGAACCTTAATCTATTTCCTCTCATTATGACCCCATTTAAGGATTGTTTGGCAAGTTTCGTTCCAAAATATTGGCGAGAAACTGTCATATATTAGAATCATTAGCAGACAATCGACAACGGACACGACTGGAATTTGTCACAATTAACAAGAATTTAACTGGATTACATGTAGTGACCAACACGCAAATGTTGCAATCCCACTAAAGTTTCTATAATTTGATCTCCACCACCACTTGAATCCGGATCTTTTCATCTTTTCACTAACTAAGTCGGTGCTTCGCCGACGCCAATGGACTCTCTCTCTCGTTTTATTTTGCTTTCGCATTTATACAAAATCTAAGACTCATTTTATTTTCTCTTGTTTTATTTAGGCAGTTTAGTTATTTTTATTGTTGACTACTATTGTTTGAAATTATTGTCGGTGAAAAGTAGATAAAAATCATAATTTTTAATCATTTCATCCTTACATTTATAAATTTCATAATCGTTCACCTTAATGATAATTTTTCTTTGTTTTTTTATTTCTATCTTTTATGGTTATTCTTTTCGAATATTAACGATTTTAAATCTCACCAATCCACAAAAGTGTCACATCAAAACCAGTGCCATGACTCCCAGGCACTATGTGGGGCTCATGGGATTCAAGTGACGGTGCTGGAAGATTCTACGTGGGACACATTGTTTTATAGCAGTATGCAAAGGAAGTAGGAAAGCTCTCAAGTTGCGACAGAGGAAGTATGCTATGGAATAGGTTAGCACGTGGCAACGTGATTTTCAATAATGGTGACTTCAGACAATGTTGATTTTTTATGATAATAGTTTTCAGCAACAGTGATTTGTAATGATGTATGATAGTGTTAAAAGAAGAATAAAAAAGAAATATAATAAATAAATAAATAAAAGTTTTTTAGCTGTTTTTTTTAAAAGATAAATAGTTAAAACGACTAAATTGATGGACAAAAACAAAAAATTAAAAAACTAAAACGTCCTAATAGTAAGAATGTTATTTTGGCCACATAAGTTATTATAGGTGTCAAACAAACAAAGATTAACAGTGTTAATGATTAATAGATTTATTATATGACCGAAAGTGTTAGATTGAATTATAATGACTAATTTTTGACAAAGTTAATGATTAATAGATTTATTTTAAAATTTAAAAAATTAATTTATTTGATAGATTTTCAAGAAATAATTTAAATTTTATGTTAAGATGAGAAGGAGAAATTAGTGATATTAATCTTTGTTTTAAAGTTAAATAAATATGAGAAAAAGAATTAAAGAGTTTTTCTATCTCTTTCTTTCAAAAAAAAACTCTCCTAACTTTATTTTTTTGAAATTTTCTCATTTTAACGAGGTTTAGTAACTCATACAATGAGATTTATTATTTATATTTTTATTTATTAAATTAAATATTTAGCTTGGTTTCAAGTTAGAATAATAAAAAAATTTATTACCTTTCTCACTCATTATTAAATATCTAAATAAGGAAAGAATTTTCTCCCTCTTATTCTCTTATTTACAGCAAAAATTACAAATTGTAAACAAATAATTCAAGAGCAATTTGAGTATTAAATTTTAAGTCTTTTTAAAGTCTTTTAAATGTATTTTTCACGTAACAATGAGGTCAACGTTGTTAAGCAAAAATAACATGAATAGTAGAACAATGTAATAAAAACAATATCAAACTAAATGTAAATATTTACAAAAATGTACTAAACAAGAACATAATTGCAAGAATAGAAAATGTGAAATAGACTAGAAATAAACATACTAGGATGTAAATTCGTAGAAAGATAATATATGACTCTAGGAACAATGAATATGAATGACTTTAAATCTCTTGGTAGCTGGTATTGGACTTGGTGCAGAATTTCAGTGTGCAGAGAGTTTGGACAAAGGTGTATAATGTAAAAAGTCCTTCTCCATAATGTAAAGTTTTGTAATATTTATAAGCAATGTATCTCGATCGCCTTCCTCCTTTCATAGGTCTTTTAATAAATGCTTTTGCACGTAGCTGTCGCCATTGTCCATAACCGCTCATGATAGTGCATGTGATCGTGGTTTCTCTATAACTGTTGTTACTCACGTCGCTCACAATCAATTCTTCATGTCTCTGATCTTCAACTGACGATAATTGCTGATAACTGTTACTTCAAACTTTGTAGTTCTTTCATATCACTTTTTTGAACTCCATCAAATCTTTTGGACTTAGAATAATTTCTTTTGTTGACTCTTATTTTCGATAAGTTTTAAGAAAAATCTGTAAGCTCTCTCTTATCCCTATGAACTTAGAATAATTCTCTTTTCAACTCTTTTTTTGACAAGTTTTATGGGAAGTCTGAGCTCAATCTTATCTTGTAGATTTAGAATAATTTCTCTTGTCTATTTTAGTTTTGATAAGTTTTAAAAAAAGTCTATGAGCTCCGTTTTGTCTCGTGGACTTAAAATATATTTTTTTCTCAACTCCTTTTTTGATGAGTTCTTTAAGAAAAGTTCAAGCTTCATCTTGTTTTGTGAATTTTGAATAATTTTTCTTGTCAACTCCTATTTTGATAAGTTTTGACTCTTTTCAATTTAGAATTTGAAAATCCTCAAAAACTCTTCGAAAGACCATCTTCTTTTCAACAAAGAATGAGCCTTCAAAACTACTCAAAATAGGACATTCTTTTCAATAAAGGATAAGACTCTTTTCATGATCCTCCAAATTTCTTTGAAATATAATCTTTTTGGCACAGAATGAAACTCCTCTCTAGACCCTCCAAATCTTCTTAAAAAGTAGTTTCTCCAACAAAATTTTAGGACTTAGATATTTTTACAAGTCCATAGTTTATCAAAGTGTGGGAAACTAGGATTTTTTTATTTTAGTCAAAATACACAGTTATTTTTTATCACAAAAGTCTAGTAGGGTCCTTTGTAGCCTAAAAAATTTTCCTTTCTCCTAACATCTCTCTTCTTAAATCTTTTAAATTTTTTTCTTTTTTCTCCTTCAAAATTTTAAAACAAAGGAGGATTTAGTCATTTATATGAAAATTACTTGCTGGCAGAAGTCTTAAATTGAAACTAAACTAGTAAACTTATAGGCTGCTGTAAGGAGATTTTGAAATTTCAACCAGATAAGCCAGCTCAATTAATTGAAAAGAGAGATCTTGAGTATGCTGTACTCAACCATGTAACGCTCCATCTTCAATTAAATTACAAATCGACGACAGTGGTGATGACTTGAGGCAGCAAGTCACTGAAGTGCGCACACTGATCGGGATTTTGTATTCATATCTAAAAATTAAGCAAAAAAATTAGGCTAAGCGAGTAAAGTAACGGTGAATGTAGGGATAAGTCAGAAATTCAATACCCTAATGAAACTTCTGTATTTTACTATTTCGTTGACCTTCTGAGTTAATTAATGGGCATGGCCCATCAGTCTTTGTTGCCTTAAAAGTTAATAATAACATAACAGCACCATTTATCAAGCCCAGATCGGAAGGCTATGCGATAAACCAATCCAGCTATTATCTCCTCCTTCCCACTCCACACAACTTTTTAATCAATGATGCCGACAACTGCAAGTGACCAAAAAATTTATTTATCCATTATTATTATTGCTTTAACCATTTTATACATATGAAGAGGAAATTGAAGAATACTTTTAAGGGATAATCCTAGATTCTAGTAGACAATTTACAAATTTTCAATTTTTCATTGCAACAAATTCACAGAACGGTACGTAGCAATTCTGAATCCAAACATTTTTCAAGTTGTAGCCTTCTCACATACCTTCGGCTCAAGGAATTAACACTCCAGGGCCTGGAGACTGATGAAATCGAGCCAATAATAACTAAAGAGAAGAATATCAAATGATTTTCACAAACTATTAAACAAGAGTACAACAAGCCATTTCGTTACATTTTATTTGATTTTTTCATGCTAAGAAATGTTAATTAAAATAGACCTGCTCCACCTCTACGAATTGCATAACTTCTACTTCGTGGATAAATGTGGGGCTTGAGCTTGATCATATCATCTCCAAAGTCACATGGCTTGTCTTCGTCGATCCTTCCAATTGCGACGCTACGACTACGAGGCATTTTGATCACTGGTTGTCTTCGATCACCAAAGCTTTTAAGGGACACAGCCCTTACGAGCTCATTGAAATCATCATCGTTGGTCTCTGAGTTAACGCTAAAGCTTCTAGGAAGGGTACAAACCTGGCCAGAGGGGCATCCCATGGAAACGTTGACGTAGGAGAAGTGTGTGGAGCACTCGATCATGCCTCGTACGTACATGTCCCTTGCCTTCATTAGGAACCTGAAGGGTGCCTTCATGTACTTGCTTAGATAGCTCTCTTTCCTTCTATGGCTCTGTTTTGTCATGGTGTAAGATTTCCTCAAGAGTTCGCAACTGATTGGCCACTTTATATATATCCTATGCTTCCGTATAAAATGGATGGGACAAAAATAATTAGTTGGTGTATCACTTTCTCCACTTCCTCTTTTTAAGTACTACGTATTTTTCCATTATTTCTACTTTTGCATGCATGATTGATTTATTTTTGTCTGACTATTTTTTAATCAAGATATTTTACATTTACCTTTCTTGAATTGATCACCAATCGCATGTATACTTTTGTTTTATATATTAAATTTATTTTTTCTTCCATTTACAACCATACATACATACATACATATATATATACATATATATATATATATATATATATATACTTAAGATTGTGTAATAATTTGTTATAAGTATCTTTTGTAAAAAACAATTATTTTATATTCTAAATATTATTAAGAATAAATATCCAAATTAATACTTAAAATATTTTTTTAGACTAAATTTAGTTTCTGAAAAATTAAATATTATTAAATATTTTTTTATATTTTTACAAGGAGAATTAGTTTTTCTGTTAAAAATATTATTTTTTTTACACTACATCTATCTTTAAAAAAAATAATTTTGTTTGAGTTAAATAAAATCATAAAAAATTATATCACTATTAAAAAGAAGCACGTTTTACTTAACAATATTGCATTTTCAGGCTAATAATTAATTTTCAACATATCAATAGTTTTTGTAAAAGATTATTTTTTCAACTAAATATGCTCTTAAAAAAATTACTCAAGTCAATTTACATATATCCAAATATTAAATTCAAATTTTAGGAACTAATTTGACAAAAAAAAATAACTATTTTATATAAAAAAAATTATTTATGTTTTTCATTTATTTAATAGGCTACATAATTTTTTTGTTAAGTTAAATGAGTATTTTAACAAAAAGACTGACATTTCCCATAATTTTTTTTCAAAAATGATTTAGTAATTTTTATTTTTTTAAAATAAAATTGGAGTTATTAAAATGTTTTAGCATATTTTACGTATTCGCTTATTAATGTGGAAGTTTAAAATAATCTACTATACCTATTTTATGGCTAAAGAAAAAAAAAAGTATGAAATTATTGTGTGAGCATTGAACTTCAAGTGATCCAATGCAAGTTAAACGCATTAAGTTCAAATCATTAGTTCAAATAAAAATGATATTAGGATATAAATGAGGATAGAAAACTATACATATACCGTCTATTGTAAAATTGAATCTCAATTTTGATTACTATTTTATTTTCTTATTATTATTATTATTATTAGTAGTAGTAGTAGTAGTAGTAGTAGTATATAATATTATAATTATAATATTAAAAAATAAAACATTTATTTATGATATAATAATTTAAAATTTTACCATTATATAAAAATTATTCATTAAATTAATAATAAAAATATTTTATTATATATTTTTTAAAACATAATATAAATTAAGTTTTATTTAAATTTTTAGGTAAGAGAGAAGTTAATCTTTTAAATATATATATATATATATATATATATATAAAAGAACTAAATATGAAATAATTTATGAGTATAATTTTAATGTATCATTATTATTTTTTTATACAATCAATTGATATATATAACATATATAAATTTTAAAATAATTATTATAAAAATTAATATTTTCACTAATAAGATAATATGATAATAAATAATAATATAAAAAATATTTTATCATATTAATAAATTTTAATTAAATTTATAATTTATTAATTAAATTTATAATAAAAATTTAATAATCAGATTTAAGTCCAAGTACGCATGAAGTATCCATGTCCATAATAGAGAAATTAACATATTAAAAGTCAATTACTTAAATTTAATAATCAGATTTAACATTAGCGTACAAAATCCCTGTGACGTACGACATTGGACACACGGGGCAGGTATAAGACGCTCACGAATGAAAATTACATAATTAGGAACTGTGAATCTGTGAGGTAGTACAACAACTTTTTGAAAACAAAATCTTTTTTTATAGCATAAAAAATTAGATTTTTAAAGATAAATTTCATTTTAAAATTAATATAAGAATATTTATGATTTTTTAATTATCGCTTCTACAATCAAATAAGTGATTTTTTTATTCATTTAAATAATATAATTTTTCTGTATTTTTCCTTTTATATATATGTATATTATTCTTATTCCCTTACTTTATTTCTTTCCTTTTTCACTCATCATCAAAAGAGAATGTAGTGGCTTCAATATGACACATGATTATATATGCGAAAGTGATAACTATGAATTGCTAGATATAGATGTGTGTAAATATTTGGTTTAAAGAGAACATGAGAGTTTTCTTAGTAAAAACAAACACAGTTTCTTAATAATTAAGAGGGAGGAGAAAAAATGAGGGCTGAAGTGGTGAATGTTCTTGTGGAATTTGTCAATTTAATGACAGGTAGGTATGATTATAAACTAAAAAGACTAGAAGTCACACTAACTGGATAACTTATGAAGACAATAATACATAATAATTACATGTTCATGGGAAGGTGTGACTGTGACGCATGGGATATTATTCCCCCCACTAAAGTTTTAAATTTCAATCTCAGCAACCAAATACTGCTCCATGGTGAAGTAGTTGGTCGAATCTTTTACACAACAATTAGACTTTCTAACCTTATGTTCGAATTTTTCCCAAAATCAATAAAGAGAATGACAAAGTGTCCGTCCGTGTAGAATTATTTAACTTTAAAACCAACGAACCAAAGGAAATGAATGTAAATGAAAGAAAAGCCATGGTATGTTGTAATTTGCTTTTTATCCAGATTACACTTTAAATACATTTTTAAAGAATAACAAAAGGCTTGGTTACATTTTTGTTTCTTTAATTTAGATTATGTGTAAGTAAAAAATAATTTACAGAGTAAGTAAAAAAAAGTAAACTGCTTATTTTTAAAATTGGAAACCTGAAGAATCCGTCCTTATCAAATCTGGAAGCCTAATTACTCTAAAGAAGGGGTTGCTAATTAAGAGCCATTGGATAATACAAAATTCAGGTTATATCTTTTAAAATAAGGGATGGAGATAGGTGGAGCTTGGGTTTATTTTCTCCTTTTTTCGGGTGAAGTTGTGACCTTTTTTGAATCATTCTCTTGCTGGGGAAAAGAGACAACCAAATTCATTCAGCTTAAGTATGTAAACTGCGATTTTGTGCATTAAACGGAACCGGGAATGGGGTGTGGTTCAGGGGATGATTCAACTTTCTCTTTTTTGACATCTCATCGTTACCAAATTTATTGGTTAACCAAACTGGATTATCGTTGTTTCATTGTTTGATTGCTTTGTACGGAAATATTTTTCATCTTGACAACTCAACTAAATTTGATTTTTAACGTGTTCAATTAATTAAGGATGTTCAATGAACTGATTGATCTAAATTGTTCCAATCTATTGAACTATTCAAGAAAGTAAAAAATTAACTCAACCGTTAACTGAAAAATTTAAAAAATTTCAACTAATGACAAATGTCAGTTTCTATGTGTAAAAATAGGAATGGGGATTACAATTTTGCCTTCTTGACAAAGGACAAGATAGCATAATAATAAAGGAAATTGAACTGGGAAAAACGAAGTTGAAGAAAGGGAGAAACAAAAATAGATAGGAAAAAAAAAACAGAAGAGCACCAACAAGAAAACTAAAAAAATTAAAGGAGCATTAGACGAATTGAGAAAGGAACTAGAAAGAATAGAAGATGAAGTGTGAATACCAATTTTTACTTCAAGATATTACCTCTAATTTTTTTTAAAAATAAAATAAAATTATTTTTACAGAAAAATAGAAAATTTTGAAAAAGAAAGAGATCGGTAGGTTGGAAAAAAATTTGTACTTTTGACATTTTACAAAAACCTTAAACATACTCAATATAAAATCTCAAAAAAGAGAAGGGAACAAAGAGTCTTTTTTAAAAAAGAAAAAATTTTTAAGAAAAAAGAACAAGTTTTTTGAGAAACAAAAAAATTAAGAAAACATTTTTTTTAGGAGAGATCTGAGAAAGAAGAAGAGAATAGAGCAAAGAAAAATGAAGAACTAAAATATTAGAAAAAAACTAATACAAAAAAAAAAGAAAAAGTAAAAAAAAAAATCAAAAGAAAAGAAACTGCATTGTTCCAGCTAATTATCATTCTCCTTGCCCGTTATTCTAGCCTCTCTTGAATCATGTCTTGAGTTATATTAAATAAATAATAGATTATGTCTTGAGTTCTGTTAAACAAAAAAAAAATGTAAAGCAAAGTATAAAGATAGTAAAAGTAGTTTACGGGTTAATTAATTAAGTTCTTTTTATTTTTTATTTATTTATTGTTATTTTGTTATTAAAATAAAAGAAAGAAATATTTGATAAAATGAAGCCCGAAGATCTTAAGTCAATACTGTAGTTTTTCATTTCATATGCATAATATATTATTACTTGTATTATTGAAATGAGAAAAAGTAATGTTATTAGATAGGAAGTTAGCATAGCTTTAAAGTAGCATTTCGGAACACACGCTACCAATCTTCACAGTTTATGCTTTCATTTTTTAATCATTATTATTTGTCTATTTTTTTATTATTTATTTTCTTCTTTTCAAACTTTCGGTGTTAGGTAGTTAGATTGCGAACCAAGCAAATGTGAAAATTTTAAGGTTCAAAAATGATTTATTTATTTTAAAATTAAACTTTCTTTTAATTATTTAAATTTTTTTATCTATTTATTTATTTATCTATTTTTAACTTATTTTTTAAGCAAAAATATCTCATTAACTTTTTTATTTTTTAGTTATAAAATTTATCTCTTTCTCCTTAAAAATAATGGAAGATAAGTAGAATAATATATATATACACTATCCATAATTATTCTTATATTTTTTTTTGTTAGTATCTATTCTATTTATTTATTTTTGACTTTGTTCTTTAGCATTATTTCCTTTTACTATTTTGTGCAAATTTAGAATATAATTTAATTTTATATTTATATTTTCATTTCTTTTATAGAAATAAATTATATTTTAAATTTATTTTACAATAAATAAATAAATAATATATATTTGCATTAATTTATAACATTAGCGTGTAACTTTTCTACTGTCGTATGTTATATATTAATAAAGTCTATATATACCTACGTTACTGAAACTTTAGACAATATTAATTTATCATATGTTATTAAAATTTAATTATCTTAATAATTAATCAAAATATATTTCCTATAATTACTATTTTATTAATCAATCAATTTAAATAAAATTTATTTTATTAACATAATAATTTATAATGTTAATATATAGTGACTCTAACTTTACGTATTATGAATTGTTAAAACTTATGTGTATTAACATTATCTTAAGTTTTATATAACATAAATTTATCGAACGAAGTTTAATTTTTTTATTAAATAATTTTATTTTTTAACAATTCAAATATATTTACTTTTTTCATTAAATATGATTAATTTTATATTTTAAAATTTTTTAAATCATACTTCTAATTTTGATAAATTAAATAATTAAACATTTCGTTACTTATCCAACTCACAGTCTTCTCCAAAATCACACACGTACCTATCCAACTCCCACAAACCCACGTATACCTGTGATATGTCCACACCACTCAAAGTAAATGCCAAACAAAAAGTCCTAACACAGTCCAGTACCACATCATAAGAAAAGTCATAGCTGCCATAAGCCCAAGCTCAAAACCTATCATAGCATTTATTATGCATATGTATCCTCAAAATGGAACAATAGTTGCCTTCCCTTTCATTTTTTACTTCTGTTGTTTTATCCTAGTATAACAATGCAAATGGATTGTATATTAATCTTTGAGAGTGGAAATGTTGGTGGGCTAGTTTGGAGTGTATATAATATCGAGGCTTCATTGTATAAATTTAAATCATGCACACTTTGGCCCACTTGTCCAAATGATTGGATTCTAATGTTTTATTTTTATTGTATGGGGATTGGTTCGATCAATACTAGGCTAGCATGAATTTAAGGAAAATTGGTTTTTAACACTCAATTTTTTTTCCAGTTTTTTTCTCTTTTACTTACTTGATCAAATCTGAATTTAAAATAATTAATTTAATCATTACAAGTACATTTATCATTTTAAACAAAAATAAAACACACCTAAAAATAATACAAACAAATGTCTTTTAATAAAAAGTTTGAGAAATATATATTTTTCTCTAAACTAAAAGATAAAAATAATTTAACATAGAATAATTATATTTATCTTGATAAATTAGTTATTTAAAATAACAATGATATTTTTTATTTACTATAACAAATTTTTCTTATTCAACTATTAATTAATCACACATTTATTTTAATTTTTTTCTTTTGCTTGTGCCTTATTCATATTTGGGAAAAACTTTTTTATTACATGGTACAGTACTCTTGAACTTGAGAGAGCATTAAATACCTTTTATTATATTAAGAGCAATAATTCTTTTAATATCTTAAATTATTAATTTTCTATTTGATATAAAATTAATTGTCATAATTATTCTACAAACATATCCATCCATCTTCAGTGTCACTTTAAAATTTACCAATTTTTTCTGGGACATTTTAAAATTCACCTTTGGCTGATGGACAAAGGGCAGACTTTCACATTGGGAAGGGCTGGAGGACCTAAAAAATTTTAGAGAGATTTTATGAATTTCTTTTCCCTCTCTTTGGAACGGTGGGCAAGGGGGAGGATACACACCTGCGTCTTCTTTGTCACCATCTTTTTTCTTTTCTTTCACACACATGGGGACTCATATGGACAGAGTACTACTAGCATTTCCATTTTTTTGGATGAGGGGCACACATTGGTTGGGGGTTGGCTAGCCAAGATATTTGATGACGGAAATGTTCTTGTGGTTGGCGTGCTAATAAGGTTGATATCATTGGAACAACACTCACGGGCAGTAGCTTTTGTGTGGTGGTTTGAGTGTTGCAAGTATTATGAGGCTTCTTTTGGCTACCCCTTATTCAAAAATCAATATTCTATATATATGATCTCCTGGGGATTTGCTTGAATTTTGGAATTTTGTAATGAATGAAAATGATGTGGGACCCGTATCAGTGGTTGCTAAGCAAAGGATAAGGTCTGGTATGCGATCATCAAGAGACTGAGCATAAAAGAAGCATACGCGAGAAGGTCACTAGCTTAAGGTTGAATGGGTTTGAGTGTTGAATGATGTGTTATAAATATTCTGTTAGAGGAATGAGAAAGACATGGAATGATTGAGTATATTTTTCCTCTCTCTCGACTAGTTTCGCTTTTGGAGAATATTCTCTGTTATTTTTTTTCTTGTATTGCCATTACTATTTCCATTTATAGTTGAAGAATAGTATTAATTTGAGTATTTACAATACTAGTTCCATTAATTGTCTTCTCCCTTACCTCACTTACTTCATTCATATACTTTATTACGTTTGTACACATAATATTTTGGAGCTTTTATCTTCTAGAATGACTGACAACACGCATTTTAAGGAACTTTCCAATGACGTTAAAAAGATCTTGGAGCTAATGGAATCTCGCAATGCTGACTACAATATATGTTTCACCACCATTTAAGCAGTGATTGATAATTTGATTAAGAATAAATTTGATATGTGTAACACCTAAATTTCGCTAAGGTTCTAACAACATCAAGTACCAATAACATTCTCAAAGAGACATACACGAACATACACATATATATATATATATATATATATATATATATATATATATATAATCATGCCAATAAACATCACAAGATATCCATTTGACACCCTCAAATAATGTCATAAAGGAATTATCCTCAAATTTCTATATCTCATCATTCAATCATGGACACATTTCAAGAGGTCATAAACATAATTTTTCCTCTTGTTCAATTTAGCGCTATCAATTAAATCCACTATCACACTCAATCAAATGGTGGAGATAAATCATCATGAACTTAAAAAAATTTGAGGAATAATAACTCGACACATAACTCTTTCTAATCTTTCCACATCATCATCAAGTATCTAACTATTATTTCAATGAGTGCTCATGACATTCACTTCTCATTCTAAGCATCCATGTAAAATATGCATATAAAAATTTTGAGGCTTTAAAACTGAATTTGAGAAGTATAAATGTACAATTGTATGAAGAAAAAGAGTAAATCATCCAAACCAAATTGTCCAAAAGTAAGTACAACAGCAAAATAACTCATAAAAGTATAGTGTTTCAAAATAAACAAAACCAAAGTCCTATGAGCAGTGTCAACCCATGACTATATAAACTAATCTATACATAAAATTTCAAAGAAAGAGAATCTTCGCTAGCATCGGATTCTATTTCATCGTAATCAGGCGAGTCGTTCATCGGCTGAGGGCGAGGAGAAGGTGGCAAGTCATCAAGGTCACTATTGAACCATTCGATGGTGACTGATAGGATGGAAACAGGCCTAGCCTATAATATAATTATTAGGCCTAAGCCTGACCTGTTACCTGTTAAAGGCTTTATTTTCAGTCTAGCCTGACCTGTTTAGGTAGTCTGGTCTGGCCTGAAACCTGTTACAAAAATAAAATAAATTTTAATATTAATGAAAATATAAATATTTTATTATCAAATTAGTTTACATATATTTCTACTTTTCATCTGTGTTATTGATAATTATTAAATAATTGTAATAATTTTTATATAATTTATAAATAATTTTTAAAATATTATTTGAGCACTAATTATATATGTTTCATATTAAATAAATTTTTATTTATATTTTTTGATTTATTTTTAAAAATTATTAAATTATTAAAGATTTTAGTTTTTTTAATCATATTTTATTTATTTAAAAATATCTTATATTTAATAAATAAAGTCATAGTAAACACATAAAATTGATCATAAAAAATAACATTCATACAATTTGTTAAATTAGTTGAAAGAAAATGATTATATTTTAAAAAATAAATAAATTTAAATTCAATGTAAAAAATATATATATATATAATAACAATAATAATAACTATTAATTTTAAAAAATAAAATAATTACAAAATATTTTATTTATTTCATTAATATATTATTTTAAATTAATAAATACACGTAAAATTAGCAGCACTCTAACATTAATATAATATAAAAAATATTACTGATACAATAAATTAAAATATATACTTATATATAAAATATAAATTGATAAATTATTTAATAATTTAATTTTTTATTTATGTAAATATTTGTAAAATAGTGAATTTCAAATATATGTTAATAACTATAATTAAAGTATTAAAGATTTAAATTATTTTTTATCATAATTATATTTTGTTTGTGTAAAGACATTTTATATTTATTCAATAAAATCACAGTAAACACATAAAATTGATAACAAAATATAATACTCACAAAATTTGTTGAATCAGTTCAAAGAAAATTTTTATATTTTAAAAAATAAATAAATAGTTATTGTAAAAATTATAGATAAAAAATATTTATATTATAAAATTCAAGGATACAGAAAAATAACATGAACATAGTAAAAATTAATAAAATTTATATTTAAATTAAAATAGCTTATATTTCTAAATTTTTATCTTAATCAAAAAATATGTAATAAAACTTTATATATATATATAATAACAATAATAATAACTATTAAATTAAAAAAATAATTACAAAATATTTAATTTTATTTATTTTATTAATTTTTATTTTAAATAAACAAATATACGTAAAATTAACTACACTATAACAGTAATATAATATAGAAAATATTACTAATGCAATACATCTATATATATATATTATAAATTTTTAAATTAAAAATTAACAAATATACGTAAAATTAACTACACTATAACATTAATATAATATAGAAAATATTACTGATTTAATACATCAAATATATATATATATATATATATATATTATAAATTGATAAATTAATTAATAATTTAATTTTTTATTTATACTTCTTTTTGTAAATATTTATTAATTATTTAATTTTGAATATATATTAACAACTATATTTTTTAAGAAAAATCTATTTACATCTATGTTAAATTCATGAAAAATAATTATTTAAAATTTGACATATTTATTTTTAGATATATTGTTATGTACTGTGTATCTAGTATGTAAATTTTTTTTTTTATAGATACTTTACTCAAAAAAATTACACTAATAAAAATAAAATATATATTAAGATACAAAAAGTATATATTATTATATATAGTTTATTTAAAATTATATTATTTATTATATGGTCCTATTATATATATATATATTGTATATGAAATTTTTATTTTATTTTTTTGTCATTTTTATAAAATTTTAGTTTTGAATAAAATATAATTCATATTTAAAGAATTTTTATTTATTATAAAGAAAAATAATTAAACATAATATATTAATATAATAATTAAATAATAATAATAATAAAATTAAGAATATAAAAAATATATTAATATAATATTATTATTTTAATTTTTAATTTTATTTCGTTTAGTTTTGATTGCGTCTTTTTTTTATTCAAAGATTTAACTACTCTTTAACTTATTTAAATGTAAAAAATATGATAATTTATTATTAAATAAATTTATTATTTAAAAAATATAATCGTGTATAAATATTTTTTAATTTTTAATAGAATATAATTTTTATTTATTATAATTATAAATAAAAAGAATTATAATATAATATATTAATTTAATATAACAAAATTAAAAATATATTATTAAATAACTTTATTATTTAAACATATTTTGATAGCTGTATTTTTAAATTATATATATATATATATAGCTATATTTTTAACAGGCTTTGAAAACAACTTAGGCCTGGTTTGTTTACTTAAACAGACTTTAAAAAAATCCTTGTTTGTTTATTAAAAAGGTTAAGTCAGACCAAGCCTAAAATTCCTAGTGGCTGGCGGTGAACAAGAAACACGTGGAGGTGGTGGTGAATAATAATAGTTTTCTCAAATGGTAAAGATACGGAGATGTTGGCAGGAAGACAACCCCTCCAATAGGGTTTCCAGCTGTCCTCAGAGACGGGTCCCAAATTCAGAGTGACCATTCCTTGGTATATTAAATGGTGTGTCACTGGGTTGTACGTCCATAATTCCTTCCCATTCAAATGTCCCCCATATCATCTCCCATTGTGGATCCATCTGCCACACAGTCATGCAAAACACACAAGAAAATACAAAATAAGAAGATACACAGCAGAAATGGTAAGTCCAACACAAGAATTCACCAACAGTCAAATACCAAAGTTAAGCATAAGTTATGAGTTAAAAAGAAACATTCATTCCAAGATTTCACATCAAAGGCTCATACAATCAGATTAAAATTAGAGTAAGGTCAAACAAAATCAACAAATGAAATGCATGTCGCTCATGTAATCTTTACTCCCTCGAATTTCCAACGTCCCTCAAGTCAAGGTGATCGGAGACCCTCATTCCTTGCAAGCACACAATCATATATATATATATATATATATATGTGTGTGTGTGTGTGTGTGTATGTATGTATATACAAGGATATCCTTCCTTTTAATTTATTTTTATTCCTCAGGAATGAGTTCTACCAAGATCCTCAATAATACTTGCTCGCGTCAAAATTAGTAAAGGTTTGCTGACGATATGTCTCGGCCACGGTGAGCTATTTCGCGCCATTGGGGTAATCCTCTTCACTACCTCCAAGGTTCTTTCCTTGAGCTTGAACACTCCACATTCTCCAGTTGTACCAAACTGTGACCTTGACTCTCCTTTTTTCCTCCATGCATATGAATAATTACATGATAACATTCACACTTGATATTGGTCATCATCCAACACTGTCATTCTTGAATTATACATTCAAACTCCAAAAAAAATCATACTTTGTAATCATCATCACAATCTAATTTAGTACAGCCACTTATAACAAAATAATCAAAATCTAGGTACATAGGGAGTACATAATAATTTTGTTAACTATAATAAAGTGGAAACATTACAGATTTTGAATCTTTTTCTCAAACATATTAAGAACATATTCAGAATGGACAGCCATGCATACACACACGATTTAAAAATGAAAAGAGAAAAGGAAGAAAATGGAAATAAATACAGCAACTCTTTATGAAACATTAGAATGAAAGGTCTATATTCTAAATGAGTATTGTTGAAAACGCTACACAAGACAGCCGCGAGTTTAAGTCCACTTGGATTTTAATTCATAAACTAACAGTCAATAAAAATCTAGGTTAAAAGGTAGAACAAATTATTTGAAATTCAAAATCAATGGTAAGACTTTGAGGTTTTAAGGAAAGTGGTTTATTTGCTCTAAACAAAGTAAAAGCCTGAAAAGAAATAGGTTCTTCTGCTGATTTTTATCCAGAAAGACGTAGATAGAGAGAAAGTAAGTAGGTTCCGTAGAGAAAATAACTTGCAATAGAGTAGATGAATGTAAATCGAAAAGGAAATAAGCAAACTTCATAAAAAAAATAACATGTAGCAACGTATTATCTCAAATTCATCCTTTTTACTCAATTGAAAAGTAAGAATAGCTAAGGACCATGAAAATACTAAGTAATTAGTAACGTGGAAATACACTTCACCCACAATCACAGTCATGCAAGTCACAAAACGTCATCTTTACGATATTATCCAAGTGGAATAGTTGAGGGATGAAAGAAAAATCAATTGCATGTGAACCTTTTAACGAAGATCAGAGACGAGAGTGAGGAAGAAGAAGACGCATGCAACATTCAATAGTATATGTTTAGGCACACACATTCACACGCATACAAGGACTCCCCTTACCTTTTTGGAAGTAAGAATAAGAAGAAAGTTAGAAGCTTGCCTTTGTTCTTTGCAGAAAATCGCCCACAGTGCAATTTTTTGGATGCGGTGTAAATGTTGAGAGAAAAGTGAGGGCGTGAGATGCAAGGGTCTCTTTTGTGCTCCTCTATTCTCCTTGGTAGGTCACAGTGGTGAAGAAACAATTTCAAAAAAAGAAAGAGTGTATGAGGTGAAAAGGGTTTATATATCGTAAGCATGATTTATGAGAGTGAAGGAAAGTGTGAGGTGTAAGTGGTGTCTTTTCATTTCAAAGGGGTGTTATGGTCAAAGAACAACACACAAAAGGCTAGGATAGACATTCATTTTCTCCTCCATCCACTATGTATCTGAATGGGCGTGACCCTTTGCTTGCTCTCATGAAGGGTTGCACCTCCCTTTGAGCATCGTGCATGCAAAACGTCTCCATGATGGACATTAAGTGCAATGTTAATTGGAGAAAGTGGGAAAAGCAAGAATTAAGGCCAGGTGCACGTTTCCACGAGCAATCATCTCAGGAGATAATTCTGAATGGTGGACTAGCCTTGATTGGGGCGAGCATTTAATGCAAGCAAGTAGATTGAATTATTTGAGGAGGGAATAATTGCATGTCACTCCATATTCCCATGGAGGTTTGGACGTGTGTGGGAGGCAAAACATACATAGTTTAATGATGAAATAAATAGGGAAAGGAAAGGTTTTTGGTTAAACATAATTAGGGCGCCATTATTAGGATAGTTTTCAATTAGAGTCCACCTAAATTATCGTGATTTATGGTGAAACGGATGGTCATAAATGGGTTGCTAGGAATTTGAAAATATGCATTAAATATAAATAACAAGGGTTTGATAAAGGTCATTAAGGCTGATTCCCTCTCTTTCTCTTAAACATTAAATGCATTTTCGGTCACCATAATTAATAGGGAATTGGGTAAGTGGGAAAGTGTCGTTTTGTCTTCTTCTTCTTCACATAGAATATAGTATGAAGAAGAGTTATTATCCATAATAAATGGTTAGTTCCTGGTGTGCCTAGTTAATGGAGAAACGAAAAGGCTTGGGTCCATTATGACTAGGTTTAAGTGGACAATAATGGTAGAAAGAGTGTCATTAATAATGGCAAGGTGAAGTGCAAGAGTCACACGTGCACACTTCCCTCTTAAATGGGAATAATATAACATTATCAATAAAAATAGGTTAGAAAAAGAATAATAATAATAATAATAATAATAATAATAATAATAATAATAATAATAATAATAATAATAATAATAATAATAATAATAATAATAATGCATGGTCTACACGTTCTGATCATGAAATAAATAAAAAAATTTGCCTTAGGGCTTGTCTTGCTCTACTAGGGTTTTTTTTTTAAAATTCCTCTACATGACCATGAAGACACACACACACACACACACACACACACATATATATATATAAAGAAAAAGAGTACATTAAGCATTATCACATTGTTGCATAAAAAAAATGCAAGCAAAAACTACAAGCAAAAGAGAAAAAAAATGAATTGAAAATTAAACAGTCACATAAAATAACTTAATCACAATAAGAATTAAATTAAGGTAAAAGAAATCAAGAGAAGGTACACAAACTAACAATCAGGCGATCTACGAAAGTAGACCAAATTTTGAGAATGTTACAATCCGCCATCTAGCTTGATCACAAAGGTGCCTACACTTGTGTTTTAGGTGCATAATGTTAACTCAATTTTCCACACTTTGATGGCTTCGACGTGTTGTAGTGGGACTTTAAGGCCGAGCAATTCTTTGATTATTATGACATACCTAATGATCAGAGATTAACCATTGCTGCTATTCACCTTGACAAAGAAGTATTACCATGGTATCAAATAATGTTTCGATCAAATCTTTTTAAATCATGGACTGGCTTTACTAGAGCTCTTGAGCTTGAATTTGGTCCTTTACCGTATGAATGTCCTGAATCTAATTTGTTTAAGTTGATCCAAACTAGGTCTGTTCAGGATTATTATGTTCAATTTACTGCATTAGCTAATCGAGTCTAAGGTGTCACCACTGTGGCCTTGCTTGATTGTTTTATTGGTGGCTTAAAAACTAAAATCCGTAGAGATGTTGTGGCTCAAAGTCCCACTACCTTAATGAGATTTGGTTCCTTAGCAAAATTGTATGAAGAAAAATATTCTTATAAATCCAAATACTATAACCCTTTCACCTAATTCTAAAACACAAACCATAAACACAAGCTCTCCTCTATTTCAAACTTTGAAACCCACAAGCCTTCCCCCACTTCTTCCAACACCAGCCAATTCCACCTTCAAATCAACCAAAGTTAAAAAAATGCCACTAGCTAAGGTTCAACTTTGAAGGGAGAAAGACCTATGTTTTACGTGTGATGAGAAATACTCACCTACTTTTATATGTCCCAATAAACAGTACTTATTTTTACAAATTCTTAATGATGAGAATGTGATTTTAGAACTTGAGCCTCTAGACAAAAATGAATAACTTGATACTGAAAATTCTCTTGAGCACCATTTATCTTTTAATACCTTAAAAGGATCTTCTACTGTGTGCACGATGAGATTTAAAGGATCTATCAATGGTATCATCGTACAAGTTCTGCTTGATAGTGAAAGCTCTAATAATTTTCTCCAACCAAAACTAGCTCATTGTCTTAAATTACCAATTGAACCAGTTCCTAATTTTTAAATTTTGGTGGACAATGGCAACTCTCTAATTGCTGAAGGGTTAGTCAACAACTTAGAAGTATTGATTCAATGACACGTACTTCAATTATCAGCTTATCTTTTGCCTATTACTAGTGTTGATTTAGTTGTTGGAGCAGCTTGGCTACTCACTCTTGGTCTCCACATCTATGATTACAACACCCTTACATTGAAATTTTACTTGGGTAAGCAATTTGTGACCTTTCATGGTGAAAAATCAACAACAGCTAGTCCTACACAGTTCAATCACTTAAGAAGGATGTACTATACTAATGATATTACTGAACTCTTTACATTACAAGCTGAACCTCCAGTTTGCTCACAGGATGATTGATTGGATTTACCTGTAGACATGAAGCCTGAATTGGCCATTTGCTACACACATACAAACAAGTCTTTGCTATTCCTAAAGGTCTACCTCCTAATTGATCTCAAAATCATGTTATTCCATTTATACATGGCACAAGACCTGTGAAAGTGAGGCCTTATAGATACCTCCATAGCCAGAAGCTGCAGATTGAAAAAATGATTCAAGATATGTTGAATGAAGGTCTTATTGTTCTAAGCACCAGTCCATTTTATTCTCCAATAGTTTTGGTCAAGAAAAAAAAATGGTATATGGAGGTTTTGGACAGACTACAGGGTTTTGAATGCCATCACTGTTAAAAATAGCTTTCTTAGTTTTATAGTGGACAAGTTAATTGATGAATTACATGGAGCAAATTATTTCTCTAAGTTGGATCTCCGGTTAGGATATCATCAAATCCTAATGAAAGAGGAAGATAGACATGAAACAACCTTTAGAACTTACCAAGGCACTATAAATGGTTGGAAATGCCATTTGGCTTGTCCAATGCACCAGCCACGTTCCAATGTTTGATGAAAGATATGTTTAAAGGATTATTGAGGAAGTTTGTATTGTTTTTTTTTTTTAATGATATTCTAGTATATAATCCCTTTTAGAATTCTCATTTGCAGCACTTAGCAGTTGTACTTTAACTATTGCTTAAGCATCAACTATATGCTAGACTCACTACTAGAAAAGTGCTAAATACAGACAGATTTTACAGACAGATTTTAATCCGTCTATATTACAGACGGATTTACAGACAGATTTGTGAATTTTTTTTTTAATTTTTTTCTGAAAAATTCGTCTGTAAATTTGTCTGTAAAATTTGTCTGTATTTCGCCCGCCTTTTGACGCCAAACGTTACAGACAGCAAATGCAGACGGATTTTTCCGTCTGTAATTTGAAAATAGGAGGGAATATTTAAGCGAAAAATTACAGACAGATTTTTTCATCTGTAAATGTGGCGGTTTAATTACAGACAGATTTTTCCGTATGTAAATTGGATTGACGCATTACAGACAGAAAAATCAAAAACGCACCGTTTCATTTAACCAGTTACAGACGGATTTTCCCGTCTGTAATGGCTGAAACCCATAAAACCGCGCCTCCTCTTCCCCTCCCCATTATCACACCGGTTTCTCTCTCTAGCTCCCCCCCTCTCTCTCTCTCTCTCTCAAAGAGCTCAGTGTTTTGGCCATTGCGAGTGATTGGAGCAACCATTTGAAAGTTTTTTTTGCATCATTGTATTCCTAGTACGATACTCTAACTTTTAATCGGTTTAGTTTTTTAATTTTTAAAGTTTTTTAGAGACTTAAAATTTCTAAGATAGAGTTGTAGGATTGGAGATTGTATGACTGGGGGGAAGGGCGTAGAGGTCCTTCTCCGAATCTGATTATTGTGTGCTGTGGGATTGTTTGTGTTTGTGGAGTTTGTAGAATATGCATGTTGTGGAGTTACAAGGGGATGTGCTCTAGAACGGTTTAGGATTGTGATGTGTTTTTGTTTGATGTATCGAATAATTTATTGTTATATAATTTATTAGTTAATTTTAGGTGAAATTTTCATTGTTGTAAAAAAATGGTAAACAAATGTAAGGAAATTAACATGTATTAGGGGAGATTCTGCCAAAATTTATATTAAAATTTTCTGTAATGTTTTTTAGAAGGTTAATACAATATTGTATATTTGTATTAGGTTTATATAGTTGTTGAGGAAGATGTTTCTCAGAAATCGTCAGTGGATGTATGATAGGTTGCACCCAAGTCGAGGGGGAATAAAACCTGAATTCTTTGAGGGTGTAGAGGAATTTATACGCGTATGTTGTAATTCGCAGCAATTCATCACCAATCAAGTCGTTAGGTGTCCATGTTCTAAGTGCAAGTGTAGAAAGTTCTTGGATATTGATTCAATTAGATATGATTTGTATAAGTTTGGATTTAAACATGATTATTGGATATGGACTGAGCATAGGGAAGAAGTTAATTTAGAAAATCAAGTAGGTAATTCAAATATATTACAATCAGGTAGTCAAATATATTTCTTATCTTACCCTGGAAAATGTAATAAAAGTTGGAGGATTGTAATTAAAACTAAACCAAGGGGTCGAATTGAAAGTGATGAAGTAGATGATGAAGATGCATATCAAAATGATGACTCAATTTCTTCACGTGTAGTAATAGACACTGTTGTCCCTCCAATTTTATCTTCTCCTTTGAATGAGATTGAAATAATTGACCCTCCTACCCAAGTTATGAGATATAATGAAATGGATGATATCATAGAAGACGAGGATGAAGGAATTATGGATGAACTTTCATCGAATGATGATGAAGGTAGTCTTGAACTATCAGAGTAAATGAGGTAAAGTAAGTAGGTTTGTCAATTTATTATGTTGCCATGATTATTTAATTTGAGTTATCACCAATATTATTCATATTTTAAACAAATTATAGTATTTGTCTCTAAATATATATATGGTTTGATTCAGATATGGCAGGTAAAGGTAAAGGTAAAAAGGGTAATACTCAGCAAACTGATCGTGGCAACACTTCTTCACCTACCGCTCCGACTTCCACGTCGACACCAGCAATAGTGCAGACCTCCCAGGTTAGGGGACATGAGCAATTTATCATGGTGCCCAATCCTGGGTATATTGCTCCTCCCCCTCCAGTACAGCGAGTTTCACACTCTGCACCCCCTACTACACAGGCCACAAAGTCACCTGCTACACAGGGCACAGGAGATGGATCCACTGCTGTCCCATCTTTAAGCGGACAGCAGTCATCACAGACCCAGACATCAGTGAGATCGTTAGAAACTTTAAGATGGGATGGGTCCACTTGGTAAGTAATTCAATCAAATATGCCTAACATTGCGTATTTTATGTGAATGTTAGTAGTTATAATCCACTTTATATTGTGTTATTAGTTGGATACCACCACAGAAAGGTCTCCATCAGGTCACAGATACGATTAAGAAGATGTTTGATGCGCCTTACAAAAGTTTTGCAAAGGTGCCAAATGATACAAAGATAGAATGGTTCAAAGATTGGAAGGTAATAATAGTGTATTAATTTTATCTAAGTGTAATTACATATGACTGTTTGTACCTCTTCTAATGAAATTGTGTTTCTGTAGAGCAACTTTTCCATTCCCCCTAGGACGAAAAGATGATTTTCAAGGCCTGGAAGAGTCGCACTGCAAAGCGACTAAGACAGATGTACACTGAGGCTCGCCAGGACCCTTCTACTGCTGATTGGATAGCACCCAACTTTCTTCATGCCTTGCAGGAGTATTGGGGTACAGATGAGTTTAAAAATCTCTCTGTAAAGAACAAGACAAATAGGGCATCTAATAAAGGGGGGTCACTGCATACTGGTGGGTCTACGACTTTGGCTGGCACTAAGGCGAACTTGGTATGTGATTTTAAAATTCAGTTGACTCTATCTATAATTTCATATTTGAGATTGTGATTTATTTCTAATTGCAGGAGAAGTCGTTGAAGAGGCCACCTACTACTGGAGAGTTGTTTAAGGAGACACACACTCGCAGCGGGACAAAACCTGTGGGTTGATACACGATCTCAGGCCATATATGTAAGTCATTGTTATTGATAATATATGTTATTATTAGCGACTTATTAAATAGTTCTCCAAACTAATATCTAATTATCTGAACTGAACTGTAGAATGACTATATTCAAAGGCTTGAGGAAGCATCTTCTCAGAATCCAGAGTCAGTAGATGAGGATGCTATGTGGTCACAGACAGTGGGTGGCCTTTATAAAGGTCGCATTTATGGCATGGGGGGCCGCTTTGCAAACTCCATGTCCTCTGCATTTGTCACTAGAGATGCCCATTCTCGTGCACCTGAGGATGTGGAGGACATGGTCCGCACTCAGGTCCATGCCCTTAATGAAGAACTCCAGAAGCAGAATGAGGAGATGTGGAAGAGTAAAGAAAGTGCATGGAAGAAGAAGTGGGCAAAGAAAATGGAGAAGAAGATAGAGAAGAAGGTGGCGTCGAGAATGCAAAGGGAGGTCCAGCAGCAGATGACGCAACAGCATATGCAAATGTAGTAGATGCATGCTTATTTTGAGTTCATGAGAGCAAGTAGCTCCATACCTCTTCCTCCTCCTCCACCAGCTCCAGTACCACCGGTTTTCACCTCCATGGATCATTCCTCTACTGACACCTCTTCTACTGATGATGATGCTCCTTCGGATTATGACTTCACAGATTATAATTGATGAAGACTTGTATTTTATATTTAAATGTATTTATTTAGATGCTTTTTTGTCTTCCTTTGTAATAACATTTAAATTTTATAAATCATTTTGGAATGTTTAGATGCCGAATCTATAGTTTCTATTTTATTTATAAATTGTAATAATCAAGAACAGCAGGAAATAACTTTCTATATAAATAAAAAAATATCAATAATAGTAAAATATATCACCGACGAATTACAGACGAAAAAATCCGTCTGTAATTCTTTACCGACGAGGATATTACAGATGGTTTATGTCCGTCTGTAAATTCGTCTGTAATAGAAAAAACCGTCTGTAATACTCTAAAAATCTGTATGTAAATCCGTCTGTATAAACAGACTTTTTAGTAGTGACTTTCTAAGTATTCATTTGTATTGCACAATGTTGAATATCTAAGCCATTCTGTCTCTGGATCTGGGGTGTCCTTGGGGAAAGACAAGGTTAATGATGTGTTGGAGTGGCCTGTTCCTACTAATATCAAACAACTTAGAGAGTTTTTGGACTTCACAAGATACTATCGAAGATTTATTAAAGGCTATGCTTCTATATAGCTGCACCTTTGACTAATATGTTAAAAAATATAACTTTCAATGGTGCAGTGAGGCATTGACAACATTTGATTTACTTAAATCAGCCATGACACAAGCGACTATCTTGGCATTACCTAATTTTAACAAACCATTCACATTGGAGACTGATGCTTCTGGATTAGGCATAAGGATAGTTTTGAGTCAAGATAATCACCTTATTGCTTTTTTCTCTAAGAAATTAACTCCCAACTTGCAGCAGAGGTCAACATACACAACAAAATTTTATGCAATCACTAAGGCTGTTGCAAAATTTAGACATTACTTGATGGAACACAAGTTTGTAATTAAAACAAATTAGTTTGAGGAGTTTGACTAACCAAGCCATCCAAACTCCTGAGCAGCAAAACTGGCTTCATAAATTACTTGGCTATGACTTTATCATTGAGTATAAACCAGGTAAAGACAACATTCTTGCTGATTCCTTGTCCAGATCATTTCATATGGCATGGTCTCAACCTTAATTTCAAATAGTCACCAAACTGAAATAAGCCATACTAACTGATAATAAGTTACAAAACGTCATAGAGTTATGTTTGACAAATAAGCCTTCCGATCTTCATTACATGGTGCATGATGGTCTATTATATTAGAAGGGTAGATTAGTTCTTCCTGATGATCTTTCTCTTAAACAACAAATTGTGTATGAATGTCACAATTCATTGGTTGGTGACCATGTTGGTTATGCAAGAACCTTGACTTAGGTTATTGCTCAGTTTCACTGGCAAGGCATACATAAGTCTATCAAGGTTTATGTTCAGAATTTCCTAGTGTGTCAGCAAACAAAAATTGTCCCTACAACGCTTGCAGAATTGTTGCAACCTCTACCTATTACAGATAAGGTTTAGGAGGGTGTTTCCATGGACTTCATCACTGAGTTATCCTTGTCCCATGGCTACACAGTTATTATGGTTGTAGTAGATAGATTGTCCAAGTATTCTGACTTCTCTAGTCTGAAGGATGATTATACTAACAAGGTTATAGTTGAAACATTCATGAATACAGTAGTCAAATTAGATGAATTTTCCAAGACAATTGTTTCTGATAGAGGCAAGGTTTTTATTAGCCAATTTTGGCAACAATTGTTTAAGCTGAGTCACACATCCTTAAATATGTCTACAACATACCATCCTCAATCTTGTCAATAAATGCCTTAAAATATATCTCATATGCTTCACAATAAATACCTTATATTCACCTTTATCTCTTAATAATCAAGTAGCTTATCATTTGACACAAAATTAATATTTATTGTTATATCTTAAAATACAATCTTTAATTTATATTGATCATCAACTGTACTACTTGTTTTGATTTTAATTTCAACTTGAACTTCTACAATGTCATTTTTTTCTATATTTTCAATCATGATTTATTATAGCATCAAACTATTCATAATTAAATAAAATAATTGTTTATGTAATTCTCTTGCGTATTCAAGTTGCAAAATCTCTTCAATGACACATTTCAATAAAATAATTTTTATCCGAGGTAGATATTAAATAACTATTTAAATACAAATTAAATTACATTTCAATAAAATATGCATATATGCAACAATTAATTTTTTTATTTAAATATCAACTTGTACAAGTTTCAATTAAGCGAGCAGAATAACTAAAAATTGATAAATTTTTTTGAATTGAATCATCTCTACCCTTATCATAATTTCAACTATCTTTATTATTTAACATTAGATTCAAAATAATATGAAGAAAAGTGAAGTCTCTTGACGTAAATATGTCTCACAAATGGATCTTTCCACTCATGATTTAATTTTAACAAGTTATTTTAAATTATTTAAATTATAATAATATCATTATATTGTCAATTACAAATTAAAAAAAATTATAAAGTTAATTTAACAAATATTTAACTACTAAATGGATAAATTCATTGATATTAAACATTGACCAACTTTTGCTTCACAAAGTAAATAAATAGGTAAATATTTTACGGAGTTAAGAAATTTAAGTGGGAAAACTTGTTCTAATTTACATTTTGTAATGAAATTGTTTTGTTTCATTAACAACAAATTATCTACTCACTGTATTATTAAGTATAAATCCTTAAAATTTTTGCTTAAATAAGTTATAGGATTGCACAGATGATGTAATAATACATTAAAAGAAATTAGTAAGAATTGTTTCATAAATATATTATAATTATTACTTTTCCGTCCAAACAATTTATCTTTTCTTATATTTACACATTTCTATATATTTAAAGTATATTTATTAGAAATTTTTAAATCACTCATGCACTTATACACAACCTTTCTCTGGTACTTAAACAAAGTGAATTTTATTTTAGATATAACAAATTTTTCATTAAAAAGTTTTTATAATTCTAATTTTCTTTTGCTAATAATATTTTTTCAAATCTATTCTTAC
The DNA here is from genome assembly GCA_024086825.1 of Abrus pulchellus subsp. cantoniensis. NCBI lineage: Eukaryota > Viridiplantae > Streptophyta > Magnoliopsida > Fabales > Fabaceae > Abrus > Abrus pulchellus. The sequence continues at coordinate 32,184,054 of CM044049.1, forward strand.
CAGATTATCGTTGTTTTCCTCTTTGATATGCAATATTGTATTTAAGATATTATCAAAAATATTTTTTTTAATACGTGTGATATGAACATTATGTTTTGCTAAATTAGTATTCCAATATAGCAACTCTTAAAACATGTTTTATTTTGTCTAATTATGAGTTTCACTATAATTACAATATATATAAAAGGATTAATTATAGTTATTTTTGAAAAAAATAAACTTCCAAATTACTCATTGAGATTGAGAGTGTAAAAGTGAGGTAAATTAATCCTCAAAAATTTTAAATAAACTCATTAGTCATCAATTTTGTCAAATGTTAAACACTTGAATCTAATTAATATTTTGTATCATAATAATGTTGATTTTATAAAATATTAACTCAAGTCGTTGAAATACAAAATATAACTACTTTTTTCTGTCTTTGAAACATTACATTATAGTGAAAAAAAAAATGACATTAATAATTAATGTCCCAAAAGATAAAAGAGTTTTAGAATGAAAATAATATAAAGAAAGGAACTACAAAAAAAAAAGTGGGGACCTTGGAGATGTCTTCAGAAGGAATGGTTGACAAGTTTGGTGTGAAAGCTTCATCCCAGGTGCTAAATAAGAGGATTAAGGTTCATGCACAAAAAACCAAGATTTGGAGACTAGATTTCACGATTAGGAGAAACAATTTGAGGATTTCCATTTAGTAAAGAAGGATTCAAACATTTAATAAGATATGTTTGTGTTTAAATTCAATAAAATTAGAGAAAGGCTCTGACGGAGGATTCCAGTAAGGTTCATAGAAGGAAGAAAAAGTGAACTTGCAATAGAAAATGTTTTATTACTTAGATATTGAAAGATTAGGAAGTTTTGTTTTGTTTTGTTTTTTTTAATTTTATGAAGCAAAAGCGAACGTTTAGTAATGACACTTTAACTAGGTTGTTTATTATTATTAAATTAAAATTTAAAATGAAACTACTCTCATGTAAAAAAGAAACTTTTAAATCATCAAAATCTAAACAATAAATATATTTTTTTATTGTTAGAAGGATCTATATATATTTTTCATGTAAATCCTTTTATACGTTACATTTTGTTGGTTGATACATAATAAATATTAAATAATATGTTCTTTTCTCTTTTCAATGCATATATATTCATTAGAGAGAGAGAGAGTTGGAGTTTAAGAATGAAATAGATAAAATTTATTAGAAAAAATAATATCTACAATTTTAATCAAAAGAGCTATGGTTGCCGCGTGATGACAATAAGCACTGATATCATTGATAATAATTCAATTTCAAGAAGATGTAAAAAATAAATACTTTATTTTTAATTGAAACTAAAACTAAAAATATTTTAAAATTAAAATTTAATTTAGTTATATGTTAAAAGAATGTATTTTATCTTAAACTTTATATTTGAAAGTAAAAGAAATAGAATCGCCCAAACAAACCTCAGTTTTGATTTAGTTTATATATATATATATATATATATATATATATATATATATATATATTTATTTATTTATTTATTTATTTTTGTCTATATACTTCATAAACTTTGTCGTTTTAGTTTTCCCTTATGATCATTTGAGTGTCATTTTTAAATTTAATACTGTCTAAATGATTAAGCTAGAGTGTTAACACAGTGCCCATATAACTAATTAGAATTCCATGTGAATTCTGTGCTTAATTTATAATTAAATTAAAAATCAATAATATTGGAGTCAAAAATTGAAAGCAAAAAATTACTAAATTTTTGTAGTACTTATATGAGACAAAGAAATTTGCAGCTGACTCTGTGTCTAAATCTTGAGCAAGCGAGTCACGTGTACAAAATTCGCAATTTCTTATTAAATCCTCTTGGTCGTGCGTAACATGATTAAAAACAACAACAACGGAGCCACTGGTTCAGAACTTCATCCGTTGAACAAATCAACTAATCCTTTTCCATTCTAAACTGTGTATATTGTTAATTTAGGAAAAATTAAAACTATGTTAAGGATTTTTAAAATTATTAAAAAGATATACATAATTAATTCAGAAAAACTAAATTTAAATCTGAAAGAAGTAAAATAAAATAGACTAAAGACAAGTATGACTCATTTATCAAAACAATATACTTTTAAAAATTATTTATCAAAATAATGTTGCTCTGAAACATTTTCGAAGGAAAAAAAGGCAGCTAAAATTTAAAAAGAAAAAAATATTGTAAAAAATTTTAATTACTTATTTTAAACATATAAACAACTGATGTTATGGAGGAAAAATACTTAAATGTAAAAGTTTAGTAATTATTTGAATAATTTTTATTTTTCTTTTAAATTTATATAAATTAATGATATAGTTCAACTTGATTGAACTTTTCTAGAAATACTTGTACAAAAGTAATAAAAAAATTCTTATAAATTATAATAGCATAATTTAATTTAATTTATAAAAATATTTTATTTACATGATTATATATATATATATATATATAGATATATTCTAAATATTTATAGAAAAATTTATCTAAACTAAACGATATTACGTGTTGTTGTTCTATTTTTATTAGTTATTGATTTAAATTTTTAAATAAGAAGCTTAATTAACCTAAACAATTACAAAATACAATTACAAGTACTAATATTATCCATAATTAAAGAACAAAATTTTAAAATATAAGTAAACCTAATTAAATTTAGTTTTATACCATACATGAACTATAATTTAATACTTATAATTATAATGTCTTTGATAACTCATTTTAGTTAACTAAAGGTTTTTTTTTTCTAGCTGAAATGTTGTTTACTTGATAAAAATAGTTGTTTTTAGCTTTTTCATATTCAATTTTTTTAAAATCACTTTCATAATTAAAATCATATGAATAAAATAAAATCATTAAATTCTATTTTTTATAATATAAAATTATTAAAATAATAATAAAAATTAAATCATTTTATCTCATTTTATTTAATAAAATATTTTTAAAAATGAAACTAAAAATTCTCAAAACTTAAATTTTAAACTAAAAGTTAATAACACCACTGTCGATATCTTATATTTATTAACTAATTTTATCTAGTATTTTTAATTCAATTAGGTAGCTTAATTTGAATCTTTATTTATTTAACTTTTATCTTTTCACTTGAGTTAATTTTTTAATGTTTAATCTGAACTACTTCATTTGTTAGTTTTACCACCACACCCTTAAATGATAAAGAAATAAATTGCAAACTTTCTTAAACTCAATTCGCTTATCTTGTGTTTGGATAAAGTATTTTTAAATCAATACATTGAATGCATTTAGATAGTAAAAAAAATTAAAATATTACAGAATTTTACCTAAATAATTTTTACGTCAAATAATAAAATTTTTTAATAACTTATTTTTATTTAATAAAATATTCTCTATTTTCTCAATTATGCTTCTTGCAAGATATAGAAAGGAGTTCTCCCCAATAATTGGATTCTTTGTTGATGCTAGCCTTCAGACATATGAAATGAAAAATTCAAAGTGTTTTTAGAAGCATCAAATCATAGTTTTATCTTAAAAATTAAATTTATAAATGTATTTAAATTAATTTTATATTAAAAATTGAATTCAAAACGAATTTAATGTAAAATATTAGATTTAAAATTGATTTCAACCAAGATTAAATTTAAATCAATTTTAAACCAAATTTAAATTAATTTTAAAAAATAAGATAAATTGATTTAAAATTCAGTCTATATAATTAGATTTCAAATAAATTTAGATTAATTTTATACTAATCCATACAAAGCGCTAATTATTGTTATTGATTCATTTTCTCTAAAATTTTAAAATTCTATCCGAAACACAGCTAACTTTTGCAACAATATTTTACCTAAAGAAAGAGAAAAACAAAAGAGGTAAATTTACAATTATAATAATGGTAGATGAATGTGATAAAAATATAAATAAATTATGTGGTATAAAAATAAATTAAAAAATATGATAACTAAATGATAACCACAAACATAAACATAAAATGGAACAAAAAGTTGTAATGAGGACCAATAGAAACAAAATTTTAATTCACTCATGTTATAATTTTGGGTCATTCTATTTTAAAATAAAATTTTGTGGGTTTTTCTTTTTTTATAATTACATATATTTATTTTGTGAGATACATATATCAAATTTTCATTTTAGTTAACGTGATTTTTGCAAATTTTCCAAAATAAAAGAAGGTTCCATAAAAGCGACGCCATGTAGTTCGTTGGTCAAGCAATATTAATTATTGAGCAATGAAACTTGGTCAAAGACATGATTAGCTAGCGTGAATGGCCCATGTGGGCATGTCGTGTAAGTAGGGACAACATTCGCGAAGGACTTGGCTGGGATTATCTAATATGTCATTATAGAGGAAACGAAGAATGTCAGTTTTTTGTATAAGTGATGTTCTAGTATTCTCTAGTTATTCTATTAACTTTTTATAAGAAATATTAAATAAAAAGGTAGATATATTTGGAATCTTCAAATTTTATAATGTTAATTTTAGTCTCTAAAATTAATTCTACATAATTATTAATAATATTTTATTAAAATTAATAATTTTTATAAAATATTTTAAATTATTCTTTTACAAATAACGATAGTAACCCAAATTATAATACATGTCACGTATCGTTTGCAAGCTGATATATTAAACAACTTTTTTATTACATGATTAAAAAATATAATAAAAATTTATATATAATAAGTTATTATTAAAAACTATAGTAAATAATGTATTAATAATATTTAAAAATATAATTTATAACAAAAATTATTATTTATTAGTTTTTTATTGTGTGTAGAAAGATACACATTAAAAAAAAGGATTCAACTAAAAAAGTAAAAGTAAAAGTAAAACATTTTATTGAAGTTTGTAAAATTATATTCCTTCTATGACTTTTATCAAGAAAAGCAGTATTTATCAATTTTAATTATATTCTTAAAATACTAGTTAACAAAACTCAGTTTCGTAATACTTTATTATAATTTTTCTGCATAAGATTTATTTTATCTTATTTTTTCATCTCTTTCATTATCATAAAAAATATTAAAGGTGAAAGACATTGCTCTATTTTTTTAAGAAAATAAAAGTGGAATTTAAATTAAATAAATTAAAAGAGGAGAAATATAATGGATGTAATTAGTTTTGTCCAAAAGAAATGACGCCGTGGGCAAAAGCATTATCCCCTTAGCGGTCCATCACCGTTGGCATAGGTAGTAGAGGTAATTCCCCTCTGAATAGGACACACGAGATGACGCAGTGGCGGCTATTCTTATTCTTCCATAAATCTTTGAGCGATGACTCAACCATTCTCGAATTTCGACCTTGTGTCCTCTTTCACGCTTCACTACTCCATCACTTAAATGATGTGACCGCTCTGTGATAGACAAATTATCGGATACTATAAATTAATTAGCTAATGCATATCAAACAACAACATTATAACTTTTGACCACAGTGGATTGGTCCTCTTATTATGTCACTACTTACAGGATGTAGAATCCGCCGACGGTCAAGACAAAAATCCACGTTTGAATTTCTTCTATTGAGATTCATTCATTCACCAGCTGCCTCACCATTAAGTCGCTGGTCTTTATTGAAATTCAATGCAACACGCGTTAATCGTTGCCCACAATTTATCTCTGTATAAATGTAACACTCAAGTGAGAAGTTTCTTGTTCATAAGTCCTAACTATTACCTTACTAGCCTGTGATCAGTTATATCACTACATTCTTTTTATCATAACTAGAACAGAAAAGCAAAAGCAAGCTTATAGGACGCACCATGGAAGCTTATTCCAGCTCTTATTCGTCATCCAACTCTTCATACTTAACCCAAAACCCTGAGAAATCAAAGGGAATGAAACATGTGTACCCTTTTCAATCCCACAATTCGTTGCTCCATTCCGTGAGGAAGTCACCGGCAAAAACTTGGAAAAAAGCGCCAGTGGCACCAATGCCTCCAACACCAATCAAAGTATACAAAGTGGACGCTATGAACTTCCGTGACCTTGTTCAGCAGCTTACAAGTGCACCAGAGCACAAGCCACAGCCACGTCAGCATCAGCTTAGTCAAAGCAACAGCGCACGTGCTGCTACTTCCCTTGATGTTGTTTCTATGTCTCCTATACAAAATGAATCACGTGGAGACACTGCAGCACCGGTTTGTACTAAATGGTACCATGATTATTTCCAATCTGAAACCTTTGGAACAAAATTTCAGGGGAATAATGATGGGACAATGGCATCGGGTTTGCTGGAAATGAACTTGTCTTCTTCGCCATCTTCTTATAGTAATTGGTGCTCCTTTCCTCCTATGAGCCCCAACACTGTCACCAGTTTGGAAGCGGGCAAGGTTCTCTAGGCTTTTATACGCTGGATTATTTAATTTAAATATGTTACTACTCCATTAGGTGTAGGGTACTTTGTGGACTGCTGCAGCTACTTTGTACCCCATTCTATATGCTATTGATTAATGAATAATTCTATTTTTTATACATTTTATGCTTATAATTTTTCTTACTTATTAAATATTTATGTATATTTTTAAGAAAATAAGTATGTGTATAATATAATATAAGAAAGCACTTTATTAACATATTCTTCTGTCACAATATATGCTTTTCTACTGTTGTTATTGTCATTACATTTATAATTTAGAGTATTATTATCGTTCAACTTTTTTTTTTCGAGAGTCATCTACTGCCAACAAAACTATCCCTTTAATAATATAAACTAGTCCAACCACTTTGATTATTCATATTTTGTCTTATGCAAAATGTTTGCCTTATATTTAAATGCAATAGACGTACTTAGTCGCAATATTTACTCCTTCCAAGCACAGTACAGTCATTATATTGTTCTAATATTGCTTATTCAATGACGTGTTTATGGTTAGGCTAAAAGTTATTGTGTGCATGTTTGGTTTAAAGTTTATAAACAGTGATTTGAATCAACTTAATTTTGCAATATGATTTCAATTGAATGAGTTTGTAATAATCTTTTTACATATTCCTGAAATATATAACTCATGGTTTAACATACCACCTCTTATCTTGCATGGATACGAGCATGGTATCGATACTGAATACGGATACAGTATAAGATATGACATTTAAAAAAAAATAAAAATTATGGATACGTTGATTTAAAAAATAAAAATTATATATAAAATAAAAGAAAAAAAATAGCATATATGATATAACATAAAAGAGATAGAAAGTAAAGATGGAGTCGACATGGAGAGTAAATATGGAGCATAGTTGGATTTAAGATGAAAGTAAAGATGGAGGTCGTTGCCGCTGTTTATCTCAGTCGCTAATGATGGTTGAAGTTTAAGATAGGAGAAAGAGAAAAATGGGTGTACGAAGGCTAGAGGTTGGAGGAAGCGCAGATATGTGAAGGATGGAGGGAAGAAAAAGAATCGGTAAGATTTTTGAGAAAAAAAAAAAAACCTAAAACCTAAAATTTTGTTCCATCTCTAATTATTCACGTATGATCTATTCAAAATTATTTTTGTTTCTCTTTTGCATTGAGTTGAGAGGAAGAGGAGTTATTCACATTCTTTATTTTTATAATCCATGAAGTAAAATTGATTTTGTTGCAATTCTCTCTGTAGAATCCATCAACTAAGAGGATTTTTTTTTTCACTTGTAAAGAAAATTATATTTCTTTAATTATTTTACTTTTGTTTTCCTCATCTTTAGTCATGTTCTTGTTTAGATATGATTACATGAATGAACCATCAACTTTGATACTGCCGTTAAGGAGAAAGAAAGAAATCATATGCATTGTTTGTTGTTTGTTCCTAGAAGCACCTACGTAAAAAGAATAAGAAACACAACAAGAAAAAACTTGATTGGTCACTGAATTTAGCGACCAAAATAAATCTGTAGAAATAGTGACTAATGTAACTACCGAAACTAATTCATTGCAAATAGCAACTGAATTTAAAAATTGAAACTAATCTGTCAGAAGGATGTTTTAATCGTATGGTTTAATTTATGGGTGAAGTCATGCCAAATGAAAATCGAATAGCTTTAAATCTTTATCGTGTTAAGAAATCAGTTGCGAATTTGGGATTGGGTTGTATAAAGATTGATTGTTGTCAAGATAGATGCATGTTGTTTTGTAATGCTGATGAAGATGATAGTGTTACAACTTGCAAATATTGTCACAATGATTGATATAAAATAACTTGTAGAAGGGGTATTAAAAAAAAGTCCCTATTAAAAGAATGTGATACTTTCCAATAACTCCAAGACTTCAAAGATTGTACTCATCAATGGCTACTGCATCACACATGAGATGGCACCGTGAGAATCACAGAGATCCTGGTGTGTTGTGTCATCCAGTAGATGGAGAAGCTTTGAAGCATTTTGATATCATGTATCCTGAATTTGCTAAAGATCCTCGAAATGTTAGATTGGGACTATGTGCAGATGAGCTTAATTCTTTTGGACAATATGGTAAAGCTTACTCATGTTGGCCAATCATTCTAACACCATGTAATCTTTCACATGGAATGTGCATGAAAAGAGAGTTTATGTTTCTTACAATCCTCATTCTTGGTCCAACAAATTCCAAAAGCAAGATTGATGTGACATGCAACCTCTCATAGAAGAATTGACAAGTTTGTGGAATAATGGCATCTTAACCTATGATATATCATTAAGACAAAATTTTAATATGAAAGCAGCTTTAATGTGAACAATTAATGACTTTCCAACTTATGGTATATTGTTGGGTTGGTTAACTGTAGGTAGACTTGCTTGCCCAATATGTATGGAACATACAAAGGTAAGTCATTTAAATCATAGTATAAAAACACATTCTTTGATTGTCACCGTCAATTTCTTCCAAATGATCATCCATATAGGAGGAATAAAAATACTTTCAAGAGACGTTAAGATGTCTTCTCCCCCTTCTCGTTTGTGTGAAGATATTTGGAAGAGAATTTCACACTTGTTATTCATATGGGAGTCTCAAGGGAGAAAGTTCCTTGAGTTTGGTAAACATCATAATTAGACTAAAAAAAAAGTATATTTTGGAAGTTGTCTTATTGAAAAATGCATATTCTTCGTCATAACATTGATGTCATGCATACTAAAAGAAATGTGTTTATGAATGTGTTTGACACTGTTATGGATATTAAGGGTAAGATAAAAGATACAGTCAATGGAATATTAGATTTAGGAAAATTATGCAAAAGGAAGGATCTTGAATTAAAAGATGTTGGAGTGGCAAATTTATTAAACCAAAAGCTAAATATGTTTTAACCAAGTCAGAAAGCATAAATGTATGTAAGTGGATTAAACAACTTAATTTTTCAGATGGTTATGCATCAAATTTAGGTAGATGTGTTGATATTAAAGAAGCAAAGTTGCATGGAATGAAATGTCATGATTGTCATGTATTCATGTATCGATTACTTCCCATTGCATTTGATAGTTTACCAAACACTATTTGGAAACCACTTGTGGAACTTAGCCAATTTTATAGAGAATTGACTTGCACTACATTGCACATAGACAAGTTGATAGATACGAAAAGTGTTATCCCTGTGTTATTGTGTAAGTTGGAACAAATATTTCTGTCAACTTTTTTTGATTCGATGATGGAACATCTTCCAATTCACTTGCCCTATGAAGCACGAGTTGGTGGTTCAGTTCAATATCTTTGGATGTATCCATTTGAGAGGTATAAATTTTTAAAATATCTTAATATAAAGATATTTTTGTTTATCTTTATTACTAAATGTTTTAATAAATTATAATGCATGAAATTTAGGTTCTTGTGATCTTTGAAAGAAAAAGTGAAGAACAAGACCAGGATAGAGGGTTCCATTTGTGAAGCCTATTTAGTAGAAGAAACATCTACTTTTGCTTCATTTTACTATCCATCAAGCATAGATTCAAGAAGGACTATAATTCCACGTAATTTTGAAGGCGAAGGTTGTTCATCTAATCCTCCAATCTCTATTTTTAATTATTCAAGACACAGTTGTAGCAAATCCTATCAATATTACTTAGAAGAACATGAGTTGAAAGTTGGTCATCTATATGTTCTACAAAATTGTGAAGTAGAGTCATATTTATAGTAAGTTGATCAATGTCTTACTACATTCAATTAGATGACCTTCGCTATATATTTTTTTGTTTTTACTCCTAACACATTTTGTTTGATATTTGTAGTATTTATGTTAAACTCCTACGAGAGCTTCAACATGATATTTCAAACTCTTAGATTGATTAAGAAATTGCCTCTCATTTTCCTAGTTGGTTGAAAGGATATGTACGTCTTATTTTTTTTTCTTCAAAATAATATTCAAGTAATGTTATACTTAAATTTTTTTTATTATGTTTAATTTTACATTTGATAAATAGGTTCAAAATCCACAAAATCAAATTAAAGAACCACTATTAATTTCATTGGTATGGGGACCATTAAGAAGGGTTAAGTCTTGGCCTATTTACATCATAAATGGGTATAAATTTCACACAAAGGCATGGAATGAAGGCATGAAAACTTCTAATTATGGTATTTGCATACGAGGAACATGCGGTGCATTAGAAGATGACTTTTATGGAATGTTGACTAATATTATTGAATTGGAGTATACTAGCATGCCCATTAAAAAGATAGTACTTTTTAAGTGTGAGTGGTTTGATAATACTTCATATCAAGGGACAAAAGTAAATAAACAATATGGAATTGTTTAACTTACGCAATCACAGAGATATAAGGTGTATGACCCATTCATCTTTGCACAACAAACAGAACAAGTTTATTACACACTATATCCAGAAGGACAGCGTAATTGAGTAGTTGTCATAAAGACTAAGGCACGCAATGCAATAAATAATAACTTGTTTGATAAAGTTGACATTGAAACTCCATATAAAGAAGTGCATGTTGTTGATGACCTTCATGGAATGTTGCAAATTGATTCTGATCTTTATGATGATAGTCTTGCTGATCTTAGTGGTGAAGGGGACGAAGTTGATGTTGCATCATTATTTAATCAACAAAATTCAGATGAATAGAATGATGATACATCCTCCTCAACTGAATGTGATAGTGAAACTCATAGTGAAAGTGACATTAATACCAACTTAAGTGATTCACTGTCACCTTAGGTAATTATTTATTACATTATATGTCATCTTTATAATTGCATAAAATTTACCTATGCTGTTTTTTCCAAGGAAACATATGGCAGACAATAATAGTAGAGGTACAAGTCAAAGTCAATTTCGAAGTCGTGCTAGAGGTTATGTTCAAACATCTTTTCCACAAAGCATATATAATACACCTTGCTCGACAGCATCACATACAGATGTTGAATCAGTTCCATCTATTCCTCAAAATTTGGGGGGCAAGACTACTCCTACCAGCACATAGCCTCCTTCAAGAGAATTATTGTCCGAGCAGTGTATGACTTCACTGTTAGCAATCCCTAGAACTACAGATTCCACTGATAAGAAGATATGGCTTGTCCTAGGAGCCAAATATGAGTAAGTTAGTTTTGATATACACATATTATATCAAAATATTTTTTTTATAACTATTTAATTCTATGATATCATTATTTTTTTTTTCAATAGTTATCTACCTTCAGATGGTCCTTCGAAGGTTATTTCCAAAATAATCAAGTCTAAGTTTGATAGTCCATGGCCTACTTGGACCAAGGTGCCATAAGAAGTGAGGAATATGTGGTCTGAAGGGTTTAAGGTAACATATTTTAAAGTCATTATGTTATATAAATATTAAACACCTCAATTGTCTCTAACATGTAAGCAATTCTAAAATAATTGTTAGACATATATTTTTTGGGGTGATTATCTTAAATATTAAAGGGAGGGGGATAGTTTTAACAAAATTACTCCTGTATTTCATGTTATTAATGACTCTTATATATGTTATTGTATATCTCTATTTGATTTTTTTTATTTGCAGAAAACATACAAATGTCTCTCTCAACATAATTGTATCATTAGATCTATATTTGAGTATAAAGGCTCCGTGATTTTAAAGAACATAATGTCTAAGCTACAAAGGGGTAAAGATAAGGGCCTTTGGATCACTCCTGATGTTAAAGAAGAGCTGCACACTTATTGGAGAGGAGAAGAGTTTCAAAAGAAAAGCACTATTGCTAAACAAAATAGAGTTGTTGATGGTAGAGCATCTTTGTACACCGGTGGCTCTGTATCTGCTGTTGTGCATCATGATAGAATGACAATTATTTAAATTATCTTTTTCTTTTCAATAATTTCCTTCATTAGAACTTTACACTTGTATTATTATGCAGACTGAGTAACTTAAGCGAGTTCTCACAGCATTTGATATAATGGGAAAGACAAAAAAGAATAAAGCTGGAGAATGGGTCAATGACAAAGCCAAAAACATTGCAATATATATCTTTCTAAATATTATTTTTTTAAAATTTTAGCCTCGCTTTTATTATAAATTATGATTAATAAGAGTATTAATTTTTGAGGATGAGTTTATTCGACGTCAAACTAAAGCCCATGCGCATGACAATGATGATCATGGTGAAGAATGTGCCTCAGGTGACCATTCTGTAGCTGCTAACAATGCCATTTTTTTAGAAGTTGTTGGAGGAAAAAACAAGAAAGGTCATGTGTATGGGTTAGGACAACTAGGTGAAGAGTTTGTGACATCATCCTCTCCTTGTACTCAGTCTTATCCTAGTTCTAGCGTTAACTATCAGCAGATCATTGCCAACCTTAATGCAGAATTAGCAGCTAAGGACATACGCATTGATATTATGCAATTTGAATTATAGAGGACCAATTCAAAACTACAGAAAACTGAGATCATTCTCCAACAAGTTGTTAAATACTTGAAAATTTCTACTAGTACCCAAATGGATGATTCTCATGTTGATGTTGATGATGTTAGTTCTCCTCATGATGACATTGATCCACATTCATAATTTAAGACTTTCTTTTTCTATTTGTTATGTCAATGTTTGTACCTTTTTTATAAAATGAGCTACACTTTTGTTATGGAGTGAAATATATATTGTTATGAATTGTAAAATGCATTTTACTTCTTTAGATGTATTTTTTTACTGTTTGTAAAATTTGACTATTAGCAGGTTTTGTTATATATTATGTCTTATATAAGCATGTTTTGTTATATAAATAGGTCTTGTTGAAAAAAAAATTAAAAAAAGTAAAATTATTCATTATAGTTAGCCACCGAGTTTAGCCATGAATTTAGCAACTAAATATTTGATAAAATTTAGCTACCAAAATAGCAACCAAAAAAGGTAGACGCAAAATAGCAACCAAATTAGCTACTAGCAGAATACAACTAATTAGCAACCAAATTAGCAACTGAAATTTGTGGTTGCAATTAGCGACCTAATTAAGTGGTCACAGTTAGTAACCGAAATAGCTACCACCTTGATGGTGACAAATAGCGACCAAAATTAGCAACCAAAATTAGAGATTGCAATTAGCAACCAAATTAGCAACCAAAATTTGGGGTTGCAATTAGCGATCAAATTAGGTGGTCATAGTTAGCAACCGAAATAGCTACCACCACGATGGTGACAAATAGCAACCGAAATTTGAGGTTGTAATTAGCAATCTAATTAGCAACCGAAATTTAGGGTTGCAATTAGTGACCGAAATAAGTGGTCACAGTTAGCAACCGATATAGCTACCACCTTGATGGTGACAAATAGCGACCAAAATTTTTCAGTGGCTAAATTCAAATTTCTACAACCGAATACATTTTCGGTCGCTAAATATCAGTGGCTATTTTGGTAGCTAAATAAATTGGCAACCGATTTTTATATTTTAGCCACCAATTTTGTCGGTTGCTAAATTCACTTTTTCTTGTCGTGAAAATAAAAAAGAAAAGAAAAAGTTTAATGTAGTTTGACACTTCTTATTTATATTCATGAACTTCTAATATAATTATATTATTTTGTAATTTTTTATTGGATAAAATAGTAAACACTCACCTTTACAACTTTTGTACTAACAAAATTATAAACACTGATCTAACATAATTTTTTGAGCCTCTGATATGTTTAAAGGACTAGATATTATTGTGGTAAGATAAAAAAAAAAATATGTTTATAACTTTTTATTTCTTTTTTAAGATCTTTTATATGACTTAGATGAATAGCCTAATTCAATTCAACACATTAAATGAGTTGCATGTTACCATATTAAGTTGAACATCGTTTTGTTTTGCTTTTAGCAATGATGAAGACCTTTTTCATATATATGGACATGAATAATTTTAACATTAAATAAACTTTACTTTTAGTAGGTGAGTTTAACTTTGACATAAACTAAACTCTATATCATATTCCTACTAACTTAAACAAAAGGCATTTTGTGAAGAATATAGAGAAATTAAACAAAAGACATATTCATGAAGGCTAGAGCTAGAAGAGGTGGATTTGATGCATAATTAAAAAAAATAAAGCACAATTTTAAATAACCAACTGAGAATGTGAAATTTGATGAATTCAAATTGCAATATTTAATTTTAATGGTACCATATTTCTTTCCTCTTTATTAACATGTTTTTAATATTGAAAAGCTATTTCAACTATGAGTTTGTCTTTGAACTGAAGAAAGTTGGCTGAGGATAGTGGTTTGGTTAAGACATCTACAATTTGTACATATGAGGGGATGTGTTAAACATGAATTTGCTTTTGAAAAACTTTGTCTCGAACAAAGTGTAAGTCTAACTAAAGTGCTTTGATATACTATGAAGAATGGGACTTGAAAGCAAAAGAAATGTACTCTAATTGTCAAAGAATATGGAAGGAATATGAGGACATGAGATATGTAGCTATAGTAGAAGAGTTTGAAGCTAGGTGATTTTAGTAACAACAGAGGACACACTATACAACTCAACTTCTATATTGGAACAAGATACAACTTGTTGTTACTTACTTGATCAGGAGACAAGATTATGTTCAAGGAATATACATAACCTACTAGCTGATTCTCTATCATCAATATATGAACCCCAATCAGAGTTACAAAAAAGTAAAAGCCTAATTTCATGGTGAGACCATAGTAGATAGTTTCTCCAAGATTGCAAATTATATATTTGACAACTTTCCAATGTTGATCTTGAAGCGAGTGCATAAATTAAGAAACCTTACTGAATACTAAATGTCAAGTTTGGTGATGATTACATATTGCAAATCATTAACCACTGACCTATAGAGTGTAGGATCAGAAAGGGTGATACGACCATGAGCTCAAAGCTTTGCGCTAAAAGTCTTAGGTGTGTGCATGACTTTGGCATTATGCATGCCAGCCTCATTAAGGGGTCTTTGATGTATATATTTGAGCGAATCTAAGTTAAAATAATTTTTTTATCAGAATTTTAATTCTATTAATTAAGTTAATGTTCAATTAAACTTTTTTATCATAGGATGAAGAAAATTATGAGGATGGATTTCTAAAGCTAAAATGGTTTGTAATTTGTATTCTTGTTTTGACTTGTAACTTTTCTGAATGCGGGTGAAATTGGAGTTTATTTAAAATAATAAATAAAATTTGATTTATTTATTCTTCATACAATTTTTAACTTTTTTATTTAAAATATTAACTAATAAGTTAATTTTTTACATTGTTCTATTTATTTTTAGGTTCATACAAACAAAAGAAATTGATTGCATAAAAAAATGAATGACTTGATTTATGCAATGTACAACCCAAAGTTAAGAATTAAATAAATAAAAAGAAATTTTATGCTTTCCTTTAATGGTATTCAATTTAATGATGAATGAATAACTAACAAGGTATGAATAAAAGCAGATATTGTTAAACTAAAACAATTCTTAGGAGATGAAGAGAACAATGTTAAAAAAAACTAAAAATTTAAGTAATCGAACAAAAATATTGTTAAACTAGAACAACAATCTTTAGGAGATGAAGAGAGCAATGTTAAAAAAATTAAAAATTTAAGTAATCTAACTTTAGATGACATGAGAAATTTAGTCCTTAATCCTAATATACAAGAGGAAAATTATAATAATGGTGATAGTGATAATGAAATTAATAATAATAATAATATTGAAAGATTAAAAATTATTTTTTTTCTTTTAAATTTTTGTGAACTTGCGTGTTAATAACTTTAAGATTTAAAAATTTTGGTTCTACAAATGTGATTTTAACTTTTTATAAATTTGGCATTGTATTGATTTTACTATTTAAATGTTAGTTATTTTCTTAAATATTTTTCTTACATATGAGTCGAGTTTACATATATTTATGACCTTGACTAATACCATCGATGCATAGAAGACTTCAATTAGTTGTAGGAAAGATACGTAAAATACAAATCTGCAAGCATGCACCAGCTTCATTCTGTACTGTAATTGTACCATTTCTTTCATTGTGAAACAATGATATTATCTTCTATATATTTACAGTTGATTCATAGATACCATCTCTCACTAAGTGGTATGAGATTTTCAAGCAAGAGAAATATGTCATCACAATGCAGGAAAAGCACTCTCCTAATTTTTTTACCTACTCTCCCTTTTCATTTCCAGCTATTGTATTTGTACCATACTCTCACATTCATTTTTTATCATTTCTTTTCTTTCTTTTTCTTTTTTCTTTTTCCTCTCTCCGTTAAACAATCATTTTCCTCCCATTATACTCCTGTTAACAATAAATTCATTTATGGAAGAGTGACTACAGTTTCCATATTAGAGCTTCTCAGGATCTAATGGGGCCGAAATTGATTGAGAGGCGCTCGAGCTGTGACCATAGCATGCTTCCAAGAGAAAATCTTGGTCTAACTTCTGTACTGTTCACAGTATCGTGCCTGGTAGTACTGGATGAGAAGCATTTAGGAACCCTGTAGGGCGAGCTGTAATCTACAACAATGGACCCACCAGCTTCCCTTCTCACCAGCTCTGCTATATTTGGGTTCACATCTTGACCTGAAGAATTTGCAACATAGAATGATCCTATTGCTATCTCGCCCTTTACTCCTATCTGAACCCTTGTTATGGATAATCCATTCTCACGAATTACGCGTGTCACCTTCGATAGTAGCCCTGTTTTGTTTTGTGTGCAAATGTCTACCTTCAATCCCTGCTTCAATGCAAAAAGATCCAACCTTACTACTTTCATTGTAGTTTTGTTTTGTCAAGAAAATAGTGACTCCGAACCAATGTTACGCAGAATAAATAAATAAACGGAAACCTTCATGCTGGGATTCATGGGACATACATGCGAGATTCTTCGCTCTATGGCAGCGATTATGCATAGGGTGAGCTTCTGCCTCTCGCTTTCATTGTCCAAATTTAAACAAACCTGGGGCCTTACGAAGTACTCCTGCGTAATACATGCATTAACAGTAAATTAAATTATGTTTGGATAATGGATAAAATAGAGAGAAGGAAATAAAGGGGAAAAAAAGAATGAGAAATAATACAGAAATAAAGCGAAAAATATGTGTTCAAAAACATATTATATAGAGAAGTACAGATATAAAAAAGAAGAAAGAAATATGTTAACAGATGTGCTTCTTAGCTTTACGGTTTAGCTTAGCCAATAGCTAGTTAGTTTTTCTTTGGTCATTTGCAGTTAGTTTGTTAGGTTTTGTTAGTTTTGTTAATTGCGTTACAGGCTATATGACGCTTCTTGTAATTGATTACATTTAAATTTTTTTAATATACAGAATGCATTTTTGCTTGTGTTCATTTTTCTCTCAAACTCTTTTGGAGTTTTCACAAAATACAAAAAATTATAATAATTATAAACAATTTCATTTAATGAAAAAAATTTGCTATAATATTTTAATTATTTTTATTTTAAAATATGTTTATATTATTATAAAAATTATTTAACAATTAAAATAAATAAATATTAAAAAGTAATTGTAAACAATAATAAAAGTTAAATTCTTTATTATCGTTTTAAATTTTATATTATATAAATATTTAATTAATATAAAAATAATTCCCATTGTGGTCCTTTTCCTTACCGCCCTTCCTCTCCAATATTTTTTATCACTTCACCGCAAGCATAAATCAATGTAATGGAAAGGGTTTTTTTCTTTTTGTGACTCATATTGTTATTTTTTTTTCTATGACAAATCATTTAAGTGAATGAAAATCATATTTTTATTATTTCTCAATCCCTTTTCTTTTCTTTTTGCTATACATTCAATCCAAACTAAAAATTGACAATGTCTTCTGCTAGAAAATTACCACACCCAAACTCTGCTACCTAGTAAATAAATTCCTATAAACAAAAAAGGAGACAGACCTAACAATTAACATTTTGGGTCGATGTTAATATATGCAGTCTTAAATAAAAAGTAACAAATATTATTATTAATTCAAATATATAATAAATATTTTATGATAAATAATAATAATTATTATTATTAATTACTTAAATTTTCGGTAATCTATACACTATACAGTAAAAGTCAGCATACATGAAGTAAAACTGAATTCTTAATTAAAAAATAGCAGTAAAAATGATTACCGTTAAACTAAATTTTATCCTCAATTGAACTTAAAAGACTGAAGTTAAGATTTTTCTTGCGTAAACAATGTATAAATTGCTAAATACCTGATCGGCCATGGAGCCATTGGAGCTAATAGCAGCGTGAAAGACCTCATAGTGCATGTCAGTAAGTACGCACACGGTATCAAACAGCAGCTTAGGGCGGTCCCTGCTCCTCACGGTAACCACCCAGTACCCTTTCTCTTGGTATCTACCAACGGACACGTGAGTTCCATCACAACCCTTCTTGTGTTCACCGCTTCTATCTCCATGGCATGCACGACAACTTTCGTAATCCCCATCCGCGTACATCAACTGGTGGAGTCGCCGTTCTGTATGGTTGCGCCCCGCGCCGAAGCTCCTCAACCTCACTCTCCTCTCTTTTTCCCTCTTTCCGTCATCATGGGCCTCCACCACGTTCTTTAGCTCATTCTCAACATGGGCCAAGCGTTCTGGGTCGTTGATGGGCCCCGATTTGGATGCTTCGTCCAGATGGATAATGCAGGCCACCCTGTCATTGTGGGTCCAGGCCGTTGCGGACGAGACGTTGAAGTCCAGGCCCAGTAGAACCGCTGATATCTCTGACATCAGGCCCGGTCTGTTCGACGTTGTTACCTCTATGGCCAAGTTCGCAGCGGACACTGACATATTTTGTTGTGGTCCTTGGCAGCTTTGTAATTTTAGCTCTATGTCACTTGAAATTTCTTTGCTGCTTCTAGTCTCGCACAGTGCCTGCAAAATCTCTTATTTTTAGATTTTATGTGTAAGCTTCGGGGTAGGATGTTAGATCATAGATGAGAGGAGACAGAAAGACCTGCTCAATGTAATGTACGAGGCTCTCGTCAGTAAGCTTGTTGCCAAACTGGTCCGTCACGTGGAACACTGCAATATTCAGTAAACAATGACCCATGAACCCATGAAGAACATGGTACTTATTCATGCATATAAATAATTATTTGACCCAAAAAAAATGCACACGATTAGTTAGATTACATTGCAGTTAATTATCTTCACAGTGATTATAGTAATATTTAATTAAATATCAATTTAGTCTTTAAAATTGATAGGAACACAACATTACGAAAGAAAAACTTTGTTCTTAAAATTAACACTACCGGTTAACTTAACCTTTGACATTAGAAAAAGAAACTCAACCCCTACTTTTTGGTAACGTTAACAACCAAAACAATAACAAAAACAGAAATTAAGCCTTAGTGGCTATCCCACTAAGCGATAACAACCAAATCAACCTGTTATAAAAAATTTAGGAACCAAATTAACTGATCATGTGAATTTTAAGAAATAAATTAATGTTTACTCAATATATTTACGCATATTTTTATCATACCATGGTTATATTATTTTTTTATTTTAAATAATAGAATTACAAAAACATATATTCTAATAGTTTCTCGGTCCAAATTAGAAAAAGAACAAAAAAAATAAAAAAGGAGTGCAGCATTGCTATATAAAAAACAAGTTAAGGTCCAGTTTGTTTATTAAAGGATCGGAGCATGTGAAGTACTAACCATCCATTAACCATCCACCATCAGAAGAAATATATGATTTGGAAATGACGAGGTCAAGATCTGTCAACACTTGGACCATCTCCAATAATATTCCATGCCTGTTCGCGCTATCAATCTGTTCGTGAACATCGAACGACTTATTAAAATTAGTATATTTGAAATGAAAAAATAAATAACGTCAAAGGCTTTTTATTCGGTAGGAGCAAGTTATATCATGCCACCAATGTATTTATTAACTTGTTAATGGCGGATGGAGCAAGAACAACTAGGTTTTGGTTTCACATGTCAAATCCATAATCCAATCAAATGTTCAGTGATCTTCCTAATCCTGATGCACAAGGATTTACCATAGATATTCGAGAACACGTTTTTTTTCAAACATGTTCTTAAAAGCAAAAAAAACAATTGTGATTAGTTTTTATTTTAAAAAGTTAAAATAATTAAAAAATCAATTTATTAAACTTTTTAAAAAAATTATGTGAATTATAAAAGTATATCGAAGAATGTGTTACTGATGTCTCTTAGTCGGTTAATTCGCCTTTAATGAATAGGGCCCAACTCGTAGAATTGAAATGTGATTTAGCATACAACTTAGAATATAGCTAGACAATTGAATCTAACCTTCACCACAGTGCAGTCTCTGCAGGAATCATTGTCTATACGGACCCTGCTCATATAAAACAAGAGACGCAGTTGATATTATGAATTCATTAATCTATATCATGAACTAAAAGACAGTGAGTGTTACAATATTTTTAGTAAAACTGAGATGTTCATGCGATGAAAATAACAAATTAAATGATTTTATCTAGTACCTTGGTGGATGGATTTTTTCTATGAACGATTCAATTTCCCTGTCGATGCGAGGCTGGTAAATTATATCCATCTGACCCTAAGAAGAAGGTTTCAATTCCAGTTTCCTTCAGCGATTTATAATGGAGCAGTGCATGTATCTACAGAGATTCACAGGCTGTAGTTTAGAAGCATTCAAACCCCAAAAACGCATGGTGAAGA
This sequence comes from Abrus pulchellus subsp. cantoniensis, assembly GCA_024086825.1. Taxonomy (NCBI): domain Eukaryota; kingdom Viridiplantae; phylum Streptophyta; class Magnoliopsida; order Fabales; family Fabaceae; genus Abrus; species Abrus pulchellus. Next base: position 32,205,131 of record CM044049.1, read on the forward strand.
AAACGCGTACATATAAAAACAGCTTAAGGAAACGTGGCGATAATAGAGCGCTGTTTTTCTTGTTTGCTAAGTGATGACACACAAATCCAAAAAACAAGAAAATAATAGATATCACTATTTACGTTTTGGAACTTTGTTGTCTCAATTGGAAATTCTCTTTGACTTCGACAAAAGGAATTATATTTTATTTTCAGAGGCAAGGAAGTTGAGGTAATTCGTATTGAAGAAAAAATGGGGCAAAAACGCAAGCACGTGAAGCTTGCAGTGTTAAAACCTCAGCCATAAAAATTACCTTTGCTCCACCGGATTGAAGAGAAGGAAGAAATCCTTTACGAATGTAGAAATATTGAAAAAGGGAGGAAATTTGCATAACTCATATGTATCGCATTAATTTACGCCGAATTGTTAAGAAAAAACACATGATACAATGATGGGAGGGTGCGATTCACCTGTTGATAAAGCAGCAGGGTGAATCCATGGGCACGGGAAATGTAAAATTCATGGTGATGTACTAGAGGTTTTCGTCGGAGAAAGCATTGGAAGGAGGGGAGATATGGGAGGGAACAGGGTGCCAAATCTTAACGTTCGATATATGTGAGGTCGCGTCTTACATGTGCTTTCAGAATACAGAGGTGTGCACATATATATAGTTAGTTTGTATATATAGCCGAAACAGATGGGGAAAATCGAGCATTTGTTAGTTGCTTACGCGCACATAAAACATCACTGTGCCAATGATGAACAGCTTTGGCACTATCATTAGCTTTGTGTTTTTTCTTTTCAAGATCATCATTATTGCTGTAATTTTCAGCAAAATAAATCATATAATATTAACTTATTTAATATTTTGTAAATTTTATATTATGCCGAAAATGCACCATTTATTGTTTTTGGCTTAGTTTGAATGATTCGAGATCGTGATCTAGCTCACCTCAGCAGAATATCGAGAGGATACGGTGGAAGGAGATTTAAAATTGTGGTTGTGCCACGTGGCAGTTGTTATGAACGTGGCAGTGTTGGTAAGGTGTAAATGCAGAGGATTTTGCGGTGGCTTGATCTCTCCCTTAGAGCGATAGACTCTGAGTTGGTGTAGAGGCGTGGTTGAGAATCTGTTACGCGATAATGTGATGGCGTGTTTGTAGCATCTAGGTTTCTCTAAACAAATGTGGCTTCTGAGAGTTGACTGAGGTGGCTCCTCTCTTTGACTCTTGTACCCACTCAGTGACTCAATAGCACACCATTAAACTCACCTTCAACTTGGGACTGGAGACCGCAATTCTAGCAAAAGTATGGCTCGCATAAATGTCCAGGGACATGTGGCAAATTTCATCCTACAAATTACTTTTGAAATTTATTTTTTAAAAATTATTATCACATTTCATTTTTAAAAGAAAAATAAATGTGGTACATTAAAAAAAGATGCGAAAAAACATATTGAACCAGATGGGGTTCACAACTAAACACATGCTACGGGTTGGACAAACCAATTTCATCAAATACCGGGTGATCAATTAATTTAAACACTTAATTTAAGAATCAAAACAAAAGTAAAAATATTTAATCATTAAATCTAAAATTAATAATATTTTAATTTGATTATTAAAACTTTAATTCAAATAAAACTTCACTTCTAATCAAATAATCATATGAAAAATTTGTACATTTAATTAATACAAAATCAATTAAAATTTAAAAATTTTAGAACTCGATAAAAATATGTTAATTCTTTTATATTATTTAATTAATTTTAATTTTTTTAAAATTAATTCATATATTTCAATTGAATAATATTAGATTAATCACTTTTCAAAAAGAATCATAACAAATACTTTTAATTCATAAAATTAAGAATAATTACAAATCTACTCTTAATCAAGAATGTTGCATTTTCTTAACCCTTGAATTAGACAATAAAAATTACTTGCATTTGTTCATATGTATGTGTCTCCTCCATTCCCTCTTTAGTAGGTTCAAAATTTTAAAATAAAAAATAATCAAATCTTAATCCTAATGATAAACAATCTTGATCAAAAAATTCAAAAAATAAGATTGCACTAAATTTAAAATTTGAAAGATACTATAAATTCAAAAAATAAGAAAAGAAATATCCTAATTGATAACTACCTAATCTCTTAGAATAGATTTGTAACTTATTCCTTTATTTTGTCTTTTGTTTGTTTGGCTTTGCAGTTTGAAGATGAATTAAAGTTTTGGACGTAAATTTTTAAATATTTAAGATTTAGGGTTTAAGATTTTCAAATGTCATTGGAATAAATACAATCAGATATTTGTCACACACACATTAGTTATGTGCTTTGTTTTTGGTTTATTTTTTCATTAATGATGTGATTAGCATTGACATCCAGCGTGGGTGAATTAAAGTTTTTTTTTTATCATAACAAAACGTTGCATTATTATGTTCTAAAAAAAATAAAATTATTTATAAAATAAAATGAATTATAAAAGCTTTTGAATATAGCACATCAATGATTCACCGGTTTTCTCTTGAGTGTTATAAATCGAAAATAATATTCTTTGTCACTTGGGTGTTAAGATGCTATACATTAATTAGGACGAGTTAAAATACTCTTTCCAAGGGCTTGACTAGTCCTCCTCTAGCCAGTTTTTGAAGTGAGTTAAGCTCAAGATATTCATGGCAAACCTCACACAATACTCTTTATTTAATACTTAGTGTTGCCTAAAAGAATTTGAAACAAACAAACTAATTTGCCTTTGCAAATGCACAGAGTAGCTTCAACATGTAATCTTCTGCTACGGTCTTTTGGTTTTTTTTTTTTTATGCCATGAAAAGAATCTTCCAGGTTCGTCTCTCTCATGTTGTTTCTGTTGTGTGGCCCAACAAACGAAACTATCCATGATCATGAATGAATCAAGCTAGTTGAGGAAAATGCAGGAAGAAGTGGACCTTCAAATTGACTGGTGTTGACATGTTGGCTCCAATTAGGATCCTGTTCCAACATGGGCAGATATGGTTTGTTGTTATAGGTGGTTGGAAGTGATTAGGTATTGCATCCAATTGTTTGTGATATAGGTGATGTTGCAGTTTATCTTGACAAGACCATGGATATCAATACCTGTGAATTATTTTCTACTATACTAACACAATAATGTCAGGTCCTGCTCAACTTCTCACTCGACTAATGAAGAAAGTCCAAGCCTAACTGTATCTGAGGACTTAAGTCGAGAAAAACCGTTTATTGAATCAAGAATGGGAATTCTTTCGGTTGAAGAAAAAGATAGTAGGTGGATAAGCAAGGTTTGAGACAGTTAGATCGTGCTTGTAGTATTGATAATGTTCATGAGGAATAGTTGAGATTATAAGAAATCTGGCTGCAAAATTCCTTGTTATTCTGACTGTGTGTGTCTCTCCTCTCACTTGTGCCTTCACATAACTTGTGGAGCTTGGGAATTCCATTGATGCCTACATAAGTACTTGGGATAGTTTCATTCACCAAAAGGATGTGATTCAATATCAGTACAAAACAAATTTCTTTCACGGCGGTGCTTCTTTGACATGCAGCTACATCATAATTTCTTTGCTTTAACTTTACCAGGTTATTAAATTTTATTGTATAAAACAATTAACTATAGCCAGAGATATTAGCCTTCCTGCAGAAATGTATAAAACATTCAACCTTTCCTTTTGTTAGGTACCATTAGACAAGTAGTATAATTTGTTTGATAGTGTGCAATAAGTGGAACCCATCCTTGAATTGGAATGTTGAAACCCTGTTAAAAACACACCATTCCGGGTGTATTGTTGATTTCATTATTTCTATTGAGCATGTGTACGCTCATTGCATACTTAGGTGGTCATTTGAATTATAGTTGTCTTTGGATATAACAACTGTGCTCATAACATAAAACTCACTCAAAGATAGACTACTGATTTCCTAGTATGTTGTAATGCAATAGGTAAAGTATTTATAGATAATCAAGAAAACAACAGCACGAGTGGAATTTCTTGTTTGAGTTTTATTGAATCCAAGGAACCAGAATAGAGATAGAGGAATCTAGTAACCAAGCTCGGTTACAAAATTAGAACAGGCAAGTCAGGCAGGGAACACACTATTTTATTGGAATACAACAAAATTTTACATTGATGCCGAGCGTGATAATATCAATGCTTGTAAATGGCAGAACACAAATGAGTTATACAGTGAATTTTCTACAAATCTATCTAGCTGGATAGAAAAGAAATGAGAAAAGAACAAACAAAAACTTTCCCTCATTGCAAAGAGCAACTGCGTAACCTGTTGCTCAGCCAGCTTCAACAACAATTGCTGGCAAAGCTAATGCAGAGAATCGATCAAAATGCCATGCAAACTCAAATGCTGTCTTTCAATACTCATCGTAAGACCAAAGAAAAAGAGAAAAATATGACAAAATTTTATATGACGGTGAACTACGTTGAGTCATTGTCCTTAGCAGCAGCTGCAGATGACTCTTCCTGATGCTTCTTTTTCCAATATTCATCAAGTGGGGGTCCGAAAATTGCCTTCCCAGAAACAACACCAATGCTGCATAGGCCATACAAAATCTTGGTATACAACTAGACCAAGCTAAATAAAAAATTTGATTGGCCTAAAGGTGCTAACATATATCCCAACAAAAAATGTGTTTCTATAAATTTTAGTAACCCCAATTTAAACAAGGGAAAAACCAATCGCCCAAACATGTGATAGATAAAATCATCCGAGCCCATAGTTAACAAGATCAATCAATTATATATATAATATGAAAAGTAAATTGGGGCGCATAAAATGTAGAGCGAAATTGGATGAATAGAGTGAAAGAGAAGAAGGAAGCTTACATGACTGCCCCGATGACCAGAGGGAAGGACAGGAACCTCCTTCGCCCGAACATTGTCAATTGCGCCGCTCTTGAATGATATTCGGGTCCTTCTTCACCCACTAAAAATAACTATGGTCTCAATTCTCAAATCTGAAGCTGGCAGAACAACAGAATAGGAAATGTTAATGTGCACAAGGTTCATCACCCTCAACCCACTAAAATTGTTGGGCACTAAAGCCCAACAACCTTTAGGCCAAAGCCCATAAGATTAAAATGAGATAATCCAATAAGTACTACACTCTCACGACCAAAGTATTAGTACTATATTCTTACTACATTCTCCCTGTTGACAAAAACACAAAAAAAAAGAACTTCATTCTTCCCTCTCTTTTGCTCAAATTCTTGGGAGATAAAATTGCGTTTAGGTTGGACCCAAAAATAATGGCGTTTATCCCATTCTATTTCAACCCAACCAAAGCATTTAGGATTGGATTTGATCCTACTTGTCAAATATAAAAGAAGTATCGTCAATGTCTTCAATTTTTTATAGGTTTAAGCTAATGCTTGAGTAATTTAACCCAACTATCACATAACATGTATTTTTAAATTACGTTACTATGATAGAGTAGTATACTAGTATTTATTCATTTATATTTTATTTAGTTAATTCTTTTCTCTCATTTCTTAATTTTCTTTTTACTTTTCCTTTTCTTGTGTTCTTTTGATTGGGGTTTAGGGTTAATACTTCAATAATAATAATTGAGATTTTAAAATGTGATTGATTTTAAAATTGGTTATTACCTTTATTAATATTTATCATTTTCATGTTGAAATCAAGTTAATTATTTATCTTTATTTTAAAATCAAATCAATCAATTAATAGTACATGTTTGTAAAATCATAAATTCAAATTCAAAGAAAATTCTACAAGTTTATATTTGCCAAAACTTTTAAGTTAATTTTTAATTTATTTTGCTAACTTAAAAAACTAGTGTATCAAATTGGACCTATTTAATAAAAATTTATTTTAGTAACTTGTAGTATTTTCTAGAATACTAATTTATGTTGCATTTTAGTTTATAAGCTCTTACTTATTAATTTTTTTATTTTCACAATTTTATTGTAATTTTTCTTTTATGTTATTCTATGTCATTTTATACTTATTGGTTAGTGTTTTTTTTTTTTTTTGTTACAATACTTAGTGGTTAGTTAAATAACTGATTTTACTAAATACTCCAATTTAATCAACTAATTTATTACCTTTTGATTTCTAGTTTCTAATTAATATTTTAACTTTAAGTTAGTTTATATATTAATTTTGCCAAGGAAAATGTTAAGTTTTTATTACTAGTTTATTTATACTCTATTGACTTATGAAACGTACTCAAAATGATTATTACTTTAGATGCACAAATTTCACAATTGTGTGCTAAGTAAATTAAACTGCTGCTTCCTTAATTCCAGGCAAATGTAAATCAATTTATTTCGTCAATGATTGCCTTTGATTTTCGGGTACATTTGTTTCGAAGGAAAGAGTAAATGAAAATCAGATTTATATTCTTATATCAAACTTGTATTCTTATATCATCATATCAACCTTGACTCTGGGTTAGTTGACCAACAAGACAATAGAAGATCGCTGAGAAGCCTATGGCCAGCTCTAATTAAGCTAACATTTTGAAAACATTAACCAAATTAAGTCAGCATTTAGGGACTTAAAGGTGTAAACAAGCCACTCAATCTTTGAAGTTTAGATTTATCTGTAAGGAAAAAATGTCCAAATACCTATCTATTCAAACAAGTTAAATATAAAAGTGAGTTTTTCCCTTAGTCAATATATACAAACATACATGAATTATCAAGCCCATAAGTTAATGGGCAGAAATATGAATACAACGTGTTGTTCTTTATAGGCTTTTTGTAGAAATAAAATAAAAAAATTGTCATATTACACAAATCACTCAAATTGAATATATTTACAAAAATATTTTGCTTTATATATAATAGAAGTTAATTTTAACCAACATTTTTATTACATTTAAAATGATTTTAATCGATGTAATTACTGAAATTGATTATAATACACTTTTATTAAAGTAAAAAAATATGAAGGCGGCAATTCTAATTCACTTTAGTATAAGAAAATAAAGTCGATTTTAATCAATTGGCTTTTATTAGAATATAAGTACTCAATTACAATCGACCATTAAAGAAGTTATATAAGAAAAAAATTAAAGAAAAAGAGGTTGGTTCACTAAAAAATGAAGGCATCCGAGTAGTCAATTCGGAGAATTTACATAATATGCTATTTTTTATTTTATTTTTGTAAAAAATTCATTTATTTGTGTTATCCACTGTAAGTTAACGATATCAAGTTATTTAAAATATACATAAATTATAATTAGAGGATTTTATACTTATAAATATTAAAATTAGATATATATATATATATATATATATATAATTATATCATAAAAATAATATTATATTATTTAATAATTGAACCAATAAAATTTAATGTTTATAAAAAATTATTAAATAAAATAATAAGTAAGTAAGTTCCTTCTTTATATGCCCATGCATATACATATATTATTTATTTATTTATTTGTGATTAATAATATTTATAAAGTTGGAATTGATCAAGTTATTAAAATATTTAAATTCAATTTAATGTTTAAAGTTATTTATAACAATTGAAACTGAGATTATCAATAAATAACTCAACACATAATAACAACTCAAGTGTATCTTAACATCTAAGGATACTTAATTAAACATTTAAATAAATTGTTATTACATAAGCAATTTATTTCATTAATTAATTGTAAACTTTATTGGTATAAATTTAAACAAATATTAAAGATACACCAAAAAAAAAAACTTAATGAAATGAGTTAAAAAAATTAAAAAAAAACATATGATATTTTTTTATAAACTCGATAACAATTCTTTTAAATTTATCGTCAAAATAAAAGATAACGAAAAATACAAATAAAAAGTGATATAATTAAGAGCAATAAATAAAACACTAAAAATTAATATATGACAACAAAGAGTAACGAGGACAGCAAAGTTTAAGAGCATATTCATTTCTTTTCTTAAAAACAGTTTTTTATTTTAAAAAATAAAATATTAAAAAAAGGAGACATTCTTGAAAATTTTAATTAAAAGAGAAAGATGCACAAAAAAGCATGTGCATCAAAGATAATATTTTAGGAATTGAAGCGGATACAAAGATTGATTTGGAAATTAAATAGCGTATGCTTTGAACCTATCAATTATTCACCCGCGTAATCATAACTCCTTGAAGCGTAGGTATGACCATTAGGGGGAAACGAATAATTGCATTTGACATTTGTGTGTAATATGTATGATATATATATATGGAGGAGGGAAGGGGACCACAGCTATGTACATACTGTAAACGTAAGTTGAAATTTCTACCATATCCACAGTTTCTGACTGATAGCTTTTAAAAAATACTTAATGCCTCTTTCATATTGGCTTTAGGCTACAAATACAGATATTTTCGCAGTTCCTTTGTTAAATATCAAATAGACATAAGCACTGTTGGAAGTTTCTGAGTCTTCTGACATTGAATCTGCTATTTTCCAAACACTAATTAGCTGACATTATATATTCAATTCAAATTATTTCAACACACCAATTATTTGTTTGATGAAAGTATTTATTTCACAGCTAATCATGTTAGCTTTTTAACGTAAGATTTAAATGACAAGTTCGATAATATTAGTTATGCTGTTGAAGTCATAATTGTTCATGATTCAAACATTTATATGAATTTAAATGGATTCTATAATGATTTTTTTCCAAATTTATATATAAATGTACTGAGTATAATTTAATTAACTTATTTATTTTTGCAGTTTTTACAATCAAGTAATTAAGTCAGTATTTAAATCGATTGGTAAACATTCATATCATACATATAAGGGTAAAAAATTGCATGTCATAATATTATAATTATACAACTAAGTGAGTCTTTTCGTTTTATTATAAACATTCCAATTATATATTTGCATTTTCGACATAAGTGTGTACCCACTCCTACCGCAGTATACCCTAACTTATATCAAACAAAAGAAATTTCTTTAAGGTAAGAATGCCATCTGGATAACATTGGATATGGATTGTATATATCCCAATTATATTTAATCGACATTTAAATTCAATCCAACTAAAAAATTGTATTCATTTAAGCAGAAAGCAATGGTTCAAATATACAAAATAGATAATGTTATGAATATTATAACATTATGAATGTTGATCATCATTTATTAGCTTTGCTAATATTTTATTTATTTTTCTATAAAATTAAAGAGTATACTTTTGAAAAGATATGTATAAAAAATTTATTTTTTTTACTTTTTATTAAATTTTATTCACTCGTATAAATATTTCTTAGCAGATAAAATAAAAAAATAACTAATTTTCTGATTTCTTTTCTATTTATTTTTTTTACTTTTCATAATTTTTTACAGTATCAAGATAGATACAAAAGTTTAATAAATACGAGATATGATATTGTTTGGTATATATTAGAATAATATAATAGAGAATATTATATTATTTATTTAATAATTAAAATTAAAAATAGAATAAATTTTAAATTATATTTAAATAATAAAATTATTTTTATTAATTAAAATTAATATAGTTTTTTATTTAACTTTTTTACTTTTTAATATATTTATATATTAAATTATATTTTTAAATAATTATTTTTTATAAAGCTTAATTAAGTATTTAATCCTTTTAAAAGTTATACGGTTTAAATTTAGTCTGGATGATTTTTTTTTTTTTTTTACAAATTATTGTTTTTAGTTCTTTTAATTAATGTTGTCCAACCAAAAATTAACAATTGACATATTTCAATGCATCACTTTGATTGAAGTTATTTTTAGTCAAAATAATTGTGTAAAAATAATGCAATAGTAAGTAAGTCAACTTAGGTCACAGTTCTAAATATAATGATCATTAAATTAACTATTATACATTAAATTTAAACAATAATTAAAAGAGAGGCAAAAAATTGATCGATTATTATTAAAAGTGCAGAAAAAATAAACCAAATAACAATAATAACTAACAAGTAAACTCTCCATTTAATTTAACAATAAAGATATCATATATTACTAATTATTAAATTTAAATCATGTTTCTACTCTAAATTTGGTCTAAGATGATTACACCAACTAGATTAGAGAAAATTTTTACTGTAAATAGTACACAGAATATTCATTGAATTCAGTTTAATTAATTAATTATTTCTTTATTTAATTTAATTATTGTTAATCAAATTTCATTTAAACTCATGCATGAAATTAATGCAACCTAAATATGATTATTAATTCTAATTGAATATGTAGAATTAAGCATTATTATAATTAAAAGTTCTTGTTAACTAAGTATTAAGAGCAGTAATAAAATTCGAATATCATAAGGCATGTACATTCAAAAACCATAGAAAATTTAAGAACATGATTAAGAATAAAAGGTAAAACATATTTAAATTTGATTAAACACTAAATCTCAAACTTTATAATAATTATAATTAGGTATAATCTAATTAATACAAAAATTTAAATCTTGAATTAAAAAATAACAAACTTTATAAGTAATTCAACACGTAAATTCAAAATACTAAAAGAAAGAAAAATTAAGTTATTTATAATAATCGTAATTAGTTATAATCTAATTAATACAAATTTAAAGCGTAATAGACTCCTAATCGAATAGATTAGGCCTAATAAAATCATAATCTAAAGATTTTTCTGTATAACTATAGTGGTTTAACTTGCGCAAGCAATATATCCCAACTTTAAAGTGTTTTTTGGTCAAAATTATCCATCTATTAAACTTTGAGAAAGATCTTTTCAATGAAACAAAAATTGTATCAAATTTAACTTAAAGCTTAGGATATCATCAAAATAGTAAATATAAATTAGAGATGCTAAAATTTCAAAATTAGAATTAATTGATATTTCAAATCCAATTAAGATCTTCTTGATAAATGCAATCAATTGAAAGCAATTTAAATATTATAATTACATAACTAGACCATATTATAACTTAATAAATGTGATAAAAAAAAAATAGTCATCATTCACCAACCGCGTTAGCAAGAATGACTAAAAATTATGGTTTGTGAAAAAAGTAAAAATTATTTTCTAACAAAAAATTTATGAATTAAGTTTAAATTACACAACTTTTATAAGAACTAAATACTTAATTAAGCAAAAATATTAAAAGGATATAAAGTATGATTAAGAAGGTAATAGAAACAATTATCATATCCTAATTGTTAACCTATCACTCTCTTTTATGATAACAATTTAAAGTATGATGATAGAATAAGATAACTTAAATCATTAAAAAAATCCTTAATAATAGTATTTTATAATGTATTATTAGTACTATAACTCTTCTTTCAAAGATTAATCTTCAACTTAAATAAGTGTTTAATTTCTGCAAAAGTTTGTCAGTACCAAACACTTAGGTAAGTTAAAATATTAAAATGATATAAAGTATAAGCAATAAGGTAATAAAAAAAAGATATCATATTTTAATATTTCTTAACCTATCACTCACTTTCAGGATAATAAATTGAACTATGATAACTCAAACGACTAAATAGATTCCTAATAACTTTATTTTACAATACATTACTAATATCATAACTTTTTCTTTTAGAGATAAATATTCAACTTAATTAAAAGTTTATTATCTACAAAAGTTATACTATTTAAACTTAATCTTTATAAAATATTTTGTTAGGATATAATTCTTACTTTTTTAAAGAGTGGTTATTTTTAGTCTATCAAATTGATGTGAACTATTGAGATACAGTTAAATGTTAAGTTTTGATTGGATCATATTAAATAAAAGGACTAAAAATAGTAGTTTGTGAAAAGGTAAAAATTGTATCCTGACTACATTAATTGTATAATTATTAGGAACATATTCATGATTTTGTACTAGAATTTGTAATCTCCTTGTACCCTTAACCCTTAAAAAAGCAACATATAATTGATCACGTGTAAAAACAAGCTAAGGGAGATATAATCCAACCAAAAAAAAAAAAAGCGTTTATCCTCGTAATTGACTGGTACCATTTTCATTCTTAGAATAGAACAACTTTCTTAACTCTATTTCCTATAAGTATATTGCATTCAATAACATGATTTATCAACTTTCTAGCTTGTAATATTGTTTCATCGAATAATCTATCTGTTTGGTCAATACTTTGTAGTAAAATGACAAAAACTTCAACTTTTAGTTAAGTTTATGTGGTGGTAACTCTAAACCAAAAACTACATTTAAAATGTCAGGTGGGATTGTATCAAATTTATTTTTTGAGTTATCTTTTTAAGTGAAGTTAATGTAATCATCCAATGTAGAAGTCGTACTTGTAATCAATTGGTCTTTTGGTATATGAACATCAATCCTCTGTTAACTTGACTCAAGTTTCCTTTTTAAACCATATCCTAAACTCATGTGTTGTTGGATTGTAATTTAGTTCATTCAGTTCTAATAATTTATGATAATGTTCTATTGTAGAGACATATTTATGGTGTCCTTCTTTCTCATTTCTTCCTTGTAGAATGAACCTGAAAGAGGTGGAATATAAAGGATTAACTAAAAAAAGTAAAGAAAAAAACACTAGAATTAGTTTTTTTTTAGTGGGGATATTGAATATTGGCCTTTGCTTGCAGCACTAATGGTATCACTGTGTAAATTTATTAGTGTATATTGTGAGATTTAATTAATTCAATAATAAAAGATGTAATTAAAATTTTAAAAATAACAGTGATAATAATGATTAGTTAAAAATGGAGGTTATGTTTCGGAGGAAAACTAAATGAAAGAGAATAAGACACTTGACATTTTTCTTCATTAGATTAACCCTTTTTTACATTTTTTTTTATAGATTTTAAAACATTAAAAACTAAAATATATTTTTTAATTGATAGGAACTAAATTATATGTATAATTCTAACTTCATTATATTATTTTGTATTTGTTTTCATTTTACAAAAAGTAATGTGATATTATTTTTTATTGAATTGACTATGAAAGAAAGTTCTTATGGTTATAATTTTATTATTTTTTATCTTTAGGATTAAATTAAAATAATTATTAATAATAATATTAATTTTAAAAATAAAGCATTAACTATACATTTATATTTTTACAAAAATAAATATTTTTATTAATATTTTTTACTTTAATTGTTTAATCTTGAATCTAAAAGTTTAGTCTTAAACGTGTTTATAAATAACATAAATAAGATTATTTACTAATACATGTTTTTTTTTTTTCAGATGATATAGTATTAGTTAAAAATTTGAAAGAATAAATTAATGCTAAATTTGAATTATGAAAGTGGACTTTAAAATTTAAGAATTTTCACTTAAGTCAAAGTAAGATAGAATATATTAAAGGTAGGTTTAGTAAAAAAATAAGGTGAGAATTATGCATTGGAAGTTAAATTAGAGGTAATATTATAATGTAAGTTTCCAGTTTTAAGTACTTAAAGCTTAATTATACAGAATAATAGAAAAATTAATAAAAATATTATTTATAAAATACAAATTAAGTGGTTAAAGTAAAAAAAGATATTAAAAGTTATTTATGGCTGTGAAGTGTATATTAAGTTGAAAGAAAAATTTTATCATATTGTAGTACAATTAACTATTTCATGTAATAATGAATATTGAATTTTAAAAGATCAATATAAGAAAAAAGTGAGTAATAAAAATGAGAATATTACAGTAGATAAATAAGTAGATACATAAGAAATAATAGTATATAAAATATATTAGAATAGCACCTAAAATAAAAAAGATAACTGAAAATTATTTAAGCTAGTTTGATTATATGTAAAAAAAAATTTTAAAAATATCAATAAAAAAATGAATTACATGACTTTTAGTTTAATAAAAAAGGATCAAGGATTAAAAATAAATTTTAATAAAGTAATTGAAAGATATTTTTTTGATTAACTAAATTTTTAAAAATTTCATTTTAATTAAATATAACGATCTCGTATGATATATACAGCCGACTTCTTTTAATAAGATAATACTTTAATCGTTACTGTTGATATATATTTCTTCTAGATTCTTGTCAAATTGCTTAAGTCAACTTGGAGATAAGAAAATAAACTAAATTTGTCTAATTTAATATTCATAACCTATCAATTTTTTAACTAGTTAGATGAAATAATGTTAACTTATACTAATGTAACTCATGGATCGTAATGGATCAGGAAATTTGGCTTTGTTTGATTGTATTAATTTTTTCTTAATTTATATGATTCGGAAGTCAGAAGGAAGAAAAAATATTTTGTGGGTAAAAAGTGTACAATAGTGAGGGAAGGGAGAGAAAGCTGCCGCGGGATTTTTTTTTTTTAATGTTTTTATTTTAAATAATATTTTTTGCATTACAAACATTATTAAAAATATAAAATAAATAATATACTTACAAAAATATTATAATAATTTTTATAAAATATTTTTTACTTTATTTTTTAACCTTTTATTCTTTTACACTCTTATTTCTTTCATCTCTCGGATTAGCATACTTTTGGCGGGTAAGTGCTCCAAGTTAATTAATTTTGCTCAGTTTTGCTTTATCGAATTTTTTATTAAACACAATAATAAAAAATTACGTATAAGATAATAAATTTAATATATAATATTAAATATTATAATTTTTAATAAAAATATTATTTATTTAATTTATTATGTGTATTAGACACATGGTAAAAAAATTGTTGATTTATTCAATAAATTTTCCTACTAAAAAAATCTCCAATAGTTTCAAAGTAAACTTAATTTTTACTCTCATCCACACTAATTTTTATACCATTCAACTCCCTCTCTTTTTCTATATATATAAAAAGAGAGAGAGAAATTTTTTTTTTTAAACTATTTTTATCATCTAAGTAAATTAATTCACTTATTATAAAAGTGGAATATGTAAAAGATTTTAACCTTTAACTTTTCAAAAATTATTTTCCTGAAATTAATTTTAAGTAACAATAAATAAGTTTTTATAAAAAAATCTATTTATTACTATAAAAATATTAAAAGATAATTTCTTTCTGGTGTTAGTGTCACGGATAACGTCAAAATCAGTTTAAAATGCGTCAACTTATTCGTGTTTGTGTTTTCTTCCTCCTCTTTTTTTGACGAGTCGGTAACGGGATAAGATGCATCGAAACAGAGCAACTCTCTTTACAACCTCTAAAATTATATGAGTCGTGACTCTGAATGTTTGCGGCTACGCAAACAGCTAAATGATTTAACATTTTTAACCTCTTGTTTCTTCAAGACTTTTTCGCATTTTCACATGTCAGATAGGGAGAGCTTAAATGAAGTCTGAAGTTATAACTGCAAACTCAACCATCAACCAATTTGATCAAACTCCCAAACTAAAGAAGCCACCTAAAGTGGTTGATTATATTTAATACTGAATGCTCCAGAGAGTGATAGCATACATAATCCAAGGTCACAGTTACCTGAGCAAAGCAAGAAAAATGTTGAGTCGTCAATAAGGAACTTTTTTAGGTGTTTCTACTGTACTTAAAATGCACTTTTAAGATATGTATGTAAAAACAGAAAATAACAAAATTATATATTGTATCTGATGTAATGTCAATTTTTAATTATTCCACTAATGAAACTCGCAAATCAATGATCAGGTATTTTTCTTTTCTCTTTGACTTCAGTTGTCAGTTGTCACACAAAATTAAATTGATGAATTAACATTTAATCCACAGTACTTTCATGGGACATAGCGAATCCCTTTCCTTCTATTTTTGTCAATAGTACAATCTTATATTAATCCAAATGGAAGAAGCTTCATTTTTGGGCTTGATGAGATCATTTGAGTTGGGAGCGCACCCTGAATGAACTACACACCTGATAGCTTTCCGAATTATTCATTCTATGAGCTGTGTGTTGTTGTGGGCTTATGTGTGATACTCATGTTCGGAACTTAAAGTTGTGAACCAAAATACAAAGGAAGAGATGGATTGTCATAACTCATCCTAATGAAGATAACTCATAACTTGGACTCCATGAAAATGAATTTCAGTATCACATAATATACATACAAGCAAAAGAGAAAAAAGTACTTCTCAAATCCAAATGAGCTAGTTTCCAACACCTAATTAATGCCTATGAAAACAAACATGAACTCTTGCTCCAATCTTGTAGACGTGGAATTGTGGATGCTCTAGTACTGGAGTGTAATTTTATTATATTTTTCAAGGTTTATGCTTTTGCGTATAAATATAGTCAACGTGAGCAGCAAGTGTTCTCTTCATCAAACATTCATCCTCTCCAACGTCTTCACAGCTCTCATCAACCACCTCAACACTCTACACGTATGAAATGAAAATCATATATAAAATTAACTGTCATATACAAAGATAAAAGTGAATATATATTGCATTGAAATTCAACCAACCTGGCGGTGTGCGTTTGGCAAAGACTGGTGGTGAAAAGCTGGTTCAGGGCGTATGGCATGGGTGAGCATGTAGCAGAGGAATAGGGTAAAGAACAGGGCAGTGACCTTGGTCATGTTTGCTTTATGTTAAAGAAAAATGACAAATTATTAAGGTGAAAGAAGTAAGTAATGGAGGGTACTTGAATGTAAGAGGGAGTGAAACAAGGAGTACTTATAGAGGGATAAGAACGCAAATGGAGGTGTGAACCTTAGAATTGAGTAGGGGCCTCATTTATTGTAGCTGACAATCATAGACCAACGAGGCATTCAGTAACCAATGAGAAAAAGGGAGTAACTAGAGTAATGCTTTTTCAATATTTTTTTTACCTCATTTTTTTTTACATTTCTTTTCATTATATTATCTATTATATATATATATATATTTATTTATTTATTTATTGATCTGAATGTAGGATGTATTGAGAAAGACGCATTGGATGTATTGTGACATTTGATGACCTCATGAATTGATTATAGCCAACGCATTGCATCTCAACAATAGGACTTTTCAAAGGTGTAGTGAGAGCATCAATTCAAAAGAAGTGTGTATCACCTTTGGGATCGTGTTCCGTTTTTCACAACTCAATTGGCTATAAGAGATATGAGGGCTAGAATGCTCCAGATAAAAGCTTCAACCAGGATTTCCATTTATGAGACTTGTATTAGCTCATCCTGTGTCATCAAAATAATTTCTCCGGTAAGGTAGAGAAGACACGTACGTAGTATTAAAATAAAAAGAAAGATATATCTAAAAGGGTGTGTTTTAATATTATAAAAAATACATAAAAAAATAAATTGATTAGAATGAAATGAAATGCATCAAGAAAAATGAAACACATATATTCACAATTTATAACTCGCAACGATGTATATGTTTGATAAACAGACGTGTGTATCATGAATGGTACACGCAAATTTAAATCCATCAATTAATGCCGGAGTAACTGCTCGGTTTGTGGACTTTGAAATGCACGTGGAAAGTTTGCTGATTCAACTCTTCAATTTCATTTTCTGTCTCTGTCCTTTTTCTACAATTTAATTAAGTTTAAATATATTTTTATTTTTAATTAATTTAATTAAATTTTAAAATTTTATTTATTATCATATAATAATAATAATAATAATAATAATAATAATAATAATAATAATAATAATATGTCATGTATATAATTAGATCATATAAACAACTATTTTAAATGATATATAATATAAATGTCATGTGAAGCGATGAGACAAAAAGTTTCAAAATTTAAAATAAGAAATTAAATATAAAATAAAGTCATAAGATTTTATGTCATGATTTATATTTATTGTTCTCTGTACTGCTTGATGAAATTGAGAAGAATGCCCTTGATTGAGCAAAATAGCATCATAACTATAAAAGCTAACATAACATACCTACACGTAAGTATATGGAATTAACTCATTAACATTCCATGACTCGGCTTGGATGTCTGGAAGAGGTTCCCACGTATACCTGTAGTTGTGTCAACAAAATTCGAGGATTTAGACTTATTAATTAAAGGAGTTTTTTGTAATATAAATTAATAATTTTATATAATTTTTTATCTTTTTTAGTTGCAAAATTATTTATCAAAATTCTATAATTAAGTAATTTTAATATTTCCCTCCTCCTTTTGCATTATTGAAGTGGTATAAAAATTGAGTTATTTTAATTTTAAAAACTTATTTTAACGGTAGCAATTGTCACATTTATTATCAGTAATATTCTTCAAGCAATACATACGTTTTTTTAAAAAAAAGCTACGTTAAAAGGCTTTGAAAAATATTACAAAATTTCGATATTTAAATAGTAAAAAGATTATTATCCCCAACATCAAAACTTTACGATTAATAGTTTACAGTGATTAAGTTGATTGATTTCATAAATTACTATCTTTTAATTAAGTAATGTTAAGATTGTACAAATTTTATTTGTTAATTGGGAATGGAAAAAAAAAACAAACGTTAAAAAAAAAATTTAAAAAGATTAAACAAATTCTATATTATATTATAAAATTTTATTATTTTTTAAAATATTAAATAATCAAATCAATTAGAAATGAGACCTCGGACACTACTCAATTGCCTAGTGCTACACAACCATCCGTGTAAAGTAATAAGAAATTCTCACTAGATTTATATATCAAAAGAGATAAATGTTAAATCTAAATCAACTCTGATGAAGATAAAATGTTTAGATAATGGAGCCATGAAGTAATAAATTTAAGATTTAAATAATATTTTTATCATTTAAAAATTTATAATGTTTATTTGTTTCTTTTTTAATTTTTAATCTAAATTTTCAAAAAAAATATTTTTATTTAATTTTTATTAATAATAATATTTTTTTTTATATTTGTATATCATGAAGTTGCAAGAATATTTTAGAACAACCATACGTGATAAGAAAAAGCAAGTGATGAAGTGGCTCACTCTAAAATAGGAATATCAATCGATTAATGTTGATATTGCCTTGATTTACTCACAGAAAGTGGACTTTTAGGCTCAAAACTTGTGCATAACTCATTAGATTGCAACGTCAAATTGACCTAGGAGGAAAATACACCCATTCTAGACCTAATTTCCTGTAGAAGACTAGTGGCCGTTTGCTATACCTAAACGCGATGAGACTAGATGTGTGTTTTGCAACCCTACAATTAAGTCAATATATGCAATCCCTCACTTAAGCCCATCTTCGTGCAGCTTATTGCATTACTTGAAAGGCCTCCCTAGACATGGCTTACTCTTCAGCAAGGACTCAAAACTCCAATTTATAGGATTTGCTAATGCTGACTAGGCAGGTTGACCAGACTCTCGTCAATCTATCTCCAAACTCTGTTTCTTCCTTGGAAGCTCCCTCATGTAGCAAGTCACAATTTCGCACTCATCCTCCGAAATAAAATATATAACCTCAGCAGCGACCACTTATGAGCTCCAATGGTTCACCTTCATCCTCCATGATCTTCATGTTAAGAACGCCAAACAACTAGTGATTTATTGTGATAACAAAAGCACACTACATATTGCGGCTAACCTGATTTTCTATGAACAAATAATGTGTAGAGATAGACTGCCACATAGTAAGGGAAAAGACACAAGTAAGTTTGATGAAGCTCCTGCCTATTTCTTCCAATCTTCAAGTTGTTGACATATTTATCAAGGGACTTGGGATTCTTGCATTGTGCTCTCTATTTCCCAAGCTTGAAATGCTGGATATATACCACCCTCTAACTTGTGGGGGAAGAGGAAGGGTCATGAAGTTGCAAGAATATTCTAGAATCACCATACATGATGAGGAGAAGAATATGATAAAAAGAAGTGTGAATACCCAATTTTATTCGGGTCCCTGTCAAAAATAAACTTCAAAACAAAAAATTAAATATAATTTCTTCTTTTTTAAGAGGTTAAAAAAATAGATAAAAAAATAATTTAAAATTAAAATTAAAATTTTTAATTTTTAAATGTAAAATCAAATTTAGAAATGGTCAAAGTAGTTAGTAGATTTTTAGGAAAATAGATAAAAAAGAAAAAAAACTTATTATTAGTCATCAGAAAATAAAGGAGCCTTTATTAGGATCTAGGATTTTAGAAAATGCCTATAAATAGGAAGCTTAGGTCTTCAGAGAAGGGGACTTTGGAGGTTGACACCTTTTATTTTCTTTACGGAGATACTTTGAGAGAACAGAGAGAAAAAAAGAGAGAATTCAAGAGAGAAAGCTCAGGAAACGAAGAGAAAGAGGAGATTCAAGAGAGAAAAAGGAAAGAGTTAAAAAGAAATCAATTGAGAGTTAAAGCATAGTCCTAAAGATCAATTAGAAAGAACATATCTAGAAGGTTGAAGGAAAAGTCGACTCAAAAACTCTGAGTTACCACAAATGAGTCAACAAAAATATAATACACTTCTCTTTATCATTCGGTAAGAACTACTATTTCCTTTTTCTTTTGTTGTTCCTTTTTTTCTTTTACTCATCATATCTTTATGTGTTTTTTCTTTCCTCTGTATTAAAGTTTTTTCCTTTTACAAATCCTAGTTTATCTAACCTAAAAACTTTTCCTTTTCTTATAAACCTACAAAATTTTTAATTTTCCTTTTAACTATAAATTTTTCTTTCTGCAAATCCCAATTTTTTTAACCTAAAATATTTGTTTGTTTTGTAAAAAAAAAAAAATTTCTACCCCAAAAATCATTCTTTTTGTACAATCCTAAAGAATCTAATTTTTCTCCAACAACCAATTTTTAATGATAAACCCTCTTGTTTATTTTGTAAACCTAAAAATCTTAATGTTCTTTTAACCCTAAAGCCGTCATTCAAACCCTAAAAAATAAAATCCAAATCTATGAAAATTAATTTTTTTTTTAAACTATGAGTATTACATTTTTTGCAAACCCTAAAAACAAACTATTTTTTTTCTAACTCTAAACTATTCTTTTTTTGCAAACCCTGAAAATAATATTTATTTTCCTAACCCAAAATCATTCAATTTTTTGCAAGGTCTAAAACAAACTATTTTTTTCAACCATAACAATTTTACAAATTATAAAAATTTAATTTTTTCAAATCTTAAAAATTCTTTCTTTTCATAAATTTTAAAACCCCTAATTTCTTTGCATATCCTAACCTAAAAAAAAACTTATTTCCTAAATTGAATGAGAGTTATTTACTCACCATTTTTGTTTGCTCATGTATTTGTTTATTTGTTTTGTATGTCTCTCGTTTGTTTCTTTTTTTGCGTGCAAAAATCTTATATTAAAAGGTATATCAATTTTTTATTATTAAAAAAATGAGTCTTTTGAATCCACACAACGACCAAGTAATTTTGATAGAGTGGAGGATCCACCTTCAACGTTGCTTGGATCGTAAGGGTTTAGTGAATAGTCGTGTGCTAACTTGAACCCTGTGCAAGAGTAGATTTACTTAAAAATGATAATAATAAAGAAAAATCAAGTTTTTCACAAAGAAAGAAAGAAAGAAAATCTTTGAAACTTATTCAAACATAATTTTTGAAAAAGAATTACGTAATAGCTTTGATTCTTTCATTACGTACAAAAGATACGTAGAAGCGAGAACCTGACCCGTCAAATCTAACTTTTTTTAAAAAACTTTTTTCAGGTTCAAATATTGTTAAAATTATTTTAAACTAAGATTAATTTTTAGCACATTTTCTTTATAAAATTTAATAAAATTAAATTTTTATTTTATTTTAAAAAAATAAAAAAAATAAAAAATAAAGTGTTAAGATAAGTCTTTTTTTATTATATATTTCTTTAATACAAAAAATGAAAAAAAGAATAATATTTTTACAAATAACCCATTCCTTTAATTCAAATAACTTTTATTGTGTTTCCTTATTTTAAAAAATAACATTCAAATCTCAAAAAAAATTGTAAAAATTAGAATAAATATAAAAATAATAGTAGTAACAAATTTGAAAATAGTAACAGAAATATTAATTGGTTTCTTTTAAAGTGAAATAAATATTTTTAAAGTTAAAATAAAATTTTGTATAATTAATTAAAAGGTAACTGTTTTAACCAACGGAAGTAGTAGGGTGCTAATATGTTCCTTACACGTAAGCGACTCCCAAGCCCAAATCTAGTTTCGAAGATTTTTTTTTTTATCAAAAGTTTTTTCCAACGTTTTCTTTAATAAACTTTGGTGGCGACTCCTTGTCATCATCGTGCCGTCGTGGCCCCGGTTGCGACAGATGGCGACTCCACTGGAGATATTTTTTAGAGTTAAGTCTAATTTAATTAATTGTACAATATTCTTTACATTTTTTTATTTCACTCCTCTTTTTGTTTATATATTCATCTTTATTGTGTTTATTGTTTATTTATTTATTTTTGTAAATATTTGTTACTATTATTTCTCTTGCAATATTGTGAATCTTAGAGTAGATGACTCTTGTACATTGTTCAATATTTGTTAGTCTATGTTGGATGGATAATTAATAGGATAAAAACTTGTATGCTCCATGCACACACATCACTAACACTTACCTCACATATATTTGGGCTCTATACCCGAGCCTGTGCGAGCCTACGAGTAGAAGGTACCTTGTCAACTACTATTGAGGAGCTTTATGCCCACTTGGTAGTTGTTAAGTTACCACTTAAATTATTACTAGTACATAAACTTACTCATATTGAGAGGGCACGTCCCTACTTATGACTAAATCATGAGCTAAGTTCTTATTATTTAATAGAGGCAATCTGTGGGCTATATTAAACCATTAGAAATTTAGATCCATCCATGAAACCATGCATTAACACATGGACGTAGTGAACTCTAAAAATTAGAGTTTTTACCATAGAAATGTAGAAAAATCAAAATGAATAAAAATAAAATATATTTTCTTTACAAAATTTATCATGTTCCTTCATTTGTTTAAAATCACATTTATAATTATTCATCCTACATGTTTTATACAAAAAAAAAATGATTCATGTGTTCGTATATACAAAAAAATTGATTCATACAAAAATAAAATATTTATAAATTCGTATATACAAAAAGAAATATTCATCCATTCACATATAAAAATGATTCATGCATTCGCATATACAAAAAAAATTGATTCATACAAAAATAAAATATTCATAAATTCGTATATACAAAAAAATATATTCATCCATTCACATATACAGAAAAATAATTAATGCATTCACATATAAAAAATGATTTATGCATTCGTATATAAAAAAATGATTCATGAATTCGCATAGAAAAAATGATTCATGCATTCACATATACAAAAAAAATGATTCATGAATTCACATATAAAAATGATTAATGCATTCGCATATACAAAAAAAATAATTCATGAATTCGTATAAAAAAAGATTCAAGCATTCCCATATACAAAAAAAAATTATTCATGCATTCACTTGTAAAACAAAAATATCTCTGCATTCACATATTTCAAAAGTAATCAATGCATTCACTTTTTCAAAAATAATTCATGCATTCACTTGTAAAACAAAAAATATCTCTGCATTCACATATTCCAAAAGTAATCAATGCATTCACTTTTTCAAAAATAATTCATGCATTTATCCATATGTTCATTTTTCAAAAGAATATGTATTTACATAACATTTTATAAGCATACTAAGTTGTATTTTTCTTATTTTTAATTATTTTTTAAAAATTTACTTTTAGAGTAAAAATATTTAAAGTTGTTCAATGTTATACTAGCAAATGAGAAATATCAAGATTATGTTTACTCATTATTAAGTTTGATTTAAATAATATCCATTGATGAATAATAGTCTTTTGATTGAAAATATATTATGTTCTACACATTGCTATTAGATAGACCTCATCTACTGAGGAGTGGATGCTCCTTTAGAATGAGAGTCAACCACTTTCTAACCTAAGAGGAAGCATACTTCTAGTATTAGAATTTAGGGAACCTCTTTAAATAAAAAATAAACATATAAGTCTTTTTACCACCAATTCCTATATTGTGTGTGTGTGTGTGTGTGTATATATATAAATCAATTTCAAATCTCACATCCTTACATTGAATGTTCTTAATTGGACATGATCAATGAGTTAGAATACCATAACCAAGAGATGAAGAGGGATATCAACCAACCAAAGGTAAAAATGATCAGGATTTTAAAGCCACAACGATTTTTAAAGAAATAGAGTAAATTAGTTCTTTTTATATATCTCTCTAATGCCTATTCAGCTTTACTTCATTAATTTAAACTAAGTCCTAAGATGGAATATCATACTCCAAGGAAGACATTTTTCTATGCTTGTTTGCCAAATAAAAATTTAACAATTGAAAAACCATCAATCTTCCTTTGATTTTTAATTCTTCAAAATAATTTTGCAATAATTCTAATGTTTTACCTAAGGCTTTAGGATATCCCTTTTTTTTGGAATTTGAACTAACATGTTTCCTTTTCATACATTTTGAACTTTATTTTCTTACCCATTATCTTTCGTTTTAAGTTCACTATTCATAATTTTTATCCCAAACAATGCAATAATGGTAGTATCATATCAAGTAACTTTGACTGTCTTATTATTCAAGCAAATGAGAAAAATGCATGTATTTAGAGCTTTGTCTTGATATATGAATATCAGTGTAATGAATGGTTATAGAGATTGGATTGTAATTGGGGCAATTATGTTGGGAGAAAGAAAAAGGTTTGAATCAAAGAAGAATAAGTGCAATAGGGCAACTTTGTGTGAAATTAAAATAATTTTTCTTACGAAAGATGACAAAACCTTGTTTTTAAGAGTACAAATGGAAATAGGTTTGAAAATGAAGAATGTGATCATACTTATAAATTTGACCCCACTTGGAGATAGGATTGAATACATTATGCCGTAGGAATTTCCTGATTAGACTTTACTTCTCTCAGATATGATAGTTGAGATCTCTTTAAAAAGAAAAGTAAAGACGCAAGAAAAAAACAAAAGAAAAAAGGATGGACAAAAAAAAAAGATTTGATTGTTAGATTTGAAAAAATACCAAAAAAGAAGGAAAAAGAAAAAAGGTTTCATGAAATAAAAACAAAAAAAAGTTACCGAAAAGAATCATAAATGCAAATAAAAAAATATGTTCGCTAGGTTGAAAACTCAAAAGAGAAACCTAGACAAAAGTCAGCGTAAAAGAAAAAAAAGAGACTTGACTGCTAGATTTACCAAAAAGAAAAAAGAAAAAGAAAAGATAAAAAGGTTTCATGAAATAATAAAAAAGTTACCGAAATGGATCATAAATGAAAAGCATGATAAAAGCTTAAATTGGATTAATGGATGTGTTGAAATCCTTAATTTGAGACAATTGGCATGATATATTCAAACAGGGGCAATCAATAAGTGTCAAACCCTAAATTGGGGTAAATGGTGTTCCAAGCTTTTCAAAATAGGGCAATTAATAATTTTGAGATGAAAAGAATGAAATGACATGAATGCAAAGTAGGGCAAAGGAGAGCCAATTGAGGTGCTTGACTTCAAAGTGGATAATTAATAAGGCTTCAAGCTTAGTTAACCTACTTCTAAGCTTGTTAATGAGTGGTCATAAGCCAATACATGTGCTTAATCATAAGCTTCATGTATTTTGTGCATCAAAGAATGTTGTGCTTGTTACAATTCACAAGTCTCATGCTTCACATTTCAGAGGCACTCATACCAATTTTTCTTAAAGGTCCACATGCTCATTCCACCACTCATGTCCTTATATCTCATAAACTTTACTCTCATTCTAGTTGGATCTTGCAAGGCTTACTGTTATCTCACATGCCTAGGTTTTATTCTCATCTTATAGCCTTGCATGTTTGAATCATCTTATAAGCCTCATACATATCTCATTTTGTAGGCCTTGTGCTTATTTATTTCATACGCTCACATGCCTAGTATGCCTTATGGACCTTTTTGTTCCTACTCCTTTTCCAAAGCTCTCATGCCTTTCCTCATACAAAAGTCAAGACTTGGCTTACTTTCTTATTATTCTACCAAAGCTCAGTAGCTAACGGTATCTTTATTTTTTTTGTTAAAGCTTGAAATCTTATTGACCTTTTTACTTCTTATCAACGTCTAAAATATGAAATCTGACACTCAGACACAAGACCAGGAACAGGACCGGACCTCTTTCCTCTTCCTGACCTATCATCAAATGAAAGACAGAGCAGGCAAAACAAGTCCTCTCTTCTCCCCTCTTTACTTTCTTGTTAAGGCCCAGAATCTAACTGGCCTCTTTGTACTGATGCAAACGTCTAGAAGTTGACTGGTTGCCATACTTTCCTCTAAAATTAAATTGACACACTTACTTTTATCAAAAGTTCAGAATCTGACTGACACCTTTACTTTTTCAGAAGTCCAAAACCTCACTGACACTTTTACATTTTCCAAAGTTCAGAATCTGACTGGCACCTATACATTTTTCTAAAGTCCAAAACTTGAATGACACCTTTACATTTATCAAAAGTCCAGAATCTAACTGGCACCTTTACATTTATCAAAGTCCAGAATCTGACTGACACTTTTTACATTTTCACAATGTTTAGAACCTGACTAGTTCTCCTTCACAAAACTTGACTCGTATACAATACTTGTGTTACATAGGACCACAGATAAAATTAATTCACTTCTTTACTTATTTCTTACTATAATAATATGAAAATTTTATTATTCATATTATTTAGTAAAAAATAATTAAAGAGGGGCAACTGTGAATACCCAATTTTATTCGAGTCCCTTTCAAAAATAAATTTCAAAACAAAAAATTAAATATAATAATTTCTTTTTTAAGAGGTTAAGAAAATAGATAAAAAAAACTAATTTAAATTTAAATTTTTAATTTTTAAATGTAAAATTAAATTTATAAATGGTCAAAGTAGTTAGTAGATTTTTAGAAAAATAGATAAAAAAAGAAAAAAAAATTGATTACTGATCATTGGAAAATAAGGGAGCCTTTATTAGAATCTAAGGTTTTAGAAAATGCCTATAAATAAAAAGCTTAGGTTTTCAGAGAAGGGGACTTTGGAGGTAGACACCTTTTATTTTCTTTATGAAGATACTTTGAGAGCACAGAGAGGAAAAAAGAGAGAAAGTTCAGGAAACGAAGAGAAAGAGGAGATTCAAGAGAGAAAGAGCTCAAGAAACAGAGAGAAAGAGGAAATAGTTAAAAAGAAATCAACTGAGAGTTAAAGCATAGTCTTATAGATCAATTGGAAAGAACATAAAATATTTTTTCTTTCTGCAAATCTCAATTTTTGTTTAACATGAAATATTTGTTCGTTTTGTAAAAAAATAATAATTTTTTTCTACCCAAAAAATCATTCCTTTTGCAAAATCCTAAAGAATCTAATTTTTCTCTAACAACCCTTTTTTAATGATAAACACTCTTATTTTTTTTATAAACCTAAAAATTCTAATGTTCTTTTAACCCTAAAAGCCCTTAGTCAAACCCTAAAAAATAAAATATAAATATGAAAATTAATTTTTTTTAACTTTGAGTATTACATTTTTTGCAAACCCTAAAAATAAACTATTTTTTTTTCTAACTCTAAATTATTCTTTTTTTGCAAACCCTAAAAATAATATTTATTTTTCTAACCCAAAATCATTCAATTTTTTGCAAGGTCTAAAACAAACTATTTTTTCAACCTTAACAATTTTGCAAATTATAAAAATTTAATTTTTTCAAATCTTAAAAATTCTTTCTTTTCATAAAGTCTAAAATCCCTAATTCCTTTGCATATTCTAATCTAAAAAAAAAAAAACTTATTCCCTAAATTAAATGAGAGTTATTGACTTATCATTTTTGTTTGCTCTTGTATTTGTTTATTTGTTCTGCATGTCTCTCGTTTGTTTCTTTTTTTGCATGCAAAAATCTCATATTAAAAGGTATATCAATTTTTTATTATTAAAAAAAATGAGTCTTTTGAATCCACATAACGGCCAAGTAATTTTGATAGAGTGGAAGATCTACCTTGAATATTGCTTGAATTGTAAAGGTTTATTGAATAGTCGTGTGCTAACTTGAACCTTGTGCAGGAGTAAATTTACTTAAAAATGATAATAATAAAGAAAAATCAAGTTTTTTACAAAAAAAGAAAGAAAGAAAATCTTTGAAATTTATTCAAATATAATTTTTGAAAGAGAACTATGTGGTATCTTTGATTTTTCTGTTATGTACGGAAGATACGTAAGAGTAAGAACCTGACCCGTCAAGTCTAATTTTTTAAAATTTTTTTTTTCAGGTTCAAATATTATTAAAATTGTTTTAAACTAAGATTAATTTTTAGCACATTTTCTTTACAAAATTTAATAAAATTAAAATTTTATTTTATTGTAAAAAAACAAAAAATAAACAAAAAATAAAGTGTTAAGATAAGTCTTTTTTTTACTATATATTTCTTTAATACAAAAAATGAAAAAAAGAATAATATTTTTACAAATAACTCATTCTTTTAATTCAAATAACTTTTATTGTGTTTCCTTATTTTAAAAAATAACATTCAAATCTCAAAAAAAATTGTAAAAATTAGAAACAAATATAAAAATAATAGTAGTAAGAAATTTGAAAATGATAAAAGAAATATTAATTATTTTCTTTTAAAGTAAAATAAATATTTTTAAAGTTAAAATAAAATTTTGCACAATTAATTTAAAGGTAACCCTTTTAACTAATGAACGTAGTAAGATATTAATACCTTCTTTATACGTAAGCGATTCCTGAGCCCAAATATGGTTTCGAAGATTTTTTTATCAAAAGTTTTGCCTAACGTTTTCTTTAATAAATTTTGGTGGCGACTCCTTATCATCACACCTTTAATGCAAATATGTACTTCATGAATCTCATAACTGTCACTATTCTTTTCTTTTATCTTTTTGTATTATTTTTTTCCTGTAATCACACAGATAGCACTATATCTTTATACACAAACTGGTACTCAATAAAAGAGTAAATATTTTCATTCTACTTCAATTATTATTCTCAATAGTATAAATATCATTCAAAATAACTTATATAATTTAATTAGGATGAGATATATTATTAAATGAAATTTTAATTTATAGGATTAAAAATTCTAAATCTAAGACTTAAAAATATAAATAACATATCATCACATGATATTATATGAATCAAATTAGATGTTAATAAGTACATATTAAATAAAAAAAATAATAATAGAAGAAAAAGAAAATTAATTTTTTAATATCAAAACTTTATTTAAATTTAAATTTAATAAATGTCTAATGTGTAATTTAAAATATACAATAAAAATTTATATATAATAATATTTTATTAAAAATCATAAAATTTATATATTTATAATACTAAATATTATATTTTAATAATTTAATATTTATTAATACTTTATTATATCGTTTAAGCACACCTTAAAAAGAATGAAAAGTTTAAACATAGTTTTGCCTGTTCCGCCAAGTGAAATATGTAGTGTCCATATTGACTAGTGCACGGTCTTTTAGATTTTGTCAGTGACTACTGCTTTCGGCCACAGATTTAATACAGCTGCAACCTAGGAATAACTCCGACACTTAGTCAAACTTTAACACTCATTCCATTTGACGTAAGATTTGTTTTATAACCAACTGTGCATGCAACATTAGATGCGATATAGATCATACTCTCATGACTTAAATTTTTTCTTTGTGAGAAAGGATCAAGTTTTTATAATGTGTATTGAAGTCTAGGAAGAATAAATTGCCATAAAAATATGTAAAATTACCAAAAAAATAAGGACCAGAGAGACTCATCACATATTCCATTCCAAGGACCAGTTAATTTTTAACTTCCGAAAGAAATTGTGTAAGAATAATATAAACTTTTTTTCAATGGCTACGCAGAGTTGAATTGAATGGTATTAGAATAACAAAGAAAAAAAATATATAAACTATAAAATAAAATTACTCTATATGTAAACATGTCTGAACTCGAAACACAGCAAACAATCATCTATTAAATGTTTAGTGATGTTGACCAACGAATTTAAGAGAAGTGAACACAGGAAAGATCCTTTTCTTTATCCACCATCCAAGTCTTCCTTCACTAGAATGAATGAATTGATTAGAGGAATATCCTTTGAGTGTTACTTAAGATAATTAAGGAAGCCGGAGATTCGGTGTGCTTCAATTCTTTGAATCTTAATGGGTCTTCATAAACAAAAGTAGAGGGTTGATGGTCAAAGAGGAATTTTTCTGGTTGATTTTTTATACAAAATGTTATGGGTAGGTAAAGTTTGGGATTGAGTTGGACAAACCATTCGCTTGTTCCTCATTATTCGAACTGGAATTAAGGTCAAAACCTTGCCGGTCAGCAAAGACTTCCTAATTTTTCTATATCTACCTCGAAAACAATTTCACTTGTTGATGCGTAAAGTTTTAGAGCATGTTTGATTTCTATTTTAAAAGTAATTTTTAATTTTTAAAAATAAAATATTGTATACATTTGTACTAAATTTTATTTTTAAAAACTAAAAACTGTTTTCAAAATAGAAATTAAATATATTCTTAAATTCTGTTTGTAATAATGAAATTACTTGCTGCACAATCATTGGTTACTGTTCAGCAAAAATATGTGCATTATTTAAAGGTGATTTTTATTATGGACTACTTCAGGTTACAGTGAAATAAAACAAATCTAAAAAATGATATAAAAAGTTTCTTTTGTGTACCAAAATAATATAAAAAAAGTGCCTCGTTTCCCTCAAGAAATTAAGAGACAACTCTGTTTAATCTCTTATGAAATTATATATATAATGCTAAATTGTGTGCAAATCCCATTAAATAATCCGGGAATAACTAATAGATTTTAAACGCACATTATCTTTCATCTCTAAGATTTACTAGTTTGTAACTAAGTCCATTAAAAAAAATCTTGTACGTAAGATTTTACTATTCATATTGGATTTGAGGAAAGAAAAAAGAGAATAAAAAAAATACAAATAATATCGCATTTATTCATTTGGTTGAATTTTTTATTTTTCTTAAAAATAATTCTCTCCTTTTTGTTTCTGGAAACAACCAAAGGGTCAGCATGAAAAAAGAAAAACATTAAATAATAATTTTGAAAGTTATTTTTCTTTTTTCTTCTTCAGTTATTATATATATATATATATATATATATATATATATAACCATTGTCATCCATATTTTTCCTCTCTATACAATTTTTCCTTACTTGTACAGTTGGATTGGCCTTTTGAAGTTTTAACGTGAAAAAGTATGTCAAATAAGACTATAAGCTATTCATGCGAAATTGATATTAAAATATCAAACAAACTTAGTTCATTTGTAAGTTAACAGTAAAGCATATTTTTAATTTTCCTTTAAGGTAAGTTTTCATAAATTTTTAATAACATTTTTGTAAAAAAATTAATTAATTTTTCATGAAAACCAAAAATTAAATTAAAATATATAGCTGTGTGACTTTTTAATAATCGTGTTAAGATAAAATGATTAGACAATGTCATTTTCGAAATATTTTTTGTTGACATTCCGACAGAACAACTTGAAAGCTTCTAATATATATATTTAGGGTGGATAATGACCCACGCACCGATCAATTCCAAGTTCCACTGCAGTTTAGGATCATAAACGTTTCATTCCCAGCGTCTTCTGAACTCTGGAGCCATCTTTTTCATTTTTTTTCTAAGCTATGCAGAAAAGTATATTAGTAGTCAGAAAAAGGGAAAACACAAAACAACAAGGCAATCCCTAATTTCTGCATGATTTTTGTGTGGTGGGCTCCATCGAAAGAAAATATTCATGCATAAATACAGAGGAAGAGTGTAAAATTTCTGACTTCTTTTGAATTCAGGAATGATGAAATGATAGCAAAATATATTTGAACATTAATCTTGGAACACGAGTCTCTTCCTCTTGCAAATTAATTAAATGTGTATTAAATGTATATATTCAATCGACCTTATTCCATCCAATATAGATATGAAAATTAAAATGATAGATAAAAAAAGGGAGAAAAATTTACTTAATTTATCAGTGGAATTTATCATTTATTTAGTGGGAAGGAAGAAAAGTAAAGAAAATGAAATAGAAAATGAAATTGAAAAAGCATTTTAAATTTTTATTTTTGAAAGTTTAAATATTTTTTCTTTTCTTGAGTAAGAAATTTTAATTTTTAAAAATTTTCTGTAGTTCTTATTTTCTTTTCCTTCGTCTAAAATGGGCGAAAATTTCTTAGGCAACCCTTTAAGCTTGTGTGAGGGTGTTGTGACGTTTTCTTCAGCGCATGCATGCATCAATCAATTTCTTAATTGATATATGGATCTGCAAATGTAAATTTTTCAAGCACGTATCTTGAAGCTCTTTTGGACGGTGGAAATATAGAGCTACTCCTTCATTTTACATATATTTGAAGGACAATATTATGATACTATACGCAAGTGATTGATCTCGCGGTTCCATCAACTGGACCCCAAAAGATTACTGGCTTCAGAATAACGAAGCACACTAGTCAAGCTTGGCTATCAAGTAGGGCAATTCAGGACCCGCATCCTCTGCATTTAAAATTTCTATATTTATTCTTACATTCATGTTCATTTTCTTTATATTTTAATAATTTTGTTAAATTTTTATGTTAGATTTTTAATCTATTATATAATTTCTATCTTTAATGTAATTATTATGAAATTACTATTTTAATTGATTTTAGATTACATGATTCTTACAATTCTTACACAATTAAGAGTTTAGAGAGTACTAACATGAATTCATTATTCTTTGATGTTACTTCTCTCTTTGATCATGTTGAGTTTTGGTATTTCTCTAATTTTTCTTTCTTCTTTTATCTCCTCTTCGATAGTTGAGAGAAAATTCCTTTCTTGCGATTACCGTAAGATCATGAAAGTGATAGTCCAATTAATAAAGAATACTATAACTTCTAGTTGGTAACTACTCTCTTATTTTTATCTGAAAGAGAAGGGAGAGTTTCCTTATAATTGTACGTGCAATTATACCATCAATGACTCTATATTTTATATTTAACTATCATCACATTAAATCAATAAAGGAATTTACCTACCAGTTATAAGTCCTAGATAAACTTTTTCGATCTGTAAAATTTTTATAATCATTAGAGATAATATAGAAATAAATCATCTATGATTGAAAGACACATACTTATTAGTTTAAACATGTTTATTTCTTTGTCGCACCCGTTACTTATAGGGTTACAATCCAAGAGTTCTTGTGTTGATAATTCAAGAAGCTCACATAGTAATTTGGTGTTGAACTTCGGTTGCCCCCATTAGTACGAACGCCCAATAACCAGCTTCAGAAAGGAATCTAACATTGTTAGATAGTGTTAGAGATAAGTTTTTAGCCCGAGATTTCCTATCCTAACAGACAACAATTTTCTTAAACGATAAGGAGAACTACTAAAAAATAAATTTACCACTTTTTCCTTGACTTTTGATCAGAGTAACTGCCAGCTTTGGAGTGTCAGTCCAATTCCTCTGGCAGAATCTCACCGTTTTCACAAGTGTCATCTTCTGCAATTAGAAAAGAACATGAACGTGAATATTAGTCGACAAAGCATAATTATAAGAGTATCTGAATCAAACAAGAAACACATAGGTAGTTGTAAGCCCTTGATAAAGTCTTTCGATATATAGGATTTTCATAATCACCGGAGATAATAAAGGAATAAACCTTCCATGATTGAAAGACACATAATTAATAGTTTAAACATGGTTACTCTTCTGTCGTACACGTTACTCATAGGATTACAATCCAAGAGCTTCTTAACTAATAATTTCAGAAGCTAACTTGTAGTAATTTGGTGTAGAGCTTCGACTGCCCCTACTAGTGCTAACACCGAACAAGTTATAGAGCGAATTTAACATTGTTAGATAGTGTTAGAGATAAGTTTCTAGCCCTAAATTTCCTATTCTAACAAAGAACAATTTTATTAAATGATAAGGAGAACTAGTAGAAAATAAACTTATAACATTTTTACTGACTTTTAGCTAGAGTAACTGTCCTTTTTTGAGCTCCAATTAACTTACTCAGGCATATTATCACTATTTTCATAAGTGTCATCTCTTGCTTTTAGAAAAGAACATGAATGTAAATATAAGTCAACAAATCATAATTATAGGAGTATCTGAATCAACCAAGAAGCATGTATGCAGTTTAAAACCCTTGATAAAGTTTTACGATCCATAGGATTTTTATAATCATAAGAGATAATAGAGGAATAAATCTTCCATGATTAAAAGACACATACTTAATAGTTTAAATATGCTTACTCTTCTGTCGCACTCGTTACTCATAGAGTCACAATTCAAGAACTCCTGTGTTGATATTTCCAAAGGCTAACCTGTAGTAATTTGGTATAGAGTTTCGACAACCCCCAATACTGCGAATGCCCAAAACAAGCTGCAAAAAGAATAAAAATTTTTTATATAGTGTTAAAGATATGTTTTCAGCCTTAGATTTCCTATCCTAATAGACAACAATTTTATTAAAAGATAAAAAGAACTAATAGAAAATAAAGTTACCACATTTTTCTTGACTTTTGACCGGAGTAACTGCCCTCTTTTGAGCGCTAGTCCACTTCCTCTGATAGATTATCACCATTTTTATAGGTATCATCTCCTGCAGTTAGAAGAGGAACGTGAACGTGAATATTAGTCAACAAATAGGAGTATCTGAATTAGCCAAGAAGCATATAGGCAATTGTAAGCCCTGTATAAACTTTTTTGATTTATAGGATTTTCATAATCATTAGAGATAATAGAGGAATAAACTGTTCATGATTGAAAGGCACATACTTATTAGTTTAAACAAGCTTACTCCTTTGTCGCATTCGTTACTCATAGGGTCAATATCCAAAGCTAATGTGCTAATAATTCAAAAAGCTCACTTGTAATAATTTAGTGTTAAACTTCGGCTACCTCCAGTAGTGAAAATGCCCAACAACTAGCTTCAGAAAGAATCTAACATTGTTAGATAATTTTTTAGATAAGTTTTCAGCCCTAAATTTAATAGTTTAAACTTGCTTACTCCTCTGTCGTACCCATTACTTATAGGCTCACAATCGAAGAGCTCTTGTGCTGATAATTCAAGAAGTTCACATGTAGTAATTTGCTGTAGAGCTTTGATTGCCCCAACTAGTGTGATTTTTTGACAACAACTTGCATATAAATTTTAATATTATTAGATAGTGTAAGAGATTAGTTTTCAGCCCTATACTTCCTATCCCAATAGACAATAATTTTATTAAAGAATAAGAATAACTATTAGAAAATTAACTTGCTACATTTTCCTAACTTTTTACTAGAGTAATTGCCTCCTTTTGAGCGTCAAACCACTTCCTCTGACAGATTATTACTGTTTTTATTAAGTGTCATTACCTGCGGTTAGAAGAGGAATGTAAACATGAATATTAGTCAACAAAGCATAATTATAAAAGTATCTGAATCAACCAAGAAGCATGTAGGCATTTCTAAGCCCTGGATAAACTTTTTTGATCCATAGGATTTGCATAATAATTATAGATAATAGAGGAATAAACTATCCATGATTGAAAGACACATACTTGTTAGTTTAAACATGCTTACTATTTTGTTGCACCCGTTACTCATAAAGTAACAATCTAAGAGCTTCTTTGCTGATAATTGCAGAAACACGTCTGTAGTAATTTGCTGTAAAGTTTCAGCTACCTCTGGTAGTGCAAACGCATAACAACAAGCTGTAGAGAGATCTAATATTTTTAGATAATGTTAGAGATAAGTTTCAGCCCTAAATTTTTTATTGTAACAGACAAAAGTTTTTTTAAAAGAAAAAGAGAATTAGTAGAAAATAAACTTATCACTTTTTTCTTGACTTTTAACTAGAGTAACTGCCCCAACAAGCGAATAAACTTTCCATGATTGAAAGACACATACTTAATACTTTAAACATGCTTACTCCTCTGTCACACCCGTTACTCATAGGGTCACAATCCAAGACCTCCTATGTTGATAATTCTAATAGTTCAACTATAGTAATTTGGTGTAGAGCTTCGACTGTCCCCACTAATGCGAACGTCCAACAACAAACTGTAGGAAGAATCTAATATTATTGAATAGTGTTAGAGATTAGTTTCAAGCCATAAACTTTCCATCCTAACAGACAACAATTTTATTAAAAGATAAGGAAAAGTATTTGAAAATTAACTAATTACATTTTTCTTGACTTTTGATAAGAGTAACTGTCTACTTTTGAGCTCTAGTCCACTTCTTTTGGCAGATTATCACCGTTTCCATAAGTGTCATCATATGCAGTTAGAAGAGGAACGTGAACGTGAGTATTTGTTAACAAAGCATAATTATAGGAGTATTTGAAGTAACCAAGAAGAATAGGCAGTCGTAAGCCTTAGATAAAGTTGTTCGATCTATAGGTATTTCATAAACATCATAGGTAACGAAGGAATAAACTTTCTGTGATTAAAAGACACATACTTTATAATTTAAACATACTTACTATTTTATCGTACTCGTTACTCATAGAGTCATAATCAAAGAGCTCCTATGCTTCAAATTTCAGAAGCTAACCTATATTAATTTGGTGTAAAGTTTCAGCTATTTTCACTAGTACGAACGTCTAACAACAAATTGTAGAGAGAATATAACATTGTTAGATAGTGTTAGAGATAAGTTTCTACTGCTAGATTTCCTCTCCTGACAGACATCAATTTTTTTAAAAGATAAGGAAAGCTAGTAGAAAATAAACTTACCACATTTTCCTTGACCTCTGACCTGAGTAACTGCCCCATATTGTACAGTAGTCCTCTTCCTATGGTAGAGTATCACCGATTTCATAAGTGTCATCTCCTGTGGTTAAAAAAGAATATGAACGTAAATATTAGTCAACAAAGCATAATTATAGAAGTATCTGAATCAACCAAGAAGTATATAGGTGGTTGTAAGCCATTGTTAAAGTTTTTTAATTTATATGATTTTCATAATCATAAAAAATAATAGAGGAATAAACCATCCATGATCAACAGATATGTACCTAATAATTTAAACATGCTTACTCCTCTACTGCACCAGTTACTCATAGGGTTACAAATCAAGAGCTCTTGTGTCGATAATTCTAGAAAAACACATGTAGTCATTTGGTGTATAGGTTCGGCTGCTCCCACTAGTTTGAACACCCAACTACAAGTTCTAGATTTTTTATACTAATAGACAACAATTTTATTTAAAAATATGGAGAACTAGCAGAAAATAAACTTATCACCTTTTCCTAACTTTTGACCAGAGTAGCTGCCCCTTTTGAGCACTAGTCTACTTCCTCTGGCAGATTATCATCATTTTCATAAGTGTCATCAACGACGGTTAGAAGAGGAATATGAACGTGAATATTAGTCAATAAATCATAATTATAGGAGTATCTGAATCAACCAAGAAGAATATAGGCATTTCTAAGCCCTGGATAAACTTTTTTGATCTACAGGATTTACATAATAATTATAGATAATAGAGGAAAAAACCATCTATGATTGAAAGACACATACTTATTAGTTTAAACATGCTTACTTCTCTGTCGCATTCGTTACTCACAGAGTCACAATCCAAGTGCTCTTTTGCTGCTAATTGCAAAAACTTGCCCAGAGTAATTTGCTGTATAGTTTTAGCTATATTTGATAGTGCAAACGCCTAACAACAAGCTGTAGAAAGATCTAACATTGTTAGATAATGTTAGAGATAAGTTTCAGCCCAAAATTTCTTATCGTAACAGACAACAATTTTTTTAAAAGAAAAATAAAACAAGTAGAAAATAAACTTATCACTTTTTCTTGACTTTCAATTAGAGTAACAACCCCAATAGGCGAATAAACCTTCCATGATTGAAAGATACATACTTAATATTAGTCAACAAAGCATAATTATAGGAGTATCTGAATCAACCAAGAAGCATATAGGCATTTCTAAGCCCTGGATAAACTTTTTTGATCTATAGGATTTACATAATAATTAAAGATAGTAGAGGAATAAACCATCTATGATTGAAAGACACATACTTATTACTTTAAATATGCTTACTCCTCTGTCGCACCCGTTACTAATGAGTCACAATTCAAGACCTCTTGTGTTAATAATTTTAATAATTCAACTGTAGTATTCTAGTGTACAGCTTCGACGGCCCCCACTAGTAAGAACGCCCAACAACAAACTGCAGAAAGAATCTAATATTGTTAAATAGTGATAGAGATTAATTTCAAGCCACAGACTTCTCATCCTAACAGACAACAATTTTATAAAAGAATTAGGAGAACTATTAGAAAATTAACTTACCGCATTTTCCTTGACTTTTTATCGGAGTAACTGTTTGCTTTTGAGCTCTAGTCTATTTTCTTGGTAGATTATCAACGTTTTCATAAGTGTCATCATATGCGGTTAGAAGAGGAACGTGAACGTGAGTATTTGTGAACAAAGCATAATTATAGGAGTATTTGAAGTATCTAAGAAGAATATAAGGATTCGTAAGCCTTAGATAAAGTTTTATGATCTATAGGTATTTCATAATCATCATAGGTAATAGAGGAATAAACGTTTCATGATTGAAAGATACATACTTTATATTTGAAACATACTTACGCGCCTATCGCACTCATTACTTATAGTCATAACCAAAGAGCTCCAATGCTGCTAATTTCAGAAGCTAACTTGTATTAATTTGGTATAGGGTTTCAACTATCCCTACTAGTGTGAATGCCTAACAACAAGCTGCAGAGAATATAACATTGTTAGATATTTTTAGAGATAAGTTTTAACTCCTAGATTTCCTCTCTTGACAGACAATAATTTTTTTAAAAGATAAGGAAAGCTAGTGGAAAATAAACTTACCACATTTTTCTTGATCTTAGACCGGAGTAATTGCCCCATTTTGAGCACTAGTCCTTTTCCTATGGTAGAGTATCACTGGTTTTATAGGTGTCATATCCTGTGGTTAAAAATGAATGTGAACATGAATATTAGCCAACAAAGCATAATGATAGGAGTATCTGAATCAACCAAGAAGTATATAGACAGTTGTAAGCCCTCAATAAAGTTTTTCAATCTATAGGATTTTCATAATCATCAAAGAATAAACCTTCAATGGTTGACATATATGTACTTAATAATTTAAATAAGCTTATTCCTCTGTTGCACTCGTTACTCATAAGGTCACAATCTAAGAGCTCTTGTGTCGATAATTCTATGAAAACACAAGTAGTCATTTGGTGTATAGGTTCAACTGCTCCCACTAGTTTGAACACCCAAGTACAAGCTACAGAGAGAATATAACATTGTTAGACAGTATTAGAGGTAAATTTCAAGCTCTTGATTTTTTATACTAATAGACACAATTTTATTTAAAAATATGGAGAACTAGCAGAAAATAAACTTAACACCTTTTCCTAACTTTTGACCAAAGTAGCTGCCCCTTTTTGAGCACTAGTCTACTTCCTCTGGCAGATTATCACCATTTTCATAAGTGCCATCAACGACGGTTAGAAGAGGAACGTGAACGTAAATATTAGTCAACAAAGCATAATTATAGGAGCATCTGAATCAACCAAGAAGCATATAGGCATTTCTAAGCCCTGGATAAACTTTTTTTATCTATAGGATTTACATAATAATTATAGATAGTAGAGGAATAAACCATCCATGATTGAAAGACACATACTTATTACTTTAAACATGCTTACTCCTCTGTCGCACCCGTTACTCATGAGTCACAATCCAAGACCTCTTGTGTTGATAATTCTAATAATTCAATTGTAGTATTCTGGTGTAGAGCTCCGACTGCCCCCACTAGTGCGAATGCCCAACAACAAACTGCAAAAAGAATCTAATATTGTTAAATAATGATAGAGATTAGTTTCAAGCCATAGACTTCTCATCCTAACAGACAACAATTTTATTAAAGGATTAGAAGAACTATTAGAAAATTAACTTACCACATTTTTCTTGACTTTTTATCAGAGTAACTGTCTGCTGTTGAGCTTTAGTCTACTTGCTTTGGCAGATTATCACCGTTTTCATAAGTGTCATCATATGCTATTAGAAGAGGAACGTGAACGTGAGTATTTGTGAACAAAGCATAATTATAGGAGTATTTGAAGTAACTAAGAAGAATATAGGGATTCGTAAGCCTTAGATAAAGTTTTTTGATCTATAGGTATTTCGTAATCATCATAGGTAATAAAGGAATAAACTTTCCATGATTGAAAGATACATACTTTATATTTGAAACATACTTACGCGCCTATCACACTCATTACTTATAGTCAGAATCAAAGAGCTCCAATGCTGCTAATTTCAAAAGTTAACTTGTATTAATTTGATATAGAGTTTCAACTATCCCCATTAGTGCGAATGCTCAACAACAAGCTGCAGAGAGAATATAACATTGTTAGATAGTGTTAGAGATAAGTTTTCACTCCTAGATTTCCTCTCTTGATAGACAACAATTTTTTTAAAACAGAAGGAAAGCTAGTAGAAAATAAACTTATCATATTTTCCTTGACCTTAGACCGGAGTAATTGTCCCATTTTGAGCACTAATCCTCTTCATATGGCAGAGTATCACTGGTTTTATAGGTGTCACTATGAATTTTGATAGTAATTACGTGCAGCACCTTTAATTTTGCATGCTCTGGAGTGACTACTATGAATATTCATAGTAACCACGCGGAGGTTTAGTGGATTTTGGGCTACTGTAATTGTCACTTTAAGCTTTGAAAGTGATCACTTTGGTCCCTTTACTGGAAATGGCTTGCTGTAGTTGTCACTATCAATTTTGAAAGTAGTTACTTTCACCTCAAATTCCTCAAAATCTAATAATTCTTCAAAATAAGCTTGAAGATTACTGCCACATTATTCAAATGATCAAAACATGTAAAATAAACTATCTAAATCAATGTAAATTAACCAAAAACTAAGAAACGTATATTATTTAGCCTATTTAGAATATTCATCTTATTTTCACTATCTAAGTCTATTCTTTTCTATAAAAAGTAATAAATGATGTATAAAAATTTAGTAAAATGTGGATTCATCACAACTCCAAACTTAAACTTTTGCTTGTCCTCAAGCAAACCAAAATTCAAGGACTAAAGTAAAAAGGGTTGGACTTGTCCAAAAAAATTTTCTCAAAATTTTTCTGTTCCAATCTTTCAACTCTAATATACACTTTCTCCATTTCAAAATCATGGAGTCATTCAACAAAGAAAGCATACTCATATCAATCAATTTATGCAAAGTCCCATACAAGTGAAACAAAAATTCAATAAGGCTTATCATGCTTCATGCAATGCAAAGAAATTATCTAGCTCACAAGGTGATGTTTCACTCTTCACTCATTCAAGCTAGGTATTTTCCCTCAATACATGCAAATTGCTCTACCCTACCATATGCTTGCCCATATTCTCAATCTCTTTTACCTTAATACAATGACTTACCTATCAAAAGGACTTGGTCGGTCACAAATAGGGATAAGTAAGGTTTAATTTGATCAAGGAGGGTCAAAAGCTCAAGTGGGTTTTCAAGATAAGGGAATCCTTTTGAGTGAGTGAATACATCAATTAGAATGAAATACATTAAATGAGGTAGCCTAAGAGGTTCAAGCATTTTTTTTTCTTGTTTTTCATCATTTTTTATTATGTGAAGATCTCTTCAATCTCTTGGACCTTGCTTCATTTTATTTTCTTTCCTTTTTCATTCTTTCTTTTATGATTTCTTAGACTTCAGCAACCACTCTTTTTTTTTTTTAACATGTATTAGTAACATGTATGATGTCCACCACCCCAAACTTGAGAGGTTGCTTGTCCTTAAGAAACTACCATCAAAATTAACACCCCAAACTTAATATTTGCATTCACTTTTGATGTCACTCAAAAGAAATACGTTCTTGATGGAAGAAAAAATGTTTGGCAGACTAAGTTTTGCAAAAGAAGGGGATGTAATGCAATGAGGTAAAAAGGCAGGCAATGGTGAGTGGGTGTGTGTGTGTAAAGGAGGCCTCAATCATCTAGATAAAAATTACATGAAACATACACAAAGAAAGGAAATTAGGAGCTCAATTCTGTACCAAGGTAAAAAATGGTGATAATTACTTAACATCATGTGAGGATAATCCACCTTGCAAGAAAAGATAAGGTGGGGGCATCCTTAGAGCTGCTATCTTCCTCTTCCTCCTCTTCTGCTGTAGGTGTGAAAGGCGAAAGATCATTCTGAATTGCTGATCAAAGATAAGGAGCTGAGAAGGTGGGGGCATAGTAGATCTGGTCAGCAGTCATCCCCACCTTCTTTCCTATGTTGAGTAACATAGTCTCTGTGAGAGTCAGAGCAGCCTTCTGACCAGCATGTATAGCATCTTGTCGCAACACTATTTCTTTCAGCTGGTCCTTCATTTTAGAAGGGAGGCCTTTCTTCCCTACAGCTTGGGGAGGTATCTCTAAGGCTGAGTTCTTCTTAGCTTTAAATAGCTCCTTAACCATAGTTGTGGTGATGTAGGGAGTTGCTCTGATTTTCTATTGATACTCCCTAAAGTCAACTCCAGCATCCTAGCAGAGCATAGTGATGATGGAGGAAAAACCCATGGAGTCCTTCTTCCTAGCTAGGATCTCTATGATGGCATTGCTGATAACATCGCCAACATGGATGGGCATCCCTGGCATAAACAGCTCTGCCCTCTTCACTGCCAGGGTAGATGAGTGCATGACTGGAATGTAGGAGTTAAGAATGAAGATGCTCTAGACTTTGGCAGGTGGAAGGAGGTGCTTTGTAGTTAGATTCTTAGGCTGGAGCTTCATGTCAAACTCTCAGTTCTTTCCAGCCGTGCATATTGCCTGAAGGATTGACTTATAGTCCTTCTCCTCTAAGTAGCTGAAAGTAGTGTAGTCCAGCTGTCCAGGCCTCTTTTCAGGAAGAGGGATGTTGAGGATCCTCTAGATGTTGGCGGGGTTGAAGTCTACCACCTTGCCTTTGACCATGGAGTGCCTGTAGAGGAAATCATTTCCCTTAACACTGAAGGCATTAGCATAGAACTCCTGGGTGATGTCCTTCCACCAATGCCCAGCACATGTAGTGAACAGATCCCATCCCCTTTTCTGGATTTCCTGCTCAAATTGGGGGTAGGTCCCCTTTTGCAGCTCAAAATTCCTGTCCTGCATAATGTGTCGCTTGAGAATATTGGCTCTAAAGAAATTCTCATGAGCCAGGGACCAAAATCTGGGATCATGTGCAGGCTGAGGCCTAGATGAAGAGGCAGCAGCTGTCTTGGCCCTCTTGGCCCTGGGTGTGTTCTTTCTGGGAGTGTTTGCCATTGATCTGCACATAGAAAAAGGAATAAATGAGTGATAGTGCAGAAATAACCATGTAGCAAGAATTTCACACCATTTGGAAATGAAAGAGAGAAAATGCAGGTAATTTACAGTATTGTTGCAGTAGAAAGTAGCTACTATGATGAATGAAAGTAGTTACTTTGGCAATAAAGCATGGCAGAATGCAGAGGTAATATGTGGATATAATTTCACAGCAGATGTGCAGAAAACTAGAGAAAATTGAGACAAATCAGAGTAGTTTTGCATGCAAAGTGATCACTATACAGTGAATTATGCCAGTTTTTGCAATATTGAAATGATAAAAGTGACCACTATGAAAGTGAACACTTTCATTGAAGTTCAGCAACAAGAAAATAACATATAGACACAAAATAGTTGCAAATTCAAGCACGAATTAGGTTCAGTAAAGTGATCACTATGTGTGAGCATGTAGCTATTATGACAACAATAACAGTTTCAAAATGAAATCCATAATTCATATGTTTAATGTGCAAAAAAACACATGTCATATAGTGAATCATGGTATGCAAAAGAGGCTCATTTGATGGTCTGGAAAATTTAAACACAGTGTGCATTTAGATTCAATCAAATGAATTCTCAACTTCTGAATCAGGCTGTGACATGTAGAATGTAGAGAACAACTTATGCATAGGATGAATTCCACTAGATCAGCTAAAGTAAAAAGCATGTGCAGCAATATGGGTCTAATTTCAAATCAAATTTCCAGAATTCAGAGCAAGTAGGGGGTAAAAATGTAATCACATGATAGTGCAACTGAATCAGATCAGCAATGAGTGTATGAAATGAATAGAACACAATATATTCACAGAGAGTAGTTACTATGAATGTTGATAGTAACTACTCCAGAGCAAAAACACTTCAAATTAATTAAGGAAAAATGCAATTTGATTTCTAATCAGGAGAATTGGAATTTTAATGCATATAAATCACCTTCCAGACTAAAACGAACCTAGGGGAAGCAAAATTTTAGCATTACATACAGAGTAATCACTACGAATTATGAAAGTAGCTACCCTAGGGTTTAAACATGGCAATTTACATACACAAAATCAAATTAATCATCGTACTAACTTAAAATCATGTAATTATCTCTGTAGAAACTGATCCTAACCAATAATTTCAACTAAAATTGGTTCTAATAAAAAAATCCCCAATTGAAAAATGAAGAACCCTAACATAGAGAGTAAGGAAGAGAAATTTACCTGGATTGGAGTTCAAATGCAGTGCAAAAGTGCAGGGAATTGATGTTCAGATGCAAGAAATTAAATTTGAGGGAGTGGGTGCTCAGGAAATTAGAAGAAAAGTGAAAATTTCTCAGAAATGAAGAGTGAGAGTGAACATGAAAGAGGTCCTATTTATATAAAAATGTTGGGCGTGGTTACTCTCAACAATCATAGTAGCCACGTACAAGGGTTTTAGCAAAAAT
The DNA here is from genome assembly GCA_024086825.1 of Abrus pulchellus subsp. cantoniensis. Lineage (NCBI taxonomy): Eukaryota > Viridiplantae > Streptophyta > Magnoliopsida > Fabales > Fabaceae > Abrus > Abrus pulchellus. The sequence goes on from CM044049.1 coordinate 32,249,774, forward strand.
GAGGTGCGCATAGTTACTATGAATTTTCATAGTAACTACGCGCATCAAATGTTCAAAAATTGGTTTCTGTAGTGGTTACTATGAATATTCAAAGTAATCACTATAGAGGCGCCCTTCATGTGTATTTTTCCAGAGTGTTGCGCGTGGCTACTATGAATTTTCATAGTAGTTACGCGCAGACTAATGAATTCAAAAGCCCTCAAAGTGGTCATTATGAAAATTGAAAGTGAGAACTACAGAGAGCAAAGTCACATACCTTGGTGGAAAGTGACCACTATGGCTTGGGAAAATGATTACCTTCACGACAAACTTCAAAATTCTTTCTAAAGTGAATGCTTGGTGCCAAGGAAATGATTATTTCTCCCTCTCTACTTGGACGTCCATGAATATATGCACAAATTAAGTCCAAATACAGCAATTTTTCCTCTACAAAAATTATGAACAAATCATTAATCAAATAATGAGTCAAGTGTTGAACAAAATGTTTGTGCAGCATGAACTAAGCAACATGAATAGTAACACAGCTCAAATGAAAGAATGCTTATTGAAATTAAAACAGAACTAGAAAGTGCTATGAAAAATGTGAGTTGCCTCTCACAAAGCGTTTCTTTAATGTCACTAGCTTGATATATGAAGTGGTTAGACAAGTCAAGGGAAGTGGGTGCATGGTGATTGTAGGAAAATCTCCTCAAATTCTTCCAAGGTGGCTGAGTTTTGCAAGAATGGCTTCAAGCAGTGTCCATTCACTAGGAAGCTTTTGCTAGTGGAACCACTCTTGATTTCCACTGTACTATTAGGAAATACTTGTGTAACTGTAGATGGACCAATCCACCTGGAATGCAGCCTTCCAGTCATGAACTTAAGACATGAATTGAATAGAAGCATCTTTTGACCTATACAGAACTCTCCTCTACCTATCAATTTATCATGATACTGCTTGATTCTCTCCTTGTCGGTTCTTGAGTCTTCATATGCTCCTAAGTGCAGCGTTTCTAGTTCTTAGAGTTGTGGCTTCCTCTTCCTCTTCCTCTTTCTTTTCCTCTGAAGCTGCTTCACTAGTTTAGTCCCCTCTTTCAACAGAACTCTGTGCATGCACAGGAGAGGGCTAATACCAGGAATGTCAGCTAAAGTCCATCCAATAGCTCTCTTGTGCCTTTTAATTACTTCTAACAATATCTCCTCTTGATCGCCTTCAACCTTGGTGGAAATAATGACCGGGAGCTTCTCATAATGTTCTGGTAGGGGCTTCAACTCCAATGTGGGAGATTGCTCCACAGAAGGAAGTGATTTGTCACTTTCATTTGACAAAGTCTTTGCAATATTCAAACCAAAGGCGTTAGATTCAACTATACTTGTTATACTCAATACATCACATTCTAACCCTATGAAATTTTCAGGTTCATCAACGTTGAAAGTAGTAGAATTTGCATTCAAATAATCAGAAATCTTAGCACAAATGTCACACACAGAAGAACTATCACAAGATTCACCATTGGAAGTATCTACACAATCAGAAAAATTAATGAGAGAGTCTCCTCCTAGAAATTCAGACAAACTATCATCTATTAATTCATCAAGATGGTTAATATGGAAAACAGAGTGTTATTCATTTGGGTGCTTCATAGCATTCAGTATGTTAAAGCGGACAACACTGTCTCCAAATTCCATAGTAAGTGATCCGGCATGCACATCAACCTTTCTGAAAGTATCTAGAATTTCTTTATCAACCTCTTCTTGCTTCTTGCTGGGCTGAACCATTCTTTGAGGGAAAGGAATAGGAATAGACATCTCCTCTTTGTCTACCACTTTTGGTTGACATGGTGTGGGCATAGGTGCAGGCTGCTCTTGGCTCTTAATCTCTCCTCCTTCACCTTCTGTAGCTAAAGTGCAACTAAGATCACTCTCTTTAAGCATTTCTGGCTCTTGCATCACCTTACCAGATCTCAAGGTAATGGTACTCACATTTTTTGGGTTTGTTATAGTTTGTGCAAGGAGATTGCTTGAACCTTGAGATTGAAGTTGATTCAGGGATGAAGCAATTTGACCCATTTGATTCTCTAAGGTCTTAATACTTGCTTGAGTCTGTTGTTGGAAAGCCTGACTCTGTTGTTGAAAATTGAGATTATTCATAGTGAGTTGCTTCACAAGGTCTTCCAAAGATGACTCACTCTTTTGAGGTGTAGGAGCTAGTGAAGAAGATGCTTGATAGTGCTGTTGAGATGAAGGTGATGAATGGTGATGTTGCTGGGCTGAATATGGCTTGCTTTGTCCAACTTGATGCGGTTGGAAATAGTTGTTGGTTGGTTGGTTAGAGCCTTGATGCTGTGCATTTCCTCCCCACCTTAAGTTAGGATGGTTCCTCCAACTGAGATTATATCTATTGGAAGATAAATCCTAGCTTTGTTGTTGCTGTGGCTGCTGAAAAAGAAATTTATTAGCATAAATATTAGCAGCGTAAGCTTGAGGATTACCTTCTGAAGATTCAGTTTCTTGCAATGTGGGACAACTATCAGTGAAGTGATCCGTAGATGAACAAATCCCACAAAGCATTGCTAGAATGGATGGAGGTGAAGGTATATATACAGCAGAATTTTTTTGAATGGATGCCAACTGTTTTACCACAGAAGCCAACTCATCTAGCTTATGCTCCAACTTGTGTGAATCTGAAGTTTAAATTTTATTGACACTCCTAGACATGATGAAATTTTGCCTTGTAGGAAACTGTTGAGAGTTAGCTGCCATATTCTCAATGAGGTTTCTACCGGCAGCGGGAGTCTTGTCAACTAGGGCTCCTCCACTAGCTGCGTCGATCATACTCTTATCCATTGGGTGTAAGTCTTCATAGAAGTATTAGATTAGGAGTTGGTCACTTATCTGATGATGGGGGCAGCTAGCACTAAGTCTCTTAAAACGCTCCCAATATTCATACAAACTTTCCCTCTCCAGCTGCCTAATACCACATATTTCCTTTCTTATTGAGGCAACCCTTGAGGCAGGGAAAAATTTTTCTAGAAACAATCTCTTGAGGGTGTCCCAACTTGTAATAGAGCCAGGTGGAAGATAATACAACCAGTCTTTAGCCAAATCCATAAAAGAGAATGAAAAAGCTTTTAATTTCATATGCTCTTCAGGCACACCTTGTGGTCTCATTGTAAAGCAAACAATATGAAATTCCTTGAGGTGTTTATGTGGATCTTCACCTACAAGATCATGAAATTTAGGTAAAAGATGGATTAGACCAGTTTTAAGAACGAAAGGGGCATCCACATCTGGGTATTGGATACACAAAGTCTGGTAAGTCATATCCGGCATAGCAAGCTCCTAAAGTGTCAAGTCATTTTTTGCCATTTCTAAAGGTTCAGAATTTAAAGAATGCAGAGAAGAATATATAGAAGATGGAGAAAATGGTGAAGATAGTTCCTCAGTATGTGCAGAATTTTATCTACTAAGTTTCCTAAGATTCCTATGGAATGTCCTATCAATTTCAGTATCTGGAGGATATAAATCTCCTGGATTTGAACTGGTCATTCATTAGGAATTAACTATGAAAAATTGAAAAGAAGTAAACTAATGAAGCAGTAAAAATGCAGAAAAATTCATATGACAATTATGCAGAAAAAATAATATCTAAGTGCAGTAAATTAAAGCATTAACACTAAACAACAAAAATAGAAAGAAATTATAAACTATGGAACAGAAATATGCAACACACAAGCACAAACTCTGCAGAATTATGCAGCAGAAACAAGGTAATTGCAACAAACGAAAATGCAGTGTGGTAAACAAATTGCAGAAGTCAGAATTCACAAAGTGCAGAAAACAGCAATTGGTTATACCTAAATACAAAATATCTCTACTTATCTATGTAACTACAACTATACTAAAGTATTCACAATGCAAAAGTTAAAAGAGAATTCACTAAATATGCAGAAAATGAAAACAGAGCAAATAACATGTTTATAAAAAATCAACACCAATGTTCCCGGCAACGGCGCCAATTTGATGATTGATTTTTGTTTTGAGATGTTTAAAAGATTTTGTCGCAAATCCTCATCAAAATTTAAACAAATTAATGTAGTACTAGGGTTACCCTAGATTGTCTCCCATGAACATTGGCTATTAATCTTCATTAAACATGTTAAAGGTATTAATTGAACAAACAATTAAAATAGGGAGTTTAGTGGTTTCAAATCAAAATAAAAAACAATGAGCAAACGAGTTTAATTAATTCAATCAATAGAAAATGGCAATCCTTAGTTCATCCACAAAGATTCTATCCTCATTCCACTCAAGATTTAAGATTCATCCTTTCTCCCATGAATTAGGTTAATTTAACAAGCAAAAATCAACCTTATTATCCTAACAAAATTACGCAATTTGCTAGGCTCTAATCTCTCATCCCAAAGTTACGCAACCTTAGAATTAAACCTAGGATTAAGCAATCCATAGTTTAGAATGTCCTTAAAATGAAATTAAGGTTAATTGAGCTATACCCTCTTCATTCACCATTAATTCAATTCAAAAGACAAGGAAGAAGTAATTCATGAAAAGAAAGAAATTATATTATTATTAAAATCAAGGAACTCAAGAATCCATGCGAATTTACTAAGGATTACACAAAATTTAGCCCTCCATGGAAATGGGGGTAAAAAACGCAGTTGAAAAATGCAGAAAACTCATTAACATTAATCTAAAAGCAAGAGAAATGAGAAATCAAACCCTAGGTTGGACCCTTGGCTGTCACCTAAGGTTGCCCTAAGCTCTAGAAAACGTCTTAAATTGAGTAGAGAAGAGAAAAGGTTCAAAAAGTGTAAGAACTCTCCACCCTAATTTGGTAAAAATATATTTATACTAAAGCTGGCGCAGCCCAAAGTAGTTACTTTCATTCTTTCAGAGTAGACACGTACAGCATTAGTTGGATTTTTCCTCTCTGGAGTTGTCACTATGAATTTTGATAGTAACTACGCGCAGCATCTTCAATTCTGCATGCTCTGGAGTGACTACTATGAATATTCATAGTAACCACGCGCAGGTTTAGTGGATTTTGGGCTGCTATAGTTGTCACTTTAAGCTTTGAAAGTGATCATTTTGGTCCCTTTGCTGGAAATGACTTGCTGTAGTTGTCACTATCAATTTTGAAAGTAGTTACTTTCACCTCAAATTTCTCAAAATCCAATAATTATTCAAAATAAGCTTGGGGATTCCTGCCACATTATGCAAATGATCAAAACATGTAAAATAAACTATCTAAATCAATGTAAATTAACCAAAAACTAAGAAACCTATATTATTTAGCCTATTTGGAATATTCATCTTATTTTCACTATCTAAGTCTATTCTTTTCTATACAAAGTAATAAATGATGTATAAAAATTTAGTAAAATGTGGATTCATCAGTAATCAACAAAGCATAATTATAGGAGTATTTGAATCAACCAAGAAACATATAGGCATTTCTAAGCCTTGGATAAAATTTTTTGATCTATAGGGTTTACATAATAATTATAGATAATAAAGGAATAAATCATCCATGATTGAAAGACACATATTTATTAGTTTAAACATGCTTACTCCTCTGTCGCACCTGTTACTCATGAGTCACAATCCAAAACCTAACATTGTTAGATAATCTTAGAGATAATTGCAGAAGCTCACCTATAGTAATTTGTTGTAGAGTTTCAGCTATCTCTGATAGTGCAAACGCCTAACAACAAGCTGTAGAAGGATCTAACATTGTTAGATAATCTTAGAGATAACTTTCAGCCCAAAATTTCCTATCATAACAGACAACAATTTTCTTAAAAGAAAAAGAGAACAAGTAGAAAATAAACTTATCACTTTTTTCTTGACTTTCAACTGGAGTAACTGCCCCAATAGGTTTCCATGATTGAAAGACATATACTTAATAATTTAAACATGCTTACTCCTCTGTCCCACCTGTTACTCATGAGTCACAATCCAAGACCTCTTGTGTTGATAATTCTAATAATTCAACTGTAGTATTCTGGTGTAGAGCTTCGACTACACCCACTAGTGCGAACGGCCAACAACAAACTGCAGAAAGAATCTAATATTGTTAAATAGTGATAGAGATTAATTTCAAGCCACAGACTTCTCATCCTAACAGACAACAATTTTATAAAAGAATTAGGAGAACTATTAGAAAATTAACTTACCGCATTTTCCTTGACTTTTTATCGGAGTAACTGTTTGCTTTTGAGCTCTAGTCTACTTTCTTTGGCAGTTTATTACCGTTTTCATAAGTGTCATCATATGCGGTTAGAAGAGGAATGTGAACGTGAGTATTTGTGAACAAAGCATAATTATAGAAGTATTTGAAGTAACTAAGAAAAATATAGGGATTCGTAAGCCTTAGATAAAGTTTTTTGATCTATAGGTATTTCGTAATCATCATAGGTAACAGAGGAATAAACTTTTCATGATTGAAAGATACATACTTTATAATTGAAACATACTTACGCTCCTATCGCACTCATTACTTATAGTCACAATCAAAGAGCTTCAATGCTGCTAATTTCAGAAGCTAACCTATATTAATTTGGTATAGAGTTTCAGCTATCCCCACTAGTGTGAATGCCCAACAACAAGCTACAGAGAGAATATAACATTGTTAGATAATGTTAGAGATAAGTTTTCACTCCTAGATTTCCTTTCTTGACAGACAACAAATTTTTTAAAAGATAAGGAAATCTAGTAGAAAATAAACTTACCACATTTTCCTTGACCTTTGATTGGAATAATTGCCCCATTTTGAGCACTAGTCCTCTTCCTATGGCAGAGTATCACTGGTTTTTATAGGTGTCATATCCTGTGGTTAAAAAGAAATGTGAACGTGAATATTAGTCAACAAAGCATAATTATAGGAGTATTTGAATCAACCAAGAAGTATATAGGCGGTTGTAAGCCCTTGATAAAATTTTTCAATCTATAAGATTTTCATAATCATCAAAGATAATAGAGGAATAAACCTTTCATGATTGACAAATATGTACCTAATAATTTAAATATGCTTATTCCTCTGTTGCACTTGTTACTCATAAGGTCACAATCTAAGAGCTATTGTGTCGATAATTCTAGAAAAACACAAGTAGTCATTCGGTGTATAGGTTCGACTGCCCCCACTAGTTTGAACACCCAACTACAAGCTACAGAGAGAATCTAACATTGTTAGACAGTGTTAGAGGTAAATTTCAAGCTCTAGATTTCTTATCCTAATAAACAGCAATTTTATTTATATATATGGAGAACTAGCAGAAAATAAACTTATCACATTTTTTTCTAACTTTTGATTGGAGTAGTTGGCCCCTTTTGAGCACTAGTCCGCTTCCTCTGGCAGATTATCATCGTTTTCATAAGTGTCATCAACTGCGGTTAGAAGAGGAACATGAACGTGAATATTAGTCAACAAAGCATAATTATAGGAGTATCTGAATCATCCAAGAAGCATATAAATAGTTGTATGGTTTGGATAAAGTTTTGCTATTTGTAGGATTTTCATAATTATCCAAGAGATAATAAGCGAATAAACATTTCATGATTGAAAAACATAAACTTAATAGTTTAAACATGCTTCCTCCTCTATCGCACCCGTTACTCATAGTGTCAGAATCCAAGAGCTGTTGTGTTAATAATTCCAGAAGCTCACCTGTAGTTATTTGGTGTTGAGCTTTGGTTGCCCTCACTAGTATGAATGCCTAACAATTAGATTCAGAGAGAATCTAACATTGTTAGAGATAAGTTTTCAGCCTTAGATTTCTTATCCTAACAGACAGTAATGTTATTAAAAAAATAAGGAGAACTGGTAGAAAATTAACTGACCATATTTTCCCTAACTTTTGACCAAAGTAATTGCCCTTTTTTGAGTGTCAGTCCACTTCCTTTGACAGATTATCACCGTTTTCATAAGTGTCATCACCTGCAGTTAGAAGAGGAACGTGATCATGAATATTAGTCAACAAAGCATAACTATATGAGTATCTGAATCATCCAAGAAGCATATAGGCAGTTGAAAGTCCCGAATAAAGTTTTTAGATCTGTAGGATTTTCATAATCATCAGAGATAATAGAGGAATAAACTTTTCATGATTGAAAGACACATACTTAATAGTTTAAACATACTTCCTCTTTTGTCGCACCCATTACTGATAGGGTCATAATCCAACAACGCCTGTGCTGATATTTCTAGAAGCTCATATATATTAATTTGGTGTAAAGCTTCGGCAACCCCTACTACTGTGAACGCCTAACAACCAACTGTAGAAAAAATCTAACATAGTTAGATAGTATTGGAGATAATTTTTTAGTCTTAGATTTTCTATCCTAACAAACAATAATTTTATTAAAAGATAAGGAGAACTAGTAGAAAATAAACTCACAAAAATATATATAGTTCTCACACAATCAAGAGTTTAGAGAACACTAACCTGAATCCATTGTCCCTTGATGTTGTTGAGCTCTTGATATTTTCTCCAACTTCTCTTCTTTAAGCTTCTCCGATAGTTGAGAAAAAGTTTTTTCTTGCGATTATCGTGACATCATGAAAGTAATAGTATGAGTAATAAATAATATTGTAACCTCTATTCGGTAACTGCTCTCTTGTTTTTATCTGAAGCGAGAAGAAAATATTTTTTATAATTATATTTATAAATATACCCTTAATAACTCTATATTTTATATTTAACCACCATTACATTAAATCAATAATTAGAGTAATATTATAAGTTATACAAACCACCGTAATAAATTATTAAAATAATCTAATATTTTAAAATAAAATAACTAAACAATAAAACTTTATCTTTTTTCTCTTTCTCCAACTGCTGAATATCCATACTCTATATGTATACCAAAGTAATTAACACTCTAAAAGCAGTGCTATAATTTTGGGCTTTCAGTATAAACAAATATAGTCTAATAGGTAAGATATCAATTTCTTTTCTATACTATCTATCTATCTATATATATATATATATATATATATATATATATATATATATATATATATATATATATATATATATATATAACAGTGCTATGATTTTGGACTTTTAGCATAAACAGGTATAATCTAAGCACGTAAGATATCAGTTTCTTTCCTACACTCATAATTTAATAATCTATTGTTAAATTCAATGAGTATTTACATATCTGTACATGAAGTCATTAATTCTAGTTAAATAAAAGTGTTATTTTATATTATAATTATAAAATATTTAAATTAATTTAACTAATAATAATAAATTAATTACACAATATAATATACATCAAATGCTTGTAAGAAGTAGAATAATTTAAATATATTCAAATCTAATATTAATAGCATGAAATAAATTTATAAACTTTTAAACCTGGTACATATATTGCAAAAAATATGTCAAAAATCATATAATAAAATTGATTAGCAATATATAATAATTTATGAAAATAAAATAATAGATTTTTATTATAAAATAGTTTAAGTAATATTAATTATATGTTATATTTGTTAAAAATTATTATTATTATTGTTAAAAGTTATTATTATTATTGTTGTTGTTTTAAATTTAATATTAAATGATACGTTGTTATTGGCTGTTGGGTAGTAATACTTCATTTCTGTGCTCATCTCATGATTTTTGGTTAGGAAATATTTATATCCAAATATATGTTTATTAGTAGGTATTTCTCCTCTTCCTTGTGTGTGTGTCTTTATGTATATATTTAGCCTAAATTCAATTGGATGCTATATTCTTATAGAAGAACCAATCCAGCAGAATATAACCAAATCACATCCTAGGCAGTAGGGTCACTCAGTATATATTTGTCCTTAACCATCAAGTATTGTACTTCTTTCGGAGAAAATTATGCATTTGCTTTTATGACAATTGTGGACTGGTTTCACCGTGTCAGAAATATAGCTTCCTTCTTTCTTTCTTTTGTACTGAAAAGTAGTATTAGTTGTGGGCCAAATATCATGCCTTGACAAGGTCTCGAAAGAATTTGAGCTTTAAAAAAATGTTTGGTGTTTCTTGATGAGCTTTAATAGAAATAATCATAACTTGATTAACAGTTACAACTTTTAACTATGTACTAAACTTTTGATTTAACAAGTGATATTGGAGAGAGTCTCAAATTCGAATATTAAAAAGGCTCGAACTGCTTGAAGGTGCTGAAGAGGTTATTAATATTAACTTAATGGAATTTTTGCTTCTTTCTTTAATTATATGCAAGTAAACAAACCTATGTGAGATTAATTTATAAGATTATAAAATGTTTTATACACAATTTTGTAAAAGATTAAATAAGAGAATATGTATTTACCGTGAGGGGTTAATTTATTTTAGTTCCCGAATTAGTATAAGAGAGAATGAGAAAGAATTACCCTGCTCATTATAGTCCTCCTAAAATCAATGGAATGAATAAACACAATTAATATTAGTAACTTCATAATTTTAAATAATTGATTCAGACTAATAATGCATAGAATTAAATCGAGAATTATAATTTTAAAAAGATTTTACTAACTATTGCCTAAAAAAGGGCTTTAAGGTGCCATTTAAAGTGAGGGGTTGGTTGACTTTTGTCATGTTCAATTGACAAATAGATATGTTGACAATAAATTAATGTCGAAGTTCTTTTGGTACTAGCAACAAAATTGAAGCGATGCACCTCTGAATCATTTGAATCAGAAAAATTTATTGCCGGATAACTTTGTTTTAAGACGATTTAATGTTTTTTATTTTTGGTCAGACAAGTCTTGCTGTAATTATGACTCCAGTATATTACTTGGAAGATTTCTTAAACCATGTTAAGACACAAGGGTCCAAAGTTGTTGGTCCTGTCATCAGAGTTCATTACTACCTCTAAATTCTTGGGCTCATGTGTGGGCCTTGATTCCTCCTAAACCATCAACTTATTTCCATTGATTTTGGCAGGATCATTTTCAATGATCATAAACTCTTTAAATGTAAATAATTTTTTATCTTGTTGTTCAATTATAAATTATCATATAAATAAAATTTAGTTAATTTTAAAATATTTACTAAAAATCATATTTAAAATCATTTTAATTAGTTCAATGTGTAAATTTTTTATTTTGATAATGTATTAATATTAAACTCTTCAAAATATCCTTATTTTATTCATACTTTTTATTCAATTTAATGAAAATACTAAGAGACAAGGTGAAGGTTAGTAAAAATTAATACATACTTCTTGATTTTTAAAATAAAATGAGATATTTTTTACAAATTATATATATGAATGAAGTACTAAGTTGGAATTTAACTTTCTTTAATGTGAAAAAGTAAAAGTTGGATTATAAATTATTTTTTCTATGTAATATATTCGTGCTACTCCAATGTAATTATTTGACAGTTCCTTGGGGATCATTATAAATTGTTTAAAACATTAATGAGTGTCCTAAAGGGAATTCTTTTCTGAAAAAATATTATTATGTTAAAAATAGATTTTTAAAAATGATTTAGAGGATAAATGTATTAAACATTTCTTAATACACTTAATTTTTAATTATAATTACGGTAATTAATTAATTGTTTGGATAATGATGATCTCAAATAAAACTGAATCGAATTAACATTTTACACGTAGAATGTCCCCTAGCTAATTATGTGTTTTTTTTTTTTGGTTTTTTTTGGCATGAATGAAATATTAGTTATGAGATCATCGACAAATAACTTTATTTTGAGATGGAGGACCATAATAGCAATTTTAAAATTAAAGGGATATTTGATTTAATTTGCATTGGGAAAGTGTTCTTATTTTTTCTATTTCTTATAATTACAAATTTGCCATATTTTTATTTAATTTTTTTCCCAAGATTTACATAGATATTAATATTACTTATGCAAATTGATCAAGTATTGGCTTAACAATTGAACTTGAGTTCAATATAAGTAAACGAAATTGGCTAAGGACCACCTTTTAAGACATCTATTAATTAGGAATCAAACTAAAAATTATTAAAAGTAAAGAACTTTTAAAGTTAAATATTAACATTTGAACTTTTCTTTAATGTTAGCAGAAAAGACTGAAAGGTTCGTGAATATTGAATAGTACTAAAAACTTCTGTTTTTTTAGTCCAATTTTGCTTTTTAGTCCGACGAACAAGGAGGACAAAAGACAGAACCACCACCCATTATTTAAATGATTAGCGCTCTGTTTTTTTATTTATTTACTTTAAAGAAGAAATATATAATTTAAGGAAATTAAAAATTTTATAAAAATCAATTAATCAATTATTTAGTTTATTTTTATTAATAATTATTTATTAATCTTTGAGCTTTTCAATAAATATAAATATTTTATTTATTACATTTAAACATTTTACATATAAAGATATCAATGAAAATTAATAACAATTAATATTACTTTATAATTTTATATAAATAAATAATTAAAAAATATTGTCTTCTTTCCCTAAACAAATAAATAAAACAGGTGATATCAACAATGCTCTGCGAGTAGGTTTCGTCTTGTGAAAACACCCAATAATCAACGAGCATCTTTTTCGTGCCCAAAACCAGTGACAAAGCGATGTATTTTCTTATTTATTCCAAACCCCTGGTCAACACCCAGTTTCGATACCCTTTGTTGTAGGTTTGTAGATTAGGGAGCTTATTAATCACAAATGAATTAATCAGATAATATAGTTATAACCTCATTGCTCAATCAAAATCAATGCTAGTGAATGATGGTAAATTCGGGGTTCACGATGAGCTGCACCGAGTCATGCTTTTTGAAAGGGAGAAGGGTCAAGAATTCATGCACATGCAAAAAGCTCGATGGCGTTGGCGTGGCAGCGTGGCTCTGTCAAAGTATTGCATGTGCTTTTTTTGCTTCCTTATATTGGTGCTCTTGTATGTATGTTGACACAACAGATGATACTGATGACGATTCAACTTGTGCACCTCTCTTTCTCATCGCCGAAAAGGAGGACTCTAATACTCTTCCATTCTTCCAGCATAACTGAGATGTAGAAATTTCAACTATTCACACACACCTATTCATAATTAACACATCAATTTGCAAACTAATTTCAAATATGTTTCGTTCTCTTCTGTGCTCAGTGGTCATCGTGAAATAGTTCAACGATCGTCGTCATGGAACGTGTTATATGTTATTGTTGTTATTTTCATTGACCATTTGGATATTGATGAACATGCTTTCCTCGATTGTACACTGTATCTTTAGTTTGTTTCTTTAATTAAAAAGTGTGCGGTATTGCCATGATTTAATGATAAGTCATAATCTTATCTCTGTATGCACGAAAATGTTTCAAACTTGTTACTCAATTGTTTTACGTTGTATATATTGAGATATTGTAAATATGTATAGGTACATTAATATGACTATTCTCTAAAAATAAATAAATTCCCCACCACAAATTTTTCACATCTTGAAAAACAAATTAAGTTTATATATATATATATATATATATATATATATATATATATATATTCCCAGCTCCAGCCACTACATAGGAATGGGACCATTAAAGTTAACAAGAAATACCAGTTGGCAGGCATCTTGAAGACTTAGATGAGAGTTTTTCGATAGATGAAAAGCAAGGAACCAAAAGATGGCGTGACGCATAGTGAAGGATAAATTCTTTCTATTAATTTCTTCATTTCTTGCGATATGTTGACAAATTCCTGAGAATAAAAGTAATATCAATTTAGCCTTTCGGCCAAAGTAAGTAAAGCATATTCTTAAAGTTATCCAACGAAGATTTCATTATCTGTTTCGTGTCTTTCAATTAACTAATCAAACAACTGAAAGATTCATAGTATTTTTTTAATCAATAAAATATATTTTTTAAAACTACGTAGTATTAGGTTAAAACGTTGCTCTTTAATATTTGAATAAAAAAGAAACTATGTGATTAAGTATACTATTATAATTGTTTTCTTTATCTTTGTAGGTACTCATACCCTAATATTAGACTAATTCTTACTTCGAATGGGTATATATCATTACTATTATTAAATGCATTTTTGTACTGAGTATAAATTATTTTTACAATCTAGTTTAGTAAAAAAAATTCACTTCGTCGTAATATTTATTTTTTCTATTAGGTTTTTAAATCTCTCTTAATTATATAAATAAGTTGTAAACATTTTTTCTTTAGTGAAAATTTTAAAATATTTTTCAACAAAATTTGTTTACTTACAAAAAAAAAAATACGCAATCTTATTCTTATAAAATTCATGTCAATTTTATTGTTAGACCCAATTTAGGTAAGCTTTTAGAGAATTTTTTATTAAAAAATAAGAAAAAAATTAATTTTTTATAAATTAAATAAAACTCATTTTTTTAAATTATAGAAAAGTTAAATTAAAAAACTTCTGAAAAAAATAAAGTATATGTTATTTCAAATTTGTGAAAAAGAATCTTTATTTTTTTATTATATTTTTTTCTTCCAATAAATTCTTTTAATTTTTTTCCCCAAATTAAGTCTAAGTAAACTTGCCATTGAAATATTACACCTACCATCACACTTGGCATTACAATGGTCACCATCTTGTATATGTCACTCAACTCAATAATTTATGAAAAATTATACTTTCACACTTATTTTAGTGTCAATTAGACGGATGAATAAGAAAAAAAGTAAAAAATATCGTTGATAATATAATAGAAAAATAGAATAAAAATATAAAAATTGATATTTTATACAGTTCAATTACTTGTTATGAAACTTTTTTATACGAAAAGTTACAACAGACTTTACAATCAATAGCGAATCAAGAATTATGGAAGAATACAAAAATAGTAAAAAGTAAGCACAAATAAATTACTTATACATTTTTATTAGTATGATTTTAGTTTAGCCAATAAATCGCACTATTAAGCTTTTCTCTATTTTATAAGCAGAAAAAAGAGTCAGAATTTTGGCCAGTAGCTAAATTAGGTAGTCTGCATACGGGGCCTCAGTTTTGGAGTGATAAACTAGAAAATTAATGAGTCTGGATGTAGTTCAGTTAATGCGGGAACTAGACGTCCAGTTTTATTTTTGTTTAAACAAAAATAAATTCGTTTAAGCAAAAATGCAGAAAATAACAATTTTTTTATGTAAAATTGGCTAAAATAAATTTTGCATATTCGCTTAATTGAATTTTGCAGTTTTGTTTAAACGAATTATGTTAGCTTAAGTAAATTTTGTGCATTTGAAAATATAAAAATTAGATATGGGAGGCAGAGAAGATTGAAGATAGATGAAAATAAGAAGAATGGTGGTATAAGGGTAGTGGTGGAGGGAGAGGAGGTAGAGAGTTTGGGATGGAGTAAAGAAGAAGATATAGGTATGAGATAGGGTGAGAGTGAGAAGAAGAAGAGAGGAGTTGAGCATTGGGTGGAGGGAGGAGGGAGTTGGGTATGAGAAAAAGAAGAAGGTCGAATATAGAGATTGATGAGAGAGTGTTAAATATGAGAAGTATAAGAGAAGATTGAGAGATAAAAGACGCTTAAGCTAACATTATTCGCTTAAGCGAATCTATAAAAATTTGCTTAAGATAAAAAAAATTTACTTAAACCAATTTTGTATAAAAAAAAATTATCATTTTCTGCATTTTTATTTAAGAGAAAATGAAACTGGATGTCCAGTTTGTAACATCCTTATTTTATACAAAATCATAAAAAAAAAAAGTTATTAGGTAAAAAGGAATAATTACTTCAAATTCATTTGCGAGTTCAGTATGAAGCATGTAATTATAGAACATTTCATTGATTTTCCTTTATACTTATAAAAATTTAGAGAAACAAATCCATAGAAATTAAACAAGTTAAAAAGAAAACATGAAATAACATTAATAAATATATGGTTCTAAAGAGTTTATAGTGGACTAATCTTATCAAATATACATCAAAATACATTAGGACTCACTTTTCAACATTTACAAAATACAAAATATGATAAGTCCTAATGAGCAGTATATCCATTACGCAACTAGAGAGACACTAGTCGTTCCCGTGTCATCCTTCTATCATCGCGATATCATCAAAGTCGAGATCATTATCCAATTCGAGATACAGGTGACCAGGGTCTGTAGTAACCTGGGCACTAGTGATCCACTCAAACGTCCAATGAGATGGTCTCCCATGATGATCATGGTCATGGTACGTGAACAGGTAGGTCAAAGCTGCTGGAGTCCTCACAGTAACAAGAAAGATATATACATATAGGGTATGATGGATTCTACTTGAGGGGAAATCAAAAGGGATACTAAAAGCTAATTCTATTTTCATCATAATAGTATTACTAGGTATATCATTTACATCTATAGCAATCCTAAGGAAACAAAGTCTTTGATACTCATTAAATACATAATTTAGTCTATTAGTTACAGAGCTAGCTACTAATGTAATTCTCTCGGTAGGTGCTGTTATCTAGGTTTCCTGAAATGTTTACGTAAGGATGAGTCTCTATTTATATTATTAAGCATACATTCACACAGTAAAATAAAGATAATACAACAATCAATCATGTTGCAAAGTCATACTCATATTCATGCAAAAATCTTTAGTATTCAATTGATTACTCCTTATCTCTTTCTTAATACTCGAGATTCTCATTTCACTTTCATTGCCCCTAGGATCTCTCGAGGTCTTCCTTAGCATAGATAGTCGCTGGATAGCCGCAGTTATACAGATACAACGTGTGCCGACCCGGCCCATTTTAGCAAAAGCATGGTCAGGAGTATTAGTCAGGAAACGAATGTGAGGCCTATGGTGCTCCTAATCTCATTTGTTTTGTGCAATTCAAGAGGAGCTTCTACCACCCTCATTTCCCCCAAGACTTCTCAGTCGTCTCCATCCTTCTCACTCCTAGTATACTTTTAAACTATCCATACTCGTCCTTATCATATTCCATTCTCATTTCACTTTCTCTTTCCATATTTTCCATTTCATCTCTATATTTCTCACTATCTATTTATTCACATATGATTCATGTTTTTATATCTTTCTTTTACTCTAGTTCATTATTATATCACACAAAAATCATTGCCGAGAGTTAGTCCCCTCGAACTCAGTCCACTATGTACATGCATATACAGTCAAAATAAAAATCGTACACATCATCAAATATTACAAAACAGGCTTCAAATATAACAAAACATGCTTTCATCCAACATATACTTAAAATCATACATTTCATTACAACCTCTTCATGAATACAAGCATACCACTTCCTTAGTAACAAAATAGAGCTCTCTTTACCTTGAAATGAAGGTTTAGTAAAGGGTTTTTGAGAAATCTTGCTCAAAAGGCTGAGTTCTTCTTAAATATCACAAGAGTTTCTCTTTAGATAAGGAAAAACAAGAAAATAACCAAAGAAATGGAGAATCAAGCTCCAAAAACTTACCAAAGAACAAGGGAAGTGATCCTACAAGCTTTAATAAGAGAAAATTTGAGGTTTTTTTTTCAAGGATTTGCTGAGAAAATGAGGAGAGAAGTAAGAGAGAACGTATGAGGGTCGTGACTTAGATTATAATCCAAGTTTCTTAACTTAAAAACTCTTAAATACCCCTCAATTTGCAATATTCTCGCTACAGCGAAAAAATCAGATAAAATTGTATTTTGCTGTTTGTCATTCTAGCTACAACGAGAGTATCCTCGCTACAGTGAGAAAACATCAGAATGCCTAATTTTGGATGCTGATTTCTCGTTATAGCGAGACACATCTCGCTACAGCAAAAAATCTTGCAACTTAAACATCTAAAACTCTCCTAATTCCAAGCAACATACATTAACAACTCATATCAAATACAAAACTAATAAATAATAAAAATAGGAGTGTTACATAGTTCCTGCATTAATTGCACTGGATCTGTATCTGATCCAGATTGAATCCAGTCTTGGTAGAAACTCAACATACAGTTCTATTTTTGTTTAAGCAAAAATGGATTTGTTTAAGCAAAAATATAAAAGATGATGAAATTTTTTTATACAAAAATAGCCTAAACGAATTTTTGTACATTAGCTTAAGCAAATAAATAAATAAATCGCTTAAGCTATTTTTGTGTAAAAAAATTTATCTTTTTCGATATTTTCATTTATGCGAATTTATTTTTTATTTAAACAAAAATGGAATTGGATGTTTACCTAAGATCTGGATCCATCCAGATCCTACATTTAATCTTTGGCATCAGTGGTGTATAGGTACAAAAGGAATCTTATCTTTATTGTTACTCCCAATTTAGTGTTAGGACCAGAGTAACGGTATAATAACACACAACTAAAAATAAGAGATGAGAAAAATAAGAGCTAAAAGAGAGATAATAAAAGTAACAAAAAATTATCACAGAAAAAATTATACTATTCTTTTCATTAAAATTTACCCCTCAAAATAAAGAACCACCACTACTAAATATATATAATCAGTGTGATACGAGAGAGGGAGAGAAGAAATTTTGGGATGATTAATTTGATGGACCCTTATCCTTTATATAAGAAAAAGGAGGGGCCCCCACTTGAAGTTCCCACCGATGTGGGACTTCATTTCTAACAATTCTCCCACTTGAAGATTATGATTAAGTTAATCATATCTTCACATTCCTAATACATTACAATTATATGTTGATTATGTTCCTAATAGACCACACAAGGATCGACACCATATAAACTTGTCAATGTTGAATGGCTTTGTCATTATGTCTGCTACGTTGTCTTTGGTATGAATCTTTTGCATATCCACTCTACCTTCCTCTACTACTTCACGAACAAAATGATATTGAATGCTTATGTGCTTTGTTCTAGAATGAAAGGCTGGATTCTTTGCAATATGCAAAGCACTTTGACTGTCACAATACACAGTAGTAGTCTGCTGCTTGTGCCCAAGTTCCTCCAATAGCCTTTGAATCCAGATTGCTTCCTTGCATGCCTCAGTAGCTGCCATGTATTCGGCTTCTGTAGTAGACAGAGCCACAACAGTCTGTAACTTAGATAACCAGCTTACTGCTCCTCCAACAAGTGTAAACACATAACCAGTAGTAGATTTCCTTTTATCCAGATCTCCTGCAAAATCTGAATCAACATAGCCCTTCACAATAAATTCTGATCCTTCAAAACATAATGCAACATCAGAGGTTCCTTTGATGTATCTAAGGATCCTCTTTACAATATTCCAATGCTCTCTACCAAGATCTGACATAAACCGACTGACTACTCCCACTGCTTGTGCAATGTCTGGTCTAGTACAAATCATGGCATACATAAGGCTTCCACCGCTGATGCATACGGCACTCGCGACATTTCCTTCCTCTCTGCTTCATCGCTGGGACTCATACTTGAGGATAATTTACAATTTACAGGAAGTGGGGTAGAAATTGGCTTACAATCTTGCATGTTGAAGCGTCGCAAGACTTTCAGTAAATAATTCTTCTGAGAAAGCCAAATCTTCCTGTCTTTTCTGTCCGGTGAATTTGCATCCCTAAAATCTTGTTTACTGATCCCAAATCCTTCATATCAAACTCTCTAGCCAATTGTGCCTTTAATTCTTGGATCTGATCTTTGTTAGGGCCTACCACCAACATGTCATCCACATACAACAACAAAATGATAAAATCATTTTCATCAAACTTATTGTAGTACGTACAATGGTCTGACTTTAGTCTGTTGTAACCAAGGCTAATAATGAAGGAATCAAATCTCTTGTACCAACATCTCGGCGCCTGTTTTAAACCGTACAGAGATTTGGTTAATCTGCAAACCAAGTTTTCTTTATCTTGTTCTTTAAAGCCTTCTGGTTGGAGCATATAAATTTCTTCTTCAAGTTCTCGATGGAGAAAAGCAGTCTTTACATCAAGTTGCTCAAGATGTAAATCATGTGCAGCACACATTGCCAGAACAATTTTGATTGTGGTTAATCGGACAACTGGCGAGAATATTTCATTGAAATCAATGCCTTCTTTTTGAGCATATCCTTTAACCACCAATCTGGCACGATACCGCTTCACTTGATCA
This sequence comes from Abrus pulchellus subsp. cantoniensis, assembly GCA_024086825.1. Taxonomy (NCBI): domain Eukaryota; kingdom Viridiplantae; phylum Streptophyta; class Magnoliopsida; order Fabales; family Fabaceae; genus Abrus; species Abrus pulchellus. The sequence goes on from CM044049.1 coordinate 32,269,757, forward strand.
TTGCCATCTCGTTTGATTTTGTAAACTCATTTACAACCAATAGCTTTTTGACCTTTTGGAAGCTCAACAAGTTCTCATGTATTGTTTCTATGTAAGGCCTCAATTTCTTCCTGCATTGCTGTCATCCATAAAGAAGCATCTGAACTCCTCAAAGCCTCATGAAAGGTTGATGGTTCTCCTTCTTCTGTTAGAAGGCAATATGCATCATGACTTGCCATAACATAGTCTGAGTGCCAAGATGGTCTTCTTATCTCACGACTTATTTGTTGAGATTCTCCATTATTGACATCATTTGGTTCTTGTTCTTCATGTTCTTGTTCTGCTTCAGAGTTGTCATTGTCATTATACTTCCTTTCTATCACCACTGAAGTAGTGTCTTTAACAGTACTGTCATTTTTCTCCTCCTTCTGCAGCTCATTTTCTGCAAATATTACATTCTGCTAACAACTACTTTGCAGGCAGTGGGATCCCATAAGCGATACCCCTTAACATTGTCAACATAACCCAAGAATATACATTTCCTGGATTTTGGATCCAGTTTTGTTCTTTCTTGGGAATTGTACATTACGTACACAGGACATCCAAACATATGTAATGAAGAATAATTAGATGACTTTCCATTCCATATCTCCATTGGTGTTTTCAAACCAATTGCTGTTGATGGTGATCGATTTATCACGTAACAGGCAGTTTTAACTGCTTCTGCCCAGAAAGATTTGGCCACTCCTGATGTTCTCAGCATAGCCCTTGTTCTATCTAGGAGAGTTTTGTTCATCCGCTCTGCTACACCATTCTGCTAAGGTGTATAAGGTACTGTGAATTGCCTTGAAATACCCTCTTGCTTACAGAAAGCTAGAAAATAACCATCTACATATTCTCCTCCATTGTCTGTCCTTAAGCACTTAATTCTTTTTCCAGTTTCAAGTTCTACTTGTGCTTTGAACCCCTTGAATACTGGAAACACATCTGACTTCTTCTTGATTGGGTACACCCACAATCTCCTGGAGTAATCATCAATAAATGATACAAAATATTTTGCTCCTCCAATGGATACTTCCGGTGATTCCCATACATCAGAATGAATTAAGTCCAGTATGTGTTTGCTTCTTGTAGTCACTTTGGCAAACTTCAATCTATGCTGCTTACTTGTCACACAGTGCTCACAAAATGGTAAGGTTACCATTTTGAGCCCTGGTAAGAGATTACGTTCCGCAAGAATTTTCAGACCTCGTTCTGACATATGACCGAGTCTACGATGCCACATCAGTGTTTCATCTTCTTGACTTGTTGCAACTGATGCATCAACTTCTTGCAACGTATCTCCCAAAAGCATGTATAAATTGGTTGTGTTCTTTTCTGCTTTCATCACTATCAAATTGCCTTTAACTACCTTCATGATCCCACCTTCAATGTGGATCTTGCACTTGAGGTCATCCAATTGCCCAATGGACAATAGATTCTTTTTCAAACCTTTTACATGTCGTACCCCTTGAATTGTTCGAATGGTACCATCATACATTTTCAATTTGACAGTACCAATTCCAGCAATTTCTAGGGCATGATCATTTCCCATGAATAAAGATCCTCCTGAGATAGGTTCATAAGTAGAAAATCAATCTCGGCATGGAGTCATGTGCCAAGTTGCACTTGAATCCAATATCCAACATTCATGAAGTTATCTTCCGCCTCTAGAATTTACTGCTTCACTGTATAGAATTTCACCATCATCTGAGGTACTAGCAACACAACCTTGTGAGGTTGATGCTTCCATATTCTTCCTTCCTTCACTCTTCCTGCTCCAACAATCTTTCTTCACGTGCCCTCTCTTGCCACAGTTATAGCATTTGAGGTTCTTCCTTCTCTGAGATTTTGATCAACCATGATTTTGGCTCCCACTGGAACCACGCTCCATTGATCTCCCTCTCATCATCGTCAAAGCTTCTGCTTGTTTACAACTTTCCAGTCTGTCTTCTTTATTCTTTCGCCTGGATTCTTCTTCAAGAACTGCTCCGGCAACATCATCAAAGGATAGATGACCAATGATGTTGTTGTTTGTAATATTAATAATGAGTTGATCATATGAATCTGGCAAGCTCTGGAGTAGAAGTTCTGCACGTTCATTTTCTACAATGTTAAAATCTGAAGCTGTAAGTTGAGCAAACAACGTATTCATATTGTTGATGTGGTCTGTCACAGATGTGGACTCACTCATTCGAAGAGTATAGAGTTTCCTTTTTAAGAATATTTTGGTGTGAAGTGACTTGATCTCGTACAATTTGATCAGTGTGTCCCAAATCTCCTTTGCAGTCTTCTTCTCTGCAACACTAGATAACACTGAATCTGCCAATGCCAAGTGCAAATTGGCAACAACATTGTTATCCATTTCTTTCCATTTTTCTTCTGAAATATCTGCAGGTCTGCCTTCAATTGCATCAAGACAATTGTCTTTTCTCAAAATTGCTCTTATCTTCAACTTCCACAAGGAGAAATTACTCCCATTAAATTTCTCTATCTCATATTTTGCTGCCATATTTTCTCTCTTTATTATACCGATTTATGCACTTCTCACTATGAATAGTATTGTCTACTGGAATAACACAGGTAGACCATGAACTAACACACCAAAAAAATTCCCAGGAAAGAGAGGTGGGTCACTATAGACACTCTTAAATACCAAATCTTTCCTAGCCAGAACTTTCTCAGATAGCAGTTTCACACTACCAAACTTTTCCAAGAATAACTCTTTTGATGTGAAAGATCGGATTAAACCGCAATCACAGAGCATACTCAGAATTTTACCAACACTATTCTAATGACAATAGCAGCGGAATAAACCAAACCAATAGCTCTGATACCACTGTTAGGACCAGAGTAACGGTATAATAACACACAACTAAAAATAAGAGATGAAAAAAATAAGAGCTAAAAGAGAGATAATAAAAGCAACAAAAAATTATCACAGAAAAAATTATACTATTCTTTTCATTAAAATTTACCCCTCAAAATAAAGAACTACCACTACTAAATATATATAATCAGTGTGATACGAGAGAGGGAGAGAAGAAATTTTGGGATGATTAATTTGATGGACCCTTACCCTTTATATAAGAAAAAGGAGGGGCCCCCACTTGAAGTTCCCACCGATGTGGGACTTCATTCCTAACATTTAGTTTGGCGACAAAATCCTTTGACCATGTACTACTGTGTAACAACTGCATTCTTTTTCTCCTTTTGGTTTTTCTTTCTCTTCATTGTTACTTCATTGTTAGACATTCTGTCTTCTCTTATCCCTTACACGTTATAATTTATTACATTTTTTTTCTCTGTGCTCGTTCTGTCGCAGTACTTCAGAGAACCAAAAGGAAGTATTTTTCGTTGTGAGTTTCATTGCAAAGTTGAAAAGCAAAAAAGAAAAAGGAAAGAAAATGCTTGGTGTTTCTAACATATTTGCAAGTTTTTCCAAAATGGTTGAGCGTTATCATTGCCCGTGCTAACTTGTTGCTTACTTGGGAAGATGAGTTGAGAAAGTGTGACATAGGAATCCCATTCCATAACTTCAACAATCCTGAATTATCCGAGAAAGAAAATGTTGATGCTTGAGTGGTCTAGAAGTCTAAGGCATAATAAGGATGCCATACGCATGTTGAAGTTGTGTTCATGGTACAATGAGAAGAGTATTCTATTAATCAGCTATCATTTGTATGAAAAGCTTGACAGGTGACAGGGGGGAAGAAAAGAGAGAACATGCAAACCAAAAAGAAACGCGCAAGGAGTCTGGTGATCATTGAAAGTGAAATGGGAAGAAAAGAAGAAACATGCAAATCAAGAAGAGAGAGTTAGGTACGAGAGAAGAAAAAAGGTTGAATATAGAGATTAATGAGAGAATATTAAGCATAAGAAGAAGGAGAATGGAAGATTGAGATAAAAAAAAGCAAAATTCGCTTAAGCTAACATAATTGGCCTAAGTGAACTTGCAAAATTTGTTTAAACTAAAAAAAAATTTGCTTAAGTTAATTTTATATAATTTTTTTTATCATTTTCTGTATTTTTGTTTAAACAAAAATAAAATTAAATATCCAGTTTCTGCTTTAACTACGTTAGATCCGTATCCAAAATTAACTACATTCAACAAACACAAGTTACACTACCTATAATGGCGCACAAGATTGTAACATTTTCATGTTTTCAAGTAGAATAAAGTGAGAGGTAAAGTTTGATTAAGGAGGAACTAATCTAAAGAAAATATATTTATGAATGATTAAATTGAGAATGCAAAATTAAGTAGCGCGTAAAATAGAATTTTTTTTTCTAATATTTACAATTGACAAATGATTTATGTTTTGAATTATATAATATTTAAAAGTGACTGGGTATACTACTAATCCAAAATCAAATCAGAAGATGCGGAAGGGCTTAATGGTGGACACCGCTGTTGGGAGAGCTTTGTTAACTACTTTCCTTTGAATAAGAATGTTTCCTTTTCTGTGTGCTTAGTGCCTCGTTCGTTGATTCTGTGCTTAAAACGGGCGGCAACCAATTAGATGAACTTGGAATACCCAGCTTTAGGTGGTTAACTGAAGGGACAATATCGAGGGGAGACAAACTTTCAAGCCATGAATTTAACCGAATTTTGTAACAAGCTCAAATATTGTTGTCCCCAAAGTCGAACCAAGAAAAATTAAAAAAAGAGATGGTTGGAAAGCCAAGTCACTAGAATAATAAAGAGAGATCTAGCGAGATCAGAGTGAGGGATTTCCCTCGTCAATGATTGAAAGCAACAATACACTCAAGCAGACACATATTTGTGTGTACTAGCGAAATGATAAAAAGCTAGTTCCCAACAATAGTGTACTCCATTTTATCTGTTTCTTTAACGTAGACACTTCACTGCCCCTCCTACTTGAAAATGCAATGCTTTTACCTGCTTTTGTCAGTTTTTTTGGTATGATATTGTGAATGTGATGGTCCTGCAAGGTCTAGGACTTGAACATCTAATTCTCTGGCTTCCAATGTCTTTTCTCCAACGCATAAGGAGGGTTGTACCCAGCCGAAAAGCAAGAAAGCTAGCCAAAGCTAAACCCTGCTCATCTGATTTTGCGATGTCTATTATCTTCGTTGTCTTTTTGCTTTTTTGGCAAAATATCGTGCTGGCCCTTTACTCTCTTTTTTTAAATATCATATTTAAGGTACACTTGTCATAATTAAGTGGAGTATTTGATTTTAGTGTTCATATTTTATCATATGAGATTGTATGATCTCAAGTGTGCATCCTAATTTTGTTTTATGATTAGACATATGTGTTGTTTGTGGTACCAACGAATCATCCTTCTTTTTGATGAGTTGCTAGCTTCTTTACTTTATACCCCCTCTTCAGTCTTCCCGTTCACATGGTTTGCTTACCGTGTTCGTCTTTTTACTATAATTTTCAGCAATTATTGTACCCCTACCGCCAAAATAAAGCCAGCCATGTACTGTTCAACGTGAGGCTAGTGGCTAGAAACTTGGTGCTACTATAGTGGGTAAATGTCATTTTGTATGCTGTTTAAAGATCAATTCACAATTTGGTTTATATATATATATTGTGGGGTAGTAAAATCCTTGCCATAATTGAGCCTCTAATTCTGTTAGACTACCTCTTGCAGCATAGCAAAGTAACTAAACTGTGGAGAACATTGGCACATAACTGCTGATCATTCTGGGCGTTTTGTCCGATACCATACAACTTTATAATAATCATATAATAATAATCAAGTCGAACTTTGGTCAAGAATATTCCTCAAAATTATGGTAGAAAAATGGATATGTTTCTCAAATTTTTCTAATACTTACTAAGAAGTCCCAAATCAAACCCATAAGAAAATAAGGATGTGTTCTCAAGACTTTGAAGTTAGCTTTTATAATATATTTGATTAACTGGGGTTTATTTTATTAATTTATAAAATTAATTGGTGGCATTTTGTGAAATTCTATTTTATGTAATATTTAACTTTATAAATTCTTAAGTTATGATTTTTTGTTATTGTCCTCATTATCTTATAATATCATCGTGTTATTCATTTATGTCTAAGTGAAACTATTTTTCACACAACCATTTGAATTCACATTTGAATTACCAAATGATACTTACATCATAATTAAATTCAAAGATTTAGGTAAAAAAATAAAAAAAATATTTTTACTATGTCTAATACAAATATTTGAAAATAAAAATAATATAACATTTTTGTTATTAAAAAATTAGTTAAATTAAGGAGCACGGGTCTGGTAGAAGTGAGAGTAATTGTTACCAAAAAGGAAGATGGTGAAAGGAAAGAAAACATAAACCTTTTGCACGTGTTTTAAGAATATATTGACCAGGTGTACCATATAAAAGAAAGGAATATATAAGTAAAAGCCAATTATATATGTACATATATACATACGTGATAACCATTTGCTAGCAGCAATTAACCTTTGAGTACATTTACTTTTGTATTTTTCTTCTTTGGTATCTTTGAGCACTAACGTGTATTATTCTTTGGCATATTTCTTCCCCGACTTCTACGACAATTCTAGTAACCTATAGATTCCCTACCTCACATCTATGGGAGGCTTTATTTTCACGATGATTGCCTGCCTCAAATGCCCACCTTCGTAAATTCCATTTTAGTTCTTATCTATACGTGCGTCCAGCCCATACATGTGTATGTTCAAGTTGTAACTTATAACACAAACTTCATTTACCTTATTCATAAGATGCTTTATCTTCTGACTTCTCTCGGTAAAGATCATACAAATTTAATTTTTAATATCTTAACAGTATAATAACTCATATTTACGTACTTAAAACGACTATGTACGAAACACTATTCAAAATTATATACAAATATGACTCTTACTCTTACCCTTCATTTTTACGAAAGATAAATAATTAAGAATAGAATGTGTAATCCTTTGATAAAATAATCTGATGCATAAAAATGGTGCGTATATTTTGTCAACGCAACTTTGTTTTGTAAAATATTTCAGGTATTGAAGTAAGCAATTTGATTCTTTCTTTAACATAGTGGCAAAAGTTGATAAAGAATAAATATTTCAAATAAAAAAAAAAGTAATGCATGTGCAGCACTGCAACATAAATTATAGAATTTTATATTAGGTTTAATCCAAAAATACTCCTTATCTTTCTCTCTCACATACAAACACCCGTGTTCACTCATGTAGATTGTTGACAAAATAAAACTATAGATTTAGTGTTAAGATAATTCGTTTTAATAAGAGAGAGAGAGAGAGAGATAGGACGATATACAAATAAAGTAAAACGTCAGTTACTTTTATGGATAGGAAAAAAATCTCTACTATGAGTAAAAAAGAGTGAAAATAAGTAAATAAATTATATTTAAAATTATTTAGAATAATTATAAAAAATTAAATTAATTAAAGAATAAAAAAATAAAATTCTTATTTTAATTTATAAGAACCGACATATTATTAATCGTTCTCAAATATTAATAATAATTTTTTGGAAGATATATGGATTATTGAAAGAAATATTGCTTTAAATTTCAAAATAACAAAGGGAAATTGTAAGGAGAACAGGGGATTGGGAGGTTGTTAACGTTTGGAGGTGGAAATGAGAATTGTTTAATTGGGAAATGGAGCAAGTAGAACAATTGATGCTCCAAGTCTTGTTGTTCATCCGGTACAAAATTTATGGTTTGGTATTAGCTTAAGTTTACACATGATGTCTGCTAACTAGCTACACAATCCTATTATGATGTCTCTCATAACAATATATTGTCTTAATTGTTTGTTATTTGTTGAATTCATAGTCATGAGACTTGATATTTTTTATAGTTAGGCTCGTTCACATCCTAAACACTTTTACAGCGGAAAGAGGTAGAATTTTGTCTAAAGCTAAGGAGATAGAACTTGCATTTTGTTGGCAATCATAGATTTAGGTAGGAAGAGAAAGTAAAAGGAGGAGAGAAGCGTTAGGAAAAAAAAAAGATAAGTTTTTTGCGTTCTTTTATTTTTTAAAGTACTTATATAATAATATATATATATATATATATATATAATTTTATGTAATTTAGGCTCTAGGTGAAAATGACTTCTCTTATTTTTTTTTTCAATATTGATACAACTAACGACGTGGGAAACCAACTAGTATAAGTTCACGTGCAGAATTAGATGATAAGAATCAGTTAGAATATTAGAACAAGCAGTTTGATACGATCCTAGATCATCATAACAGGAACCAAAGGATGAAAGGAGCCCCAAGTTAGGCCACAGACTTTGTATCCAAAATATAGTATAAGGAATATAATTAGTTAAGTGGTTAGTTGAGTTGCTAAATACGGAAGACCTTTATTCTGATTGGTTGATAAGGTAGTTAGTTAGGCATTAATAGGAATTGTTGTAATTAGTGAAACCATATTAGTATATAAGGACCTCCTCTATCAATTGTAATAGATTTTTTTAGAGATATCAATAAAACTAACAGATGGTACCGTCTCTCTTTCCTTGGAGTTCCAAACTTGACTCAAAGAAGGTTTAACATTTGGCGCTTTCGTTGAGTTCTTCACCAAGTGCTTGCTTATGGCTGAAGGTACAAGAATCTCTGAACTCAAATCTGAGATCCGTCAAGAATGTGAAAACCGCTTAGCCTTTCAAGCGGATATGTCCGAAAAAATGTCAAAAATCATGCAATTCATGGAGGAATTTGCCAAGAACAAGCATGATGAAGATGTCAGCTCCAATCGCTCTCATGACAGAGGGAATAATGAGGACAATGGTCATTCAGAACACATGCATCATCAAATTGCCAGAAACGATTTACCATACTTCAATGGGGAAGATGTCGACGATTGACTTTTTCGTCTTGATGAGTATTTTGATTTTGCAAACACCCCGTTTGATCAAAGGATCAAGATCTCTTCTTTCTACATGACGGGGCCAGCATACTCGTGGTACAAGTGGATGGTTCAAAATGGGTATGCAACTGACTGGGCTATGTTTGTAGAAGCTTTAAGGAAACGTTTTGGGGCAGACTTGTATCAGAATCCGCAAGAATCTCTTAAGGAATTAAAACAAGATGGCTCTATTGCTGACTATTAAGCCAATTTGAAACCATTACCACCAAGGTTCAAGGCCTGTTCGAACAATGGTTGGTGAGTTTCTTCATTGCTGAGTTATCCGATTATTTGAAATGCCAACTCCGTCTTGCAAAACCAGTCTCATATCCGGAAGCTGTCTCTCTTGCACGTTTACATGAGCAAAACCATTTAGCCTTGAAAGATTCGTTCATGAATTTACTTTCTTCTTATCCTTCAACCATAAACCGGACCAGATATACTTCTACATCATCTTATTCTGCTCCTATACCGCCACGTCGTAGCTCTTTATTACCAACAACATCTAATAATATGGGACTGCCCAAGCCTTTTTCTTCAAATGTTAATCCTTCTACATCAAGCACTACCACCTCTGCCTCTACCAACACTAAACCCAATCCTAGGAAATTTACTGCAGCAGAATTATGAGAAAGAAAATTGCAAGGATTATGTTATTACTGCAATGAAAAATATCATCCTACCCACAAGTGTCGTTTTCAATGTCTTGCCTTATTAACAAGGGAGGATATTGATGATCTTTTGCCTACATCACCACACGACATTAATTCTGATGAGGACTCTACACAACATGCACCTGAGGTTAGTTTCAATGCCTCGACAGGAGAATATCACCCTATGACCTTACGCCTTAAAGGTTCTTATCAAAATCGTACAGTTAACATTTTGGTGGATAGTGACAGCTCTTATAATTTCATAAAACCAAGTGTGGCTCACAAATTGACCTTACCATTTTCTAGTATCTCTCCCTTCAAGGTGTTTGTAGGAAGTGGCGATTTTATTTGGTGTCGGGCTGTCAGTCATGGGGTCTCAATCATGATTCAGGGAGTTTCATTTATGGTGGACTTACATCATTTAGAAATCTCAGGAGCTGATGTAGTATTTGGAGTTTCTTGGATGAAAGGATTGGGAAGGGTCTTGACCGATTACAATAACCTGACAAAGGAATTTCTTCATAAAGGGAAGCATACCATTTTGTCTGTTGAAAAATTGTTGCGAACAGAACCAGTGAATGGGAAATATATGAGGAAATTGATAGACAGCTCCAACATTTCTTCACTGTGTCAATTCCAAGTACTCTCAGACACTACCCACCAAAGTTGTTCCACTATACCCCAACTTGTTATGGAACTTCTACAGCAATACAACTCAGTTTTTTAGGAACCAATTGAATTACCTCTCATTCGTGCCATTGATCATTAAATTGAGCTTCAACCAGGATCCAAACCAGTGCAAGTTCGACCTTATAAATATCCTCATTTCCAAAAAGCTGAAATTGAGAGATTGGTTAATGAAATGCTATAGAATGGTATTATAAGAGATAGTAAGAGTTCTTTTTCCACTCCAGTGTTATTAGTAAAAAAGAAAGATAGTTCATGGCAGTTTTGTGTGGACTATAAGGCACTTAATGCCATTACCATTAAATATGTTTTTCCAATACCAACAATTGAGGAATTATTGGATGAACTTCATAGAGCTACCATTTTTTCTAAGCTTGACCTCTGATCCAGTTACCATCAAATAAGGATGAAGCCTACGGATATACACAAAACTGCATTTCAGACACATACAGGACAGTTTGAATTTCTTGTTATGCCCTTTGGCCTTTTAAATGCGTCTTCCACCTTTCAAGCCACCATGAACAAGGTTTTCTCTCCTTTTCTCAGAAAATTTGTGACAGTTTTTTTTGATGATATACTAAATATATAGTGACTCATTGGAAGCACATATTCAACATTTACAAGCTGTCTTGCATACTTTGTTCCAACATAAGCTATTGGCCAAACTCTCCAAATGTGAATTTTGTCAAACATCGGTTCACTACTTAGGTCACATAGTATCAGCACAAGGCTTATAGGTTGATGACCAGAAGATTGAGGCAATTCTTAACTGGCCTATTCCTCAAAATATGAAGCAACTTCGTGGCTTTCTTGGCCTCACAGGCTACTATCACAGATTCGTTAAAGGTTATGCCTGTTTGGCTTGGCCATTAACTGAATTGCTCAAACTTAACTCCTTTAATTGGACCCCTGCTGCTGATCAAGCTTTTAGACACCTACAAACTGCCTTGACCTCTACTCCTATTCTGGCATTACCGAATTTCTCTCAAACTTTTGTAGTAGAAACCGATGCAAGCAATATTGGAGTAGGTGTAGTTTTCTCTCAAAATGGCCATCCATTGGCTTATTTTAGTAAGAAATTGACACACAAAATGTCACTGGCCTCAGCCTATGTTCGTGAATTATATGCTATCACTCAAGCTATTGCTCGTTGGAGGCACTATCTCCTGGGCAAAAGATTTCTTATCAAAACAGATCAAAAAAGTCTTAAGAAACTAATGTCCCAAGTGATCCAAACCCTTGAACAACAATATTATCTCACTAAGCTGCTTGGCTATGAGTTTGACATTGAATATTGGTCCAGCCATAGCAATGCTGCTGCTGATGCTCTATCCCGGGTTCCTGCTGAATATCTACATACTTACTCTACCTTCGAAGGTAGTTTGATGGAAGACTTAAGAACAGTTCAACTTACTGACCCTGTATTATAAAAACTGCATGAGCAACATAAGTAGTCTCTTATGCTTGAAGGTTATTCAATCCAACATGGCCTTCTAATTGTTTAACAAGAAATTTTTTCTTCCTAGTACTTCACCCTTGATTGATCAGATCTTACTTGAATTCCATAGCTCACCCCAAGGAGGACATTTTGGCATTCTCAAGACTTATAAAAGGGTTGCAAAACAGTTTTATTGGAAAAACATGAAGAACATTGTGGCAAATTTTATTTTTTCTTGTCTGATTTGTCAACAAATCAAATACATGACTACTAAGCAACCTGGTCTCTTGCAACCTCTTCCTATTCCAGCAGCACCATGGACAGAATTATCTATGGATTTTATTATTGGTTTACCAAATTCAGCTGGTTACACTGCAGTATTGGTGGTGGTTGATAGGCTGACTAAGGTAGCATATTTTAGCCCCCTTAAGCCTAATTTCACTTCAAAATCTGTTGCTGAAGTGTTTATGAATTCCGTTATCAAGTTGCATGGGTTTCCATTGGGGATTGTTTCTAATCGTGATCCTATTTTTCTAAGCACTTTTTGGAAACAATTGATGTTACATGGAGGCACTAAATTCCATCATTCCTCAGCCTACCACCCACAGAGTGATGGCCAAACTGAAGTCGTCAATAGATGTTTGGAATAATATCTTAGAGCTTTTGCTTCTAATCAACCATCCTTGTGGCATAAATACTTATCCTTGGCTGAATTATGCTACAATACCACACATCATAGCACTATCGGTATATCACCTCATCAGGCTCTTTGTGGATACAATTCTGCTGAGGAAGTAGATATCAATTTAGTGAATAGACAACAGCTACAACAACAACTCCAACATCAAATTTTCCAAGGTTAGTCTCGTATGAAAAAATATGTTGACTCTAAGAGAAGAGATGCAGAATTCGAGATAGGCCAGTGGGTTTGGGCCAAATTTCATCATTACAAATAGCAGTCTGCTGCAAAAAGACTAAATTTCAAATTAGCAAAACGATACTTTGGGCCATTTTTAATTTCAGCAAGGATCGACAAGGTTGCATATAGACTTGATCTTCCCTCTGATTGTAAAATCCATCATGTGCTACATGTTTCTTTATTAAAACCTTACAAGGGCCCCTTGCCACCCCCTTCTGTGGTTTATGAGGAGTCACAACTTCCACCTCTTCCCTTGCCTCAAGCAATCATGGTAGAACGCTGGACTAAGACACCTGAGGGACTCGACTATCAAGTATTAGTGGAATGGAACCACCAGGCCAGGGAACATGCTACATGGGAAGCTTGGAGTACATTGGTTAATCTTTACACAGTATCGGCCCCTGAGGACAAGGTCCTTTTCCAACCGGAGGGGGTAATGATACGATCCTATATCATTATAACAAGAACCAAAGGATGAAAGGAGCCCCAAGTTAAGCCACAGACTTATCCAAAATATAGTATAAGGAATATAGTTAGTTAAGTGGTTAGTTGAGTTGTTAAATACGAAGGACCTTTATTCTGATTGGTTGATATGGTAGTTAGTTAGGCATTAATAGGAATTATTGTAATTAGTGAAACCATATTAGTATATAAGAACCTCCTCTATCAATTGTAATGGATTTTTTGGAGATATCAATAAAACTAACAGAGGGTATCGTCTCTCTTTCCTTGGAGTTCCAAACCTGACTCGAAGAAGGTTTAATACAGTTAGTTAGTTAGTTACATCTAATAAGCAAGAGATGTGGGAAGCCTGGATGGTTTTGTATAAAAAAAAGTATCGTTGATAGTGTATGGGGGCATTGATTCAGAAAATAATACAATTGTCTTCTTTGGAGTGAGAGTCCTCCATCTTTCCTTTCAACATATACCAATTAGTGCTTTCATTGCCTTCCTCTCGCTTGCATTTACTATGGCGAAAGGTACACGTTATGCATACTTAGAGGAGCAAGTTCGTCTATGGATACCAAACTTGAATCGCTAACAGCGACTTATGAACGACAATTCTTGCAGATTGATGAGTCTTTTCAACAAATTCATACATTGCTCAACCAGCGTACCAAAAACAGTCACAATGAGAATGAGGAAACAACACCACCACAATCACTACAACCATCGAATCTGATTCTAATAAGAAGGTTTGAAATTCCACACTTTGATGGCAGTGATGCAGATGACTAGATTTTCAAAGTCCAAGAGCTCTGCTATGTACGATACACCAGTTTTGCGCAGAGTAAAACTGACTTACATGGCCATGAGTGGAGTAGCATATACATGGTACAAATGGATGGCTCAGAATGATCTTCTTAGCACATGGAAAGCATTCTTGACAGCGGTTAAGTTGCGTTTTAGCGCGAGCTTATATGAAGATCATCATGTTGCTCTGAAGGAGGTGTGTCAAACAATGACAATGAGTGCCTTCCAAGCAACTTTTGAATCCATCTCTCTCAAGGTAACAGGCTTATCAGAATCTTGTCATAGCTGGTCTACTTGAACATTTGAAATCCGATTTAATAATAGCTCAACCTACATCCTACTTTCAAGCTGTGAATCTTGCCAAACTCCATAAGCAGAAACACAACCAAACCTACTCTATCCACACCACTGAGGCCACAAGAAGTGTACCTACAACCACTCATCGACAATCTTTTTGGTCCACCACATCAATCCCAAACCAGACTTCACCAACAGTGTCACAAACCTAACTGTTATAAACCTTTCAAAGAGTGACAACCACACAACACACATTCTTCCAAGCCTCCATAACACAACCCCTAAACCAACCCTATAAAAAAATGTCACATGCAAAAATGCGCACTCGAAGAGAGAAAAACTTATGTTACTATTGTGATGAAGCTTATACTAGGGGCTATAGATGTAAGGCACAATGTTGTCTTATCATTGGACTGGAGGAAGGCGATCAAATAGAAAATGAGGAAGGATACCCCTTATACACAGAAATCGAGTACGACACTAGAAATATCCTTACATGCACTCACAGGACACTAAAATCCCTCGACACTGCGTGTGATGGCTTCTTGCCAAACACAGACACTTTTAATACTAATAGATGGGGGAGCACATTTAATTTTGTGATACCCAGCATCGCTCAACATCTTCATTGCCGTCAAGCAACCATTACACCCTTTCGAGTCTTCGTGGGCAGTGGACAGCACTTGGTATGCAACCAAAAATGTCTGGATGTTACCCTCAAGATTCAAGGTAATGAGTTCACTATTGATATTTTTATCTTGGACATTAAGGGCATTGATGTGGTTCTTGGGGTACAATAGATGCGTACGTTGGGACCCATTACGATAGACTATGAGGAGTTGATCATGATGTTCACCACTAAGGATGGCCAAATACAATTAAAGGGTACTCAACCTACTCTCAGACCCTTAAAACAACGAGAGATGAATCAGTTGGTAACATTAGAACACACAGGGTCCTTCCATTTGTTACTACTCCAACACTCTTAGAACCAAGCCCTAACTCCTTCGTCTATAATACAAAAGTTGTTGCATGAGTTTGAGGACATCTTTGTTGTTTAATCCTCACTACCCCCCATCAGAGCCATAGAGTATGTGATTCACTTGCAACCAGGGGCAGCGCCAGTGAATGTTCATCCCTATCGATATCCTCAATTTCAAAAGGCCAAAATAGAAAAATTGGTGACCGAAATGCTACATAAAGGTGTGATTCGTCCTAGCCAAAGCCCATTCTGATCACCAGTACTCCTTGTTAAAAAGAATGGCTCGTGGCATTTTTGTATAGACTACTATACACTAAATAAGATCACCATCAAAGATAAATTTCCTATTTCCACCATAGACGAACTACTGAATAAGTTGCATGGAGCCACCATATTCTCCAAGCCTTGATCTAAGAGCAGGATACCATCATATATGAATGAAAGAGCAAGATATCCATAAAACAGAGTTTCGTATCCACGATGACCACTATAAGTTTCTTGTAATGCCATTCGGGATGTCAAACGCACCTATTACATTCCAATCAGTCATGAACACGACCTTCTGACCTTATCTTCAAAGATTTGTAGTAGTATTCTTTGATGATATTCTGGTATATAACAAAATAGAGGAACAACTTATTGAACACCTACATATAGTCCCGAGGACCTTGCAACAACATAAGTTTTTAGCAAAGAAAAACAAATGTATGTTTGGGCAAGTGCAAATAGAATATTTGGGGCATATTATCACATCTGAGGGAGTTTATGTTGACCCAACTAAACTCTAAGGCATGCTTGAATGACTTATTCCACAGTCAATGATTCAGACTGCGGGGCCTCTTGGGTCTGACATGGTATTACAGGCGCTTCATTAAAGGTTATGCGTGAATGACAACCCCTCTCACATAGTTACTTCAAAAGGAAAAGTTTCATTGGAGTGCATATGCTCAGCAGGCTTTTGACTCACTTAAACAACATATGACCAGTGCTCATGTGCTAGCCTTGCCAGATTTCACACGTGAGTTTATCGTGGAAACTAATGCTTCAGATTTTGGCATTGGTGTTGTCTTAGTGCAACAAGGTCATCCAATCGCTTTCTTTAGCAAAATGTTAAATCCTCGACTAGTGAAGGCATCTACTTACATGCGCGAGTTATATGCGATTACTTAGGCATTATCCAAGTGGCGTCATTACTTGCTGGGCCACAAGTTTGTTATTCGCGCAGATCATAAAAGTCTAAAGGAGCTCATGGCTCAAGTCATTCAGACACTTGAACAACACTATTACCTGAGTAAATTGCTGGGTTTTGATTATTCCATTGAGTATAAGCCAGGGGCCAAAAACGTGGTTGCTGATACACTCTCGCGAATCCAAATGCAACCAGCTTACTTAAGTGTGATGACGTTGATGCAATGTAAGCTTTTTCAGTGCATAAGAGAGGCCACACAAGCAAACACGAGAGCTCAATAGACTATACACAACTTGCAGAACTCAAAAATGAATGAGTACTCAATGAACGAGGATCTACTTCTGCGACATGATAAAATTTTCGTGTCTGACTCAGCGGCGAATGTCAAGAAGGACCTCTTATGTGAATTTCATAACACACCACTCGGTGGACATGCAGGTAACCAGAAAACATTCATGAAGATTGCTGAAAAGTTCTATTGGCCCAATATAAGAAAGGACGTTCAAAGGTATATTGCATCATCTGTCACCTTTCAGCAAATCAAAGTGCCCACGGTGCGGGCTAGTGGTTGATTACAGCCGCTTCCATGTCCACAGGAAATTTGGGAAGATCTGACTATAGACTTCATCACCACATTACCCAAGTCAGAAGGGTTCAACTGCATCTTCGTAGTGATGGACAAATACTCCAAAATGGCGCATTTTGGACCACTGTTAGAGGTCCTTAATCGTTGTCTAGAACAATATTTGCGTGCCTTTGTTTGTGATCACCCTACTAAATGGCATAAGTTTCTCATATGGGCGGAATAGTGGTATAATACTTCTTACCACACAGCTATTAAAATGAGCCAATATCAAGCTGTCTTTGGCAAAACACCACGGCCATAGCCAGGCTATCAAGTAGGCAGTACAACGATCCACATGGTGGAAGAAGAGTTAGAACAACGCGAACTAATTCAAAGTTCACTCTCAGAGCACCTCCAACAGGCTTAACAACGCATGAAGAAGTTCGCAAACCAACACCACAAGGAGCGTATATTCAAGGTAGGTGACTATGTTTGGCTGCGCACTAAGTTTTATAAGCAACTTACTATGGGGGGGTCATGCCCACCCTAAGTTGGGCAAGAAATATCGTGGACCTTTGCCCATACTAGAGAAGATCGGAGTTGTAGCTTATAAGTTGCTCCTTCCTGCTTCAGCCAAGGTGCACCCGGTATTGCATGTCACTACTTAAGCCTTATAAGGGTCCAGCAATGCCTCAACAAGGTGACGGGACTATAATAGAGGAATTAACTGAGGAGTACATGGCAGTAGCAAGGAGAGTTGATAGTACAAGTTTTGGTTGAATGGAGAATAAGTCAAGAGAGGATGCTACGTGGAAAGACCTCCACCTTTTGCAATCACGTTTAACTAATATCAACCTTGAGGACAAGGTTGTGGTTGAAGGGGTAAGTAGTGATACAAATAATGACGCAGGAAACTAACTAGTATAAGCTCATGTGCAGAATTAGATGATTAGAACCAATTAGAATTTTAGAACAAGCAGTTAGTTAGTTGCATCTAATAAGCGAGAAATACGGAGAGCCTTGCATGGTTTTGTATAAAAGAAGGATCATTGTCAATGTATGGAGACATTAATTCAGAAAATAATACAATTGTCTTCTTCGGAGTGAGAGTACTTCATATTTCCTTTCAACATATATCAAATACACTCAAAAGACTATATATATTATTGTTGTAAAAAAAATAAAATTAAATTCACATATTTATAATATATTTTGATCTTTTTCTTTTTTAAGTTTATTAATGTAAGAATAAGATAAATAACTCATTCTAACTAACTAAAATTTTCTTTTATCCAAAATTTAACAATTTTTTATTTATCTAATAACTTCTTTTATTTTTCTTAATTTTTGCTGTAATTTTTTTTGTTATAAAATTTAATAACTAATAGAACTTTTTTTTAATACAAAAGTAATAACTTTTTTTCAACTACTTTTTTATAGTCTTTTCATCTTTTGCTAGAATATATGAAATGATCACATAACAGTACCACTATTAGATCATACGAATAAATTTAAAAACATACAAGTAGACTTAAATATAAGACACAATTCAAAACTTTAACCTTAAATCTTAAAACTTAAAGGTTATTAAGCTGTGGGTCATTGTTATTTATATGTTATTCAATTTTTTTTGTTTTTATTTAATATATAACTTTTTCACTCATAGTTGCTATCTCTTTATAAGAACTTTTTATTGATTATACTCACTCTCTAACAAAAGTTTTTCAATTTTTAACCATAAGTGTTTATGGTAACATATTAGTATTAGAATTATTATCCATTAAAACTTCTTTTAACTTGTATTGTTATTAGATCTTATTAATAGAACACATTGTTCACATTATCAAAAACTTCAATGAATTTTCACATCAATTCACTGCTAATTTACTTTAATTTTTGTTTGCTGACTACTTAGACGAACTACATTCTTATAACACTATTAAAAAAAAGAGACAAATTATTTTCATTTGAAACAACTAAATGAAAAGAAAAAATAAAAAAAATCACAACAATTAATGTAATTAAACATCTTTTGTCTATGTTCACGAGCTCTCAACATAATTTTATTATAAATATTGTTATATAATACAAACAAAATAGGTACAAAACTAAACCAAATGACATAGGTATATATTATTCATTAAATATTAAGTTAAAAAATAACAAAAAATAGAAAATGATAAAAATCTCACAGGCCATGATGTTTTGTGCAACATTCATCAAAATTTTGTATACTGCATGATAATATTGTTTTATTATTTTATAATCTTTAATTGAATAAAATCATAAAGTCTTATTTATAATTTTTTGACAGAGAAAATTATAAGTTTTCATTTAACACACAAGTACTCAAATCTCAAATATATATAAAAAATATATATATTGTTACGATGAGTAAAAATAAATAAATACTTATATTTATAATATTTTTCTATCTATAACAAGCTTTACTCCAAGAAAAGTTCGTAGACCTTAAATCAAAATCACCCCACTAAATAAGGCAAAGGACTTCAATACCACTTCTATCTAAGTGATGTAAATGAAGCTATAGGAGAGAACCTACGTGTAGCTAAAATTATTAAAATTGGTTGTAGTAAAAAATTTCATATTTTTTGTATAAATTAGTATAAAAATAAATAATTTTATATATATATATACTTATATTATTGTTATTGTTATTATTCCACTCATTTTGTTTTTTTTTTTTCTGGTATTCAAGTTTGCAGTTAGTACTCAGTACTTTTTAACTTTATGGTAAGACAGTGGCTAAAGTTGGACGTGCCCCATGTCAACTAACCTCCTCCCAATCGATCGCCCAATGGTACCTTCGCACGAGTTCAGCATTGGTCCAATAATATTTTGATAAATTTATTTTTTTTATTTGTTCAACAAAAAAGATATATATTAAAAACATCAAATATATTTTATTAAATATTTTAAATTATTATAAATTATATCTGTTAAATATTTTTTATAATTTTAAATGATAAATATTTTTTAATATATTTGTAATTTTTAACTTATTAACACATTTTTAAAAATACGAACAAAAAAATTATTATTAAAGATCTTTGACTACAAACTATAATTATTCAATTAATATTTTGAATTCATATAAAAAAATCAGTAGGTTAGAAAAGAAATTATCCTAATATATTTGTTAACAATTTTATGTAAAAATGTAAATAATTATTATATGGTTAGAAAAAATTCAAAATTTCATGCTTTTATGTTTCACAAAAGTTATTTTTTATTTTATAGTCTTTTTTTGGTAGATAATTATTAATTCTCTAAATTAGATTATTTATTTAATTTTTATATTATCCTTGATTAATATCATAAATAACACAGTTAAAACATGTTAATTACGCATATAGTCTTGACAATATTTCTAAATTATAATGTCACCTTGAAAGATAAAATTTTTTTAATCAGGTTGAATGTTCAAATTCAGATTATTGGAGGAGAGCAGATTGAAAAAGCTTTGTTGGCAACACTTCACCATCAAATGATTTATAGGTTTTAAAACCATGCATATGATCTTTCTCTTTCAAAAATAACTAAGGACAATCTCTTTGTCATTTTTAGATGAAATTTTTTTAAAAAAAATTAAAAGGAAAAAATAAAGATACAAGATATTTTATATGTGGCAAAAAAATGCATTTTACTAAAAAAAATGTCTTAACAAAAATTTTAAAGCTCAAAATCTGATAAATTCAAAAGTTCATAATCTTATTTCTTACATAATATTTTTCAAATATAATAAAAAATTTCCTTCTCTTAAAAGGAAAATAGATTCGATCAAAAAATAATATCTGAAAAATAGAATCTATCCGTCTACTAGAATGGATCAGTATAAATTATAGTCTTCTTCAAAGTGTATATATATATATATATATATATATATATATATATATATATATATATATATATATATATATATATATATATATATATATATATAAAATAATAATAATAATAATAATAATATTTATTGACATTAAATATATAACCATAATTTAAACAAGATTATCTTTTACTTATAAAAAATATTATCTGCCTATATATAATCTGAAAGAAAAAATATCACAATTGCTTATTATAATTTACGGTAAATGTTTTAGGTGTATAATTTGTGTTTAAAAGCTTAATATCAAAATTTTAAAAGTCTATTAAGTAGATAAAATAAAATAATATAAAATATTTAATTTATTCATGCTATTTATTTAATTAATATAATATAGTAATATTATTTTATAAATATTTTAATATAAAATAAAGATAAAAGTCTAACCGATTATAATAATTTATGTTGTTATAATTTGATCATATTTGCGATGTGGATCCGTAAATAACATGTCTATGCTCCAACTCAAAAAAGTGATTGCGACCCATGATGGCCCCACAGGCATAGTGGCAAATGACTCAAAAGCCACGGAAGGAACACAGATACAGTTATGGAGGGAAAAGACAGAACCACCCCCACTAAACATTTAAAGTTACAAGTTCACCCTCACAAGCTCGTCCATAAATAAGGTTCCCCCACACTGCATTTCTTCCCTTTCTCCCTCCTCTCCTCCACCGGCCCTTAATTAGCAAAAACCCTGTCACTCTGCCCCCAACCATGCTCTCCACACTCCCTCCCTCCGATCTTCTTCTCGGAAACCCGTTCTCCGCCTTCTCTGGCGGTTTCACGCCGTGGGACTGCCACGACATCTTCTCCCCCGCCACCCCCATACCCGTCACCTCAAGCTCCGGTTCAGACGAACCGAACCAAACCCATGAAAAACCCAAACCTGACCCCGACGAACTGGACCGCCACGTGGCATCTGTCATGGACGAGCGAAAACGGCGTCGCATGATATCGAACCGGGAATCGGCCCGAAGGTCGCGGATGCGAAAACAAAGGCACCTAGAGAACCTACGGAACCAGTTGAACAAGTGTAGGATCGAAAACCGGGAACTCAATAACCGTTTACAGTTCGTTCTGCATCACTGTAACCGCGTTCGAACCGAAAACGAATGGCTCCGCTCCGAACGAACCCTTCTGAGCCAAAAAGTCTCCAATTTAACTCAAATTTTGGTTTTCCAACAATTGCAACCTTTCAACCCTCCATGGACATGCAATACTTCCGCTATCGTCACAGAATAAACCTTCTTCATTAATCAAGTAAATTAATCATAATACGGTCTCCGTTAAAATTCTAAGACAAGAACTTGTCTAAGTTGTCGTAATTTCTCTATGTAATTATTAAAAGTTAGATAAAGTTATATAAAGGGTGGAGTTTTTGGGTGCTCTATATTTTTGGGAAAAATAGGAATGGTTTTGGAAAATATTGTTGATTTTTTCAAAACCTATGAGATATCGATTATAATCATATTTCTGTAAAATACTATCCTTTTATTTTGTTATTCTAGTATGTATATTTATGAGTTGATTTTCCAGTTGTTTGTTTCTTCAGAATCACGTCCTAGGGTGAACTATAATTTAGCGTATGTTTAAAGATACATTAAAAAATTTATATACATAAAATTAATGTAATATTATAATTCATAATGCTGAGATTAATGTAATTCTATCATCATTCCAAGGTAAATTTAAGGACACATTTAATTCGATCAAAAGCCAAAACTATTAATCAAACCGTCAAGAAAAACAATAAACTTAATCTCACACATATATACACAACTATGGCACTTAATGACAATTTAGTGAACCTACTCGTGGAAAAACGAAAGAAAGAAAGAAGAAGAAAACCTAACTCCCACAATAAAGTATCGATTGATAATGAGTGGCATCTCATATAAAAGGAGGAGTATTCTTATATATGCAAAAACAATTTAATATTTTTGTAACTTATTTATTTGTTGTTATTTATTCATTTTATTTTTTCATAATTATAAAATTTATGAATGGATAACAATATTGTCCAAATCGTAGAGTCTTGCGTACTCAATGTTCCGAAGGTCTTAAATTGCATACTTAGACGCGCAGTTTGACAACTGTAGTGTATTTAGAAATATGTTTGCATTTTTAGAACTACATAGAATAGATATAAATGTACTTTGATTTTGATCTGTTTGATAAATCTGAAATAAAGTTAATTTTACATTTAACAAACGTTTTAAATTATAAATTTTATATTAAAATTAAAAATCATATTAAATTTTATTTTAAACTTATTTAAAAATAGTTCTAAACTTAAATTATATCAATTTAAATTTATTTTTAAGTAGTTCGAAAAACTAAAATTTTCAAATACACACGTAATAATGTGCGTACATACAATAAAAGTTATGTTTATTGCGTAAAATTAAATATGCGTTTAAGTAGAAAAATGGTGACCCCCCTTTACAGAAAAAATAAAATAAAATAAAATAAGCGTGAATTAAAACATGCAGACAACCGACTACAATAGTACTTTATAGTTTGTATGGGTTAATACCGTCCTTTTGTTTACTTTTTGGTCTTATGATATAACGCTGAAACATGTTATTAGGTGGCAAAAGGTGGAAATGAAAATCTTTGGTTAAGCAATGAATTTCAAGTGCTCTCATGTGATAAAGTAATTCAATATAGAAGTTTAATTATTTTTTTATAATGGAAGAGTTTATAAAAAGAAATAAAAAAAAATGCGTTCTCATATCATTTATTAAATAAGTTGGACAATAAATAATTGTTTTAAACATTTTTACATTAATTAACTTACTTTCCAAATCATGGGTTTTTATACACAGCAGTCCAAACCAAAATAAAGATCAACATATTTTTGAAAGTAATATATACGATGAAAATATGTCTATAGCTTTTCATGGGCAACGATTACGTCACTTTCTCAAATCAAACAAAGTACAAACTTAATCCCTCTTTTTCTTTGAAGAGAATCAAGTTGATTGGTTTTGGATCAAGTGCAATTTAGGCAGGAACTTCAGCCTATAAAATAATATAAAGTGATTTATGACATTCTGCTAAGGATTTTGATGAACGAAGGGGCACCGGGTTATAATCAAAGACGTAACCCAATCACTGGTCTACAAAACAAAGTGCATTCGTCATTCCAAATTTGATTATCTTACAGTGTATATAATTATTGAGCTCCGTTATTATTTTTTGTCAAAAAAGACTCACCTCATCCCCACCCTCTTTGTATATATATATATATTAATCTTCTGTGCAGTCTGCAACGTGTATTCCAGTAACAGATATTCAGTGTGTTAAAAGTCTCATATCAACTAATAATACGATCCAAATAATCTTTCTATTACATCAACAATCCTTTTCCTTAAATTAGAATAAAGAAAAATGCCAATATGAATTTATCATTAAAATTATGCTTTATATTTAGGATCATTATGGAGAGGTTCTTTTGGCTCCTGACCTACTTTCAGTCCTAATTGCTGCAATCCGTAATTCAGTGTTACCAAATAAAAAATTGTACGTGTATACCATTTCCGGTCCATCTTTATTTATCATCTTTCGCATGACTGTAATTCATGTTTTATACGAATCTGACAATTATTTTCATCTGAAATATAGTTTGCCTTGATCAATTTATTCTTTCTATGCATGCGAACACACAAGATTAATCATTATTTGTTTATATACTGTTCCTATTTATATTATCGACGGTAATGCACCGTATACTTACTGATTTATTTTCCTCAAGGTATTTGAAATTTCACAACTTTAGTAATTTTTAATATATTTTTTCTTAGGATAAGTTAGTCCAATTCAAATAAATATCTCAACAAATATGTATAAAGAAAGTAATAAAATAAATAAATAAATATTTTATGTAATTGAATTAATTTATGTATCCTAACTTGTGGAACTTTTTTTTTCAATTTCTTTAAAAACTTACATAACTTAATTTTAATATATTTTTTTATAAGTACTTATTAGAAAAATTTTATCTAAATCAACCTACTATTTAAAATCATATTCAACAAAACATCCACCGATAGTTCTTGTTATTAAACGATAATCCAAATGTCTTCACATAAATCCTCAATTTAAAAATAAAACCCGATGCCAAAGACATTCCTTTAATTGAAATAAAGAATTGAACCAGTCACGATCACTGGGGTTAGGTATGGATTACACCCATTTCAAATCATAATCTATCACTCTCAAAAGCTATATAATGACACATTAATGTATTTAATGAACATAATTTTCATTTAAAATTGTAAAAAATATAAATTTAAATTAAATAATTATACATAAATAGTGAAAAATAAAAATTAACAGTCATATAAATACTTAAAATATTATATATTTATGATTTTATTTTTACCATTTAATACGATCTAACGTTATATTTATTGTTTTTATTCTTAGAATAACCAAAGTTTGTATATATGATTTCGGGGACATCCTTTTCGAAAGCAATAATTTGAAAGCATGAGTACCTCTATCTTTGTCTTGGCTTGGTCGCGTCTTCACTCTCTTCACTTCCAAGTTACAAACAAAATAATACGAATAATAAAAAGTAATACCGAAATAATTAATACATAATAATATTTCAAAATAAACATGGTGGCCCATAGGCACACTTCATCACGGGTTGGAGGCCACTTTAAAGCCCAATATTGGCCACGTCACTATCTGCCAATCGAGTGGGTTTTGTATAGCTCACTATTATGGATTTTTACTTTAAATTAATCCGAAAGTTGTTAGTTCACTTTGTCGTTATAGGACTATTACAATGGTAGTGTTGCTTAATAAACCCAAATACATAACTTTCTACATATTGATTGTGGCATGGAGAGTGCTCTATTAGAAGCATGAATTAGTTCGAAAAGAAATAAAATAATTGATATATCAAGTAAGCATGAAGTAGCACAGTATATATGAAAGCATGTGATTGTGACTCGAAGGGCAACATCGGGGGAGCCAGACAAATATTTTGTCAACGCAAAGGCCAAATGAAAAGAAATTAAATTAGTACTTTACCAAATTTATAATGAACTTAACTTAAGCTAAAAAATAGTAAATAAATTTATGTAACTAATAAAATTAAATAAAAAGTTTAACTTCAGATATTTATTTCTTTTTGTGATAAGATTTATATTTCTATGGACAAATGTGGGTGCAACGCTATTTATCTCTTTGTATATATAGTTTAACTCCAAATATATTTCTTTTTTGTGGTAAGATTTATATTTCTGTAGATAGCTGTAGGTGCCACACTATATATTTGCAAGTCCTTAGGGAAAGGCTATGTATAAATGATGAATCAGCCACACACGCTAGCTAGCTAAGAGCAACCCTTAATCATTAGGTCTTACCTTATAGTTTTGAAATCCTCTCTTTAATTTAAAAAACTTGCTTTATTGATTCTGGTTGAGATATTCTCTTCAAACAAAGACTATTGTTGACTCGAATATTAGGGGACCAGAAGGAACATGATAAATGTCTACTCAAAGAACTTAGAAAATCAGAGCAATGAGTAAGAAAGGACATAATCAACATACTTCTTGTACTTTATATAAAGCTCTTGCACCGTGAATTTATCCTAATTGTTACACCTTGTTTTATAAAGAAAACCAACCGTTTTCTTTGCTTGATTAGTTCGCACCGCTACTATCAATGGTACGCTATTATTGGTGCTAAATTTGAGACCACCTAATTTAAAGATTGAATGTAAAAATATTATAAATGTTAAAGCATAAGCCATTGAGATTGACCACTAATTTTCAGAGTTTACCATCATAATTCAAGTTAACAAAGCAATTCAACAGCCTAAAAGGCATGCTTACATGACTCATGGTAATATATGGGAAAATTATCATGATAATATATGAAGAAAAATATTTCTTTTATCTCATTTCTTTAACAGTTACATTATACATTTATATTTTTACACATTTATATTTTTTTATATTTCATCAAAAGTAAAAATACCAATTTAATCTTATTAGAGTAATTTTTTTTTACTAATTAAAACGGTGCTAATGAGTTGCAACTTTATGTTTTAGCAAAAAAAATTATTAATTAAATTTTAAAAAATTAAATTAACACAAATTAATCCTATTAGCATATTTAGGTGATAGATTAATTCTCTTAATATCTAAACTAAAATTACATTAGTTCTATTAACATATTAATAATACGATCGACTATTAATTGATTAACTAAGATTTATCTTTAAGTTGTAAATTTAAGAATAATAATAACATAAAAAAGCTATTATAATTGACAAGTAACATTGATATCATAAAATCAAATTGAGATTAAAAAGGTTATATAAAAAATATCTTCCTAAATTCTATGGCAAGAAGTATTTAATTACACATAATTATAAAGATAAAAATAAAAGAAACTAAACACAAAGTATCTATAATAACAAATAACAAGGAATGACAAATTCACGTGATTGATATACTTGAACAAAAACACAAGTGTGTGATTAGATAGAGGAAGAGGTTAGTCAAGTATCTCATGTTAAGTGTATAAGTCCCTTTATATAGAGTGTAGAATAAAACAATCACAAAAATTTGGCCTCCAAAAGATATAGCTTATCCACAAAAAATAATATATATATATATATATATATATATATATATATATAACTTATGTATAGAGAAATATGTAATTTTTTATTGTCAATTTCAAATTTTATATCCAAATTCAAAACTTAAAATTTAAAATTTAGATTTTGAATTCACTAATTTTTTAGTCTTTTTAATAACTTTTCTTCATGATTTGACTTTTAATAAAGTTATATTTTTACCATTTACTACAATAAATTCAATATAAACTTAGTCAATTTAAAGGGTAAAATAATAATTCTAATAAAAAAATAAGTTAAAATCTCATATATAAAATAACAATGACAATTTACATATCAATATAATTTTTTATTTCAAAATTAAATTAAATACTTAGAAAAAATTGTGGTTAAGAAGGTTATAGTAGTAAAAGCCATTTGAATTTTTCATATATGTACATGGCAAGAATCCACCTTTATTATTAATAGACTAAGAAGAAGAAAAGAATTACAAAAAAAATAAAATAAAAAAATGAAATAGTTAGAGCATATTTGAATTTTGTTTTAAAATAATTTTCTATTTTTAAAACAAAAATCAAACATGTTCTTATTCACCAAAGTCTCATTTATTTAATGACCAAAATTGAACAAGGATATGTAGCCAAGAAACAGAATACAAAAATTTGTTACAAATATTTATATGCATAACTCATTAGAGTTTTTCAGTGTCACTATATTAGTAGTTGCAATGAAATAAGTACAACCACTCATGATTATGGTTATGCATCCAATTTTCTTTTAAAAAATAAAAAAATTAATGAGCATGATTTAATCTCGAAACTCATTCCTTGTGAATGTAGCTCAATTAGGTAAAATTTAATTCTAACTAAAATTTGACTTTTCTAACTAACTTGTTATTATGTATGACTTTTTACATTTTTCTAATATTTATTTTATTATTTAAATATAAATTATTTCTATTTAATGTCATAAATAATAAACATCATCTATCAATACACCAGTATTTATAAAACTAATAATGTCATAAAATTGACATTATATATATATATATATATATATATTATTAGTTTTTTTTTGTTGACAATGAAAGCTGATTGCTAACAACTAACAACTTTGAATGTTAACTCTTCTCTTACACATATATCAAAATTCAGTTCGTACTTTAATCGAGACAACTCTATTTCCTTTTGTATGTGGAATGAACAATACTTCCTATTAAAGTTAAAATTCCTTCAAATAAAAGTGTTAATAGAGACTAAATTAGAAGAAACATAATGTGTTCAACCTCATTTTAATCAACTTTGAATGTATCATGTCACGATCTACTATACTAAAGAAGGATGAAGAATACTTTTGATGAAAAGGTTCTTTTGCGAGAATTTGATGAGAGAGACATAGTGCTTAAAAAAAATTTTACCAATACAAAAAGATCATCATGTTGAGTTGTCTCCAAATTATGAAACATTAGCTTTGATCCTCACCAATATAGACAAGAAAGATATCTAGTGAATTATATGTTGTCCAAAAGCATTATACTTGAAAGTATATTTCAAAAATATAATAATAATAATAATAATAATAATAATAATAATAATAATAATAATAATAATAATAATAATAATGGAAAAAGAAGAAAAGAAAAATAGTTTGCTAGGTTGAAAATCTAAAAGAGAGACTTAGACAAAAGTTAAGAGTGATCTGGTAAGTTAAAAATTCAAAAGAGCAACATAGAAAAAATTAAGGTTTACTAAATTTTCCTCTAAACTAAAAACATGAAAAGACTATCTTGAAGAAGTTTTGCAAGACAAGAGTAGCAAGATGGTACTTCAAACTTGAAAAATATGATGAAACATTAGATTCAAACAATTTTTACAAATGTTAAAGTTGGATCAAGCAATTGGCACATGCAATAGCTTAAATTGGAGAAATGTGATATAATGAAACACTGAAGCAAGAATATTTTAAAAACAACATAACATGTAAATCTTTTTAATGCTACTATAACTTTCTTATTTTTCATTGTTAATTTTTCTTGACTTTTGCCACCTTTCATTTAATGTGTACATCACTTCATTTTTCATATAGCAACTAACCTAGTAAATATCCTTTTTTCTTTCACGTTTAACTCTTTAACATTCTTAACTAAAGATTCCTTTGACATTTTAATGATTATAAACTTAATGGAAGAAGTTGATTTTACTCATCCATGAACCTTAAGATGTTTGTCCCTATAAGGATTAGGAACTTTGAACCCAAAAAGAATCAAAGAAGACAATTTATTTTGATTTAACAAGTTTTATCATAACATTTGACACGATTAACATCATCATGTATTGACTTTATTTTAAGTGTTAACATTAATCCAGTTTGCACAATGACATCGTCTCATTAATGTTACTATTGTTACTATTATCGTCAAGGCCTAATCAAAACCTAGTATTTAGCTTGCAACCTTTAATTTACTCTAAATCCAATATCTTCTTAGTTAACTTTATTTTTAATTTAAGTCTAATATTTGCCTAACAAGCTTTATTTTCATTCAAATTCTAGAATTTGTCTAACAACCTTTATTTTTAGCCTAAGTATAGTATCTTCCTAGCCATCATTATTTTCAATCCAAGTCCAATATCTACTTGATGACCTTTATTTTCTTTCAAAACTCAAAAATTGATAGACACACTTGCTTTTTATTTTTATTTTATTAAAACTTAGACTTTAAGTGCAAAACCATCCTTATCTTTAGATTCATTGCTTTATACTGAACCATGGATAAAATTGATTTACATCTTTATCCACTTTGTTATCTACAAAAAAATCTAATTCATTACATTTTTTAATAAGAAAAAAATAAAGAGGAGAAATTATGAATACTATATTTATCCTATTTTCTTTATTTATTATATTTTAAAATTATATGCTGATTTGAGGTAATTTTATGCATAAAAATAATACAAAAAAATTATGATTGATAAAATATATTATTTTATATAATCTTTATTTAATTTTAAAAATAATTTCCAATTTAAAATAAATTTGGATTATAATCTCTTTAGATTTGTTTAATTTTATAACAAAATTTTCTTAAGATTCTAAATAAATTTTATCTTAGTTTATTTATTTAAATTTATTTATTTACTTAGTTTTTCATATTTAATCACTTTTGATTATTATAATTGGTATTTGTTCTATTTTCTCTCTAATCTATTATAAAAAAAATAACTTTTATAACTTTAAAGTCATATGAATATAGAAAATACAAGAAAAGAAAAGAAGAAATATATAAGAGAAGAGCATGTAGCATAGTTAGTTCTAAATCAAGTTTATTCTGTATCATATTGAAAAAGGAAAAACTTAATTAATTGAATACAACACAAATAAGTTTTATTTGGTAGATAAGTAAAGATAAAAATTGAAAGTTTCTCCAAACAAACATTATAAATAAAAGGTTAATGATCTATTTTAATAGGAATAAATTTTGAAAACCAGCAAAAATAAGAATTTATTTACAAAAATAGAAGAAGAAAAAACTAAAAACAAAAATTAATTGAAAGTAAAGGAAGGGTATTTACCTCATTATATTTTTTTAAAAAAATATCCACAATCTTAAATTAGAACTAAAAGGGAGAATAAGTGCAAAGATTGAAAATAGAGAAGGGGGAGAAAAAAATAAAATAAATTAAAGAGAAAGCAAAAAAAAAAAAGATTGAAAAATACAAGTAAGACAAACAATAAAATGGAGGAAGCATAAAAAAGCAAGAAAGAAGATACATAATAACTATCTCATGGCACCCAAAAAATATAATTAAATTTTCTATTAAATGTTCTATAGATTTATAAAATTAAACTCATTTCAAAATTATGTTTGAATTTGTTTATATACTTTCTATGAAACCCTCATACGCATTCAAGCACACACCATGAGTATAAATTTCAAGAAATAAAATCATAATCCCATAATCTCCAAATATAGTTAAATACATACAGAAAATTAATAATAAAAGGATGAATATTGAAATGTATCTTAAGTCTAAAAACTGTTAACTACCATATTATGTTGTTAGAGCCTCTTACAAAACCACCTAGATCAAAGTATGCTCCTTAGAAACTTCATCATTGTTATTGATATCCTCACCACAACTCTCTCTCTTTCCCTCCCCCCTCCCCGTTCCCCCCTCCTCCAACCATTCATCCTTAGCCACTCAAAATTATCATGAAAGCCCCTTCTCCATCTTTTCTCTCTCTCATTCTTTATTTCTTTATCATTCTTTCTCACATGCTCACATCCATTGGTCATATCAAAACCTTCAACCATGATCTCTGTTGACAAAATAGAATATAATTATCTCTAAATAGTCATGTAATATCCACATTTCAAAGCATACACACATATACATGAACAGTCGCAATTGTGTCTTTTTAAAATATACATGAACAGTTTATTATTCTGATTAGGGTTACATATCCAATGTTCATATATATATATATATATATATATATATATATATATATATATATATATATATGAACTTGGCCCAATTAGATAATAATTATAGTCTAACTATAAGTTCACTTTTTTCTCAAGCTTATTATTGTGTGTGACTATGTTTTTTTAATATTTGTTTTACGATAAATAAATATGAACTATTTTTATTTCATACAATAAATAGTGAGCATCATCTATCAATACACCACTATTTTTAAATATTAAGAATGTTATAAGATTGACAGAATATGTGTGTGTATATATGTATGTATCTATGTATATACAGAGGATATTTCAAGTGAGAGAAATTTGTTATTATGAGAGGTGAGAGGTGAGAGAAGAGAATTAATTGACAAAAGAGAAAAGAAAGTGAATAGTGGGATAGCAACATCAAATCTAACCTCTTTATTTGATCCAGGGCCATTAGTAATGTCTCTCACCTCTCATAATAACAATCCTTCTCACTTGAAATGCTCAATTTAATTAAAATCTCAAGATGCAGGTTCACAATCAAATCATAAACTCAAATTAGAATCCATAAATTCCTAACAAAAGAAATCTAGAATAACATTACAGATGGAGGAGAGAAAGAAAGAAAAAAAGAAGAAAAAGAGCAAAAGAACATCTTTACAATCCAATCCTCGATCTGATTCCTCAAGAATTGAAGCTTGGAAGTGGCTCTTAATCTCTCTCTCTCTCTCTATCTCTCCTAAGAAGTAAAAATGGAATTGAAAAGAAAAAATGGCAAGAGATCCTCAATCTTTGGACTGCACATGTATTTATATTTTTTTTCCCGCTCTTTCTGACATGTACACTTCAAATGGTTAAAGTGTACATGTAGAAGGTCTTTTGAAATTTTCTTGGATTGAGGTGAGCACTTTAAACGCTTAGAGTGAATACCTGAAGTGGTTCGACAAGATTTTGCCATGCGCTTTAACACTTTGAACGTTTGAAGTGTTAACACGCAATCTTCCTTTAACCAAAATCTCTCTGAAGTGAACACTTTATGTGCTGAAAGTGGTAACGCCCAATTATCTATGATGCGCATGTTAACTTTGAGCATTAAAAGTGTTAACGCACATGCCTCTTTTGGAATTTAAGCTGACGTATGATAACTTTGAGTGATTGAAGTGTTAGTGTGCATGCCTATCTTGCATATTTGCTACTAGAGTGTTCACTTTGAACACTCAAAGTGTTTACGCGTAAAATCCTTTTGAGTTTACACCTCTGGAGTGTTCACTTTGTGCACTTAAAGTGTATATTTTCACTTTTTCTGGATTAAATCTCTAAAATGTTTACTTTGAGCACTTAGAGTGAACACTTTTACTTTTTTTGCTAAATCAACTCTAGAGTTGTCACTTTATATGCCAAGAGTGATAATGTTCAAACTTCATCACTTGATTCTTCACTCTTTTAAGTCCAATTCTTCCACTTTCTTCTATTTTTTCATTTGATTCTCAACCTCATAACTTTCCAGTTTATATTTTCTGCTCAAATTCAATCTAATCAGTAGAATTATATCAAAATTGGGATAAAATATAAAACACTAAACTATTTAAAGAACTTTGAATATTAAAGCATTTTTTATATGATTTTCAGCTTTACTAATCAACTTAACTACTTAATAACTACTAAAAATTAAACTAAAATGCTAGTAAAATATGGATATTTTATTTATTTTATGTCTCTTGTCATGCATGAAATGCTTAAGAAATCAGATCTTCTCTCATGATGTCTTTGTTCTCATTATGAAACTCAACCCTAAAAATATTTAATAAACTTTCTCTTTGTTTTTTCTTTTCTTTTTTCTCTATTCTCTATCTCTCTCTTACTATCTTCAATCTTTGAAAAGTATGGTTTAGCATCGTCAATGATATATAAATGTTAACCAAACTTTGTGCCTCATGTTAAAAAGTTGAAATCGTACAAAAGGTTTCAACCTTATTTATTTTTATCTTTTATCAAATCAATCTAATCTACCATCTACCATCATGATATATAAATGTTAATCAATCTTTGTGCCTCACATTAAAAAGTTGAAATTGTACAAAAGGTTTCAACCTTTTTTTTTTTTTATCTTTTATCAAATCAATCTAATCTACCATCTCAAATTTTAAGAGTTTTAATAAATAAAAATTATTCTAGACTCAACAATTTATAGTTAAAATATGAAAATAGTGGACCCATAAATGACTCTAATGAAACCCAATAAAAATAACAAAGAGTTAAAATTGATTAAAGCATAATATTTTTTTTCTCATATTATTGTATTAAAGCATAATATTTTTTATGATAGAATTACGTAACTTTGAATTTTTCATTGTACCGGAAGATATGTAGAAGCGAGAATCAAACTCGTCAAGTTAATATATTTTTTAAATAATTTTTTTCTAAGATACCAATTAACATTTAAATAAATAATTTTTTTCTTTTACAAATAAATTAGCAACACTTATTATTTAGGGATTAAACAAATAATTTTAAAATTAAAATAAATTTACATAACCAATTTAAAGTAAATATTATTTAAATAGACATTGTAAGGTGTTAATACCTTCCAAATGACTTCTAAACTTATTTCTAATTTCAATGATCATATTATTTTCAAAGTTTTTTCAAGATTTTCTTAAAATAAATTTTAATGGCAACTCTTCTGATTTTTTTTAGATAATATTTTTTTATTCTTAAAAGATATTTTTTAAAAAAATATTTTGCTGTACTATTGCAACTCGTAGTTGTGATGTCTCAATTTTTACTTTTAACCAAGACTATAGGATTCTATGCAAAAGAAGTTAAACAACTTTTCTGAGCAAATTTAAGTATAGACTTGTAGTGTAAAGGATAATTTTGTGGAATTATTATTTGCTACTTAATAAAAAAATGATAAGCTGAAAATTAATTTCAGTATAGACTAAAAAAAATTCATGAGAAAATATTCTTTTATGCTATATAATATATGTTTTATGTTCTCTAAGAATTTATAATTATTCTATAACATTGAATGAATTTTTTTTAAATTAAAACAAAACTAATTTTTATATTTTATGAATTATTACTTTTATTTTTTATCAAATAAAAATTTATCACTTGAACCTATTTTGGGCATGTATGATGTGTATTTAAGGAAAAAAAAGAATAAAATTTTAAAAGTTGAATAAAATAAAGATACATAGTAATAAGATTCTTTTGCAAGTGATTAAAAGATATAGGAATTATTTTATAATTAGATGAAAATAATTTAAATTGAATTTGATGGACTAGTATTTGAGTAAAATATATTATGAAAAAAAAAAAAAGAAAAAAAACTAGCAATATTTGCAATATAAATAAATACATATGTAGTTTCTATAAAATAACATATTATAATTCATTTGTAAAATTAGGTTCCAAAAATATTTGTAAAAGTTATATAAATTAAGTTTTATGAGCTTCTTTATTTAAGAAAAATCTTTTAAAGGACTAAAAATAAAAAATAATATTTTTTTTCATGACAATTGTGATTTTATTCTATTTTTTAAGAATGAAGAAAATTTGAGTGGCTCTTTAAAAAAAGATAAAATTATATTAATAAAACTCTTGAAAATTATGAGTAGTTGGACTTTACGTGAACGATTAAAACTCTTAAAAATAAGAATAATTAAATGAAATTAATCAAAACTCTTAACTTAGAGTGAATAATGAAATTTTAACTGATGTTATAAATGGTACAAGTAATACTTGGTTCAAGTGATGATATTGGCGGTGTTAGATAAGAATTAAACATAAGGGATAGTTTAGTGAAATGTCATGCAAGAGACTAACACTAACTAGTATGGGTCATGAATAGTAATAGACAAAATTATTTTTACTAACACGTAAATTTATTCAGATTGATTAGAATATATACTATTAGAAGTGATCATATACTCAATTGGTTAAAATGAATTAGAATTTTGATATATTGTATGAAACTACTTTGATTTGTAGTACACAACTTTCAATTAAGTCAATTAAGTACAAATAAATAAGAACTCTTGTGAAGAAAAAATTTGTTAGATAAATCCACACGAATTGATATTACATTAGAAATGACAAATTAAAAAAAATATCAAAGCATAATTTAATATGAGACACATTAAATCTTGCAAATTTCTTTAACATAACATTTAAAGTTAAGAATATAATAAATAAATCTTTGTTTGTATTTGATGTGTTATTCTTTTCTATGTTATTAAATATTTGTATGAGATTCTTTATTTTACTATTATCAAATTAATTTCTAACTATTTTGTGGTTGTTGATATTTGTCATATAAAACTTCAGATAGATTTGATTAATGATTTAGATGAAGCAAGTTTTCAATACATCACTTTTAACTTTTTGAGAAGAAGATGGACTTATAATTGAACCACTAAGACAATGTTTTACGGAGGATTTATCACTTTTTGAGTCACTAATTTGTAATCACCTTATAACTTTTCTATAATGATAGTTGAGTTTTTAATTGTAGCGATATTATTCACCCTAAATGTTAGTTTCTACTATGTTAGTAGAATGTAAATAGTAGTAAATTAGAAATGATGGTTTGTTAAATAAATAAATATGATTAGATGTGTTAAGTCTTACAAACTATCACTATAAAAATTTTGAAATCTAGTTATACACAATTTAATTGTATCATTATGGTTTGATAAATAATTCTTAAAAATGTAACTTATAATTATTATGATTAGTTATTTAAGAATGTTATTGATAAATCCATATTTTACTAAGTTTTTAAGTAGTTTTTTAATTTGTTTTTAATAGAAAAAGGTAATTTGAAATGTGAAAACTACACAAAAATATATAAATGTTCAATAAAGTCAATTTTTGTCCTTAATAACTTAAATTGTGTGAATTTAATATAATTCTGATGTACTTTTATTTATTGAACTAGTTTTGCAGGAGATTTTAAGTTAAGAGTCTTGAGGATAAGAATTCAAGAAAAGAAAATAGAAGAAAGTGGTAAATCTAGACAAAAAGAGTGAAGAATCCAAAGTTGTATATTGAAAGTGATCACTATTAGTGCATAAAGTGACAACTTTGAGGTTGATTCAATAAAGTATGATAAAACTATTTACTGTTTCTCTATAAAGTAAACATTATAGAGCTTATGTCCAGAAGAAAGAATGAAAGTGTTTGCTATTTTTGTATAAAGTTGACACTATAGAGCCTTTGTCCAGAAATAAAAATGAAAGTATTTACTATTTCTGTATAAAGTAAACAATACATAACCTATATCTAGGAGAAAAGTTACGTGTGATCACTTTCTGCATGTAGAGTGATCACGCGCAAGCCTATTTGAAAGGATAAAGTTCCGCATGGCTACTATTCTCACAAAAAGTGATTACGCGTGTGGCTACTATTCTCAATGAAAGCGATTACTCTGAGTGCGCATGGCTATAATCAACACATAAAGTAATCACTACATAGTATTGTCAGGAAAAATACCATGCATGTGGTTACTTTCTACTGCAAAGATAGTAACCATGCCAAAAGCACAGAAACTCAGTATTTTTGGAATCTTTTCTTAGTTTCATTTTTACACCTTAGGAGAGTTAGATAGGAAGATTAGGGGTGACTTCCAAGTTCTGGACCTTAAGGAATTAAGCTAGAGATTAAAATTATGAAAAAATTCTGCAGCTCCTCTTCTACTCTTTCTTTTTCTTTTTATTTTAAGAACATGTTCTGATTTGTTTGTAGCTAATAATTGATGGATCTAATTTTGATATTATAAATTAATTGTAGATCTAGATTTTAAGACTTTGCTTGAGTTAGACATTTAATTCTATTATTAATTCAATTCTTGGATTAGTTATTCAATTAAATTGAACCTAAAGGATTTTCATTAATGGAAGTTAAGTTAATTTCTCAAATATGAATTAAATGTCAAGATTATTGATATCTTATGAATAAGTATTCATGATCTTGTGAACTCTTAATTTTTTATGCTTAATGCAATATTTGATTGATTTATACATAAGGAATTGGAATAGTTAATTAAATATTAGGATTATTAAGTTAATGAATTGAACTTTGATTAATCTAGTGAAATTGATCATCAATTAATTAAAGAACTTAGAGTTCAGATCTCATTCAATTTGCAATTGATAAAAAGGAGAAATCAGTTCTAACTTCATACATATATCATTTTACTACAGAAATTCATAGCTTTGTTTGCTGTTATTTTAACATGTCTATGCACTTTATGATTTGGTTTACACCTATTGAAAACTTCTTAACTTTCGTTTAGCTTAAATGGTTATTAATTTGTGAAGTGATAATTAAAAGAACTAATCACTTAGGACGATACTTGAGACTCAAACGAATTCTAAATTTTATAACTTGCTACATCTACACTATTACACTTGCTAGTTAGTGTCCTCTGAGCTTGTGACACTTATTAAAAAGAAAATAAATATTAATTAAAATAAATAATTAAAAAAAATAGTCAGATAAAGCTAATCGTCTTGCTTTCTAGAGTAGTTTTTTTATTTTAAAGGAATGCATGTTATAATTCATTGATCGTTCAAGAAATACTTCATTCAATGAACAAAAGTAAAAGTAAAACATATTTGTTGATTTTCTAAATTAATTTAGGGAAAGCTTACAATAGATTAAACTGAGAGTTCCAAGAGGAAATCATGACCTTGTTTGGCATTTCACATCTCCACATTAAACTTATCATGTTTTGTGTAAATTTTTATCCTATAATTTAGTTCTAAACTAAAGAATTTTACACTTTAAAAGGGCATTTGTTAGGAGATTCAATCTCACCCTATCCATTCATTATTTGCATAGAGAATTGTTAAGTGAAAATTCAATAAGAAGTGGTAGATAATTAGTAACAACTTGTGATAACTAAGAGAAGAACTATTTCTATTTCTCATTATTTTTTTGTCTATTAAGTGACTTGCGCCAATTTCTTAAATTTTCTTTAATCTAAGAATAGTCAAGGAGGTGCACTTCCATGTACAATCAAAAAATTCTAAAGTTATTTTCTTTTGTAAAAATAAAATATTAAATTAGTTAAATAGATATTGTTTAGCTAAATCTATTATTGCCTTTATTCATGTGTATTTCATGCAACTTTATTGACTATCTCAAAATATTTAAGATGTGATATATAGAATCACGAAGTAAGTTATCTAAAAATATATGTATTTGAAGAACAAGTATATACCTCATGAACTATAATAACTTAACTTATCCAAAACAAGTAGAAAGGTTCGATGTTATAGAAGCAAGAATTACCACTAGCACATTTTGTTGGAGAAATTTGAAAAGTTTGAACAATGGAAGATAATTTGTAGGCTCAGATTTTTTGGCAAAAACTTAATCATAACATTTAACAAGTTTTTACATTTAGAATGAGCTTATAAAAACATTTTGTTCACCATTTAAAAATGTAATGTGTAATTTTTTTCTAAATTTTAATCATTTAAAAAATTTTATTTTTTTTTATTATTTTCATTTTTACAATAACTAAATATTCTCACCTGAATTATTATATATTAATTTGGGTTAATAATTAAATTAATAAATTTTTATTAAAAATAATATTTATTATATTTTTGTTTAGACTATAAGTATATTAGAGACAATTTTAGAACTCAAACTTAAGATTATAGATTAAACTAAAACAACTACTTATTAGTTGATCCACATATTTGTTAATAAAGTATTTATTATCTTAAAAATATAATAATTTATATTGATAAAACACAGCTATTTGAAGTGTTTAATAATAGAATATTATCTTAATAATAATTTATAATACTTCGATGTTATTAATATTAATAGATGAAATTTGAGTATTAATTAATAAATTAAGAAAAATAAAAAATATTTTGCTGGATAATTAACTAATTAAGTGAAAATATTAATTTAGTCTAATTTTTAAAGCTTATAAAACATGTCAAATTAGAATTAAGGCAAGTGGGTTCTTAAGAAAATAAAATTATCCTATTTTCAAAATAATAAATCGATTTTAAAATATAGAAGCATATAAAAAATTAATATCATTAAATAATATTATAACAAAACCTGACTAAATGCAAATCCATTACGCTAGTGCCTTTAGAATATTAACAAGCAAAACTTAAAAAAAAATTAAAATATCTACCAAGTGTTAATTTAAAACGATATTTAATTATATTTTTTACTAATTCAAATTGGATCTCTTATATTTTTTTAACACCTATATTCCTTTACATAGTTTTTAATCATTACTATTGAGTGAGCGGGAGTGTGTATTAAAAATTAACATTCAATTTTTATCAATATATTATTTTATTTTTTGTTTTAAAAGTTATAAAATTAAAGAATATTAGATATAAAAGAAACTATGCTCTCCCTTTTTACTTCTAAAATTAAATTTTCAAGCGTATATTTACGTAACTCGAGCAAGCCATTAGTGGTATTAGCAATTTACTGAATGATATATATGACTAAATATATTTCAATGAAAACAGAAACCATTCAATCCTAACAAATAAAATAACAAACATAAGCAATTAATACAATAGTTCAAAGAAATAAAATGAGGAATACACTCATGATCTTTTATGCCACCCCAAGACCTACACTGTAGAGAGAGAAATACAGAGATTTGCTTCCCTTTTTATCCTGAAAAGAGTACGAGGATAGTGTAAAAAATTTGAGGTTGTAACTGTATACTTTTTTTTTTTATAAAAATTTTCTATCTGTAGATGGTTAAATTTAGGCCTAAAAGATAAGTTAACAAAATCCTTAAAATATTATTCAGAATAAAATACCCTACGGATATTATGGATCATATATCTTACATGTTGGATACAGACAGAGAACTACAATAAAAGTGTAAGTTACAACGAGATGGGAAGCAGAAAGGAAAATTTTGAGAGAATATATTATAGCCATGGATCATAGTTGAAGCCTCGTTTCACTTCATCTTCTAATGTTAACGAGCGATCTCTATCAGCAGGAAGACGAGGGAGCTGAGAAAACTTCAGATAAATATCGTCATTTACATCAATGCTTCTACATGAAAAAATAGATTTGCTTCTCTTTAAACAAAAATTGGATCCAGCACCTTTTTTGTTCTTCCCTGGCAACTTGCAATGTTTCTCACTTTTGGTACACTCCTTGTATGCTACAAGAAAAGGGTCTTCTTGCCATCTAAAGCCCTTCCCAGAAGAGCTTCTCCGAGGATGTTGTGAAGCACATGGAGGCAGAGGAATCTTCTTGTCCTTAATTTCTAACATACTCGTTGTGCTGTTCAAATGGGTAGAAGGTGGTATTGGGGGTGCTGGGTTTTGATTTAGAGGACACTCGTTGTTAGGGGTCTTACAAATACCGGGCTTGTCCTCCCATGAAAAGGGTATGCTTCCATGTGAATGAGATTTCCTGTGACTCATTTTAGGATAATAAGAATGATGGTTCAAATGTTGGAGGAGGAGTTAGAGGATGGGGTTTTAAAGCAATTTTCATGTAGTTTGTATTCCCTAACGGTTAATGCATCTAAAGGGTAAGCAAATAGAACGTGAAGAGGAAGCTGATTATTGCTTTTAAATTAATTAAAGGAAGCTGATCATGGAAGGGAAGAAAAAAGAATAATATAAGTCAAATTTTGGCCTCGAGGTTCTAATTGTGGAAAATTAGGAGTTAAAAGAGGACCTTTTATGTTACTTGCAAGTTGCAATGACAATTCAATTGTTGATTTGTTGGTAGGTGAAGTGGTTGATGAATTCAATAACTGATATTTCAACAGTTATGATTTGCACCATATATATGCACCTTGTCTTATTGTGTCATTTGAAAGGTCAAGCAGTGCTATCCTATTCAATTTGAAGATAATTGAATCTATATCTCTTCCACTCACGTCACTTTCTTAGAATTTAGATCCGTTGCACATTGTGTTATTACAAGGATAAGCACGTAATAGTAACATATACAAGGATTCACAATCAACAATCCGATGCTAAATTAAGGCATTTGGATTTGTTAATTTCAGTTTTAGCAATGCAATTTCTACTAATATATAAAGTTAATTTTTGCTCAAAGAATTACTTGAAGACATTTGAAGTCGTTGTCGCTATTGGTAGGCAACTGCACAATCATGCAACTTTGAAATCAAAATTGATATCATTAAGGACAAAACGGAGAATGATTTAGTGCCAAAGTTGATTCCCAGTTGGTTTTGTCCAAGAACACTGTAAACAATGAAAAGGATTGTTCTGTATTTTCGAAGCATCGTCCAAATTTAAATTACGAGTTGGGAATCTTTTTATGTTGGTGGGGGAATGAAAACAACTTGTTACCTAATGAAAATGAAAAAGTGTTGAATGACGGAAAATATTTTAGAGTCAAGTGTAAGAAAGGAAGTTAATGAGCAGAGATGGATAAGCTAGTCAAAGAGGTTAATATTCTTTTTAGGGTATAGTAGGGTAGTTTTCCACTTAACATCTGTTTTTATTGCATGGGAAAAGCATTTTACATGCTTCAGAAATACTCTAAGACAGCTAGATGGTGTGAAAACTTTTCGTACCATGAGTAAAGAATTCACAGGCAATGCATTAGCATACACAGGCAGTGAAGAACATTAAAATCTTTTCCATTAAATTTTAAACACGTAATATTCGTCAAAATTCGTATAGAAACGTTTCGTAATAATGGTTATCATTTTGCAAAACCATTAATCATATGACATATACAATTTTTTTTTAAAATAAAGCTTAACTATGCTTTAGTCTCTTTAGTTTGAAAAAATTAAGTTATTTCATCAATTATCTTCTAAATTTAGTCCTTTTTTTCTTAAAAAAAAAAAAAAAACTTTATGATATGTGATTTTGGTATCTTTTTTAGTGATTTAAATTCTTTTATTTTTAAAATTGAGTAATCTTAGTTATTAATTTTATTAAGTTTCGTTGATCCAAAATTCTCAAAGTATTACTTTTCATCGAAGCATTTAAAGGTCTGCCATGATTTTGAGGCACGAACTAATTTCAAAATTTTAAAGTAAAAAAATTAACAAAATTTTGATAGAATTTGAAAGATCTTATAGGATATGAAATTAACGTTTAAACGAAAAAGTATTAAAATTTTTGTTTTAGATAAAAAATGAATACTTTCATTAATGAGTTTTAAACAAACAAA
This sequence comes from Abrus pulchellus subsp. cantoniensis, assembly GCA_024086825.1. Classification (NCBI taxonomy): domain Eukaryota; kingdom Viridiplantae; phylum Streptophyta; class Magnoliopsida; order Fabales; family Fabaceae; genus Abrus; species Abrus pulchellus. The sequence continues at coordinate 32,312,786 of CM044049.1, forward strand.
AATTTAAAACAAATTGATGAAATCAATTAAACAAAACAAAATTGATGTATAAATTAATTTAATTTTAAAATAAAGAAAATTTAAAAAGTTGAGTATTTTGATGATATATTTATCTAATATACTACTCGAAACAATTAGTTAACAGATTCTCTAATTCATCGATGCAATTTACTGATTTGAACCAAGTTTTAAAACACTGCTCAATAATGCCATGGAGCTTCATATAGTGTAAAGTGATTTCAAGAATGAGGTCTAGCTCATTAGTCACCACTCAGAGGACATCTTCGCATAAAAAGCCCTTGGACCACATGCATCACCTTTAACCTGCGAAAATTGTTGCTTTATAACACCTTAACCACACTTGGACCACCAAACAAGTTGTGAACAAGTCTAATGTTGTAGACCTTGAGGCAGCGAATGGTAACTATGGAGCCTCACTTGTCCTTCACATTGAGTAATGATATCCAAACTTTTCCAGCTTAAAAGCAAAATTATAAAATGCAAGAGAGGGGTGATGAGACCCAAACTTTTTTTCGGTGCAACCTCAAGGAGTTGACACTACAACTAGACTCACCATTTGAAATCTAGATCTCTTCATGTTGGACTTCAAACATAACAGTCATGTTCGTGTATTTTTATACATTCGCTTAAGCGAGTAAAATTTCGCTTAAGCGAATGTATAAAAATACAGGAACATGACGGTCATGTTCAAAATCGAACATGAGGAGATCCTAACGCCACCATTTGGGCCTAACTTGATATCATTGTCACTACCACTTTACTTTCAAGACAATTGAAAAACTTTGATATTTTGAGTTTTGACGGAGTAATTTTGAGGATCATTTAGAAAGGAAGTTTTGAAAAAAAGAGAAGAGGAAGATAAATTTTTTATTCTAAATAAATATATTTAAAATAAATATTTTTTAATAAAAAACTAAATCAACATATTAATATAAACTAGTGTATCAATTATGCAATTATAAATAATATTTATTTATTTAAATTTAAAAAATATGTCTCCTCTCCCACTTCTCTAAAACCCTTCTACTAAATATGTTCATAAGTTTCAACTCCTACAAATGTTTTCAATTGTCATCAAGATAAAATAGTCCTCGTTTAGTTTCTCTAGCTTCAACCTTTCTTTTTAAAACGGGTGAGTGTTGTCTCTGCCATCTTCTCAATCCAACTCTTGGAGGTAGAAAGCAAACGAGTTGGAACTTTTTATAGAAGAAGACAAAGGAGGGATAGACTAAATATCTCTACAAGTAATGATACACTATTGGTGATCATACACTATTGATATGATGAATTCTAACAACAATAGTTCAATCAAATTAAGTAATATATAGTACAAATGATAAAGACCAAAGAAGTATTTAAGGAATTTGTGAAAGAGTTTTAAAAATATTTATTTTATTTGTAAAGAGTAATATCTTTTTTAGTACATTTTATTTAAAAATTTGATTGAAATTAGAATTTATTCATATTTGATAAAGAGTTATTATTTATAAATTTAATTAGTATTTGGTTTGACTTTTGTTAGGTTTGTTTTATATTTTATTCATATTTAACTAATTAAATAAAACAAAATTAACACTTTAATAAATAATATACATGTAAAAATTTCATAAGTAATAATACATATAAAAACACAAATTCAAGTAAAAGAATGAAAAACACAGAGAGAATCAAATTTATAATTTTAAATATTATTTCATTTAAGTTATTTGCTTAGTGGTTAAGAAATTTTTTGAATTGTCAAGAATCATTCCTTGAATTTGCAATGATAATATATGTGGGATTAAAAAGTGTTGATATTAGATAATACACAAAGTATTTATTTTAATAGACTATATAAAGTCTAATTTTTTCTATTTTTTTATGTTTTTAAAAATATGTTTATGGTAATTAAATTAGTCTTATTTTGTATATTTTGTTATTGATATTTTTTTTTTATAAGCAGTCAATCTGATTAATCAAAATCAAAAAATATATTATAATTTCTTTCAGTCAAAATATTTACTTATCATCTTCAATATTAAATCTATTTAACTTTGTATAAGTGAAAAATTAAGTACAATTCTTATATCTAATATCTAAACATACATTCTATGAAAGGAAAAAATACATTATTAAACTTGTTATTTTTAATATAATTTTTTCTTGAATTTAAAATTTAAGATAATGAACAATAAATTTAAGACAAAGAACAATAAAGTGAATTTGAATAATATTCAAGTGATAAATTGTGTTATCTATGACGAAGAAATCATACTTTTGACATTTGAAGATGTAAAGCAACCCATATTGGGATTTATATGAGCGCAATATTCACAACTTATAGCATCCACAAAAATCAAACATTGAATTTCCAAGACATAACATAAACTAAGTGAATAACGATATTGCTTATAAAGCCTCAACTCATCATCATAATACTCAAGTAAGTTAAGGGAATTTAATTCTTAGATACTAAACAGTGGAGCAACAAGCTATGATTATTATGATCTTTTGCATTTACTTCTTGAAATTTCATGAAGCCAAATAATGTGAAATTGCCTATTCTAGCATATACAATTGCAAACTATTCAGAAATAATTCTAATAATGGAGTAGAGTTTTCTATATAAAAAATTTATGAAAAAAAAAGAATTCAACATCAAACATTATGTGTAGAAACTCCACAATAAATACTAAATGTGACTAGATCTCTTTTATTTCAATCAAAGTTGTTATAGGATGAACCACCAAACACTATTAGATTCAAAAGTTTTTGTTGTTTATGTTATTGATAAGTGCCATTTTTATTTGATCATCTTGAACTTATTAGGGAAATTTTTTATTTAAAACTTCTGATTTAGGGTTGTGTAGTCCTTATCTTTTACTATTTTCTTTTCCAACTAATGCTAAATAAAGTACTCTATATTTTAATTTTATACTTTGTATAGTGGTAATCATATTGCAAAAGGATAAAATGCTTAAGGGGATAAGAGAAAAATTAAAAATATAAAATTCACTTTAAGTCATATCAAGCTCAGTTAAGCAAAAATTTAGTAGAAAGGAGTTTGGAGAAATTTCGATTCGCTTAAGCGAGATATAATATACTTAAATAAAAATAAGTTAGGAAGACAATAACTTCATTTAACCTAAATGAACAAAATGACAATGACTTATCATAATGAATTCACTTAAAGGGATTCATTTAAGTCAATCTCATTTCTGCTCAAGTGAAATTTAAAATTTTTTATTGAAGCATAAATAAAAAATTTATTCTTAAAAGAAATGATTCTTTTCTTTTATTCTCTTGTTTGCCACCACTTTTGGAGCTTAAGATGAGGAATTCAAGTTTTAGTTTTACTTTCTTCATGTATTATAGGATAACTCTCATAATAATGAATAACTAATCTTTCTTTTTAATGGGATAGAATGTAAAAAATTAAACTCTTACATATTATTTCTAAATATACAAATATATTTGTCATTTTTTTCTAATAAATATTAGTGATCTCTTCTTGTACTTCATGCTTATTACATTTTAATTAAATTAAAATTGAGTTTTGAGTTTAGGATTTGATTGAAAAATAGATTTTAAAGATAGAATTAAAATGAATAATCTATTAAATTTGGTTTATAGGAATGTGGCTAAAATCATTAGTTGTTTAACGTGATAGTTCTTAATGTAATGTTTTTCTGTAAATGTGAAAGGGTAATGTATTCATGGAAGGAACTTATGATCTCATTCAAAGGGATTAGAAACAAGTGAAATTAATATATTTATAATAACATTGATTGAAAATTACTTATGTTCTTATATTTAAACATGTACAATAAGAAAAAGCAAGTGAAGTTCAATCTCAACACCTTGAATATTGATAGTTTTTTTTATTAGACTTATTATTGCCATAATTATCATTTATAATTGAAATTATAATCTTTAAATTAATTAATTGATGTTCAATTTTGTGAATATAAGTTTGTATAAAGTTATTAAAATTTAACCAATAATTTTGTGATTCAAATTTTTTCTAAAGAACTAACAATTATGCTTCAACTTTATAAAATAATAGAGAAAAACTAAATTTAAGAGATACAAAAGGTATTTTCTTGGGATTAAAACTAGGAACAAATGTTATTTGTTGGCTGACTTAAAAACAAGAGAAACATTTATTTATAAAAATATAATTTTCTATGACATTTTTTTCTTATTTTAACATTTTATCTGATTTAATAAATGTTAATGAATCATGTAATGAAAATTTTTTATTTGATTTTTTTGGCCTATGATACTGCGAAGCAAAACCCTATTGTTGTATATAAAATAAAATCATCATCAGAAGAGAACTCAGTGAAACATGGTTCAGAACCTGTATTAATAAGATCAATAAGAAACAAAAATTCACCATCTTATCTTTAAGATGATCATTGTAATGTTCTAAGTTCAACATCTTTTAATTTAATAAGAAGTACTAGGTATCCCTTATCCTCTATCTTTTCTTATCATTTTCTATTGACTCATATCTTCATTTTACTTTATCCATTTCTTCACATGGTGAGCCTACATATTATCACCAAGCAAAAAGGTCATCTCATTGAGTTAAGACTATACAAGATGAATTATTTGCATTAGAACATAATAATACTTAGACAGTTACGAATCCACCACCAAATAATATGGATATAAAAAAGAATATAATTCAAATAACATAATTGAAAGGGATAAGGTTAGGTTTGTGGCCATAGAATTTGCAAAAATAAAAGGCTTAGACTATTTTGATTACTTTGCACCACTTGTAAAGCTTAGTATTATTAGACTATTAATTGTTATTGCAGCTTTTCAAGACTAGCATTTAAATTAATTACGTGTAAATAATACAATTTTAGATGGAGATATTTGCAAAAAAGTATACATGATAATTAGGAATTGTTTAGAGCGATATGTTATAAGCCAAATCAAGTTCATAGATCACACAAATTTCAATGGACCGAAACAAATTAGGAAACAATGATTTGCTAACTTCTCTAACTTTTTGTTAACTATTGGTTATAATCAATCATCATTGACTATTTTTTAGTAAAGCAAATAATCAATTTATTGCACTTTAGGTCTATATTGATGATTTAATTTTAGCATGTTCTAACTTAGTTAAATTCAATCAAGTTAAAAATCAACTAAATAAGGAAATTCAAAGAATTAAAAATAGTGAGATCAAAGTTAGAAATTGCAATTTGTTAGAGAAAATATGCTCTTGATATTTTCTTAGGCTTCCTTGCTGCCAAACTAGCACCAACACTCATTGTGAAAACTACAAAGCTATATGAACAAGCTTGTTTAGAGATAATTATATTTCACAACAATAAGGCTAGACATTAAATATGTTGTACACCAACATAACCAATACATGTCATTTCAAACAAATAATTACCATAAGAAAATTATATGAGTTTTAAGATACATAAAAGACACACTTGCATAAGGCCTTTTTTACTCAAAGGATTCACCCATTCAATTAAAGGAATTAAGTTATGCCAATTGAAAATGTCTCTCAAAGGATACTATATTTTCCTAGGCATATAGTAGATTCTTAGTATTTTATGATAGGAGGACAAAGCATCTTGATATAGAAGTTTTTCATTTTGTCAAAGAAAAATTACAATAAAAAGTATTTCATTTATAATTTATTTCTTCTTAAAAATAATTGACAGATAAAATAATCAAAAACTCTTAATTCTTTTCCTTTCTCTTATCTTCAAATCTAACTAGAATTGATCAACATACACTCCAACAAACATTAGATAATACATAAAGTATTGACTTAAATAGTTATACCACATAAAGCTTCATTGTCTCTTTATTTTTAAGTTTAATATTTTTTGTTAGTAATTAATAGTTACAATAGTTAAGTTAGTTTCATTTTGTATATTATGTTATTGATATTTCTTTGTGTACAAACAATCAATTTGATCAATCAAAATTATAACATGTATTACAATTTCTTTTAATAAAAACATTCATCATTGCTTTCAATCAGAAATTTTTTTTTAAACTAAAGTTTGTGGTTACAATATATTAACAAATTCCAATGTACTTAAATTTTTTTAATATTTAATTTAAATGTTCCAATCTTTACTTTTGCTTCTCATGTTATTCTTAGTGTTGTTACCTTGAGAATTGTATAAACTATTTATATGTAAAATTTAGTTTATTTTTTTTTCTTTTTTGCTCTTTTTTATAAATGAAGATTATGGAATGAATAACAAATAGTTATGAGATTGACAAATGTTACTTGTACAAAGACATGATTAAGAAGTCAAAAAAGGTGGTGATAAACTATTAAATTGATAGACTTTAATATCATATAAATAAAATAGGATGAGCCATTTGCAAAGAGAAAAAAGAAAAAAAAATCATTATTTACATAGTTTTTTTTTTTTTATCTTAGGCTCATCACTATCATTCTTAACTATTAATTATTAAAACCAAAAAAAATAAAACTATCTAACCAATCTATAAAAATAGATAAATGTAAAAAATACTCGTATGTATAAATATTTGCAAGTATATTCACAATGAATACTTGCATGAAAATAAATATTATATTAATATTTTTCATACATAAAATATATTTTTTGTTAAATATATTAAAAATATTATAATTACTTTATTTTTTATAAAATTAATTTATTTGATATTATTCTATAATATTTTTAATATATTAATTCATAATGATATTATATAATATTAATTTATATAGTATAATATTGTAATATATTACGAGGGAGAAATCAAATTATAAATACATTCACTTTTACAACGTTAATAACATAATATTAAAAAATAATTTTCATTGATCCAACTATTGGTTATAATTATATATTGCATGAATTATTTGTGTCAATTTTTTCAAAATCGAACATTTATAATATTTTTATTAAATGATCTTATTTTTATAAATTTTTAAAGTATATATTACATTAATTTTTATTTTTATGAATAGAGTATTAAGTAATTTTAAATTAATTTCAATTTTTACATATATAATTATATAATTAAAACTTTTAATCTAAAAATTAATTTTGAGATTAAATTATTCAATAAAAAATTATTAAATAATTTAAATATAAGTTATAATGATATTACTTGATTCTCTTCACGTTCATGAGCATTAATATATACTAATTTTAATGAGTTGAAATAAGATAATATATTTATTACTGGTTGTAGTGAATAAGTTTATTATTAAAATTTTTTTTTATATACACCAAAATTTAAACTTTAAACTTTATTTAAATAATACCGAATCACTTATTATTCAAATCAATCTCTATTGATAGATAATATACTACTTTATTATGCTAATATTTATGTATAAACATTTTTACCAATAAAATAAAAAAAGAAAAAATAAAAGAATTATATTATCTTTGATAAAATTCATATGATTAATATGAATTCCATTGGCTAACTTATTAGCACATATATTAATTTTTCTAATAATAATAATAATAATAATAAGTTTTAAATAAATAAAATATGTCAAATTCTTCACTTAAATAAAAAAATTAAATTTAAATATTATATATTTTTAATCAAACTTTTAATTCACTATTAGTTTAGATTCTCTTTTACTATCATTCAACTATGCGTCATCACATTTTAAAAAGATTATAATTACATCAAGGTCAATTTCTTTAAACACAAGTAGATAATATTACAGAAAAATAAAATTAAAAACAATCCTGAAAGGAGTATATGTCATTAATGGCGTTGAGAATAGCAGGTCACTCCCGCCACGAATACTTTTGTGGTTCTGAGCTGAGTCTGACAGGCATCTACAGTAACAATCCGCCCATTCCCCAGTTTGGACCACAACATTTACTTCACTGTTCATCTTCATTTCGAATTAAAGTCAACACCTTCGGAACCAACCCATGTCAACTCTGCAATCTCTGCGACCTTCTTTCCATCCATCAATCTCACCCCCAAATTCTCACACTTTCCCCTTCGCTCCCGTTAATTATTCCCCCAAATCAATGGGCTCAAAGGTTGTAACCCTAAGACACTCTGCTATCACTCCTAGGGCTTCCAATTCGGAGTACACTCCTGCTCACGCCGAAAATCTCGGTGATGTTAGCATTTTCACTGCTTCCGGCGAGCCAGTATTGTTCAAAGATCTCTGGGATCAGAGCCAGGTCAGCATAGCTTATACTCATGCGCAAAAGCTTTGGTCTTTGTCTTCATATTATAAGTCTCTTTAGGTTCACCATACATGCATGTTTTGGGTACCAATTTTGTTAACTGGGATTAACCATCACGTGTGTTTGGTTGCATTGTGTGTCTTGTGTTTTCAATTGCGTGTTTTGGTGAAGCCAACTTTGGGCGTTGACTTTGGCATTATCCGTTGACTTTTTTAAGCTTGAGTGATTAATCTTAATTCTTGCAGGGAGTGGCTGTGGTGGCACTGTTGAGGCACTTTGGGTGCCCGTGCAGGTAACTGATCCTCACTTTTGGTCTCATCAGTCAAGACTTGTTTCAACCACAGTTCTTCTAATTTTTACCTTGTATTCTCTTGTTCTAAAGCTGGGAATTGGCTTCAGCCTTAAAAGAATCCAAGGAAAGGTTTGATTCAACTGGAGTCAAACTTATTGCAGTGGGTGTTGGCACTCCCAATAAAGCTCGTATGCTTGCGGAACGGGTAATTTTTTGTTCTTTCTCGTTTTCTTTCAGTGTCTTCCTAGCAAAGTACATATTTGTTGCGGTTATTTTTAGACAATCTTTATCTTGTTGCAGAGGACATTCCTTATTAGTTTAGGCGTGGCATTACGTCTGGAAAGGTTGATTCTGGTAACAGCTACGAATCAACAAATGCTAATTTTTAATAAAGGTTTTACATTGGAGATGAAAATCTTATCCCGACCTAACTGATATTCATAAAATTGACCTGTAATGAGAAGGTTTTTTGCCCATCAAATAGGTCGACACTCGGGCCTAAGTAATTTACCTACTAAATTTTGCGGGAATGGGTGTACGTTTGGATATTATTGTAGCCAACCTGTCCTATACCCACATAACATATTTGTTATATTTTATAATTAGGATATGAGCTCTTTCAATGCTATTTTATTGAGATCGATGTTGCATTTTTAAATTAATGTTTTTTCTTATCGTTTTTTTGGTAGTTAATTTTTAATATTAAAATAGTTTTTCTATAAAGAAAAGGTATATTAACAAGAGAGCACGTTCCATTTAGCAAAAATGAGGATAATGGGTTTGTATATGTTGGGATCCAATTGGAAGTATGGGATTTTGAAGTGGGGCTTATAAGGCCTTGTGCTTTCCAACTACAATAGCTAGCTGTTGTAGTGTGGTTCTCCCAAGTTCTTATTAGTATTTTATCAGTATGATATGAATGATCATTTTTATCTTTAGCAGGCATAGAATTTGGATCACAGTATATCTGAGTCTTGAAGATATTTCATTTAAATCTCAACTGATATTTTCTTTTTGACTTGATGTTGTGTTTTCAGTTACCATTTCCAATGGATTGCCTTTATGCTGATCCTGACCGCAAGGTAACGTGGATTGCTAGTTGAATATCCACGCACTAGAACTCATCTTCTAATACAGATGTGTTTATTAACCCATTTCGCCACCTTTCAGGCATATAATGTTTTGAACCTATACTATGGTTTTGGCCGAACTTTCTTGAACCCAGTCAGTGTAAGCTTAACCTCTGATTTCTCTGAAGTAATTGTGTTTTTTTCCTAAGAGATTTGCAATTATGCATGTTGATTAATGTATGTTTTTAACTTTAATTGATATTTCAGGCCCAGGTGTTTTCGAGATTTGATGCTCTGCAGAAAGCTGTCAAGAACTATACAATTGCAGCCACTCCTGACGATAGAAGTGGTGTGCTGCAGCAGGTTGATAAGTTAATCTGGTAGTGAAAACGATGCAAATAATATTACTTGCATTCCATAAATTGATGAATTCCTTTGTTTTTATAGGGAGGGATGTTTGTGTTCAAAGGAAAGCAGCTACTATATGCAAGGAAGGACGAAGGGACAGGTGACCATGCCCCTTTAGATGATGTTTTTGATGTCTGCTGCAAAGCTCCTGTTGCGTGATACTGTACTGTATGAAATTTAAATTTGTATTAACATTAGGTATGTTCCGTTTAAGATACGTGATAGTAGATTAGGATTTCCGTGAATCATATACATGACAACATACTTAAGTTGTGGATATGATTAAACATCATATACAAATAAAGTTCAATCTATAAGTATGTTGTCATTTATATAGTTCTCTGGGAACTCAATTCTGTTGCAACAAAACTTGATTATGATATGATGAGTGTAAGATATGTTAGCTTTTCATATTTTAATCATTATGAATGATTATAATGTAAGTTTTAATCAGTATATGCCTAAAGATATATTACTCGAGGAAACTAGGTGTTACCTACCGAGACTCTAAATAACAGTGACAACAATATAATTGTAGCCATGTTTTCTCTTCTACCATCCCCCTTGTTCTTTTCTCTCACTGTAGTGTGTGTACAACCTCTCACTGAATCTGGGAATTCCCAAGCTCTCCTCTGTTGAGGTATATGTGGAACTTTGAGGGGTTGTGATTGGCCATACATTACGTACTTTTCCTTAAGCTGGGCTCTCTATTTTTTGGGCCGTCACATACAAGTTCCGTTCATATGGCCTTTTAATTTATTTATTGTGACTGTGAGGTTTTTATGAAAAATCAAACTTTTTATGAAAAATCAAACACGATCGACCATCCTTTGATATGTCCTGTATTTTCGCTTTTAGTTTCTGTTAATTGATAGAAATAATGAGGAAAGGTATTGTTAATTTGAGTCTTTCACTTCTTCTCATTTAACAATTCTTACTAAACGGTTGGAAATAGATCAGTTGGTTGGATAATGCAAAAGACTGGCAAGTGGGTAAGTGAAACATCCTTTTTGTTTATTGCTTCATGTAGGATGTCTACATGCATGTTACTCGACCATTGGATTGATCATCGTAGTTAAAAGCATATGAATGATTTTACATTGCATCTTTGACATATTTCTTCACACGAGAGCCTGTTGGGTTTGGAGCATAAAACGCATCACAACCTTACTAATTTTAGGCTGAAATTCAAATTTTTTATTAGAAGATTGAGGAAGGCAAACTCCTGACGAATTGGTCATAAAAGCTCCAAACCAAGTAACAGTTCATGACCTAATTATCCTAAAAAGTTAAAGTACTATTTGAAGACATGAATAGTCTTTTTATACGTCTCTAACAACCACCTAGTGCCAATGATTTTTTTTTTCTTTCTATGGTATTGCAATATTAATAGAATTATGATGCATGATATTCTCTGTAATCTACCAGGGTCTTGATCAGAATGATTAGTAGAATTTGATTTTCCAACCATCTTTACGATTTGATGATGGCTTTACCTCCAACCGTAGCATCTCAAGATGAGCCTGTCAGCCGGATGACTAAAGTCATTGGGTATTACGGCAGGGGGTTAAGTTAACGGGGTCTAAACCTGTTGGGTTGGGTGGTCAATCTACTGATAAGCCTACAATTCCAACATGCCATATATATGGCGTTATGAGCACAAAATAAAATAACATAAAAAAATAAAAAGTATACATCCACTATAACAGTGCCTTCTTGTTGTAGCTGATAGGCACCTGTGAGTGAGTTCAATCTAGGACGAAAGCTTTGGCTTTTTCTGTTTTTAATTGAAAGAAATCCCTAGCAATCATCCCACCAAATGTCCATTCAAATTCCAAAGGTACTCCCCTGTAATGCACTTCTTTAGTCTCTTTCCGACAAAATGAAGTCCTAGGAATGTGAATAGTTTAGTTTAGGATAGGATTATATCTCCAGAGAGAGAGAGAGAGAATGACTCAAATAATTACACTTAGTTAACGTGTGAATTAGAATAATAAATATAAACTATTAGATCTTATTTAATTAATCAAAATTAAAAATAAATTATACTTAGTTTTTTGCAGTGGTCAAATTACCACTAATTTTTAAACCTTAATAATTCATATATGTGGTTGTATTTGTATAATTCAACAAATCCTTATAAAAGTCTTTTATATATATATATATATATATATATATATATATATATATATATAATTCATCTAACTTATATTTAGGTTATATTTTATAATACTATTTGACTTATACTCAATTTTTCTCTCTCACTAACCTTATTTAATGTGTTATAATTTATTATTTCACTACTCTCATTTTATTTCTCTCTTTTGCTACTTTGTCTTTTTCTATTAGTAGTATTCTGGTTCAAACAACAAAAGCTAACAACTTTGTAATAAATCTACACAAATAATATGACTTATTAATTCATTAGTATTTTATTTTATAAAAAATATATAAATAATTTAATAATCAAAAAATAAAATTTTATATTCTACAAATAATTATATATAATAAAATTATTTTAAATAATAATTTAAAAATAATTTAATATAGTTTTGTAATTACAAATAGTATGTTTAAAATTATAAATATTTAATAAAATTAAATAAATTTAAAATATAAGTTATTTAAAGTAATATTTTTATTATTTAGTGTAAAAAATATTTAATATATATTGAATAAATATTTAAATTTAAAAATAGATATTTATAAAAATAAGTAACAATATTTTATTTTTAAAAATTGAAATATAATTAAATAAAAAATAAAATTATAACAATAAAAAATAATATTTAGATAATTTTAATATGTACAAACTGTAGAAGAGTAATTTTAATAATATTTTAATTTAAAATAAAATAAAATATTTTTTATAAATATAAAATAAATATTTAGAAAAATATATAAAATTTTAAGGCAAAAATAAGTAATAACTTTTATTTAAATATTTTAAAATTTATAAATATAATATAAGTAAAATATAAACTTTTATAGTATAAGTCAAATAGTATTATAAAATATAGTTATTATATGTAAATTAGATAAATAGTTAAAATTAGGTGTAAAAATTTTACAACTTGTGTAAAAAATCATGTCTTTATATATATATACACTTGAGTATCTTATGGCTTTCCTTTCCTGATGAAAGAAAATCTAATAGGTCTCGGGGATGCAGGGCTAGAAGTAATGTAGACTAGGTGGTCGTCTTGCCTATGTTAAAACTAGGATAAAAGGGTGGTGGATCCGTGGATGGGTTTATTTACCATAAGTTATAGATTGTAGAAGGTACAATTTCCTTGGATATTTGGAAGTAATATGAGGGTAAAAAGGAAAAGGAAATGCTGAATGTTGCGGTCAGCAAAGTAGTCATAAAAAGAGATTCTCATCCGAGAGTACGACATGCAACATTAATGCCAGAGGGAGGAAATGGACTGGGCGTAGGGCTAAAGGCAAGTAAAGAGAGTAATGGGGCTAAGAGATGCAGAGAAAATATGCCATTGGGTTCAATGAAAGGCTTACTTAAATACTTGCCCTCAGAAAGAGAAAGTGCGCAAGGACCTTTTCTTCTCATGCATACACTATAGCATTAACAGGGTTCTGTGGTGGCAATCAGATAAGTTGCTATCCAATTTCACTTTTCTGTTGACTCCTTCTGCTTGTTTCGGCAATTTTATTTACTATCATTCGTTAGATTCCATGTTCCCACTGGACATATCTCAATCCCACCAACCCCTTCTCTTTACTTCCCTTAAAATTAACCCATCAGAGTTTGTTTTCTTTTTTAACAAACTTGAAAAGGCTGCAATTCCAAAATGCAATTTTCATGCGTTCACATTATTAATCACAAACTTTTTACACTTGTAACCAACCAATACTAGATTCAGGTTAAGGTGGTCGTGTATACCAATCAATTTCATACTGGAAGTAGTTTTATTTGACAAATTAATTAATGTTAATAAGTAACGACACTGTTTTCACCTCATTAAAAACACATAATTATTATTGGGTGGGCAACATGGGGTCATGGTAAACGGTCAATCCCTAATAGCTCGTTTCACTTTACAAGTTTAATAAATCTTATACCAAAAATATGGAAAAATTTGTTCAAAAGCAATATTTAATTAATCTAGCAAAGGAACAAGATTGTGTTTATTCTGTAATACGAGGAAAATAAAATTTGAACTACTAGAGCTTCTCACATTGTTAGATACACCCCAGTGGCTGTCATTTAAAGCTGAAATCCTGCGAATATTTTGTTATGAAAAAATGTCTTGTGCATATGGAACTACGTTTGTGGCGAAATGTGCAACAGAAAGTGACAGGATGACATCCCCATCATACTACAGCCATAAAGAATACAATTCCAAATTCCCCCCATACTGCAGATATAAAGAAAACAACTCAAGCATAGCCGGCAAACGATCAATCCCAGATGCAAGAAGCATATGTTGCAAAGAATATTCCTTATCCTAATGATATAACAAAAAAATAAATGAGCAACAACATAGCATAGTTTGACATTAAATTTAGTATCCTTGTTATTATTCTATCTGATTCCATCCGTATAAGAGGACGAGAACCCAAATAATATTCAACAATCGAAAACACAAGAATGAGTGACCGCAAAATCGTTCTAGTGACTGGCTGTGCCAAAGGTGGCATTGGCTATGAATATTGCAAGGCATTTGCGGAGAAAAATTGCCACGTGTTTGCCTCTGACATCTCAAGGAGGATGCAAGACATGTCAGATTTAGAGTCAGATAACATAGAGACACTTGAGCTTGATGTGTCTAGTGATCAAAGTGTGACTTCAGCTGTGGACAGTGTTATATCAAAATGTGGCCGCATAGATATTCTGATTAATAACGCTGGAATAGGTAGCACAGGGCCATTGGCTGAGTTGCCACTTGATACAATTAGAAAGGCTTGGGAAATTAACACATTGGGGCAACTAAGAATGGTGCAACACGTAGTGCCTCACATGGCTATGAGGAGAAGTGGGAGCATAGTTAATATTGGCAGTGTTGTAGGCAAAGTGTCCACTCCATGGGCAGGGTCTTATTGTTCTAGTAAGGCTGCAGTGCATGCTATGTCAAACAGTTTGCGCCTAGAACTCAGGCCTTTTGGGATCAACGTGGTTCTTGTGTTGCCAGGGTCTGTGAGATCAAATTTGGGGAGGGCCAATTTGGAAAGATTGGGTAATTGTGAGTGGAAGCTTTATAAGGACTTCAAAGAGGTGATTGCTGAGAGAGCTAAAGCCTCTCAGGGTGAGAAAGCAACAGATGGTAGGGTTTTTGCTCGACATGTTGTTAAACATGTTTTAGGCCCTAAACCACCAAAGAAAATTGTTTTTGGTCACATGACTGGTTTGTTTGCCTTGCTCTCTTGGTCTCCCCTGTGGGTGAGTGATTTATTTTTCTCAAACCGATTTGGCCTCAACAAAAAGGTTTAAGGAATTTCTGTGTAAGTTTGTGATCAAATTAGTGTTCCACTGTTTATTTGTTAGGGAATTGGAATAATATCTGTTGTATGATTTAATGATTCGATGACATCTTGTGTAACCAATTCTTGCTTGAGCTACAATCAAAGGTTTACAATATATTATTAAAATAATTGTAAAACTAGTCTTACAATCTTAAACTTTTGATTGGTTGTGTTTAGTAACATACTGCACTCACGCAAGAATTACTCCTTGATATATGACTCCATGGTTGTTTTAATAAAAAGATGGGGTGAAGTTGCAAGAAATTATTATTATTATTATTATTATTATTATTATTTCAAGCCCAATTTCAAGCTCAGAATATCATGTATGTCACACTAATGTCTATTAGTGTTTTTTCTACCTTAATCTTCAGCTGGAGAGTATAAAATGTTATTGTTATTCTTGTACTGGAGTTTGTCAGATATGCTAAGCTGCTAAGTAAAAAAAGACGAGACCAGAATTGAAACTTGGACTTAAAGGTGCCAGGAGAAAAAGAGCAAACGAAAACTCTGCCTTTAAATCTTAAGAGTTGCTTCTAAAATCAAGAAAGAGTTGCCTGCAATCATACCAAATAAGTGAAGGAAAAAATGGAGCACGCCCTACTAACATAAAATGCTACGGACCACATAATATCACAAGGACACTTATTAAGGATTTGTATCATTTCGTGACCAAAATATTAACTTAATTAAGAACTTATTTAATAATTTTTTTAAAATAGTATTTTATATTATAAATTTAATCACCAAACTTTTTTAAGATTTTTTTAAAATAGTATTTTATATTATAAATTTAATCACCAAACTTTTTTAAGATAAGTTAAAAAATGGTTTATTTTAATAATTATATAAAAAATATTACAAAATTAGGAAAAAAGACCTTACAAAAGTTGTAAATAGTTTCCTAAGATGTCCATAAATTCTATAAAATAAATATATAGTTCTAATAGAAAGAACACTGGTAAAATAGCATGAGTGAGATTCTTATAGATTACATTGATATTAAAATAGGTATGAAATGAGATGATTTTATTAATAACTAATAACAATAACAACTATGATTATTTTTAAAAATTAAGGAAAAGAATACATGATTGATAGGTTGCTAACAAATTAGCCGGTCCATTGCCTCGAAGGCAACAAGGAGAAAAGGGGTACGAATTAGTCTTCCCCACGGTCGACCCACATGAAAAGGATAGTGAAATGGAAAGAAAGCAAAATTAGAGGTCCTTTATTCAGTATTTCAATTTTGGGGCAAAATGTTAATTGGTATCTCTATATACTCTGTAGTGCTTGGTGGGGTGGACATACTCATGATTACAACAATCAAAAAGAGGGTCTCTTTCTATTTCTCAACATTCCTCCTGGTCTGGTGCTACGTCTTTCTTTCACTGCCAAACTCCGTTTTCCATCTCTTTTCTCAAACAACATCATGCGCTCTAGAATTCCTGTCTCCATGAAATTGGTCACGCAAATTTGCATGCAAACTAATGATTATAGTGATCAAACGGAATCTATATTTAAAGCCTTTTTTTTTAACAGGCCTTCTCTCTCTCTCTCTCTCTCTCTCTCTCTCTCTCTCTCTAAGCCATAGTGGCCAGGACTAGTGAGTTGCTTCTCAAGTGGGGTCAGAGAGAAATGCTACCATGGTTTACGTCATAAACTGTTCGAAAAGGAGTTCAATTTTGTTGGATCATGGAGAATATTATGCAAGGAATAAACACCATTTTAGTTTTTCAAACTGTAACAGTCATTCTATATTTTAACTTTACATAATTTTTACTTTAATTCTGACTTTAAAAAATTATTTTAACTTCTTTTTGCTGTATTTTTTACAATATTTTTCATAAAAAGTGATTGAAGCACATGACTATGCTTGGCATTTTATAAATTGTAACTAGCTAGAGTAAACTTTTTATAAAATTATAACAACTGGCACCCTTAAAAATTAAAATAAATATTTATTCTTTTCACAAGCATATAGTATGGCAATGTGTGTGTGTCTGGTGAAAAGATTTGCAGGTTAAACAAAAGTTTCACTTGTAAATATTTTCACGAAATTGAAAGTCAAAAGCGTTGTACTTGTTTGGAATGGCGGGGCTGTAAATGGGATTTTGAATAAAAAATTTTGTTTAGTTAGCGTGAGGTAATTTTGGCTTTTGTTATTGAAAAGAAGGTTTTATTAAAAATGAAAGTTTTGTCTCAAGTTAAAAACTTTATATTAAATTTTATTATAAAGTTTTTGAAATAATTTTTTTAAAAACTAAATTTTATTAATAATTTTAAAAAATTATAATTACTTAAAATCAAAATTGCATATGAGTATATGACTACCTAAACACAAACTACATACAACATTATTTCTTTGCTGAAAAGCAAAGAAAAACAACAAAATTATTGAGTAAAATTTCACATATTCTATTTCCTATTACTTTTAATGGCTGTTGTGATTCATGTGAAAGTTACTCTAGTTTATGAAAGCAAGACTTTATGGTAGTGGGATTAACCAATTCACTTAATGTCTGCCAAGTCCTGTACCAACGATGTCTTGTAAGGTTTTAGTTAATGTGTGCAGCACATAAAAGTAAGTTTTGTTGAGGCTGAAATTGCTTGTCCCACCCTTCCACTACATAGAATAAATTTAAATCTGCCTATCTTTATTAAGGGCCTTCATTTCATCATACCAGGAATATATGTACTTCATCAGGAGTGCACACTTTATCTTGAGTTTCTAGTCTAGTCGTATTTCATTTTTGCCTCTTGTTCTCTCTCTTCAAAGTGGTAAGTTGCTATTTATTTGCCTCATAAAAGCGCATATGGCATATGGCAATAGCATAAGCACACTCACTTTTCACGTTAATGGTTCAAATTTTTAATTGGATTTGCGCCACAGAAAATGGCACATTCTTCCTCAGCCCCTCTTGGATAAAATCCATTCTCTATTTTCAATAGGAAGCCAACAAAAAAAATCCATGTTGGGATGTGTACACTATACAGGGACTGCTTTATATATGTTGAAGATGAGTCATGACAAATCACAACTGAAGGAGAGAAAATGATAATAAAAGATGAAGTGAAAGCTGGGGTAGTTGTTAAATTTAAGAGTGTGCTCTTACATGGCGAATAAGATTATCCACTTGCTAGTTTCCCTGTTGAAGAATGTTAGTGACTTCACCTCTCACTTTTTGTCTTGATGCAAGTATTGATTGACTACAATCAGGGCCATACCTAAAGCAAATAAAAAAAGACCTTGCACCTCAATAATTTTAGATTATTATTCCATTTATCGCAACCAAAAGTTCTCTAATTCTAGATGCTAGATGAGTGGTATAGTCAATCATGGTAACCCAAGTAGCATTGGGCCATATTAGATCACTTCGTATATCATATTTTTCCCTTTCTAGTGTTTTGTTCCGTTTCCCACCCCACGCTTTGACTCTATAAAGCACCATTATCCCTAATTAGCAGTGTGAACATTCCTGAAACTTATTCCAGCATGATCGTGAACCTTGTGTTCTTAAATCTAACAATGATAGGTCCCCCTGGAGCTGTTAAGGCCACTAAACTTGTATTCATTTCTGACACCTTTTTCCCCCCTAATCCCTAATTATAGAACTTCAACAACGAGTAACAACTGATAAAAGTAGTAATCAGGTAAGGTAAAAAGAAACCATTTTGTTAATCTGAGTCTATAAGCAATTAAGATTAGTAAATTTTTATTAAAAAAAAGAAAATAATTATTATATTGAAATTATAAACGTGTATTGAATGAACTATTTTAATAAAATCTTACTCATTTTAGATGCTTAAACTTAAAATTAAAAGATGAGATTAACAAAATAAAAAGAAGGTAAATAAGTTAACAAAATTGTGATGAGCCAAACTGAAAGAAGGGGGCAAAGGCCCAAAAAGAAAGCGAGTGGGAGCATGTGATGTTAATGGTTATACCAAGTGGTAATTGTGTGTATAATGAAGGGAGAAATGGAGAGAGTAGCCCACAGAGCAATGCAAATGCAGAAGCAGTGGAGGACAACAAAGTTGGACTTAGGAAACGACGTCGTAAGAGCCAACACCTATAACTGATGGGTGGCAGATACCTGTCCTCTAGTTGCAAAGTGTTGTAGGGGTCCATAGCAGAGCAGGATCTGCAAACTGTTTTGAAGTGACTGGAGGGAGGGACACTTTGTCCACGCCCCGTGAAATCTAACAGCAAAATTCCATCACATTCAAATTTAATTAAATCAATCTTTATTATATACTTACTAGGAGTATACTATTTGTACACCCACTGTGACCAATAAATTTTAGAGAGAGACTTGGTTGCACACATTGTGAAGTTGCATTTTCACCCACTATACAAAAATAAGGCCTCTGAATTCCCTGTTGTTGGATGCATCACACAGGTCTTTTTTAGATAACAATAACTAATTTAATTTTTTTTAAAAATTAGAGTGTGTAAGTAAGAACACTTGAATCTTGCATTGCCTTGTATAAAAGAGAAAAGGAAAGGAGGGAGAGTAGAATAAAGCAAAAGCGAAGGTCTTTCTCATACACGGATCCCCATGGAATGCGGGAAGGATGCCTAGCATTGCTTGCTGGAACACATTCTTTTTGTTTAGTTTAAAGGAACTTGCTTTGTTCCCTTTAGAAATGTGTCCACTGAGACACCCTTATATACACACACACATATACACGCCGAGACAGTGAGAGAGAGAAGAAGGCTTATAGATATGCAGTTGCAGGACCTATATAGATTTGTTTACATTCATCCTTAGATTTGGCCCAGTCACTTCTTCTTCTTCTGCTACCAACACTAAATTATTTATTTAGCAATAAATATTTCTTCTAAATGGTGGGGTGGGAGTGGCAAGGCTAGAGACAATTTTCTCTTGTTTTGGTGAAGGAGTGAGTGAGTGAGGGAGTCTTGTGTGAGAGAAAAAAATGAAGGGCATGGAAAATGATGACACTGTTGACGTTAACAATCAAAATAATTGGTTGGGTTTCTCACTTTCTCCTCAAATCAATATAGGTGTTCCTTCACACACTCATCAGTCACAACCTTCATCTGCTGCTGCTGCTGCTGAAGTTGTTCCCACAAGCTTTTACCACTCTGCTCCTCTTAATAACTATGCCTTCTACTATGGACTTGAAGCTGAGAATGTTGGGTTGTATTCAGCACTGCCTATTATGCCTCTCAAATCTGATGGCTCTCTCTTTGGAATGGAGGCTCTGAGTAGGTCACAAGCACAAGGTTAGCACAAAATGTTTTGCTATATTATTATTCTGCTGTGTTGTTTTGGGGACTTTTGTTTGTGTGTGAACTGGATTAAATGTTGAACTGTGTTTTTAACTATGTTAATGAAGCAATGGCTACTTCTTCAACGCCAAAACTGGAGAATTTCTTAGGAGGGGAAGCGATGGGGACCCCTCACTATGAATGTAGTGCCACTGAAACAATGCCTCTTAGCTTAGATAGTTTGTTTTACAACCAACCCTCACGCCGTGACCAGAACAATCCAAGTTACCAAAACCATGTCCAACAACACATTAACACCCAACAACAACAACATCAACAGCAAGAGCTTCAAGCCCAACACTTGTCATATTACTCCACCTTGAGAAACCATGATGTAATGTTAGAGGGGTCAAAGCAAAGTCAAACTTCAGATAGCAATGTTCAGGTCCCAAACATGGGTGAGGATGGAGTTCCTGGTCTTAAGAGCTGGGTGGTGAGAAACTTTGCAGCTAGCCATGCACAGGAGTCAAAGATGATTGTTGCTGTGGAGGAAAATGGAGGTGAATCAGGGTCCATTGGATCAATGGCATATGGGGATTTGCAGTCTTTAAGCTTGTCCATGAGTCCTAGTTCACAGTCAAGCTGTGTTACAAGTTCACAACGTGCATCACCTGCTGTCATTGATTCTGTTGCCATGGATACTAAGAAAAGAGGACCTGAAAAGGTTGACCAGAAGCAAATTGTTCATAGGAAATCCATTGACACTTTTGGACAAAGAACATCACAATATAGAGGTGTAACGAGGTTAGTTCTCTTCTTGTTTCTTCTAAACTTCCAGAGTACTTGTGCTAACTTTACATCAACTTTTAAGTATTTTGAAACAATAAGACTATAATATAGTTCATGCATGACCATCCTCAAGCCATTAACTGTTTATCTCCTTTTCCATGTATTTCTAAAAGGTGTTTGTGTATCAGGCACAGGTGGACTGGTAGATATGAAGCTCATCTATGGGACAACAGCTGCAAGAAAGAGGGCCAAAGCAGAAAAGGAAGACAAGGTATGAAAGGGGTTATACTCCCCATCACTTTTTCTTTTTCTTTTTTTTTTTCTTGTGAAATTTTTTGGTCAAACATATCTATTGAATTGCACTGTTTTCTTCATAACAAAGATCTACATTTTTTTAGCCATTTCTCATTATTCTCTTCTCTTTTTTTTTTGGGTTCATTGCTTCGCGGGGAATGCCACTCAAATATACTGAATTTCAGTTTATCTAGGTACGGTTTCTTAAGTGCTATATATCTTTTATTTTTCTATTTTAAATTCTGGCTGAAATTCCGATAGCTTAGATTAACCAAGCAGTTAAAGATAGATATCATTTAATATTTTGCTTATGATGTTAACAAAAGAGGAAAGTTAATGTTTATTCAAGTCATTCCAAACTTTTGATTTTAGGGGGTTATGATATGGAAGAAAAAGCTGCGAGAGCTTATGATCTGGCCGCACTCAAGTATTGGGGTCCCTCCACTCACATAAACTTCCCTGTAATAACTAATAATTTATTTCCCTTTTCTCTTCAAGTTTCCCCTCCAGTTATGCGGTCTAATTCAGTAACTGTAACTGAAATGATGATCTTATAACATTTTTTTGAACTTATCCACTCTCTTCTTCTAACAGTTGGAGAATTATCAAAACGAACTTGAGGAAATGAAGAACATGACCAGACAGGAATATGTGGCTCATTTAAGAAGGTAAAAGTCCTTGCTTTTGTCTGTCACTAAAAATCAAGTAGCCAACACCATTTTACTTGTTCATAACATCTATCAACTGTGTCTATTCAGAAAAAGCAGTGGATTCTCAAGAGGGGCTTCCATGTACAGAGGAGTAACAAGGTCCTTTAGGCTAAAAAACAATTACTTTTACACCATTACAATTTAATTAGAACTATGTATGTCTGACAGAAATTTCTCATGTTCTTTTACTTGATAGCAGACACCACCAACATGGAAGGTGGCAGGCTCGAATTGGTAGGGTGGCTGGAAATAAAGATCTATATCTTGGAACCTTTAGTGAGTTCTTTCATAATCTCTGGATAACTCTTTTTCTTTATCCTCTGAATATACTGTTCTTTATTTTTCTTGCTTTATTGGCATGTTTCTATTTGTTCATGTTCCAATTACCATGTTTTCCATAGTAGGAAGAGACAGAGAAGGTGCTTTATGACTTTGAAAACTTGATCTTTGATGCTCTCTAAGTATGCATATCTTTTCAGCCACGATAAAGCTGATCCTGAGCCACTTTAATATTGTAGACAACCGCTAGTCCAAGAGAGACAGCTTTTACTAATGCTATTCAGACTTATAGATAATCGTAACTTAAAATCTTAATTTTTGACTTAAAAATATTGATCCAATATTTCTAGCCAAGATGACACTAAACTAATGTTTTTGACCAAAATGTTCTGTTCCAATGTGTTTGACCCGCCAAAAAATCTACTCCACTGATATTAACCAAAGTAAAAAGATATGCTCAAATATTGGCACAAAAAGCTAATAAATTTTCTTATTGAAATTAACATTTAGGTACCCAAGAAGAAGCAGCTGAAGCCTATGATATTGCTGCTATAAAATTCCGGGGAGTCAATGCTGTGACCAACTTTGATATAACAAAATATGATGTAGAGAAAATTATGGCGAGTAGTAACCTTCTTAGCAGTGAACTAGCTAGGCGGAACAAGGAGACAGATGGTGGAACTCAGTATATTGATCACCAGCCTTCTGCATATGATAACACTCAAGAAGCCATTCTAATGCAGAAGAGTTGTGAGAGTCAATCAGATCAGTGGAAGATGGTTCTCTATCAATCCCCTCAACAACTTGACCTCCAGAACCCACCAAGAATTGAGACTCAGAGAGGCAACCAGTCCGTCTCAGTTGTGGGTTTAGACAACATTTTTCATCAAGAAGTAGAGGAATCAAGTAAGATGAGGACACATGTATCAAATCCTTCTTCATTGGCCACAAGTTTGAGCAGCTCAAGAGAAGGTAGCCCAGATAGAACAAGCTTGCCAATGCTCTCTGGAATGCCTTCAACAGCATCCAAACTATTGGCTACTAATCCAAATAGTAACATGAATTCTTGGGATCCATCACCCCATTTGAGGCCTGCACTTTCTTTGCCTCATATGCCAGTTTTTGCTGCTTGGACAGATGCATAGTTCATAGTCCTTTTTTTTTTTTTCTCTCAAGTAAAATTTCAATCCTTTTTTTTTCTTTTCTTTTTGCATGCATGGACAATACGAGAGAAAGGTTTTAGCTAGTAAAATTGAGGGTTTAAATATTATCCGCAAGTTTAAACTTACATTTTACTAGTGAAGAACTCTTAAATTTCCATATCCTTACAGCCCGATTTTGAAGATTCATTGATAGAAACGGAAGAGAAGGCTATAAAAAGGTTATGATTGAGAGGGTGAAATTATTAAGGCAATATTGGGGGGAGACACGATTCATGATTAGTTTCAATATTGCTGGTCCTCTTAAGTACAAAACCCAGCTCAGTATGTGTCCCAATTAAGCAGAACTGGGCCTGAGATATGTATTTTAATTTATCCTTTGACCGTAATGATCCTCTTCTCTTGATCACGTCATTGCTACTGATTCTCCACGTCCAGGGTCATCATTACTGCACCTTTATCTTGTTAAACTTTGTCTAAAGGCACCAGATATTCCCTTACCTAATTCAAACAAAAGACAGTGGGTGCAAAATTAGATTCCCTCAGAATGACTTTATGTGATCTGATTGATGACTTAATGGCATGTATCGTATTACAATTTGTCTGCTGAGTTAAGGAAAGCCATATAGTTGGAAAACTTTTCATGTCTTTCTTTTATTATTATATGACCACTTTCATAACTATATTGGCCCTTAAAAGCAACCTTGTCTATGTCCAGTGTGGGCTTAATTACCCCGGCGACTACTCACTCCACATGGATACGTTTACACGGAGCTACAATTTGTTCTTATTTTCCTTCTCTTGTGCCTATGATCTAGGTTAGAACATGAGATTAATTAATACTTCCTAACAATAATTATTATGGTAAAATAGTCTACATAGTTTAAATTATTTTTATCAAAACGGTTGAAGTGTAATTATAAATTAAATATTTAAGTGAGATACTAATAAACAAAGACATTGTAATATATAAAAAAATTAATGTGTTATAATTTTTTAAAGGTGACGAATAATTTGATTCGATGTAAGTAATTAACAAGTATGCAGCAACAATATGCATCGATTTCTCTCATGTTTCTTCATCCCCTCGTGGGCGACTCATAGTAATGACCACAAGTTATCATGCTAGTGACAATGAGGTAAAAATACCTTTGGCTAATACAATTACGCACATGAGTTTCGTTTTAACTTTTTTCTTTCTCTCAGCAGTATATTCTGCATTCTTATCCACGCCCCTCAATACGATACAACACTTGTACGGTTATTCTGAAAAGATTGGATCATGTATAGTTACTAAATCATAATTGGGGTGACAAGGAAATCTTAAGTACCATTTTGTTGAGGCGTACATATATAATGTGAAGACTACACCATCCCCACCACCTTCCTGGTGAAAAAATAGTATATCCACCATTAACCGAGGACCCCTTTGTTTTTTCCTTTTGCCTTTAAGGCTTTAATTAAGTGGGCGTGCCCTTCCAAATTTTAAAAGATAAAGGTAACATATGGTAGCCAAAATATCCCAATTACAAGGCAAAAGCAACAAGGAAACAAACATAAAAAAGAGAAGCATGCCTATGGCAAGATCAACGTGGAGAGAATCAAGAGAGTGACACGTTCTGAAGTCAAAAAAGATCAGCCATGCAGAAGAATGGAGGCATTTGCAAGGTGTACGGTTTCATCAAGAGAGGATTTGGAAAAGTTTAATGTGTCATGTCCAAGATATTATGCATAAATTGCTATGGTTTCAACTTTCAACTCTACTATGCCTTCATGAATTAATCCTGCATTTTTGTGCTGATAAATCACCGGATTTGATATCATTGGAAATTAAAGGGACTTTTAACTTTTATGTTCGGTGTATATAGCTGTAAGATCAGTATTTTTAATCACGATTTGTTGGTGGCTCTTAGCTTAAGCCATGCATTATGAAAAAGTTAACATTTATAGTCAACATCTGTCCTAAGCAATAAAAAGAAGTCAATATCAAAAGATATGGAAATATAACTCTGTGGTTGTTATCCAGCTTTGATTATTTGAAGCCAAAATATTGCCATCATTAAAGGCTAGCTTCTTATCAGGACGTTGAATTTGCAAAACATTATTTATAGCATGCAAAAGCTACAAAATGAATATATTCAATTCTTCATATATCACCCTTATCATTTCATAATTTTCGAATATATTCTGTAATTCACTTTAGTTCGTGTAAATGGATTGCAATCCCCATCCTCATCCCTCAACTAAAAATTTGGTGATTTAGTTTCCAGCTAAATGTAGATGTGAATGGTTTGTGTACAAATTTTTAAGATATAATGCCTTAATTGTAATTTTTAATCTCCATATTTTAATTGTAATGATTGATAAAAATATAACAAAGGCGTCAAGTAGCTTTAATCTGTATAGGTTGACAATAAAATATTATTTAAGTAAAAATTAAGAAAAATATAAAAAAATGACTAGGTATATTTTATCAATTATGTTTTTTATTTTCTGTTAAATATTTTTTTTATACTTTATTCGTTAGTTTATTTAAATCAATGACACATTTACACTCCTGCTTCTGCAATTCCCTAATTTTCTTCCTCTTTGGTGTTGTCGTGCACGTCCTCAGTCAGCTCGCCACTAAAAATACCCAAAAGATGGGTTGAATAAAGTTCATTGATGTTAGTTGCTTCATATTGCAAATAAGAACTGAAAATCATGACTGAATCGGAAATGACGGTGAAAATTAAAGATTAAAGATTGGAATATGAAAATCATACAAATAACTCGATCACTTTTTTACAGCATTTTGGCAGATAAACCAATGCCATCAGCATTAATTGCTATTTTATTCGATCTCAATCTCATGATGATGTCCAAAATTGCAATAAGTAACTTCTAAGTCAGTTGGATAGTCCGTACACTTTAAAATTGTCAACCACTTTAATAAACCCCGGACCCAAAAGTAAATCACCCAAATTGCTTACGTTCTGATTTTACAGCCACAGCATATATATAATGATTTTTTGCTGAAGCTACAACATAATTTGTTTTCACTATTCTACTTCCGATTAAAATGAAAACTCAAATTCTCCCCTTAAATGGATTTGATTATGAGGGTGTCATGCACGCTCTCTCTATATAGATGTATATTTCTCCCAATTATTTATCTCTTCCTTTTCTTTTCTGATCATGAAGAATGTAATCCGTAGCTTCTTCCTTTTTGGATAATTTTAATTTTTTTTATGACATTCTTTTATTTGTCTTTCTAGTCTTTTCCCTCTCCTAATCATTTTTTCAAACTAATATCATTGGGAAAAAAAAAAGGTTCTACGTATATTTTCTCTGTGCCTCTATGAATTATGCATATTCATTTATTTTCTAATCGAACATGATTAGTTTAAGTCAAGTTTCATTTTATTTTTTAAAGCAAAAACATATTAAGAGCTAAATTAAACTTAAAAACAACTCTCTCAGGTAAGTGAAACAAGACTTTGTATAAGCAGCAAGGAAAGCCCAAAGTAGCTAGTACGCCCAAAAGACTGATGATAAAGGCCCAAGCAATAGCAAAACTATTTGTCGATATTTATACATGCAATGATTTTCTTTAATGAACAAAAATTTTTTTGATGAGGATACAGATGATACTCCGAACCTTTCATACATGCAACGAATTTCTTATATGCTCATGCATGTGTATTATTATCACGTAGTACTCTATTTATTTTATGAAAACAGGTTTCCGAAAATCTCAGCAAGTGAAAATTTTAGGTGTTATAATTGACATCTTTTGATCAAATTATCGCTGCTCGTGACTTTGAACTTGTATATGTTGTCACAAAAACAATCTGAAGCAATATATATATATTTTTTATAAGCAAAAAATGTTATCAAGAAAGTATAATACTCAAACTCTTATACAAGTGAAGCAACATTTGTTATTCGGTATTTAATTTGTTCCACATACATTCATACACTTCCTCAAAATAAAGGATAGAGCTCTTCTTAAGTTATAGCTTCTAAGTGCATAACTAATGGTGTCATCACGAAACACTTTAATTTAAATAAATAATAAATGTATTTTTACTTGGGCATTAATTTTAAAAACTTTCTTATTTTAAAAGAGTTTTATAAAAGAAAAAATACCTATTTGACATCATTTTCTTTTTCTCTTTTCGCAAACAAGTTCGTTGCCCAAAATATTCTTGTCTGGTCAGGTGAGAAAGAAAAAAACCCAACATATATTAGGTGATAAGATTTTTTTATCTTTTCTGGGGTTGTAAAGTTTATCATAAACTGTTGAGTTTTCAAATTTAAGAAAGATGCTTTATTTTAGTAAATTTTGACAGGAAAAGGAGTAGTATACACCATATATAAGAATTTATGGTGATTATTATAACCCCAAGACTTCGTATCAATTCACTTCAACTAATCGCTAGTAAGGTTAGCAGTGATCAAATCAAAATTCACTAGATGTAGCAAATTTATTGAGGGATGATGACATTGAAGGTGGGCCGAAGAAAAAGACTACATGCGTTCCCTTTCAAGTTGGGCTGTAGGTATGCTAGTCCCCATTGGAAAAGATGAATGAAACACGACCTATGTGGGGCTTCTCTTGTTTGATTTGGACTAGTTCTGCAGATAAATGTTCCCCAGAGGTTAGTTAGGAAGTGAGACCCTTTCGATGTTTGAAAGACCAACACTACATGCTATTGTCTTGTTGATCTGATAGTTAATTAAAATGACCCACGTGATCGCAATGAGACAACATAACAATTGGATTGAACGAATCAGACCAGGAGTCCATTTCATGACCTTTCACTGTTTACTTAATTAGGTACGCTTTTGAATTTTTTTTTTCTACATATATTTTCATTAATAGCTATAACTGTTTTTTATTTTCATATTTTAAGGATTTTGTGAAGAAAAATTATTTTCAATAAATTTTAATGATTCATATTTCTCTCACAATGATTTTTGGGGTCATAAATTATATATTTTTTATACATAAAAATTAGTTTTTTAAAGCAGTTATCTTAACCATTTAAGCTAAAATTTCTTATGCGTGTCTTTAAGTGCAATATATTATTAGTGATCACAGAGGGAAGTACTTAAGCGCGTTAACTGTCAATTTATTACATTATCTTACATATGAACGGTTGATATATAAATCGGAGTACGACGTAAGTCTTCATCGTGAAATGCATGTCATTTCTAGTTGATATATTTCACATATATCCATTCATACGGTATAAACAGTTAATAAAAAAGAGAAGTATATTATTGAGTTTTACTTACAATAAAAATTTTCATTCCATTTACTACATATGCTTTGTTAGTTACCTGTGGTTTTACTTTTAATTAGATGTTTGGACATTTATTTGTAACGATTTTTTCAACTATCAATACTCTTGGTAAACCAATATAGGATTAGTTAATTAGCCATCAATTTGTGCACAGTATACATGCAACATTGTTGTACTATGTTAGTACTTAATTAGTAGTGATTTACCTGTTTTCTAATTCCTATTTCTGCAACAAACTTTTACTTTTAGCAATAGTTTTCTTTTGATATGGCTTGGCGTTATGCAACCATGCTAAACGTAACTGGAAACGATTTTATTTAAATAATGTTTTACTTTCCTCGTCTTTTTGCAATGCTAGAACTCAATTTTCTATGACATTTTATCGTATATTGCAAGCAATAGTTTGACAAATGATCTAACTATGGCACTAGTAACTATCAAAGTATTTGATACGTACCAAGATTCGAAGTGCAAATGCCTGGCATAGTTAACATCAAACATATAAATTATATACTACCAAACTCAAATGTCTTTAAAGCATCCATGTGCAATTCCTCCCCACCCATGTCACCTCAATAATCAAGCGCATTATCATCCAAGTCTCCACCATTAACTGCAGCAGTCCATCATTCTGTCATTTATCAATTACATTTATTCCTACAGATAAAGCTTTTTTCCACGAACAATGAAATGGAAAATTTACGGTGATTCAAAGAGAGGCAATGAAAAACTAGAGTTTGAAATGATAAAAGTACCGGATGTTTTAGTTACCTAGGTTTTGTTTCATATTCATTTCTGCGATAGTTTGAAGGCCACTACTCTAAACCTAAAATCATTGCAACGTAATAGATTACCTGTCAAATAAAGTAAAGTCTATTTTGTCAAAAGGATATTAAAGGGAAGTAATTTATTACTGGTTAATGAAAATATTATTTTTAAGCAAACGTTAATCTGTCATGTGGGCACTAATTAAGAAACAAAAAAAATAAAAAGTTTCCTGATTTTCAATGCAATAAATAACTCACAATTTTTTTATGAAAATTTATCATTTTTAGTTTCTTAATCAATGCATTAAGAACACTAATTAACAAAGACTCTCAAAAGTTATTTTACTATCTTTTAAATGTCTTAAAAATACAAAGTCTAGTTTAATTTGTATATAAATACACGCCCACACACGCACGCAGAGAGACACATAAAGTTAAAAGATATTTTTAAAATTAAATTCAAAATTTGATCTAATTCTAAGTTTTCTAAATTTTTTATTAGTTTACTTTGATTCTTACAATATACATTGGATCAATTCCGTTTGAGTACTTCGTGTTTTTACAGAAATAAAATCCTTTCCTGAATATATAGTCAAACAAGGTTGCTTTAGATTTGTAATTGTTTGTGGACTGTCTTTGGTTTGTAATGGTTTTTTCTGTGGCACCCAATGTAATACTTGAGAACCGTTCTTAGGTTTCTTATCATCCAAATAATTTCATTATTCTGCTACATAAACAATTTTAACACACACACACACACACACACATATATATATATATATATATAGATAGATAGATAGATAGATAATGATGTCAGACATTTGTTTTAAAAAAGGGTATGCATAGATAATAAAAGAAGTAAACAACGGATTATTTTCGTAGAATGTTACATTCACCAGTATTCTGTTTCCCTTTCCACTCCACACTCCAACCTGCTGAGTGAGACAAGTTATGGAACGTACTATTCTTTATTTCTTATATTTGTTTTTGTTACGTTATTACACTAAATCAATGACATTCGTTACTTTTCTTTTATAGTTTTTACAAAGTTTAAAATTATGTGCTTATGCCTCTTGACGAGTAGTAACTAAACGAGCTTATTTATAAGTTGTTCTAATAAATCAAGTAAAAACTGGATTCGGAAACGATGCTCTATTTCAATAAGAGTCCAATTTTTTTAACCTTTTATTGAATTTTACAGAGTAAGCATATAGCGCAAAAAATTCAAATTTAATATAAACTTATATTTCAAGTGATATATTCGATAATATTGGTTTGGGTCAGTCTATCTTCACATGGGGACTAAAAAAGCATTTACCTGTCTTATCTTGCATTGAGTATAATGCGCTGGCTGTACATCAGTAATTACAGTATTTCCAAACTATCTCTACTTGCTGGTTATTATCAAGTCAAAGTTCAAACTCATCAATCGTCCTTCTTTATTAATTAGGACCTTCAATATTCACAACTACAATAACAGGTTGGAATGACAGAAAACTATTTTGGATAGGGAAGATGAGGTTTAGTCTCACTCAGAAAATGCGAAAAAGGGTTAAAATCCTCGTACGACCAAGAAAAAACATAAGAGAGCCCATAAGCGCATCAGAGTTGAATTTGGACCCTGCCAAATTTGTCATGATTTGCATTCAAGTCCACGGGTTTGAAAAGCAAATTCTAGATACTGTGCGTGGTTTTGCAAGCTTTGGTATTTTCAAACTAAGTCGAGTTCACTTGTCTAAAATATCGACCTTGTTATTCTATATGTCGTTGATTTTGTTATTGAGTTAGTTTAATTTCCGTTGATCATGACTACATGAACCAGACAATAGACAGAGTATTTTATTTCCATTATTTCACCCATATATGCATATGATACCTATATACACGACGAAGAGAGAGAAAAACAGGGAAGAGATGGAAAATAACATGGTAGGGAACGTGAGGGACCTACAATGTGGAAAAGAGGGGAACAAAAGAGGTCCATGAGGCATTGTAGTGCCGTTTTGGAAGAGAATGAAGAATGGAGTAACGTGAGCTTCATGTTAGTTGTCACGTTGGACTATCTAGCTTTCTAATGGTCCCGGTGACTAATGTCTATGTATGTTCCGGAGGGTGTTATGGGGGCATTTAAACGAGGGTTTCACATGATCTAATAACGCTCTATTACTACAAACCACGTGGTCTCTTGTTTTATTCGTCCCTCTCCTTCTTTAAAGCACTTCTACGTTTAACTCATGGGTAATTCAATCACTCTCTAGATAGTGAGTCTCCTCATTTAATTTGGTTAACGCAAGCTTTCAAATTCCATTTAATGGGACATTCAATTTATGGAGAAATTAATAAGATTCTCCTAGAAGGAAAATCATCTTTCACCACTGTGTTCCACTGCTTATACAAGATCAAATACACATATAGTATATATACTTTTGGAATATACATATAATATATATAATATTTTCATATTCATTCGGATACACTTCTTATTGAGTTGTCCATAGATTTGGATGATGTTTTTAATCAGCACGCTTGCTAAAGTAAAAGTTTTTTAGTAGCTCATAATCACGTGATTTCCGTTACTCACTTTATAATACATGTCCATTTTTTTATACATAAACTATAAAATTTATTCACATAATGTAATTTTAATAATCAAAATAAGATGACTTCACACTACCTAATAAATTTTCAAATTTAAGAAGTTGGGATTTGGCAGGTATTTTAACACACTGTATTTTTTTATCTATTCGTCGCATCGTTATTTTGCTTCGGTCGCTTTCATGTTTTTTTTTTTCCATGGCACTATGTAATGGGGCCAATGTTTAAAGATTCTTGTCTAGATTATAATTTATTACATAGTTTGCCAGCAATTAAGAAAAACAAACAGTTAGTTTGAAAAATATTACATAAATAGTTATTAGTGAAAGTGAGACCATTTTCAATATGTCAAATCAGTTATCGTTACCTTCACGCATCAGTTGACACCAAAAAGCAATATACAACTATATTGCTTTTACATACATATTCTATAACATTTTTTTTTTTCATATTACTTGTATAAAGTATTTCATATTCTCTCTTTCTCAATTTCTTATTTCATATTTCATATTTTTCTTTCTTTTTTATCTCTCTTAATTTGAAGAAAAATTTGTAAAAACAACGTTTAAAAATATTTTTATTAAAATATTTAACAATATATTGTGTATGTTGACGGTAATTTTTAATGAAAAAAATTATTTATTATTTTCTTAATAAATACCTTTATAACACATTAATGACTGATAAATTATTTAAATATTTTATATGAAGTTGTTAACAAGGTTTTTATTTATCACTATTATTGGTGAAAGTTTTCGTTTATCTCAGTTTAATTAGTATTCAATAGTAGTTAGTTTATTAAATATTAATTCTCGTAAAATAATTTATACCAAAACAGGCATGCCTTAAATATATTAATGATATGTGCCTATGGGTTTAATAGATAACTGATTAAATAGCAAAAAAATTAAAAAAAGATAACTGATTAAGTGTTGTTATTAACAAGTATTAAAATTGAAAATTTAAACTCTATAAATGTACACAAACAATTTTCCCATATAATTTATTAATATACTTCAACTTATTAATGTAAACTTCCAGTATATTAATTATTAATTTTCTAATCAGAATGCTGATACTCCATTTCAACCCCGGCAAAAAAAGATAAGCCATAAATTTTAGGAATATCTGAGTAATATAATAAATTTATGTGCCTTAAACTACCCAAAGTTTTTGGTATTTGTTATATTAACTTTGATACACCTCTGTCCCAAACTTAACTTTTACGAAATAATAGCACAATATACATACTACAATGAAGAATGTCTCCATTGATATTAGTTTTGTGATTTATTTTTATAAAAATAATTATAATAAAGATAAAAGTTTAGATATATATATATATATATATATATATATATATATATATATGTATGTTTGGGGTGTCGTTTTTTTTATAATTAAGATATAAAAAAAATATGATTTATTGATAAGGTAGCACTTGAAGTACCCTAAAGAATTTTATGTACATTCTATTCTTATATTATTAATCCATAGGTCAAAGCAAACTTTTGAATATTTGATTTTTTATAAGACAAACTAATGATCCCAAATATTGATTTTGAATGCAATTCGCGCAATATTCAAAGTAGATTGTAGAACTCGTCGTGCCCCCGACCTCTCCCAAACGTATTTTTCAGATGTAGAACGGGAAAGAAATATTACCAGGAACCCTTGGAGTTCGGTAACGGGAATTATCAAAATTCAAAACACCATGGATCCTTGGTCTTCAAATTGAATAATTTAATATCAAAAGTTTTGAATAACGAATGGCATGTAAAAATTGCCTTTTTCTTCAATAATGTAGAGATAATAATATAATGAGTTTCAAAAAGAATAAAATCTTAATCGAATCGAACATAAAAACCCTAAGGGCGCTCTTGGATAAATCATTTTGTGTATATTTGGCAAATTATTATTTATACGAAATAATTTTTTAAAAAAATCCTACATATAAAGTTGATATATATATATATATATATATATATATATATATTTATAAATTAAACTAAAAACATACTTAATTCAGTATTTATTTATTAAGAATTTATCAGATCAAAGATTATGTCATAAACATGTTACTAAATAAACTTATTTTAATAAGTTAAACTTATGTCTTTTTTTTTTAATTTGATTTAACTTACTTTAATTTAGTTTTATCATGATTTATAAGACAGTAAAACTTATTTTATAAGTTCAGCTAAACACATTAAATTTATAACCTAAGTATTGATTAAAATAAGTTAAAATAAGTTTTTATAGAAGTTCTTTTAGGAAAACTATAACAATATCTAAAAAATAATTAAATATAAGTCATAATTATTCTAGATTGATATGCGTTTCTAATCAGTACTAATATTTTCCTTTGAACGAAGTGTCCATGAAGACTTGAAGAAGTATATATATTTTATTTTTGACAAAGTATTCTCATTGACATAACCGTGAGACTGAGATCTCAAGTTGGAAGATGGTAGTTAAGTGAAGCGTTTTTTAATGTAAGGAAAGTTGACTTAGAATTATAGTTCACTACCATTGAAATTAACCGTGCATGTATTGTTGTGTAGAGATTCAAATAGGTTTAATTAACAATAAGTTATTATACCTTAACCTCATTATTTGTAGTTGATGGAACATGCATGATAAATAAATTTTGAGCATAAATTTATAAAACTTTGAATGAAATCCATTTAAGGATCCTTAAAACACTTTTGAAATTTAACCACTATGCATGGATTCATGAGTTGCAAGTATAGAATTGATGAAATGTTGACCGAGAAATGAAGGATCCAGAAAATGTGGTTGGCGACAGAAAACGATAGTATCTGGTGTCATGGTCAAATTGAAAATGTTGTGTTGGGAAGTAGACAAGCTTGGGTAATAAGAATTTGAAACCAATTAACGTAAGAAGAAAGAGATCCACTAGCCCTAGGAGTTTCAACAGTTGCAAAACTCATAAAATTAATCAACAAAATATATGAATAGGACGCGACACCTAAAGAGTTTTTATTGCCAAATAATAATAATTTAAAAAATATATTATAATTATATACAATTATAATAAATAAAATATTACTTTTCTAAAATTCAATGTTCAAATAAAATAAAGTACATAGAAACTCTTAAAGATAAATCTCTACAAAAATAAAATAAAATAACTAACTTAAAAAACTTAAAATAATTATAAACAGCATAATGATATAAATAAACGATCGAGATCCTCTGCAATTTTCAAACATACTGCACCGATCTCATCCATTAAATTTACTATATAACAAGAAAAATTAAATTGCTTCGATTATTTTTTTACCCATTCATTTTGAGATTGCACGACATGGAATTCAAATTCGGACTGCAAATAGTGAAAGAGCTAAGAATTAAAATAATATAATACTGTCTCTAATCTTATCTATGAGAAATAATTATATATTTTTAGTGTAAAATATAAGAAATAAAATATTCATTTTTAAATATAGTAACTGTTAAATTATTTATATATTTTTATTTATTGTTAATATATTTATCATTTAATATATGATACATCAATTAATATTGTAAATATTTTAAAATAAATTATAAATTTATAATATATAATTATTTTGATGAATTAAGTATTTGTTACTTATAAATAACACCGAGAACGAATTTTGTTATTAATAAAATATAAAAATAATATTTAATATAATTATTTTAAACTATATTTTAATATATTCAAAGACATATAATAAAAAATGTAATAAATAATAAAATTATATTAAAATTATAATATTTTATCAATGCATTAAATTTAATAATTTATAAAAAGTATCATATATAATTTTTTTATTACATATCTTTGAATATATATTAAAAAATATTTGTATTAATTTATGTCATTAATATTAAGTTTAACCAACTAATATCGATACTTTTTTTTTATTAAAAAGTAAAATATTTGTTATAGTTTTACATATTTAATATAATAAAATTTTTATTATAAATACTTAGACTCAATCTTAAAAAAATAAATTTAATAAAGTTATTTAAAAATCTTATTTTAAATTAACAGTCTTTATTATGCATCCCAACGCTTTAGTAGTTGGGTAGGGCTACTCTACATAGTTTCTTTCAAGGCAACCCACCTCAACCTTGAAACGCCAAAGCTAAATGCGTCATTAGCTGTCTATCACTATTCTCGGCAAACAAGGTTAAAACAAAAAGGTTTTACCCCAAAAACAACTTAGCTTTTTAATAATATGATATTTAAAAATAACATATACTAAATATAAATTTTAAATAAATTATATTTGAAATAAGTTAATTTTATTAAATTTTTATCTATTTAAAATTATATAATTAAGTTAAAATAATTTTGAAAAATTATTATTTAAAAAAATTCTTATATATAATATAAAATTTTATTTTAAATTATTAAATTGTATGCTTATTTATTGTAAAATAAAACATGAATGGATTAAACGAGATACGTACACTAGCTATACTTAATCACTAATAAAAAGTGAAGAAAAGAAAAGAAAGGGAAAGAGGGTAAACAGTGGGCCAGTCACAGTCGTTAACTGTCAGTTTGATCACTTTATTACCCAAAATGGATCAACGCTTTCACCCTTCTCGTAATCGTAAATTGCTCATTGCTATTAGGGATATCACTCATATTCATATTAAACCACCACATTCTTTTGGGGGCTTATGTGACCCTCTGATTTCACCTAACGCGAATTAATAATCCGATTCAATACTAAGAAATCAGGTAGCTAAAAAACTAAGGGCGGATGACAGGTAACAGGTTGCAAGCCATTTCCAATTATTCAACTTGCTCTAATTTATATGCATTCCCTTCCCTTTTATTAAATTATGCCTCTTGTTTTTATAAAATCCTGGGGGCGAAACTACATTTAGGACTTTCTCTGTTTCAGATTTCGCTCTGAATCATTAAAATAACGCTACCTTTACCTTTTATATAAATTATGACATTTAAATTAAGCTACTTTTTTTTAAAAATTATACACTTCTATTTCTCTCATTTTATACTCTTTCGAATTTCAGAAGAGTCAAATGTATTCATTTTTTGTTTTCCTCTAATGATTTCTTTCACAAGCATGTTAATAACTTTTAAAATAATTAATATATGTATGCATCATACAACATAATTTAAAAATATAATCCATTAAGATTTAAGATAAAAATTTAATTTAGAAAAATGAAGAAGTTAGCAATTTCAAAATTTTTAAAGTTTATAAAAAAAATGAACAATGATGAAATCAGTAAAAGAAAGGTGTATTTTATTATCTAAATAACAATAATAATAATAAGTGAACCATTATTGTCAACTAAAGATGGTTTTATTTTATTTTATTGTGTGTGTGTTTTTGAGAGACATGGAAACAGACAAGTAAATAACGACCGAAGATTTGATTCACAGCGCGAGGGTCACAGTCACTAAATTTCTTAAAATTGTAACTATTTAAGTTTTAGTTATTTGTAATATGAAAAGCTTCTTATAATTTGAATTTAACCTTCTAGACCACCCCTGAATATCAACCACCATAGATATCTAGAAAGCATATTACCCTCTATCAACTACTTTTGTTGTGGGCCTCACTTTTGGGAATCACCTGATTCACAATCTGTTATTATCATTTTAAATTCATACAAAACCAACTATTATTATCGTCGTTATACAAGAATATCAAAACCTGCAGTTTTTTTTATTATCTTTTTCCTTTTATTAAGTTAATATTTATTAGTTGAAATAATTAAAAGAAAATTTAATTCTTGAAAATATTTTTATCTTCAATTTTAATTACAAAATTATCACCTTTTTATTTCTTTCTTATTTTTAAAAATTTTATAATTAAAATAAAAATAATTTCTGAAATTCGATGCCTTTTAAGTATGGCTGGAATTAAAATATTTTTAATAAATAAAAACTATGAGAACTTTACGCTTTTTTAATTATAGTTTAATTTGAATAAACTTTTATATAAATTGTTATTAAAAAAATTAGTATAAAAAATTAAAAAAATTTGTCTTACAAGTTAAAAGTTATTTATCTTTTCAAATTTTAAATAAGTTAAATAAGAACATGTCAAAAAATAAAAAATATTTTGAACTCATAAAGAAAATTTTATTTAATTTTTATAAGGATTTCTTTTTCTCTAAGAAATTTACACGAAGTGCAGCAGGAGCTTATGAATACCGAGTCTTGAACCTTAAAAATGTTTCTTGTATTGTATTTCAAGCGCAACATGCTTGAACACATAATAAATAAAAGGATGAAGTATTGGAGGAAACAAAAAGCGGGCATTGACACATGTCACGTGGCACATAGCAGTTATATAAAATTTTACCATTTTGCTTGGGAATTGGTTGAAAAGGCCATTGTGATGATATTAATATAAAATTGCCAAGTTTGACCAATGAATTTGATATTCCGTAATTGATATGCTTACGTGATGCAATCTGTAGGTGGAAGAGTATAACGAAAACGTATATACAAGGGGAGAAACATATCAGTAATATTGTCTTGATGCCAAATACAGATTGTATCGTCTTGGCTCCAAATCAACAAATTTGTTAGCATGCTAGTGCGAATATATTAAGACGAGGAGCAAGAAAGAGAGAAAGGGGGCATGTTTGGGGAGGTTAAAAGTGGGTTGAAGAAAATGGCCGACACGAATTGGACTGGGTTAGTGAAACCAGGGAACATATGGGCCATCACACGGCCATAGGCTAAGGGTCCAAATTAAGTCTTGACGGACCTCTGTGACCCACTTTCCATCAGATTTGCTGTCGGTATGGCGTTCTCGGCGTCTCTACCAAGTTCGCAAAAATCCCCTCTCCCTCTCATGTTTTATCACCCCTTTCTATTCCCTTCTTTATCTTCATCTACCATGTTAATACACATTCTAACCCTGTGTAGAGGCCAATATAAACTACAAACAAATGAAAAACATTCATTATTTCTTGAGTCGCATATACTCGAAATCCCACGCGAGGTTATACCCGGTGGGAGACACTTTCCACAAATAGTGTCAATTATATTTTAGTCACTCCTCATTATTGAGTGATACTAGGAGCGTGGACTTCTCGTGACATGGTTGGGGCGGTGGACTAAAGCGCTTTTAATTTAAACGCATTTATTCAGAGGTTCTGTCACCTTCTCCTCTCTCTCTCTCTCTCTCTCTCTCTCTCTCTCTTCATCTCCTATATATTTTAGTCAAAAGAGATTCTGCAATACCACGTGGCCTTCTTTCCTAGTAGGACTTTGCATATATAAATATACAACCAACCTTGCTACTCCTCACACCAATTCATCTTCAACATTTCACTCCATATATTCATTCTTCCTCTCCTTTCTTCTTCCTTCAGAGTCTTACTTCTTCACATAAGCACTTCTTCATTCCTTCCCACTTCCCCCCAAATACGAAAATGAGGCTCTTGTCCACGAAAGCAACGTGCAATAATCATGGCCAAGATTCCTCATACTTCTTAGGATGGCAGGAATACGAGAAGAACCCTTACGATGAGGTTCATAACACCAAAGGGATTATTCAGATGGGTCTTGCAGAGAATCAGGTTAGACATTGCTTTTCATAACCACAACATTACATACATGTCCCTTCCCTACGTTCAAACTTTATTATTGTATAAGATAATGGTGGCTTACGAAATTTATATATGTTTTGCAGCTCTCCTTTGATCTCATAGAGTCATGGCTCGATAAGAACCCTGACGTGGCAGGATTCAAGCGAGATGGCAAATCCATATTCAGAGAACTAGCTCTCTTTCAAGACTACAATGGCTTGCCTTCCTTCAAGAACGCATTGGTAGATTTCATGGCTGAGATTAGAGGAAACAAAGTCACATTTGATCCCAACCACGTCGTTCTCACAGCTGGTTCTACTTCTGCAAACGAAACCTTAATGTTCTGTCTCGCAGAAGAAGGAGACGCATTTCTCCTTCCAACTCCTTACTACCCAGGGTGCGTATCTAATATTATTAATATTCATAATCTTATGCAATATACTACAAATTAATAAAACTTGTGTTTCAATATTATATGATTTTATGTGTTTTATACATTCCCCTGATCTTGGTTTATACA
Source organism: Abrus pulchellus subsp. cantoniensis (assembly GCA_024086825.1). Taxonomy (NCBI): domain Eukaryota; kingdom Viridiplantae; phylum Streptophyta; class Magnoliopsida; order Fabales; family Fabaceae; genus Abrus; species Abrus pulchellus. The sequence continues at coordinate 32,353,454 of CM044049.1, forward strand.
CTTGCTCAGATTTGATAGAGACCTTAAGTGGAGAACTGGGGTTGAGATCGTTCCAATACAATGCACAAGTTCTAATAACTTTCAAATTACGGAGCCTGCACTGCGACAAGCCTATGACGAGGCACGCAAGCGCAACCTAAGAGTGAAAGGCGTTTTGGTCACAAACCCGTCAAACCCATTAGGCACAACAATGTCAAAGAGTGAATTGAACCTTCTCGTTGACTTTATCAAAAACAAAAACGACATGCATTTGATAAGCGACGAGATATACTCCGGCACCGTTTTTTACTCCCCAGACTTCGCCAGCGTCATGCAAATCCTCAAGGAAAGAAACGACATTAGGGATTGTGACCAAGTTTGGAACAGAGTTCATGTTGTCTATAGTCTCTCCAAAGACTTGGGTTTGCCGGGTTTCCGTGTGGGTGCCATTTACTCCGAAAACGACGACGTCGTTGCGGCGGCGACTAAGATGTCAAGCTTCGGCCTGGTCTCATCCCAAACGCAGTACCTCCTCTCTGCCATGCTAGGGGACAAAAATTTCACCAAAAAATACATCGTTAAAAACCAAAAGAGGCTTAAACGACGACAGGGAATGCTCGTTTCGGGGTTACAAAAAGCGGGTATTAGTTGCCTAGAGAGCAACGCAGGGTTGTTTTGCTGGGTTGACATGAGACACCTTTTGCATTCAAACACGTTTGAAGCTGAGATGGAGCTTTGGAAGAAAATAGTGTACAAAGTTGGGTTGAACATTTCGCCCGGGTCTTCGTGCCATTGCGTTGAGCCAGGGTGGTTCCGTGTTTGTTTCGCCAACATGTCCGTGGAGACTCTCAACTTGGCCATGAAACGGTTGAAGGCCTTCGTTGCAGAGTCCACCACTGCCAGCGTTGGTTGCACTCAGAGGAGTGCTCTGTTCAACGGAACTTCCAAGAGAATGTCTCTTCCCAAGTGGGTTTTCCGGTTATCGTCTCGCGATCATCGTGAACAAGAAGAACGGTAACCTGGTCTCGTACCGTGTCAAGTCTCGAACTCATGCACAATTCATTTCTATTTTCCTTTTTTTTTTTGGGTCTCCCCAATATTTTTGGTGGAGTAGTGAAAAAAATGGTCATTTTTCTTTATTTTTTATGTGATGAAATTGTAGAGAGAGAGAGAGAGAAAGCACTCTGTCCATGTGGATGTGAAGTGTGGGCTTTTTAGTCAGCCTGGCTTGTACAAGTTCCATATCTCAGTCATTAATTCCCCTACCCATTAATGAAGAGTTTGATTTGCTATATGATTAATTATTACGATTATCTTTAATAATACCCCTCACCATGGAAATCTTCTTGGTATGATCAATGAAAAGTTTGATTATGTAATGTTATTATTAATTAATGTAATCATGTTTCATACTTTATTAGACTATGGCAAAGAAACCCATAATTGAAAAGATTGATATATATGATCATGTTCTTCTATCATATGGTTATAGCTTCCTTGTATTAAGCAATAATGAAGGGTGTTGAACACGCACAATGCTTACAAGAGCTTACGTTTACGTAATTAATGGCACCGGCGAGATAAATGGCCGCAGACGATGGATTGGGCTGCCGACGTTGACGGTCCGTCGTCAACAAACCGACCTTCATACCCATTTCACTGTTTTCAACCATACATTTTAGTTTTTCAAGGCGTATGAGAAGGAGAATTTGCAGTGTATGGGTCAGAGGCAAAAAAGTCAATAAGGTTTAAAATGTTTAGAATTTTTGGAATTTCATAATAAATAACTTTATTTTTCCCGTTTTATGGGTCAATGCTTTAAGACAAGGTCGAAGGGAGCTCCAGCTTTTTCTCTTCGACTGTAAGAAAGGGCTACGCTATGTGCTGTAAACCAAGATAAATCTGTGGGGGAGATGTTGAAATTTGAATTACCCTTTTTAATATATAAATCTTGCAACCTACTACGCAAACAAAAAGTGCGCTAGAGTTACTTGTAAGAAATCATTCTTTAAACTGTTGAGAACACTTTGGTTTGTTGAACTTTCTGGGAGTAATCATAATCATCACTGCTCAAAAAGTTGTTTTGTCTCAAACACATGTGCCGGGGTGTAGTATGTGTGGATGTGCTGGCTGTCCCTCCACGAATCACAAACTCTGATTGAGGAGCTTTTTGTTTTGAGTCGCTTTTCAACAAATTAACGAAGCATAAAGCTGTTTGAATTGACATTTTGAATTTGGAAGAGCTTGGGAAAGCCCAGGAAAACATTACCTAATTAGTCATCACATTCACAATTCACCCACACACTCATGACACGTTCACTAAATTGACGCATGCAGTGGAATCACGTGTCACTTCAACACGCTAAGCTCAGCTTCAAGAGCCTCGTATTATATGCTTCAGTTTATATCTAAATAAAAAAACGAAAGAGAAACATAGTTCCAAATTTTCTATGAGCAATTTTATTCCAATTTATTTTTTTTTAGTAATTCTTTTCATACTTAGGAGAGAGTTACGAAGGAAAAAGAAAAATAAGAAAATAGGTGACGTGCTACAAAAAGTAAGGAAAAAAAAAATAAATAAAACAACAATAAAATGACGCATTTTCTAAACCCATGTTAGCCGCAGATCACGCGCTTCCACTCACGGAATATGTATAATTATAAAGTCTGATTAATCATTTGAACCAGTGTAAAGATTTTGTTAATTATATTATTTTACCTTAATATATAATATATTTTTAATATAAAAATAAATATTAAATTTTGAATAATATATTTATAAATATTTAAATATATAATTGTGAAAAATATTGAATAATTCAATAATTAAATTAATGGATTTATTTTTATTATTAAGTGATATAAATATTTAAATTTAACATTTTTATCAATTGTCTTTTTGCTTCCTCCGCCGTATCTTTTATTTGAGAATATATAATATGCATACCAAAAACAAATACGTTGATATACCAAATTGAGCTCATATAATAATAAAAAAAACATGAAGTGGATAAATTTAGACGATTCTCTTTCCAACTCGAATCGAATCTACCAACGACCTTGATATATATAATATATAATAAAGTACATATAATTTATATTACTGAGGTATTCTTGTCATGCTCCTCTGTAACAAATAATTTTATGTTTATTTTTATTTTATTTTTAATATTTTTTTATATACAAAGCCAAAATTGTTAAAGAAAATATAAGTATGGAGTACTTGAATCAACCTATAAATGATATTCTTTACCTTAATATTAAGGATTTAATCCTTTTAAATATGTATTTGGATTTTTTATATTGTTACCTAACATAACATGGTGAAGTTGAAAAGAAATAATTTTTATCAAATAAAGATGTATCATACTTGATTGAAGGGATCACTAATAAAATTTGATCAACTTTTTTTTTTTTTTTTGTTTCCAACAACTATATCATATTTAATAATTTGAGAAGATTCAAATTAAAAAATAATGGCCGTTTAATTTGCTTTAGTTTTATATTAAGGGCAAAAGAGCTTCTTCAGTCGACGGGTCATGTCAACAAAATTTTAGGCTAAGATGTTGCCTATAAAGTGATCGAGAGAATTTGCCGCAAGTCAAAGGTCATTCTAGATTGAAATGTGATATGAGAATAATTGCTATATGGGTGGTTGAAGAATTTATAACAAGGTCTTCGTGCTTACATAATTTAGCAACCATAAAACATGCATCTGATTGGCTTTGCTAGTCTGATAAATAAAATATATAAAAAATATTTATAATTTTTTTTATTACCGCCTCAATTATGTTGTGCTTCAATTTAATTTTTTAATTTAGATGAATGGGAGTGATAAGAATGAATTCAAAATAATTTAGTCATAGTTAAAGCTATAAAGTCAAGCCCTGAATTAAATATCATAAAAAATTTAAAGAATGTTTGAGAGAACTTTGTTTTATAAGGAAGTGATAACTTAATTTTAAAAGTAAAAATTCTTTTAAAAATTACTAAAAGAGTTTAGACATGCAATATGAGCACAAACTAAACTATTACTCTATAGAGATTATTTTCCCTCCCTTTTTAAGTATTTGTCACATATTTTGCTAGTGCATGCGATGATAGATGATTCTTATTTTCCTTTCAGATACATAGAAAATGTTTATCTGAATACTTTTACTTGTACAATAAAACTCATTCATCTAGAAGGTGCATTGGACCTTATTCTTTAGATAACTATGTATAGACTTTCAATTGAATCACTGGAGTATGGCAGTAGTCAGTGACGGACCCAGAAACCATTCAAGAGGTGCTAAAAAAATATAAAAAAATAAGATTTTTATTTGGCCTGTTAGAGAAGTTTCTAATTTTAATTTTCAATACAAAAGACAAAGAGTGAACTAATATAATAATGTTACTGAGTGAGTAAAAGAGAATTATACTTAAATAGTTAATTTTTTTATTAATTTTTTAAAATTAATACTAATATTTCATATTCTGAGAAGAGGAGAGTCATAAATAATATAACAAATAAATATAATATTATATATACATATATGAGGAAGCTAAAAGGAGGAGGTCATAAGTAATATAACAAACAAATATAGTATTATATATACATATATGTATAGTAACAAAAGAAAAAATATTAAAGATGGGGCCTAAGCCCACCTTACCCCCTTATGTCCGTCATCACGGTAGTGGTTAAAAGAATATTTTTTCTTTTTCATTTTTTATTTCAAAAAGATTTTGATAAAAGATTTAATTAAGTTTTCAATTATACTAAGTTCTTTTAATAAATAATTAAATGTTCTTAATTGCATTATAAACAACGTACGCATCATCGTTACATGTGAAGAGAAGCTTTGGAAGCCTCAGAACTTCATTAAATATTAATCGCGGATAAGTATAATAATAAATAAACAAAAATATGATTATATTGACTTTATAAATTTGAAGGTGTGGGAGTTTGGGGGATTTCCTCATTCTCGTCAACAGCATGCATGTGCTCCAGAAGCTAAATAATCTGTTTTTTTAGCTACACATACGCCTTCACTATAAACAATTAATACTCTGGGTACAACTAACTAACATAACATGAGGTTCGTTTTCTGGTAGGTTTGATCATGATTACATAACCAAGTATTAAAAATATTGGTCCTGTCATAAAATTATTATCGTCCCTTGAAACTCAAAACAAAAAACATATCAACACGGTTTTCTCTAAGATTTGTAGAACGCGTCTCAGATTTTGGATGTCAGAGGAACATGAAGTATATCTATTGCATTTTGGAGAATCCATATATACAATATCGTCTAGGACAAAAAAAATTCAATAAAAGCTGTTGAAAGATAATTCTAGTCATCGCCACATCCAAAGGGGCCACTTAAAGATTTTCTTCTATTGTTTTCCTTTGATCTGATTATGATCTTCGCTACTTGTGATGATTGATCAGATGAAATTGTTTACATCAATCATTAGTGTGCATATGTATTGACACAAACACAAATGATAGAAATAAGACAAACCAAACCAAACTAAAAGTTTAATATATATATATATAAAGATATTTTTCTCAGAAGGAATAAGAGAAAAAGAAAATAACAGTATTGAATCGGTGATTGATTGACTTTTTATCATCAAGATGTGAAAATATTAAAGACGTCTAAATATGTTTATTTATAGATAAAATTATACTATTAGTATTTTACTTTTTTTTCTTTAATTTTTAATTTTATTTTTAAATTTTTAAATGAAATTTAAATTTTGTATAAGAAAAATGAATAAAGCAAAGTTAAATACAAGAGATTAATTAAATGCAATTTATATAAGTTTATTTTTTTAATTATATTGATTATTTTAATTTTTTTTCAAAACATTGTTGATAGTCTTCTCTATTTATTTTTCTTTCTCTTCTTTCCCATCTCTCTTCTCAATATTAAACTTCCGCCAAATCACCATCCTCACTTGCCTTCACAAACCTTTTTTTCCATTAAAAAAAAGGTCAACTCTTTTCTGGTTACCACAGTGCAAAGCAGAGTAATTAATTAACTTGCTTAAATTAAATGCATAAAGATTATTAATTAATGATTCATGGGATCATTTCATTACTTATTGTAAAATCACCCGCTACTGTTTTGGTATGCACCTCCATTTTGTTGCGAAAGGACACCCAAATATCTTGTTATCCATCCGTTCACAGAAACTTTCCATAGTGTGTTTTGTACAATTTTTGGCAAAAAAATATAAGGCATCGACACATTCTCAACGTCTTGACGCGGATGCCTGAGAACACTGCCAAATGTCTACAGTAGTTAATGGTGTAAACTATCCTAGTTTCGTGTTTGGCAGTAAATAAAATAAGCGAAAACAAAACTGTTTGCAAAACTATCTAGGATTTTACCACCCCTCCATTAATTTTAATTAAGAAATATGTAGGATGTGACAATTTGATTACGTGGTATGGGTGACATGTGGGTTTCACATGATGAAGCACATGTTAGGGAACAGAGAACACCTGCACAATTTGAATAATGCAATGGAAGAAAGGGAGGGGGGAAGGGGGAAGAGAGAGAGAGAGAGAAGGTTTCCTTGTTCCTCATGGTAGAAGCGAGCTAGCAACCTTCAAGTAAAGGACTTCCTTTGTTGATGGCGACATGAAGGGTCAAATGAGCATGGCCTTTTGCTTCTCATAATAATGTTCTTTCACCCTTAAGCCATACAACAATTTTAGTATTCTATGTTTGGGTCCCATGGGTCTGTTCCGGATAGTCCATGATGATATAGATCTCAGTGAATGATTGATCAATTTCTTAATTGTCTGTTGTCTATAGACTTGGTTAATTATATGTAATTAGTAATAATTAATGTTATTTCATTCTCTGATTGGTGTCTATTTCCAAGTACATATTAAATAAGCTAGAATGTCTTATATGTGTGTTTAAGTATCCCTTATACTTATTTAATATATTTTTAGCTTATAAATAATGTTTATATCTATGATTCGAAACGATGCGATTGCGAGGCACCCATTGCCCTTGGGCTTAAATTGTCCGGTTAAAAATCTGAAACACCAGTTTATATATTTAAAGAAAACTCCCTCTCATTTATATATTTTTTTATAAAGTACTCTTTTAGATATTTTTGATTATTTTTTTAACAGATTTAATAGTTTATTTAAAATATTCATTGATAATTTTATTTATCTTTAATAATTAAAGTTAGTTAAAATTAAAATAACTAAGAATGATTAATAATAATAATATTAAATAGGGATAAAATTATTCTATTATAATATTTAAATTTTATTAATATTACTATATATATATTTTATATATTTTATTTCATGTTTAATTTAAATATATTTTATCAATTTTAATATGTTTTTAAAAATCCCTTTTAAAATATTAAGAAATATATAAGATATAATAAATGTGTGCAGAAATGTGTAAAAGGATAAATTTATATATATATATATATATAACTCAATCAACTATATATAAAAAATAAAAAAAATAGTGTTATGGGACGCAACCATCTAACAAGTTAACTCATATAAAGTCATAAAAATAACAAAATTTTAATCACAATAACTTTTCAAATAATATTTTTAATATAATGATAAAAGAGTAATAGACTTCTAATAGAAAACAACAAAAGTAAGGAAATAATATAAATTAAATTTAAATTTTAAAATATTAAGAATATAATTTTGTTTTTATATTATAAAAAACAATTACATTCTTAAAATTCTTAGAGTTCCTTGCACAACTTTCATTTTTTCGAGTAGCATTTGACATAATTATGCAAACTATAAAATCATAATGCTTTCTTTTCAATATAAATCAAAGGAGTAAGTTGTTCTATTATCCTTTATTTTCTAATTCAATTAATTATAGAAATAATTTCATTTTAATTATAAAAGCTGATAAGAATCAACTTGAAACAAGTTTGCATAATGTGAGAATAAGATTGCGTGATTTATTGCAATTAAGAATTAAACTATGACTAAAGTACATTATCAAATGCCGACATGTCATTATAACAAAAATCTGCCACACATGGAAAATACTTGGGCCATTATCTAAAGTTGAAAATTGACCGAGGAATCTTTGTAGATGACGTAGACAGGATATATTCTAGTGTATTAAAAAATAAATTCAAATTAGTCACTTATTTTTATTTGCATGGAGGAGAGAAGCAGTTAGGGAGGGTATTCGAAGCCGAATATTGCTTGAATAACATCTTTTTCTAATTCAAAATGAGAAATTGAAAACGCTAAGATAATCATGAACTAATGTTTGCAAAAAAATATCATAAGTCTAATAGTATGCATAACTCTTGTCAGTATGCACGCATTGAATCTCACAAATTCTTGAGAAACGTTAATTTCAAGTTTATAAATAAATATGAAGGATCTTATTTCCTTTTCGTCTGAAATTTTGGCAGAGATCTAAACTACGATCCAATGAAAAGGAAAAAGATAGAATGAAAAAAAAAAGTAAAAAAAAAAGAACTTCTGTTTTTTAACAATTTAGAGAAGGGAAGTAAAAAAAAACCAGCAATTGCACGATATTATGGTCTTTAGAGGGGGCAAGTAGTTAAAGTTACCTACAGTGGTGCAAATTGATTCTGATCTTTATGATGATAGTCTTGCTGATCTTAATAGTGAAGGGGACGAAGTTGATGTTGCATCATTAATTAATCAACAAAATTCAGATGAACAGAATGATGATACATACTCTTCAACTGAATGTGATAGTGAAATTTATAGTGAAAGTGACATTAATACTGACTTAAGTGATTTACTGTCATCTTAGGTAATTATTTATTATATTATATGTCATCTTTATAATGTGCATAAAATTTACCTATATTTTTTTTTTCAAGGAAACAGATGGCAGAGGTACAAGTCAAAGTCGATTTTGAAGTCGTGCTAGAGGTTATGTTCAAATATCTTTTCCACAAAGCATATATAATACACTTGGCTCAACAGCATCACATACAGATGTTGAATCAGTTTCATCTAGTCCTCAAAATTTGGAGAGCACGACTACTCCATGACTTCATTATTACCAATTCCTGGAACTACAGATTCCACAGAAGATATAGCTTGCTCCAGGAGTCTAACATGAGTAAGTTAGTTTTGATATACACATATTATATCAAAATATTTTTTTTATAACTATCCAATTATATGATATCATTATTATTTTTTTCAATAGTTATCTACCTTCAAATGGTCCTTCAAAGGTTATTTCCAAAATAATCAAGTCTAAGTTTGATAGTCCATGGCCTACTTGGACCAAGGTGCCACAAGAAGTGAGGAATATGTGGTTTGAAGAGTTTAAGGTAACATATTTTAAAGTCATTGTGTTGTGTAAATATTAAACCCATCAATTATCTCTAACATATAAGCAATTCTAAAATAATTGTCATGCATATATATTTATGGGGTGATTAGCTTAAATATTAGAGGGAGGGGGATAGTTTTAACAAAATTACTCCTATATTTCAATTATTAATGACTCCTATATATGTTATTGTATATCTCTATTTGATTTTTTTTTATTTGCAGAAAACATACAAATGACTCTCTCAACATAATCTTATCATTAGATCTATTTTTGAGCATAAAGGCTCTGTGATTTTAAAGAACATAATGTCTAAGTTATGAAGGAGTAAAGATAAGGGCCTTTGGATCACTCCTGATGTGAAGGAAGAGCTGCACACTCATTGGGTAGGAGAAGAGTTTCAGAAGAAAAGCACTATTGCTAAACAAAATAAAGCTGTTGATGGTGGAGCATCTTTGTACACTAGTGACTCTGTATCTGCTACTGTGCATCGTGATAGAATGGTAATTATTTAAATTATCTTTTTTTAAAATAATTTCCTTCATTGGAACTTTACACTTGTATTATTACTATGCAATATGAATTATAAAGGACCGAATTAGCCACTACCAGAATATAACCAATTAGCAACCAAAATAGTGTTCGAAATTTGGACTTGCAATTAGCGACCAAATTAAGTGGTCACAGTTAACAACCGAAATAGTTACCGCCTTTATGGTGACAATTACGGACTGAAATTAGCAACTGAAATTTAGCGTTGCAATTAGCGACTGAATTAAGAGGTCATATTTAGCAACCGAAACAGCTACCACCTTGATTGTGACAAATAGCGACCAAATTAGCAATTGATATGTGGAGTTGCAATTAGCGACCGAATTAAGTGGTCACAGTTAGCAATCAAAACAACTACCACTATGGTTGTGGCAAATAGCAACCAAATTTTTCGGTGGATAAATTCAAATTTCTACAACCGAATGCATTTTTGATCGCTAAATATGTTTGCAATCAATATATTAGCCACCAATTTTAGTTGGTGGCTATTTCGGTAGCAAAAAAATTAGCAATCGATTTTAATATTTTAGCCACCGATTCTTTCGGTTACTAAATACCTTTTTTCTTGTTGTGTATGAATTATTTTTTTTATTGCTAACCTTAATTCCTTTTCACTTTACAACTGTGATTGGTTATCAAGAATTTGTGATGCTTTGCATGATTTTGAGCTAACTTTTAATTTATTTGATGACTAACTTCAAATTTTGTTTGATTAAATCAAATTTATTTGATAAATGAGTTTATTTTATTAACCTATGACTTTTTCATAATACTTTTTTAAAAAATTGCTTTAGGTATGCTTATAATTGAGCTTTTTCTTTTTATCTTCTGTCTTATCATAATTTATTACTATTTTATCCCTTTAAGTTATTTTATATTTATTAACTAATTTAACAGTTAATTTATTAACTTCTAACTTTGACTTTAACTTTTAGTTAACTTGTTTGTTAATCTTCTCAAACATATTTTATACTTAAGAGCATGATCTCTTCTGAGAACCATATTCATGTTCTCATTAATTAATCTTTAATTTCTTTCATCGTCCATGGAAATAATAAAAAGCAGGAGGGCGGAAAGATCCCAAAGGTTTGTTTTAGAAATCGTTAAACTATATAATCAATTATTTATGTTTGGTTAGTCCAAATTTGATTCGTTGGCCGCACTTATGTATATCGAGAGATCATAAGTTATTTAATCGATTTAACTTTTCCTCATACGCATGCAGTTATCCATGAACTTGTTTTTCTTAGTCACGCAAGCGCCCTGCAGATTCTGTCGCTAGCTTGACCAGCTCGATCCATCACTTGCCATCAATAATTCCATAATACAAACAAAGAATTAACATGATTCGTAGATAAGAATTGATAAAAAGTTGAAAGCGAAAAGCATTTTGGTCTTCTCTTCTTGCCTTGTGGAAACGAGTAGCTTTAGTTGAACGGGAGATATAGTCAAGAACATAGGCTATATATTTCAGCATTTGTACCATTATGGAGCATTATGGTTTTCCAAATGCAACATAAAAAAGGAAAATTGTGGGGCATTGGCTATATGGGTGAGGTGTTTTCCTTTCCAGATATGAATTGGTTCGCTTAATTAATATGAATCTTTTAAATGGTAGGGAAAATTTACACATGGATATGAATTTCCAGGAAACTTCAAAGGTAATAAAAGGTTGGCAGGATTCCACTGCATAGCATATGGTGTGCCTAGTGTCTTCTATGACTTTGGACAATCTTTTTGGTCCTGCTTTGCCTTTTATAGAACATACTTTCTTTATGGTTCCTAAAGTGGTGGAGATATCCCCCATATTCCGCTCTAAGTTCTCCCAATTGTGATTTCAGTCATCTCTGGCGGTGCCCAAAATCCAAAAGCTAATGAAAAACTCCAACATTTCTTTCATGCAAGATTTTTGTCGGAGTTAATGTTCTCTTTATTAAGTTGGTAAGAGTTATACCTACCGTACGACTGTCTCTATTTATCTATACAAAAGGGAATCCATCTATTGCTATAGGGTAATGATACATGCAGAAACACTATCAAAATTTTAATATTTTACGCAAATCAAATCCTAACCTTACGCTTTAATTTCTCCCTTTATTTTTCTTCTCTTTATCCTCAAGCTCGGTAAATGTCGTGTCTGGTATATACTTTGAGTTTGTGTATATAGACTTTCTGGTTGCTATAGTGTGAACTCTCATGAGATAAAAGCTTAAGTCCGAAATGTTTTTTCTTCTTTCCTTTACATGAAAATTCTTCATTTGTAATTTACTAGTCAACTGTCACTGAAACGGGGGGGTTTGTAAAATAGGGTAGAATGGTCTATATGTATAGTCTTATTAATTGTAATATTGATAGTGGATGGAGTATGCTGGCAGCCCTCACAGGTCTAGTAGCTTAGCCTGATTCAAGATAATGGGGAAAAACACGAATTTAAAAAGTAGATGATCTAATTTGTCTAACATTTATTAAGCCTGTGAAATTAACTGGTCCTTTAATTTCTAAAAATTACCCCGTTTCGCACAATCCAATGAAACGAAATAACAGAATGCCAAAGAAGAAATCCCATTTGCTTGCCATTTTTATTTTGAGAAAGCCACCATATGCAGAAAGTAGAATGTATATGGCCTGGGCTGGGGGAACCGCTTGTACCCTCTACAAGCTTTTGGATAATGTTATTGCTATCACAAAAATGGGACACCTTTGCATGTCCATATTATACCTGAAGTGGATTTGATATGCGAGTATATGAAAAGATAAATAATAATACTAATACTAATAATAATAATAATAATAATATGGTTGATCAATAAACTAAGCAGCAAATTAATACAGATTTGATGGTGCAATTTTATCATGATAATAAAAGCAGTACCAAGTATAGAAATGATTCGAATTCTCTCTTACTTTAAATATGATAGTGACTTTTATTCGTCTAAGCAAATCCATCTTATTAATGTTTTGAAAGTTAAAATTCACTTAGTGAGACTTGCAACCAAACGTCCACAAAACTGTAAACAAAATTATAAGATGAAGAAAGTACCAAAAGTCCGTGCACCCTTCGCTTCTATTTTAACTAAATATTTAACTTTTATTTTAAAAACAAAAAGTTATTTTTTAAATAAAAAATTATTTCTAAAAAGAGAAATAAACATACTTTTTTAAATTTTTTTTTTGGGAAGGCTTGTGGTTGCTTTGTCATTGTGATTTTCAGTATCTGAACTGAAAAAAGGGGAAAGGGTATTATTAGGTTGTTCCCAATGTAGATTGTGACCTTTTTATTTTTCTTCTGTTGATTTATTGGATCATGAATTTGGACATGTATATTCTTCGTTATCTGCTATTTATCAATCGAAGACATGTTTCATTATTGCAAACAGATTTTTCAGTCGCTAATATTTTCTCTTTTTTTTTAATTATAATAATGAGTTATCGCTAAATTGATCGTTATTAGTGACTAACTTTTGACGGTTATTACTATATTCGGTTGTTAATGAATACTTTTTCTTGTAGGGTGAGTACGAGTCTTCATTAAGTATAGTTTTTATTCTTTTTCTTAATAATATTAATTTTAATGAATACTTATATATTATTAATTTTAATTTATTAAAAAACAGTAAAACAAATTGATAAGTAACTTGGCTCATGTTTATCAAGATTCAGTGATTTTTTTTTATGATGAGTCATTTAAATTCTGTTTCCAAAATTTAAATTCTCGAATAGTTTCAACGGGAACTGACAAATTATGTTTTTCAATTTTTAAAGTATTTTAAAAAATTTAATTTTGGAAGCATATAAATTATTAATTCAAAGTTAAATTTCTCGAATCCAATTGAAAGATTTTGAAAATATAATTCATAAACTTCTGAAATTAATTTTTTTTAAAATTACTTTTAAACTATTTTCAAAATTTAATCTATTTTTATTAAAACTAATTTTTCAAAAATTAATCTCTATAATATAAATAAGAATATATTATCTGAGAAGTGAAATAACCATTTTTCACAATTTTTCATGCTTATATTTTAGAATTAATTTTTTTAAGAATACATTTTCTCTAACTGTGATGATTTCATTTATATTTTTAATTTGAATATGAAAGTTGTAACTTTACTTTTTTTTATTATCTCATAAATTTTTAAATTTTTTGTAAATACTTTCTTTACATTTAAATATATATTTTTTATTTTTTAAATAAACTTTCAAATTTTTCTATAAATATTTATGATTATATTTATAATTTTTTATTATATTATATAAACTTATAAATTTTTCATAAATACATATGCTTACGTTTATAAAATTTACAATATTTAATATATTATTTGTAGAAAAATAATTTAAAAATTTTATGAATTATATATGTTTAACTTTATATAAAGACATGCTTTCACTCTTAGATATTATAGAATCCATTATTTTTGTTTATTTATTTTAAAATTCACATTGCTCTAAAATGCTCTCTCACAATCATTTCTTTACTTAAATTATTTTTAACATTTAGCTGTTTTTTATTTTTTATTTATCATAATATCAGATATAAAATAAGTGTACATTCTTATATTTATATTTATATTTATATTTATTTAACACATGTAAATTATATTTTTGTCAAAATATACATCATTGATATAATATTTATTAGTGTATTTATTATATTTAATTAATTTTATAATTATAGAAAATTTTTGAATTTTTTATGTTTTCAATCTTTTTACTATATCTTAACGTTTTATAATACTCCAACGTTGCACATACTATTCAACTGGTCAGAAGAAAAATAACGAATCGGAGACACGATCGTAACAACGATCACCGTTGAGAAACCTAACGGGCCGTGAACAAGTAATCCAGCTTGTTTAAGCACTCGTTCTTGTCGAAGCAATCTAGGTTCCTAGAAAAAGCCCGAAAATGATTAAAAGGGTATCAATATATATTTGGGTTCTAGCCCAAGTTAAAATCAGAATCTGTTCATTAAGTATGGGATTTATTATAATGTTGAGACTTGATTGAAAATTAATATGTATATCAAGAGGATGTAATTATTGATCGAAGCTCAAAGGACTTGACCCAAAAAAAAAAAAAGAAAAGAAAAAGCTCTAAGGAAACAAAGGTCACTTTTCTGTATATTAGAAGTTTAGGTAGGAAGGACAACCTTATCACAAAATTAGTATTCGGCACAATTCTGAAGAATTACGTTAATAGTATGTATTGAGAATTTGTATATTAATAAATGAAATGAAACTTTATGCTTTCTGTTTTGAATGAGTCAATCCTTACTGGTTCACATAATTGTTTTGTGAATTATATATTTTAGTTTTTGAGATTTTAAAATTTCTTTATTGTTCTTTGACTTTTTATAAAGTAATTCATCCTAATATTTTTTTACCAATTTTTTTATTAGTTTTACTCTAAAAATTCAAGTAAAAATCATTCTGTAAAGTCAAATATTAATTAAAAAATTTGAAAATTAAGATATCATACACTATTTATTTATATAATTCGAAGATTTATTCCATTTTTGACGTATTAGTCTCTTTCAACATATAAGGCATTTAGTGCAAAGCTTTTCTGATCTACAAATAGCAAGTGATTCTTCAAGTTTCCCTGGTCTGGACGGAATTTTCAGTAAGGGTGTTTTTTAAATGTAACAAATACACTACAACGTAATTTGAATTAAAAAATTACATTTAATTCAATATAGCCCGATTTAAAGTGATTTAATTTTTTTTTATCTAAATAAAGTAATTCAGTTGAGTTAAGTAAGATTAATTAATTAAGTTAGATTGGATATTTTTATTTTTATGTTTTAATTTAATTAATAGATGGTAAAATAAATTATTGTATTATCTCTTTTATATTTTTTAATTAAAGCTAATTTTTATATATACCGTAAAATTTTTATAATAAAAAAATATATGTGATATACGAACAACTTTAAATTAATCTAAAATTAGAAAATTTATAATAGATTAAAAAAATAAAATGTATCTCGATAAAAAAAAATTATAAGATATAACTTTGAGAGAAAATAAATAAAAGATAATTTAGTATGAAAATTATGGAAATATATAATAGCATTTTTTTGTAATATGTATACGCATTCAAGTGATTATTTGTTTTTTATTATTAAAAGAAAAAAAACTTAAAACGCTATTTTAAGCTTTTATGTTTGTTGAAATTGGGTTGATCGAGAAGTGAGAAACTGGCTTCAATAATTTGTATAAAGTAACGAGTTCAAGAATAAAAAAAGAAAATTATACATATATTAATTTGGGGATGGTGTTGATAAATTTAACGTAGTATAATTTAAATCTGTTTTAGATTTAATCTGATTTATTTACATTATATATCAAAAATATATTTTAAAAAAAATTCGGTATGTGACCTGAAAATGATAATTGTGATTGATTCAATAATTAGCTTATTTGAAATCATATTCTGTAAGAATTAGAGGATGATAATCTAACAAATTTTTATACGAATTTAAACAATATTTACCTTATAAATTCTTTGCTAGTAAGTTACCACTTACCATTGGTCATTATTGAAAAAAGGAAACATTATTCCATAGACCGTTTTCATTTCATTCTAATTCTTCTGGCTGCTGCCACGGCCAAAATGGACAAGAAAAATATTTGAAACTTGATATTGGAGGGAACGAACATGTACACTGGTAAGAGGTAACTTTGACGTCAAGAATGAATAAATATTAGATTAAACAAGTATATGTTATGATGGTAGTGAGTGTCAATTTCATCAAATAAACAAAACATTGGGCATTACCTATCTTTGTTTACTAATGCGTTTCTTCCACGCATTGAAAGGCGAAATGCTTGCAAAAGAAGGTCGTCGGGGTGCATTTGTCGTGGCCTGGGCAGACTTGAAAAGGCTTCAATCAATTCTCATTTTGTACTTATTTAATCCTTTACTATTGTCATCGCATTGACAGAATATTGTGCCCTCTACACAAAAAATTAAAACTATATCTTATCTTAAAAATAACAGGCCAAAATCTTTGTTGGTATGCTTTGAATCTGTTTCTGAAATGGTTGCTCTTGTTAAGGAATTTTTCTCCACGTTCCCAGTCACTTTATATAACTTCTCTTTTCTATTATTTGCATGTACGACTGTTATGTGTAGGTTGATGGATGATGCTTTGGCACACGGAGCCCATTATTGTTCACTCCACATTGCCTTTCTTTTATTTTCTTTTTTCTCATCTTGTTGATGTCACCATCTATACTCATCTCCTTCCTATTTCTCAATTATAGAAAGAAGCTTGTGTTTAAGTTGTATGTGCCATAGTTTCTTTGGTATTTAGTTATCAATTTAATTATTTTACAATCTGTTTATGCAAACCTCTCAAAGACCAAATTAAACTCGGAAGTGCTCTAAGCCTTGGTTAATCCCTAAAAGTAAGATGGTGAAGATGTTTAGTTGCGTATCTTGCTTAATTCTATGGTTTTTAAGAATGATGGAGTAATATTAACAGACTTTTATTACTGGGTGAGATTATAGCTTATCATATTTTATAAGGGATTTATCAATGGATGATAATATTTTTGTATTGAACTAAAAGGTATACAATCAATTTGTCAATTGCAACTTCGTTGTTTTGTTATTTTTTTAAAAATAATATATTAATTAATTCTTATGTATCTTTGCTGGTACCAACATGTATATATTGGTCTGAATTTAAGAGATTTGAGTACACATATGATGTTGAATTTAATTTTAAAACATTGGAAGAAAGCTTCATTTTAACAGTTGACCGTATCTTGGAGTTAATCTCAATAAAGGGTTAGGTTATGTAATCAAATTAAATTTTAGTAGTTGGGGACTTCAAATCTTCTGTGCATACATACGGATGGGTTGATGAGATGTGTTTCTACTTTCTGCTTTTTAATTGTAACACTAATAAAATATAAATATACACGATAGCCATCATAATAAATATCAACTGAATTTGAATTCTTCTTATTGATGTTTATTTTTGAATTTGTCTGTTAAGAGACAAATACACAGAATTTTGTAATATCTATGTTTAAAATGGAGATTGATTCCACTAAATATTTCCGTACTTTTACATCTAATATTTAATGGGGAATTCTTATTTATAATCTCTCATTTCTCCTGAGAGCTGAATCTAAAGTAATTATCAACTATTTAGGTGCATGCATCAATTATTTATCAAGTAATAAAACGCGTCTATATTCATGATGCTATGATTTTCTTACAAAAAGTTTGATAAAAAATTATTTGCTAAATTAACTTTTTTTTATTAACAGATTGCTTAATTGTGAGATTAATTTTAAACTGGGCTGATTTATTTACATTTTTGCTTGTCATCTTTCAACACCAAAGTATCATTAAATGATGACCACGTCAAAAATTAATTATAATTGTTATATCTAGATGTATTTTATAAATAAAATAAAAATTATGAAATGTAAGTTCTTAAAGTTCGTTATAAAATTTTAAAAAATGATGAATAATGACTTTAGGGTCCTGACTAAGGAATAAAAAATAGAAATGCATTGTTAAAGAAAACAATTTTATATTTTAAAAATATTTTAACATGATTCATAATAAAAAAAAATTATTTATTGGTTTCTTAATCAATACTCTTTAAAATACGGGTCAATAGTGGTTAATTCGGATCAGCCGACGGACCCAGTAGTTTCTAAAGATGACAAATCAACCATCAGTATTGACAAATCAAGACATATGGGAAAATAAAAACTTTGCCTCCCAAACGAGGGAAAGTCAATAATAAATATTGGGAATTTGAATGAGTTATATTACAACAACTATGGTAATGAGCTACCATCGTTGATTCACCTATCACTCACATATAGCCGCCGTTTACCCCCTCTCCCTCCTCCTTAAGTACAAATTAGTCAGTCATAAGCACTGCTCCGTATTAAGTACTAATTTTATTATTACTGTGCAGGCTCATTCATTATCAATAATGTGTAAGCTTAAAATTAATTGGAAAAAAATCTCTTAAAGTGAACAAGTTAAAACAATTTATTTAATTTAAAGTGTTTTAGTAAACTTAGTTCACTTTAATTCAAGAACATATATGCACTTCAGTGACTTTTAAAAATATAATTTTAGAGGAACCTTGTCCGAAATTAACTGAAATCATAACAGGCTCTAGATTGATGACGCATTAACTTTGTACTGTTTTATAGTATTAAACATGATTTGGTACGGACAGGCTATCAGTAATCAGAATGTTTTTCCAACATTCAAATCGCATGGAATTAAAACAGTCTAACAGTACTGATAGAG
Organism: Abrus pulchellus subsp. cantoniensis; assembly: GCA_024086825.1. Taxonomy (NCBI): domain Eukaryota; kingdom Viridiplantae; phylum Streptophyta; class Magnoliopsida; order Fabales; family Fabaceae; genus Abrus; species Abrus pulchellus. The sequence goes on from CM044049.1 coordinate 32,372,615, forward strand.
CAATAATGCTATTGCTTATAGATTTCTTTTGGCACCAAAGTAATCACAAATGCCTAATATATTCAATCATCGTGAGAGACAAAAATACTATTGAAAGTAATGAAATGTATATGACTAAACGCAACAAAATTGTTTTTCAAGGAAGAAATGATAATTGGGGGGAACAAAAGTTAAATGACATATATCCTATAAAACAAATGTTTGATTAGTTAATTAAACTCAGCTAATTGGTAATCAGATGCATAATTATAATTAGTTGAATTATTATTTACATTTTTATATAAATTTAATTTTGATACATTCCTAATACAAAAACAATTTATACTAGTAAAATTTTTAAATTTATTCCAAAATTTAATAAATATTGTTAATATCATAGTTTATGATTAAATTACACTGTTAATATATTTTAATATATATATATATTTTATATTTGTGTATAAGATACTCTTATGGCTGGGCAAAGGATAAAGAAAGTAAATTATAATTTTTTTATATTTAACTTTTGTAAAAGGAAAAGATGCACTTTAGAATATAAACTACATTTATAATTTTTTTAATATTATTCAACATGATTTGGGTACTTAGATTTCTAAAGGAATGTTTTACGTAAATTCTTACAAAAAATTATCATATTCACTAATGAAGTATGTTAGACATTAAGACATTCTCTCGATCAATTGCTAATTTGCTACGGAATTTGGGTTTATTAGGGTCAACAATTTCATTAAATACTTATTTAACAAGTTGTTATCATATAAAAGTTTACAGTAAGATTTGATTATAAAATCTATTTACATAAGATTATTTTAATATATTTTATGATCAAATTTAAGCCATAATTTTATTCAATAATTTAACTTTTATCAAACAAAAACTATATTATTAAAGTCGGGTACAATGTGAAAACATTGGTACATGACTTCTTTTAATGAATTATAATTTTATGTTAATTTTCTTATTTTAATAAGATTATGATAACATAGTCAATTATCCATGAGTCATTTTAAATTAAAAATATTACAATTTTAAAATATATTATATGCAAAAAATAGTAGTGAAGGAAAAATAATGTACCACAAAGAAATTATTTTCTATTTATATTAATTATTAAATTCAGATAGAAAATCAGCTTTGTTGAACTATTGGGTCACTAGTTTAATTGGTAAGTCACAGAATAAATCAACTGATATACACGCATGAAAAGGATCCACTGATCAGGTCAATATATAGGGACAACGCTTGGGAGTCTGTATAGCAAGAATATGTATTGGGACTGCAGCACTGGACAAGTAATAAAACGAGTATGAAAAATCCCATGTTCATCTCTTGAAGACTATTTAACACATTAAAATTATTAATAAATTTTTAATTATTTAAACAAATATTGGCAGGTTTAATCTTTTATTAAAAGTGAAATAAGAGAATCTCCAAAGCAATTGAATGCTCAAAAATATATAGATCATAACCACTCATGTAATCACTAATGTAATTCCGAATTCCTTTATAATAGATGTCTTCAACCAATTTCTTATTGTATATTCTTAACATCCAATGGTAATATAATGCTAATATATTTTTTAATTAGTTATATTCAATAATCATGCAAAAATAAGGTTTATATAAAAGTATGAAACTCCAATAAAATTGTTAATTTAGTAATCCACCATACTTTGCAAGCAATAATTCAAACGCAAGGCTGAACATTAATCATGAAAAAATATGGGCTACAAAAATTATTGTAAGCAAAAAGTGATGTCTTTAATTAAGTTTATCAATAATAATATTTCTGCAAGACATTTTCAATAGCAAGATTTTGAAAGAAAAAAAAATTGAAAATATTGATAATAAAAAAACATGATATAGTGCCTGTAAAAAACACTACAAATTCCAAAGAGCAATCTTGTAATACATTTTAATTAAAAAAGATATACGGTATGAAGTATAACCCGTTTTCAGTTTCGCTATCAATAAGAGAACATTTTAATTCAAGTAACGGATGGGTTTGTTGTTAACTTGTTATTTTCAGCAAGATTCTATGAGAAACTCAATCGTTGGACAGCGAGACTTAAATGCTGTATTGTTTCTAGTTGGACTCACATGTCCATGTACGCCTACTAAATAGCAGACACGAAGAAAACTATATAAGAATGCAGCCACGTTTTGATGCCTTGGTTGCTAAAGCCGAGCATGTCATAGCCAAAACGTCAAAGCACCTTTCCAACTTTCCAGTGATAATTTTCACGGGTATACATTTAGATGATAAATCTTATCAATTTTTTTTTAACTCTTCAGGGGTATAAATTGTTCTATATATATATATATATAAAGAAATAAGACTGTAAGAATTATGTTTAATAATAAGCAAATGTAAGAAGTTACAACCACTTCGAATAAAACAAGAAATCACAACAAAAAAAAAAAAATCCCCAAACTAAGCAAAATTGAACACTTTAGTGCTTTTTTTTTAATTTAAAATTTACACCACCCCGAATGTAGGAATCTGTTATTGCGTTTGCATCCCGAAGTACCTAAGTTCCTCCAAAGTAACATCTTGAAGCATTCTTTGTTGGCAATCTTCATAATCAGAAACCAAAGGTGAGTAAACCAAAGAGTTTATATCTCCCCAACTAGTGCTTTCTGTTGAAGAAGTGTTCGTGCTACCATTGGCCAAGTCCTTGGACTCCATTCCATAAAATCCCAGCATTGATCCATCTATTTGTTGCGAATTCACACATGCCAACTCGCTCAAATCACTAGGGAAGTTCCCAAACCCTTGAAAAGTGCTACTATTGTTTGCAGCACTCACCAACCTTCTCGGGGTTACCACGTTTATTGTAGATGAATAGAACTGGTCTTGTGGGAAGGAAATGTCACATGTATATTGTGAATTCATGTTGGTAGAACTAGTGAGTGTGACCATGTTGTCAGAAAAGTTCTTGAGCGATGATGTTTGATTGTCGAGATCATAGTTCTGGATTGAAGCATTTCCCACTGGAATAATGGGCCATGGATGTTGTGCTGGCCAAAAAGGTGTTTGGCTAATAACTCCCATAGGTAAGATCAAATTTTCAGTCTCTCTCTTGATCTCTTGCTTTATGCTGCAAACTCTGCGAGCTTGAGCCTGTTGCTCCTTCCTTTGCCTTCCTAATAGCTTCTTCTTCAGCCTAGTGTTCCAATAATTCTTTATATCGTTATCCGTACGTCCTGGTAATTGCGCTGCTATGATTGACCACCTGCATATATTATAAATGATTATTATTATTTGTATTAATTATTTAATACAATAACTATCAAAGATGTTACATGTATTTTTTTCATATAACACCTCAAATTTTTAGAGTTATTTATTCATAACATGGTATTACAGGTTCTGCGGTGAAATGATCTAGAATATTGCTAATTTCAGCACCATAAAGAGGGAGAGAGGAGTTAGTATTTGGTGTTGGAATAAAGAATTTACCTGCTTCCAATATTAACATAGAGACTGCAAATTATGTTGTCCTCTTCTTCTGAGAAACCCCCGTGTCTGATGTTTGGGCGAAGATAATTTAGCCATCTGAGACGACAACTTTTCCCACACCTTTTGAGGCCTACACCATGCACATGTGCAAAGCAAAGTAGAAATCAACACCTTCAACGTAATTCATAAAGAAGTTTGGGTTGTGAAACTAGATAGGGAAAATCACGAACCAAGTAGAGTATACATATATGTGTGTGTGTGTGCTAGACTTGTAATAATATTGATGAATAGATGGACCTATTTTCTGGGGCAGGGCTATCCAGTTGCCACCGGTTCCGTGCTGCTCGATATAAGACTTGAGTTTGGCGTCTTCTTCAGGCGACCATGGACCTCTCTTTACGTTGGCTTTGTCGCAGCAAGGAGCCCTCCCCATGTTTGCTATGCCTCTGATCTCTGTGTGTGTTAATTGGTATGAGTTTCAAATAAAGCCAATGTTTATTATAAGTTTGATGAGAATGATGATGATAATTATGATTATATAAAGGAAGAGAGGGGGGAAAGGGGGGGGGGGGGGGGGTTGTGTGTGGAGTGTGAGAGAGTATTTGCCTGGAGAAAGGACAGAAAACTTCGGACTTTTGTAAAGAAAAAAAAAATTAGGTGTGTATTCTTTTATTATTTTCTAATTAATATTAAAATTTTATCTTAACATCGTGTTTCAACTTTTACAGTTAATATTTAGTCCTATTAAAATTAAACTTTAATTAAAGAATTGAATAAATTTTTTTATAAAATAATTAATTGAAAAAAATTACTCATATTTCTTAGTGAATAGTAGTGTGTTTGCATCAAGTCATATTATTCATTAACTAATAAAAATAAATATTATTCATCATGATTATCCTGTTTGATTTGATATTTGTTTAAAAGTATTAAATTTATCAATTAGTATGATATATTACTAGTAATAAATAATATTTTTATAATAAGTTAAATGTAAATTGAAAAGCTCATCGATGATAAGATTTTAATAAGACCGGTTAATAGTATGTTTTTAGGAGATGTTATTTTATTTAAAGGTCGTTGAAGAAAAAGAGAGTCGAAGACTTGTGTCCTTAAAAATATAAATAAAAAAATGAATCCTTATAAAATAATGTAAGAATTGGAAATGACAGTTCGGAGGCTGGTATTTTTCTCATTGTCTTTCTCTGTCTAGAATCTATTTCATTCATGCACTCCATCCATCCATGCTTCTTAGGTCTCTCTTATGTTATTATTTTATGATATGAATTATTGAATGGATGATGATGATGATCCTAACCATCGTTTATGGTATAATGGTGGGACCAAGGGTGTACGTACGTAAAATGTTTAAGTGATCAAACTTGATTTGGTTTGTTCTTTCTTTACATAATGCCTAGATAAAGAGTGACCCTTCGATTACAAAGGATTTAAGGACAAAATAGATATGCTATGTGTCCTCTGCATCGGGATAAATATAGGCGACTACTTGTTGAAGCTTCATCATTTAACCTAAATCATTTTTAGTCAGGTTATATATTTGTTTATTATACTTCATAATAATAATAATAATAATAATTTGTGAAATTTATTTATTATACTTTTATAAATTTAATATAATAAATATACTTTTTTTTTAATAAAAATGCTTAAATTCAGCTTAGCAAAAACCCATAATTGTGTTATATATCTGCGCACATTTTCGTTATGGTTGGTGACCTAATGTTCACTGACTAGTAATACTGTGGTCTAATCTTACTCCCCAACTTGAAACACGGGTTTCGATTCTCGTAAGAGCAAAAAAAATTAAGGTGGAGTGTAGATCAAGTCTCTCAACTATCATCGTCTAAGCAATTCAAGATCTAATTTTTATTTAAAAAGAATCAGTACTTAATCAGAGATGACGTGATAAATTAAGATAGATGTAAAAGTTTAAGTTATTTTTTATGTCAGCAATAAAAGATATTGGTGATCTTTTATTAAAAATATTAATGTTTTGATCTCTTGGTTGAATTATCCAACATCAATCGAAGTCAAAAGCATGAGTGCTGAAAATTAAAGCATTTAATTGATATAGATATACATATATTAAAATATAAAAAATTATTAGAATTTGAAAAATGTTTATTAACATTAAAGCATATCCATGGAATGGAATGAAGGAACATTTTCTTTGCTAATTAGCATAATTACTTCCTAGCAATCACTCAAACAGTATAATACATGACGGTACCCTGCAACGCAAGCAACTGAAAAACCATGATATAACGCAAGCAACTGAAAAACCATGATGTAACCTTAAGGATCATACAAATTTATATGAATTTGAGATCATATAATTTTTTTCTTTCCTGTTCTCCTTTTCTCTCTCTCTCTCTCTCTCTTTAAGAATTTTTATAAGTTTTTCTTGGATCAACCAAAAGAATTTTATAAGTTAAACCATAAACCATGTTATAATTAGAGTTAATTTTTCTTCACATTTTTCTCACCAAGATAAACTTGAGTTTAGGTTTTCAAATGAAAAAACATGAATATCTAACATAAATCCTCTAGGTTTTGAAATGGAAAAACATAAATATTTAACATAGGTTCTCTAGAACCGAGTAAGATTATTTTGAACAGTAAAATTCTTTTTTAAATATTTAATATAATTACATTAACTAATATTTAAATTCAAAATTACAAGTTAAACATGGAATAACTCTGCTTCTTCTCATGTTAACAGTACTGATATTTTGTTTATTATATAAATAATTTTAAATTTAAATAAAAATCAAGATATTTAAATATATAAATTTATGTAATCAATTCAAATATATGCAGATCCAAGTGTATGTAAAAAAATAGAAAGAAAGAGATATATTTATTTTTAATAATATATTTTGTATAATTTATTTTATTTATTAAAATTGATTAATAAACTAAATAATGATATTTTGTGAAAGTAATTACTTTTCAAAATAGTATGAGTTAAACAATTTAAATTATGATATTTTAAAAATTCTTTAAATCTTTGATTATGTAAAATATCATTATGTTAATATTTTCATATAAAAAATAATAAAAGTAAAGTTAAATAACTAACATAAAAGACTTTGCACCAAGGTAAAGACTGATATATAAAGTGCTTGTAAAATATTTAACTTATACAATTTTAAAGAATAATTAATCTAAAAGTTTACATAATTTTATAAATTTAATTATTATAATTAAATAATGGGTACACTTTAATAAAGAAGCTACGCAACGCAGTAATCTTTAATTTAAAAAATGATAGAAAGTTTAACAACTTCATGGTTTAAATATGTGCATATTAGTTTATTATAATAATCATTATGGAGTTTTAAATTTATAATTTAACTTTATTTACAGTTTATCTTTTAGAATATCTACATCGCATAAAAGGATGTTAAATCTCATTTTCTAAAAAATAAAATTAAGTTAAATTAAATTTTTATCATTTAAAATTTTAATTAATTTATCTACCTGAATCTTTCAAATTAAAAACAAAATTACTATTTTTTGTGAGTAAAATTACTATATGACATAGCTAAACAACTAATTAACGAGCGTCCAAAATGTTTGATTTTATTCTTGAATTCAGCAATTGAAAGATACGTTGAGGTTTATTCATGTCGGGGCTCATTTTGATGGAGATTTCAACAAAATAATTACACAAAATTACTATTTTTGCAATAAAATGATTTTTTTAAAAAATTAGATAAATGAAAAAACAATGCGAAAAAAATTATTATTTTAAAAATTTGTTCTTCGAGTGATATAACTATATTTACGTTAACCTGCCAGTGCCAAAACAAAATTTCTATTTTTACAATAAAATGATTTGTTTTTCTTAATTAGGTAAATGAAAAAACAATGCGATTATAAAATTATTATTACAATAATTTGTTCTACGAATAATATAACTCTAATTACGTTAACCTGCCAGTGCCCCTAAGCTACACATACTTGTCTTACCACCTTTTTTTTTTTCCACAAATAAAGACAAAATATAATTAATCTATTAGTTTTCTGGAATTGGAAGTCAACAAGTAGGAAGCCCACTATATCACATCGGTCACATATTAGACCAGCTGGCCCAATATAATTTCCTTTGTTTATCCTTAATTAATTATTATCTATATATAAAAGTTTTACATGTTCACGTGTTTAAAGGCACAACAATTTATGATTAGTGTGTTTTGAACCTTTGTTTGAATAGGTTTAAATTGAAATTAGACAAACATTTAAAATATAGTTTTAGAATTGTAGACAAAAACCTAAACACAGTATAAAAATCAAATTCTTTTTTTGAGAATTTAGCTGCCTTACATATTATTTTTGAAAGATGATTAAAACTTCATTAAGAATTTTTAAAATTACTGTGCATAAAATTCCCAAGACTAATTTAGAAATATAATAAATCGATATTTGTTGCACAGGACTACAATAGCTATCACATAAATTTTGTTGAGAGAAAATAAATAGTAGTTAAATATTTAAATAAAGCCATGCATACATTAAAATCTTGCAGTACTTTTGTAAGTATTGAAAGTTCATAAATAGTACTATATCCATTTGTTTTTATATCAAAGTCTTAATTACTGTATAAAAAGTTATTTAGGATAAGAAAACTGAATTAACAAGGTCAATTTCCCATTAATTCACTCTTTTTCTCGTGGAATAATCCAAGTCAATAATACGTTTACATTAATAATATATGAAAACCCAAGGAATTTGGGTAGATGTTGAGAAAGTGTTATTAGTTGTTCTGTTTGTTTAATTTCTTCGGGGAAGTCTTGTATGGTTTTGGAGGTTTTTGTTTACCTGATTGATCCCCGGCTGGTCTGAACTCTTTCGGATGCTTCTGCATAGCATTTAAAAGGACCAGTCATTTAATTGCAATTTAACAGAGAGCTCAAAGATTACTATGAGAATAAGAACAATAAAAATACATCTTTAAATTGTATTTAAACATTTGATATTAAAAGATTATTTTTAAATAGTCATATTACTATTACTAAACTTTTAATTTTGACTGTTTATATACAGTTGTATTGTTCAAATTTAATATTTTTACAATCTTTATGTATGTGTATACATATATTTATTGATGCTAAAAGAATATTAAAATAAACTTTCAAATTCTAATTTTACGAATAGGAAAAATATGATAGTTTGACTTCCTAATGGGATAAAGTTCGTAATGACTTTTGAATGCGAACAATTTCATTGAAAAAAAAAACTCATGAACAATATGATAATGCATTATTATAAGATAACAAAAATTGTATGCTTATAATAACATATGAAAGAAATTCAACGACTTGCCAATGACATGATAGAATTGATGAAGGTCAAACATAGCATTTATAAGCACGAGGCACTTTGAATTTTCACTGTGTTTGTTGGAAGCTATAATGTGCATAGAAAGGCAACAAAGGTTGTGGAGCAATCAAAAGTCAAATTTTTAGAAAAGGGAAAGAAATGGTCTTGGTGGTAGGCCACCTTCTATTCTGAATTCAATTTTCCCGTCGTCTTTCCAAGATCCTGAAATAAGCATATATGGTTAATTAACCTTTAAAATTAATAACAGAAAGAAAAAATGGAGTGAATAATTTTCTTCATATTTTTTGCGTGCGTAATTGTGGACCTAGCCTACATGTTTGAAAGCGTCTTTTTGACGGCCTTCTATCTTTATCTTCTAACATTTAAACGATTACAGCTGAAGCCAACTTTCTTGGCTTCGCACTGCTCATTATGTGAGGATACTAATAGCTAGCTGTACACTGTGCACATCATATTTTGAATTGTTTCTTGAAACATAATCTTCTATGACTAAAGAATATATTAGTAGAAAGTAAGTCCAATCTTTGCCAATGTAATAATGTAAATAACATTGGTGGTTGTTGAATGAGAACACACGTCAATCACAACGAGCTATAGATAATGATTTTATGAGTGGATACACGCTTATTTACGGTGAATTTTTTTCTGATAAATAAATAAATTCAAAAGTAATTTAGGATTGACTTTTAGATCTTCTAATAATTTTTTATTAATGTATTTTTAAATAAATCAATAAAATCATTTAAAATGAAAAGAGAAAATAATAATAATAATAATAACAATAATAATAAGTCAAATAAAAGATTAAGAATAATTAAAATAAAAATAAATTATAATTACCAGAAAGTATAATTTCAATTGAGACAACATACTTGTTAATTTTCTTTTTTAAGTCTAACTTTCACATATAATATTTGACAATTTTAAAGAAATAGAGTAAGTGTCCAAAAATTAAGAACTGAAGTCTTATATTTTAATATCTAAAAACATATTTATTAAAAAAAAATCAAAGTATTTACTTAAAGACACGATATCTTAATCCTTACTTGCAATTTCATCTTATGAAAGCTATCTATCTTGTTGAAATATCACATTTTTTAAACTAAAAATTCATGTTTTTCTATCTATAATTTATTTAAAAAACCTGTTGAAATGTCACTACATTTCAATTAAAAAGTTAAATACTTTACGGGTATATTTTATTCAAGAAACTTATAAAAAAATAAATTTTTGATCAAAATTTGATTAAAGTCATGATATGCAAAATTTAGTCAAAATATATACTTTGACTATAAACCAAAGCCACAATCCATTGTTTTAACATAAGAATTTCAAGAAAAAATAAATAAATTTCAACTCTTATAGATTGTATTTTTGACAAAAAAAAAAAAAAAAGAGAGGAAGGTCAAATGAACTTAATTAAAGTAAAAACCTTATTTTGAACAAAATCCTCTATAGAAAAATTGTTATTTCTCCCAAGTCCCAAATAACACTACATGCTTATAGGTTATGAAATATACATATTTGAGAATTTTTTTTCAAGCAGGTGTAACTTGTTTGACTAAGGTAATTTAGTTATCAAGTGTACATAAATTTTATTTTATTAGAGAAAGATATTATTTTAGTGAAAAAAAGAGGAGTATTCAAACGTACCCAGAACACGAATCTGTTATTCCAAAATAATGTCACTTAATTGTTTGATAACTTAATGAACAAACACACGAATTTGAATAGATAATCAGGTGTACACAAATTGAATCCGAATACCTCACCCTCTTCCTCTCATGGAGTGGGCCTAGGCGAGAAATTCATTCTACCTCATTTAGATTTGGAGAGATTTGCGCGAACAATTATGTTTTTAACTAATTAATCAAAATATTACTAACAATTACTAGTTGCTTATTGTGATATCTTAATAAATGAAACCCCAAAGTTCCAGCCATGGCCAATGCACTCGTTTCTATACTTAAACTTTCAACTCTGATCGTGCAAAATTCTTGTGATGTGTGGAGATAAAGAATAGCGTCCGGTATTAGAAAAATCACTTTCAAAAGCACTAAAAAAATTAATAAAAATTATAAATTAAAATCAATTTATATTCTTTTATTTTAAAAGATCATTCTCTTTTTTAAATTATAAAATGAATATTTTAATTTTAACTGATGAAAATAAAACATTTATTTTGTAAATATTTTTAAAATGAAATAGTTAAAATGTCTCTGTCAATTAAGTTTCTAGAACATCAGCTTCAGATGGATGAAGCCTTTGTAGGCCTTGTCAACAATCACATCGACTCCAAATTAAAGAGATGACTTTGTCAACAATCTGAAAATGATGAAAATTGTTCCAAACGTAGAAAATTGTAACAGCAGCGGTGAGACCAAGTGGAGGCCTTGTAACGACAAATTACGCGGAAGGTTCCATACACAGTGTTCTTAACTTTTGAGCTTTATATAATATATTCGGTCTTGACCTTGGTAAAAGAGTCCCGCACAAGCTCAATCGCCACGGAAATCAAAGAAAACGTTATTATTTTGTTGCCTAAAAAAGATTACGTTCATGTTTGAAAAGATTAAGAAGTTCACAAAGACTGTTATATATTTTTTTAAGAATTAAATATATTATTATTCTCTATAAATATTAGTTATTTTATAATAATTTTTTATAAATATTTTTGTTAAAAATAATTTTTTAAAAGTTAAAAATTTAAAATTTAATCTTTATTATTTATATCTAAAGAAAAATTAGCTTAACACTTTATGTGATGTTACGTGACTATTTTGTGAGTTAGTTACAGCTTACGCGAATGTCACATTATTTATTATTTATTATTTAAAATTAAAATTTATAAATAAATATTTAAATTTATTTTATATAATTATAAATTTTAATTTTAAATAATAAATAATAAATAAAATGATATGTTACGTAAATTGTAACTAAATCTCAAGATGATCACGTGATACTACATGGAGTATTGAAATTTTCTATCAACTAACTCAATACTTAATAAAAAAAATTAATAACATAAACTAAATCTTAAATTTTTAATTTTTTAGGAATTATTTTCTAACAAAAATATTTATAAAAATTTATTACAAAATGACTTACATTTATAAGAATTAAAAATATATTTAAGCTTTTATTAAATATTAAATCAAAGTATTTTATTTTTGGAGCTTTGTTTAAAAATTTAATTTAAGTATGCTAAAAGTGTAATTTATATTGTCAACTAATTAAAATGCATCATAAATATAATTTTTATATTAATTATTATTAAATTAATAATTTTTACTAATATAACAATCTATGATTAGATAATACTGTAAAATAATTCTTTACTATTAGTATATTTAAATTAAATTCTTTATTTAAATGGTACATGCTTAATTTTTCTTATATAAAATATACATTTGAGATTTTTTATAAAAAATATAAATATTAATATATTTTTTCAATATTTATGCTAAAAAATAATATATTACATAAATATATGATGAATTGATAGTATAATTAATATTTTTTAACAATAAAATCATTTATTGGTACGATATATTTCATTGTTAATATAATATTTTTAAAAAATCATAATGTTTATATTGATAATACTTTTTATTAGAATAAATTTATATTAACAAAGACAAAATATTAAGAGTTTTTTATTTTTAATTTTATTTTGGCTCAAGATATATGTAAGCATGACAACCGTCTTGTGTCAACAACTCAATGGGGTTCAAAAGGTAAGTGTATGTTAGAAGAAACTTTGCTTTAATTGACTGCTAATATCCTTTCTAAGAAGAAAAGTACTACTATTTAGTCTACAAAAGGATCACACAACTTAGCAACGCGATTTCTTGATTACTTTTGTAGATTTAAATAGCTTTGCAATGAAAATGGAGGAGACAAGTCAAAAAGAAGAGAATAGAACAAAGTTTGAGATATCACATTTTGAAAGTACACATAAAAAAGTATGTTTTATAAGCTAATTAATGAAAATATATTCTATCCACGTTCACAATGGCATGCTGACATCTTCCAGATGCTACCAATAAATATTATATACAAAATTTTATATATATATATATATATATATATATATATATATTTGCTTTCTTTTTCATTTTAGAATTTGAAGTTAGTTCACATCTTCTTCTTCTTCTTTTAACTTGTCTTTGGCCATAATTACTTTGCCTCAAGCTCAAATTCCAAATTTATGTCAAGGCCTCACAACATTGTCTTTAGTTCTTAATTGAAACTAAATAATGTATACTAAAATTAATCTTTAAAAAACATAAACTAAAGAATGAGTATTCCTTTAGCTCTTTAGTCTTCTACTATTTGAATAATGTTAGATTTACGTGAACATTTTTTAAATAAAATTAGAAAAATTTCTATTAGCTCTCTATATGATCTCGTTTAGGAATGAAAATAATTTAGATTAAGTTAGACTTTGCATAAATAGGTTTGACTTGTCTAATAATTTTAAAATTTAAACCTGACTTATTAACTGTCATGGGCTTTTCATTAAGCCTAACTTGATCTTTTTCATGATTTGACCTACAGTAGAAATTCTTTAAATTAATAATGTCAGGATTGGAAATATTTATTAATTTAGAGAGTTATTAATTTATCGATAAATTAATAATTATTAATTTAAAGAGTTTTTAAGTAATTATACTGTACATACCAAACAAAAAAGCAAATTAATATATGCCTCTTAGAATTACGTTGCAGCGAACCTTGGGACTCAACATAAAGTAAATTAGTAACTACACTACATATGCATTGGAAATCAATAATGACTTTTGAAGTACAGTAAATGTAAACAAGAGGAACAAATGTGTTCAATGTATTCTTAAGCAAGTTTGGCATATATAAATTACATGAATGTGTTAGAGTATTCAAACCATATCTCACAAGATGGCTTCTCATCTAAAAGGTGTTGCAAAATTAACTATGTCAGATCAAATACGTAAGGAGTTGTGTGAGTATAAGAGAAATAATCCTGCAAGCACACAAAAAGACTTGCAGAGATGGCTTGAGGAAAAATTTCAGTTGAAAGTTAGTCAAGGAACAATATCAAACACACTTAAGCGGTCAGATGACTATCTCTCTGCTAAAATAGAAAAGGGAAGAGCAGATATCAAAAGACACAAACCAGCAAAATATCCTGACATGAAGAAGGTTGTTTATGAATGGTTTCTCCAGCATCAAGAAAGTGTGAATATCATAGGATAATTAATTTTACAGAAGGCAAGAGATATAATGAAACTCGTGTACCCTCATGATGATTCAGATTTTAACTTCTCTATAGGATGGCTTGGGAAATTCAAGCACCGACATGGCATAAAGTCATTTCGTCGTTTTGTCGAGAGTGGGTCTGTTGATATACAAGACATGGAGCAGAAATTGGTATCGATTCAGGAGAAAATTGATCAGTTTCCTATGAAAGATGTTTTCAATATGGATGAAACTGGGTTGTTTTATAGGTTACAAGCTGATCATTCACTGGCAACAAAACAACTTGAAGGACGAAAACAAGATAAAGAAAGGCTGACGGTAGTTATTTGTTGCAATGAAGATGGCTCTAAAAAAATCCCTCTATGGATTATTGGGAAATATGCAAAGCCTCATTGCTTCAAGAATGTCAACATAAATAGCTTGAATTGTCAGTATCGAGCTAACAAAAAAGCATGGATGACTAGTGTGCTTTTTGATGAATATGTTCGTTCATTTGACCAAATGATGCATGGTAGAAGAGTTCTACTTGTGGTAGATAATTGTCCAACACATCCAAGAAATATTGAAGGGCTAAAAAATGTTGAGTTGTTCTTCTTGCCACCCAACATGACATCAAAGATTCAACCTTGCGATGCTGGGATAATAAGAGCTTTTAAGATGCATTACCGTAGAAGGTTTTACCGCAAAATATTGGAAGGTTATGAGGTGGGACAATCTGATTCAGGGAAGATAAATGTCCTTGATGCTATCAATTTGGCGATCCCAGCTTGGACGATAGATGTTCGAAAAGAAACAATAGCGAATTGCTTTCGACACTGTAAAATTCGTTCAGATAGTGACGTTGCAAGAAATTTGGATGAATCCACTTTTGATGAAGAAACTCAAGACCTCGAGACTATGATCAATCAATGTGGCTATCATAATAAGATGAATATCGACAATCTAATGAACTACCCAGGTGAAAATGAAGCATGTTCAGAGGTTCAGAGTTTAGAAAATATTGTGGGTACTATCATTGAGAACAATGCAGAGGATGACGACGAAGATGATACAATGTCTTTGGAGCCTGTTACGTGAAAGGAAGCACTTATGGCGTCGAACACTCTTCACAACTTTAGATACAATACAAAAGTACAACATCTGAGCTATTAGATGCAATAAGAAAAGTTAGAGATGAGCTCCAAATAGACTTGAACTTTAAAGGAAAATAGACAACTATTGAATCATATTTCAATAGAGTGTAATATATTTTTTTTCAGTTTCTATGAATTATTAATTTATGATTTTCTTGGAACTGAAAATTATAAAGGGATTTCTCAAAAAATTATTATCTTATTATTTTATCGAGTTTTTCAATTTTTTATATTGGTCCAAGTCGGGACAGGATAAATTTATTATTTTAGAGAGTTTATTAATTTATCGAGTATTAATTTAAAGAGTTTGTACTGTATTAACCTTTTTAGTGGTCTACTTTGTATCGAACATTCAATGGGTCATTAAGCTTCTTTATAAATAAACTATTAAACTATCTAAATAGGTATATTTTTTAAAAGTCATAAGACTTATATCTAAATAAACTATTAAAAAATAATATAATATAAACAAGTGTGCAAGATTGTAAGAAGATATAAATGAAATAAGACAAACTAGTGATAGACGTAATTAAGATAACATAATACAAATTAATGTTATGCATATAGGATATGCAAAAAAACTACAACAAGCAGAGCTCTCTCTTATAGAATATGTAGGAGAAATATTTTTCAACTCTAATAAAAAAGATTAGGATTTTTAATTTAAGGTTTTATTATTTTAAAATTTAATTGATCTAATATATTATTATATTATAAGTTTTATATAAAATTATTTAATATATTATTATAAATTTTAAATAGGTCATTTTAATAAGCTTAATAGATTTTTTCTCAAGCACAAACCTGACTTATTTAAATAATTAAGTTTTTAAAAAAGTTTAAATTAAACCTATTAATTAAATAAGCTAAGTCAAGTTAAGCTTTAAATATACTAAGTTATAAACTTTTGTCGGATAGTCTGAGTTATTTTCATCCCTAATCTTACTACAAAGGAGAATAAAAATATAAAATCTAATGAAACTTTATTTATTTTCTCTCTTATGATAAAATAGATATATTACAACAATTCAATCATTTTTATTCAAAATAAGATAAAGTATACATTTTTATAATTTTTATCGTTATTATTTTCTAAATTTATTAATTTAATAATGTCTATTTTTATTATTATATGTATGAATTTTATTTGATATATAACCCTTGTCACTTAAAATGAAAAATTAATTATTAAAAGAATTTATATATTGATTTGATAGTTTATTTATACTTTAAGTAATAAATAAATATTTTTAAATTTTTTTAAAAATAATGTCAATTTTTTTAAAAACAAATCTAAATTGCAAAACACAAGTTAAAAATTTTGATATTATTCTTAATTAAATTCAAAGTGACAATAAGTTTTAATTAATTAATATATATAATATATTTTTTTCAAAACTATAACCCAAATTATATCTCAATCACTCTTGTTTTGTACAATTGTGCTTTTTTTTTTTTTACTTTTTTTTAATAATTTCACTCTAACTTTATATATAGCTATAAACTGTTATTTTATTTATGAAATTTTAATTTATTATATTATAATTAATATTTTATCTTTTGAATTGATCAATTTTTTTATTTTCATTGTAGGTAATAATTGACTAAAATATAAAAAAAATTACATAAAAAAATAAAGAATAGGTAAAACTAGTAAAAGATACAAGATGAAGATGTCTTTACTCAACATGTCTTGTTCAGACTAAATCAATTCTTTAGAGAGAACGTGCTCATTAGAAGTATGTTCTTTGTTGCTTGTCAGGTTAGAATGATATTTGTGGACAAATGCATATGTCAAAAAATAATAAAATGGTCCTTAAATTGATTTTTCATGATATCGTCTCACAAATATGTTTTCAATTAGTTAAAATATCCTAATTTAATTGTTTAAACCAAATTAAAGCATAATAAAATAAAATAATAAAAAATTTAAACTAAAAATAGTAATTAAAGAGAAAAGAACACTAAACAACTATAACATGAAAATAATTTGAAATAAACTTGCGCATATGATTTTATCTTTATACTTCTTTATATTTATTTTTAATGTAACTTCAATTTTAATTTTTCTATGATCGCTAATCGCTCATATTAAAACTACTAATACCCAATAGTCATGTGTTAAAGAATTTGACAAGTGCACCAAGTTTTGATGTGGTATAAAATACTGTTGTATCTATTAGTAAATATATTAATAACTTCTACTATCATTTCTCAAATTCTAAACTGAAGGCAAGTAAATATTTGCAAGTTGTTTATGAAAGAGAAGTGACATTAACTAAGAAACAAAATGAAAATTTAATGAATAAAAAGTTATGAGTTGCATTGGGATTGAATTTTATCATTCTTTCCCTCCTATATTTTGATGACCAAACATGCAACTAACAACAAATAAATTTAGATGTACTCTTTCTCATAATTCCTTATATCGATTCCTCCATACAAAGTAAATAGATAACAATTCCTCAATTATTCAACTAATCATCCATACATTAAGTACATAAGTTACTAAGTAATTGATATATTAGACCATATCCCTAGAATCACAACATATCGAGTGGATTCCATTACATTTGGATTTAAAGTCTATTTTCCAACTAACCATAAACCCTAAATCAAAAGACTATTTTGTGAAATAGACCCAAAAATATTAAGTATCAATGGAACAAAATACATTTATATAAAGAGAAAGAAATATCATAAATAAGCTATCAAAATATTTCAAAATAGAAGATTACATCCAATCCCACAATGGTTCTAGCTACTCATGTTAGGTATTACAAAATAATGAAAGGAGAAAAGAGAGATAAAATCCTGATTCTCCAAATCTTCTTTGCCCTAAATCTCTTTTTTATGCTATGTTCCCTAATCTCCTCGTTATGCTTCTCCCTCTAATTCACCTTGTTTAAACTGGAATAAATGAATTTTCGCTCAACCTAAAGTGTCTTATTTAAGCAAAAACAAGATAAAAGTTTTATTCTAGTACGCGTATTCTCGCTTAAGTGAGAATACATCGTTTAAGCGAGAATTGGTTTAGATGTCATATGCCTTCCACTTCAATAAGCTCTAGAGATCAAAAGTTAAGCAAAAAGGGAGTAAGCATGAATCTCTATCTCAATTGTTAAGTTAATTAAGTTAACAAACTTAAATTTCTATGATTAAAGAGAGAAAGGACATTCAAATTTATAACTTTGGACCAATAAAGTACTCAAACTAATGTAAATAATAACTCAAAAAATAGGTACTTATCATCATGTAATAATATTTTTTTTTCCTTAACTAGCGCACCTCCAATAGTTATGCAAACGCAACAAAAAAAAAACATAAATAGCTTATAAATTTGTTAATTTAATAATCAATTAAAAGAGAAAAACTAAGTTTAGTTCACTTAGTTCATTGTTTCATTTTATCCTATAGTTCAATTAACTACATATGGCATAATCGTCTATAATTCAATAAAGTATGATATTTAAGAATGATCAATTTTAAATATATAAATATAAACACACTAAAGCAAAATCAACATAAAAAGAAAATCATAATTATCATTACACACAAAAATCACATAAAGTATACAAAGGATCTACTATAACCGTAGTTATGAATTTAATTACTCATAATGAAATAGGAAAAAAAATAATTGTAAAGAAAGCCATAATCATTCAAAAAGACACAAACCAAAGAAATCTCAAAGAAAAAGAGATGAAGAGAGTTCTTATTTGTAAAAGCACTCTCAATCACTTACTCAGTCTTCGAAAAGGTTTTTTTTTATCTTCACCAATGATCTCTACTCTTCAAATACCTCCAAAAGTCATCAAAAGTTAACTAAGAGAAAGTCTCCAAGTGTTAAGGGGTTGAAGTATTTCAGTTTTTAAAAGTGCTCTCGTATCTATCATGTAAAGCCCTTTATATAAGGTGTAGAATGTAAGAAAAAAAAATAATTTGACATCTAAAAGATATATTTTATCTCTAACAAAAGATATAGCTTATTTATATAATTATATATGATTTTCTATTACCAAATTCAAAGTTCAAATTCTTTCTCGTAGTTTCTTGACAATCTCTTAATTGGTTGACCCAGGAGAGAAGCACAACGGTTTATACTCTTTAGCATGTGATCACAAAGTATTTCCAAACTAATTGTTAAGTAAGGTCATGCTTCTTGATAAGCATGACCTTAGTTTTCATAAATTTTTCTTCAATTGTGACCAATACTTTATCAATTCATTGGTAATTTTATGATGCTAAATTGTTACAAATAATAGTAAAATCAATATAAAATCCTCATTAAATACGAGTCAAGTATATCCAAAATATACACTTATCACGCTCTGTCGTAACTTCAACATAACCTATGCTTAATCAAGGTGTCTTTTTTGTCTTAAGTGTGCCAACCTCTTTGATTAGGGAATGCTAATTGATCATACTGCGTGCTAAAATATAAAGGAATTTTTGTCCAGTGCATATTCTATGCTCAAGCATTAGGAACTTTCTATTCAAGGTGTGCCTAATGGGAGCACACCGATGTCAACTTTAACAAAGTCAAATAAAAGAAATTTTTGAGTTGTTTTTTAGAGAAACTTTATTGTTTTTGAATTGATAATTTCTTTGGGCAACTTGATCTCACTCTTTTTGCCTTATATGCCAAAAAAAGCCCTAAACTTTTTATAAAGATATTTTTTTTTCTTTCAATGCTATTCCATTTCATTCTCTATTATGAGTGTCATCTTTGTAATATCTAACATTCCCTATCACAGAGCAATGTTCTCCCAATAAAAATCACTCGTGAGGTTTTTCTTTCTTTTTCATTTAGAATCGTCAATATATATTTTTTAGTTTCTTGTGCTTCGAATACTATAATTGTGTAACTAAACATCATTTGTCATGGGACTATGGTAGATACATGTGATGTAACTTTTTTGTGTTAGAAAAAATTAAATAAATTAAGATTTTTTTGTGGCTTATGTGAAATATAATATGAACTTATATGTGATTTAATAAAATAAAAGGACTTATTAGTTATTACAAGAAGTTAATTTTTTAAACCTATATAAAACTAACGATAACTAACTTGATAGGAGTAAGTACATAGATGTGTGAAAAAAAGCAGAGGCAAATTGAGTAAAATGAGATTAATAATTCTAAGATAAGATCTTTATAATGTAGTAGTTTTCTAGAATTATGAACCCTCAGTAAAACTGCAACTTCCATGTGGTATCAAAGCTTTAGGTGTATGATTCTTCATAAATAGTATTTTTCTCCCAATTTTTATGAACTTGGAATTTGAAAAAAAAAATTAAGATATATGAGTATATGTTACAAATTATGTATTATTTTTTCTCACTAAATTAAAATTTCTATCACAAATAAGGTTAAGAGTTTTTGGCAAAAAAAAAGCTTAATAATTCTAAGCGTTGAAAATCAATTGATTGAACGATACATTTTTTTAGTTTTGTATTAGTAGAGTTAAAGATGTGCACTATTATGTTGGTCACTGTAAGCAACTATTTGACCAAGAATAGTTTTTGTTAGAGGTAAGTGTATGATAAATTTTTTAATTACCAAAGTGGTCAAATTTGAAAGTTTTGCTTAGAATGACAATGGATGAAAATTTACTTGTGTAGTTCATTCTAAACTCATTATTGTATGAGTATATTCTTTTTCAAGTTAACTGTAATACCATAAAAGATTAATGAACTATGCATGAATTGCACAATATGTTAGTTTAGAAAAAAAACCAAACTTAAGACTTAAGGAAACCACTCTATTCATTATGCAAATAACTTGGGAGCTAGAAGGAAAATTGGTGAGAAACACAGAAAAGGTAAAAGATCATTCAAGATTGGCGAGTCCTTTACTAAAATTTAGAATAAAAGATAACCATTGACATTTCTGTGGAATATCTCGACATTTCCAAAAGAATTATCCAAAATGAAGCTTGGTAACTTGAACTATACCCCGAATGAGAAGTTTTTCTTCATAGGGAATAGAGTGAAGGTTCTAATGAAAGCTACTATAATTCATTGTTTAATTCTTAACACTGGATTTCATATAGACTTTTTTGAAACCTTTTATGTACCTAGCATTTTTAGGAATTTAGTTTCTTTGTCTAAACTTATTGTTGTTGGATACTCTTTTAAGTTTGAGAATGATTTTTCAGTTTGTACAAGCATACTTGTATGATTGGATCTAGTACACTTTTTACTGGCTTATATAAATTGAATATTGACAATTTATAGTTGAAACCTGTATGACCTTGCATCAAAATATTGGTACTAAATGTAGTTTAGTAAATAAGTATTCTATTTACTTGTAGCATAAGTGCTTTGGACACATTTTTAAAATTAATCATGCAGTTATAGTTTATAATTATCTTAATTTAAAATTAAAAAAATGTCTTTCCTTCCTTTTCTTTCCAAAAACTCCCTATCAAATATACTCTTAGATGAGTAGATTGTCATCATTACATGATCATTGAATAAATGGTAATAATTGATTAAATAATTGGTAATTACATTAGCATAATAGCTTAAAATTGAATTAGAATATATCTAGATAGTTGTAAGAAGAAACTAAAGCTTCACGCTTAATTACATTAGCATATGATTTCTCTTTTTTTTTTTTATCAATTTACTTCAATTTTTATTACTTTGAAGTCAAATACCCTATTTAATTGCATTATTTAACATTTAAAAAATATTACTAATGTGCTTTGTAAGTATTGTCTCTGTGAAAATAATACTAAAACGGTTAAAAATATTTTTTTTGTTATAATTGGCGTGTATACTTTACTCATTGGTTGAAAACTTTTTAAAATGTTTAAAATCTATAATAGTTAGGTAAGTTGCATTGAAGATAGGTTAATTGGCCCAAAAAAATTAAGAGCTAGGTTGATTTAGGACAGTTAAGAGTAACATGTGATAAATTTTAATATTATCTCAAATTTTGATGGTGCCTAACTTAACCTTAAAAGTTAGCTCATGCAATGACTTTTATAAACTCCACTTTAATTATATTTGTAGTTAATTTAAAATTTTAACAAGATTAAAAACCATTTATGTGCTTATAGAGTCGTACAATAATAATACACCCATTAAAGTAACTATCTATATAGTATCTCATTAGATACAAAAGTAAAACTAATTAAGTAAGGATTGTATGTGATTTTGGACTTGTAAACTATTGTTTACCTTTGAATACTTATTTAAGCTCAATAATCCACTTCATCTCATCTTTTATTAAACCCATTTGTAATTTTGTAAGAATAGTATAAAGTTGTTGTGACACTGCTCGAATACCACCATCCTTATATGATACCCTACAAAAATTAAAATAATTATATTAATTATCAATTCAATTTGTCATTTCTAGTATTTTAAACCAAAAAAAATTTCATTTGATGTTAACTCATCTCTAAGCATTTTGTGCATTAAATGGGTTTATAATAAAATATATAATTGTTAAACTAATTGTTAATGCACTAAATAAAAATTATCTTTGATAACGATTAAAACTTACCTCCTGCTAAAATAAGTGACACTGCATACAGGTGATATAATTATAGCTGTCCCTGTGCAAAAGACCTCATCAGCTTCTAACAATTCATCCACTGAAATTAATCGTTCCTCAACCTACACAAATAGGTGGCACTTGAGAAAATGATAAATTAATAATAAATTTGTGTACTTACAGTTGATACAAATAACAAGTCGCAAAGTGCAAGGTAACTTAATAATTTAAAGCAACATTATCTTTAAATTAAATAAAACAAAATCCTGTTATATTCGTAATTAAGAATCAAGATAAAAAACTTAAGAAACACTTAAAAATGTTGCGAAAGATTTGAAAGGTTTACAAGTCTATTTTACATAGTTAGAAATTAAAAGATAATATTGTTACAAATTTTGTTAGTTGAGTGAGTTAATCTTATTTTCTTTAGATTATTTTGTTATCAATATTTGTTTGAGTTTTGTATAACTTCAAAATTTAACTTTATTTATCAAACATTATCAAAATATTCTCGTAAAAGAAAGAAAGAAGGAATAATCTAAATGATATAAATAAAAAAAGGTGTAGAGAATTATAGGTCATAAGTTTTTGACTTTATATTTTGTAGTACATGATAAATGCATAAGAGACATTACCATTAACATCTACAATATTGTAAGAAGATCTATATTCAAGTACAAACAAAAACACTAAGTATAATATTTTTATCTACAAGTTTGCTTAGATCATGGAATTCGGATTAAACATGGAAAATCTTTGAGCAAGCTATTTCACATTTTATGCTCCCAAGAGAAATTTGTATTTACCTTTCATCTAATAGGTTCACTAAAAACTTGGATTACTCCTTATATCTAAAAATTATCCAACACTAAAAAATGTGTACAACAACATTTTTTTAATAGAAAAATTTAAGCTTTTTTACTTCCAATTTTTAAAGTCTAATCAAGCTTTATTACAATTAACATTTCTACACTCACTTGTAGTTTTATCAAATAGATAGTTTTTTTGTTTTTTTTCCCTTAATCAATTCAAATTTGTATTCTTTTATAGCTGGATACATAAGATATAAATAGGTACAATATTAACAAATTCCTATAATTGTAACAAACTATACAAAAAAAAATTCAAAATTATAAATAACAAAACTATCTAACACCAACTTGATTGATTTATCTCATCAACACTTATAATAATATATTTTATTTTTAAACTTTCAAATAAAAAATTTTCATCATATGCATGATATTTGCAAATTACTAACATCCATTATGTCAAGCAAATCAACATTCTCATAAAGATTGTCATTATACTTGTTATTCTTTTTTAAAGCACTGAAGTCGGTGATAAAGGAAATTGTTACTATCCAGCGAAATTTTTTATGGAAAAGTGTTAAGGATGGATCCAAAATTCCCTGGGTGAAATGAAAAACAGTTTGTAGACTGCGAAAGAATGGTGGCTTAGGCATTAAGAATGTGTAATGGTTTAACTGGACGTTTCTTGGTAAATGGTTGTGGCGATGTGTTAATTGTTCTAGTTTATTATCGGTGCGGGTGTTGGAAGCTAGATATAGCAGACTAGCTTCTGCTATTCAGCATCCATTAGTCCACAACATATATTCTTTGTAGTGGCGTGATTTGGCAAAGGGTATTCATCAAGGAAATTCATGGTTGGATGAGAAGTTGGATAGGAATGTAGAGACAAGTTTGCACATTTTTTTTTGGAGAGATAAGTGGGTAGGTGGAGTGCGATTGTGTCAGGCATTTTCGTGATTATTTGCAGTAGCGAGGAATGCTGAATCTTGTATATTGGAGAATAGTTTTTATGATGGCACTAGATGGGTTTGGGATGTCAGTTGGCGAAGATAACTCTTTCAACATGAGAGTTCAAACTTTAATTTTTTGTGGAGTTTCTATTAAAGTGCAACAAGAAGATAAATGTGTATGGAAGGCGGATTCTTGAGGTTGTTATTCAGTGCAATCTACGCATTCATAACTATTTAAACTTTTTGGTGGTCCTAATAGTGTAAATCAATGTACGGCAGATGCCTTGCAAAGGTTATGAAAAGGAAAGGTCCCCTTAAGTGTCTAGTATTTTCTTGACAATTGTTTTTTAATGTACTTCCTTGTAAAAGTTTACTGATTGATCGTGGTGTTCAAATTGATAATATAACTTGTTGCTTCTGTCATAATTTGGAGGGAACTTCCAACTCATTTGTTTTTAATGTGCTCAGTTTCATCTTAAATATGGTATTTTACGGTGCGTTGGCTTGGATTCTCACTAGTTTTGCCTTTAGATTTATTGACTCACTTGCTTTCTTGGGTTGGTGTTGGCTGTAGTAAAAGAGAAGTGATATGTTTATTAATTGTTTGGGTGAGTACAATGTAGTCTTTGTGGTTACATAGAAATAGAATAGTATTTTTCAATAGTGTTTTGAATGATAAGGAAGTCATAGATTCTATTATTTTGATGTCTTGAAAATTACTATCACTTGTTAGTAAGAGAAAAGCTATTTTGTTATCAGATTGGTATCTGAACCCACGAAATTGCTTCCGTCTTAACTTGATATAAGTATATTTCTAGTTTTGTTTTTCTGAATAAGTATTAGTTTTTTTTTCTCTATGTATATGAGTTTTGAGTTTTCCTTAAACTCTCTCTAATAATATATATTTAACAAAAAAAAAATTCTCATAAAGATTATTCCTCATTATATATTTTTAAGTATTTTACATTGACAACTTCTTAAAATGTATATCTTACAACTAAGTCCTAATCTTCATAACTTGAAATATTAGGAAAATTAATTAGACAAGACAATATTTGAATTGTAGTATTATACATTGATTTCAACAAGGTCTAAACTTTTTAACCATACCTTTCATTCATTACTCTCATTACTAAATTTTTGCAAATTGAATTTGAGAAGAATAACTTACTGAAAATTACAAAAAAAATCCATCAATCATATCTTAATAGAAATTTTATTACCTGAAATCCATGCATTCGTGCAATGCTAATTATACTTTTTCGAGTAATTCCAGGTAGGACAGTCTTGCTAACAATAGGACTTAAAATAACATTATCCTACAATAAAATGAAAAAAAAAAGGCCAGAATAATGAAATAAGTTCAAGTCAAGTATTATTCTAAAGCAATAAATATCATTCCAAATGACAATAATTTTGAAATTATGACTAAATGTTTCAAATAGTTTTATAAATAATATTAAAATTTTCATTTGAGAAAAGTAAAAATATGAGAGACAAATATAAGATAGTTAGAGGATTCTAATTAATAGTAGCAAAATTAGTTATAACTTGTGATCACAAAATACCAATTAATTGAAGAAAGTCACGTCATAGCTTCGCATGCATAACAATTAGTCCATAAAGCAAGTGGTGGGGCTTATTTAGAAAATTTATAAAAATATGTAAGTAGGCATCTATGATGATTATGATTAAGTTATTAATTTAACTACCTTTTATTAAATAAAGATAAAATGAGACAATTTTTTTTTATGCATGTAAGCATAATATAAAATGCAAATTGATTCTTGATGCATAATACCTTAACAACAAAAATGTTACAAGACGAACACTCTTCCAAATATTTGTTGTACACACAATCCAAGTATAAAACATCAGAATAGCCATGGGCCTTTGCTGCAGATTGAGCTTTTAAAACCTACAAAAGGATAATTTTGTATAGACATAAATATAAAGAAAAAGGAAAACATTAAAAGCAAGGTAAAAAGCATTCAAGTCTATAAATAAAAATTTTAAAGATATCCACAAAGATTACTTATCCAATTGCAATTAAATAACTGTTATAAAGATAAGTTATGTCAATCTAAAGTTAGAATATTTCACGAGAAGAGAAAATAGAAGACATTGTAGCATGAAAAAAATTAGTTTTATCCGTTTTTTAGAAAATAATTAGAAAATAAAGGTTATGCTTATTGCTAAGTCAAAACGTTATGAGTTATTTTTCAAAATTAAGTCTAATTATGTAAAGAGTCAAATGATTACCATTATATTTTTACTTCATTTACGTGTAGTACTAATGGCAATGAGTAACAATTATGTCTAACAGTAAAAATGCTACTCTATATTTTATATAATTAAATAATCACTTTCATGTATCACTTATGATGAAAGTAATAGAAATTATCCTTTCTCTTTCTCTAACAAAAAGGTATATGTGCTTAAAGTTTGATCTAGAGTGAAAGCTGAGAGATAATAAGTAATGGCTTAATTAAATTTTAATTATTTCATTTTATTAGTAAAAATTATGCTAAATATTTTTGTTGTGTGAAAATTTTTAAGTAAGTTCTTAAAATGTTTGAGAGGTTATAAAAAGCTTTATTACAACAATATGAAAGAGTTTATAAAACACAAAACAGAAGGATCAAGCAACACTTGACTTTATCCATCAACAATATGCATAATTTTTTAATCTTGACATATGAAAGAATTTGACACTATTTTTAATTTTGTATATAAAGTGGTGATTTTCAACCAAATAAATGGTTATAAAGAATAGGTAGAGAAAGTTCGTACAGTAAAAAATATTTTTTGTTTTTTAAATACAAAATTTGATTACTTGATTTGTGCAATTGAATGATGAAAATATTTTTAAACTAAATGTTTGTGGACCAATTAATGAATTTCCTTCAAGCCTATGAAAGATAAGAGTTAAAAGAATAAAAGAAACTCTTAAAGTAGATATTTAAAACTAAAGTCTCTTGCAAAGAAAATAGAAGGAAATAAATATCTACGAGGATGTGGTCATCCTAGCCAACAAGAAAAGGAAGAAATTATGATGATTTTCACAATAGTAAAATAAGTAACAAATCTAGTAAAAGTGATTAAAAAAAACAAAAGTGATAAGGCCAATAATGGTAAAAAAAATTAATAAAAGAAAGTATAATAAATTAATGTAAAATTTTTAATTGTCATGAACATCATCTAATACTTGGAAGTTTAGAACAAATATTAAAGAGAAGATTAATCTTATTTATGACATATAAAAAAAATTAAAATTTATTGTTAACGTTTAATAATAATGAAAAGAAAAAAATTCTCACAGTTTAGGGGAAGAAGATAGAAGAATATATTCTTTGGAGATTTTATATTTAAAAAAAAATGGTTCTCATAAATTAATTATAAATGTTTATTATGTTTTAAAAAGTAAGATATTGAGTATGGAATAACTCGTTGAAAATGATATAAAATTTATATAAAAATTATTGTTTATGCCTTGGTTATTAAATTTCTAATTTGATCTTTCAAAGTGATTATCTTCAAAATGAAAAAGATAGATATATTTATTTTGAAATAAAACTAATGATGTTAAATACTTGAAGGCTAACATAAAAGATGAATCATGAACACCTAAATTTTAGAGTTGTCAAGGTTATAGAAAATAAGAAGATGGCGAAAGGATATGTCTTCTATCAATTATTTCAATTAATTAAGTAAAGCATTTCACCTTAACACATATACAAGGAGAAGTTTTTCTAAAGAAAGTGACTCAAGACTAAAAAGATCTCTAAAACTTGACATAATAAATGTGTATGACTTTATCACTTTCGTCCTCTGATAAAATATATAATTCTTATTCTTTATTTGTGATTTTAGTAAAAAAAAAAAAAAAACTTAAGCTTATTTTCTAAAACAAAGATTTGAAATATTTATAACTTTTAAAAATTTTAAAATTTTAATGAAAAAAGTAATTGTGTGATGAAAGTCATAAAATATGATAGAGATAAAAAATTTATATTAAAAAATATAATGAATTTTATAAAAATATGAGATTTGTATGGTTTCTAAATTGCATTAAGAAATTAAAGTAACGTAGATAAAAAAAATAGAAATATTCATACTATGACAAGATGTAGTTTAGGAACTAAAAATATGTTTAAAAATTTTTAAATCAAAGTTGATTATTTTAGTATCGTATTGCTTGTGTTCATGTATCAAACTGCGAAAGCTTAAGAGATAATCAAAGAATATGTTTATTGACTATGTACAAGATAAAAAGGCTATAAGATGTACTATTTAAATAATGCTAAGACAATTATAAGTTAAAATGAGATTGTGGTCGATAGTTTCCTTTAGAAAAATACATTCCTAGGAAATGTATTTTCCTTTGACTAAGCTACATTTTTACTTTAAAGAGTCTAATCCTATATTTTTTGGACAAGTCAAAGAATTGGATGAGGAGATTTCTGTGGGATTGTTCATCTTTTGAGAAAAGTATTACAAAGGATTTCAAAATTAAAATGCATCTAGATCTTCAAGCTTTTAAGCTAAAAAGAACTAATTTTATTATGAAGCATATCAAAGAACACCATAATATGATTCGTAATTTGCTTTCCAAACCAAGAAAATCAATATTTGTCATTATCTATTTTGCACCTTTTTCCTCACATCCTTATGACACTTCCTTTGCAAGATTTTGCTACTGTTAAAAAAATATTTTTTTCTAAAAGTAAATCAGTTTTTCCAATCCAGTTTAACTCAGAATTTGCTAGATCATGTCTTTTATTTCATGCCCAAAATGCTTGAACAAATTTCAAACCGAATACAACAATATTTTGTTAGAATGATTTTATGTCTGTAATAATTTTATTATGATTGGTGTAGTTTGATTTTTAGCATCCTCTTTTGTCTATAAATGGAGAATGAGTTTATGTAATTAATTTGGTGTCCTTCGAATGAGTTTATGTATTTAATTTGGTGTCCTTCTAAGTTATTTTCTTTTAAAAATGTTGGTTTGCACAATCCTTACAATAGGATAATATTCATATGAAATATCATGATTACGAGAAAAATGCATGTGATTTGCTTAACAAGTATTTATGACATGCAAGGCTCTTGGTTAGACTGAATATCGGAGCGTAAAAGTCTCTATTGAAAAAAGGGATAAATTGTATAAACATCATTAACAAAGTAAACTTAGATCTTTGATCATGCAATCATATGTTATCCTTGTACATCTACAAAAATCAATATTTTTTAATTCTCTCCCTCTCTCTCTCTCTCTCTCTCTATATATATATATATATATATATATATATATATGTATATGTATATGTATATGTATATGTATAAGTGAAGAGAGAGAAGAACAGTTTCTGATTTATATGGGAAAAAATTGAGGAAAACTTCGGTCTAAAAAGAGCAGATCATATACATTTTAAGGCAAACAGAACATAGCACCTGGAAAGCAAATTTTAGCAGGCAAGAAAGAGAAAAGAGAAGGACATGCAAGGATAGCTTACTGCAGCATAGTTTCCTATGGTTTTTACACCTCCCGTGCCCCCAGGAGTCGCACGATGTAATTCATTCTCAACAACCAAATTGATTGCTGTCAAACCTTCCTGTCATGACAATGTTAACTATAAACTTTTGAAGGGTTATCGTATCTTTAAAAATGCAACAAAAATATACTAGACAAAGAAGAAAACCAATTTGTTTATGTAATAATAGTAATAATAATACCAGAAATAATAAATTGCAAATGTAGAGAATAACTTATGCACACAGGATTATTTTAGTCTGGTCTCGTTATGTTCTCGCAAAGGGTGGGATAAACTAGCTGTTAGTTTCTGGAGTTGAAATTTAGTTGCTGATCAATTAAATCATCATTGTAACCTATACAAGGATACTTTGTACTCAAATTAATTACATCATGAGAAACACTTGTCTTCTATAATTCACACAACTCTCTTCTTTCTCTCAACCTTTCTCTTGCTTTTTTGTTTAATCTTTACTGCTCAGATACTTTACGTCCTAATGAATCAAAGAAATAAAAGAAAAACATTCTGGGACCCTATATGACTTCTACAAATTTTTCTTCACCTTTTCAAACTACAAACACGCCCATTATAAGTCTCATTAACAAAACAATACATTTTTTTTCCTGATGTTACATACATTTTTGTAATCTTCACAACTTCCTAAGTCATTATTTGTTAGTTACATCATGAAGAACGATAATATAAACATAAAAGTGCCATATTTCAAATAAGCAATAAATATCACATACCTTGAAATAGTTTCCAACAGGTGAAACATATATTAGAAAGGTGTACTCCGGAGCAGGTGCAACAGTGAGAATAGCTCCGCTAGCTATTAGCAATGGTCTGATATACAAGGAACCTTGACCGTGAGGGGGAACCTACAATAAATTTTTCACAAGTGAATCTGTATCCAGTACAACTATAACATTTTATATGGTAATGATAATGCTCTCTACACTACCCAACGTTTGTTAGCTAAAACAGTGGTTTTTATTGCTTCCACAAACTGCTCCACAGTAGGTGATGGCATGCACATTCGTTCTGCACCCATCATCATCCTCATAGCATTTTCTTCTGGGCGAAAGAGAAGTATGTTCCCATCTTTATTACGGTAAGCTTTCAAACCTTCCAATAGTCCCTACGGTTGCCAAGAAGAGAGAGACATTCTTTACTAAATAAATATAGGATACAATTTACATGGAAAGGACACTCTAGTAACTAGACTTCAATTCTTGATCATTATTCGTGTTAGACCATGTTTGATTATTGCAACTTTATTAGCTTCTTAAATTTTCCTTAATCCTTAGTCACAGCCAACTAAAGCAGAAAAATTAAATTACAAACATTCATTGAAGATGTGAATCAGAACTTCCTGATTAGAATCACATCCAATGTGAGATCCTGGCAAACACAAACTAACGGATTTGAAGAAAGGTATTGTTAAAATGGATTGGAATTCTTCAAATTACTAGATTCAGATACATTATTACATTACATGCAAGTGTGCATATATGTGTGTATGTATGTAAGTGTTATACAACTAAACCAAATCCTAATATCAGTCACCCCAGTTCTTTATTTTCTAAAATTAAAAAGCTCTGGTCCTTGTCCTGATGAAAGAGACATGCCACTTACACGTGAACATGTGCCACTATTGGTCTATTGCAAAATATAATAACAAGCAAAACACACAGAAACCACACTATCAGAACAACTAAAAGTATTTTCCTTCAACAGATTCAAATGTGAAGTAATAAAATACATCAAAAGTAAATCCACCAAGAGAATTATGAGAAAACATGAGTTTAAATGTTGAAATTAAAATTTTCTCGGCAAAGGCTTGTATTGGGAACTTGATACCTTAATTACGGATACATAGGATTTAGTATAAACATTCAATGATTTAATTACCTGCCCGTAATTCAAAACTCCAGCACAGGGGCTCAATTCAATGTTCCCAAAACGCATTAGTTCACCATTAGAGAAGCTTCCACCTTGTGGACACTTCATGATATACATACAATCAGTGGGTTGGAGACCAAATCCGAGGTTGTCCCACTCTACCCGAGCTAGTTCATTTGTTTCACTGCCGCATTCGCAAAAGCATTGTGAGATACTAAATCAAGACAAATGCGTGAGTGGAAAGACAACTTAAAATAAATGAAAAGGGTTTGGATGCTCTTCTCTAAAACAGGATATCATCACTTGACACTATCTTTTTAATAATATCTTTTCTTAGACAACATGACCATCTCATATCATAAAAAAGAAAGAAGAGAGCATTCAAATCTAAATAAGTTTCCAACATTCAGAAGCAGGGTACATAACTTCAATATTTAAAGACCAGATCTTGCAAACCAGTACATGATGTTAGTTAAGAAATGAAAACTAAATTTAGTTAGAATTTAAATTAAAACATATTATAAATTACAAAAAAAAAAGTATTATTAATAATATTTTCTGACATTTTGTTCCTTAACTAATACAATGATTAGCATTTACCTCCAAGATAATTTATTTTTATTAATTAAAAAAATTGCTTATTTCTTTTAAAACAAATAATTGTTCTCTAAAGTTGAGCTAAACCTCAAATATGTGGAAAACTCGGCAATGGTTACGAGATTTAAGACTATGATTTGGGACATATATCTGAAATTGTTTTGTGCTTCGGAGTCCTTAGAATAAAAGAAAAAAAAAGGGACCTGTGGGCATGAGATGCAGTGCCGGCACATAGCCTGGGAGGTGAAGCAGTTCGCAGAACACGAAGAGAGGAAAGAGTGGCTTTGGGGAATGACTTCAAGTTAGAGAAAAGAAGACACGTGTGGTGTGAGGGGAAGATCGTGCAACAATGTTGAATGCCTGGTCGGATAATGAGGCTGTTCTCCATTTCTATGTCTCTTCTTCAAGAATTATAGAACAGAGGAGGTTGTGCAGTTCACGTGTGTTTGTGTTCTCAATTCTACAATCTTCTCTGTTTCATTATCTTCTACTTGTATTGTAGCAGCCATTAGTGCTCAGCGATCAGTTCATTGAATGTTAATGCTTCATGACTCACGCGTGTCATGCCTTTCTATTTTTTTATATGTTAACTCTATCCAATCTTAATTATTATTATTGCTAAATACTAAATAAAGAAAATTATTGAACAGGATATCTTATCCAAAAATAATTATGGCATCATTAACTATTAATCATTAATATAGACCATCCAAAGATGAATACTTATCATTCATGTCATAATCTTCGTGTTCTTATCAAATCATCTGAAATGAATAATAATTGTTCATATGTAATAAATGTTAGACTGTTGATCATTCAATTATTATTATTCGTACAAAACTGAAGTTCAGTGTTTATAATATTGGTACTGTTCTCTAAATTTTAATACCCATTTTCCTTGTTTTTCACCGCTCTAAAATAAGTCATAATTATTCGTTGGGTAGTGACAGATTGATTATAATTGACCAACCAGCGTCCAGATAATCATTTGACATTAACAGTGAGTTTAACGTCGGGTAAAATTAAACCAACGCCATTTTTTTTTTTGTAAAATTAAAATTATATATTTTAATAAAATTAACTTTTTAATCTAATAAGCTTATTAGAATCAAGAGTAAATTGAGTCTCACATAAAATGAAATATAAATAAATTAAAGGTTTATAAAGAGATAAATTCATGTATCTATGGCCTTAAAATTTTAGAGTTAAGTTGTGATGTATTACTCATTGAAAAACTTCTTACATAATATTTCTCTAACCCAACAATGGTATCAAAGTTAGGTTGATTGATCTAAGGTGACAAACTCAGATGAATAGATGAGCCGCAATTAAGAGAGTCGATGGTATGAACCCATGGTCAATGGGTGGAGGGTGTGAAGCAGTCCAAAAAATATTATTGAGTGGACGACGGTCCATTCATTGAAATTTATAAAGAGATAGACTCATATATCTATAGCCATAAGATTTTAAAGTTACGTTATGTTATCCTATTCATTGAAATGTTCCTTGCCTAATATTTTCTCAGCCCAATAAAACTATATGACTCTTAAATGATCCTTGGAATTAACTTTTTTTTTTTTTTTATGTCATGGAACTTTCTTCATATTTCAGCAATTTTTTTTTCTTTCACTTTATACCATTACACGTACATAAATTGTATACAGAGATAAGATTTTCTTTTTATTTCCTTGTTCATGTAGAAATTTTAAGATAAAATTAATTTTTTTTTCATATATGAAAATTATAATAAATAAATTATTTATACTAGTTGAGTAGTTCAAAGGTAAAATATATTATCAATAAAAGATATATTAAAAAATTACTAAATTTTAACAAAATAATTGACTTTATTGATTTATGTAAACTTTTTTTTCCCTAAAAGATAAATAAAACAAAAGGTAGTATTATTTTGTCTTGTCTGGTAAACAAAAATAAGTCAAAAAAAATTATAAAATGTAAAGGGAGCATTTGGTAGGACAATTATTTCAAAATTTTCAAAAATCTTAAGTTAAAAATGTGAGATTTAAATATGAATATTTAAAAGAATATCTTCATAAACTAGCATTCTCAAGAAATTTTTTTTTTCTCTTTAAGTTTTTCAAGAAAACATTCCTACATATAGTGATAGATCTCAAAGTTTCATGATTTTTTTTATATAATATAAAGGCTTAATTGCACTTTTCATTCCTATATTTTAACATATGTGTAATTTTGATCCACTTTTGAGCCTCTAGTTTTTTAATATTTAATTATTTTATGTATTTTTTATTTATAAAATTACATAAATCAATGATATAATATTTTATATTTATGAAATTATTTGGAAAATACTAATATATCATTGATTTATGCATATTTATAAAGACAAAAATAAATAAAATAATAAAATAAATAAATATTTTATACATTTTATTTTTATGGCTAACTTTAAAAAATTGATTTCTTAACTTATAAAAGTGTTTTAACAAGTCCCTATTTTTTTTGTCAAGAATGTTAACTCGTAACTTTTTTTTAAATAAGACTTATTTAAAACATTTTTTAAGTTAAACTGAAATAAAAAAAAATAGAAAATTAAACCAAAATAAAATTAAGAGTTAGGGGACTAACTTAATAATTTAGCTTATTTTTATTTAAATATTTTATGCTTTTATTAAATTAATAAAATATGATATATTCATTACATCTTTATTAATTATTGGATAAAATTTTGGGATAGAGGACTTAATTTAATTGTTTTTTAAAAAAATAAAATAATTAAATGTAACCAATTAATACTAGAGAAACCAAAATTGCAAGGATATCAAAGTATAAAAATTAAAAATACAATTAAGCCTAATATAAAAATATAATTACACATCTCAATTCTCTTAATCCTATAGATTATATTATATATTCATTTTGTCATCCACTTTTCAAAATCCCTATTGTTAACTCACTGTTATAATAAAAAAATTATTTTAAAATAATTTTAATTAAAACTTACCAAACTTAAGAAATTATAAATTAATTATTTCATAAACTTGTTGTGTTGTCTTTAAATTTATTCTAATTATATTTGGCACAAGCATTGTTTATGTTATTATATATTGTAATCAACTCATTGTTACATTTAAACTTGATTAAATGTTATTTGTTATATTTTACAGTTTAAATATAAAATAAAATAACAGTTTCGTTAAAGTGTCGATAATAAATTCAAATAAAATATCTAAATACCATTAGAGTACGAAGATGGCTCAATACATACCCAAATTAATTATTACTCGAACAGATAAGTGCATTAAGGCATGGTAATTTTATAAAATGAGTTGATAGGAAATATTAGGAAAACCCAATTTAAATCAAATCAATTGTTCCCATTGAATATGATGTCAACGTAAGTTAATTCTACTTTTAACCATCAATCTACAATAAAACGTGTTTTTCAAAAAGAAAGAAAGAAATCTTGTTTGATTTCTTTTTGTTTGCTTTGCATTACATTCAACGTGCGAACTCCTAAATACTAAGGCGGTGACTTGTTAAAGAATCCAACCTTCATCAGCACAATATCAAGCACATAATACTAACGCATAATTAGAACCAGCCAAACAGGAACTTCAGATACATGTGATTCTGACTACCTTCATGTTTGTAGACGCAAAATTACTATTAATTGCTACACGATGACATTCAGCGCTGGGTCAAAAACTCAAATCTAGAGGGTTCCAAATGTCAAACAAAATCATACCAGAAAAACTCACTGAATCAGAAAACCAACATGTAAACTTTTGCCAGTAACGAACCCTTGGCTGCATCTCACTTCTCTACTATTTTTCTTTGGCTTCATTCTTTTTGGCGCACGTAACATTACTCCTTGACGAACTATGATATCAACAGATAATCACCCTCCCCCCCCCCCCCCCCCCAAATTGCAATTTGCAACCACATCCATGAAGCGCTAACACACAGCATACATCCCCTAGTTTACATACATACCCAGCTGCAAGTCACCAACAAATGAAGAGTCACTCCTTTGCCATCCTGCATTACAAGAGCACGAATCCGATCAACACAGTATATTTCAAGATGCGACATTTTCTTTAACAACGTCAACAGGAAATATGTTGAGAGGAATGTACGGCTAGCCAGTATTGACACACCCACCTCACACACTCCTAATATATACTTTGTCCTAACCACACGAATTATCAGTACCAATGCTCATATTCCTCATCTACAGTCCCTGGCATCAGTCAAACAATACCTGCATGAAGATCGAAGATCTGGGCAAAACTTAAGCAGAAAACAAAACAAAAGAAAGCAGTATATAAATTGAAAACAACTAGACTGGAAAAAGAAAAAAAAAACTGCAGTATATAGAAGTTAATTCTAAATCACTACCTAACACTAACAGTGCTCAGAAACTTGTCCATTGTTTCCTTTGGATATTTCTTCTGTGCTTCCCAATACACTAGAGGCACAAGGAAAAATATCTTCCTGTCTACTTTTAGCATTTGATTGATCAATCGTTTCTCCATGAAGATTGCATTGACCCACTCCCGATGTAGGATTCTGCAAATTATCTCTTGGTTCTTGATTTGGGATGGTGAGAGCATCAACTTTCTCAGAAGTCACTTCTGATACATGAATAACCTTATCAACCATTACTACACGAGTTTCTTCAGTAATCCCTAGTGCTTGATTTGATGGCATTAACTTTGGAACATCTAACACATCTGATTGGGTTGATATCACACTGAAAACAAAATCAATAAGCAACTTTCTAAAAATACGCTGCAGCTAGACTACTTATGAATATTGATAAATAGGCTATATGTTCAAAAATAAATTGATTTGGTGGACAAGTTTTACCAGCAGGGAGTGCCCTGGTCTAAAGGATTCTCATTTGTTTGATCTTCTGCTCTTGATTTCTTATTTTGACCCAGATCTACAAGTGGATCACCAGCTTTGTTAGTCAAGTTCCCCCTGCCTCTTTTCCGCCTGCCCACGGGATGTTCATCCGAAAATAAGAGAGCAGTTTTTCCATTCACGTCTTTAGTCTCAGATTCAAATTCATTTGTTCTGTTAGCATTTTCATCACGAGAGGGTACTTCAACTATTACTTTAGGTTCCTCACAAGCAAATCCCATTTGCTGTCCCTTACTAAAATTACCAAGTGGTTTGTCAATTTCCAAGTGCTCTTGCCCATTGCTAATGTTACCTGAATCAGATACCAGAGGAGAATCTACTTTTCTCATGAGCTGCGTCTCAGGAGAATTTCTGAAAATCATTTCTCTGCATCGTTTTATCCATGAGAAACGAACAGGGCTAGGAGGAGAAACAACAGATGACTTCTGCACAGTTGGAGTATCATCAAACCCTTTGTTGATGTTATCACCAGCTTGTGTTCGAGTTTGATGCTTCAAGTTCTTCCTTGCAGAGATTTTCTTTCGGTTAGATTCCATATCAGATTTAAGCATTTCATTGATAGCAATGTCATCAGAAACAGCTTTCAAATCATTTAACTTTTTCAATTCTTCACTCTGGGCATAAATTTCAATTCTATCAGCATGCAACAGTTCTCTCTGTTTTTGTAGTTTATCTCTTTGAACCTCAAGTTCCTCAATACAGTTAGTCAGTTCAGTCCATTCCCTATTTCTCCGTTCACGATCCAAATTTATCTCAGCCCGCTCAGTTTGAAGCCTTTTCATCTCCATGGAGACCTGTTCCAACTCATTTGCTGCCTTCTCCTTAAGAGCATTAATGTACTGGAGTTCAGTGATCTTTTCTTCCTCAAAAACCTTTTCTCTTTCCTTCAAATAACTTTCCACTTCTTCACGTCTCTTCTCAATGAGGTTATTCAGATCCTGCTTTTGCATCTCAATGTCCCGTAAGAAATCTGCTCGTTCTTTCTGCATCTTGCCAAACCATTCAGTATGTTCAAGTGCCATCTTGTTCATGAACTTTTCCCGTTCACTGGCAAGAAAGCCCAAATCTTGGGTGTACTGATTACGTAAATTTTCTTTCTCTTCTCTTAGCTGGTCACGCTCATTCTTAATAAAATTGGAAACTGCCTCCCTTTCCTTTGCTATGAATTCTGCTTCTTTCTGCAACTCTTCCTTTTTCTCATCAAGAAGCTCCCATTCAGCTTCAAACTTTGCCTTCTCAGCTTTCAGCTTATCTGCCTCAGTCAAAAGCTCCAACTTCTGAGATCTTACAAGATCAATCTCTTCCTTTAGCTTAACTTCCAAAATTGACAAGTCCCCTGTTTCACTTTTCATGGCCTCCAGTCTCTCTCTTTCAATATCAACTTGTTTTACTTTATTTTCCAGAGATGCCAAAGATTTCTGCAGCTCATGCTTTGCTTGGTCAATATCATCTTTCTCCTTTTGCAGAAGGGCTTTGTTTAATTCATACTCCTTATCAGTAGCACTTAACCTATGACCTTTTTCTTCAAGAGCACTTGACAAATGCACCAGCTCCTTCTCCTTCTCACTCAATGTCCTTGACATAACCTCCAATTCATGTTCCTTTTCCAGGATTTGATCCTCACGTTGTTTAAGATCAACCTCCTTCAATTCCCAAGCCCTTCTCTTCGCCTCAATTTCGTTTTCAACCAATTTGCGTTGCATTTGTAGCTCAACTTCCAAATTATGTTTTTTGGTTCTTAATGTGGCTTCCTGACCAGCAATAACTTTCTGAGTTTCATCCTACATTTTCCATCAGACAGAAATAAAAGAATAATGAAATAGAGAAAAAGATCAGAAATTAAGATGAAAAATAAACAATCGTGAGAGAACATACAGATTCTCTATTAGAAAGTTTCACTTGAAATTCAAGTAACTCTTGCTCTTTCTTGTTCAGCTCAGTTGTCCATTTAGTAAGTTCCTGTTTTCACAACATAAATCCACACATGAACAAGAAAAAATTAATAAATACTTAATACCAGTTTCATCCTGTGCCAACAGAGAAATTTCAAATATGAACCTCTTCTCGTTGTGTTAAGGTGGCCTCCATCAGCTTTAGGGAGGTTTTCTTGTCATGGAGAGTTTCATGTTCCTTTTCAATTTTCACCTTTGTCTCCTCCAGCTCTTTTTGAAGACGATTTAGTTCCTGAGCTCTAGTGAAAAGGTGATCCTCTCTCTGGTTGAGCAAGGCTTGTGATTGAAGTAATCTTTCCTGTTCTTGCTGCAAACCCTTTTGTCTTTCAGAAAGAGATTGCCTCTCAAGAATCATCTCCTTTTCTTTTTCATCACAACTATAAGAGGGGATAGGGGGTGGGTGAGAGAGAGAGAGAGAGATCGACTTAATTTCTGGAAAAAATGGAGCTATCAAAATTTCAATCATTGCAGGGAGACTAAAATCACATACACACCATATGGAACTATTTAAAAAAAAAAAAACTTCATCACATGTTCAGTTAATGTGTTACAAAATGTTAAAAAACAAAAGTACATTAACTGTCAGATGCAAAGCATCATTCATAACCTGGTCAATTGTATGATGTCGTACAAACAACAACCCAGCCTTACTCGAATTGTACGATGTCATACAATAAGTAATTATATTAAGTAGAAGAAAAATTAAGCCATAGAACCTGAAGCAATAAACAAAATTTGACCCATCAATTTCTTTCTCTTGAGGCTTTTCACATCATCTATAACTATGATATGTCTATAAGCATAAGAAATGCACAGGACTGATCAAAACCAGGTAACCAGCACAATGTCGAGTCACAACCTATTCTGAAGCTATGTGCTCGAGATTGCAAAAATGAATGAGTGAGATAGTAGTAAGTCAGCAGCAAAATCCAAACATGATTTATTATAAATATATAAGTAACATACTCTGACTTGAAAGATATGATTTGCCGCCTGAGGTTATCTTCACGTGCTTCAACATCACGAAGCTTTCGTTCTGCAAAACTGTTATATCGGTTAGCCTCTGCCTGCAATGATTCTGCAGCACGCACCTTGGCTTCAGCCTCTGTAGACTTTTTCTGTGCTTCATCTGTTAGCTGCCATGCTTCAGCAAATTTACTATCAGCTGCAACCTTTGTTTCAGCACATTCAGTACGCATCTCATGCAATGCCTTCTCAAGCTACAAAAAGCAATAAAAGATACTCTAGAAGTGTGAGCAAAACAAATATTTGCAAACGCTAGCTTATATGGTTTTCAGGGGATGAGAAGAAATATTCAATAAACTTACACTTGCAATGCATGCGTCTTTGACGCCAACTGTCTTCTTCAAGCTTTCTTCGCGTTTCCTTGCTTCAGTTAATGCAGATTTATTCATGGCTGAATCATGTTTATGCATTAACTCAGATGATTCAGCCAAGGCCTTCACTTGCTCATATTTGGAAGACAATTCCTTTTTCTCCAATATGAGAAGGCCCATGTGGTGCTGATGATCATATAGCTACAAAAAAATACAGGTTAGATACAAAGTGAAAGAGGGAGAGGAATAATTAATTTTGCTAGCACTAACAGCAGGTAGGTTTAACTGTATCTTATAAAAATGAAATACCCCATAATTATTTTTGTAGACCGTTCACTTGAAAATGAAACTCAATTGATGAGGAAAGGAGTTCGTTTCTGTGATAATAAACTAGTTCCCAGTACCAGCAAATTAAGCATCAATTCAAATTTCTCATCTGCTCATGTAAGTGATGGACGTTAACCAACCAAGCAGAAAAATTAATGGAAAACTCTTCAAACGACAAAAAAAATACAATGCAAAAGAGCAGAAATTCAGCAATCAATTAAAGAAACCAAGTTTTGTAACTCGTGATATGCACCAGGAATCCAGGATATACAGTCACTGGAGGAACATAAAAAAGATAAAAGTAATATTAAGTTGGTGGACAACCAAATGATTTTTGGCCTAATTAACAGCCCTGAATGACAAGAACCTTTCTAAACTCTGGGGCTACAAATAGAACAGAGATTTAAAACTTCAATTTGTTGGTCTTTGACAGGCATACCTGTGAGACTAATCCCCTAGGCCAGAGGAGGTGCTTAGGTAAATCCCTCCGCAAAAGGGAGACTATATAGGATTTACATAGTCCACTGCCACGGGAATAAAACAATGGTAATTTAAATTTGAAATTTGATACACTGCACTCCCAACAAGAACAACTAAGCCTTATTCCACTAGGAACTGCACTCTCAATGTATCATAATTAAATCCAAACTAAAACCATAATACATCATATTCTATAAGAGGGAAAATGGCTGTGGATCCACAGTTTCCCACCAATACACCAAAATTCCAAGCACTGACTTTTGCTTTTTATCCAATCACAGAATTACCAGGTGCTAATTCACTACAAATTACGTTTAAGGAACACGAATACAGGATCTAACCACTAAGCCCATACTTATCAAGCAAGTTCATAGTTGGACTGAGCCAATGAAGCAGCAACAGAATAAACAAGATACCATATGAAGCGATATCGAACATCAGGCTCATCATTAAAGTATTCTTATAGAAGATAAGCCATCTCACAGATTATTAATGAATATTACTTAAATTATCCAACCACAATCAATATCAAAAAGCCAATCAATCTAAAATCCCCGACCATAACAGTTTACCTAACTAGTTGTGAGCATTCATTCACTCACGTTTTACGCGATCAAGAAACTTGATTGCAATGCCTCTTCTGATTAACAGTTCCCCCAATTCAATTCACTCAGAAGCTCTCGAATCAAACAATTTGAAATTAAAAAAAAGAAAAAAGGAAATTACCAACCTCAGCTTCAAGCTTAGCGATATAAGAAACAAGCGCAGCCTTATCTTTGTGCTTAATTGATTCCTCGTCAAAGCCAGCGTCTTTGAGGCGCTTCCAGATCTGTTCATCGGTGAGAGGGCTTCTCAAAACCCTAGAACCAGGAGTAATAGACAAGGGTTTTGAAGAACGAGGAGTCGAAATCTCCATCTCCGACTCCGCAACCGGTTCTTCAAACTAAAACCTTTCGCTTCACTGATCGTTGCTCTGATTGTTAGACACTTTTCTACAGAGTTCTCCGTTAACTTCTGCTTATTCTTTTCTTTCCCTTTGCTTTTGGGAATATGTGCGGTGCATTCGCGTCTTTGACAGATTGAAGGTAGAAAAGAAAAGCACTTTACTA
The DNA here is from genome assembly GCA_024086825.1 of Abrus pulchellus subsp. cantoniensis. Taxonomy (NCBI): domain Eukaryota; kingdom Viridiplantae; phylum Streptophyta; class Magnoliopsida; order Fabales; family Fabaceae; genus Abrus; species Abrus pulchellus. The sequence goes on from CM044049.1 coordinate 32,415,242, forward strand.
CTCACACTGTATAGAGTTCCCAACTTTTCCTCCCGAAAGTGTTGCCAACGTGACGGATGTCAAACGACCCCGTTTTTTTAAATTGTAATTTTGGATTTTTTTAGATTCATTCGAACTCTACAGGTGCCTTTTACCTCAATCCATTGTCACCATCACCAACGAAAGGAAAGCGTAGATTCGCTATTTAAACTTCGATATTTTCTACCCAAAAAAATGACATTTTGTTTTTGGAGGAAGTATATTTTTATTTTAATCCTAAATCGTATTTTTATCGTCTTGTGTGTCAGTGAGTGAATAAATTAATATAATAATATCTCAGTCGATAGTACATCTTTTGACTTTGAGTTATTATAATAATATTATAGTAATACTCTAATTGGATAACTTTTCAAAATATTTCATGGGATTGATTTGTTTTTAAACTTTTTAAATTATCATAAGAAAATGAAATACAAAAAACTCACTAGCAATCATATTAATCATAAGTTGACTTTAAACGATGTAACTGCCAATCTTATACCAAAATTTTTATTATTTTTATCGGATATCTCTATATATAATTATAAAACAAATCCTTTGAGTTAGGATAGGCATTAAGTAAAATCTTTATAATAATAACTTGAAAATTCAAACCCTTAACATAAGTTTCTTTCTTTTTTATATTTTTGCTTCTTCTCTTTTTAATAAGGATGGCTATTGTTTTTGTATGAAATGGGCCTTACGCCTGAGGCCCAAAATTAAGGAAAAAAAATGAGAAGGAAAGAAAAGCCACAAGCGAAACATATCCTCATTTGTTAACAAGAATAAGAACGTTCATTCTGGACGATTGATAGCCAAGAATCTGCTGGAACTTCATTCTCGTTCGTTCTTTATTTAGCCAAACTGTTGTTTGTCAGTTAGTCAGTGCACACATTACTTCTCTGCCATGTGCCACCAAGAATATTATCCACTCTTTGTGAGGCCAAAATTTTAACCACCCAACTAGTTTGTTTTTTTTTTAATGCTCTCCCAATAAGGTTGTTTAAGTGCAGATTAATCTGAAAAACGTTGCTTAGGAGGAAAGTGTTTATAATTTTTAAAATTTTGGATGCTCGTTTTACTTTAGTCTTAAGTTAAATAGAAATCTGAAAATACATTATTATACTTTGACACTCATTTTTATTTTAGGGGTGATTACATTTCTAGTTACAACCCAATCATATGAATTGGGAGTGAAAACATTTTAATTTTTACTTTGACATCTGAATTTTCTCGTTTTGTGAGTATATAATTATTACACCCTAATCAAGTTCATTACGTAGCTGCTGGACACGTTGGGTGGTGCAATTCATGCCAGAAAGATACGCACAGTACCAACCCGTGGCTCAAACGTGGTAATATTCGGGTCTCTCCGTTGCACGCTTTTGTGTGTGTGTGTGTGTGTTGCCCCAGAACAATTACAATACAAACAAACGTAATTTGTTGAACCAAAAAAAGACGTACTTTGTTGAGCTATGTACAGAACAGTGGTAAAGCATGCAGAGAGAAGTATAGGGTAAAAAATTGTATTACATATCGAATATAGCTTTATTTTTCTGGTAGTAGTCATTGATCCAACCTTCTATTAGCTTGATCTCAGTCTCCCTCTGCTCTACCAACCAATCAGGATCATTTAGAGTTGAAGCACGTAAATCTATGTGGTGCGCACCTGAGTTGATTTAAGAAAAGATGATTAACTTTTGTCATCAATTAATGTAATGAAGTGCCTCGAGTTTTTTGGACCAAAATGGCAAAGGGGCATTCTGCAGTTTAAAGGTGTTAGAAAGAAGTTGAAAGGAATTATAATCAATAAGGCAAAATAGATGTAGATTATACCAATGCCATGTAGAAAAATACTAGTATTAATTTCAGACAAGAAAATAGACTTGGATCCATACGTTAGAATACTAACAAATTCAAAACAATCAAATTCTTTACCTTCTTCAGTGACAAGTGAAACAACGCTTTCAGATATATTCTGCAAAACGCTGCAACAGAAAGAATTGCATATCAGAATTTGACATCAACTGTCAAAGATAATCATTAGTTGGAAAAATATAAAACAAAATAGCCAAGATCTTTACAGAATAAGTTATATATCACCTGCCACCACTCCACGGATCCAAGAGGCCATTTGAGAAAATTATATTGCTTCCAAATTTCTTCAAGGTGGCATGGATATTCTTCAAAAAAGATGCCCAGGCACAAAGGAATAACGGGTTATAACAGCATAATTCATAATGCAGTTTTCAATTGAGCATGCTTTTGTACAGTCTATCTAAATGGCATCGCCAAGGGAGAGGATCATTTATTTTAAAGCATCAACTATCTTTTTTTTCATTTATTTTCTAGAAGGATAACTATGTTCATAAATAATAAGTGACTTTAGACAAAATTGATGTTGGCAAATCCATTTCTGTAATGGTGTCAAGCTAGTGTACCAAAAGGTGTGGTACAGTCACCACGTTAAATTTTTCTAGGTTAATATACCAGCATGCCTTGATACAATCTTTTGCATCACATTAGATTTCTGAGTCATATTGATTATCGAATCACCAAGCCCTCACAACTAGAAACTATCTTTGCTTTACCCTACTGCCTTATATAGCTTTTATTTTATTTTTTGGTAATGTAATGGGTGATATAGCTTATTTACATGCATAAATAATGTTTCATACATCTACTGGAAGAATACATTGAATTTATTGATTCAATCTATCAAGCATGTAAAATTGACCGAAATAACCATATTAGTAGACAGAGATCATCATGCACTTAACCAGAATATCGAATAATGAAGAATTCTTTGGGTCTTGAAAATAATGGAAATGTATGGAAGTCAGATTTATCTATAGTTACTCCCTTACATGTCCACCAAATTCTGTAGTAATCCATTTTGGCCTTGGCTTTACTCCAAAATTCTTGAAGCACTCCTCTTGGAAAGATGGATAATTATACTCGTATGGGGGAAACATGCTGGACTCCTCGCGGCTAGACATTGGCATAACCATCTCAGTGCAAGCCTACATCACCAATAAGAAAAGATATTTGTCAAGGCATGTCATGTTATTAGGATTTAGGCCTCAAACACTTATCCAGCAAGTAACAAAAAGAAAAGGGAAAAACATTTAACTTTTGTAAACCTGCCAGTTCCAACCGCTCATGCCATGAGGATCATCATCCAGTTTAAAGCATTCAGCTTCTCCAGTATAATTGTAGTAGACATTCACTCCTTCATATATGCGCTCCAGAACACTAGTCCCAGTAGGACCCCTATCAATCCTTTTGCAAACCTATAAGAGAATAACATGTTGATTAGTATAGAGTACAAAAAGGACCTTCCCAGGCTTAGAATAACAAACTAATTTCTTTCCTGGTTACCAAGACCAAACATGTTTCTGAAAACATCCACTAGTTAACTCAGTTTCCTGGTAGCATCACAAAAGTCTACCAAGGAAATTTTGAAAATAAGATAACAGGAGTAAATTAGGAAAACACAACCGTCTTATACACAAGTTTGTACAAATAATAAGATGTCGATGTTATGTTACGAAACTAAACTAACCTCCCTGATGGGGTGTCCAGGCAAGGGCATCAAAAATTCAGAAGGATATGGGTAGTTCACCATTGCCAAATAACTATATGCAGACTCCAGCCAGTCATTTAGATCTCCAGTCCTCTTCAATTGCCTTCAATTAGTTTAACAGAATCAGCACAAGAAAAACAATAAAATATGAACTACACCATTCAAAAACATGTAACGGAGCACAGACATATATATTTCTTCGAAAAAAGCCTTACTGACATAAGTTGAAAGTTTTGGTCAAACGCTCAAGGCCGTTATTTGTTTGACCCGTAGATGTTATCTCATCCCATGACTGTTTTATATAGCTAAAGCAAGTGGAACTTTCACGCTATTGATACAAACAATAGAGTAAAACTGTAATTAGTATACTATTTACAACACGGACAAATACGACAAGAGCGAAGAGTAGCTCCCTCACTCACCCTGAAATCATTGGAAACAATGTCATAGAAAGTTTCTGGCGGCACAATGTCTTCAAATTGAAGAATTGGAGCCGATGAAGCCAGTGCTCCAATAGCAATATGTGGATACTTGAGTCTCATCCATGCTGCTAACACTGTATTTAAAAACAATGTTCAGAAACGATTATGAATATAAACCCACTATTTGGTTATCTTAAAAGAGTAAAGTTTTAACAACACACTCTTTAATTCACATTTTTATATTAAACAACATTTTAAAAAGTGATCACTTTACAAGACATGTATTTTGAGTTGTTAAAAAATAGATCAATGACAATAAATGTGTTGAAGAGTGTATTTAAAATAGTGTACTACTGACATTTCTTTTAGCTTAAATTATTAAAAGTATATAACATAGAGAAGCAAGCAAAGAGTGTGTTAATTACTTCCACCATATGATCCTCCAAACAACACAACGGGGCAATCCTTGGAGGAAAAATTTTGCTTCAGATCGATGAGCAGAACAGAAAAATCAGCAAGCGCTTGTTCAGCTGTAAGGTACGATAACGTAGTAGCATTCTTATACGCTTCCTCTCTACTCCCATACGGCATAGATTCGCCATAATATCGATGCTGCCAAACACACACATAGAAAGCAGTTACTTCACAATTATCTTAGAGCAGACCGCGGATACATTGAACACACTTACTTCTGGAAAAACCACCATAGCCCCGAATTGAGGGGCGATTTCCCAAACGAAGCCTGTGTTTTCGGCGAACCATACGATATCGCCTTCGTTGCCGCAGTAGAAGAAAATGGGGCCCATGCGGTGGGGACCCACCCAGTGTTCGGTGTTGATAAGGTACCGCTGCGGGAACGTGGGCAGCTCCGAAAAGCTGAAGTGGTCGAGGCGTTGTTGGAAGTATCTGGTTTCGTAGTGAAATTGCGGTTGCTGGAACTCAGAAGGTTTGGTTGATGCAGCTGCGAATTTGCCTAGGAATCGCGGAGCATGCTTCAACGCTAGTGGCTGCGCTGAATGAAAGACCACGATGATGGCAACTGTTACCAGCAACGTGCTCAACCTCAACCCCAACAAACGCTGTTCTTCCATTCTTGCCGAACTTACTCGCTGAGCCACTCAGGTGACACGACACTCCTATCGACTCGTTCGATTCCCAAATGCAATTTCAGGTGTGGGCTTTGGTTTGTTTTTGGGCCTTCTTGTTCCATTTCAGCCCAAAATCGTTATGTAAATATTTAATACAAAATGATTCTGGACAAAACAAAAAAGCAAAACTGTTATTTATTTTTTGTCTTATTTATTTAGATCAATTACCAGCTATGTGACAAAAAATACTTATACGTCGGGGATTCATTATTTGCATCTTTAATGTGAGAAAAAAAGTTAACCATTTTGATAAAATAAATAATTTTATTAGATATAAGTATTATATGGATAACTAATTACAAAATTAAAATGTTTTATTTTTATCTAATATTTTTCATTATTATTTGTTTAAAATGAAAAAAAAAAAAGATATGTTAATAGATTATTATAATAATTTGGCTATAACATAAATTTGTGAGAATACTTTTAGACTTTATATACAAGTGCAAAGGAAGAAAATGATGCCTATAGGACACTATATGCATAAAAGAGATATACATGAGGTGTTACTACATTCATTATTCATAAAAAAAAAAGTAGATCTCTAACTAACTACTAGTGTGGTGACTGTATAATGAGTGACTTATTCTTTTGTAATTATGTTGCACTTTGCTTTTAGAATCTTTTGAGTGATCATGCTTTGTGTGCTCTAATACTCCCCATAAGCTGGAGGGTAGAAAATGTCATCCATCCCTAGCTTGGACAAAAACTAGCAAAGTAAAGGTCAAGTGAAGGTCTTGGCAAAGAGATCAGCCACTTGCATGGAGATAGGTATGGGAAGTAACTTCATTAATCCCACTTGAGAACGTTTACGAATAATATAGTAGTCTATCTCTAAATACTTTGTGCACTCGCATAACATTAGATTTGCCACAATATGAAGTGCATTGTGATTATCCTAATAGAGCAATGAGGTTTGGAACCAATGAAGATGCAAGTCTCGAGCCAAAAAGCATAGCCACTAGAGTCGCAGTAAGAGCCAGTACTCTCCCTCTCATGATAAGCGAGCTACGGTAGTCTATTTCTTGCTCCATCAACAGATAAAAGAACTCCCCAAGAAGAAATAGTACCTGGTGATACATCGTTGTGTGTCCGAGTAACTGACCCAGTCAACGTCACTAAAACCTTGGAGATAGAGAGTGGCAATGTGACGAAATAACAAGTCACGACTCAGGTTTTTTTTCAAGTAGTGGAGAAGATGGACAGTCGCCTAATAATGGGTCATTGTTAGTGCTACCATGAACTGAGAAAGTTATTGGGTGGCGAAAGCAACGTTTGGACACGTAATGGTTAAATATATGAGCCTTCCCACAAAATGTCTATAGCTCTCTGCATCATGGTAAGGAGCGCCTCCATCGCTAGTGAGGTGAAGGCCCACAGAAGCTAGTGTTGGGCTGGTTTGAACTCGAGGAAGCTAGCCTCACTAAGAATGTTGAGACAAAATTGTCTTTGAAAGAGAAATACACTCATGCGAAAGTAAGCAGCTTCTAAGCCCAAATAGTAACGTAGAAGGCTAAGGTCTTTGATATTAAAATGATGGTCCAACCTCTACATGATGGAATTAAATTCAATCATGGAGTCACCTGCTAAGATTATGTCATTGACATAGACCAAAATGACACTAATTTGTGATTGTGAGAACTTAATAAAGAGGGGATAGTCACTTAGACTTTGGACATAATCACTATTTACCAAGAGTGCAATAAGCTTATCAAACCATTGGCGACCAGCCTTTTTTAGCCCATAAAGTGACTTCAGCCGCTTGCAAGCTTTCTTTAAGCCTAGAGAGGGAAGCCCAAAGGGAAGCTCCATATAGACATCTTCTTATAAGTCACCATGTTAAAAGGCGTTATTAACATCCAATTGATGTAAAAATCAGTTGTAAATTAAGTCTAAGGCAAGAAAAAATCTAATGGTTGTTATTTTGGCAACTAGTGAGAAAGTTTCAAAATAATTAATGACTTATGTTTATGTGTAGCCTTTGGCTACTAATTTTGCCTTATATCAATAATTAAACCATCAACATGCCTTTTAATTTTGTAGACTCACTTACACCTACTAAGAATGACATAAGTAGGAAGATAAACTATGTCCTAACTTCTATTCTCCTCCAAAGTAGCAAGTTCAGCGTCCATGGCTGTCAGATTGGTATATTTATGTATATCTATTATTATATTTGAATTGTATTATGTATGATTAAAGAGTATGAATTATTCATATATTAAAATGTGAATGTAAAAGTTGTATGGTTGCCAAATAAGGAGCAGTGTGATTATCATGCTGTGTTATGATGTTGTTGAGTGTGATGTGCAAAGCGAGTTAGAGATTGTTTGTTAAGAGAGTTGTATATGAGATAAGCTAGGGAGTATGACCGAGAACCTATATAATCTCATCTGAGAGAGAGATTGAGAGTTCTGGGTATAGGGTGTCTCGCTCAAGCGAGGGTAGTCTCGCTCAAGCAAGAAGTTGTTGTGCAAAATTAGGCATTCTGGAGTGTTTTCGCCCAAGCGAGAGCAGATAGAATCACTTCAGCTGTCCCCTCGCCCAGGCGAGAAGGGATCTCGCTCAAGTGAGAGGCAACCTCACTCAAGCGAGAAGTCACAAGATTAATGGGTAACTCTTTAGACCCAATCTCGCCTAGACGAGAATGCTACTCGCCCAAGCGAGATGCAGCTCACTCAAGCAAGGTGTTTCTCGCTCAAGCAAGAATAGTAGAAATCTGAGGAGTTTCACTATCTGGTTTTCTCGCTCAAGCGAGTATTAGCTCACTTAAGCGAGAATGCACGGGCTGGAGGGATATTTAAGGAGGCCTCAGTGCTCAGGAACTTCATTTTCTCACCAAACAGCTTCTCTCTCTCATTTTCTCTGTGTACTTTCACTTCTCCTCATTAGAGAAAACCTTCTCAAAGCCAAATTCTTTCTTAAATAAAGTAAGATTGTCTGTCTCATTAAGATCTAGGTGAGTTCTCGGAGCTCTATTTTTTGGTCTTTACTTTGTTTCTTCCTCTTTTCTTCTCAAGAGACTTATACCTTGTTTTTCTGAGTAGATCTGAGTCGTTTGAGCTTTATTTTATATCCTAACGCCTGATCTGTCTCTTTGGATCTCACTAAGAGTACAATCTTGGAACTTCTTCCAGATAAGAAGAGCTTACCTGATTTGATCTACTTCATTTAGTAGAGACCGAGATACTTATATAAATTATTTTATTCTAGCTAAGAATAGTGAGCTATATAAGTTAATCTTGGGCTAGAACCCAGAGTCTATATAGTCAAGTAGATTTCTTTGTTGTCATATGAGTGTTAAAAAGCCGTAACGGAATATAACCTACTCGAATATTGTGATACATGAGTTGGATCAGCCATGAGGATAGTTTAGAAGTGTGATCGCCCATGGCCCAAATTTGAAAGGGGCCCAAAGTAAAAATTATGTTATGCTTTCATGTGGAAAAAAAGTTTTAGCTCTTAATTGTAGATTGCAATTGGAAAAAAAAAAGACAAAAAAGAATATTCAATTCGTCGCACCTCACTTGCCATAATCATAATCAACTCCTTACTTCTTCGGACTTAAAACTTCATTTAATTCTCAAATTCTACTCTTCTTAGTGTTAAAGCTCACAAAATTTTTAATTTTTCTCAAAAAAACTAAACAATTCTTGAATTTGTCAAATTTGCATATTGCTATCCAAATATTTTAATCGCATATAGAATTTATTTATTTTTTATCTCGGTGATTGTAGCATTAGTTGAAAGAAGTTTCTCAAAGTTAAAGTTGATCAAAACCTACCTAAGGTCATTAATATTACAAGAATGATTGAATGGTTTTGCAATTTTATCAATTGAGAAGGAATTTTAATGTATGATTTTATCGATTGAGAAGAAATTTTTAAAAAACATTACTGTTAATATTATCATTAATGATTTTGCATCTCAGAATGCTCATAGAACCCATTTTTTTAATGATTTTTTGTATTTTTGTAGTTGATTATATCATAGGAGCTGTTTGAATGAAAGAATATTCTTTTTGTAATTTTATTAGAAAAATTATATTCACTTAAAAAAATATATTATTTTAATAGAATTATTAACATATACTTTATTTTATTTTATTACATTCTATAATTTTTTTAAAGGAATTTCAATTTTTTATTTTGTCTAGGACCTCAAAAAGTTCAAGAACAGGCCTGTATATGAGCTAAATGTGTTAATATATGCTAGAATATTCAATTAATATTTTGAGCTGCTTAGTTTATTTGTGTACTATGTACGAAATGCTTGATTTTACTGTGAAATATATATAGCTGGGTTGTTGAAGCTAGATAAAATTGTATATCTTGCTATATTGCTGAAGCTGAAAATAAAATTTTTTTGTGCTGTAATATGTTAATATCATTGTGCTGCATCATAATCATTCTAGAGCTGATTAGGATTATGAGTTGTGCTGTATCTGGATTCAGACAGATACTGAGATGGGTTGCTCCCAGACCTGAAACAGTTCCTTTGGATTACTTAGGCTGTAAAACCAGATAGAACTAATTCGTTGCATTTGCATTAATTGGGCTGGGAATGGATCAAACATGCTGCATCAATTGATTGAAACTGTTGTACTGAATACTATGAAATATATTGGTTGTTTAAAAAATTTTACATATTCATATTTTACTTATGTATGTATTATCTCATAAATGAATAAATGAATTAAGAAAGGTAATGCGGGATGTCATTTATTCTTTTCAAAAAGGGGTCGTGACAATGCCCTGCACCAAGACTCTGATAATTTGGCTTCATAGTAAGACACAGGTTCAGATTCCAAAGACAAGGCCAAAGAAAAATTCCTATGTGTAATGAAAGGTTAGAGTAGCTAAAATTTGAAGAGGATACTTGGACATGAGATGCTTGGTGGGCTCATAAGAAGCAATGTAGACAAGGTAGTCTCGCAAATGTGAAGAAGACCTCCTAATGCTTTTGGGTGCTTCTAGTTGGGTTAAGACTTGTATGGGTGATATTGATGGTATGAGTGGAAATGGTGAGAATAGCCTAATAGTGGCATCATAGGTAGATGTGTCTGTGGGTTCAAGCAGCAAAGAATGGTAGTCCATGTGGGGTAAAGTATGAAAGTGGGTTGGAAAGAGGTTTGTAGATCAATAGGGGTGGGCAGAGGTTGTTGAACAAGCATTGGAAAATTAATGAAAATCATGAGTTAAACTGTCTGAAAAGGGAAGACCAATTCAGAAAATATTGCATTTTTGGTCACATTGATCTCACCAGAGGTAATGTCATAGAAAATATACCTTTTTACTCAATGTTTGAAACCAAGAAAAACATATGATGATGCTCTTGGGTCAAATTTGTGACGCTCTTGCTTTAAAATTAATACATAACAAAGGCACCCTAAAGGCTTGAAATTTTCGTATTTAGGAGCTTTATTATATAACAACTCAAAAGGAGAGAGATTATTTAAAATAGGTGAGAGAATGCGATTGATGAGGAATATTGCATGCAAAATGGTATAGCACCAAAATATTTATGGTAAATGGGATTAGAAAAGAATAGCTCTTCCAACATTTAGAATATGTTGGTGTTTGCGCTCAACTTGGCCTATTTTGTTGTGGTGTTTCTCAACAACTCGTTTGATGAATCATTCCTTTGAAAGCATAAAAGTCATTAAGCTTAAATTTAGGACCATTGTCACTGTGAATAAATTTGATGTGAGAATTAAAATGTACTTCAATTAAAAGTTACAAAATCTTTTAATTTCGTAGAGATTTCATATTTTGATTTTATTAAGTAAATCCAAGTGAATCAAGAACAATCATTTTAAATTGTGAGAAAATATTTATTAGTGTATAGATATTGTGCTAAAAGGACCCCAAATATCAAAATGTATAAGTTTAAAAGCACAAGTAGAATTGGAATTACTAACTTTGTATGGAAGACATTTTTACTTAGCAAATTGACAAATATTACATGGCATGGGCGAATTGGGCAATTGTTGACTTAAAATCTATAACCACTTGTGAGATAAGTAACCCAATCGATCATGCCATAATTCATCTTTGAAAATGGAGCGGACACCGATATGGTTACACGAGGAAGTCTTATTCACCCAAGGAGACTTATCCATATAATACAATCCATTTACAAGCTTAACCAAACCAATCATTCTCGAGTTTCTCATATCCTAGATGACACAGTGATAAGAGAGAAAGTTAGAGAACAATGTAAATCACTCACAAGTTTAGAAACTGAAATGAGATTATAATAAAAGTTAGGAATAAAGAGAACATTCACAAGATAAAAGTGGAGAGAAAGCTCAACGGTGCCACTAAATAGGGCATGCACAAAATTACCATTAGGTAATTTGATTAAGATGGACTTTATTTGTTTGTAAGTAATGAAATGGGCCTGAGATGAACAAATGTGGTCCAATGCCCTTGAGTACAAAATCTAAGGGTTATCGGCCCAATAAGAAAGGTTAATAGATATGTGGTTACCTATTTCGAATTAAGACATGAAGGTTTGAGTGACCTGTGGTGGTGTGACATAAATATAGGAAATGTTGACAAGAGTCTCGTGCTATGAATCAGTCATCGTAGGGTCTTGAAGCAAGGTCATTAAACACTAGCATTGCTGCTCAATGAGATGCGGGAGCAAGGAATGTGACCAAAAATACCTCATCATCAACCTTTTTGTCTTCAACATCACTTACGATGTTATGCACAGTGGCCCCTTCCTGGGATTGAGATCCCGAGAGAGGGGGATAACCATGTTTCTTGAAGCAAACTGTCGTAACTCACTCATCATAAGCAGCAGAGTATTGTGCTCTTTCTACAGCCATTTATGAGCTCTAGTGGCTATGCTTTCTGACTTGAGACTTACATCTTCATTGGTCTCGAACCTTAATGCTCTATTGTGACAATTGCAATGCATTGCATATCATGAGGAATATAATGTTCCACGAGCGCACAAAGCATTTAGAGATAGATTGTTGTTAGGAATTTTCTTTAAAATCACGACAAATGTACCAGGTATATTGCAAGTAATGTCAGGCTTCTAATTTATTATTGAGTAATCTATAATATTTTATACTTGTTCAATGTTAATTGAAGGATTATTTGATATTGGAATATATTTAGATGGAGTTTGAAATTATTATAAAAAAAAAAAAAAAAAGTGAAAGATCAGTATGAACAGTTTAATGAACAGTGCAATGAACAGTGCAACCGCGTATGAACAGTGCAATGAACAGTGCAATGAACAGTGCAACCGCGTATGTACAGTACAATGAACAGTGCAACCGCGTACAAACCGTGTATGAACAGTGCCAACCGCGTATGTACAGTGACTGCTGACGTCATCGGTGACGTCACATACGCGTACAGTGCGTGTACAGTACGCATGTACAGTGTTTTCCGGCCTGAACAGTATTTTCCGGCATGAACAGTAAGGCGGTGAACAGTGTTTCCGGCGATGAACAGTAAATTCCGCGTGAACAGTTAATTTCGAAAATTTTCTATAAAAAGGGGGCTTCACACGAAATTTTCATTTCTTCACCTCTATCCAAGGTTCTCAAAGGTTCTAAGGCCGTAAACCACCATTTCTCTCATACTAAACCTTCCTAAACTTAGATTTCTCGCCAGATCTGAGATTCTACATCTATTCTGAAGTATTGGAAGTAAGTTTCTTTAAGTTTGAAGCTAGATTTACCGTTCGTTTCTCTTCTCCTTCTCTTTCTTATAGAAATTCATGGTGTTCTTAGGAGAAACTCCGTTCTAAAGCTGAATCTTCGGTGAATTTTTGTTATAATCAAGTAATATTCGGTAGATCTAGTGTGAATCATCTTTCTGAGGTAAGGGGAGTTTACTTTAACCTATGAACTATGTTTTGAACGGTTTAATATGCTATTTCAAGATATTTTGATATGATTTTGTTAGATCTATTGAATAAAAGCTATTTTCTAAGTCAGAATCGTTGTAATTAGTTTAAAATGCCTGAGATTTTGGCTGATCTATTATAAACTTGCCGTAGTTGAAAGTTAAAATAATTTTGGTGGTGTGCATCATGCCGAGATATATGTTTTGCATCATTATAGAGCCGAGTTACATGTTTAGGTGGGTAGACATGTAACGGTAAGTTCATGCCGAGCCAGTCTTTGTCTTTGTCTGGATCCAGATACGGAATGGGTCGCTCCTGACCGGCTCGGTTCCTCGGATTACTTAGGCTGTGAAACCAGTTGGAAGCCGTTTTCATGCCGTGCATTAGATGGGCTGGAAATGCATGGGTTATTCTGTGAGAAATATTTTGCTCTATATATATATAATTTTATTTTATGTTTGGTAAGCTCACCCTTGCATTTCTTTCTATGTCGTTGTGTGCGTGTATCTGCGATGATCGTACGGTGGTACGTGAGCGGATGTAGCAGTGTGTTGCATCTACTTCACAGCCGAGGGGCCAGTGAAGAAAAGTTAGAAGCTGGAGTTGAGTAATAATGCATCAAAGTCCTTTTTCTTTATATATGAGACCTCACGTCGAGGAGTCACGTATTATAATTTTTTTGGTATTTTGAATATTATAAACTAAATGTAATATTATGTTGATCTGTTGGATATTTGTTGTAAGGAATTTCATTTTTTTACTTTGAATGAGAAGTGAATTTTTTTATACTTATATTCTCTATTATCTACCTATTTTTAAATAAGTATGTGGTGTAGAAACAATGTTCTCGGTCCCTTATAAAAAGGGGTCGTGACATTTTAGTGGTATCAGAGCATGGTCTAGGTAAACCTACGGGGTGAGGTTGTTAGGCGTCAGTTGTGCATATTAAACATGTGAGTTTTAGCTGTGAATCATATATCATGATTTCTATTCATCAAGTTGTGAGGGAACGAGCTTGATCACCTCGATTCTCAGACATGATTGATGTAGGAAACTTGGTATATGATACTTGGGTGAGCTATAGGTGAGTTGTACTGTGTGAATAAGAGACTGTTAAGCTAAATTTGTAAATGATTGCCGAAATGAATGTGTTTGCTATGCTATGTGAATGTTGATATGTTGTTATGCCGAGTACTAAATTGATTAAATTTTTATGATATACTAAATATGAATATATCACCGTAAGCTGAATCTGTGAATATAGCTATGTGGGGATATTCTTGAATATGTTAAACGTTAGTAATTTAAGCTAGTCTATATATTAGGATGGCTAGACCAAGAAGATCTGCTGCAAATCCTCCTCCCGCTGATGTGAACCAAATGGCTCATGCCATGGAGGCCATGGCAGCCACTGTTAGGCGAGTCTAGATATGATTCAGACGAAGAAGTCGCAAATCAAGCCGCCGCCGCAAAGACAGCAGCAGCAGCCATCGCCTCACCGCACCTCTTCCCGAATACCATGGGTTGTCGAGTTCGAAAGAATGATCCTCCTCAATTCACAGGAGTGGATGGACCAGATGTCGCCGAACTCGGATCGTGGAGATTGAGAAGATCTTCCTAACCATGGGTTGCGCCGAGGAGAGAAAGGTGATATATGCTACGTATATGCTGATAGGGGATGCGAGAGATGTGGTGGCACGGAGCTCGTACTATGCTAGAGGCCCGAGGTGAAGTCATTACTTGGGCTGTATTTAGAAGTAGTTTCCTGGGAAAGTTTTTCCCTTCTCATGTTCGTCTGCCAAAGAACGAGAGTTTCTAAACTTGGTGCAAGGAAACTCATCGGTCTATGAGTATGCAATACAGTTTGAGCGGCTCTCAGATTTTATTCTCACCCGACTTCGAGAGGAGTGGAGATGTCGAGGTTTTTGGACGGGCCGAGAACCGACATAAAGAGGATTTTGATCCCACTCGGGATCACGGAGTTTGTCGACTTGGTGGATCAAGCCACCATTATAGAGAGTCTTAATGCGAGAGGATGTTGGTGGAGTTGGGAAGGCTCCATCTAGTAGAGCTGCTAGCAGTTATGGTAATGGAGGTAAGGGCACTAAGAAGGGTCCCTACAATCGGTCGCTACGCCAACAAAGCTAGCCTCGATCATATCGATCAAGAGGATCGGCGGCATCGGCCCGGTGCCGGTAGGACTGCTACTTCTACATTTCAGCCTAGGGGAGCAATTTCTTCTTCTCCTAGAGTCTCGGTGCCGCAGATTGTCGGATGTTTTAGGTGTGGTGGACCACACTATCTCGAGCTGCCCACAGACCGATGTAAGAGTTTGCTTCTCGTGCCGCCAGCCAGTGGCACCTTGCAAGGGACCTGTCCTACGCCTAGTAGGGCGGTTTCGTCTTCGCTAGCGCCTTGCACGCTATTAGGCCTAAAGCAACTAGGGCTCCAACAACAACCAGATCGAGAGCGAGAGGGACGTGTATTCACTACTTCGCATCGAGGCAGCCAGTGCAACAGATCTTGTTCAAGGAACAGCGGTAGTGGCGTGTACTTTTCTTCGTATTATTTGATTACGGAGCCACACACTCTTTTATTGCGGACAATTGTGTGAGAAACTTAGGATTACCGGTGGGCGATCTAGGATGTGACTTAGTAGTATCGACACCTACTTTAAGTTCAATTAAGACTTCGACGGTTTGTGTTAGGTGTCCCATAGCAATTGAGGGACGAAGATACAAAGTAAATCTTATTTGTATCCCGATGTCGGGGTTAGATGTAATCCTGGGTATGGATTGGCTAACCGCTAATCGTGTGCTAATTGATTGTGGCGGAGGTGTTTAATCTTTCTGAGCAGCAAGATTGTGTAGAATTGATTTCTACTCGCCAAGTAGAAACATCCTTAGGCGAGGGAGTATCTTGTTTTGTTTTATTGGGAGTTATGAATGCGAAGTGGAGCAAAGCCTTGATCAATACCGTAGTACGAGAATTCCCCGAGATTTTCCCAGAGGATATTCTGGAATACCTCCACGTAGAGAGGTAGAGTTTGCTATAGATTTGATTCTGGAGAGTGAGCCGATTAATACGTAGTACCGTATAGAATGGCGCCAAAAGAGTTAATTGAGCTTAAGGAGCAGATCGAGGATCTAATGCGTAAACAGATGATTAGACCAAGTGTATCGCCTTGGGAGCCGATTCTCTTGGTGAAAAAGAAAGACGGAAGTTCTAGATTATGTGTGGATTATCGCAAGTTGAATAAGTTGACAATTAAGAACAAGTACCCATTGCCGCGAATCGATGATTTGATGGACCAAATGAGAGGTGCTAAGGTATTCTCTAAAATTGATTTGAAGTCCTGGGTACCATCGATCCGAGTGAAGGATGAAGATATTCCTAAGACTGCTTTTCGCACTAGATATGGTCATTATGAGTATATAGTGATGCCTTTTGGAGTTACAAATGCTCCATTTGTGTTTATGGACTACATGAATCGGATCTTTAGACCTTTTACGGATCGATTTGTGGTAGTCTTTATTGATGATATTTTAATTTATTCTAGTTCGTCGAGGAACATGAAGAGCATTTGAGGACTTGTACTTAATGTTTTAAGGGAAAAACAGTTGTATGCTAAACTGTCTAAGTGTGAGTTTTGGCTAGAGGAAGTGAAGTTCCTTGGTCATGTTATTTCAGCTAAAGGAATTGCAGTTGATCCTTCCAAAGTTGAAGCGGTGTTGCGGTGGGAAAGGCCAAAGACAGCCTCGAGAGATTCGTAGTTTTGTGGGCCTAGCAGGTTACTACGGAGATTTATAGAGAGATTCGCGAAGATAGCTGCACCATTAACACGGTTAACTCGCCGTGATCAACCCTTTGTGTGGACCGAGGAATGTGAGCAAAGCTTTAATGAGTTAAAACAGAGACTAACTTCTTCGCGGTGTTGATTCTCCCCGATACTAGTCGACCGTTTGAGGTGTCTTGTGATGCTTCTCATCGTGGATTGGGATGTGTGTTGATGCAAGATAAGAGAGTGGTAGCTTATGCATCTCGTCAATTACGAACTCATGAGCGAAATTACCCGATTCATGACCTTGAGTTAGCTGTTGTAGTCTTTGCTACGAAGGTGTGGCGACACTATCTTTATGGAGCTCGGTTCGATGTATATAGTGATCATAAGAGTCCGAAGTATTTATTTGATCAGCGAGAGTTAAATATGAGGCAGAGACGTTGGGTGGAATTCCTTAAGGATTATGATTTTCAGCTCCAATACCATCCAGGAAAAGCTAACGTGGTGGCCGATGCATTAAGTAGAAATGTGGTTCGGGCATTCTCCCTAAGAGTCAGTGAAACCCTTTTGGTAGAACAATTCCGAGACCTGAACATACATGTGGACTTATCACCCGAAAAGATTAGTTGTAGCCGAATTGTGGTGACTAATAATTTCTTACAGGAAATTAAAGATAAACAATTGTGGGATCCAATGTTATGTCGGATTGTATTTCTCTTAGGGACGAGATAAGACAAAGGGTTTCGGTAAAGGTGTTGATGGTATTCTCGGATGTCAAGGTCGAGTTTGTGTCCCTAGAGATACCGAATTAAAGAGAGCAATTCTAGAAGAAGGACATAAGGGTAGTCTCAACATTCATCCTGGTGTTACCAAGATGTATCAAGATTTAAAGCGAGATGTTTTGGTGGCCGGGCATGAAGCGAGAGATAGCTGAGTTTGTTAAAGCCTGCTTGACTTGTCAAAAGGCAAAAGCGAGCACCAAAGCCCTCCAGAGAGTTACAAACGATGGAAATTCCAGAGTGGAAGTGGGACCATGTGACTATGGACTTTGTGTCCCATCTACCTAGAACAGTTAGGAATCATGATGCGGTGTGGGTCATAGTTGATAGGCTAACCAAGAGTGCACATTTCTTGCCAATTAACATGACCTTTAGCTTGGAGAAATTAGCGAGAATTGTACATTAGAGAGATTGTCGGGTTGCATGGAGTACCTTCCGGTATTATCTCCGATAGGGATCCTCGATTCACTTCCCGGTTTGGCGAGTTTCTAAGAATCTATGGGCACACGGTTGAGGTTGAGTTACGCATACCATCCGCAAACAGATGGTCAATCCGAGCGTACTATTCAGACCTTAGAAGACTTATTGCGGACTTGCATTGTAGAACGAGAGGAGTAATTGGGAGGATATGCTTCCTTTGGTAGAATTCACTTATAACAATAGCTATCATTCGAGTATAGATATGGCACCATTTGAAGCTCGTATGGTAGAAGGTGTAGAACCCCTATCTGTTGGTTCCAAGATGGAGTACATTTGATGGTTGGACCTGAAATGCTGCAAGAGACTAAGGAGAAAGTTGAACTTATTAGAGAAAAGCTAAGAGCTACCCAAAGTCGACGTAAATCTTATGCCGACCGACGAGAAGATCCCTAGAATTTGAGGTTGGTGATCATGTGTTCTTAAGAGTATCACGCACTACGTGTGGGGCGAGCCTTAAGAGCAAAGAAGTTAACACCTAAGTTCATAGGACCGTATCGTATATTACATCGTCGAGGACCGGTAGCCTATGAATTAGCGTTACCACCTCGGTTGTCCGGAATACATAATGTTTTCCATGTGTCGCAGCTTAAAGAAGTATGTTCCAGATTTGTCTCATGTAATTGAGCCCGATGTTGTGGAGTTACGAGATGACTTGTCTCGTGGAGGTCCCACTTGCTCGTATCGAGGAAACTAGAGTTAAGAAACTTAGAGGTAAGTCTATTCGGTTAGTAAAGGTTGTTTGGGACCAAATAACTGGTGATGCCACATGGGAGTTAGAAGAAAGAATGAGAGAGTTGTACCCTCATCTTTTCTTTGGGGAATGAAATTTTCGAGGACGAAAATTTATTTTCTGGGAGAATTGTCAGCTTCTAATTTATTATTGAGTAATCTATAATATTTTATACTTGTTCAATGTTAATTGAAGGATTATTTGATATTGGAATATATTTAGATGGAGTTTGAAATTATTATAAAAAAAAAAAAAAAAGTGAAGCGATGCAGTATGAGCAGTGTAATGAGCAGTGCAATGAGCAGTGCAACCGCGTATGAACAGTGCAATGAACAGTGCAACCGCGTATGTACAGTACAATGAACAGTGCAACCGCGTATGAACAGTGCAATGAACAGTGCAAACCGCGTACAAACCGTGTATGAACAGTGCCAACCGCGTATGTACAGTGACTGCTGACGTCATCGGTGACGTCACATACGCGTACAGTGCGTGTACAGTACGCATGTACAGTGTTTTCCGGCCTGAACAGTATTTTCCGGCATGAACAGTAAGGCGGTGAACGGTGTTTCGGCGATGAACAGTAAATTCCGCGTGAACAGTTAATTTCGAAAATTTTCTATAAAAAGGGGGCTTCACACGAAATTTTCATTTCTTCACCTCTATCCAAGGTTCTCAAAGGTTCTAAGGCCGTAAACCACCATTTCTCTCATACTAAACCTTCCTAAACTTATATTTCTCGCCAGATCTGAGATTCTACATCTATTCTGAAGTATTGGAAGTAAGTTTCTTTAAGTTTGAAGCTAGATTTACCGTTCGTTTCTCTTCTCCTTCTCTTTCTTATAGAAATTCATGGTGTTCTTAGGAGAAACTCCGTTCTAAAGCTGAATCTTCGGTGAATTTTTGTTATAATCAAGTAATATTCGGTAGATCTAGTGTGAATCATCTTTACGAGGTAAGGGAGTTTACTTTAACCTATGAACTATGTTTTGAACGGTTTAATATGCTATTTCAAGATATTTTGATATGATTTTGTTAGATCTATTGAATAAAAGCTATTTTCTAAGTCAGAATCGTTGTAATTAGTTTAAAATGCTGAGATTTTGGCTGATCTATTATAAACTTGCCGTAGTTGAAAGTTAAAATAATTTTGGTGGTGTGCATCATCCGAGATATATGTTTTGCATCATTATAGAGCCGAGTTACATGTTTAGGTGGGTAGACATGTAACGGTAAGTTCATGCCGATTTCTTGTCTTTGTCTTTGTCTGGATCCAGATACGGAATGGGTCGCTCCGGACGGCTCGGTTCCTTACGGATTACTTAGGTTTGTGAAACCGGTTGGAAGCCGTTTTCATGCGTGCATTAGATGGGCTGGAAATGCATGGGTTATTCTTTGTGAGAAATATTTTGCTCTATATATATATAATTTTATTTTATGTTTGGTAAGCTCACCCTTGCATTTCTTTCTATGTCGTTGTGTGCGTGTGTATCGCGATGATCGTACGGTGGTACGTGAGCGGATGTAGCAGTGTTGCATCTACTTCACAGTGAGGGCCAGTGAAGAAAAGTTAGAAGCTGGAGTTGAGTAATAATGCATCAAAGTCCTTTTTCTTTATATATGAGACCTCACGTCGAGGGAGTCACGTATTATAATTTTTTTGGTATTTTGAATATTATAAACTAAATGTAATATTATGTTGATCTGTTGGATATTTGTTGTAAGGAATTTCATTTTTTTACTTTGAATGAGAAGTGAATTTTTTTATACTTATATTCTCTATTATCTACCTATTTTTAAATAAGTATGTGGTGTAGAAACAATGTTCTCGGTCCCTTATAAAAAAGGGGTCGTGACAAGTAATAACCAGTAGAGTACCGAGATATTGTCCTCAGAGAACAATTCAAAATGTATTAATTATTAAGATAAGAATTAATTGAGTTTATATAGAATAAAATTAATTAATGATTTTTATAAGATTTGAATGACAGTTATAATGTAAAATAATAATGTAAAATATAATAAAATTCAAATTAGAGACACTGTGATTGAATTTTATCTATCTCCCTTTCTGTATTTCAGTAATTCAGTGATAAACATAACAACTATTTCTGAGGATATTGATGTAGAATGCAAAAATCATATATCTCAATTCTTTGAAAATATATTTCTAAGATAATTTCTTAAATATTGATCTCTCAAACATTTAACAAACTATCCAACATTATAATCAGGATTTAAAAACAATCAATAACTTTAAATCAATTCCTAGAATAATCAGTTATCAAATAATCTCAATCAAATCTCAATCTAAGTAATATCTTTCCATATATAACTAAGATCTAAGCCCAAGAAGTTATCAGTTAGATAAATTCAAGCACTAACACGGATTGAAATCACCAAATTAATAGAAATGAAGAAGAAACAACTATATTTATATAAATTACTGAGAATACATGAAGTTTAAAAACTTACATCCAATCCCACAAAAGTTTAGTTATTCATTACAACCATAATAACAAGAAACGAGATACAAATGGTGTAAAACATGAGAAAATAAGTGTCTCTCCTTTTCCTCTCAGCTCTCCACCGTTCTCTCTCTATAAGAATAAAAATGGAACAATAACCCTTTTAGTAGCACAAAAGTCACATTTTATACTATTTTAGACGAAGCTTCTCTAGCTACAACGACACCCTCTTGCTACAGCGAGACATAAAGTAAAATTAGGTCATTCTATTTATTTCTCGCTGCAGCGACATAGATCTTGGTACAACAAGAAAAGACACTCTCGCTACAGCGACACATTCTTGCTGTAGCGAGAGGAATACAGATTCACTTTTCTAAACTTATTAATTCTTGCTGCAGCGAGGATGTCTCGTTACAGTAAGAGACCTCTAGAAGCTTTCTTTTCTTTAACTTCATGTTTTTTATGTCTCTTGCTTAATTTTTTAAGTTTCTTTAACTTTGGGTGATGTTTTTCTTCTTATTCTAATTACAATATATATATATATATATATATATATATATATATATATAATCAAAACACTTACATTTGTATTCTTCACCTCAAATATATAAGTAATTGTAAAAGTTCCAAATTTAAGAAAAATTTAACCAAAAAATCTAAACACTTAACATGAAAAGTATTCAATTCATCATCTAAAATTACTTAATTTATACATTTATCAATTGTCATGTCATTCATGAACATTCTGAAACGGAGTTGATAAAATTTGTGAAAATGAAAATGTTTGACTATGATTTTTTGTTATAGTAAAAGGAATCAGGAAAGCGCCAAAGCTCTTATTACCATAATAGAATTATGAATATATGGAGTGATACTAATATACAACTCAAGTTTTATTGCTATAAGATAACGTGAATGAGAGAAGTGTACATAAGGTGTGACTACATTTATTATCCACAAAAAAGAATCTCCAACTATTTACCTGTATAATGAGTGACTTATTCTATTGAGATCGATTGTTGTTACACTCATTCTCTGGAATCTTCTGAAATGATCATGCTTAGTCTGATCTGTTAGACTTTCCTATTTCATAATAAAACGTGCACATACTAAATTTTATAACGTTGCCCAATTATGCTAATGTTAAACTTCTGGCTTCCTGCCACCACTTGCTTTGAAAAAGGACAATTACTGAATTATGATATACGCAACTGGTGTTCAATGCGTTACAACACGACATACAAAATCATTTCATTTTGAAGTGCTGTTGGAGCTTATAAAGAACACCTCAAATCCAACCCCCCCCCCCCTCCCTCGTCTTTCTATATAGGATATATTTAATTGTTTGATAGATCAGTTCATAGTTCTCACTAATTAATTTCTAATTTTTTATATTTTCATATTATTATTACTACCTGGATAAATAATTTCATTCTTCAATATATATTATCACTTATAGAAAATCCCATTTCGCTTATCTAATTTTTAATCATCCCCCCCCCCTCCACACACACACCCTACGAAGTTTTACATTCTGCCACTATCTATAAGACTAAAAGAATCCACGTACAAGTTAAGTGGACCAGTTGCGATTATTTGTGAGAGATGACTACTAGTGACCACCACGCATACACTATTGTTTGTTACAGTGTCCTATAAATTGGCTTATGCTTGGAATATATGGAAATATATACTTTCCGTAGTTATTTAGAATCTTCTAATTCAGAATTGACATGTATTCTCCGCTTATTGTAAGACACAATAATAATCTTAAGTCAACCTGTTTTCACGTTTGCATTAGCATCGGAATCAGGATTATTAAGACATACAGATGTTTATGCTGTTTGACATTCGAAATTACTGGTTTCAAAAAGTATTCATATAATGAAATCCACGTTAGCAGGATTCTATGGTGATGGGAATTTATAGATTCTTTTGTACAATTTGCACTCCATTAGGGGCACACAACCACCCTTGGATCATCTTAACAGGGTTCTTTGTGCCCTATAAACCCTAACAACCCTTATTCTTCTAACATGTTCTCAAGATCTACCTAATAATTAATGTCAAAAACCCAAATGCAAATGGAAATGGAAATTTTCAATATTAATTAAAAGGGATATTTTGGATAACTTGATTCTATACATCAATATCTTAAGTGCAAGAATGTATTCGCTAATATAGTTTTTCGGAGAAAAAAAATTTGAATCAGTTCTGAAAGTTCAAGCTTTAAATTGAGAAGATTATCCAGCCGTAATATTCTTTTCATATCGCGAATAATTTCGTTTTATATCTACATAAGCCAATTCAATTTAAAAATTCTTTGAGATTATGTCTCCAATTAAATCATTTGGAAAATGATGCTTCAGACTCAAGCATGTCGACTCATCAAAGCAACACCAACTTAGCCGACTATAAATTTATTATTTTGTCCTATTATTGTTTTCAAACATATATACCTTGAAATTCATTTAGTTCACACTATGTATATATTATGAAAATGTGTAACTGTACCCCTATTAAAGATCAACATTGTCAGATCTCACAAGAATTTTGCGTCGGCCATTGGGCAGTGATTAACCAGAGAGGAGAGCAAGTGAGACTTAGGACCCCATTCATCAAAATTTAATTAATAGTGTATAAAATTGTTTTGTGTTTAATTGTTTTAAACTTTCTTTATTTTGACATGTTAACAAAAAGTTGAGTAGATAATGTTTTAGTATTCAAAAGAACACTTGCAAGAATATTGAATTTGAATTGTTCGTACACATACATATTAGTAGTAGTAACGTGATACTGTACAAATTTAATTTTATTATAAATAATACTATGATTTTTATCTAACCATTGACTATTTAAGAAATATCAACATTTCAAATTTGGAATACATATATATTTAAATTTGAAAAATATAAAAAAAACTGTTAATTTCAATTTGATTCAATGTTCAAGTTATTATAAATATGTTGTCTTAACTATTATTATCGCTTCAATCTTTATGTCTTTTTATTTTTTTCAATGATGCGCACAAATAGGTATAATATGAACTATTTTCATCCAAATTATTATCTTCTTCATGCAGATATTTTCTTCTTCTTCTTTTGTGATATACGGATCTTTTCTTCTTGATTGCTCCTTTTAATTTGTTTTTTATTTTGTTGTTTGGATGGTTTTTATGAACCCTGTTATTTCCGTGCATTTTCAATTTACAAAGTCGTCAATCACCAGTTATTGAATACCATTGCTCTGCATCCACAGATTAAGGTGCCAACAGACAACATGTGGAGGTGCTGCACAAACTTTGCTAATCATTCAAAAAACGGGTGATCAAATCACGTAGCTAGCAAAAGTATACTCTTCATTTTTTTTTTACACTTTAATAAATTTATTGTTCTATAAAATTAATGAATAAATAATATTTTTATAGAAAATAATAAATAAGTAAAAAAATAATTTATATAATATATGAAATATATAATAAGAAAGTGACCAATTTATAAAATTTAAAATATAAAACGTGAGATAGGAAATGCATCGCATGGAATTTAGAAATTCCACGGAATTCATAGCGTGACGGCATAGGCAGAATTGAATAGGGAGGTCATTAGTTATTGAACTTGCTTCCTGGCGGCAGGTCCTTAATTTCTCAGCCTCAACTTCAATATTCAACCTCCGAGAACAACGTTTCTAATATTGCATGTCTAGTCTAATTCAAGACTGTGCTCTCTCACTTGTCCTTGTCGATCAATTTTAATTTGGCATATAAACAGACAAATTAAGGCTTATGGTCTTCAGCTACATTATCTATCCCTGACTTTTTTCAATGAAGCCATGAGAAAATAGTGTCATAAGCCAAAGCTTCTTGTTTCCCACCTTCCGCGTGATTGACCCCTTTGGCTTTCATCAAGCCTCAATATATCATGACAAGACATTTTTCCCTTTTGGAATTATAACATATTTAGTACAAGTTAATTCTAGAGAAATAGTAATTGGTGACTTTTTAAAAATTTTCTTAAGAAGTTAAAAAAAATACAAGGAATTGTTTTTTCTAACATAATTGAATCAAGCATACACTTGCATGAGTTACATATAACCTCGTGACGATTAAAAGTAGTCTATTATGGTCAATATCGTATCATAAGATACAAGCATTCAGAAAATTTTGAAATTAGAGGTCATACATTAAACTCCATTGCAGAAGTTGATCAATATATTAATATGTCAGTGGACCTAGCTAGATTAATTAAAACCAAGAGAAAATACGGTAGTCTCCAATTATAGAATTTCGGTGGCAATTAATTTCATGGCTTAATTGGCGAAGGGGATCTGGCGGTCTGCTCCTGAATGATGCATGATTTATCTTGTCCCAAATACATGAACCTATTAATAATCCTGATCCACTCATGTGGAGCAACGCATGGAGCAAACCCCTCATTCCTGATCAATAAAGAGTTAATGAAATGTAACATTATGGGGTACCCCAGGCCCATAAGCCAGCCATGTATAGGTTTATGATCATAGAGAGCATTTGCATGTGCCTAGCTAGGTCCTATGATGTTCACCCTCATCCACAAAACAATGCTAGTTCCTCCACTGACAACAATCCATTTGTACCTGAATAGGATATGTCTCCATTTCATCTGCGTAAGTGCCTCCTATAATAGGCATGGTTTGCGCTTAGTGGGTCCCTGTTGCCTTAACTTTGTGCCACAACATAAGAGGCAAAGCCTTCCAACTCATGTTTCTGCCCCTTACCACCGTATCTAGTATCATTAAGAAGTCAATTTCTTTTATGGGGTTATGCTTATATTGTAGGATCATTTCCACTCTCTACATAAGTATCCAATAGTATTTCATATGTGGGACCTGCTCCTTAATTCAGTTTATGACACTCACGCTGGTTCATGGAAGCCACAATAGTGGGGGTGACATGGCTCTCCGTGCTTTCTCTACTTTTAAACGCAAGCATGATGGTTATGTGTGAAATCTCCACCCAGCAGGTCTTAGAAAAGAGAGTTCAAGTGGGGCAAGCGAAGCCTTTTGCTTTATTCATAGTCGGTGCGTTTGTTGGATCGATGCTCCCTCACTCCCTCACGACTTGAAATATCAAACAAGAGAAATACACTTGTAATATTCTGACTAGGCTTTTCTTGTCCTTTCCTCCCAATGATTCTCAGTTTGACGGTTTCTACTTGCTATTTGCTTAGCCTTTTTCCCACTCTCTCTCTCCCATGACCAGATGAACTTTTCATCAACCTGGTTTGTAGATAAGGGCAACTTTCTTTGCACTTTTTTAACTCCAGTTAATATTCTATCTCCACTTTAAGCATCTTAGTCACGTACGAAGAAAGCTAGCGACTAGTTTTTAGACATCATCTATACTCATAAATTATTTTGTAATATGTATTCATACATACGTGTATTATGATCGTATGTGTGTGTGTGGAACTATATCATTAATTGAGGAGAAATCTTATTTACTGTCAAAGCAAGCAAGGGTCTTATTTTGTAGGAATAATTACGCTGATCTCCCTTCTGGTAGTTAATATTAATGTTAATAACATTTACATCTTTATTAATCGAAAAACTATACTAATATCCTCGATACAGCTCTTCATTATTTTAAAGGGTACTATGTATACAATCTCTATATAAAACCAACGGAAGTATGTATATCTTTTAAGAAAATATTAAGTGTCCATATATAAGAATAATGTATAAAATAAAGATAAAGTAAGTATAATTTTCCAATAAAAAGTGTAGGTATAATTAATAACAATTTCAAGAATGGTTAATATATAGTTATCCTTATTTTTTCAAAAAAGGGTAATAATATACATACTAAACTGATACAAGCGCTACGTGGTTATTTGATTTGTCTATGTTGATATAGTTATTATGTAATAGAAATTGACACAATAGTGTAGATATTATAGGTCTCGAAAAACTAAAATACCATACACTGATAAGGCACAAGTGCTTTTTTACGTCGATAAAATTATCTGCTTGTAATTCATGTAAGAAATTGATTATATCATCAATCAATGCATCGTATATAAACTCAATATTTTTACTAAGAGATCAATTCTTATTACATAATAACTATATTACAAAGCTTAAAACCAACTTATTGTTTGTCATTAAGTAAAAATGTTTTGGAGTGACGTCGGAATGGTACACTACAAAGTGACGTCACTTTCTTACTTTAGAGCACATTAAGAAATTCTCAAAATTGTTTCATTTGTACGCGTCTCCCTTAACCTCGTCAAATTCTATTTGTTTTTTAAAAAATTGTTAACTTTAATTCTTAGAATCGAATTAAATAATAATTTAAGATATAATTTTTTAAAAAAATATTATCTTAATAATATAAATATAATATATATTATTTTTAATATTTATTATTTATAAATACTTAAAAATCAAAATTAACAAAAAGGATTGAAATACCCAACTTCCACCTTAATACATTAAAAAAAAATCCTAGGTCAATGCTATGCTTTAATTATATTAAAGTTGATGCCTGCCATTTATATGTAATATTGAATGCCTGCATACTCAGAAAGAAAAGCCCCTCAAAGATCGTATGCGTTAATTTGATTAAACTGATTTTAAATTATTTTTATTTTAAAAAATGCTAAAATTTACATTTAAACT
Source organism: Abrus pulchellus subsp. cantoniensis (assembly GCA_024086825.1). Classification (NCBI taxonomy): domain Eukaryota; kingdom Viridiplantae; phylum Streptophyta; class Magnoliopsida; order Fabales; family Fabaceae; genus Abrus; species Abrus pulchellus. The sequence goes on from CM044049.1 coordinate 32,443,183, forward strand.
AAGTTTAAATAACTATTAACAATAAAATTTTATTAAAAATATTTAACCTGCTTTTATAATTTTTAATTAATAAATTTTTTTAATAAAAATTTACTAATTTTAAGTTCTTAAATTTCATTCTAAAAGATTGATATAAACAAACGATTATTTTTATTCGAGGTAACATTTACATAATATAAGTTAATATAAAATAAATTTTTATTAAAAATTGTAACATTTAAGAACATTAATACATTATATTATATATTTTTAATAAAATTTTATTATATATAAAAATTTATCTTGTACAATATAAAGTTATAATACAGGTTAAAAAATGATTAATAAAAATTTTATTTTAATTATTAGAGTTGGTGAAATTGCTTTTTAAAATAAGTTAGACCGATTGAATTTGCTAAATTAAAAGATTCTGACTTTAAATTTTTTAAAATTTAGGTTTGAATTAAGTTTATTATTAAATAATATTATTATTATTTATTATCATTAATTAATAAATAATAATAAAAAATAATTTTTAGGTTATTTTGTAAATTAAAAAACATTATCATTAAATAACAATATATATTTTCTCATACGTAAAATAATCATTATTATTGATTTTATATTAAATATATGTAATAGATAGTTGGGTTAGTAATTTATTTAAAAAAAATATAAAAATTTTTTAATTTTTAAGACATTAAAAGAATTATAATAATAAATTTAAAAAATATATAATATTCTCTTAAATTTACGAATGTTGTAGTAAATAATTAAATAAAAATTAATAGATGCTAAGAAAATAAATGATAGTATATTTTTTTTCTTATAAAAATTAAAATTTTAACAATGTTATATTTTATTATAATTATAATATAATTAAATTTAAATTATTAAAATAAAAAATTGAAAATGATTATTATTTATATAAAATCAATTCAATTGCGACTTAAATTGTAATTAAATGTTCTAGTTAATAATAACGGATATACATAGAAAGATATGAAATATTGTTCCTCTGCCTCACAAAAGATGCTCTCTTGTATGATTAAACTCACGATCAATTTGAAGTTTGAAGCAAGAGTCCAATCATCGCTATTCCGTTAGATATGAAAATCAGATTAAAGAATTTTCTTCAGTCTATTATTTTAAATTAACAATAATTTAAACATTTTAAATTAATAGTGTTTAAATGACTAAATTTATTTTTATTGTAGAAGCTCTATCAAAATAATGAGAACCGGAACGGATATATTTGTTTTAATCAATTATATACATATATTATTACTACTAACTTGGTTTTGTTTACACAATGATATACCAATAGGTTGACAAGAATTAAAAGTTGTTTTTCCTTTGTCTCTTTGCTAATTCCATTTCTTCTTATTGGCCCTTTTTGTGAAAAGGTCCCAAGCCGTAAATTAAAATTTTCTCTATCACTTTGAATGAACTTAATTGGTTGAGAAACAAAAAATTGAGAAGATGCAATGTTATCAGACTAGAAATGAAAATTAATTGGAGTTTTTAAATTTATTTATTTTGCTTTCTTGGGTGATATTATTGAGGGGGGTGAGTTGGGAGTTCGGGTAAGTGTCACGGCTGAGAGGAGTGGACCCCGGCGTAGGGTGTAGACGCTGAGGAAGCCACGGTTTCCTTGAGTAAGACATTTGATAATTAAATGATGATGCATCTTGTCATATTAAATTTCACCTTATTTTAAATTTGATTAATCACGCTAAAATATAATTGACGCGATCAGTAAATAATTCCATTGAATACTGCACAATTTTAGCGTAAGAGAGTCAAGCCCTTGGTGTACAATAAGGCATAATGTGGAAGAGGGGGTTGTTAAAAGTATTTTAAGAATTGAATTTTAATTATGTGTAAATTTAATTGAATTTTAAAAAAATGTAAATAAGGGGGTGAAATGAAACTGGGAAAAGAGGCGAACAGGGAAAGCAGCACGGTCCGGTGGAGTGAGAGGCAGGGCAGGAACAGACAAACATCACCGAAACCTTATCTCAAATAATGATCGCTCTATCTCTCTCAATTTGTACGCTCCACAATCATCGACCTCTCACGGAATCAACTCCCATCAATACCAAATCATTGGTGGGGCCCATGTGTCTGTGCCCCACATACATGCCCTCATCTCCCCCACGTGTCTACACTTGCACCTATTGCATCCCTTTTTCTTTTTCTTTTATTTTTAATGCACACGTATACCAGATATAGCATGTTCTATTATGTAATATTTTTATCAACAATTATTTTAATTAGTCGTCCCTGGTTTTATAAAATTAATAATAGTAATAATGATAGTATAATTAAATGCTTCTTATATTTTATAAATTTATAATACGTTAGTTTTTATACATATCAATGAATAAGTGGATTTTTTTATTAATATAACTTGTTAAAATTTATTTAATATAATTATAGAATAAACTTGTTTACATAGATTTATTTAATAATTTAAACTTACATTAATATGAATCAATCATTCTTTCACTTTCGATACATGTTATATACAAAACAAAGTTATTTAGCGAAGGTGACATGATAACCACCACCACTGATTTGTTGGGTTTCATGTCACTCTGTTGTGGGGATGTGACGTGGAATCGGATTGCCGAGTTATTTAATTAAAGCCAACACTTTGATCATTAGCATATGTATATGTCACATGAATATTATGATTATTATACCCAATCATCCCATAAAGTGAAAATTGGGAGAATAAATACCTCATATAGGCATTTAATCTATAATAATACTCATCTTCATGAAACCATGTTCATTTCCGGGGTATAAGATCCATTTTTTGGCCTTAATTATAATTCCTTCACGGTATCAAAGTCAAATTCAATCCACTTTGGGTGGGTTGGAGTCCCAAAACAAAACAAAACAAAACAACGGTTGCTCATAAGCTTTTCTTTTTGGTATTCAGCCACTCAGTGACAAAAGCCATGGATAATCCCCTTCTAAAGTATTTGGTACATGACATCTGATCCTCTTATTTGCTCAATCATTACACAAATTGTAATGCATGACGTTAGTAGTTTTTTAATAAATTGAATTTATTTGGTAGCGTAGAAAACACATTAAAGCCAGTACACTCCATAAACTGTTGCTCCTATTCGTCTACTGAAGTGAGATAACCGTATATATTACGGGTCATCATATTTTTATATTTTTTAAGAGTGTTTGTATTCAAGAAAAAATAAAAATACACAGAAAATATGATAAAAAAGTAGGTGAAAATAAGGTACAAAAAAGATATAAAAATATTATTATTAATTAATATTATTTTTTAGATTTTTTCGTAGTTTTAATTTTATTCTTCTTTTTAAAGTAAAGTATAAATAAGTCTTCTGTGAGTACTATTTAAATTTGACAATTTTTTTTATATTTTAGAATAAAAACTTATCACCATTTTAAATAAAGATATAACTCTTTTACACACGTATATATGATTTCAAAATAAAATGTAAAAATTCCTTGCATCATAAATACTCACATATGTCGTAATAAATAAGTATTTCATATTAAAAAAATCAACTCAGCACGCGGAAGATACAAATATGTTTCACCCAACCCAAAAAGGAAATGATTATCATTATAAAGGTCGCTTTTTTCTTTTCAATTTGACCTTGTGATCCATGAGATTGAAATTTAATTCAGGTGCAAAATGAAAATCAAGGATGCACCCATTAAGGTTAGACATAAGAAGCGGGGCCTTATCCTTCGTGTACCAATACTGTTCAGTTAAATACTTTTTTTTTGTCGATGTAGGTGACTCGGGTTATTTGTCGGTATTGTCAAATATAATAATAATTTTTTAAATGAAAATCAACGAGTACTGTGAATTAAATAAAAGCTTAAAACTTGATTAATTTCTGATTTTTCTTGTCTTTTATAAAATATTTATGTGATTTTAATGAGAAAAATATTAATTGGATACTCTAAAAATTATTTATTCCGAATAATGTAAATGTCAATTTAGTCCTATATAAATTATCAAAGTATTAATTTAGGGGATAAATAAGTATATAAAATTTTTAAATTGATATCTATTTTAATTTAAACATTGAGAAATCTGAATGTTTAAAATCTTTGACCCAATTTTCTTTACGTATCTTTAAAAGACTAATTTAAGGTTTTGTTTCCTCAAATCTACAAACCATTCTTCTGATTTGTCCGGTCTAAATTTTATACTATGAAAATAACAATAAAATTATTTCTAAAGTAAGTGGATAACCTTATCAAGAGAAACATAGCTCTATTATAGTTTCTTGGCGAATTAACACAGATATATTAAATTTAATTGTTTCAGTGTACCTAAAAAAAAATATTCATCTTGATAATAAGATTCCTTGTCACTAGCTAATGTTTTTAGAAAAATTTTCATTCAAATCATTAATAAGGCCCAACACGGTTATTAAGTCCTAAAAATAGATTGATTAAAATGAAATTTATAAGTATGTATATGGGAAAAATTATTTGGACCTATGAAATTAATTTTAACTTTGGTAAGAAGTAGCGACTATTGTGAAGAATAATAGCGCACGGTGCTATGAAATGAATTTGAACCTATTGACATTGAAAAGAGCTGCTAGCTGAGCAACCACGCATTAATGCATATTGATGAGAAAATTAGATGAAGAGCATGAATGAAAATGATAAAAGCAAGTGATTCGTGAACAGATAGTAGCTAGTGTTAACGCCGTTATTTTGTTTGTGATTAGTTTAGGTTGATCATGAATTATGGGTGACCTAACTTCTGCTCCACATCGCCGACAATGCATTATTGGGAGTGCTTATAGTACTAATACAGAGAAGTAGGTCCGGAACACTCCACATCAACTTTCTAGTTAAGCAAAGATCCGGATTCTTGTTGATGAATCATATTCTGGCGCCATTATAACTCTTTGAAACTCCAATTGTGTCTTGTACCTACTTTTCTTTTTCTTTTCATTTCCATTGGAAATTAACAAATCGTGCACATCCCTTTCTACTCTCCACATTCATAATAAGCAAGAGAAAACCGTCCAACCATCCCTCACATTCCTCGTTCATTAAAAAGTATGCAAGATTGGTAAGCAAGGTGACATGGTACCCATCTCTTATCTCTAACTAGTTAAGCCAGGCACGGAGTGGGAGACAGTTCATGCGGGTCTGTTTTAATTATAGAAAACATCACACACACACTCACACATGTATTAATTCCTATTTCCAATCATGGTTTTTTTTTTTTATTTCCGAAATTACTTTTGGATTAATGTTTGGAGGTACCAAAGCATACGAAAGGTCTATGTAATGTGGGTGTGTACGTGTATGTTTATAGCCAATGGGGAAAATCGTAAAATTTAGAGAAAATTAATGAATAATCAACGTAAGCAAGAAAAACAAATAAATATAAATAATAATAATAATAATAAAGGATATAAAGGCTGCTGGGACACGAGTAAAGTGGGACTAAAGGGCGCCAATAATTGGGACAATGTAAAGCGAAGCGGCTACATACGCAGGGAAGCATTTATAGGAAAAGAATTAAAGTGTGGCAATAATTATGTATTGTTAAATTGGTACGTGTGTGGGTGGCGAAGGGAAGGGAATCACCCACCTTCTTGATGTGTTTTGCCCTGCCATGTGAAAATGTTAGGATTGTATAGCATCGGAGAGTGAAAGATTATCCAAGTTTGTCTGTTATCATAATGGAGGTAACAGTAGTGGGGCTCAAAATGGTCAACCTATGCAAAGGATATAGAGGGGACTTTCATTATTTCCAATATACCCATCCATATTCGTTTCCCTACTCATTCCACCCTTTGATTAATAATAATCATAGCCACCCACCCACCCACCCGTTGCCCCCACAAAAAGTCTCATTCATTCTCTTTCCCCTAACTCCCTCCCTCTCTTCTTAACCCCCCCCCCCCCCTTATGCTCCCATGACACTTTATAAACCACCCCATCATCTAATCATCATCTAAACTTCTCTTCCCTCACCTCTCTTCTCTCTCCCTTGCGTAAACACCCTTATTCTCTTCATGGGTCTTGATCAGGATGCTAGCAACTCAGGCCTTCACCTTATTCTAGGGTTAGCTTTGACTAGTACCCCCCAAGAAGATACCATCACTCCATCACCATCCAACAACTTCCATGACCATCATCAACTTACTCTTATGCCAAAGCCATCTCCAACAAAGTCCTTCTCCTTCAAATCCAATTTCATCCAGCCTGAACCATCATTAACGTTGGGTCTCTCCGGTGAGAGTTACCCACCGCAGGTGGTCAAAGTCCCCAAAAATATTGGACACAACATAGTCTCCTGTGAAGACCCTCTTGACTTGTCTACGCAGACTTCACCTCGCAGTGCTGTTTCCTCCTTCTCCAGTGGCAGGATCAAGAGAGAGAGAGATGTTAGCTATGAAGAAGTGGAGCCAACAGAGACTGAGAGGGTTTCTTCAAGAGCTAGCGACGAAGAAGAAGACGGCACCACCGCCAGAAAGAAGCTTAGGCTCACAAAAGAACAATCAGCTCTTCTAGAAGAAAGCTTCAAACAACATAGCACTCTCAATCCTGTAAGCATATAAGCTATCTCTCTCTAATTATTTCCACATATATATATATATATTTTTAATTATAATCACGTGTTCATACAGCTTTAACCATGTACATATACATATACGTATATGTATATATACTCTCCCATATTATTAACTTTTCTGATTGATTTTATGATTAATATTGTTGCGCTGGATTGGATTTACAGAAACAGAAGCAAGCTCTAGCCAAGCAGTTAAATCTTCGGCCTCGACAAGTTGAGGTGTGGTTCCAGAACCGGAGAGCCAGGTATATATATTTGATTGATTTATAAGCACTCTAATCTAATAACCGAATTCTCTCTCTCTCTCTCTATAATAATAATAATAAGGTTAATTTATATTTGTAGTTTGAATTTGGTGACTAAGATTTTTTGGTTTGGATTGCAGAACAAAGCTGAAGCAGACAGAGGTGGATTGCGAGTTTCTAAAGAAATGTTGTGAAACGTTGACAGATGAGAACAGGAGATTACAGAAGGAGCTGCAAGAGCTAAGGGCACTGAAACTAGCTCAGCCTTTGTACATGCCCATGCCTGCAGCCACCCTCACCATGTGCCCCTCATGTGAGAGGCTCGGTGGCGTCAACGGTGGCGCTTCCCCTAAGACCCCATTTTCCATGGCTCCTAAGCCTCACTTCTACAACCCCTTCGCCAATCCTTCTGCAGCATGTTGATTGTTATTACTTAATTAGGCTTTTAGTTTTCAGGTCCAGGCTTAAAAGAAAAGGGAAAAAGAAAAAACCAACCAAACAAACAATAGTTCCCCACAACCTTTGTATTTTTTTGGTTGAGGGATACGCCTTATGAACTAGTGAGAGGGGGTTAAGGGTGTAATTAACTAATACTGTAGAAATTTGTAACCGCTGATCAAAATTACTTTGTTACTTTTTCTTTATTGTATGTCTATAAATCGTTATAGAATACATCCACCTATGAAGGAATAACTATTTTTTTATTGTTGGTTTTCGCAACTCCCATGGTACATGGGGTGGTGTGTAAAGCATTGGATAACAAGTCAAAATCCGAATTATATGTCTTTGACTAAAATGCTACCAAAATTTAATGCCAAAAGAACAAGAAATCAGTTGTATAATTGTATAACAAAAATGAATTTGGACGCGGTTGATCTAGGCGCGACTATCTATCTACTACATAGAAAATGATATCTCTAAAAGATAAGCTCGCTCTTAAGAATTAATTTATGATTATATTTTAAAAATATTATATCTTTTTCCGTTCATATGTTGACTCTAATAATAATGTAGCATTCTTAAATGGGAGCAGAAAATAAACAAAAAAATGTAGCGAAAAGGGGAAAAACTATTCCTTGCAATCATGTAAATAGCCCCTGCCTAATATTTTTAATGGGTGTAGTCAAACGATATATATGTCAGTTGGATTGGGGGTTATGATTAAGTTAGAGAAAGGTTGAAGGTGCGGAGAGGGGAAGTTAGGTCACGTGTTTTTGTCTGCAAAATGAGTTGCTTAATGAGAAGGCGGTGTGAGGAAGCATGTGGGGGAAACAAAGCAGAGGATGATTGACTATGAGAAAACAAAGGAGGAGCAAGAAAGAGTTGATATGTGCCTTCATGCACAAGATGTCGTCTCGTGAGATGCTTTACCTTTAAGGGGACTAGTGGGCCACACCCCCCCCACGTGATGACCCAATGGGCCGGTCTCTCTCAAAATCTCTACATGAGATTTTCCCTTCAAGGTCAGCCCCTTCATCTTTCTTTTCCCCCACTCCTTTTCCCTTCAATTGCCCCGCCCCAAACCTGTATCTGAATCATCATTGCTATCTACGTTGTTGTCAATATTTAATAATTACTTTTAATTAAATAAATACCAAATTATTATCATTTTCTTATTTTTCCTATTTTTTAATTCATGAAAACTCATTATTTCATTTAGCGGTTTTTTCAATCCAAAATTCCACCTCACAAATCATATCAGGTTCCCAACTGCTCAAATGAAAGGTAAAGATCACGTGTCCACTGCTATATACGTTCTAGTCACGCTATCATGATTGGAATTAGACATTTGAACGTTGAAAAACAGAGACGAGACCAGACCATCTTAACATTAAACTACATAATATACAGGCGTTTTAGATTCGGGAATTAATATATAAATAAAAGTGACATGAGTTTTAATTGGCTAAGGTATTTTAAATAAATATATCACTTACACTTCAAACTCACTCTCTTTTTTTTTCAATCAGAATCATATTTAAAATTACCATACAGTTATTGTTAACAGTAGAAGAAAATTAACTTTTAAAAAAATCACATATTGATGATGCTTTTATTTTTCATTACGTCACTTGTCGTATTATTTTATTTTTCTTTCTATTTTATAAAAATATTATATAATTTTACTGTGCAATTAATATTTTTATTTTTCACCATTCTTGAGATACTGTTCAAAAGACAAAAAAAGAGAAAATAAAAGGAAGAAGGACAAAATGATAAATATAAAGGTGTAATGGAAAGTAAAGAAAAAGACAAAAAGGAAAAGTAAGTATAAAATTGAAATGTTAGAAAAAAAAAAGGAAAATAAAACTTATACTGTTAAGCAAATTATATTGATTTAATTAGTATTAAAATTCTACGCATCATTCATGTTGGGGTGGACCAATAAATATTATGAGAGGGACTTTCCCGGAAGAGGGAACAACTTCCTGGAAACTACTAATTTATCGGAGTCCTCCTCATCCCTTTCATACCCCATTTTTAACCAACGCCGTCATCATCACGTCCCCCAAACTCCCTCCTTGCACTCCAACTCCACGAATATCACAAATTTTAAAATTATGCTAATAGCGCGAAGACCCTGAGTGTGTGAAAGCTACGTAAAAATATAGAGGTTTCCGGTTCATTATTTTTACTCGTAGCTCTAACTTGCAAAACAGAGATTAAGAATTGAACTGGTCACGAGTCAATTTGTTTGTTTGTTTGAGCCATGTTTAGATTCGCATTATGTAACTATATAATGCGCGTTCATACAGTAAACGTTACTCTTCATTGTGCTATATTAGACAACTAAATTGGATCGTCAATCCAATCGACACAATTTAAAGAAAATAATATTTATTCTAATAAATATTTTATTATAACTAAAATTGATGGAAAAATAATTAAGCATGTCCGATCGAAGTGGCCAAAAATTTGCTGAACCTGGTTCTCCTTGGACACGTGTGATCGTAAATACTAGCCCGTTTATGGTGGCTAAAACAAACGGAGCGTGAGAAAAGGGATGTTTTTAGTTGGGAAAAAAATTTATCCGAGTTAAAAAGAAAATGGGAAGTGAAATATATATTTGAAAAGTTAAATGAGTAATAAAGAGGGATATCTGGTGGTTCATGCGTAAATGCAGAATGAAAGCACCTTTGTGAAAAAGTCTTGGATGTTTAGTTCACCTCTTGTGATGGGATCATGATTTTCTGTTGATTTTGTATAATACGTGTGCGCACACGTAAGAGTCTTTACCGAGTCCCAGATAAGCCCAAGACATATGTCTTGTGCTCGCTACTTTGTCGGCCTTTAAATGGTATTCATTTCAACGAAAATACTTGTTGGTTTTATTATTATTTTGTCATCATTGATAAAAAGCAATATGGGTGTGGTCTCGTCATCTTAATTCAGTTCCTAATACATTCATTTTTCTTTGAAAACACTCAACTCAATCATCAGATTAATTACGAGCCTATAATATTATATGCTTTGCAATTGCAAATTCACCCAATTATTATATACAACTAGCTATCTCAAACGTCGAGGATTTGTCACATTACCTAACTTACAAATATCATCCATTAATTATATCATGGATGTTTTCTTGAATTCAACTACCGCAACTATTACTTTAGTTGTGCTAAATTCATTAATACAACAAACTCAACTACATGAAATATTATTTTTATCAGTTTCTCCTTTGTTTTACGCATTGGAAAGAGAGAAAAAAATGAAACTACTTTGGCTAGAAGGTTCTCTAGTGTCGAAAAAAAAAAGTTTCTCCCCTGGAATGGTTTACCCGTCTCTCGTGGGTTTACATAAGGAATTCAACTACCATTTTGACATGTAACTTTGTGAGTCAGAAAATTGAAGATAAGCTTCAGTCCACTTAAAAGAAGCGAAAATAAAATAGAAATTGCAACTGAGTTTTGCGGTATCATGTGCCTTGACCAAAGTCAAAATGGAAAAATAAACGACGATAAAAACGTTCTAACTAAAGTTATGATGTATCTATTCAAATAGATTATCAATTATAACAAAATAATAATAATGAATTATTTAATTTTCACTAGTTTATTTTTGGACTTTTTACATTCACCAAACACATTGAAAACATGTATTCCAGCTGTTGAAATTAGAATTATGTTATATTCGATCCTTTTACTTCAACTTTTCTGCTGTTTTTTCCCAGCAGTTTGCGTTAATACAGTCATTAATTGAAACATTTAACCTACTATGAAAAGATCAAACTGAAAACCTTCGTGGATTACATAATAGAGGAATTCATGGGGTCCAATTAGTCTGTAAGAAAATACAGTCCCAAAAAATTATAGTTTATTTTATTTTTAAAATTAATAATATAAATTCTGGACAAAAATAGCTTAAGGATGCCGTTAAACTAGGGATTTTTTCCTCAGTAAACAGTATGGTGAAAATTTGTACTATAGCACAAGAGATAATTAAAGGACCAATATGTCCGTTTTTTTTTAACATTATTGCGACCACACAAAACAAATAATGCATAACACAAATGGAACTGCAGAAAATTTTGCTGTATCACAAAAGTTTCCAATATATTCTATGAATTAATTAATTGATCCTCAAATTAACAACTAACAACGCAAGGAATTATCCAGTTATCACTTACGTTGTGCTGATTTGTTTGTACTTTTCCTCAATCAATCAAAAGCCCCTTAAAGTTATTATAAATGTCAAGGCACTGATCATGCCGCTATCTATAGTCATCAAAATAAAAAATGGCTACTAATTAATTAATCACGAAAATAGAGAAGAGAGAACATTGAAACGTGGACGTGGTATTGGCCATATATATCATGCATATGGCGGTAGATTCATGAAAGGAAACAAAGCTCATAAATTGTCATAATTTCATTTTCAATGTCAATTGTATCGGAAAGGGTGTGAATAAGATGGTTTTTGGGGTTGCAAAGGGTAGTGTTGTCGGGCGAATAGGCAAACCTCCAAGTGTCTTTGAGAAGGTAAAGCGAGTGTAACCTAATGGCATAAAAATTAAACAAATAAATAATAATGGGGTTCGGGTATTTTGCTCATATTAAGTGGACATAACCATACCAAGTGGCCATGATCAAATTCAGCATTTCAGCATATCCAGTTGGCGACTTTAATAACGTTGCCTTCTATTACTATGTGTACACATGTAAGTTCTAATTGCAAGATGAAGATAATTGAGCAATAAATTCAAATACATAATCGCCCCGTACCTTAGAATCGAAAGCGATGCATTGCCGCAAGTAACAACAATTATAAACACATAATTTCATTATAATAGAAAAACAATTATAAACAGATAAAGGATACGCAGGATTCTCGAAAGTCTCAAATGTCGCAAAAACTTGCGGAAATGTAGCAGTCACGTGTCCTGCCCCAAACAAGAATGCTAATAATATGAAGCATATCATCAATATCATTAATCATTTTTATAATGTCTAATATTTTACATTCTCTTTTCTTTTTCATTTTTAAGTATGATAATGAATGATACCTGCTCTGATTTTTTTAGCAAACTGCCGGGTTTCCTCGTAGCTTCTGTGGCCCGAAACTGTCAGAAGAAGAAATCAAGTTTAACTTAACATTTCTTTATGCCTAAATGAATCCAAAGAATAATATTTTTCCAATTAATAAAAATTATTTGTTAAAATTATAATTTTATTTAAATTTTCCCTTTTAGATTATTTGAGATGATAAATTATTTATTAATACCGTAACTAATTTTATTTATTAGTTTTTCAATTAATGCTAAAGTTAATATTTTTAACTTTTCTTGAAGCATGTTGTTGAACTTAAGTATTTTCTCCATTTTTAAATTATTTTTTATTTACGGTAGTGCGTATATTTGTTTACGCCTACTAATATAATAAATGATTTTTCAAATGAAAAACCTTATTAGAAGAGTTAATTGTAATTATGTATTAATTAAACATCCGTATGATATTTTTAAAATAAAAAATAATTAATCCATTTTTAATATTTTTAATATGAAAATATTTTAAAATAAAATAAAACTCCTAAAGTGATAGACAATTTAAACTTGAGAAAGTAATAATTTATTAATTTAAATGCTTTTGGAAGAGTACAGATGAAGAGAACGAAATAGAAGAAAAAATAAAGGGACGAATGAAGATAATAAAGCTATTTTTAGGAGAAAAGGCTAAAATTTGATGGGAGACAATTTTAAGGAAAGAAATAATGAATTAATATATAATATTTTTAATCATAATTTAATTATTATTGATTAAATTTTGGTCAAACTCATACATAAAATTAAAATAAATAAATTATGATTCTCAATCTTAATCTAGTAAACAAAATTAAGCATTATTGTGATTAAAAATTATTGTTAATTATGTACTAAGAGAAATAATAAAATTTAAATATCATAAAACATGATTATTAAAAAATCATACAAAACTTAAAAACATGATTGAGAATAAGAGGTAAAAACAAATTAAAATTTGATTAAGGATAAAATTTTAAATTTCAATTATTGAACTTGAATTAGAGAATTAATCTTTAAGCGTTTATTCTTTCATGTTCGGATCCATAAATGCAGAGAAATAAAACATAAAAGGATAAAATGAACAAGAAGAATAAAAACAAAAATTTATGTTGAAAACTTCAATATTAAACATGAAAATAACAAAGAAAATTAAAGTAATTCAAAATTTAATTCAAACATACTAAAAGAGATAAAAGAAAAGTTATTTATAGTAATCTTAATTAAGTCTAATAGGATTTATACAAGTTCAAAACACAAACAACCTTTAATAGAATAAATTAAAACTTAATGAAAGTGTATTCTAAAGATTATTTTTCTTATAGTTGAAATGGTTTAATTTGTAAAATGTAGAATGCTAAAAACACACCCTCTAATATATTCTTCATTGTTGAATATAATTTATTAAAATTTAAAAAAATATAAGAGATAAACATTAATTTAGGAGTGAAAAAAATAAAATTTACATAATTTTTGTAGTTTTCAATTAATTTTAAATAATAACGGGGGAGTGTGTTCAAAAAGTGAGTTAGAGAGTATTTTGGTGATATTACTTTTTGCACAAACAATATCTCTCAACTTTAGAGTCTTTTTTTTTTTTTTTACAAAATTATTCATCAAATTGAAGTCTCAAAAAAAGGCATTTAATAAAACAAAAATCACCTTTAAATTCAACCTATAGCTTAAGAGATCATCAAAATAGTAAATATAGATTATGAATGCTAAAAATATAAAATTAGAATAATTTGATATTTTAAATCCAGGTAAGATCTTCTAAATAAATGCAAAAAATTTAAAGTAATTAAATATTATTAATATTATTATTATTATATAATTAGGCTAAGTAATAAATATGATTGAAATATAATTTATTATAATACTATAATTACATATATTAACTAATGTGTTGCATTTAGTGTCGACTTTTAATAATAAGCATATTTTTAGTTCCTATACTTCAATTTACATGTGATTTTATTTCTCCTAATTTTAATTGTTTACCTTGAGTCCTTTTAGTTTTTTAAATGCTTCAATTAAATTATTTATTGTAAAATTTTATTTAATAATTAATAAAAACATAATAAAAGAATAAAATTTTATTAATTTATGCACATATATAATATTTAAATAATATATATATATATAATAAAAGTCTCAATTTCAAGATAAAATACTTAGTTTGAGAAATTAAAAAATTATAGAGACTAAATATAAAAAATTAAAACTAAGATAGCCAAAATTGCAGACTTTAATATAATTATACTTTAATATTAATGTACTGAGCCTTAATACCAACCTTTGTTATACAAATTATAAAGTAAAACTTCACTTATAATTGAAGATTATACCTAAGTTTTGAGTCCTTAAAATTGAATTTAAAATAGAAATTAATATACTTCAACTGAGAGAAAAATTGAAACGGAAGAGAGTATCAGCATCATTCATCATGGCCCTGACACTGTTTGTAAACTGCACTTGACTGTGGAAGTTATTTTAAGCAAAGCTGAATTTGAGCTATAAATGTTGGGACCCTATTAGATACATCACCATTTGCCATGCTGGTGTTAAGGTGATGGAGGCTGCTACCGCTCTTATTCTTCATTTATTCTAACCTGACACTCCACAGTGCCCAAATATAGCTCAAATGATTGCATGTGGTTGGCCCAAAATCCGTAATAATAATTTGGATTGTGGTCAACCTAATAATTATAATTGGTGGACCACTTCTTCTTCTTCTTGTTTTTTTTACAATATATGTTAATGCTGCCTTATTTATCTATTTATCTACAAATTTATAAATATAAAATTAATCATTTTATTATGAATTTTTAGTAAATTTTTCAATATACTTTTTATTAGTAGTTTTTCCTTTTATCAACTTAACTATTGTCAATTTTTTATTTATTATACTTAAAATTTTAATATAAATAATAATAATAATTAATATTATCTTAAATTTTTACTTAACAGATAAATAAAAATAAAATTTATTTTTTCTCTAGACAAATAAATAGAAATAAGGATAATATTTAAGTAAAATTTTGCCTAAATTGAAGTTATTTTGTAAAACGCATATATAAAAATTTAAAGTAAGACCGTCATAATATAAATGGCTTATACACAAATGCTTTTTGAAACTAAGTTTCTAAAAGTAAAATTGGTATAACATTTAATAAACGTATTATATTTAAATAAATTATATTTATAAATTACAAATGTATTATAAATTTTATTTATATACCCACATTAATAGGCTTGTTCGTTAGATAATATATGGTTATTGTGTGGATTCAAAATTATTAAACTTTTTTAATTTCAGAAATAAATCCATCTTTTTTTTTTTTAGAAAACACAAAAATATACATATATCTTAATAGAAAAAATGAACACAAAAAATAATTTAGGCACGAAAAAAGGTTAAGTTTTTAAGATTTGTAAAAAATATTTTTAAGATTAGAAAAAAGACTTTTTTTTTTTGTTTACAAAGAGGACTTTTAGGGTTAAAAGAACATTAGGATTTTTTGATTTACAAAAAAAAAAAAAGAGTTTATCATTAAAAAAGGGTTGCTAGAGAAAAATTAGATTTTTTAGGATTTTGTAAAAAGAATGATTTTTGGGTAGAAAAAAAATTAGATTTTTAGGGTTTTTTTTTCTTACAAAAAATGAACAAACATTTCATGTTAAAAAAAATTGGAATTTACAGAAAGAAAAATTTTAGAGTTAAAAAAAATTAGAAATTTTGTAGGTTTATAAGAAAAGGAAAAGTTTTTAGGTTAGATAAACTAGAGTTTGTAAAAGGAAAAAACTTTAATATAAACAAAAGAAAAAACACATAAAGATATGATGGGTAAAAGAAAAAAGAAACAATAAAAGAAAAGGAAATAGTACTTACCAATGATAAAGAAAAGTGAATTATATTTTTGTTGACTCATTTGTGATGACTCATAGTTTTTTAGTCAACCTTTCTTTCAACCTTCTATATATATTCTTTCCAATTGATCTCTAAGATTATATTTTAACTTTCAGTTAATTTCTTTTTAGCTCTTTCTTTTTTCTTTCTGTTTCTCGAGCTTTCTCTTAAATTCTCTCTCTTTTTCTCTCTTTTTGCTCTCAAAGTATCTCCGTAAAAAATAAAATGTGTCTACCTAAAAGTCTTCCTCTCTAGAGACCTAAGCTTCCTAGGTTCCCTTATTTTTTGATGACCAGTAATCAATTTTTTTTTATTTATTTTTCTAAAAATTTACTAACTACTTTGACCATTTTTAAATCTAATTTTACATTTAAAAATTAAAATTTTGAATTTAAATTAATTTTTTTATCTATTTTCTTAACCTCTTAAAAAAAAATTATTATATTTAATTTTTTGTTTTGAAATTTATTTTTTACAGGAACTTGGATAAAATTGGTATTCACACATTTTAATTTAAATTGGGAGTATACATGATATATAACAAGGGGAAAACATTCACAATATTCCTATAAGCAGTTCAATTTCTTGCAGTTGCATCCTCTTTTTTCTCGTGCTAAAGCTGGAGTTTTGTTTGGGTCATCCTAAAAGAAGATAATAATTAATATGCTATAAAATTTGGTTTAAATTGCATAGTAGAAAAACTAAATTAATTTTATTTTCTAACTCCAAATTCAGGTACAGAATCATAACTTCGGTTGACTTTAGGAGCAAATGCGAGAGGGTTATGAGATTCAATCTGCTTGAGAGTATAAAGAACAGTGTCTTCCTTAATTAGTTCGTTGAAGCAATGCTAACTGGATGAGGGTCCTATGATAGATAAGAAAAATGTAGTTTTTTAAAATTGAAGCAATCAGGAGTTTAAGGCTGTTGTAGTGGCTCCTACATATAAGGGCAATATGGTGGTAGAGCTCTAAGAGATTGAATTGGCGACAAAAAATAAATACCTATGCAAATAGATTTTTCTCTTTTTTGGGTATTAAACGTGTCTAAAAACCGATGGACTAAACCTACCTAATCATTTTAGGGTAATGAACACCATAATTATCCCTTTTAAGTAGAGGAATAAGATGGGAAGGCAAAGAATCTAAATAAATTTCTTCCACAAGGATATTATAAGTTTAGTTAGCTAGGAAATCAACATAACTATTAGCTTCTTTGTAAACATGATATAAACAAACAATCTTAAGACAACGTGTTAAAGTTCTAATTTTCTTAAGTAAAGGAAAAGGCATAAGACTTAAGGGATTATTAGAATGAATAAGATCAGTAGCTAATTAGAATCTAATTTAACAAAGACCAATTTTACACCAAGATTTTTAACAGTTATAAGGCCAAATAGAAAGCCCTAGAGTTCAGCAGCGAAGTTGAGCAAAATTCAAGTGTTTTTACAAAGACATCACAAAACCTCCCTTAATCATCTTTAACAAGCCCCTACAGGCGGCAAATTTTTTCAAGAGATGAATAAAATCATCAATGTTGAGTTTAAATCTCCCAACCCAACAAGGAATGTAGCCAATAAGAGTTTCTTACTTGCAAGTCCTGTGTATCAAAGAAGAGACCAAATTCCAATAAGGTTTTATGCAATTTACATAGTGTTGGATTTGAAATTTAACATTTTTTTTATCAAAAGCATTTTTGTTAAAAATTCAATCATTTCAATGTTTCCAAAACAACCAAATTATTACGTCAAGCAAATATTTCAATTAACAATGCCGTTAGAACAATTCAAAGATAGATTACGATATAGCCAATTATTAATACCAGAACTAAAAAAAGTAGCACCAAATATTCTATATAATCAATTTATTCCAATATCTAAAGTCATGTAATAATTTCAAAAGACATGCATAATAGATTCAACATCAACTTTATATGTAGAACATATATATGTCATAGGTTACAAATTCTTTTTTCTTTTTTACGAGTTAATAGTTTTTCATGAGTAACCTTCCAAAAAAAATTATAATTCTAAGAGTACCATGTCAACTCCAGATTGCATCAAATAAAGCTCAGTCAAAATTTTCTAATTGTTCGGTATTAATAATTAATTTATAAGCAAATTTAAAGGAAAACAATTTATTGCTAAATGGAAACTAATTCGGTGGATTAAGGTAATGTGAAAAATAAGGAGAATTATATTATTAATTAAAAATTTAATTTGATAAGAGATAAATGGAGTAATTTTAGTCTAGTCCCAAAACATAACAAGTTATTGGGTGTTTTTTTTTCTTTCTAGATTCTGAAATAAGAGAACTAGCCAAATTAGCCAAATATTTAATATCAGAAATTTAATGACCACTCCAAAATTTATTAAAAGAAGCACAATTTTAGAATACCTTTCCAAATACTAGAAATAAGCTTAGAACTGTTAGTAACACGGTTGGTTATCATTACTATCATAATTATATTTTGCTGTCAGAACTTTAACCCATAAATTTCTTAAATAATTAGTTATCCTCCAACCTAATTTAATCATATAAACTTAGTATACTTGATGAATATATCTAAAACTTAAGGACATTTTTTGTTACTTTGGGTGAAAACCATATAAAGCTCTATAGAGTATTGATTTCATCACACATTCCTAGAGGAATAATTTGACATTGTAAATATAATTAGGAATACTTATAATACTAATCTACACTAAAGTAATTCTTCTCGCCAAAAAATTTGAGTTAACTTTCTGATTGGAGATTTTTTTTTTCTAATTTTGTTAAAGTTGAATACAAACTTTTTCTTAGAATTTCTGTTGAAAATAAGGGTTCATAAGTAAGAACCAAGAATGTTAGATCAATAAAGTCCTAAAATCTGACCGATTAAATATTTTAAATTTATATCAACTCAGTTGGCTAAGAAAAAGGTTGAGAGAGCTTTTTTATTGATATGTTGATCAGAAGTAGAACCGAACAATTCTATTACATAATTAATTACTTTAGTTTGATTTTTAAAAGCCTTAACAAGTATATTTAAATCACCTGCATTGAATAAATAAAAAATACAAGGACCTATCCTACCAAAACAAATGAATTTCATTCTTCTATATTGACTTTATGTTGGATCAAATGAGTCAAGCTCTTTAAATAAAGCACATAAATATATGAAGAAAGATGATATCCTAGGTGAATTCTTTTAGTGAATATTTTTTCCCTAAAGGTCCACATTTGAAAGCATAAAGATATCAGAAAATGATAAGCAATTTGAGACCAAACCTTATCAAAATCAATTTTATATAAATTTTTTTTTAATAAAACTCCATTTCTTTTTATCGTAAGCTTTATGAAGATCAAATTTCAAAATCATATACTATTTTCCTCCTTTGAAAAATTTTAAAAAACGAATTAACTATTGTGAAATAATCATATTATCTATTATTGTCTTCCAAGAATAAGGAAAAAAATACATAAGAAAATGACGAGACTCAAACTGAAAGTTGAGCCTAAAAGCATCAAGCGAACATCGCATGTTGTCATCTTTCTCGATCAGTTTCTTGAACTGCTTAATATAAGGCCTCAAAATATCCTATTAAGATTTTAAAAAGATGACAAATAAACTATTATGATATCAAAATTTATAATTTCTCATACTAAATAAAACACTTTTAATTTCATCTTTTGAGATAGTTTTATTAATATTTTTCAATCTTTTTTTTAACATAGAAAAATAAATAAAGAATTCAAAACTAATGTAGTCAAAAATCTGTTATTTAAACAACTTCAAATAGAGAATTCAACAGGGTTATAACATCATTGATTAAACTGATTTTTCAAGGTCTTTATCTTATTTTTCAGCCTCCTCAAAAAAAAAATGAGGTAAAAAAATATTTTATTTATATTTCGTAGTTTGATCTAGTTAGACCTAACTTGATGAAACCAATAAATTTTTCCATGATCTGAAATATCTTCATATTTTGTCCATAAATTAAAAAATAATTATTTTAGGAAAATATTTTTACTAATATTTACTTTATATATATAAATTTAATTTATTCTATTAAATATTCTTCTCTTAAAAAAATATATTGCTAAAATTATTAATATTCTAAATTTCTTTAAACTTCATTATATTATATAATTAGTTTTCACTGACAAGTCAACTTTATTTGACATGATCAAAAGATTCAAGGTAAGCTAATCAAAGAGTTAAGAATTTGAAATAATTACTCTTTTTTTTTTTAAAGTAATATGATACAAGTTGATTTTTAACCATAGAATAACATAGTTTAATTTTAGAATTAGTATATAAATTAGAGAAAATTTATAAAACTCATTATTAGCTACCAATCTATCAATCTTTTCTTTCAAATCACATTTTTTTTCCAAATAAATGGGACATCATTTTAGGTAAGATCCAAAAGTCTGCAAAAGTTAAGATAAGTAGTAAAATTATTTATTGCTTTGTAGTTTGCTACATTACTCCCTTCCTTCTCATAGTAATACAAATCTAAACTAAAATCCTCTTCCTCGTACCATAGACTTTTAACATTAAGACTAAAATCAGTGGGATCTTTTCAATCCTGGTTTCTATAATGTTCTTGATGATTGGCATAAATAACTATTAAAATTTAAGAATTAACTTTCACTAAAGTTATTTTTAGGTAGACAAAAATGTTTGGATTTAAAAATTAAAAAAAATATCTAACTTAGAGTTGTACTAAAGGCATCAAATATCTTCAGAAAAACTTATAGCATCAACTTTAATACTGCCGATCAAATTAATCTTCTTAATAACCTCATCGATTCTTTGTTTACTAATTCTAAGTTCCAGGAAAGCTATAAAGTTCAATTTACAAATTCTAATTAGATCATTTACTAATTTAGGATAAGTTGCAGCACCTACTCCTCTACAGTTCCAAAACCAGAAATTCATCAAATAGGTTTAAGAGATTGAATCACACTGTCACAGTGTTAAAATGTGTGGACTTTGATCTTAATAAAATTTTATATAAAATTCATGTAAATTCTGTTTCAGTTTTTAAATAAACTGGCCTATATTTAAGACCTTGTCGTCAAGGGGCCTTTTTCTAGTGTACATCGCATATGAACTTTTCTTTGGTCTGATATTGTCCATGATATTGGTTCGGCTCATGACTGCCGGGCCCAATCTTTGGGCCATATCATTGTAATTTTGTCAAGCCCACTCTGGTTGTTAGAGGGGTAAAAAAATTAAAACAGATTTCATAAACCATCGGGTCCTTTGACCAAAAAGTAAATAATTAAACTATCAGGTCTCGTCAATAATGTCAATATACTTTTTGTAGAAAGAAAATCTCCTAACAAGCACGAATTGTTGCTTGGTCTTGGTCTTGGTCTTGTAAGCAAGAAGTAAAGTTAAAAAATATTAAACAAAAATCTAGTAAAGAAAAAAAATAATTGTTTGTTCCATTAAAGGTTTTTTTTTTTTTACTATCACTATTTAAGTTTTTAGTGTTTTTAAACATATGGGATAATATACTAATTAAATTGTGTAAATATTTTATACTATCAGTACGTCAAACTATTTATTATTTAAGTCAAAATGTGTATTTGATCTCATATGCGTAACCCAATTTTAATTTAGTTCTTGTGAGTAATTTTTCTTTAATTTATTTATGCACATAAAAAACTTCACAAAATAGTTGAAGAAGTTTTTGTCTGTTTTAACGTTGTGCTCCTTTTGCTAATGTGGCCAACAACAAATGCTGAAGTGACAATCAAACATTCTAAGTTAAAATAAATATTACTTGACCAAAAAAATAAATAAATGTTAGTTTTCATATGTGTCATTTAATTTTAATTTAGTGTTTGTATAAAAAAAATTAATTTCTTACATCAATTGTATGTCAAACAAAAGTCTGTTATTGACGGTAATCCAAGCAAAATATTTGAAGTTATTAGTCAAACAAAATATTTTGCCCCGTTTATGGTGTTTCTTTTCTTTTGTTGTACTGTGTGTAGGTCTGTGGTTATGTTGGCCAAACAATGGATATTAGTTGAGACATTGTAAAGCTCCTGTATGCCGATGAGGACAGGAAGAAAGAAGAACAAGAAAATAAAATAACCCCTCTCTCTCCTCCCACCACTGTCACACCCACAAAACTACATTCAAATTCAACGTTTTTACTAACCTATTCATATCCTACACTCCCTCGGACCCCGCTGCTCCCTCGACGCTTCCAACTTTACTGCATCGCCATCATATGGTTCTGCAATGACCTCTCTTTCCACGACTAAGTGTCTCAACGCCCATTAATAATTAATCCCTCTCTATGCCTCACTCATCTAATCTGTTTCTAACTTTTGCTAAAACTTTCAAGTACGAGGTTTAGATTTGATAGTTTGGATGAAAAAACTCAAGACATTTTATTCATAATTTATCTTTAAATTTTTTAATATTTTATTTTAATAATATCTATACAATATGAAAAAAAAATTCAAACTAAAAATCACGATAGAAGACTTTGGCTTTAGTTTATTTAGTTTCTTTCTCCTTTCCGAAAAAACGGCAACGGAAAGAGAAGATAGAGAGTGATGTCACGAAGAAATGGGGGACCGAAAGATATACACCAACCTCCACTTCTGAACAGAAACTGGATAAGAAAGAACACCATCACTCACCGCTGTTGTCTTCACATGATGTTGGTGCATGTCAGGCAAAAAAGCCATGAATGTATTTTAGTTTTGGACCCCTAATTCCAAGTTTCTTACTCTTCTTCTCTTTGTGGGCTCTCTTCTCCCGAACCCATTCACGGCATATTTTCCCAATTCCAGCATGTGCACATATAATTTTTAAGTTTAATTTCTACATTTTACGTGGTTTTCTATGATTTTACTCCTTACCCAGTAATCCTTGCTTTTCATCTTGTCAGATGTCACAACTCACGAGTTTTGGAGTACTCTTGCACGTGCGTGTTGAGCATAAGGTGAATGAGACCTTTATTATCCGGGGACCTGGTTGTTGAAGCTTAATTACACCTCGATTGATAGTTTTAAAGCTTACATTAAGCTCATTTCTTCAGAGATGTTTTTTTTTTTTTTAAATATTTGATGTACTAATAAAATGTACTTTTAAGTGTTTTAGTTATGTTTGAAGTATTTTGTTAGAAGGGTGTATAAAAAAGTAAGATAAAAATAACTACAAGATAAATCGTCAACTTTTAATGTTTTAAATAACAAAACTATATTTTTTAGCCTTGTAGATAATTGAACTGCGAAATTTTTAAAATTTTAAATTGTAAAATACTTTCTATCCAGGCACAGCGAGAGATTTGATATGACGTTAACAAATTATGTAAAGCACGAAGCTGGCGATAAGTCAAAGAGGCAAGACCCGCTTGGGGCATTTTAATCATTTAATGAAATCTTATAATTAAGACCAACCATGCATTTTTCTTGTCCTTTTGCTTGGCCCGAAACAGAGGAAGACTTTATCCCACATAAATTGAGACTTGCTACACATTACAGCAAAAATAAAATAAAGTTTATTCCATAAATCACAATAATGGGCACGATGCTTCCTTATACCACAAACAATATATCCGCACTAAAATACAAAGAAAGAGGGCCAGGAAAGGTTTTGACTCAACCATGCCCCTTCTGATTCGAACACAGGCTTCGTCCAACGTACGAGTTGGGACACAAGAATAGTTTATATATATATATATATATGGACAATTTGTATATAACACAACAAGAACAACAGTGTAAAGTAAAGTGACATCACATGTACGTAGAAGAAGTGAGGCATGAATGTTATGAACCACTGAAATTGCCGACGAGCTTGATATAATCTTGGGACTAAATACCGGCACGACACTCTGGTGGGGTCACTGGGTATCTTGACTTATCTTGACAATAGTCATAGATCACATGGTTCACACGAACCCACCTATACCTTCTCGCTTCAATGGCATTAAGAGCTTGATATGCAGCCCCTTCCCACCAGTTTTGTGGGTTCGAGGCACAGTTTGCAGGCCCTGGCACAGCACACCCTTCTATGTCAAAATCCTTGTAATAAGCAAAAAAAGGTGCTTTGCTCCAATCTATTTTCTCCAAACCACCCCTTGTTGCCCAGTCATCTGCTTCCCACAACGTTGAATACACCCCCATCGCTTGCATCTTTGGGTATGGAATTCCCTTAGCCTCGTTGTTCTTGTACACTCTGATTGGAATCGCATCAACGTAGAAGCTGCATGTGTATAATAATATATTTTACAACATTAATAAAATAATTTTTTTTAATGAGCTTTGTAAAGATTTATTACATAAACTATTTGTATTTTCTATCAATAGATTTCATATCCGAATCTATAAATACGATTTTATTTGCGTTGAGTAAATATTTAATAAAACCGTTTACTTTACCTAGATGTGTATGCATATATGTATGTTTACTTACACAATATGGTGATGATTCCACATAATTGTGTAAGTGTGGAAGTCCTCAGCAGGGTCAAACCACAGGTTGACCCTCTGTTCTCTATCACCCTTTCCGTGAGCATAGATGTTTGTTTGAACTGTGTAAGGTTGGCCAGTACGGTTCCCCAAGAACTCGAAATCCAGCTCGTCACGAACATTGTTTGTGTCAGAGTTCATCTACCACAAAACAAAATTAACAGCATGTAAAATTTATATCATCTGTATTGTGGTGTGGCAGACGAGAAATTTTCAAACAAATAATAGGAAAATTTGAACTTACATAAAATGCAGTGACTGTACCAGCAGAGTCTCCGGGGACAAGTTTAATCTTCATGCTAACACGCCCAAACATGTACTTGGCCTTGGAAGCAAACCCACATCCTGTAAAACAAGTATATTAATATTATTACATTATATATATAATATATATGGTAACGTGTGTTATTTTATCCAAAAGATTTTTTCTTTTGGACCATGTGATCATTTAAATATGTTGAGGAATGTAAAACAGAAAAAGAGATTGATTGTATTGGAGATGCTAATTTGATTACCAGAGTTTTGGTCAAGTCTGAGTTGGATTCCCCTGCCTTGATCAATTTGCCTGATATGGGACTCAGCCCACGTGACTTGAAAGTCTTGATGAAAAGTGGCTGGTCGTCCACAAACACACACAGCAGATAATAACAACACAAAAAGAACACTAGCATTTCCAAAATGGTAAAAGATGGCCATGGTGTGTATGTATGGATATGTGTTACAGTGAAGAAAATTTTTGTGGTGGAATGGGAGTGAGGGGAGAGTGGTATTTATATAGCAAGTTTGGGAAAGGAAAGGAAAGGAATTAACAGAGTTTTTGAGAGTAGCATTCAAATGGGATATGTCAAAATCAAAACACACCTTAGCTTTCCATACAGCTAATGGCTTGCCGTCATTAGGGCCTACCCAACAGTTTGTATTCTTGTTTGGCCCTTTAATCCTTTGCTGCCTAAATCTCTTTCTCACCGTGTGCGTCCTAATATACTTGTACATAATAAATTGAATAAAAATGAACACATTCAATTATTTTATTTTCGTACTATAATTGCCACACTTCTTTTAAATTAATTTCAGCAATAGTTTATATTAAAACGTGATACATAATAAGAGAAAATTAATTATTCTAAAAATTAGCCAAACGGACCTTACTCGAGCTTCAAGTTATCTTGGTTTAGATTTAGCCTTGCTTTTCGAAAGCATGGCTTTGGAAGGAAAGAAATTTTGAGGGCAAAACACACACATATCTCCAAAATTCTTATCTCAAGGAAGAGAAAGAATAAAAAACACGTGGAGCCCACCTCTAAATGCTACTCTCCAAATAGAGAAAAAAAAAAAAGAGAGAAAAGTACGGAGCTTTATCAAAATTATAAAATGTCGTAATTTAAATTTCGTTTTATTTTGTTATTCGAATTTTAATGTTATCTAATATATTTAAATTTCATATTTTTTTATTGAATTAAATAAGTAGAAACGAACTCATGTTTTTCTTCTCTTAATTTTCTTTCTTATTTTTCTTAACCTAAATAACTTAAAAATTTATCAATTTTATACTAATTATTTTTTCATATTGTTTCTTTCCATCTTATTTCTCAGGTCTAAACATAAGTATTTACTGCAAACTACGTAATAAATTAGAGTATGCACACCACTTCAAAGTACTTTAATATTTACTTTCTCTTAAGAATCATATATGTCAATTTTTTTCGTTTTATTTATTATTTGTTTAAACTGTTTATGTATATTTTATTTATAGTCTCAAAAGATATTTTAGTTTATATATTTCAGACTTTTCCTAAATTAATGCTGCATACATTTTTTTATAATCTTTTTTCTAAGTTTATTAAATCATTTTTACATTTTAGTAAATCATTTTTTTACATATTTAATTAATAGCTGTCGTATTTTCATAGTATAATACGGATAACCTTAAAACACCAAAAATAATAAATATTGATAGCTTTAAGTATGGCCGTTTGGGTGTGAACTGTTGATAGCATATATTAGTTTTCCTTTATATTTTACAGAAGAGTAAAGCCTTACAACTTTGAACTTTTAAAAATATATCAATTATATATCTGCTTTGTAATCAATCCCCTTAACTATGAAAGGTCAGTAGTAGGTAGTACCATTATATATATATATAATATGATATGATATGATTATTTAAAATATTAATTTTATCTAAAAGTTATATTACTTTAATACTGTAATTGCAAATAGTATGCATTAAAATATTAAAATAATTTAAAATATAATTTAATTTAAAAATAATAAGTGTTATAAATTTTATATAAATAAAGATATTTGTAGAAAATTTAAAATTTTATATAATGTAATATGAAAATTTTTATAAATATAAATATAGAAATTCATGAATAATTTTAAATTTTATATAAAATAATAACAAAATTTAATTAATAATTTTTATTTTCAAAGTTTAATAAATAAATAAAAAGTAAAATTATTGTAATAAAGGAAAATACAATTTACATATCATTATTATTAGATAATTTTAATTTTAAAAAATACACGTAATAAATTATAAAAAAGAATAACTCAACTAAATATTTCACTTCCTAAGTAAAATACTTTTATTTATAATATAAAGATTAATTATAACTTTTTCTTCTACAAATTAAGAAAATGGTCTATAATATTAGAAACAGATATAAATTATTCTCTTTTTATTCAATTAATTATTTTATTTCTGTCTTTGTTATAATATATATATATATATATATATATATATATATATATGAGTTTATTGTGTAAATATAAATTTTATTAGAAAATTCAATTAATTTTTTACATAAGTATAACTTGTGACCTATTTTAAATTAGTCCTGTTTAAACTTAGTGCTCTGTTAAAATCGGATAAAAGGTCTCGCTTTTCAATTAAGCAATAAAATAAAATTTTATCACTTAAATATAACAAAAATAAACTCAAATTCAGTAACAAAAAAACCTCGAATAAATTGATTTAAAATTTTAAAATTGTATAATCTAAAATTTAAAACTCAAATTCTATAATTTAACTGTCTAATTGGACCAGCCTTCAGCCATTTTCCCATATCTGTTCACAAGATCCAACAGTACAACGGATACATTCACAGTACATCTCGTACTTCCACTTGAATACTTAATCCTTTACGAGTCACGGAAAGGAAGCACTCGCTCAGAATTTTTGCGTAATGCTCCCAAAACTAAATGGCTGATTCTAGTTAGTTTAATTTTTAACGATTTTTTAGTTTTTGTAAGATTATACATAATAGAAAATTAATAATGGTATTTTTTTTAATAAAAAATATAACATTTGATAATATTAATATATTAAATTCTATATTTTTAACAAAAATGATTATTATGTACAATATTTTACAAATACTGGGAAAAGGAGATTAACATTTGATTATTGATTTTGTGGGTTATGACAAGAGTGTTAGATTTGGTAGGAATTTAATTGTTCATTACTGGTGACAGGCCTAACAAGGTTACTTATGAGCTCCACTGGCACCCTTAAATTTTCTCTGTGAAATTTGAGTGTCCTGTAGTTGAGGCGAGGCCAGTCATTAATTAACAATTATTTGAGCTATGTATGGAACAGCTGAGAGAAGTTGATTGATCATGATCGGGTCCAATTGGCAGCTACCTCCAACGTATCACCAGCTCCTTTGCCCAAGTCAAAACGTACTATTACTTCTGTTTTTCTTTTATTTAAACTTTTGCATCTAACTAAAAAATATTGGTATTTTTAAATTTTATAAAATTATCACTTAAAAAATTTTATATTTTATAAAATGATAATAAAAATATAGAAAATAAATTACCAAATGCCTAAGAAAAAATTATAAATGATTGGATAATTAGATTCCAAATATCTTGGTATCATCCCGATAAATTTTGCAAATTTTTCTTTATGATGGATGATTAAGGAAGTAGTTATTTAATTTAAATTTTCTAGCACAAATCATGTTAATATACAATTTTTTCTTTATGAGTCGAGTCAGAATATTTAATTTTTTTTTTTGTTAAAATATGTTAATACTCCTATATGAAAAAAGACATGGTAATCAACCTTTAATATTTGAATATTATGATACTATATAAGATTTTTATTCAAGGTTATTGAAAATGATTAAATTGTTCTAGTTTTGAAATCCAAACTAGTAAATTGATAATAAGTATATTCAAAGAACTATAATATGATTTCATTGAAAGTATAATTATAATGATAATTTTCTTTCTGATAAGGAATTAAAGATACTTATTTTTATAATACACATAAATATATATATATATATATAACTTTTAATATACAAAAATAAAATAATAAATAATTTTATATTAATTTAAAATTTTACAAATATAATTTATGTGATATGAAATTTTAATTTAATAATTTATTTTGAATTAAAAATATTTAATAGCTAACAAATAAATGATATAATTTATATAAATTTTTATGTTGTCAATAATTTTATATATAAAATGTGTTTTTTGCAATTCAATCATTATTTTATTAAATATTTTTAAAATTAAATAATATAAAGTTGTAATTAATTGATTCTTAATTTTTTATAAATTTTTAAGATATATATTTTGTTAGCTTTAATATGTAAGAGTAAGATCTTCTTATACTGGTGTAAGTTTAAAAATTCTTATACTCAATTTAAGTCTTTCATTTAATTTAAATCTAACGAATTATAATTTATTACTTAACTGACCATTAGATTTAAGTTAAATGAAAGATTCGGATTGCGTGTAAAAATTTTTAGACTTATACTGGTGTAAGAAAATCATTCTCCTAATATATATATATTTATAATCTCAATATGAGATATATATATTTTTATAATATTAAAAATTTCATAAAAATTATCAATTTAATTGTTAAATTATAATTATATATTATATTTAAATTTTTTAAAAAATTTGTAGGATATTTTTATTTTTTATATGGTTTAAAAGTATATCTAGGTTAGATTTAATATATTAAATGGGTATTAAATAATTTTTTATTAATATAATCTTTTTAAAACATAATGTATATATCCTATGTACTTTGACTTTGACAATTAACTTAAGAATAAATTTAGTTAATAAAAATAATTAAATTGTATAAAATTAATATAATTTATGCCGTTAATAACTTTATTAAAATAATACATAAACAAAAAAAAAATCAAATGCTTTTGAAATTTTTATCCAACTAGAGTTAACTAACGACACGGGATAAATCTAAATCCTGAATGATAACATATATTCTTCTCTCTCTTCTATTAAAAAATAAAAAATAAAAATCAGTGTGACCAAGCATTCACAACAGCAAAATCAGGTGAGTTGTGAAGGGCTGTTCAAATAGCAAATGCAAGCTCAGTGCAAAGCACTATAATTTTAGCCAAAACACAACGCATAATTTTATTTGTGGCCAAAAATAAAATGCATGTCCTATTCTCTCTGTAACAAAAGGCAAGTGCATACAGCTTTGTGGCTGATCAAGGGAATCCTTTCAACAAGTAGTAATGCTTCACAGGAATCAAATTTTATTTGGAGAGAACCAACGGTGAAGAATTTAGATTATATGGAATTATTTATTCACTATGTTCAACTGTCATATTCATTATACCATAAAAACAAAATTTGGACAAGCTCCACTTCCTTAGTCTTACTGTTGGATGAAGCTGCGCATGCATATTCATAGTAAATACTACACACAGTTATTAAAAAATAGAAATGCTAACAATACTCTCTTTCAGTCACACTCTTCATTATAACTACTATTTATTGAAAATTATAAATATTATGTAGTCTTATTTTTTCACTTTTAAATTAATTTTTTTTATATTTTTATAATTTTTAATAAATTTCAACTATCAGTAAAGATTATACTTTAGAAAATGGATTAGAGAAAGTGTTGTTAACATCTTTTTATTAAAAAATAGAAAATAAGACTGAAAATTATAAAAGGAAAAAAAAAATACTAAACATAAATAAAACTTTTGGTTATTTATTTAGAAAATTGTTTCCATTGTTTTCAACATTTTAGATCTGATAATATTTTTATATTTAACAGACATTATTACAAGCTGAATAGATATTAAATAATCCTTTAAATATTTGTGTATATGTAACATTTTCGATTGGTATATGGTAAACATGGAAGAAAGGAATTTTTGGAAGAGTGATGGGGCGAGAGACAGAGATAGTAGTGGACTACACACATGCTACAGCCATCAAAAACTGAGTGAAACAACGAGAATGACCCAAACATGTATTTTCACTCCATTATCGTTTGAGTACAAAAGGACAGATTCATCAATTGAGCCAATCACAGCATGCAACGTCATCAAGTTTTATGTGAAGTTTGCAAAAATATTTAATGTACATGTTGAAAAATAATATTAGAGATAATAGAAAGTGTATTCTATATCAATTTTGTATCACATTTTTTTTGTTACAAGTAAATGACGAAATATATACATAAAATTTACCTTATAACAAAACAAAGCATTCCCTCCATGTTATGATACAATTTACGACAAGGTTGGACAGGGTAGGGGTGGAAAATAATATGACATGAATGGCTTGATTGGTTTTTATTTTTTAATTTATTTAAAAAAATTACTTGTTTTAAAATAGTTTTGATGATTATTATTTTAAGTATTATAGTTAAAGAATTAAGAATGTTTTTTATTTTAAAAAATAGAAAATTAATATTACAAATTTTAACATTAAAGTAATGAATAAGAAAACCATTTCTAAATATAGGTATATGAAATATGAAAATAACTTAAAAAATTAAGTTGAAGACAATTCTTAAAGGTGCAAAGAGGGGTAAAATTGAATAAAAGCTCATTATTACTCATTGTCAAACACTCCATTGCGAAGCCTATCTTTTATACGCCTTTAATTAATTGGTAAGAAGAATCATTCCGACAAATAAAACTGATGAATAGAAAGACGTTCCAAATTTATCAGATAAGGTAAACTGACATATTAGAAAGACCATTAAAAACTTGATTCAGTGACTTACTAAACATACTTAAATTTCAAATAGCTTTATTCAGCAGCAGTTTTTTTCTCTTTTGTTATTTGCTGAAATCTCAACTAATCAATTATGAAGGCCAAAGTTATCTGAGGCTTTTTCTTTCTTTTCAGTCTTCTAAAATCAAATGCTTATTGATGGTGTACAAAAAGCAAATGACAAGCTCCAATCGCCTCTAGTTACAAAATAGAGATGGCGACAATAATTTCGTTTTCGTTTAGGACAAAGCATGGTAATCAAATAATGAACAAATATCTTATTAAATTCATGTTTATTTATTTATATATGGTTATTAGAACTTGGAATCTGCAGGACATCGCCACCGACAAAAATTTTGGTTTCTCTAAGCAGATTTGATTGCACCGCCATTGATAATACCTTAAAATACACAATGGTCGATCAATAATATCAATCTCGGGAATACAAATCAAAAGTCTAATCTTCCACTGCTTGGGTTCTCGTTTGCTCCAACCACACTGAACGACCAATCTTATCCATTTCGGAATCATTATCCTTCTAATTTCCAGCTTATAGTTCCTTGTTTCCACTTCTGCTCGTGGAATTCCCAACTTTCATATCTTACTCAGCTAAAAAGTCCGAGAAATATAATAATGTAAAAAAAAAGATAGATGTATTAT
This sequence comes from Abrus pulchellus subsp. cantoniensis, assembly GCA_024086825.1. NCBI lineage: Eukaryota > Viridiplantae > Streptophyta > Magnoliopsida > Fabales > Fabaceae > Abrus > Abrus pulchellus. The sequence goes on from CM044049.1 coordinate 32,475,620, forward strand.
TAATACGGTTACTGAATTATAATTTAATTTTTCATAGCAGTATATTAACATTTAACGTTGATTTTTATTATAAAGATAACATTTTAATTTTGATTAAAAAACAATATCTCAATATCTATAATACTGTATTTAAATTTTTTTATTATATTTTCAAATTCATTTATAAAATATATTTAATAATTTAGAATACAAAAATATATTTTTTATTTAATAATCTAGAATATTTTACAGATTTAGAACTGTAAAATACATATCCTACTCAATTCGACTTCCTCTTGCTTTCATTCCTTCACATCCTTTTTAAAATTAAAAATTACTAATTTCAATTTTTAGATTTAAATTTTAATGACTAATAATAATAATTATTATTATTTAAAAAGTACTTATTATATAATTAATATTTAATATAATAAATATTTTTTAATAAAAAAGTTTTTATCTTTAAATGTTTAAAGTCAATATTAAAATTAAAGTTAATAAAATCGTTAAAATTGAATTTAACAGGACTTATCTCTAGATAGAATGAAGTTATGAAAGAAAACCCCAGAAACGAGAAAAAAAAAAAAAGTAAATAAAGAATTGTTATTGTAAAGTCTGATTACATCTCTCAGTGAAGTTATTATATTGGTTGGACAAAATATATATTGCTGTGCGAGTTCACTGTTCCTAGAGTTTCCCAATCATTTATGCAAACCTAAATACCCCATCTGCACCCTTCTTTGCTTTTACTTTAAATTTTTACGTTCTTTTCTTCATATTCGAACAAAATTCCCACGATTAATCCCTAAGTTAAACCCATGATTTCTAAGGATAGTACCATATACTGAGGTCATAATGTGAATTGTGGTAGTTGAGATTATAGCAGACCATGAGACCTGTTTAATACTCGTTGCTGTGTCAATATCAAGCAGGTAGAAATACCCTGAAATATCTTATATACAGTACTGTAGTATTCTGGAATTTCTATTGGCTTGAAATACATGGATCACTTTTTGTACAGAGCAAGTGGTGGTCACTTATTGAAAATTTGAGACAGATTAGGATTCCCACTTTTCCTTTTATCATAATGCACAGAACTAGTAAATAGACCCTAGTTGAAATATAATCATGGACGTGGAAATAATTGAAGACTCTCGACTATTTTCCAGATACTGAGATACAGTTTAACTCTTGTAGCAATTGAATCCTTCCCATTTGCTTTCGCTTCAGATGTAGACATATAGACATGAATTGCCACATGTTTTTGTTCACGGATAAGAAGTTTCTCAACCCATTGTTGTATCTATAATAATTATAACAAAGCAGCTTAATGTGATTACATTAAATGCTATTGTCCTAAAGTGCATGGATATGAAGGTTTATCGACCATACACTATAATTTTTATATAAAACAGCTGCAGAACAATGAAACTTTGTCGTTTTTCTCATAATTTGATGTGCGTGAGGTAACTACCTCAATTTTAGATCATAAACCCCACTTTAATTTGAGTTGCCTAATGCGCTTGATGGATGTGAGCTAGCACGCTGTCAAGCAAGGATCAAGTTCAGGACGTTCATTGATAGAATTATATAAATAAAGTTGTACTCTCTAATTATAATTTTTGTTCTAATATTATCAGAATCAAGGTTATGAATTTGATAGCATAGGCTGAGTGCATGAGTGAATTATAAGTTCCATCTCAGAAAAGGAACGGGGTAGTAATTATTAGTTGTAAACTGGTGATTAACATTATATGATATATGGCATTGGTAATATGAGCTACATCAAAATGAACTCGTTAATAGATTTTGGGTAGGTTTCATCCAGCTTTCTCATAATAGGATATCGACATGTTGGGTTCTCATGGGTAGGTTTAATTAGGCAGATCGTTAATTATATTTTAGCTTGATTTTTGTCATACGATTCAGATTATTGAATTCTCCTTTGGGTTTAGAATTTTGTGACATTAGCACCTTTAAATTTGGATTGTGCAAGGATTAAATACAGTGATTCAATCGTGGTGGCATTTGGCCTTTAAATGGACAGTTTTCTACGTCAATTTAGTTCAGAGCAGAGGAACCAAGTTGTTTATCGCTTATCTTAGACGAATGTTAGCAATGAAGTGTGGTACCAGCTACTATCATTTTCTATCTTGCTTACCTTTTAGTGATGTTGATCGTATCGTTCCGACAAGTCACTACGACTCATGATGAAGTGTTTGCTAGAGTCTTCTCCAAGGAAGGGGGCCACTTGTTGGTCTATTTTTCTTTTTATAATAAGAAAGCGATTTATCCTTATTAATATTGTTTGGTTTGACAATATTAATCAAAATTTGGAAATTTTTATAGTAAATCTCAATTTCTTTATGAAGTAAAGAAAATAATTTGAAAGTTTTTAATAATAATAATTTTTATTTCATTCAATCAATTAATTATAATCTCTCTTAAACTTTTCAAGTTAAGATTAATACTACCTTTTCAAAAGTAAATTATTTTATAGTATTTTATTTCGCTGTTAATCAAGTCTAAAGAAAAGTATCAAAATTTAAAATTGATTTTTGTGGTACTACATTCATTAAAAATTATTAAATTATTATTACCATGCATGTTGAATTTTATCTTTTGATATTCCTCTGAATATCTTAGAACACACACGTTGTGCCTGGACTGTGAAGACTCTCAGCCACGTGGATAGTTCAATGTGCTCATCAGCGTCTAACCCTAAGATATGGATCATCCAAGGCACATTAGCATGACATACGTCTCCTGTTTGAACTGAGGTTTAAAACCAAACTTCTCCTTAGGAGGATAGATAGGACAATTCAGGTGAGATCCAATATAGATCCAACTTTCTCTTCACTCGTGGAATCTAGGCAGTATATATTGGCCCATAAAAGCACTAATCTTTCACAGACTAAGAAAATACACTATGTTGAAGACTTCACAAATCCTAAAAGTAAAGATATTAATCCCTCCTTTAAATTTGACAAATTAGGAGACAACACGGAGTGGGTTTAACTAGAAAGATTGGAAGAAAATTTAAAGGAAATTATACTCATTTTTATATTTTTACATTACACTTTTTTTTAATTTTACAATAGTGAAATCATTTTTTTAACTTTTTTTTAATAGACAAAACATATATTATTAGAGAGAGTTCAAGGGGAACTCAAAACCCATATATAAAGAGAAAAAACTAATACTTACTCAGGAAAATAAAAAATAAAAACATACTTATACATAGCTAAGACATGCAATTTCATGGGTTCAAATACCAATCAGCTAATAAAATAGCTTCTCCCTTATTAACAAGTGATATCCATTTTCAGGACTTCAGAATAATAGAATCTAATACTTTTCTCTCATATAAAATATCATTGGAAAACACAATTAGATTTTTATATAACCACAAAGACCACATTGTACTTACCTAAATAATTAATAGACATATCATTCTTTTTTACTACAATCAACACCAACCCAAGAAAGCAAGTGAGTTGATAAATTTGAAGGCAAAACTAGTGAGAATCCAATCCAACGTGCAATAAAGTATCAGATTTGAGATGAAACTGAGCACGTTAAAAATAAATGAGTTAGAAGTTCCTCCAAATCGTAACAGAAGCAATAAGTTATATCATCAATTTAAACACCACTATCAATCAACAAACTTTTACAAGGAAGTGCAATCAACAATAATTGCCAAGAAAATATCAAACACTTAAGAGGGACCTTCCCTCTCCATAGCCTTTGCAAGGTATCTATCGTACATTGATCTACAATATTAAGACTACCAAAAAGTTCAAATAGTCATGAATATGCAGATTGTACTGAATAACAACTTGAAGAATCTGTCCTCCATACTCATTTATCTTCTTGTAATACCTTAATAGAAACTTCATTCACAAGCTTCAACATAAGATTAAATTTTGAGATCTCATGTTGAAAGAATCTTCTTCGCCAACTAACATCCTAAACCCACCTAGTGCCACATGAAAACTATTCTCCAATACACAAAATTCAACATTCCTCGTCACCGCAAATAATCGCAGAAATGCCTCACATAATCGCACCCTGCCTACCTGTAATGCCCCAAATTTTAGTAATATTAATTATTATTGTTTATATATATATATATATATATTCATATGTGTGTTGATTTATTTGAAAATGATGTTTATGTGTATTAAGTACATGGATGTGTGTATATACGTGTATATATGACTGGATAGGCTGAAAATGGGCTAAGTGTCTGAGTGCAGGGCGTAACACTGAGTTGTTCTCGCTGCAGCGAGAGGGCACTAGGAGGAAGGACTGAAACTGTCAGCTTGTCACTGTAACGAGAGACGTCTCGCTGTAGCGAGAGAGCGACAGTTTAGGGTGCATTTCTGGGTTCAGTCTCACTGTAACGATTTTACAGAAATCAGAGTGCAGTTTTCTTTAGTTTTTTGGCTGTAGCGAGAGGGCGTGTTGCTGCAGCGAGGAGACCTCGTTGCAGTGAGAATATCTCGCTGTAGCGAGAGTGACGCTACCAGAAAAGGATTTAAATGGGGTTAGGGTTCAGGGATAGTTATTTCTCCCTCTCCCTTCGAAATTCCTTTGATCTTCTTATTTCCAAGCCCTATTCCACCGATTAATTGCCTCCAAAGCTGTTTAGCAGCGATATTGGAGCTCAGATTTGTGTGGGGAACACTTGAAGGTGAGTTTTAAATGGTTAGAGTTTCAGTTTTTCATCCCCTTTCTCTGTTTTCGTGGTTTCTCTAGGTTCTCATGGAGTTTCTCCATGTGTTTAGGACAAAATTCGTGAGGGAGAGTGCTTCTTGGTAGATTTAGCGTGTGGAACGTCGATCTGAAGTAAGGAGGACTCTACCCTACTCCTTTATGTGTGATTTGCTGATATTTTGTGTGATATTGTGATGTAGCTAAGTAGAGGGTAGGAAATTGCTGAGATATGTGATGTGGGGACTTGTGCCGTTTATACATGTGTGTATATCTGAATGAATATTGTGAAAATGTGGGCCGGAGGCCGTGTAATATGAATAGAAATAGGCTAGGAGTTGTGTGTCTTGAATGAATTATGGGCTATGTGCTATGTGTGTTGTGAAAATAAAATGTGGGCCTACTGCCGTAAAGTTGAACAAATATGGGCCTACTGCCATGTACTGTTAAATGTGGGCTATGTGCCTTATACTGAAATGTGTGTGGCTGAGGCGTGTAACGTCGTTGTGATACATTGGGGGTGTGGGAGATAAGGACGATAGAAATACCTTGGAGAAAAGGGAGTGATGGTGACACCGACTATGGAACGGGTGCACCATAGGCCACACTCTCTCTTCCTGACTAGACCTCTGACCATTACCTTTGCTGAGCGACCCGTGACTACCCACGTGGTATACGTGAAGCGAGGGTAACCGACGACCATTCATGGTGTAAATATGTGATCACAGTACTACAGAGAGTGTGGCTGGTGTGCGTATGCATGGATTTATGTTTTGTAATTATGAATGTGGAATGCTGCCTGTGATTGTGATTGTGTAATGTGTTAGAAATGTGCTAGAGGTGAAACTCTATGTTTGATTGTGTTTTGGTAGCGTAGAGTACTCACCTTTACATTCATTTTTCAAGTAACCAAGACGATTAGCACCGGACCCAGTGAAAGAGGTGGATGGAACTACTATAGGACCAGGAGTTTAATTTGAAACTAATGTATTTGAATAGGTCCTATAGTAGTGACTTGATAGAAATTGTAACACCTTTCCTTATTTTAAAATATTTGATGAAACTAAGGGTTGAGAACCTTATTTGAAATGAAATTTATTTTATTCCAAATTTACGAAATTATGATTTATTGAAATTAAATTTAAGGTGTTATACTACCCACTTGTCTCTCCAAAAAAGAGTGTGCAAACTTTCACCCACACTCCTATCTAACTTCTCATCCAGCCATGAATTTACTTTATGAATAACCTCCAGCAAATCACGCCACCACAAAGAACATCTATTGTGGACTGATGAACGCTAAATAGAAGAAGCTAATCTGTCATACCTAACTTCCAACACTCGCACCCACAGTGAAATAGAACAATTAACACCTCGCTACAACCATTTAAATCACTGCACATTCATAATGCTCAAGCCATTATTCTTTCGTGGTCTACAAATCGTTTTCCATTTCACCCAAAGAATTTTAGATTCATCCTTAACACCTTTCCATAAAAAATTCCGTTGGATTGTGATAATCTCCTTTATCATTGACTTTGACGCCTTAAAAAATGATAACAAGCCCAATGACATAGAATTAAGAACGACATTAATCAAAGAGCCTCTAACACCCCTTCCATGCACTAGGCTTCCTTGGGTTAATACCTAACTGTAACCCAAGATACTTTAATGAGAAACTATCAATTTTACAATGTAAAAACTTTGCAGCCAAGTTTTCAAAGTCATCGCTAGTGTTAATCTCTAACACACAACTTTTATGAAAGTTAATTTTTATACTTGACATTAACTCAAAGTTACGTAATACTGCTTTCAAAGTTCATAAGTTCTGAACTGAAGCCTATCCCATAATTAATGTGTCATCTGTAAACTGCAACAAAGAAATATCCAATCCTCCTACCCCAATCGTCATACCAAAGAACAACTCACAAGCCACTGCCTTCCGCATAAGAACTCCTAACCCTTCCACTACCACCAAAAAAAGAAAAAGGGGCAAGAGGATCCCTCTGTTTTAGGCTCCGCCCAATATGCAACTCCAATGTAGGACAACTATTAATAAAAGTTGACATGCTACCTCCACACACAAGCTTTCATCCAACTGACCCATTTTTCTGAGAATTCAAAGCTACGTAACATAAACAATCTTTAACACAAAAAAATCTCATAATCAAGCTTTAACACAAAAAAATCTCTTGTTATGCCTTCGCACATAATTAACTGTCTCATTAGTCACAAGCACACTATCTAACATGTTCCTTCTCGAGATAAAGACTGATTGTTGTTCCAAAATTATTGAATCCAGAACTTCTTTCAACTTATTTGCCAAAAGCTTTGAAACAATCTTATAAAGGAAACCTAACAATGATATAGGCCAAAAATCAGATATTTGTTGTGGGCAAGACACTTTTGGTATAAGTGCTACAAAGTAAGATAACAAAGACCTAGGTAGTTTCTCATTTCTAAAAATTCAATAAGCATACCCATCACTTCTTTCTTGATCACCTCCTAAAACCTCTTAAGGAACACAAAATTAAAATCATCAGGCCCTAAACTTTTATTCCTCTCACACTCTAAAATTATCCTCCCCACTTCCTCCTTCAAAAAAGCATTAACGAGTCCCTTATTCTGTAGAACAGAGACTCTCAGTAAATTATTGACATCAATAGTAGGTTGAAGCTAACCTCTACTACTAAAATGATCTGCAAAATAAGACAACACACCTGTTTTAATCTCATCAACATCTTCAACACATCTCTCTTTAATTTGAAGCGCATGTACATTATTTCGTCGCTTCCTCCCATTAACCCACAAATGAAAGAACTTTGTATTTAAATTACCCTCCTTCTCTCATTGCACCCGAGCTTTTTGGGCTGTGAGACTCTCCCTATTCTTCTTAACTTTCTAAATATCATCCACCAATATCTGTTGACACTCCTTCTCCATATCAAAAAGTTCCATCACAGAATTTTTATCATCAATCAAGCTTAACTCAATTGTCAAATCAGAAATTACCTTATCAATATTTTTAAACACCTCAATATTTTATTTTTTTAAAGTAATCTTAACATTCCTCAACCTCTGGCTAGCTCTCTATGCATCCCATGGAAGGGTAATATTTCTATTCCATGCTTCCTCCACCACCTCCACAACTCCCTTATAAGTCAGCCAATAATTGTTAAATCAAAACAGTTTCAGACCCCAGTTAATCACTTTGTGCTTTAAAATAATGGGACAATGATCAAACGCATCTCTGTTTAGAACCTGAATAAAACCATATCAAGTTTTATTTCCCGAATCTCCAAAAACTCCAAACCTTCAAAGCGAATAATCCCACGCACTTTCTTTCGCTTCACCTCGTTCCCCAGCCATCGACAATTAAATGAGCCAATTTTTATTTAGAATTAATGCGAATCCATGTTCTTTCGTAATCATTCTTGTATTTAACTACTTTTAGTTTTTGTATTTTCTTTTGCTTTAAAGTTGTGTGCTGGTATGTAGCTCATATATAGCTATTTTTTTTACTTATTTGCTCCTTGCATTCTTTTCGAATTCTAACTCATTTAATTCATAACAGAAAATTAATTCCAATTAGGAATAAATTTCGAGTCAATTTGAGTTGAATAATGTCGTAACTAGAGTCACGACGGGTTGAATTATTAAAGAAAGCGTTGGAAAAACTTTTGATAAAAAAAAAATCTTTGAAACCATATTTGGGTTCAGGAGTCGTTTTCATGTAAGGAAAGCATTAGCACCTTACGACGTCCATTGGTTAAAACGGTTACCTTCTAATTAATTATGCAAAATTTTATTTTAACTTTAAAAACATTTATTTCACTCCAAAAGAAACTAATTAATATTTTTTTACTATTTTTAAATTTGTTGTTATTATTATTTTTTAGATTTATTTCTAATTTTTACAAATTTTTTAAGAGATTTTAATTTCATTTTTTTAAATAAGGAAACAATAAAAATTATTTGAATTAAAGGAATGAGTTATTTGTAAAAATATTATTCTTTTTTTGCATTAAATAAATATATATTAAAAAACATTTATCTTAACACTTTATTTTTTTGTTTTTTATTTTTTTTCTTTTTTAAAATAAAATAAAAATTTCATTTTTAATTCATAAATAAAATATGCTAGAAATTAATCTTAGTTTAAAACAATTTTAAAAATATTTTGAACCTGATAAAAATTAAAAAAAATAGACTTGACTGATTTGGTTCCTGCTTCTACGTATCTTCGGACGAATAAAAGCTACCACGTAGTTTTTTTGAAAATTAGGTTTGGATGAGTTTTAAAAGTGTTGTTTTTTTTAGCTTGATTTTTACTTAGTTATTATTTTTTTTGTAAATCCACTCCTGCACGGGGTTCAAGTTAGTACACGACTACTCAATAAACTCTTACGATCTAAGCGATGTTGAAGGTGGATCCACCACTCTATCAAAATTACTTGACCGTTGCGTGGATTTAAAAGACTATTTTTTTTTATAACCAAAATGTCTTATTAATATGAGACTTTTTTTATACGATAAGAAAAAAACAAGAAATATATAGAACAATAAAAAAAAAACCCAAGAATGAAAAAAAAAAACAAGAAAATAATTATTGTTTGATTTAAGAATTAGTTTTTTGGGATTTGCAAAGAGATTGAAATTTTTAAGATTTACAAAGAAAGAAAGAATTTTTAGGGTTTGGAAAATTTAGACTTTTATAATTTGTGAAATGGTTGGAGTTTAAAAAAGGTTATTTTTTAGATCTTGCAAAAAATTGAATGATTTTGGGTTAGAAAAAAAATATTATTTTTAGGGTCTGCAAAAAAAGAATAATTTAAAGTTAGAAAAAAATAGTTTATTTTTAGGGTTTGCAAAAAAGGTAATACTCGGAGTTAGAAAAAAATTAATTTTCATGGATTTGGATTTTATTTTTTAGGGTTTGACTAAGGGAGAAGTAATTTAGGGTTAGAAAAATTATTAGAATTTATAAAAAGGAAATTTTATTGAATTTTCTCTTTTCATTTATTTATTTATTTATTACACTTGCAAAAAGTATTAAATCATGAAGAAGAAGAGAAGAACGTGCAAAATAAATAAACAAAGAAGGAGAATCCTTAATAAAAAAAGAAGGATGAGAAATGAAGAAAGAAGGAGAATTCTTATTAGATAAAGGGAGGATAGAAAATGAATAAAGAAAACAAATCTTTATTAGATAAAGGAAGGATGAGAAACAAACTAAAGAATAAAATAGAGAACACTTACTTGATGAAAGTGTTTTTCTTTTTCCTTTTATGGTTGGATCTCTCCTTCGATTTGTTCTCTGTAATCGAGCTCGAGATGTGTTTTAAGATTTTTTATTTTTTTTTTACATTGTTAGATAGTTTTCTTTAATTCTCTCTCCTCATTTTGCTTTTTGTTTTCTAGGCTCTCTTTAGAGTTCTCTCTCAAGGAGGTCTCATATAAAAAGTGTTCACCTCCTTCCTTTCTGAAGACTTAAGCTTCTTATTTATAAGCATTTTCTAAAATTCTAGATCCTATTTATTTGTTTATTTATTTATTTTTAATAAAGGCTTCCTTATTTTTTTATGATTAGTGAAAAATTATAAACTACTTTGACCATTTCTAAATTTAATTTTAAATTTAAAAATTAAAATTTTGAATTTAAATTTTAAATTAATTTTTTTTATTTTCTTAACCTCTTTAAAAAAATCAAATTATATTTAATTTTTTATTTTGAAATTTATTTTTTATAGGGATCTGGATAAAATTAAGTATTCACAAATAAAGTTGCCTTTTTTTTTTATCACTTCTTTTTCTAGTCAAGCCTTTATGTGTGTGTGTAAATAAGGTGAGAATGATTTAAATATATAAAGATAACATACATTTTTTAATTATTACAAACTAAAATTTCGTAAATGTTTTTCAAGCAAAAAATTGACTATGCATGAATAGAAAATAAACTTTGAACAACCATGATACAGTCTTATTACTAATATTACAAGTGAAACAAACCAATAATATCGGAAAATTTAGTGTCCTTTTTTCCTCGCTTAGAGCATATTAAGGCAATAAAACATAAATTCACAAAATAGTTTCAATAGAAGGGCAAACTCACGCTAATATTTTGTGAATGTATGATTGAATATTAACAAGTTTTCTAAGGAAAACTATTTTAAACAAGTAGCGGAACAAAATTGGTATATAATGTCAAATTTTGTTAATACCTCTCCAGGAAAAATAATAAAAAATTAATAATTTTTATTAAAAATTAAATAATTTTAAATTATTAATATTGTATCATGTGATTTATAATAAAAATGTTATATATAATTTTTTATAATGTGTCTCTACTCTTAGGCACACTTAAATATATATATATATATATAATATAATAGTTGAAATAATTAAAAGCAACATAAATTTGAACTTCCATTTAGTTTTTTAAGGAGAAATAAATGTAAATAGTCTTTCAGTTTAGAAGCTTATCATATCTTGAAATGAACTCATTTTCTCCTCCTAAAATTTTTTAAAAAAATAAAAACAACACAGGTAAAAAATACAGATTAAAATTAAAATGAGCATTAAGGCAATGGAGCAGTTGGGAGGGCACATGTCTGTACTGCAGCTCCCAAGACCTCCAATCATGCCTTTGGGTAGTGGCCATATGCCAAACTTTCCAAACACATTGCTCAGGCAACATGTGATATTTTGCTTCATATACTAAGTCCTAGAGTAGATAGTAACCAGATATATAAGGTGTATTCGGTGGGAGTATTCAAGAACTAATATAAATAATTTCAATTTATTGAAACGATTAAGAAAATGACAATATAAAAACCAATTGACAAATTTTAAAGATTATATAACTTTTATTAAAATTTAATCAAATTGTAAATGAATTACATTTATATTATTTTTATTTTACCTTTACATAAACCTTGACTAAAAATATATTTTATTAAATTTATTCATATATTTAAAAAAATTAAAAAATTGTAATTGAGTCACTACATCATTTTACATTTTTTTTAATAGTTAAGTATAGAACAAAATAATATAAGTATTATGTGAAGGTGATTCTAGAGAATATTTAATATGTAATTTCTCACTAAATATGACTTTAGAGAGTAATTATTAAGTAATTACTCTCTAAATTCACTTTTGAAAAGTAATTATGTGTTAACTGTTTTTACAAATTAAAAATTAAAAAATTAACTTCTAATTTATATAAACTCATATAAAGATAAAATATTGTTTAACTCAGTAACTCTATAAATCTCTCCTTTTTTGCGCTAACAAAATTGACTACTTCATATTAGTAAAAAAGAAAAAGTTGACTACTTCCACAATTATAGGTACTTTTTTCACACATTTCTCTCTATTCTTTCTTTTTTTCTTTTTCTCTTTATATTAAAAATGAAATGTTTTATTATTTTAATCATTTTTTTTGTTTATCGATATTTTATTTATTTAAATATGGACTATTTAGTTAATATAATATATAAACTTCAATTTTAATGAAACAAAGAATCAATTTTGTTTTGTGATAAAAAAAATCACAAATGAAAAAATTTTGAATTTTAGATATACTCAAATTTAAACATAACAATAAATTAATTTTGTTTTGTAATAAAAAGAACTCATGAGGGATGAAATTTCATATTCATAATTTATACTTGGAGAGCAGTTGTGTGAAATCTACAAAATCAATATAACTTGATATTCATGAACAAGCGTACCTATCAAAAAGTAATAAAAATTTATCTCATAGACCATAGATATTACTTATAATAATTGAGAATATCTTGATTTAATTATATGAACTAAATTAGTGTGTAATATAATAAGATAAATTTATGAAAGATTAAATTAAACAGTAAAAAGAAGAGAAGAACACAACACAACTTTTCAACAAGAAAACAATTCAAGATTAACTTAGGCCATATGACTTTATCTCACACCTCTTTATGTTTATTTTTAGTTTAACCTCAATCAAAGTATTGTTATGATTATCAATACTCATATTAAAGCTACTAATACTCAATGATCATGCAGTGTCAAAAATTTTTTTCCTAAATTATCACTCCTCATTATTATATAAGGTGGAAAGAGAGGAAAAACATGAAAGACATAAGAACTTATTAATTCAATAATCAATTGAAATATGAAAACTAAGTTTGGTTCACTTAATTTCATATCTCGTTTTACTTTATAGTTTTTTAACTACATGTAGCAAGATCACCTATTAGGCAATCAACTATGAAATGTTAAGAATGAGAAAGTCATAAAAACATACACACACTAGTGCAAAAACTAATTTTGAAAAGAAACCAGAATTCTAATTAAATAGAAAATTCATATAAAGTGTGCAAATGATCCACCATAACTAGGGCTATGGATTTAACTACACATAACAAAATATATAAAGAAAACAAATGTAAAGAAAATTATATTCATTTGGAAAAAAAAACACAACTAGAAAAATATCAAAAGAAAAAATATGAAAAAAAAATATTTATTGCTAAAACACGCTTTCAATCACTTACTCAAATTTTAAAAACGTATTTTTTTGTCTTCACCAATGATTTTCACTCGTAATCGCATCTAAAAGTTGGGACCAAGCAAAAGTGTTTATCGCAAAGCCTCATTATTCTTTAAATATGGTTCTAAAAAATCCTTAAGAATCTCTTAAAATAAACAACTAAGAAGCTAAGCATGATCGTGCTAATCTACAAAACACTCTCAAATTGAATGCTAAACATGGTTGTGCTAGTTCACAAAGCACTCACATGTTGAATGTTAAGCATAACTCTACTAATTATTAAGCATGACCCTACTAGTTACCCTTGCTTTTCATTAAATTTTTTCCAATCGTGACCAAAATGCTTCCGCAATTCACTAGTAATCGATTCATGCTAAGCTGCAATAATGAACACTTAAATTAGTGCAAAATTTCTATTAAGTAAGGGGTCAAGTATATATAAAAAGTTATAAAAAGGTCTTAAAATATAAATGTATCACATGCACTATTTTTTATTATTACTACTAATGTTTGATTATTCTGACAAGAGGAATAAAAATGCATTGACAAAAAGACACAAAGATTTTCTTGCCACACCACAAAGGTTGACCATTGAAGAAATGGGAAAAAAAGGGTTAAAGATCTAACTAACATAATTAAATGATATAACAAAAAAAATAATTTTAAAGGATATGAAAAAACAATTGGGTGAAACCTACCATCTCCTAAGGGATGACATATTAATAATCAAACTTTTTTTCCTTATAATTTAGATTTAATGTCTGTGAAGAGAAATGTGTTTCACAACTTTTTGCACATATTTATGGACACCAAAAAAAATATAAAAGAATACTTTAAATATATAATGGATTTAACATAAATTTGTAGAAGAAAAGATTTAAAGTTTCTTGATGATGGGTAAGAAAATTTGAAAAAACTTAAAGTAAAGTACAAATTTAGTAAAGAACAAAGATTATTCATGTGTGAAGAGTGAAAAAAACTAAAGTTGTCATACATGTATGCTTCTAACTTGTCTAGATATGTTGATATGAGAAAAGTAAAGTTGTTTGATATGAAAAGTCATAATTATCATATGTTTAGACACCTTTTACTTCCAATTTCTTTCAAAATTTTACCAAAACCCATTTAAAACACACTTATAAGTTGAGTCAATTTTTTGAGAATTAACTTCACCATTAAAAAAAGATAAATTATGTATAATGGAACAAAACATTCCAATTATTTTGGGGAAGGTAGAATAAATGTTTCCTCTAAGTTTCTTTGACTATACGGAACATTTTCCAATTTATTTATCCTTTGAAGTTAGGATTAATGATCCTGTAAAATATAGATGGATGTACCATATTGAAATGTTGGCTTATTTTTTTCTTTTTATTTCAATTTAAATATAAATGTGATATTTGTGATAATATATTAAGTTTATTTGTACCTTAAAAAAACAATATCACTAACCTAGCTACAATTGAAGGTTCCATTAGTGATTATGAATCATTTTACTCTTTACCTAATATTCCATGCAGGAGAACAAGAGTGGCAGAATAATTATTATGTTCAAGTTAATTCAGCTACACTCCCATTATCTATTTTTAAATATTTGAAATTTTGTTTTGAAAAAAATGTTTATTTTGTCTCTTAGAAGAAAGAGAAATAAAAGTTTCACACTTGTATGTTCTTCTAAATTCTCTTAAGATGAAATCATATTTGACATAAGTGTAGAAATTATTCCTTGTATAAGATTTTTAATTTAAGTAGTTATAAGATATTTTAACATATAATTTTAATGTAATATATGCATAAATATGGTAGAAGATCTTGATCTAAATGATTTGGAAGAGAATAAAGAATTTTTATAATTTTTTATATCTAGCTTAAAAAATATATGTGAAATATCATCTCCCTAATTTTTTAATATGTTTTTTTCTTATTAATTAATTTAGTCTTTTTTATATTTGAAATGGTGCGTTAAGTAACAACATTAAAGATCCTCTTTTGCAAAGTTTAGCGTGAGATAAAAGAAATTCAATAATTGACAATACATATAATAAATAGTTGTCGCAACTGGATAACCGTAGTGGTACGGCAAAAACATGTTAAGAAAAACATCTCTTAAAAATAAAAAAATGTTTTATAAAAAATCAGAAGAGTCGTTTAGTATAGGGAAAGTATTAGAACTTTACAATGTCTGTTTAAATAACAATTATTTTCAATTAATTGTGAAAATTTATTTTAATTTTAAAAAATATTTATTTAACACTTAAAAATATTTATTTTAATTTTAATTTTAAAAGAAGATAAATTATTTATTGAAATATTAATTGATATCTTAATAAAAGAAAAATTATTTTGAAAATTATTTTAACTTGACAGGTTCAGTTTCTACTTCTACATATTTTCAAGTGTAATTGGAAACTCAAAGTCACGTAATTCTATGTACAAAATATGAAGTTAGTTGATTAAAATAAAGTTTAGTAAAATTAAGTTTATTTTGAGACTAAGATTAATTTATAAGATTACATTTAGGATAAAAGATAACACATTTATACTTGTATCATAAGATAAATAATATGGAAGGTAAAAAAAGGTCATACAACTATATTACAAATCGTTAAAATGAATCATTTTAAAATATGTTTGTTTATGAATGAAATATTTATAATTATACTCAAATTTAGAAGTTCATATTGAAAGAGAATTTAAGATAGCATAAGCTACACATAAATCTCTTGTAATTTATTGGATTATCGAAAGTAATATAAATTACATATCAATATTACAATAATTTAAATAATAAAATGAAGAAATAAAATTGCGTAAACAAAAGTTTGGTTATATAATTCATCAAAATTAGAAATATAACTTAAGAAAATTTATCATATGAAATTAATTCCATTTAATGAAAGGAATAAATATATTTAAATTAATTAAAAAAAGATAATTATTTAATAAAAAGATTAAAGTTATATTTGACAAATTTATATCTCATAGAACTCGAGCTAACATTGATCCGAAAAGGTCTTAACGAGTTAAAGCATATAAAGGTAGAGATATTACATAATAATGTTATAGATTATTGCATTAATATGATTAAAATATTTTATATAATAAATTTTAATTATATAAAAAATATAATGATTAATTTTAGAAGTTGAAAAATATTTTTTATATATATATTGATCGTGTATAAACATAAAATAATGTTGGTAAATATAAGTTTTGACAATTTATAACGCATAAAGATAGAGTTGTTACATATTAATATTAAAATTTTTATTTAAATTGATTGCTTAATAAATTAGTAATTAGAAAGTAAGCATATTTTAATTAATTATTAAAATAATTATTCAATTAATTAAAGATCACATATAATCAATTAATATTATATAAAGTCTCGATAATATAAATATACATATACTTTATCAATTTATAATATATGATGACTGAGAAGATATACGTTATCATTATAAATTAATGTAATTATATTATTATTTATATAAGAGGAGATAATCATAAATATAAGATTAAATCTCATCAATATTATACAAATATACAATAAATAAAATAAAATATAGTAATCCTAAATTAAAGGAGAAATAATTAATATAATAATTAAGACCTAAATAACTTGAATAAGATTATAGAAAGAATTTATTATTACATTAGTATAAGTTAAATTTTACAATTAAAAAAATTTAAATACAATATGATAAATAAATAAATAAATAAAAATTTGCATTACGTTTAACCAATTTTAATAATCTCTTATTATTATTTTAATTATTATTACTTAGAAAAATCAATAAATAAAGATAATAGAAATTAAATTAAAAATAAATAAATAAATATAAGAAATTAAATATTTTTATTTAAGATAATCTAAACTAAATAAAATATGAGAGAAAAATAATATAGATAAGAATATCCAATTTTCAGACAATAAATAAATAAAAATGAAGGTTAAACGATTAGGCTAAAATAAAAAAGTACATTTGAATCATAATAGAATGAAAAAAAAAGAAAGAAAAAGTGATTGAATCTGATTTAGTTTTGTGTAGGCCAGCGCATGTCCGACAACTTTAGTCTTTTATTTATTCAAATCAAAATCACATTAAATATAATATTATATTATTAAAAAGTAAAATAAAATAACGAATAATAAAACCAAAAACTTTGGGAACCTCTTTACTTTATTTTTATTTGTTTTTTAATGCAACTCTCCATAACTCTCTTTTTTTATCGGTTGGAAACTCCATTTATTTATCACTATCCTACACAAATATTTAATAGAAGACAAAGATAATATATATATAAAAAAAATAACATGAAATAGTGATGCTTTTTTTTTATGAATCTTCTTTTTTTTTTTCTCTAATTGTACCTTCTTCTAGTCATTACTTTAGAAAATTTTTTATATTTTTTATTCTTTCTTTTTTTGTCTCAGGTTCTTTACAAATCTTCCTTTAAAATTTTTGCTCTCTTTAGAAAACTTTCCTCCTCTGAAAACTTGTTGCCTTTTTCTTCTTCCTATTTTTTTTTTTGGCTCTGGATCTCTTACTTGTATGTTTATAAGGATCCTTCTTTTTTACTTTTAGGGTTTCCCAAAATAACAAACGTTTGAGTTATTCCTCTTCTCATATATAAAGTTGATTTTTAATGTTGGGTATAAGCTTGCATAGTGAAAGACTTCTGTTTCTAAGAACTAATCTTTTTTTAATTCAAACTTTTCTATTTTTTTGTAAAATAATTTTTTTTTAATTTTTAATTTTTTTTATTGGAGGTAATCTCCTTTCAAAGACAAAAATTAGTATTCACAATGGTTATAAATGTAACACAAACATTAATTACTCTTGATTTTATTATAAGAAGGGATGATAATGCAACTTTGTTAATATATGTCAAATCATAAAGAAAAATTTTAAAATAAGAAAATAATCGACGAATTTTGAATTTGAATTTTGAAAGCAGATTTTTTAATTATAAATTTTTGAATTTTATCCTTTATCATTTTGAATTGAGATTTTAGAATGGGCAACTTTAGTGCTCTCTCTCTTCTCCACACACAGACCTAAGTCTTCCACCTATAACTTTGCATGTTAGCTTTTTTTTTTTAATGTTATAATTATATGTAACTAAACATCCCATTAACAAACTATTGTATTGGTCGAGTGAATTTAATTTTGGACCAATAAAGCTCAATTTAATCTTAATTATACGTAACTTTTTGACCCAATTCCACCCTTAAAAGTTTTGAGTAAATCAAGTTTTGGTTATGCGAGTAATGATTATTTTTGGGTGGGTCAGCCAAGTAATAGGTCTTTTTAAGCAAAAAAGAATTACTTTAATAAATTTTTTGTATATTTGCCTTTAATTTGTCAATTGAATCCATAAATAATAAACTTAAAAGTATTCATTACAAAGCTGGATTAATAAAAAGAAATGGCTTTGAGAAAATCATGTTAGACCATTCTGTTTTTAAAATAAATTGACAAAATCTTAAAATTTATACATCAAATAAAAATATGTGATTAGACACTATTAGATAGTTTCTCAAAAATAATAATTAACAACATATGAGCTATATTACATTTATAAATAATTGATTGTCTAAAATTGTTGAGGAATAAACTATCATTCATGTGAAGTGAGCATATAGAAGGTATGTTGAAAGTTGAAAAGAATTAAAAAATTGTGAAATAAAGATGTAAAAAAAATGAAAAAAAAATTGAGATAAAAATTTGACAGATTTTGAAAAAGTATTTTAGAAATTGATAAATGGTGGTTAATTTTCTTTTTAAGAAAATGATTTGAAAAAAAACATTCTTTAATTTCAAGTGGTTTGATCAAAACTTATTTAATAATTTTTATATATTTAAAGTATACCTATATACATATTTAAATAATTTAAAGTATTTTAATTCATTTTAAAGTATTATTTTAAATGAGTATTTATAAATGTGGTGATAATTAGAAAAAAGGTATTTGAGAGTCATTGAAATAGTTGGAAAGTTTTGAAATGTAGTGGTGGTGAGTCTCTACTTAAAATTAGAAGTGTATTGGAATTTTTTGACTGTTTTGCAGAGAGAAGAAAATTTGAAAATATCTAAATTATAGAGGAAACTCTGCCGGATTATTGGTGAAATTTTGAAACATATGTTGTAGATTAAAAAGAAATGTTTAATACCTAATTAAAAGACTGAAATTAGGTTCATGTATCATAAACATGTAATGATGATGGTGTTGGATGGGAGGTATACGAAATCTAGGGGAGACTCCAGGTTAGTCTTGGGGATAGTCGAGTGTGATTGAGCCGGGCAAAGGCTAGGGCTCACAACCCTATGCTGTCGGTTCTCACTGCAAAATCAGACTATCCTAACAGAACCCGATGGATTCTCAGAATCAGTTGAGCTATATCTTTGAAACTATCTAATGAGATGGTTATGACTAAGAATGGTTAGTGGCAGTGAACTCTTGATCCTTCCCAGAAAGAAAGAAAGAGAAAAAGAAAAAGAAAATGATTTGGGCCCACATGCATGTGTTAGTATAGCAATTAACTAGGTGATGCACAGAATCATACATGACATGTACATTGTGTGTTGAGTTGTTTCTATTTGCTATAATGATTGTAAATATCTTGATGTGTTTTTTACTGTACTTTGGTTGAAATGGGTTTGTCTCACCCTTTTAGTTGTTGTATGTGAATATGATTAGTAGGTGAGGACACAAATGGCCTAACCACCGTACCAGTTCAGCGTCACGGTCAGATATGATCCTGAAGGAAGATGGGCGCACGATTGGGAGTGACAACAGTTCACCCATACTGGCATTATTGCATTTTTGTTAGATAGAAACGGGGCAGGCCCACGGGCATACCCCATCCCCATCAAGGTACCCATTGAGATTTACTTTTCCATTTCCTCCTAGAGTACAGTTTAGGAGACCCTATGTCGCACCTCCTGTCCCTGTATTATCGCCCCCAATATTACTTCCGAATTTCCTTAAATCTTTAAGGCCTTATGTACCACATGTTGTACGACCCAATATAGCAAACATACCTCTACCCAGACATATCTCCATCTCATTCACTTCAAATTTGACTTCCTCTAGTTCTTCTAACTCTCTAAATTCCTCTCACTGCTTAAACACCCCTACTGCTACTAGAAAGAAGAGAACTTATTCTTAGGCTGGACTTCCTCATAGTTTTGACTCCTCTAAGCAGGAACCTAGTGGGAAAGGAGAGTAGGTTAGGGCCGAGTAAAGTATAACTTGTACATATATGTATGTATAATTACTAGTGACTGAGAGAACGTATAAATAGAAATCCTTAACCGTTGTTAACTTTTGGAAGAAATGGTATTTTTGATAATTATGGGTCTAGGGGGAAAGCTTGTGAGGTCATTTTTGTTATTGTTGTCTCTGATATCGTGACTCCACTTTATTTTGTATGTAAATCAGCTATGTGTATATGTTTATATGACTGGATGACTGTATATTTTGACAGATGATATGTATATATGTATTTGGATAACTAATGCAGATGGTGTGTTTAGTTTCTATTAATATGAATAGATGTAAACTCATACATGTGGCTTTCTTACTGCTTGGATTATGTTAATATTATATTTATATTGATGGCATAATAAGTAGTAAGGGTGTCACATTAGTGCTATTGTAATGTGCTGTGAATGGTTTAGCGATACACTGGGGGTGTGGAAGATGAGGACAGTAAAAATACCTTGGGAAAGGAAAAGTGGTGGTGACACCAACTGTGGAACGGGTGCACCACGGACCACACACTTTCTTCCTGACTAGACCTCTGACCATTACCTTTGTTAAGCGACCCGTGACTGCCCACGTGGTATCTGTGAGACGGGGATAACCAGCGATCACAGTGCAAGAGTGAGTGTGGTTGTTGTGTGTATGCACGAGTTTATGTCTTGTACTTATAGATGTGAAATGTTGCCTGTGATTGTATTTGTTTAATATATTGGAAATGTTCTGAAGGTGAGACTCTACATTGACTGTGTGTTTTAGGTAGTGTAGAGTACTCACCCTTACATTCATTTTTTAGGTAATCAAGACGATCAGTACCAGACTTAGTGAAGGGACGGATAGACTGCTATAGGACTTAGATTTTATTTTGAAATTGTTGTAATTGAACTAGTCCTGTAGCAGTTATTTGATATTAATTTGTAAGTCTTCACTTATTTCAAAATCTTTTATAAAAATTTGATTATCCGATTTGTGAAATTATTATTTAATTGAAATTAAATTTAAGGTGTTACACCCTACCTACACATGATTCAACTAAGTAACTTTCCAACTCAAATTTTTTATCAATAAAATTTTATTCTCTTAATTGCTCTTTAGATGTGATAAAATTTTAGAGGAACTAGATATTGAGACACAAATCCATTCCATCGTACTAAGATTAGATTGATCAATCTTATTATGCTTCTAATAGGTAGCAACATACTAAGTGTATATTGTAAACAAATTACTCTTCAAGTTAGTTGATAACTCATTATAAAAGATGAGATTGTTTCTATACATGTCTTCAAATGAATAGCTTAATTTATATTTAAAATGTTCCCTTGATATTTATTATATATTTTTTTATTTTTGACTCCATGGAGATTAAAACAGAATTGTAGTTCATAGAAGATTGAACAAGTTCATAATGCACGTGGTTAAGTTGGTAAAATGCAAAATGTACAGTCATATGTAAAAATGATGAAAACATCTTAGTTGCCTAATAGAAAATATTGAAATTTATTACAAAAATTTGAGTATTTTCCTAATCAATATAGGGTCCTCAAACTCAAGATTTTCCAAGGCAAGTTATTAATTTTTCTACAACATCTAACATCATATAGGTAGAGTTCCATCTACCTGGAACATAAAGAAAAATTAATTTTTAGGATGAAATCCTAGCGCATTATACATTTGTTAAAACAAGTCTTTGAGGTGAAGACCTTAAATATCCACCTACATTATAGATGCTTGCAATAGAAGAGTGCATGGCCTTTAACTCATCATTGATAACTAGATTTAAAATATGTGCACAATATCTTATGTGAAAAATTTCTCCTTTTAACACAAAATCATTTAGATTCTGTAATTTCTTTTTTAAATATACCATAGCTCCACATGTATATTATTTTAAAACCTCCTCCACATGTCTCCTTATGGTTTCTCCCTTGTGATAACTTTAGATAAACTATTTAATTTTTTTATGATATTTTCATTATATGTCTATAAAATGTGCAAGGAGAGTCAAGTAATTCAAATTTCATATCAACATCCAACAATTAGTAATTAATGTAACTTTGCTACAATCTGATTTAAACAAGTCATCAACTTAAAACTTTTCTTCAACATATGCTTAAAACTAATTTTTAGTCAAAATATACCTTAAAGGCACTATAAAAAAATTATTATTGTAAATGTCTATAGAAATACTTGAACCCCATCATCAACTACATAAAACAATTATTCATATATAGTGACAAATAGATAATGTATTCCTATATACTTTAACATTAAATCTTTGACATGTTGCAACTACACTATTCTATTTACTTGTAAAATTGATGATTGTTTTGATAAGGTTATTGCTAAGGACATATATATATTTCAAACAACTTTTAAGGTAAACAAGCAAGTTTGAAGTGTTGTGTACTTTGGTATCACAATAATATAATTTCTTTCAATATTTACAAGCTATTTATGTTTTCCATGATTGTGAATGCTAATTTTTATCCTGAAAAAAAATAATTTTAATTTATATATATATATATCCTATTTTTTAAAACCAGAAAAGAAACAATTATGTTTTGAAAATAACAAAATTGGTATTATCAAATGCAATAAAATCATATATAACTTTTGAAAATGAAAAAAAAAATTGCAGAAAAATAAATATTGAGAGCAACAAAGACCTTTTAAGGTGGGGGGATAAAAAAAGGTAGATAAAAGAGATAAAATAGAGATAGGAAGAGAAGGGACAGATATGGAGGAAAACAAAGATCAAAGTAAAAAAATGAAAACATTAAAAAGAAATAAGAACTCAAGCAATCATAACAAAAAAAAAAAAAAACAATCAAAGAGAAGATTCTATTATAAGTTAAAAAGCAAATTCATAGAATTAAATAATTTATTTTATTTTAATATCATAGTTTGTGGTGTGCTTTGTGTATGATAGATCATTGTTTCTATTTTTTATTACCAAATACCCATAAATTCATGGTAAATTATAGAACATTTAAAAAAAATTAATGACAAATATTTACCATAGTTTTTCAATCTTTAAATATAATAGAAAAAAGAGAAAAAAATACTAAAACATATCCTCATTCTTGGTTTCAATTGCGATATCTTCGTTATCATCTTCTTCTCCCTTTTACCATTTCACATATTTGAACAATATGCATCATACTACTTCCTTTTCCCTTTTACTATTTCTTCTTCTATCTTTTTCCCTCTGCTCCTCTTGAAACTAAATAGTAGAATTATCCTCAATTATCATAAAGTTACTTAATCTTTGTTGGATCCTTTCTATTTTTTTTTTTATCAATTACCTTAAATATTATCTTTACTAAAAATGTCCTATATATATATACCCATTATAAGTTCTCTTTTTTAAAAAAAAATTGGCACAACAATACTTAATCTATCACGACTTTACACGCATGGTGAAAAAACACATTTAAATGACACCCATATTGTATTTTTATTTAAATACTTATTCATTTTTTAAAGTTAAATCCATGTATATATTTTGTAAATAATAAAAAAAGAAATGATGCACTCACTCTTACAATAATTTTTATTTATATCATTTTATTTATTTATTTAATTATCTTTCTTTCTAAATTCTTTTTCAGTTAATAATATTTGTATTTATTTCTTAATGTTATAAATATTAGTCTTTTACATATATTAATATTATTGTTAATGATAAGATAAGTAGAATAATGTTTAAAAATTAAAATTCTTATTATAACATGAATGAAACTTTAGTGTTTTCATTTTAATCATTCGTTTGCCATGTTAATTGGTTATTATTATGTTACCTTTTTATCCTTAATATTGGTTTTTGTTTGTAGAAAGTAGATATAATTTAATTTAGACTCTTTTATTATAAATTATAGTTTCTTTTAAACATTATAACATAATAAAATACTGTACTTAGATCAATTTATAATACTAACATATAATTTTTCTATCATCATGTATTATAAATTGATAAAATCTATATGTACCTATGCTACCTAGATTTTATGCTATATTTATTTATGATATTCTATTTTTAATCAATTAGATAATTATTTTAACAATTAATTAAAATATATTTCTTTTTTAAATTATCATATTACTAATTGTTCAATTAAATTAAATTAAATTTATTTTATTATCAAACAAATTTATAATGTTAATATTTAATGACTCTACCTTTATACATTATAGATTGTCAAAACTTATGTATACCAATGTTACGTTATCTTTTATACGCCATCGATGTACTTGAAAATTAAACTTTATTTATGAAATTAACAAATTAAATTATTGTTTTATTCAATTAAAATTTATCATCTATAATATTCTTCAATTAAATTATTAAATAATATAAATTTTTAAGACTCGTCATATTTATCTTTAATTAATTATATCACTAATTTAAATATATTTTCAATAATTTTATTTCAATGATTAATCAAAAATACACTTTTCCAAATATTTCTCTATTTTTATTATAAAAAATAATTTATTTATTTACTTATTAATTAATTAAATTAAAAATTATTTAATTAACATAGTGATTCGTAACGTTATTATGTACCATCTTTACATTTATATGCTTTAAATTAGTAAGACTATTATATACCAGTGATATCTTGAGTCTCATGCAATATAAAAATGTAATAATTTTTATTTTTTATTGAATAATTATCTTCATACATTTTTTAAAATATCGATATGTAATTTATATTGTCTTCAGTTGTCTAATAAATTATAAGATATTGATGTATATCATATGTTATCTTAAATTTTCGTTCAATATAAATCTTTAAATTAAAGTATAAATTCAAATAGGCAAAATTAATCTTTCTATCCCTTAACTTTAAGGTAAAATTCGATTTCATTCTTTTTCCGTTAAAAATATTAACTCTATTAAAAATTTTTTAAAAATTTGTACTTATGCTATGTGTATTGTTGTGCGGTATTGTTCATTGTCTTCCTCATACCTCTGACCTTATTTTCAGCACCTCTTCCTCCTCTCTTTCATCTTAATCTTCTTATACTCAAAATTCATTATTCCAAACACCCACCCACAAATTTCAAACCATAAATAACGTAACTTTTTAAATACTTGTTTCCAATCTTTGGCAAATCTAAACGAAAAACATCCATATTTCCCAGTTTTCATTTTATAGATTTTTCATGATACTCTGACTTCTAAAGCTTTATTAACAAGAATACCGTGTTCCAGAATCTCAATACACAGTCTAAAAACAAGATTTTTTCACATTTAAATCTGTCAAAGATGGAAAATAGATATTTAGAAAGTTGATTTATTTATGATTTGATATTTGGGGGTGGATGATTAGTGTTAGTAGCAAGAAGATGAAGTTTTGAGTAAAAGAAGATGAAAATGAAACGTAAAAGAAATAAAAAGCATGTGGAGCCTATAAATTGTTAATTTAATAATTGAAAGAGAAAAACTAAATTTGCTCCACTTAATCCTTTGTCTAATTTTAACATACAGATCCATTAATTAAAAGTGATATGATCACCTATAATATAATTAATTATAGTATTTTAAGAGTTATCAATTCTAAACATATAAATTTAACGTAATAAAATAAATATCGATCAAGAAAAAAAATATGAAATTATCATTAATCACAAGATTTCATAAAATCATGCAAAGGTTCCATCATAGCCCCAGCTATGGATTTAGCTAAACGTAATATAATAGAAAACAAAAAACAATCTATAGTTATTTGAAAAGTAAACTCAAACTAGAGAAGTTTCTAATAAAGAAGAGACGAAAAAAGCTCTTGATCCCAAGATATACTCCTAAAGCTCTAATAGTAATTAACAAATGGTCAAAACCAAGATTAAAGGTGTTAAAAAGAAAAGATGCCTAAGTCACTACCTATGAAGTCTTGGGATTCAAAACCCTATTGTTTCTTCAAAACCCTATAATATTTGTAAACAAAAAAAACTTTGGTACATCTGTAGGTACGCGGATACGTTACTGGGTGCGGAAAAAGGTAGATTTTAGGGGGAAAATAGTTTAGGTTTTGTTTTGAGCCCAAAATCCTGACCCGTCTCTTTCTCCCAATATTTCTGCAATTCACCTTCCAGGTTGTAGCCTCCTACATGCCCACAGCACCTCTATCCAACCTTCAACCTCTGCAAAACTCCATCCATCCTCCAACCTCCACACACCACCTCTATCCTTAACATGCAGCAGCGATTGTGCAACAATCAACAACAGCTGTGACTAGTGTCCAGCAACCTCTAACTTGTGCACACCACCTCCATCCAACCTCCAACCTCTACATATCACCTTCATCCTTAGTTGTGATTCATCTTTACTCTTTATCTCTACTTCATCTCTACTCTCAATCTTTACTCCAAGGTAAATTTTAAATCTATGATTAATCTCATGTGCAATACTAAACTTAATATGAAATATGAAATAAATTAGTGATTCAAGTTTATTAATTTATTTTGTAACAGATGCAATCACAATATTCTAGTAATTGGTCTGGTAGTGGTTTTAAGACATTTTTGACTAGTAAATTTTCCACGGGATCAGTTGAGGGAGAAAATCCTCTTTGGGGTTATCTAACTTTACTACAAAGTAAAAAAAATGGTAAAGAAAATGTAAGTTGGCGTTGCAACTTTTGTCAAGGAATCTACAAGAGTTCTTATTTTAGAGTGAAATCTCATTTATTGAAAGAAAGGACACTTGGTATAACTATTTGTTTATCTGTGTTAGATGAATATTTGCAAGAGATGAAACAACTTGAAAGAGAGGCTAGTAAAAAAATCAAAGTTTGTGGAAGTTCCTTTGTCCATTGAAACTATAAGTTCAAACCCCTTATAGCTAATAGGAGCAAGAGAAGAAAAAGAACTGAAAGGCCATTAGAAAGAACATTTGATAATGAGGCAAGTGACCATTTATCATGTGAAATAGCTAGAATGTTTTATTTTGCTGGTTTAACATTCAATTTTGTAAGAAATCCTTATTTTATTAGTGTATTTGCATATGCTACAAACAATTCTACTTTGGAATTTCTTCCTCCTTCTTATAATGCTATAAAGACTAGTATGTTGCAAAGAGAAAAGACTCACATTTTAAGGTTACTTCAACCTATAAAAGATACTTGGTCAGAAAAGGGTATAAGTATAGTAACTAATGGTTGGACTGATGCACAAAGAAGACCATCGATCAACTTTATTGCAGCTTTGGGCTTGGAACCTATAATCTTGAAAGCTATTGATGGTTCAAGTGAATATAAGGACAAGCATTATATTGCTAATTTAATTTTGTCTACTATTGATGAGGTTGGATCAAAAAATGTTAATCAAGTCATTACTAATAGTGCTCCTGTTTGCAAGGCAGCTAGATCAACTATTGAATCTATCCATCCTCATATTTTTGGATACCATGTGTTGTACACACTTTAAATCTTGCCTTCAAAAACATTTGTGTACCAAAAAATATGCCAACTAATGAGGTTGTTTATAGTGAGTGTAATTGAATTTTTAATGTTGTTGATTATGCTTATTTTATTAGAAATTTTATAATGAATCATTCTACGAGGCTAGCCATGTTTAATCAATTTGTGCATTTGAAGCTACTTGCAATTGCTAAGATTAGATTTGCCTCAACCATTGCTATGTTTAAAAGACTGAGAACTCATAAGCATGATCTTCAATATATCATTATTAGTGAAGAATGGTCTCACTATAAGGAGAATGATGTTAAAAGGGCTGCAATTGTGAAAGAAACAATTTTAAATGATAGTTGGTTAGATAAAGTTGATTATGTTCTAAGTTTTACAAAGCCTATTTATGATATGCTAAGTTCTTGTGATACCAATAATTCAAGTCTTCAATTAGTTTATGTGAAATAGGATTCTATGATTGAGTAAGTGAAGTTAGCAATATATCAACAAAAGGGTAAGGAGTTAAATCAACATTCATCCTTAATTGATAGATGGACTAAAAGTTACACACCTCTTCATTGTTTGGCTCATTCACTCAATTCTCGATAAAATTTAATTAATTTACTCCTTTTATTTCATTTACTTTTTCTTTCAAGTTCAAATTGACTTATTTATATACTTTATAATTTGTATAGTAGGTATTATTGTAGACAATGGCTTGAGGAAGCTTCAAATCAAGTTCCACAACATAAAGATAATGAGGTTTGCATAGAGAGAAATAAGTGCTTAAGAAGTTACTTTCCTGATTTGAAAGAAAGGTTAGAGGTAATTACTGAGTTTGTTAAACTCTCAAGTGCTTTTGAAGAGCTTGGCCAATTTAATTCTTTGCAAGATAAGTGAAACATAAAACCAAAAGAATGGTGGGTTATGTATGAAGTTGCAATTTTCAAACTTAAATTCATTGTCTTGAAGCTTCTTTCACAACCATGTTCTTCTTGTTATTGTGAAAGAAATTAGAGCATTTATTCTATTATCCACTCTTTGAAAAGAAATTGGCTTCATCCTAAAAGAGCTAAAGACTTAGTATTTGTACAGACAAATCTTTATTTTCTTTAAAAAAAATGTAAGAATTATACTGAGGGTGAGACTAAAATGTGGGATATTGGTGGAAGATTAATGAGATCTACTTGAATGTGTCAGAATTCTTAAAATTGCTAGTCTTTCTCTTGATAAACCAAATTTAAAGGCAATTATTTTTACTGATGATGGAGAAAAAAGTAACAAGATTAACACTATTAAAATTTAATTTTCTTAATTATACTTTAGTATTATCATGTCATGTCATGTTAAACGATTTAAATATTATAATTTTATATTGTAAAATGTTTTATTATCTTTGTGAATATATATCTCTTTTATATTATATAATATATGATATGTTAAAATTTGTATGCTTTTATTTTATATATATTTTTATTTTTTTAATCTACTTACTCATATCTTATTTTTTTAGAAAATGCTTCTCTTGTATCCGTATCCGGTACTACTACCGTACTCGTATTCACGCAACATAGCATTTATCATGACTCATTTGTAAGTTTAGAAGCAAAATTAATTATATCATCAAACTATTAAATATTTTGGCACAAATTTCAAATTATGTTTATATATTTAAACTTGAGTTTAAAAGCTTTTAACAATATCCAGATTATCTCCTGTAAAAGTGTGATTTAGATGTCTAGTTTTATTTTGTTTAAACAACTTTAGATTCGTTTAAACGAATCTTTAAACTGCACCCCAAATTTCGGTAAAATTGAACTTAAATAAATTTTACTTAAACTTCTATAGAGAGAGCGTGTTCTTGGAGACGACAGAAGAAGGGTGTGTTATTGATCTGTTCTATGACTAAGGCATAGATTTGGATTTTCTTTGGTAACCCTGGAATTAGCTCCATGCGCTCATTGTTTTCTGAGTCCTTCGACCACCATCATTCTGTTGTTCTTAGTTGAGAATGATTGGAGGTGGGTAGAGTGAGCTAAATATTTGCGGCAAATTCGTTTGAATGGAATTAAACATCGAATAAAAGTGACGTGATTGAAGTGGAATTGGTTGAGAGTTTGTAATTGCTTTATAATTTTTAGGGATGAACGAGAGAGTTTGTGCGTAATAAGGAAGGGGTTTGTGCCCATGGCCAACACAAAAGTATGAATGATAGTGGCACCACACGAATGGACCGTTCGAAATTTTTATTTTAATGTTTCGGCAGATGCTAAGTTGATATGTTGGGGGAGGGTCTACTTTATGGGAGTGATGCATTTATGGCTACAGATGTGTTTCCGGCAAACTCAAAAGAAGTAAGTTTTAGTATCGATAGAAATTAAAATTAGACGTCTACTTTGCGCTCAAAGGAGAGAATCTAAATCTCTTTTAACATATATCTAACAACTACAAGTACTAGTAAATTCGACGACCAATAACATTAAAGTAATCGTGGATTCATATCCATAAATGTGAAACCAAGACATGTATTAAATATTTTTGTAAAAATCAGCTTAGTAATTAGGAAAAAAAATTAGCTAATTAAATTTATTGCTTCAAAATGTAAAATGAGTTTGTTTATTTGGTTGCTTGCTGGTTTTGCTAGTTGCATTTGATGTTAAGTAATTGAGAGCTACTGCTATCGAGTTTCCTATGGCATGACCTGTCGCTAGAAGTTCACGTGCTTATTATTTTAGCACAGCATTTGGACATTATTCATTGATAGATTTTGCACGTGAATAAGAGAAATTGTATTGGCACAAAAATTTAAATTAAAAATAATATAGCAAAGAGAATGATTATAAAAAACAGAGAGAGAGAGAGAGAATGAGCAAGGTAAGATGATTAATATGTGCAAGAAAAAATAATTATAAATGTTGAAAAGTCAAAGAAAAAGGGCGCATGACAAACGCGTAAAATTTCGGTGCCTAACGCGTTTTGAAATTCGGTGCCTAACGCGTTTTTTTTAAATTAAGGATTTCATTTGCCTATATAAAGGAAGCAATGAAAGGCAAAATGGAGAACAACTGAAAATATTCAGTGAATGGTTGTGAGTCTTTTTTTTTTAGTGTTTTGTAAACACTGAGTGTATTCCCTTTTTCAGTAATATATCTGCAATGATCAGGAGACGTAGGCATTATTGGCCGAACTCCGTTATCAATTTTGTGTGTGCAATATTCTACATTTATTTTTCACTTCCACGAATCTGATATTACAAGAAAATTCGACGTAATTTTCCCAACAATAAAATATGCTGTACGAATAAATGATTTCATATATTTATAGTACAGCAATGTATAACAAAACAAGTCACTAAACAGGAGAAGTGATAAAAATCCCATCGATTAAATAAGATGTATCAATCAAACGTCTTTTATTTTTTTACTGACGAAATTGCTCCAAGTGTATGATAATGCAACATTCATATACTTTTTGGCATGTAATGAAAGATGGAAAATTAGTAGAGTCAGGAAGGTATGAGGGCCTCATAGCATGTCTCAATTGTGACCTTATTCAACAGTAAAGTAAATAAATCCACGCCAAGAAGATTATTCTGTTGCCATGGATTTATTTGCTTTACTATTGAACTAAGTTCACAATTGGGACATGCTATGAGGCCATTGTCCCTTCCTGACTCCACTAATTTTCCATCTTCCATTAGCTGCCAAAACATATATTAACTTTGCGTTGTCAAACACTTGTAGTAATTTTATCACTAAAAGAAAATTGATGGGTAACTTCCTACTATCAGAGGACCCATCTAGCTTCTGAGGCCCCAATACAGTTTTTCAAGTAAGCTAAATTTCTCTATTTATTTTTCACTTAAATATGTTCCAAATTTTGAGACTTAATTAGTTCATCATAGGTTGCAAGCCTAGTTCTAGTTTCAGAACATGACTCAGAAAATATGGCACCATTGGCAAGCATTCTTGAATAAACTCACATTTCTCACATACTGAATTTAATTTTTTCTTTTGCCACTTATCACATATAGCTCCTCATTTTATTTTATTTTTTGTATGTTGGATATCTTTTCAAAATAAAAATATGATTAAGAACAATAACTTTATGTGCATATGTAATTTTCTGTCAATTTTCCTTCATTCACCAAAAATGGACAAAATGACAAAAGAAAATACAAGTGAGGGAAAGGTGTAATGTAAACATGGGTTTGCGACTGTGCCATGTTATTCAGTCTCAAGGTATGACTATATGAACACAACACGGGGGACGCATACCTGAAAAGTGAACCTTAGATCATACTATCAGATTTACCAAACACCAACCAAAAATAGAAGTGTGATTGTCATTATCTCATGTGATAGTATAATTGTAGATTGAAAATATAATACCGCAGTAATGAGCAATAGATTAAGTTATGTATGTTCAATAACTTTCTCAGACAGAGAAAGAGAGAGAAGGATATGTGCCGTGATAAGGTGGGACTGCAACGATTGCATACTACAAGAAACCCAAAAAAAGTGTACAACACCCCATTCCCACTATATATTATAACCCAAGTAAAAAAAAATAACGATGTACCAAAAACTATATTTATATTACTAATGTTAGTGCGTGCATGTATATATAAGAAACGAAGAACCCAAAATCCACAGCTGTAAATGCATGTCCTTTAGTGGGAACTTGTCCCTCATATCTGGTGAAAATTGTGGCGTTTTGCTGTTTCTGGTCTTGTTTGTCTTTCATGTCATCTACTTGCGGTTCTCAGGGTTCTGATCCTTCTTCTTTAGAACAATTATTATATAATCTTGGTTTGTTGTATGAGTAGGGGCTCGCCAACCGAAGGAGAAGTGTTTCCCTTTTCGGGGCTCCTTCTTTTCTTGCACCTCTGCATTTTTCTCATTTGTCTTTCCATGTTCCATCACTTCAACAATATAAACAAATCCTAGCAAAATATTACTTGCTAGTTGTTATGGTATCATTCAGTTACTACTCATGTTTGCTACATCCCATTTCGTCTATTTCTTCAGTTACTAAATCCTATTTGTATTATCTCTAGTCTTATCCTCCTCTTTTTCTTCTTTCCCCATTGGAACCAAAATTTCATATTCTTTAGACTTCTCTCTCATCCATCACCTTCCCACACTTGCAAAAGTTTCATTCTTCCCCTAGTGTTCTCATTAAAATGGGGTTCGACCACCGTATCATTTATGGTCAAAGGCTTGGCTTCATTTGCATTTCTCTTTTGTTTCTGATTATTTCAAGCTGGATCCAAAAGGGGCTTGTTGTTGAAGGTAAATGAGCAATTTTTAAAGCTGCCAGGTGCTACTTAAGTAGAAACAAACTAGAGCTAACGTTGATATTCTTCTCTATGTTCTAACAGGTAGAAAGACTCAAAAACAAAACGATTTTGACCAGGTAAAATTTGGCTTCTTTGTAAAAGTATGTGTTCCTTTCTCTTTTGATTTGCTTAAGATAGACAAGAGAACACAAATTTTTACATGGAATTATGATGGTTTGTGCAGACAATAGTTGAGGATAAAACTATCCTGAGGTCACAAATAGGTTCAAGGCCACCAAAATGTGAGAGAAGGTGTAGATCATGCGGACACTGTGAGGCTATTCAGGTACCTACAAACCCCCAAGCCCAGAAGGGAAAGATAAACTCATCCAAGTTCTCTACAATTGCTTATGCCAGGGTAGATGGAAATTCCAACTACAAACCCATGAGTTGGAAGTGCAAATGTGGGAACCTCATTTTCAACCCTTAATCCGATTTACCACAATTAAGTTATTTTTACATAATCAAGGATACCAATTTGTCAATTCTGTACATGGATATACACTATTAAGTGATTCTTTCTTCTTTTTCTTTCCTACTGTTGTCCTCACTGTGAGGAACAAGCTTTCATCTAATGTATGTTGTACCTTACATCCAACAAGCAGCTCGCAGTGTGCTATTTTACTGCTTTTGCTTCTGTTATAATCATTAAATCGATCGATGGCAGCTTTGACACTTTTGAATAGTTGTTTTCGGAAATTATGAGTCATAATTTATTTTATCAACCTGCATAGATCAACATGGTTGCTTTATGTTGTTCATTATTTCTAACATTTTGGGTACTCTTGAAATGCAAATGGAGAAGAGTGATGATTTCTCTCATTTTCATTTCTTTGTTTGAATATAAAATAATATAGGTGAACAAAAACATTAATGCCGCTAACATCCTCAGAAACTATCAACAGAGAAGTGATGAGAAGTCTGCTACTAGCTTTCTGCTTTAGAATAAAAGGAAAATTTAATACAAGATATCGTTATAAATTGAAATTTAAAAAGGATTCACTAACATGGCCCAAGCACCAAGAAAATAGAGAGAAAATTTTAAATTTAATTAACTTTTTTATATAAAAGTAAAAAAAAAATTATCATTGTTTGGTTGTTTTATGTGAAATTTGAAAATGTTATATACTAAATTTTTGAAAGAATTACAGAAAAATAAAAATTTTAAAATCGTCATTAGAATTTGTATATAAAATTAGTTCATTTTATGAATGAAAATTTTTTAATTTAACTAATTTTTATTCATATAGCGATTTTTGAGTTCTAATTTTTGATAAATTTTTTTAAAAAAATTATATTTCGGGGTATAACATTTTCAAATTCTATGTAAAAGAAAATTTTCTTCGTTGTTCGTATATTTTTCCGTTTTCTTTCAACGCATCCATACAAACTATCATATAATGCATGGCATGACCATGAGGTTAAAATCTAGTATCAGTACACTTAATTTTTGAAAATACAATGCCATGCCATGCCATGCCCTGCAGTACTCTCTTGTTTTTAGTTTTGTGTTTCTGATTGAGAAATTTTGCTGTCAGTACTTTCTGATTGCAGCCACCCCCTGCAATGTGCAATCAGAGGAAGCAACAAATAAAAAATTGACTCGCTAACCTTTGATTGTCCTCTTGATTTTCGTCTTTTATACATCCTTCCCAAACGTGAAAGAGATTGATTACTTGTTATCAGTTGTCTGAGTTGCTTCCATTTAGTTTGTTCATCTACACTGTCACATGCCGTTGAAATAGAACGGATAATGTATTTACCTTGTGGACCCTCACTACCTTGAAGAAATTTTTGAATGAAATATTTATAGGCCAAAAGTTTATTTTTTAAATATTTATATAAATAGATCCCCTCCCCTCTCCAACACACAAAAAAAAGTTGCGAAGCAATTTTTTTTCCTGGATGCTATGTAACAATTTTGGTGGGTAGAAAATGATTAAGCTGTAAATGTTTTAACCAATGCAATGGGACCATTGACACTATTCTGTGAGGGGCGTAACACGTCGAAGCTATTTAAGGCATGGTGATATAGCAACATAGGCTGGCTTATAGACTTCAGGCACCTGATCACTGATCACTGATCACTGAAAGGAAACAGAGGATCTCCTCAAAGCAACCTAAGACTAGTGATATTCACAGTTAAATTTTTCCAATGGTATTAGAAATTGGCTGCAGCTTTTCTAATAACGTGCTAGTGAACTTTGTGTGTACGTTATTAATGATGCTTATTATTGGAACTAAACCCAAGTTCTGAGATTTCTACCACTCAAAAATGACTAATCGATAACGAGTCAGGTGATGTAATATAGTTACCATCTTGTCTTCTATGCCGTTGATCGTTGATCGTATCGTTGCATCAACTGTATGAACTATAGCTTCCATCTTGTCCTCACGATTTTGGTGTTGAAACGATTGGCTCCCTTAACTATAAATGTTTGACTTTAAAATGAAAATTAAAAAAAATAATAAGTGTTTAAAAATACATTATAAATTCTTATTAAAAATTATAAATTTAATATATTAATAATATTCAAATTTATGATTTTTAATAAAAAAAAGTTATTATTATTATTTAATATTTATTATTAAGTATACATTATAAAAATAGAAATGATGAAAAAGTGGATGGAATACTACGATACCATACGGAATGACAGATTGAAAATCTTATGTGTAGGGAAGACTAAACAAGAGTAGTTATACAATGCCTTATGTACGAAATTCGCTTTCTTTCTTTTCTTTTAAATAGGAATAATAACAGCTCCGCCAATCAATTCGCATTAGGTTTCATCGTAAAACAGTGAAATTAAATGTTAAGTTATTATTCTTAACGTTGATTTTTTATTTCGGCTTCATCAAGAAAATTAATAATTAGATTTATAGTTTAGAGTATTGTCCTTAAAAAAATGAATAAATTTTTAATCTAACCTAAGTGCCTATTTAATAATTTTCTTAATACTAAAGTTTACTGATAATAATGATGATAAATATATTTAAAATAAGTCAAAGAATTTCTTTTGATAAGTTATATTAAAAAATTTATTAAAATAAGTTAAAAGTAAATTATAAAAATTATAATTTATTTTTATAAGAATTTTTATAAGTTATTCGTTATTTTTTCCGAACACATCTTAAATCTTTATTTTAGTCACTAAAATTGTAAATATTTATCATTTTGATCCTCAATTTTATAAAATTATTACTTTAATTTTAAATTTTATAAAAATAATTTATTTAATTATTTTTTATTTATTTTATTACTATTTTGTATTGAAAAATTAAAAAAATATTATTTTGTAAGGAAAAAAATTTAAGTAGAAATTTTTATAAAATTAGTATTGAAGTTACTGATGTTCACAATCTATAGATAATAGAATGGGAATTCATTCAAGTGTTATGCATGCTGCAATTTATTTGGTTAATTCCTTGATCTTTTCCTTTACTTAATTATATATTACAGTTATAAAATAATTTAAATTATTTATTGATTAATTAAATTATATTAAAAAATGTTAAGTAATTAATAATTAAAATGTAGTTTTATTTATTTTAAAATAAATTTAGATAAACTTGAAAGTTATCATTTTTTTTAACTATGATAATTAATTATAATTCTTTTAGGCTAGTGCACTTGCCAACTCAACTTAATGTGGATCATTATTATTTAAAGGGAAAGCTGAAAATAATTTCAGTAATTTTCTCATGATCAAAGATAATAGCCACAAAACATTAAAAGGCATATTGTAAAAGCTTTTCTTTTCCGCCCCAAAACTTAAACAAAGAACCCTCTAAATAGTGTATGGCCTTCAAAATGAGGGAGGCAAACGTGAATAATTCTTTTCATAGTAAAAATTGTGGTTCAAACCTTTTGGGTAATTTCTAGTCTTATTTTATGAGTATCCCTTGCAATAATTGGTTGTATAGTGCAAATTGATATCGGAACTGATTGATTTATGCAGACACCTTTTTCCTTTTGCACAAATATGATCAACAGCAGTATTAATATTGAAAACTTCATTTGTCATGAAGTAAATCAGAACCCTGTGTAGCATAGCTTCCTTTCTGTGAGCATAACTTAATGAAAAAGCAACTTCAACACAGGTCAATGCTAAATGCTACATTTCAGTAACTATAAATAGGTATGGTTCGAGTGACACCAGCAACTTGAAATAAGCTAAATTAATTTATTACAGCACATGACATGTTGGTGGATTATTTAAAAAAATTTCACTGCCACATTTCATGTATAATCGATATTTGTTTAAATTTTCATCCTTGATCATTAGACAACTAAGGACCACATAAAAGACTAACAATTTGACAAAAAGGAAGCAAACCATTCAAAGAATCGTGATAAAATCGTTATAAATGTATGAGTTTTGTTAACCGATACTCTTACATTACTGCTTAGGAAATAAAAAATAAAATAAAGTATTAAAATTACATTAGACAACATTAAAAATTATAAAAAGACGTGCATTAATAACATTTTTAAACTACTTTTTTCACTTTGATTCCTTAATAGGTGTCCTAGCTTATTAGAATTTGCCTGGAAAATCATTACAAACTAGGTGAAAATGACTTGGGAAAGAACAGAGCCTTTACGTTAAAAGTGAATATAGAAATAAAAAAACATATTCTGTTATCCTTGAATTGTAACACTCAAAGCGTTAATAACCTTAATGTAGGGTCACTAAGTGAATATCATGGATCAAAACAAGGGGAAGAAGAATATGAGAGTACAGTGGGTGGCAGAAGAAGTCACGTGAGGCAATGAGAAATGGGAGCCCCCATGAAGATGGTATGTAATAGTATCCTTCCTAGACTCAAAAAGATAAAAGAGAATGTTGGTGCAAAGGTCAAGACAGACTCCACTGAAAAGCTGAAGAAGAGGGACCACATCAAGAAAAAGGGATTCTGATTCTTTTTCTCTTATGCCTTTTACTTCAAGTTTTTTTGTGCTGTAAATATCAGCAACACGGCTTTGAGGTTGCCCCATCCCTGTGGCGTCGAAAAACTGCACTGCACATCACAAAACAAGTCATACTCTAGTTCCGATCTGATGCTGATGGGCCTCATGAACCTGAAGCATCACTCAATGATAAAGCCACATGATTGTATAACGCCTTTGTCAGGCGTTTTCGCCACCCTCTTCCCTATTCATTTTTATGCATTTTGGCCACTCTTGGGCCTAAAGCCTCTGTTGGCAATTGTATCTGCCAAATGCCAACACCACTTTACCCAGTACCCAATGGGCTTTCCCTTACCACCGATTTTTCTGTTATTTTCTTTAATATCTTATTTACTAACTTGGGATTTGTTTTTTATACCTCTAAGCATATAGCTAATTGGTAAAAAAGGATTTTTTTTAACATGTTAAAAAATTAAGGTGTTTTCCTATGTTTAAAGGAAAAATAATAACAATACAAGATAGGAAGACATTGAATGTCATAGTGAAAGCTTAGAGGATGCACATAGCAACCCAAGCCAGGTTGCTAATTTTAGGACGTGCAGAGTGGAAGAAAGGTGTGGGAGAAAGTGATTCAAGAAAAGCTAGAAATTATTGCTCCCTTGCTTTATTGGGAGGGGGAAAAGTTGAAGAAAATTCATGACTAGCTACCTCGTAACAAATGGTGCACCTTCTAACTTCACATGGGTAAAATTTTAAGCGAAATATAAGCCACAGATACAAGATGTCTACAGTGTCAGCCTCAATCATTGTTCTGCGAGTGAGATGAAAAAAAAAACATTGTTTTGCAAGCTGTGTTAGACTGTGAAAATTATGTCATGACAAAAATCACCATCTTTTGCAAGCTTCCCTAATCTATTTATTATGGTCCTAGCTTGACTTGTAAACCCAGGATAAGTAAAAACTATACGCTGATCAGGTGTGTTTGGAACTTTCGGAGGAAAAGAGAGGGCAGAACAAGTTTTTTTTTTCATTTTAATCAATATTCTTTAATTCTATGTTTTTATAAAATAAATGGCATAAAATGATAAATTAGTATAAATTTAATGTATTAATCTTTTATTTACTTTTATAAATATTATATCTTTTAAATTTTAAAAAAAAATTTGTGCTCTTTCTTTTCTTTGAAAACTTAACTTCCAAACATATTCTAAGGAAAAAAAAGATAAAGGCTCAAATTCTAAGACATACTACCAAAAATTTTCTGGGATCGACACAAACTGAACTTAGATTCTTAACAGCTAATATATGTCTTTATCTGTGTTAGTTCTCAGATAAGTTAACAGTGACAGTAGAACACTACCATAAAATCATCGTGTTCGCATCACAATTTGCAGTTTCATATTATCCACACTTGGAAAAAACTTCTCAAAAGAATTGACTATCTTTCTTTTTGATATATGCCCAAGCCTAAAAAATTGAATATCTATATTGCCCCGGATCGATTTTGGGCCCCAAGCATAAAATACTAAGAACTGTAGCCTCCAACTAGCCCAATCAGCGTTATAGTCCTAACTTCTAACCTACCACTGTGGTGGGTATGAGGGACAAGTCCAGGACAAATCAAAGAAATGGAGGATGCAACTCAGAGAGAAACATTGCGCCCGAAGAACAAGAAGGGAGTTAATTCTGTTTGAAAACATGTCAAAATATCTATAAACATAGAATTAATTAAAGATGGATCTACAATCACTCAAATGCGAAACCAAATATGTTAGAAATCTTATAGTACTTTGTTAATCTGTGTATTTAGAAAATTGGTTAAGAGAATAAAAGTAAATTATTTTTTGTGTTAAAAATAATCTTGAGATGCTTTAAAAATTACATGAAAAATATATTAAAAATATTTTTTTTATAAAATTTTATTTTCTAATTTCTGCCCACAAGTTATTGATTAGCATTTGCCAATTTTATCAATAAAGAGAAGAACCAAATAAGTATCAAATTTCAAGCAAGTCAACAATGCTAAAGCAAATGGAAGAACTCAAAATACCTTGTGAAAGCTTAGCAATATGGTTTAATTGAGAAGTCGAAAGCTTTGTTTAGTGTAAGCTATGGAATCTAGGTTTCTATCTGTCCATGTGTAGATGTTAGTGATTCAAAGTTGAATTCGTAAAATGTTCCACGTCAAGTATTATGATAGTAGATTAATAATTCTTAAATAAATGATATTGTTACTTGTAAAATAAAATTTAAATTCAATATTTTAAATATTTTTTATGGCCTCTCTAATTAAAATTAAGCTTTAAATATAATGAAAATGTTACTTTAAAGGTTAATATTAGTTATAAACGTAAGATTTTAATTTTAATTAGAAAAATATCATAAAATATATTTAAAATATTTCACGTAAATTTTGTCTTTATTTTTATCTTCTATAACATTTTACATATATACTTTTTCATAGAAAAAATTTAGTTGCAACTTGCAATTTGCTTATGTAATTTTAGTATTATATTTCAAGTAATATTAGAATTTTATCTTAATAACTTACGATTATTTTAAATATCAATTATTATTAGGCAAGTTATTAAAGGTAAGCTCTAATTTTTATTAAAAATATATCAATATTACTTTTGAAAAAATTATATCTAAGTTTTATTCTCTTTAAACATTCATACATCCCTAAAATAAATATTTAAATATTTATTTATTTCTATCATATTAACCATCTTATCTTATACTTGTCTTCTTTTTCTTCATATTAAAAAGAAATTATAATACCGTTTTGTGGTACATTTCATTAAAAAAATAATTAAGATCAACAAAAAAATAATTATAAATTTATATTTTATATAAAAATATTCATAACATTAAATGACTAAACTAATAACTTATATATTAATACAAATCACACAATAAAATAAAGATATAAAAAATTAATAATTAATATATTTAAAATATAAATATATATTTCTTGTAATTAGGACTACCAAAATAATTCTTATATATTTCTCAATTACTTCATGAAGGTGGCAGCCAGAACCTGTGGAACAGCACTGCGGAAACAGAGAACAAGAAAGCTTGCATTCTGAAAAAAATTAAGATCCTCAGCAGAAAGAAGTTACAGTGTGTTCGACTAAGTGTTTGTAAACTTGAATTTAAATTAACTTGATTATGTATAATTAATTTTATTTAAAAATGAGTTTAAAATAACGTAATTTATATTTTTTAAAATTTTTAAAATAAATTTATAATAAAATGCAAATAAAAATTTTAACTCAACATAGAAACTATAATTTATCATATTAGTTTAAGCATAAGATAAAATTAATTGTAATAAAATACCTAAATATCAATATATTTTACAAAATCACGTGATAATTAAATAAATGATTTTACAATAACTTAACTAACATTCAGACGTGCATTTAGCAATATTTTACTACATCGTCATTGTCTAATTCTCCTTTATTCAAGTCTCAAGATATAACAAATAATATATATACATATAAGAAGGATTTTCTTATAATCGGTGTAAAAAATTTCATATTTAACTTAAACTTTTTATTTAAATTAAATTTAATTAAATAAAAAGTTCAAAGTAAATATAAGAATATTTTACTATATATATATATATAAATAAAAATTATATTTGTCAAGATCAATATCAGCATCTGATATACACAATTTTCAGCCGATTACTGAGGCTTACTGAGGCCATAGGTGCATTTTATTGAGGACACTAACGTAAATTAAAACTTTAAAACAGCGGATGCTGCTGCCTCACCATGCTAACCTATAATGATGCAGAGAGAGCATAACACCCCTTGGAGTTTCATGTTTCGCAAATTGCAAAGATGTAAATTTTATTTTATTTTATTTTATTTTATTTTTGTAAAGATAATAGTTAAGATAATGTGTTCTTGTTCTTTTTTGGTAACCGACATCCTCAACGGTTAAGATTCGTAGAATGCCACGTGTCGCGTTTGGATCCAGCAAGGAAATCCACTGTGCTCGTGTTTTTTCTCCCTTTACGATGACGGTGCTCTATTTATTTTCCAAAGAAAGTGTCGTTTTAGACTCGATTTTAAGTTTTTAACTTTGAGTGAGAAAACAGTTAAATAAATTGACATATATATATAATTTGTGTTTCAGATCCGTCGTTTGTTTACTTGCTATAAATAAGTGAGAATTTTAGTAAAAACAATTCTTAAATCTGTTTTTCTATATATTGCATTCGCGGTCCAGGGAAGGGATCAGATCCAGAAGCATGACACTGAGAGAAAAACTCCAAAACCCAGTTTTTGTTATCTCTTATTCATTCCTCTAATTCTCATTGGAGAGGAAGGGCATGCTGCACGGTCCCCACCCCAGAAAAAGGATACGTCTTTGTTGAATACTGAGTATCTGCAGGCTCAGTTCTTTTCAGGTATGTATGTAATTGTGATTGCAATGTTATATGGGAATCTTCTTCAACTTTGGTGCAGATGGAACTGCTAACTCAGTTATGTTGTTTTAAGCTTGTATAGATCTGTGTGGATGTGTGAATGAATGTGCCATCAGCATTTATTTTATTTTATTCTTTTTTATGGCCACACACATGTTCATTTTGTTGATCTGGATTTGGCTATCGGATATCCATGTGCTGTTTCGCTTTTTATATCTTGTTCTGCTATTAATTCGAAATTAGGATATGTATGTATAATCTTCTACTTGTAAAAATGAAGGTATTTTATGATTTATTGATGAATGAGTTGCAGATGTGTGACCTGGTATTTTATAAACCTTGGATAATTTAATATTACTAGTTTAACTGATAAAATGATATTTGGTTATCATACGAGCAATATATGGATCAACCCCTTCAGTTATCTAATATTATATATGGATCTTAAATTTGCAGTTTTTTTTCCTCCGTTGTTCTGTTCCTCATCAGTTATTTTGAGTAGCTATTTGTGATTTTGTGAGTCCTTGATAAAATCAATCCTCATGCAGGTATCTAGGAAAGAAGAAAAAATTTGTAGGCTGAGGAATTTTCAGCATGTTCAGGTTATCTCCACGGAGGAGTCAAAGATCCAAAGGCTTCAAAGTGAAGCATGCTCTACAAATATTTCTTCTGCTTGGCGTTTGTATCTGGCTGGTTTACCAAATCAGACACTCTAATGAGAAGAAATCATCCTACCAACAAAGCGCAAAAGCCAGCAATGAGGTTGTCAAGTTTGGGAGGAAGGACCTCCATCCTCACTTGGAGAAAACTTCTGTTGTAGATGCAAGGTACAAGGAGGAGGAGGAGGATGAACAAGAAAGCAAGCATGAAGAGCAAAACAAACTGGAGGATGTTAATGGTGTGGAAGATGAGGTCCCAAAGCATGAGCAAAATAACAATGAAGACAATTCAGAGCATAGGCAAGATTTGGTAGACCAAGAAACTGAAGAAAATTCTGAAAATGCTAGGACAGACATGGAAGGTGAACAGCATAGTGAGAAATTTGATGAAGATAATAACAATATGGACAACAAGGAGGGTGACAGTACAGTGAAGGAGATTGAGGAGAAAAAAAGTGAAGAGGAGGACAAAGAAACTGGAGAAATTAGAGATGAAAAGAGTCAGCAAGAAAATGAAGAGATAAGCGACACAGATGCTAAAGATAAGGAGAGTGAAGAGGTAAACCGGACCAAAACTGAAGTGAAAGACAATGAGGAGGAAAATCGTGAGCAAGATAGTAAAGAAACAATAGATGAAAGCAGTCAAACAGAATCAGAGAGAGAAGAGCATGACAAGATTCAGGAAGAGATTTCATCTGAAAATCAGGTTCAGGATGGGGGGAAAAATGAGGAAGAGCATAGAGAGGAAAATTATTCAGGAGATAATGCCTCTAGTGCTGTAGACCATAAATCGCAAGACACCTCGGATGAAAGTTCTAAGACAGCAGAACAATTTGATCAAAATGAAAAGAGTGACTTGGAGTTGGAGTCTCAGAAAAATGGTACTGAAACTACTGAATTGACTGATTCTACTGTCACAACAAACAGCCAAGGAAATGATCCTGAAAATCTGGCACAAACAGAGAATGAGTCCACATCAGAGTCAGATGGGCAGCAGCAAGAGCAGAATAACCCCGCAAAGGATGATGTAGAAACTCTAGATTCATCATCTTTGCAGAATAAGAATGACACAACATCTCATACAACTGAAAAGCAGAATGAAGCTTCAGAAAATGAAGAGTCCAAGGTGGAGGACTGGAGCATGAAGAATACAATGCCAAAAACAGAATATTCTAACTCTGATACCACTGGGGAGGAGGCTGAAACCCATGATATCAATGTAAATAATGGTGAATACAAGGACACCACGAGTAATTCGGTACAGAATCAAAAGCTCAACAACCAAGAAGAAACGCAAGAAAATGTTTCATCATACAATACAGTTGACAGCAAAGATGCTAGTCATGAGGTTCAACTCACTTCCTCTGATACTTCCTCTGACCAAAAGAAAGATGAATCCTTGCGCACACAAAATAATACCGACTCTCTGCAGGATGAGAATGTAAACTCTATTCAAAGCGACACAAACAGTGATGGAAGTGATAATGACAACAAAGATTCTAGCCAGGTCAAAACCTCCGATGCTTTATTTGAACAAAACAAAGAGGGATCCTCAAACTCAGAGAACTCAAACAGCAATGAAAATGCCAGTGACAATGGGAATGCAAATCATGATACAAAAAACAATGCTTCTGATTCATCCTATTCTGAAGAGAA
Organism: Abrus pulchellus subsp. cantoniensis; assembly: GCA_024086825.1. Classification (NCBI taxonomy): domain Eukaryota; kingdom Viridiplantae; phylum Streptophyta; class Magnoliopsida; order Fabales; family Fabaceae; genus Abrus; species Abrus pulchellus. The sequence goes on from CM044049.1 coordinate 32,520,553, forward strand.
AGATACATCATCAAATAGTAATGCTGATGCAGGACAGGGTGAGAATGAGACCACTGGTCAGAGTAAGATAAGAGAAAGTGAAGGGGGTGCTCAAGATGAATCAACGGAGTCACAAAATGAGAATGGATCTGCACACTCTGATGGAGATAATCACAACTCTAAGTGGAATGATCAAGGAAGCTCTGATCCTTCAATCACTCACGATGTTAAAGAATCTCGCATGGATTTGGGAACTTTGCCAGAAACCAATGGTGAAAGCAATCACAATGAGGTTACTGCTGCAGAGTGATAATTCAAATAGAATAATTGTATTAAGCTTCTACTTCTGATCCTACTTCTCTTTTTCTAATTTTGATGAGCCATGTATTGTTGTTGTTTAGTTGGCCATTGTGCTATCAAGTTTTTTTTGTTTTCACAGGGTCAGATTAAAAATTTAGAATGACCTAGGCTTTTATTTGTGTAAATCATTTGCTATTCTTCGTATGTAACCCGGATCCTATTATCGAAGCAATAATGATCACTTTTTAAATATCATCAAAGCGAAGTTCCTTCTCTTTAGTATTTAGACTCTGCCTGCTTTTTTCACTTGTTCGGTGAATGAGCTCATAATGCATTTTGCATCTCTAAAAATATGTAAAGGAAAACAGGGAAAAAGAAAAGAAAATCTTCCCTAATAACCATAGCTGAGCCTCATTGATATTTTGAGTCAAGAATCAGAGAGAGTTGAATTGAAAATAACATTGGATAGGATAGAGTTTGTTTGTCTTTCACTAGGTCGATGGCACCTCAACAGCTTGCAGAATGGAAGGATGATAGAGCTATCATAACTGCTGCAAGCTAAAATGTCACTTGCATTTGGAAAACAGTCGCACACAAGGAAAAGAGACGAATATGGATTTACCGGTAATGATTTGATATTTTAAAAAGTTGTGTTAATAATTGTATTCCATATTCATAAACTAAGACTAAGCTTCTTTGTTTGTTTTTATTTTTAATTTTATTTTTTTAAAAAGAAGGATAAAAATAAAACTTATGTTAATAAATAAATTTTTTTCTTCAAAAAATTATTTTTAACTACACATTTTTATTTTTTTCCCTTTTAAAAATAAATTTTCAAAAAGTAGTATTTATTTTCAGAAGTTAAAGTTTTAGAATTTAATTTTCAGTGCAAAAAGCAATCACTACTGCGTGTTTATTCAATGACTAATTTTCGTCCGCAACTATCGTAAAATCGATCAATTGAACTAATAATAATTAAATAATATATTTTAACAGGGTTAAATATATTTATAGTTTTATAATAATTAAAACAAGTATCACGTTTTAGTTTATAATTAATGTAAAATGGTTAGAAATAGTTTTTATCGTTATTCTCTTTTCATTAATGGTTGATGTAATTAACAAAACTTCAAGTTATTATATTATTTAAAAATTAAATTTGTTTTTAATCCATATAAAACTATCAAAAATTACTTTAGGTTCTTATAAAAAAATTATTTTAATATTTCTGTGGAAGTTATGAATTTTACTAGATTTTATTTATAAGCATAAAAGTAACTTCATTCGACTTAAGTTAAATATGTCTTTCTCCTAGCTTATCATTTATTCAAACTTTCATCATCTTCCTCTAAATTATAAATACAACCAATGTATTTTGCTTCTATGCTTAAAACTAAGTTCTAAGGTTAATCTTTCCTCTATATTGTCAACAATATTGTGCAAGTATTGATACTACAGTGTGTATTCGGTTTGAGTTTGAATAGTGTCATTTTTGCTAAAGAAGCCACTCAAAACGATGATGAAGCGAATGAGTACGAAGTTGAGAGAGTCTCAATTATTCTTAACAATGTGAGATCTAAGGATGTTGGAATATGAAAACAAGTGTAATTACAAAAAAAAAAAATAATACAAAGAGAAAAAGTTGAGTAACAGAGAGTAAGAATGCAAACATGGCAGTGGTTGTTGTGGTGGTAGAGATTGTTATTGAGCTGAAAACAGAGATATTTTCTACGTGTTTCCTTCTCATTACATTGGTACGAAAGAATGAGTTATTAGCTCGTAAATTATACATTATTTATTTCATTAAGTATTAACAAAGTCCAGCAAGGGATGTACAAAAAACATGGAGAGACAATGATGTTATCAAAAATCATAGTAAGAGTAGTGGAGGCGCTAATTTAGTAGTAAATTTGCTTTTTTATTACTTTATTTTATTGCACTTAATATTTAAAATAAGAGTATATGGCACACCGTGTTAAATAAAACCTTGAAGTGGAGTTATCTTTTAAACACCGTTTGTTCTTCCAAAAGCTTAATATTATGTGCAACTACATACAAAAGAATAAATAAAAATGAGAAAAATAGATTATATACATGGCAAACTAAATGGAAATATTCTAATCAAATAAAGTATATGCTTCACTATATCTCCTGAATATAATTTGATAGCTTCTAACTTCACAAGTAGTTATTAAAATAATTTTTTTAATGGACCAAAAGTGAATTTTAATAATTTTGTAAGAACTAAAAACAAATTTAACTTTCTGAATAGTATGATCAAGTGGAGTTTTGTTAGTCACATTAACGATTAACAAAAACTGAGTAACAGTAGGGACTAACTTTGACCATTTTACTTAATTAAGGATTGAAACATTAAAAAAAGTATAGGATTAAAAATTGATTTTACAAGAACTAAAAATATATATAATCATTTTTAAAATTATATATTATGTTTAAAAAAAGTATGGTTAAATTGCATTTTTTTTGTCCTTATATTTTAATGTATGTGAGATTTTGGTCCTCTTTAGTCCCTTTAGTTTTTTAAATACTCAAATTAAGTCATCCACCCTAAAATTAAGATTTTTATTATATTTGACACATTTTATATAAGTTTTTTAAATATTTAATATAACACTATTTATTTATTTATATATAAATAAATAAAATGTCATACTTTCATTATATTTTTATTAATTATTTAATAAAATTTTAGGATACAAGACTTAATTCTAGCATTTGAAAATTTTGAGGAACTAAATATAAATAATTAAAACTAGAAAAACTAAAATCACATATATTTTAAAGTATAAGAACAAAAAATACAATTAAGATAAAAAAATATTGGGTCATAATATTTAAAAAATTTTGAAATTATATATGTGCCCATGCATATGCACAGGATAAGAGATTAAATTGTTTCAAAAGTATACAAATTCTCTGTTATTATCGTGTATCCTTCTATTGCAACGATCTTTTATTTTATACACTTTAATTTTATTTTATTTTTACGGTAAAGAATGTACAACTTTACAATCTTCACCACAGAAGAAACTAAAGCGTTTAAATACTGATGTTATTTGGTTTTTTTGCAAATGTGAAATTATTCAGTTTTGAAATAAATATTTGATTTCTCCTATATCCATCAATCCATAGCAGATTCCAGTCAATAAAATTTTAATCGTTAAACAATTAAAAATGATATATGCCTCAACTATTTCAACCTACGACTCCTCGTACTCAAAAACAAAAAGACATATCATTTACAAGTTACCCTTTAGTTACATATGGCAGATGTTAATTATTGATGTTGTGGGAGTTCCTACATTTCGATTGATTTCTATGTAGTTTTTCCTTTTTTGAGGCTTAAGTCTCATGCAATCGTAAAAACACCTAAAAATTATTAACTTCCATCTTATAACTTTTTCTTTCTATAAAATGAGAATTCAGAATGTGGGCCTTCCTCTCATGTCACATTAAGAGACAGTCACTGTCAGACATCAAATTTGGCGGATAGCAAATAAACAATAAATCTTCAAAGTAATTTCGTTAAACATATTAAATTAAAATCATAACACCTGAAATTAAACATACTATCACTTGCTCACTTAAAATACAAATTCTCTTTAACGCATTTTATAAAATTTAATCATGACAGCAAATTATAATAGCACATCCAGATATTAAAAAGACTGTTAAAAACATTAACTGCGATTTAAAATTTGTAATAATATCAATTCTTTTTATTGTCCAACATTATGAATTCTTTTGCATTTTAAATCGAAAAACAGAGAAAAAAAAAAGCCTTTAGACAAGGGTGATCCTAAAATCAATTCCCAATAAACACGCACACGCCCACACAATCGAAACAATGAAAACGAACGAGAAGAGAACACGATAAGAGTGTCATAAAACCAAGCATCATTTTGTTTGACTTTTTTATTTTGTTTCAGACATGGGAACGAACACAAGATAAAACCATGACAAATCACCGTTGCCAAGTGAAAGTTCTAGATCACATTTCGATAAACAATTCGAAATTGCAATAATCATCACTATTTCTTAAACTTCGACAAAAGGAATGGCCTTCGGTGCCACAAACATCTCCTTTTAACCACTAGTACTCCTAGTGGTCCTTCGTTTCAAATAGCCCATCAGGTCCTGTTTATCATTAAAAAACCATGTCATAAAACCTAGAATCTCAGGCCAACAAAATAATACAAAGATGAAGACAGATACACTATCTTTAGATTACTAGCAGCAGCCCTTGGCAATGCAAAATAAACAGAAGAAAAGCATAAACACCCACTGCAAGACTATATAACAACAATCAAGTTTTATCTCACTACATAAAGTCATCTACATGAATCACTCACTACATAAAGCCAATACATGAATCACACGTCACTAAACTCAGTCAAAAATCATTCTCAAAAATATTTATTGCTACATATTTTTTAATAATTTCTTTAAAAAAATTTCTAGGTTTCTCTTTACCCTTGTTTACCGAATTAAAAGTCATGTTATCCACTTCTGTCAGCTGGTGCCTCCAATGGTCTTTTCTGCATGTGATCAAATTATCTTAAGCAATTATCTATCATCTTTTTCACTATAAGTACTACTCTAATATTTTTACAAATACAATCATTCTTTATTTTATATTTTCTCGTATAATTACTCATTTATTCTTTTAAGGTCCAAATTCACTGCAAGACTATAATGATAATAAAATGAGATAGATACTGAAAATAACGAGTGACTGATATATTTTCATAGGATGCAAGAGCAACTCCAATTGGGGATGCCTTGAACAACTTTAATAAGCAAGCAACATTTGCATCAAAAGTTGTACAGTTGGAGGATTTGAAGTGGCAACCAATAAAAGAATACCATTCGTGAGCTTATCTAATGAAAAAAGGTTAAAAGATTTAAATAAATAAATAAAAAAGTAGTGCGGAAGAGTGAAACTGTGTGGTGGATGTGAAGTTGTGGGATCCTAAAAAAATTGATACTCCATTTTTCATCCCATATCAATATCAAATGCATATTCGACACAGATACGCTTCAATACCTCATCAATACATATCCATTATCCAAGCAGTGTTGAAAAACCACTTCAAAAAAAGAAATAAATATTGATATTTCTTTGACACACTTTGATACTTGACCATTGAAGCTCTGATACATTTATGTGATGCACAATCAAATCAGTTTTCATCTTTTTTGTGAAAATCACTCTTATTTACTGTAACAAATGAGTGAGAAAACCATAATCATTGGGAGTTAGGACTCTTGCTAGGACACTTCAAAACAGAGAATCACAAATATACATCAGAAAGAGCCCACACATAATCACATATGAATAAATGACTAACAGCCACATGCTACCCAACTATTAGAAACAACCCCAGCATACTAATCAACAAGAGAAGTTTGCCCTTCACTCCATAAAGTAAAATATACTCATACAAACAGCTGCATCATTATAAACAAACCTAAAGACTATTACTACGACTCTGAGATTTTCCACCACTTAAAGAACTAGAAAAAATCCAGCAATCCAAATAATTCAGTGCAATGACATTTGGGAAACTTCTTCTGGGGAAAGCAATATAGATCAAAGCATGAAATTAAAGACATACCCCATGGGAATTCCTTGTTGCGGATATGCAAATATGGGTATGCCTGCATAGAAAAGTAAACAATTTAAATTTTGTTTACAAATACACACACATATAACATGAAGATCTGTGAAAACTGAAAAGTAACCTCGAAATATCACAAACTTAGGCTTAGCTACAGTAATTCACTGTAGGTGTTGTGGATAAAAGGTCTCCATCTTATCAAGAACATAAATGATAGAGCAACTCCAAAGTTCTAATCTATTTTGAGTTTTTTAGGTACATGCAATGCCCTCTTGCTTTATCTGTATTCTATTCATATTTGTCATCTGGCTTACATAGACAGATTTGAAAATTTGGATCTTGCAACTCATAGGGAATGATGATTGTAAGTCTTATATTATTACCCATTCTCCAAATACAGAGATATTACTTCTTGAGAAGCTTCTTCAGAAAGCCAAAGCTCCCCCTAAAGTCAATTAAATAATTTGGGCAGAAGAACTCAATGAAATTAATCTTAATTATTTGTTATAGTTCCATTTGCCTAGAATTCAAATTCAGAGAAAACGTTGGGAGTAGGCTTTTTGTGTATTTTGAGCTATGAAGCATGGACTCCAACACAAATACTCCAATTCAGCTATTGTCCAAAATATAGGACACACACACACATGCACACCCACACACACATAATACAGGTATATATGTATGCATGACAGTAGAGACTGAGAGAAACACAAATGGTGTTAAATATAAACAACATAACAAAATATCTAAATTGATAATCAAAATTTGTATATTCTTGTATATTCACCATCTTCTTATGATAACGAGTCTCACAAACAAAATATTAAGAGGCATTATTTTTTTATATTTTAGATTATAATTTTGCAGACTATTCTTAAAGTTGCAAAAAATTATCTTTTTTGTAATACTTGTGTTCTTGAAGTATCCATACATAAAAAGGTGTTGGCTGCAGTGTCTAAGTCATATAGAGGCATTGGTTCAAGTGTCTGAACCAAAAAATAAATAAAAAATCATTGTTTTTATTTAGAAAGTGAGAAGTGTGCAACATGTATCGCATCAGTGTCAGGGTTAGAAACATGTCCAACACCTCAAGGAAGAGAAGCGTCTGTGCTTTATAGGTTTTAGAGAATCTTGGGTGAGCACCCTCTAAAAATTGGAGCAGTATCTCTTGATTACATTTAGAAGTCTTGGCAAGAACGAGAATGAGTGAAAAGTTATATGAAAGTGTTCTTTATATGCTGTCATTTGTTGTCTGGGACTGAATCACAAGATTTGAATATTTCAGAGGAAATTACTAACCTATGAAGAAGATAGAAGAGCTATAGTCCAAAATTGTTTTTATTTTCTATGATGGTGTTGCCACTTGCCACTACGTGCACAGGTATCATTTAGTTTTTTCTTTTGTTTAGTGCTATCTTTTTCCCTCTAACTGTAATCTTTTATTGCCTCTAGTTCTAATATGTTTTTATTATACGAAAACAAGAAAAATACAAAACCAAAAAATTAAACAAACTGACTATAATAGAACAAACAGTGGTGGTAGAAGAAGAGACAAATTGAATACACAACTACAATCATAAATAAATGCAGATGTGTAGAAACTAAAGCTCACAGGAGGTTCTTCATGGTGCGGGTGGCCCTTTGATAGATTATAAATGGCCAAAATGGTGCATGAAGCAATGCCTAAATACGTAATTTTCTCCCATTTGGCCGTCTCATCTGGAAAACAAAAAGAGAAGATAAATAATTTAAAAAGAATAGACCATTAAAATAGAAATCTTGCAACGAACAATATAAGTGAGCTTGAGAAAATTCTATCAATGTCAGTCAATTTTAACGGTGGAACAGAAGCTAGATGAAATTCTGAACAGAAAAGTCAATATTTAAAAGAAAATGTATTATAGCTAAAATCTGAGTCTTCTACGATGATGAAGTGAGACATAAAACTACATTGCTTAGCTTATTTAATCTGAATAAAAAGGTGTTGATATAAACCAATGCAAATGTAAATCAGTTGACGTAAAATTCAGCAATTTAAACACAACTTCATTACCGGATTCAAAACAATGATTTGAAATCTAAATGATTAAAAAATCTGATAAATTAACCATTCAGGCACACGCCGAAGCCAAATCGACGCCCAAATCCATTTCAACATAGGAAAACTACGAACGCAAACAGTTCAAATAAAAAAATGAGTGCAAAAATTTAATCATAAATCAGAGGGAAACAGACCAATCTCATAAATCCACAAACCATGTCCCAAACCAATGCATAAAAACGCAACCAAAAATTGACCTAACATACGACAGAATCCCGCGAAAAACCATACAGATTCGCGAACCAAACTAATGCAGGAGAGCTAAACATCAAACCCTTAAAATAGGGTTAGATGAGAGAGAGAGAGAGAGAGAGAGAGGGGGGGATACAGACATGCATCGTCGTGGTGAGTGGAGGAGGCAAAGTTGCGCTTTGGAACGTGGGAGCCACGAGCGCCGCCTCGTAGGGCGGTTCGAAGAAAAGCAGATCGGACCAGTGACGTCGCCATTGCTCGCCTCTTGACTCTTCTCTCTGTTTTCTGTATTCGCTTTGGGAGGGGTTAAGAACAATAGATGTCTGCAAATACCCCTGCAAACTTCTTATAATAGAGTTGCACAATGCCACGTGCCGAGGAATTCCCCCAAAATCGGTTTTTTTTTTTTTTTAAGTATTTTTATTTTTATAAATATAATTTAATTTAATTTTAAAAAACTAGTAAATCTTTTTGTAAACGGTACGTGTTATTAAATTAAAATATTTTTTAAAAAAATTAAAATATATATAACTATTTTTAAGTTTTTAAAAATAAATATTTTATTATATTAAATATTTTTTCTATTAGCACGTAATAAGAAATTAATTAATAAATCGATATTATCAACGTATTAATTTTTTATCATACATAAATTTTTATTAAATAACATTATACATATATTAAAAAATATATTAAATAAGATTAAAAATTAAGTATATATTTTAAATATTAAATATTAAATGATAAAAAAATCATTTTAAATTAAGAATGAATTTTAAAAATAAATATTTAATAAAAGAAAGTCACTTGTCATAATTGAAAAATAATCAAACTTATAAAATCGTTCTCATTTAAAAGAAACTGTTATAAACACCCTTATTTAAGAAATAACATCCGATATACATAGATTATTAATTTTAATTCCGATAAATTTTAAAATTTTTAATGCGTTAAAAATATATTTGTGTCTTTTAAGTTTAAGTAAAGATTTAATTTGATCTTTTAATTTTTAAAATTTAATTTAAGTTTTACTTCAATACTTTACGTAATTTAGATTTGTTTTAATCTTCTAACTTATTTTTAAAAAGTAAATAGGGTCTTAAACTTTATTTCATATTTTAATTTAACTCAAATTTTAAAAATAATAATATTTGAAACAATGATTTTTTCTTAGTTCATAGGTTTTATACATTTTATTGATAAGCATCGCTTAAAACTTCTTACCAATCACTAAAAATATTTTTAACCATACATTATTTTTTACTAATTATTCATTCTTATTTTTCTTTTATTATAAATACCTACGTTAAACATCAAAACATCCTTGATGTTAGTAAAAATTAAAAGATAAATAAAGTAAAAAAAATTAGCATAAAATATAATTTAAAAAATAAAATTGAATTAAAAAATATATAAAATATTTCTTTCATATATAATCTCATAAACAAATTGAAACACTCATAAATATATAACTCCATAACAAACATTTTTTTTATATTTTAAAAAACATATTATATTTTTAAATTAAATTATGTTAATAAATTATTAAATAATTTTAAAAAGGTTATAAAATCTTATATACTTTAATTAATTATTGCAAACTGCTAAAATAATGATTAGATTAATAAAATTTCTTATTTTTAAAAAATATTAAATAGAGTAAGTTAATGATTAAGTGAATCCCTTTCCAGTTATATCCTACGTTATTCATGAAATAAGATGAGTTTCTTAAGTGTGTATTTTGATTAAAAAAACAAAAAAAAAATTATAATAACACTATTTGTGTTTCGGTACTTTAAAATTTCAAACATGATCACGGCAAATAAACATTATTTGGATGATATAAGTTATATTCCCTTTTGAACATGTTATTTGGAAACGATAAGAATATTGAAATTATCACTATAATGTAAATTTGAGTTTAATTTTGATGGAGTAAAAAATTTATACAGTTAACTAATTAGAATACACACTAAATATGAATTTTATATTCAATATAATTATATTTATTTATTTATTTATTTATTTTTTATGATAATTTATAATTAAATGAAAATATAAACAAATTTTACTCTATTAACGTATTTTAATTAAATTTTATAAATGTTATCTTTATTATTAAACTAAAATATGTTTAAGAAATAGCTTTTATTATGTAATATAATTTGTATGATATTAAACACATTTAATGCTTATATTATTAAAGGTATAAAAATTTATTTTCTTGTTTTGTTTTATTTTATTCTATTAAACATAAAACTTTTAGGAAAAAAGCTTAGGTGATTTTCTTGCTCGTTTTTTATGAAATGTTTTAAAAAGTGGCATTAAAAATGATAATTGCACTCCCGTTTCAATGTTGGAAAGTAAATAATATGTTCGCTGATCTTTATGTTTAAGTTCATTTTAGAAAATGCTTAATATACAGTCATGAGATGCATAAAAATGAAAATTAGACAAAATTAATAAAAGATATAAAATTATTATATAAGTACATAAATTTCAGAATCCTTTTTCACTTGTTTTTTTATATAATATAAACACATTTTAACGACTATTTTGTTCATTACATCATACTTTTCTTTTTTCTCTATTTATAATATATTATTTATTTATAATATATAATCAAATATTTATTTATACTATGATAAATTTTTTACTATAAAATAATAATAATGATATTATATTATAAAACTGATTTACAACTTTAATCACAATTATAATGTGTTTATCCATGTATAATTAAAATAAAAGATAATAATGTGTTTTTTTATATATTATCAATATAATTTTTTTTTACGTTATCAAGTAATTAAAATAATTACAAAAATTAATAATTTTTATTAATATAGTAATATATGATTAAATAATAATATAAAAATATGTTATTAGTGTATTTCTATTATATTTATAATTTATTAGTTTATGATATTTTAAAATAATTACCAATATTATGAATTTGTATTATAAATTAATTACTAACTATTGGAAATAATTTATCAATGCGCTCTTTAAATCTAGTTTATAAAATTCTGAAGTTCTAAGAATCGTTCCAAATAAACAGCACAAATTTCTGAGATAAGAAAAAATCGTTTCTTTTAAAATATAAATTTTACCAAGCGAATCCTAAAAAATGTTCACCATTAACGTTACTTCGCAGAAAAGCTACAAAAGCAATACAAAGCCACAATCCCGTCATTGAAGTTATTTGGTACTGGAACAAGGCAAGTTCCATGGAAAGGACAAGTAACCATACCAAGACATTACCGAACTGAGCACAAAAGAAACAGAGGGTGGAAACTTCTTGTAATCAATAATCGTCTCCCTCTTCGCCATCTTCACCTTCAGTAGCCTCTGCACCGACTTCTTCGTAATCCTTTTCCAAGGCAGCAAGATCTTCACGAGCCTCAGAGAACTCACCCTCTTCCATCCCCTCACCAACATACCAGTGAACAAACGCCCTCTTGGCATACATAAGGTCAAATTTATGGTCAATGCGAGAGAAGACCTCAGCAACGCTGGTGGAGTTGGAGATCATGCACACAGCCCTCTGCACCTTGGCAAGATCACCTCCTGGAACAACAGTTGGAGGCTGATAATTGATTCCGCACTTGAATCCAGTGGGGCACCAATCAACAAATTGGATAGTGCGCTTGGTCTTAATAGTTGCCACTGCTGCATTAACATCTTTAGGCACCACATCACCTCTGTACATCAAACAGCAAGCCATGTATTTGCCATGACGAGGATCACACTTGGCCATCATAGAGGATGGCTCAAATGCACTGTTGGTGATTTCAGCAACTGATAGTTGCTCATGATAAGCCTTCTCAGCTGAAATCACAGGAGCATAAGATGAAAGCATGAAGTGAATCCTGGGATATGGCACCAGGTTAGTCTGGAATTCAGTAACATCAACATTCAAGGCACCATCAAACCTCAAGGAAGCAGTTAGTGACGATATAACCTGAATACACCAACAGAAAGTTAAAGGGGCATAACACAAGCATTCAAGCAAAACTGTCTTCAAACATTTTATTGATAGTTACAACAATGACAATACCTGAGAAACTAAACGATTAAGGTTAGTGTAGGTTGGTCGCTCAATGTCAAGGGAACGCCTGCAAATGTCATAAATAGCTTCATTGTCAAGCAGGACAGCTACATCAGTGTGTTCCAAAAGGGAATGAGTGGAGAGAACACTGTTGTAAGGCTCAACAACAGAGGTCGAAACTTGAGGTGAAGGATAGACAGTGAAACCAAGCTTGGACTTCTTGCCATAGTCCACAGAAAGGCGTTCTAGCAGAAGGGAACCAAGACCAGAGCCAGTACCCCCACCGACAGCATTGAAAACCAGAAAACCTTGGAGACCGGTGCAGTTATCCGCCAGCTTTCTGATGCGGTCCAAGCAAAGATCAACAATCTCTTTTCCAACTGAATTAGAAAGCATCATTTTCAGAAACTGACATTCAATAGAGTAAAATTGCATAAACTTGTTGTAGTTGAAGAAAAAGGGAAACAGCAGCATTACTGGTATAGTGGCCACGAGCAAAGTTGTTTGCTGCATCCTCCTTTCCGCTGATGAGCTGCTCAGGGTGGAATAGTTGGCGGTATGTGCCAGTCCTAACTTCATCAATAACAGTGGGCTCGAGATCTACAAAAACTGCACGAGGCACGTGCTTACCAGCTCCAGTTTCACTGAAGAAGGTGTTGAAAGCATCGTCACCTCCACCCACGGTCTTATCACTTGGCATCTGCCCATCAGGCTGAAACAACACATACAAGAAAGCTTAGATGAAAGGCACGTGTAAGAAAAACAGGACGAGGGCGACTAAATTTGGTTAAGAAACTGTCCTTTTTTTCTTCTAAAAAAGCGAGTGAGCGTGTTCAAAGAGATTGTTAGACAAATAGTGTCAATAGTTTTCCTTTACCAAAATAAATTCAGATTTTCAAAATTATTACTAAATAATTGAAACTACTACCAGAGTTGAATCCCGACTGCAAAAACTAATCGAAACAGGGTTTAAATAAGTTATTAGCCAACGATAGTCTCATTTTCTTTATTTCTTAGAATCAACACTATGATACTTTAGGGGATTAGCTACTTATTTTTTAAGCCTGTAAACAAACAAGGCATTGTTTTCAAATTTACGTTCGAAACCACTGAAGCAATACAGAACAAACAACGAGTTGCTGTCAAATATACATTCCAAATCGCTCTAGTAATACAGAACCAAATGCGAATATTTGAATAAAACATAGCGTACACGTAGATCTGCAAATAACTCAAGCAACTAAGATCTAAAAGAAAATCGCATAAAACACATAGTACTCGCAGATCTATAAATCGCGGAAGCAATGCAAAAGAAAACGTAAATGCAGGCATACGACACGACGTATACGCAGTAAGAGAGGTAAATAACAGCGCAAATCAGTGAAGATTAAGCAAATAAACAATGCGAACAGGAAAATGAAATGGAATCGGCGAAATGTAGTTGAAAATAGAAGAAAAGAGAAGGAGCAGATTCGTACCTGAATGCCGTGCTCGAGGCAATAAAGCTCCCAGCAAGCGTTTCCGACTTGAATGCCGGCTTGACCGATGTGGATCGAAATGCACTCTCTCATTTTCTTCGCTGAAGAAGAAGAACGAAATGGAAGGATAGAAAGAAGGAGATGAAGGGAGCGAAGAGATTCAGAGAAGAGCGTTTATTAAGACGCCTCTCTGCTTGGTGCTGTTGGGTTGTGACGAGAGTGTTGAGTTGGTTTGGTTTCGTTTGTTTATGTGTTGAGGGTTTAATTGCCGTTAATTATTTGTTTTGGTTTATGCCAGCGGTGTGCTTTGCTATTTACCGTTCAAATTTTAAACTTATTTCATTTCTGCACCTTTCCCGAGGACCTTCTTTGTGCTAACGTACCACGAGCGGTTACGTCTAATCTTTTTAATTTATTTTATTGTATTTATTATAGTGTCCTGAAATGCCAAATATGATGAAAGAGTAAATTAACGTACCATGTGCTAACGTACCATGTGCCAAAATGACTTTTCATTATTTAAATATCAATTGATGAAAGAGTAAATTAACGAAAATTTATCTTTAATTTAAGCAGAAAAATATTATCTTAAAACAATTCAAACTTATGATATTAAACATCTTAAAGTATATATGTATTGCAAAATATCTCACTCTATATATACATAGCATACACAATTTACAGAGAAGTATATATGGTACATAAAACTAGGTTTTTGTTTTTTCTGGTCTAAAACATAACGCTAGATGATTGGCCTTTGTTGTTGGAGCAAGATATGGGCCTTTTTTCAAAGCCTTGCTTTAACCTTTTTTTCTTTGTATTTTTGGTCAAGAAACTTTCTTTCTGTTCGATTCATGGCCTTTATTTTTTAGTCAAACTCGTGGCCTCTCAAATATAAAGAGTTTGAATAGGCCTCATTGTACAGTCCAGCTTAGGGTTTTAATTGATTCCCGTCTCTAAATACCCAACTCAAGCTATGACCAAAAATTTGCCAAAAAACAACAAAATACTTATGATAAAAAAAAGCTGAGAAAAACCCAACTTAAGCCATATATTCTAACCTAAATCTAAACATGATCTATTTATATCAATCTCAAAAACTCATGCAAAAACTTGCACAGAATCAGAATTTAGTAAAAGATAACTAAAATAATAATAAAACATTTCTTTAATATTTGTATAAATATTTGAAAATAGAAAAAGAAATGACATTTTTATAATTAAAATAAAATAAAATAAAAACATTTTCTTAAAATAAACACCCCTTTAATTATACTTTTGTTTGTCTCAATTTTTAAATATATCACATTTTAATTTTCTAAAGTCCACCTGAATCATTCAGCCATGATGAATAATACGTTGGGTCTAGTATTTGTTATTAAAGCTGGGCTTTCCTTTCCTATCGCAAAGTTTAGTGTGCTATAGTCAAAGTCCTTTGCTTGACCAGCAAAAAAAGTCCTTTGAAGATATCTCAGCCTCAGTGAGTATAGTAAAGGACATATAATAGAAATTGATTTGGACCGATACAATAAGATAATCAATAATATTAGACTCAAAAAGATAAACAATAACTTTTGGGCTTCGTTGTTTTTTCAGTTAACATTTTGGGTTTAGCATGTTTTTTTTGTTAGTCAATTCAGTATGTCTTGGTAAAATTTAGTTCAGCTGTCCATAGTCCATTGCCCCTGTAGCTGTTCAAAAATATTCAGCAATCCTTAACATTGAGTTGCTTGTTGCACCATTTTTTTTTTCTTTTTGCTTTTTACATCTTTTTAATATTTTTGAATAAAATTTTGTTTCGAAATATCCTTTATGATAATAAAAAACTTTAAAAAATTAAGCCGAAATAACTGAATAAAGTACTTGCAGAATAATCGTAAAAAACATTATTATTGAGCTTTACTCAATTTGGTTTAAATAAAAAGAGAACATATACAGTAAAAAAGTGTCACAAAAAATGATTATATTCAGTTTAAGATAATAAATTTTAGTTTCTACTTTGATTAACCTTTGCTTATTGGTTATAATAATTTTAGTCATTTGGCTTGATTTTTAGCCTTTGCCTTTCTTAAGTGGTTAAGCATGATTGCTTCTATTCGAATGGTTAAACCTTATGACTTTTGTTTAATAGTTAAGCTTTTGTCATTATTAACTTAGATGTTTTTAATTTTTCCTTATAATGGTTAAGCATTTACAATTTTTTCTAAATTATCACTTATACCAAGTGGTTAAATATAAATTGTAACCTCTTAAGTGGTTAACCTTTGCATTTATGTATATAAAATATTATAAATAAGAAAAAAATAATAACATTAAAGAAATTCAAACATAATCTAAACTAAATACAGAATATTCAGTGTTTCTAACACTGAAACACATGATCTAAATTAAAGTTCAAAATTTAGAAATCTAATTTATAATATTTAAAATACTTTGATAAATATAATAATAGAAATTATAATCATTTTTATTTAGTTTATCATTTTCTTCATTATTTAAATTGTCCATATTAGAAGTGTAACCACCATTTTCTTGATTTTCATAATGGTCTAAATTTATGTCCTTATCCTCATTTAGAGTCTCTTTCTCATCTTCCAAATTGTCTTTTAAACTTAAATTTTTATAGTTTCTTCCATTATTATTTTTCATAACTTGTATATTATTATCAGATGAAATATCATTCCCTCTGCTATCTTTTTTCTTTTTGATCAATTTCGAATTAGCCATAACAAATACAACATCATTCATTATATTTTGTTTCAAATGATTTCTTCTTTTAATATGCACCTTAACAAATAAAAATATTAATAAGTTACAATTTAAGATTAAAAAATAGTTAGCTATTATATAGTTTTAGAAAAAGAATTTTTACTTATCATCCAAAAGGCACTTTAATTATATTTACATATAGAAAAACTCCATGTTAAACTTAGTATTTGAATAGTAAATTTTGAAATTCAAAAAGCTTGTTGTCATGACACTCACGAATTTTTTGGTAGATGCATATTAATAGTGTTTCTAGCCAAGTAACTATCAAAACTACTAACTCACTTTTTAAATGAATCAAGTTGAACATTAGTGTTACATGAATTTGTCAAAAAATTCAACTAGCCAAATATTATCCCAAGCTCATATGTGTTAAGACTAAAAAGTAATGTGAGTAAGAAAACTCAATAAATCAAAAACCTTATGAGTCAAAAAAGTCACACAATCAAAGTTAGGGTCAAGGTCTTGTGGGTTTAATGAATTATAATTTTATTAGTGAAAGTATCTTAATAGCTAGTGTAAAAGCCATAATGCATACAATACAATAAATTATAGCTTAGAAAAATTATTATAAAAGTATTAATAGAAAAAAAAAAAGAATGCATAAAATTTAGAAACTCATAGAAAGTTGTTAAAAAATTAAATTATGAGTTAAACAAAATTATAATTATATAAAAATAAGATCTCTTAAGCAAGAGGTAAGATTTACATAGACTTTTTGAGTGCCTAAATGTTTTGATTATGTTCCTTGAATATTAGATATGTCTCAACACAAATAAAGATGAGTCTCTAAAAGAATATTTAAATTATTGATCATTAACATTATTTAATATTAAAATATCTATAAAAAATTTGTGAATCTCAATTACTTATCATCAAAATATAAAATAGGTAAATAAGCCAAATAATACTTTACAAAATTTACACATACTTTGAAACTAAATAATTTGATCAATAGTGATCTATAATAAATTTGTTGAGAGCTAACACAGTTTCTTAACATTGTTTATGTTAGGAAAAAAAAGACAAAAACATCAAATGAGAACAAAAAATGGATAATCTAAGAATTAAAATGTATATTACTCAATTTATAATAGATTTATTTAAATTACACATGAACAAAGCTTTGAACTAGTAATACAATCTCTTAGAGGAGCAATCTTAACTTTAGAACAGGTAAAGACAACCAACAAAGTAGTAGCCTTTACATAATTAAATATATTAATATAAACAAATTTTATTATTAGTCTTCAACATCTTGTTGCATATTAGATTTTAGTATTTTTGTCTCAAGATAAAATGTTTATTTGTCATCTTTATATAACACTCTAAAACAATAAAAATAAAATTAAACAAGATTGCATTTGTACAAATTATATAATAAAAATAAATATTATTATAATAAATATTATCGCTTATATTTTCAACAAAATCATACAACAAATTTCTAGTACAAATTAACATTTATGTATTTTCTAGAAGTGTATAGCTTTAATATTTAGTAAATCCATGTCCACCAATGTTAAAAGTGTATTTCAATGCAACTGTAGTGATTGAAATACGAAACACATCTCATGTTAATATAGAGAGTGTTGAGAATTTCTTTTTATTATTCTTTCAATAATGAAACACGTCAAAGTCATTAGCATCATCATAATCAACTTATGACTCATCCAAATATAAATCGAATTCACTCTTACCAATAATGTACTTAGTTTCATTTTGAAATATTTTAAACATATGCAAAATATAACATAACCATTTAAACAAAATATAAATGAATAAAAGTAATAAACATATCATGCTTAAAATAGCATAAAAGAACAAACATTGAAAAAAGTTGATTTCTTTGATCTAGTTCTCTTTCCACGTGACTTTGACAACAAATTGAATTTATTAAAAGATTGTGAGCCACTTATAGTATTGAAATTATTTGCATATTCTCTGTAAAGGTTGAGAAATTAAAGGATTAAGCTTGGTGTAGCAAAATTTTAAGAAGTCAAATTTTAAATGAGGGTTAAGAATAACTCCAAAAGCTAACACTACACTATAATTATTTTAATATTTTTCAATTTTTTTTTCATTTTTGTAGCCATATCTTTTTTAACATCTTCTTTAGACAATTAAATTGAGTATATAAGCTAAACAACATACATCAATGTTCTTTAAGATGGTTCTACCTTTTGTAATTGTCTCTATGAATTAATACCTCCTTTTCAAAGTTCTCCTACATCAAATTAATGCAATGTGCCGCATAAGGGATTTAATACAAGTGTTTCTTTTTTTGCATCAACATCTCCCTTGTAGCTTTGTGATTTGTTGCATTTTTAGTCATAACTTGAATCACATTTTTCTCACCAATCTCTTTAACATCATCAAACATTGTAAATTTTATTAGTTATTATTTGTATATGAAATTTATTAATAGATTTAAAAAAATTATTCCTTTAGGACTCCTAACTAAGAAGTTTAATATTGCGCTCCTCCTCTTGTCAATCCACTAATCAATTATTAATATGTATACAACTGTATATTATTTAGCTTTATGTTCTTCCAATCTCTTCCTTGTCAATTCTTTCCTTCTTTAAATACTTTACTCTAATATCATGATAGCTTGGTGGTTTAAGTCTAAGATCATAACTAGCAATTAAATCACACATAACAGGAAATTCATCACTTCTTGCTACACTAAACAATATGGCATTATTATAGAAAAATCTTCCATTTGATTAACAAGTCTTCTCTTTTATAGTCTATTGAACACGCTCTTGATTTTTGCTTGGGTGGTTGTACTTTTTTTCCTAAAGATATTTTCTCCTTCAGACACCTTATTCTCGATAGATTTTTTTATTTTATTTTTACTACTTGTATCTAAAGTCTCCCTTCAATCTCTTGGATGACAACACCAGAATTATTTTTTATTTAAATTTTCTTGCATATGTACAACTAAGTCCCACATGTCCTCTTTGACCTCATCAAGAATAGATTTGCATACTCTATCATCTTTGGCTATTTGAGCCAAATGTTACTTTAATTGATAGCACCTTTGCTTACTATCTTGTGAGAGTATTTGCATTAGATTCTTCTTGTGCCATCAATTACAATCTTGTGTTGTAGTGATATATTATGTATGTTTTTCGTTGCATTCCTTGGTAATGGCTTAGAAAGTTCTTAACTAGAACTATGGACTTCAATTTTTTTTAAGTTAAAGTAAATTTCTTGAAAGAAACAACATAACAAGAAGTACCAAAGCAGAATAAGTTGCATAGGGACAGACACACCCACAGAACAATAAAAGATGACGAATAAAAATAGAGAACAATAATAGAAGAATAAAAAATTGAAAAAAAAATATAAATATGAGACACTTGCACCACCAACAACAAAGCACTTACAAGCTTGTAGCAAAACAAATGTCACAATGCAAATTAAAATTGCAATGTAAAATAAGGTCGCTGATGCATAATAGAATGAGGTCGTCAATCACTAGAGCAAAGTTGGCATGTGAGACTAGAATCGAACAAAATTGCAATGAAAACCAAAGTCAAACCAAATTTTTGAAAAAACTAGATCAATTCTAGGGTTATGATATATTTTTAAGAAATTGGGTCAAAAAATGAGTTATGGGTAATGTTCCTACTAGAGAAACGGTGATATTCAAATCTCTGATCTGACGTCCTTCTGACAATCATTGACTTGGGGGGTACCTGCAAAAGGCACTCTGATACTGAAGTCGGGATTCGGTTCAGAGCAATCAATGCTATTTAATAATAAAAAGTCAACCCTTTACCTGCACTTCCTACCTTCCTTTTATAGGCATTGTAATAGGTTAATGGGCCTGTTGAGTCAGCCTTGACTTTGGCCCTTTTCTTGATTTAAATAATATTTTAATTATTATCCTTAATTAAGTTATTTACCTTTAAATCCTGACGACATATTGGTTCAAATTGGCGGAGTAGGTATTTGGTTTCTTTTTTCTATATGTAGGTCCGAATAGTTCTCTTATCCAGTACACTAGTCCCCCAAGCCTGAAGAAGTACGAGTTGAGGGCTTAAAAATCAGACAAGTGACAAGCATATGTAAAGGAGAAGGTACTCGGTGTGGTGGAATGGTAAGAATACCGAAGGGAGTATTCAGTTTATTAGGTGGTTATGAATACCGAGGGGGTATTCGATTTAGGGGATATGTTAACAATACCGAGGGGGTATTCGGTTTTTCAAAAAAGTGAATGTAGGCTAAAGAAATAAGTAAAAAATATGGAATAGTAAAAATTCATAAAAATAAATAATAAATAATGGAAATAGATTATTCTAGAACCTCAGGTTTTTTAGAGTTTCCTCAATGTGTGTGTTCGAAACGAAGGGGTACTCGATCTTGACCGTTTGATCTGGGATAGATCTGTCGGTTAGGGAGGGACATGACTTTTCACATGCCCGAGGACCCTTTATAAATACGTGGTGGTCCAGGTACTTTGTGCTCCACTTTTTCTCTGTACGGAGAAGTACATATTATCGCTCCAAACCGAAGGGTATTCAAACTTTTTCTTTCAAACTGACTACTATGAGGTACGCTTTGTTCTTCTTTTCTTATTTTTATCATGGCCGGATGCTTAGAATGGGAAGACTCGTTATCAGAGTCATCTATGTCGACTAATGTCGACACTCATCGTGTTGAGAAAACCGAAAGGGGAGTAGAATTTGGTTCAGGACCGAGTGGGGGTCATGAAGACGTAGAGATTTGCTTTAGGGAATACAACGACGAAGCCGAATCGTCAGAGTCCACCAATTCTGATTCTTCTGAACCCTTACCAAGCACGAGCCCCCTAGGGAAAGACCAGTATTTTCTCCCTGTACAGTTCCCGGATACGAGTGGGTACACGGTAAGGTAGCCGCCTACTTCTCTCAGTATAAAAGAAATAAGACTCTTCAATCTTTTGTTGATCAAGTTGACATTTCATTGTGGGAGCCATCCGACCCCTACCCCATATCCATTGATCCCTGTCGTGGAGATGAAACCGAAGACCCTGAATTTGTTTTTCTAGGGGGTGTCGGAATGGCCGACACTTTCTTTGTGTATAAATATATGTTTAGAGAGTTAGGTATAAAATTTTCCTTTGATAACTTTCAAATAGGAGTGTTAAGGGTTTTGAATGTAGCGCTGACACAACTCCATCCCAATGGGTGGGCAGCTATTCAAGCTTTTAGAGTACTTTGTAAATTTCATTATATAGAACCTAGTGTAGGCTTATTTCTTCATTTTTTCTGTACTCTTCCATCTGACTTAGCACGATGGATATCCTTAATAAGGCAACCAGAATTGCCATTGTTTAAGCTTTATGTTTCGTCTTTTAAAGGTTTTAAAATCGATTTCTTTAAAGTAACCGTCCATCCCGTAGGTAGGAATTTTTTCATTGATAGTGAAAATAATTCTCTTTTTCCCTTCCACTGGACCCAGGTGCCTCACCGGTATGATTGGATTCCTGAGGACATGTTGTCGGCTAGGGAGTTAGCAGCCTTGGATTATTTAAAGTCTCTTTCCCGAAACCTTCCCGCCCGACACATACTTTTAGTATTAAAATCTCTTCAACCTCATCTGGACATAGATGGTATGTTCCGTCATTGTGGGTTTATTTTGAATTAAGTGATATTGATTTGACTATCTGCTTTTATTGTATGTTTAATGGCCCAGCACGGTGTTCACGTGCTGACATACTGTAAAAATTTGAAGTCTAAGGCACCTGAAAACACACCCATTGAGGAGCACTGACATCCTCAAATGGATCATATTCCTGTTGCAACCGAGCCCCAACCTCCTCCCTGAAACCTTGTCATTGCAGAGAATTAACCGAAAAAGCGTAAAGACAAGGGCAAGGAGAGAGAGAAGAGCAAAGAATTGGAGAGAGAGAAGAAGATAAAGCACTCCCACTCGGGTAAACCGAGTGGTTCGGATGGGGCCCGACATCAAACCTGGGGTGATTTGGTGTCCGGGGCTGACAGCTCTTCAAATACTGTCTTTCCTCCATTTTTCTTGACCGACGCCTTCCTCAATCAAGGTGTCCATGCTGGACGAGTAGTTGCACCTAACATGCTTTTGGATGCAGGAAAGGAAGTGGTCAACAACCTTGACCTTGAATCTTTGTGGAAATACTTCTCGGAGTTTCAAATCCGAGCTATGATGATGCTCCAAAGACTAGCTCTGGAGCTGACACGAGAGATGAGGAAGGTGCAAAACGAATACTCTATCTCTCAGCAAGTTCTAGCAGAAAATGAGAAGATTCGGCTAAATCTAGCTGAAACCAATAAAGCTTTAGAAGTTAAGGTTGTTCAGTATAAAGAACATTATCATATAGTGGAAAACTGGCTCCAAGCTACCGAGCGAGCACTGAGGGCTAGGGAAGAGGAAATGGAGGCTTGGAGGGTAAAATCTGTAGGATTGGAGGAGGATTTGAGGGTCAAATCTATTGAAATGGAGGAAGCACTGACTGCTGAAAGGCAAAAGGTTGATGTTGAAATAAAAGCCTTTACCAACAAGTGTTCAATCCAAGTGGCTATTGAACATGAGTCGGGTTTTAACCATGCCGTTCGCCAGTGCTATGGTTTCTGCCAAGTGCCTTTTGACTTCCATTTCGATCTTACCAGAGATCTCTTCGGTGGTAGTTTTGTACCATATAATGACGTAGATGATGATGTAGAACCTGACACCAAAGCCCCTCCAAGAATTAATGTAAATGACAATGCTGAAGCCCTGTTGCTGATGCGGTCGGTCCTGACGCCTTTGGTCCAGATGCTGGAGATGAAGGAAACTGAGTTTTTTTTTTTCTTTTGTATTCATGGGCCAATAATGCCCAAATTTTTTAATCCTTTGACAAAGAAATAGAAGTTCTAATTCCTTTTTGTTTCGTTCCAAATTTTCTTTAAAACAAGTTAGCCGAAGACTTTTCTGTTTCGTTGGTTGGCCGAATAAGGATATATGATAATATTCGTTCTTAGCCAGATATAGGTAATTGATTCTTCTTTAGCCGAGTAGGAGTACTCGGCAGGGAAATAATTTTAACCTTAGCCAAGTGATACTTGAGGAAACCTTAATAACGATTCATCTTTAACCGAGTAAGGGTACTCGGGAGGGAAATAATTCAACCTTAACCAATTGATACTTCGAGAAAATTTTAATAATAATTCATCCTTAGCCAAGTAGGGGTACTTGGGAGGGAAATAATTCAACCTTAACCAATTGATACTTGGAGGGAATTTAATGATAAGTCATCCTTGGCCGAGTAGGGGTACTCGGGTGGGAAATAATTCAACCTTAACCAATTGATACTTTGGAGAGAATTTTAATGATAATTCATCCTTGGCCGAGTAGGGGTACTCGGGAGGGAAATAATTAAATAAAGTGCTTGAAAGAAATCTTGATGCATAGAAAACCTATAGGTGAAAAGAAGTATTTTATTGATAAGGTGCCTCGTTAAAAACCTTCCCAAAAAAACTCCTTTTCACTTTCTTTTAAGAGGACAAAACCTGGGGGAGGAAAATAGTACACCGATTACAAATTACAAGGCTTTAACTGTAATAATGCTTCAAGTGTGTAACATTCCAAGTTCTCAGTACAAGTTTTCCTTCCATTATTTTCAACTTGTATGCTCCATTGTCTAATCTTGCTGTTACCCAAAATGGGTCTTCCCAGTTAGCTGCCAACTTCCCTTCTCGCCGATCTCTTCGTGCCTCTCCGGTTACTTGCCATACTAAGTCATTCTCATAAAATTATCGTGGATTGACTTTAGAGTTAAATTTTCTTGACATCATTCTTCTGCTAGCTTCGGTCATGATGGCTGCTTGGTCACGCACCTCATCTATCAAATCCAGGTTGATGGCCAGAGTATCATTATTCGTCGATTCGTCAAAATTTTCTCTTCAAAATAACGGTTCTCCAATTTCTACTGGCACCATGGCATCAGTGCCATAGGTAAGCTAAAAAGGAGTCTCCTTCGTAGTGGTTTGCGACGTGCACCGATAAGCCCATAGTACCTCAGGCAGCTTCTCTGCCCATTCTCCTTTTGCCAAACCTAATCTCTTCTTTAACTCATGTAAAATCACTTTGTTTGCCGCCTCGGCCTGGCCATTAGTCTGAAGGTGTTCAACAGATGTAACTCTGTGTTTGATAGGAAGACCTTCCAAAAACTCATTGAATCATCGATCTGTAAATTTCAGTCCATTGTCTGTAATCAATGCATGAGGGAGACCGAAACGTGTGATGATGTTTTTCCAAGTGAATTTCTGTACGTTGCTAGCCGTGATAGTGGCAAGGGGCTCAGCTTCAATCCATTTGGTGAAGTAATCAACCGCGACAAGGAGAAATTTACATTGCCCTTTTGCTAAAGGGAAAAAGGCCGAGGAGGTCCACTACCTAAATAGCAAAGGGCCACGAAGAGCTAATAGGGCGAAGGGTATCGGCATGTTGGTGTAGGTGAGGACCGTGCTATTGACATGGAATGCATTTCTTCACAAACACGTGGCAATCCTAGGTGAGTGTTGGCTAATAGTACCCTACTCTGATTATTTTTGCTGCCATGGTTCATTCGCCCGAATGGGTACCACATATCCCTTCATGGATCTCCCTCATGACATAGCTGGCTTGTTCGTCATCCAGGCATTTAAGCATAGGTGTTGAAATTCCTCTTTTGTACAAGTCTTTGCCAAGAAAGAGGTATTTAGCTGCATGCATTCGTATTTTCTTAGCTGCATCCGGATTATTTGGCAAGCTGTTATTGGTAAGGTATTGGATGATGGGGCTCATCCAATTGTGAGGCATATTTTCTATGTCCATGCACTCTTATTTGGTGATGCTGGGTTGGAAGATTTCTTGATGAATCACACTTTGTAATTGTCCAGGTTTCTTTTGGCTAGCCAGTCTAGCAAGCCTATCGGCTTGTTCGTTCATGTTTCTTGGTATATGTCAAATAAATATTTAATCAAATTCAACTTTATTTTCTTAAATTCTTGATAATGTTGGAGCATAAATAAGTCCTTAACTTGATATATATCATTAACCTGTTCAGCCACAATTTTTGAGTCACTCCAGTCGGTAATGCGTTTAATTCCTATCTTTTTTGTTAATATGAGACCAGCAAGTAAGGCTTCATACTTGGCTTGATTATTGGATGCCTTGAACTCGAAACAAATGGATTGTTCGATGGTGACGGTGTTTGGCCCTTCCAATATAACTCCTGCTCCACTGCCTAATCAGTTTGATGACCCGTCAACATGCAGATTTCATATATCTGAAGTGGTTTGTTTGTGAGTTGTGAACTCATTAATGAAGTCAGCTAACACATGAGCTTTAAAAGGGTGTCAGTTTTCAAAATGGATATCAAACTGAGAGAGCTCAATTGTCCATGCAACTAACTGATCATCCAATTCTGGTTTTCTCAAAATTTTGGCCATCGGACAATCTGTACGCACAACCACCTGATGGCTTTGAAAATAATGTTTTAACAGACGAGCTGTATGGAGTAAGGCCAGCACTACTTTTTCCATTAGCTGGTATGGGGATTTGGGACCTTGGAGTGTTCGGCTGATGAAATATACAGGAGCCGGTTTGGGTATTTCCTGAAGTAAAACTGAATTGATGGCGTTATCTGATACAGCCAAATAAACAATCATATCCTGATCAGGTTTTGGTTTTCTTAGCATAGGAGGCGCTACTAGCATATGCTTGTATTGTTCGAAGGCAACCTCACATTCGTTGGACCAAGCGAATTTTTTGGATTTCTTTAACAATTCAATAGGTTGAGACCTCTCTACCATTACTAGTAAGAATCTAGCGAGGGCTGCAATCCAGCCAGCCAGTCGCTGAACCTCCTTGATATTTCGAGGACTGGCCATTTCGATGATGGCGTGGCATTTATCGGGATTAGCCTGGATGCCTCTTTCAGATAACATAAATCCCAAAAACTTACCCCAGTAACACCAAATGTGCACTTCTTGTGGTTGAACCTCATACCGTGCTTCCTGACTTCCCCGAATACCTCCTCCAAATGGGCGAGATGTTGCTCCAATGCAAGGGATTTAATTGCCATGTTATCCACATACACCTCCATCTATTTACCCACTTGTTTCTCAAAAATTTTATTCATGAGTCTCTGGTATGTCGTCCCTGCATTCTTCAAACCGAATGGCATCACTCGATAGCAAAAATTGGCTGAATTCGTAATAAATGTCATTTTTTTCTCATCCGGAGGATACATTCGTATTTGATTATATCCAAAATAAGCATCCAAAAAACTTAATATCTTGTGACTGGCTGCACCATCTACCAAAGTATCAATGTTGGTAGGGGGTACGCGTCCTTTGGGCATGCTTTGTTAAGGTCCGTGAAGTCTGTGCACATTCGACATTTGCCATTAGCTTTTTTAACCATGACCACGTTAGCTAACCAAGTCGAATATCTCACTTCTCGTATGAAGCCGGCCTGTAAAAGCTTACTAGTTTCTTCTTCTACTGCTTTTGCTCTATCACCACCCATCTTTCTTTTCTTCTGCGCTATCGGTTTGGCCCCTTTATAAACCGATAAATGATGACATAAAAATGTCGGGTCGATGCGAGGCATGTCTAAGGATGACCAAGCAAATAAGTCGGCGTTATTCTGTAAAATTTCTTGAAAAAGTTACTTTTCTTGTACAACAAAATCGACTCCTAAATAAGTAACTTGTTCAGGCTTTGATCCAAGTTGGAAAGGCTGTTTGTTTTCACTAGGCTCAACCCGATACCCCTCATCCATTCTAGGATCAAGTTCAACATCCAATTCCTCTCCGAACCGAGGGGATATAATATTGACATCTCGGTTATCCCCATGAAAAGGTTTAAGACGTAGGCTTGCAAAGTAGCATTCTCTAGCTGTCTTCTGATCAGCGTGGACTGTAACGATTCGACCCCTTTCAGATGAGAACTTTATGGCCAAGTGCGGAGTAGATATTATGGCCTTCAACTTATTTAGGGATGGTCTGCCGAGTAGGATATTATATGAGGTGTTTGCATAAACTACCAGATACGTTACCTTGATGCGCTTTCCTTTGTGGTCTGATCCAAATGAGGTGTAAAGGTCGATACACCCATGAGTCTCCACCCGCTCTCCTGAAAAACTGACTAAGGGTTCTCGGTATTCTTCAAGTTCCTCTCCTAGTATTCCCAATTGTTTGAAAGTATTCCAGTAGATTATGTCAGCAGAACTTCCCTGATCAATGAGTATTTTTCAGACTGTGCAGTTGAGATTGTCCACACTGATCACCATGGGGTCGTCTTGTACAGGGTTCACTCCTTGAAAGTCTTCATCAGTAAATGTAATACGGGGATCTAAATCCCACTTCCAAGTGAGATATTATTGACTGATCTGACTTGTCTCAAGTGTCTCTTTCTTGCTGAATAGGTATGTCCTCCCCCAGCAAACCCTCCAGCTATGGTATTAATGACCCTCTTAGGATACTTTTCACATTCATCGTATCGTCTAGTTGGAGGTTCTTGGGACCTACTCCTCTGTCATTCATGTCTATTGTCATATCTCCTTGATGGCTCAGGGTTACAGTCCCTTCCTCTGTTGGATTGACTGACGGGGCTTGTCTGCACAAAATCTTTTAGATGTCCTTCCTTGATTAATTCTTCAATTTTATCTTTCAAGGCTGTACATTCCTCAGTGGTGTGAACCCTGTTCTGATGATATCGGCAAGCCTTGCTTTTATCTGCCCGAGGAGGGGTATTGACACGTCTAGGTATTCTCAATATTTTTGTGGCCAATGCTTGATCAAGTATTCTAGACCAATTAGTGTTGAGCGTAGTCTAGGAAGGATATTTGGATCCTCTGGGCAGCCTTTCAGGTTCATTTCTTCTCTCCTTATTTTCCTGCCTAAACCTGAAAGTTTCTTTCCTCTCTGTATTTTTTGAATTGGGCCCCTGGTCCATTTGTACTTGGTTTCGGTACTCATACAATTCCTCCATCTGCATATACTTGGCAGCCCAACTTCTCAACTCGTCTAGGTCAGTAGGTGGTTTTTTGCAGATGCTGTTAACAAAAGGTCCTGGCTTAAGAGCCGTTGTGAGGTGGTGCATAGCCACTGCTGGTTCTAAGTTGAGAATTGAAAGGCTCACTTTGCCGAAGCGCTCCATAAATGCTCTAAGCGATTCTCCCTTTTCTTGCCGAATATTGACCAGCGCTAGGGATGTTAAGGGATGAGGTCGGCTTGTGGCGAACTGCAAGCTGAATCGTCTGGTGAGGGTTGTAAAATAGTCGATGGATGAAGGGGGAAGTCGGGTGAACCAAGTGAGGGCCGGTCCTCGGAGCGAAGTGGGAAAAATTCTACACCACAAGGAATCATTCTCGGTGTACAGACCGACCTGGATTATGAAAACATCCAGGTGTTCCCTAGGGTCAGATGTACCATCGTATTTTTCTATTGTTAAACCTCTCCAGTTGTCGGGTAGCTTAGCCTCCAAGATATGATAAACGAATAGGCTCCGACTTACGAGATTGTCTCGGTCATTTTTTGCTTCAGATTGAAAAACTTGTTTTGATTTCTCCTACCTGGTCCTGGACAATGGGTGTCGTCTGGGAAGGGATATGTGTTCTTATTTCTTCCCTCAGGTTGGCATTTTCTCTTCTTAAAGCTGAAAGTTCCAGTGCATCCTTCTCCCTCTCCATTCTCATCTCTGTCACTTATGCTTTGAGCTGTCTTAGTACAGCTAAAAGGCTCTCATCGGTCTCTCTTTGCATCACTACTTCAGGTGTCAGTTCATCCAGTGTACCATTCTCCAACTGTTGCCAAGAGGTTCCTCCCTGTTGAACATGTCCTTCCTGTTGGCTTCTCGTTAGTACCATTTTTAATTTTGAAAAATGGGGCTAATTGGGCTCCACGGTGAGCGCCAAAATGTTCCTACTAGAGAAACGGTGATCTTCAAATCTCTGATCTGATGTCCTTCTGACAATTACTGATGTGGGATGGTACCTGCAAAAGGCACTCCGATGCTGAAGTCGGGATTCGGTTCTGAGCAATCAATGCTATTTAATAATGAAAATTCAACCCTTTACCTGCACTTCATACCTTTCTTTTATAGGCATTGTAATAGACTAATGGGCCTGCTGAGTCAGCCTTGACTTTGGCCCTTTTCTTAATTTAAATAATATTTTAATTATTATCCTTAATTAAGTTATTTACCTTTAAATCCTGACGAGATATTGGTTCAAATTGGCCAAGTAAGTATTCGATTTCCTTTTTCTATATGTAGGTCCGAGCAGTTCCCTTATCCAGTACAGGTAAAAAATTATATTTTTAAATACAATGGGATCAACTATGTTATTGATCCTACAATTCATTACACACAGGTAAGCTTGTACAAAGACTGGATAAACTGGTTTAAGGATCATAAAATCACATGATTCTACTTATCAACATACAATTTTGACTATCATAATTTTAACTTATTTTTTACCATTTTATTCAATTAACTTTAATTTTTCACTAAACTATATTTTTATTTCTCTCCTTTTAACCATGTTTTATTATACTAAGGATTTGAAAAAAAATTGATAACTTTAACTTTTTTATTGAACTATATCTTTATTTTTCTTTTTTAACAATGAGAAAGTGGTCAAGAATGGTTAGGCACTAAAATAATGTAGATGCTACGTGAATTAAAAAAAAAAAAAAAAAGAAAATATGAGTTGGACTCCAGAAAAATTACTTTGTTATTCTTATTTAAATATTTGGAATAATATTTATAACATTTTAAAAACACGTTTCTAAAAATATTTGAAAATAAATCAAATTTATATTTTTAAGATTATTTGGTGCATTTTAAATAATATTTTTTTAAAAAAATGTTATTATTTAAAATTAGATTCTCAAAATTGGATGTAAAATAAATTTACAAACTTTTAAAGTTTTTCTTATTAAAATGTCTTTTTAGGTTTAACTGTCATGTTATTATTTTTTAATAGCAAGTTAAACATAACAAGAGACATGTACAAGGAACGATATTTTTTTTTTCCTAAAAAATAGAGTTGAATTACACAACTTTAATGATTCTTTTGCAGAAAAATAGTTTTTTTTTTTTTTTTGACAAAAAGAGAGATGTCACAGGAGAAGATAAATTGCAAGAGCAAAAAGTCTTTAAGTTTAAATAAAATAAATTAATATTTTAAAAAATAAATAAAAATTAAAAAGCAATGTAATTAATAAAAAATCAAGTGTAAAAGTTAATTTCTTGAATAAAAAAATTATTTTTTGGTGGATTGTATTTTGTCGATTTTGAAATAAAAAACTAATTATTTCAATATAATTGATTTTCATGTTTGTATCATCAAATCAGTGTGAATGGTTTTTATTCAATCTATAAATAGACTTCTAATTCATAATTATTTTTAAAAATTGATTTGTTAAATAAAATTTAAACTATATGAATATATATTTTAATTAAATTTTAATTTATATATTAAAAAATAATAAAATATTAATACTTTTTTATGTGACTATTATTTATTTTAGTTTTAAGTTAATATAATAGTAAAATATTAAATTGTTCTTAAAATTATTTAAATATGAATTTATATTTATTATACAAATAAATATAATAAATATATAATTATCATTCATGACTTTATATATATATATATATATATATATATATATATATATATATATAGAGAGAGAGAGAGAGAGAGAATTTTAAATAAATTTTAGAATTTTTTTCAAATATTTTGAAGTATATATATTTTGAGAGAGAAGAAAAAATAAGAATAAGACACGAAATATAGATTTAATAACGTGATACAAATAAAGAAAATTATTAAAAAGATAAAAATTAATAAATAAAATAAATAATAATATTTTTAGACAAGCCTTTTTAAATATAAAATTGAGGCATAATTGATTTGTTTCTTTCTTGACAATATTCAAAAAGAAAATATCATTGTGATGAACATTACAAAGAAGGATTTAGTTAAAAATGACAACAAAAAGAAAAACATTATTTAGGGTTTTATCTTCGAAAGGATGCTTAGTACTGTTTGGTATAAAAAAATATATTTCTATGCGCTATTTTCAAAACCGTTGTGGGCTCGTAATTATTTTGCTTGGTAATTAACATAGGATTGATAAGAACGATACGTGCAACGCAAATGATTGTCCCAACAATGATACACAAACACTCGTGGATCATCTGCATGATTTCTGGGTTTCTTTTCTCTTTTCTTCTTTTTTTAACTTGTCTTTCTATTTCAGAAATTCCTCGTCCATTTTTTTATTGTTTATAAATTAGACCCCACAATGCTCGACATGTCTGCCACTGTCCATCCATGACCCGTAATTTCGTTAGGTTATTCACCGTATCCACTTCTTCATTTTAGGAAGTTACATTTGTTTATCTATTTGAAAAGGTTTTTATGTATATTATATAAAACAGTAGAATTTAAAAATAATGATTAATATTATCTTAAAATTTTAAATAGATAAAAATGAATAAAATATATTTTCTTTCATACGTGGTTAATTAAAATGAAACAGACAAGAAACAAATATAATATTATTCATGTAATTTTTTTTATAATATATATTATTTCTTAATTTTTTTTCACTTAAACCATTACATTATACACTTTTTCCCTTCTCTTTTAACAAACTTTTCATTTAGTTGTGTAAAAATATATATAAATTTGATTTCTCAAATTCTTTAATCCGTTCTTATAACATGTATTTCGTCTCCTTTAATACAAAATATTTGACATGGACGGTCGTCTTTTGAATATGATTTTTAAAACAAAAAGTTATTAAATAAATAAAGATAACTACCAAAAAAATATTGAAAAGCTCCCTAAGTAGAATGTTTATATTTTGCAAGACATGAATTTGAAAATATAAATATTTAAAAAAATAATTGTGTTTCTTACGGTGTTCTATTTAATTATAGTAAAATTGTTTTTCGCAAGGATATTGTCCATTTAAATAAAAGAAAATAACATTTATATCTAAAATTTGAAATTTTTTTTGGGTAAAAATTTCTGAATGGTCTAAATAAGGGCAATGGGTGGGGCTGTAAGAGTGGTATTATGTGCACCCATCGAGTCAGACTTTGCCTTCGCTACTTTCTTTTTCCTCTCTTTCTTTTTTGGTTTGCTTTTTCACCCTTTTAAAGACTGAATTGAAGTAATGAAAAATGGGATTTAAAAGTTCCGCCTTAAAAATGTTCTACTTTATAATTTTCCAACCAAATCCGCTATATAATTGTCGTATAAATCACGTTCTAAAGTGACCCGAGAAAATTTCCTCAACTTTGCTTCATTTACTCGCTTTCTTTCTCTGTCTCCACTATCCAACTCACCTTGCTCTCTTGCATTGACTTTTTTTAAAATATATTATAAAGCATGAAAGGGGCACAATGTTTCAATGATTTATTTTTCTTTGGTGTTTTGCAAAGATGAAATTAATTATTCGAGCAGAGTTGGCTCATCTTTATTTATCCATAACATTGTGCAGGAAATGCAGCACATTATAATTACTGCATGCCGTGCTCTGCAACATTAAATGAAGTCAAAGGAGTGTAATGAGATGAAGCAATAATAAAATAACAATCATGTGGACTACCACACGGATAATCAATCAGCCCAACTACAATGGGGAATTGTACTTTTCATCCTGGATCAACTGCTTTTATTGCAGATATCTAAAGTGTTGATGTTTCGTCCACAACATAAATACCAACTTTATTTCTATGACTACTTCAAATAATTTGGATGAATTGCACAACACCTTATTTGTTTATATTTTAATTTACACTTATAGTTAAATATAAATTTAACTATCTAAATCATTTTATTTTGTCAAAATCTCTTCTTACTGTATGAAAATCTTCTTATATATTGCGTAAAACGTACTAAATGACCCATTAGTGACATAATTTGCATATACTTCGACAATTTCCCATTAACAATATTTTTCAACGTATACTCCTCGGTTATAAAATATACAAATGTAAAGAGGGAGAAACCATTTAAGAAACTCACTGAAAGGAATTATTCCGAGGGTTAAAAATGGAATAAAAGTTATAAGATAGTACTAAAAAAATCGTCTGTCATGAGTATTAGTTATCATATTTTTAATTTAAGGCAAATATCATAGTATTTTTTTGTTTTAAAGTAAGGTAATTTTTTAATAAAATTAATTTAAAATTATTTAATATAATTAATATGCGTGTTTTAAAAAAAAATTATCACAATTTGACATTAAAACACATATATGATGTGAGAAATTGATCATGTGTGCAGGACTACTTGACACCTTACATAAATAATATAAACTTAAAACAATATAAGCTTTACACAATTAAATTTAAATTACACTGAGTATACTTGTTAAAGTAACTATTTTATTAATGATGATCGCGCAATGTCATGGGTGACTATATGACAATAGAATAAATTGGATAATATTTTTTACAATAAAATTTATAATTTTTTTATGATTATGAGAGAAATTAAAAAGAGAGAGAAAAATACAAAATACGATAGGTGATGAAGAAAAAAAAGTTATGAGAAATTGTTGTATGAATAATACAACTTCAATTTGATTATTTATTTATATCACTAAATTCAGGTCTTGACGAGCTATTGCTTGCAAGTCTTACAAAATTTTCCATACTTCTGAGTTTGAATCAAGACTTTGCTAGCAGCGTAGGAAGGAATATTTTAGACAGCTACTATAAACAAAGACGACACCAAATGGCAATTCACCTTCCGTATCGTTTTACCCATGAACATGGCGAGTGAGGTTTTTCAATCCATTGAATCTCGAAAGTAACATAAGACAAAAGAAAACAGTAGAAGTAGCAGATAATATCAAAACTAAAATAAAGGAGAATATAGTGGGTGATATGATATATTATATGGACAACACAATAGGTCCAAGCAAACAGAAAACCTTAGGACAAAAAGTGCAAGTCCCTCCACTGCTTCCCCATCTTTTGATAGATTTTCGGGTAAAGTTGTTTGTCATCTTGGCACCGAATTATCTTTGCTGTCTTTCTGCTTTCAATTTTCAATTTTTACCTTTGATTTTCGTTCTCTGTTTGTTTTTTCAACACAAACACTTTGAACCCTGAAGCCATATCGAGGAGCTTTAATGTTTGTGTGAGAACATGTTGGATTTATCTTGCCCCTAGTACCAAAGTTTCTAATACGAATGATTTGTCATACATACATATATATATATATATATATATATATATATATATATATATATATATATATATATATATGTGGTGTACTCAGTATCTAGGTGTTCTCGGGTTGAATTCCATGCTTCAAATTTCAGATCCTCAATCATAGAGTAATAATAGTGAATCCGAGATTTTGTTTTTTTCTCCTTAGTATTGTTTGAAAACTATTAGTCTCTATCAGTTAATTCTGGCACCCGTTGAATCTGATTTTCTAGTGTTCCACACACACATTTCTTCGTTGGACCTACCAAAAATTTTTCATTCATACATAAGAGAAAAAAAATAAAGGCTTGTTTGTTTCTATTTTTTTTATTTTTAAAATTATATTTTAAAAAAATAAATACAAAACTTATGTTAACAAACAAATTTTGCTTTTTATTTTTAAAAAGAAAAAATAATTTTTAAAAGAGAAAACAAACCAGCTCTAATTTTTTATTTAATTATTTATTTTTATGATGACCCACAATCATCTTAATTTATACTATATTTTTTTCATGGTTTCCGTAATTTTGCGGTATCTATGTTGTCTAATTTTTAAAGTAGTTGTGATTTGATTTAAAGTAGAACTCTTTTACAAAATAACCTTGTTTTACAAAAGGGAAATTTGTGAGTCCATTAATATTAATGATGAAAGGTACATATAATTAACGAACCCGATGATTGGTACACCCCGGCCCCTTTATCCTCACTCGTGGCCCAAATGTTCGACTCCATTGAATACCATCACATCCCATCATGGTGGTCGTAGCAAGCAAAATCAATCTGTCTCCATGCAATGTCGTTTTAATTTAGTTTTAGAAGCGAAGATATATTTGAGCTAGCACCCTTGTCTTGTCTTTTTAATATTTTAATTCTATGATATATAGATCCTCATTCCACAATCGACCCAACCAAACAGGTGGTGGAATATTGTCCTGGTTTTCCCTTTGAGAAATGGCACGGGGCAAGTTGGTCCCAAATATTTGAATTTCACATGCGCCTTTTTTCTTAGTTATGACTCACCAACCAGAGATATCACAATGCCAGCGTAACTCACCTCTAATTATAACCATATTGGATCTTTCCTGACCTTAGGCATGGTACCTAGCCAGGCCATCTCAGGAAAAGGGTTGGGACAGTTACCTAAGACGAAGATGAATCTCCCACACACTGTTTCAACAACCTCAATTTCAGTTTCACTTAAATTGTAACAAACCAATCTTTTCTAACGTGTGTCACGTGCATACCTTACTTAGAGCCCTTTCTAAAAGACAAAGTAAAATGTCCATGCCACAATTCCCCTTTAGGACTATCCATGACCTGTGCATGCAGCAACCATACTTCAAAGCATGGTCCACACTCCACAACCAGGGTTATGGCGGGCTAACTCTAAGATGCCAAGTTGCTTATCCATTTTAAAGTTATCATTTTCCAAAGCAGCGTTTGCTCTGTTTCTTTTTACTATTTTGGGGTGGCACAGTCAATTACTTAGTAAAACTTAAAAATTTTAGTAATACTGAATTAATTGAATATAGAATATGAAGTGTCTGTTGCTAATTTCTACGAAATTACTGTTTACTTGAGTTATTGGAGGCACTTAAACTCGTACGTACATTTTGAACTATGTGAAGTTTATAATGTGTAAATTCACCTATATTATTATCACAAGTGGAAATTGTTGTTCATTTTTGTTTTATAATTACTGTAATAGAATCGTAATGATTTTGAGATGCATCAAATCCTAAATTTGAATTGTTTTATACTCTAATATAAAAATAAACTAGCCAAGTATTGTTATTATTATTATTTCATTTACATATATGTCATATAACGAGATCACAAGTACACACGTCAACAGACTTCACTCTGTAAATTTTCAAAGCTCGTTCGGTGTGCGCTTCTGACTTCTAAGGATTCATAAATACTTGGTGTTATGAACCGTGTACACATTTCTTTAAAACCAAACCCACCCGATAGTGTCAATGCGTGTCCCTTTCATTCTCCTTATCAAGGGCATCCTAAAAGAAACAAGACTTTCGCTTGATGTTTACACTGTTCCCCGGTGCAGGATCAGAACAGCAACAGGCTGTACCATAAAACATGTGCTACGTGATGAAGACAGAGACTTTTATATAAAGAACATACTCCCACCAATCCTACTGTACAAATTACAAAACCATTAAAGAAAAGAGAGAAGAAATATTCAAACATTAACACCTTAAAAGTAAAGAGAAAACCCCACCCAGAAGAAAAAACTGAAGAAAGCAAGTAGATCAGCTATCACAACCCAAAGGAAATAAAGATGAAATACATTCCATCCCCACCAACTGAACACTTCAAATGCTAAGAAGATCGGGAGGTGGCGACGGAGGAGGATGTTGATTATCTTTAGGTTCCTTAGATGCTGTGGTTGGAGACTCTAAACTGTTTGATGATGACAAAGATGATTCAGTGATTGTTATGTCTCCTTGTTTTGAGCTTGGTGGCTTCGGAAGCTCTGTCAGAATTTGAACGACTTCACGCATAGTTGGTCTCTCCACTGCCTGTTCTTCAACACACAGCATGGCTACATAGAAAACATGCATCACCTCATGAAGTGGAACTGAGGGAAGTCTAGGATCAAGAACTTTTAGAACACCCTCCTTGTTTGAGTCTGTCATTTTCCTCACCCATTGCACAATGTCCACACCATCACCAAATTCTCCAACCGGTTTCCTTCCAGTTACAAGCTCCAAAAGAACCACCCCAAAGCTGTATACATCACTTTTCTCATCAACTTTGAGGGTGTAGGCATATTCTGCAGTCACAATCTCAACTTCAGTCATTAATCATACACAAAAATGAAACAGCTACATTAATTGGAAACAGTACGATCATAAAATCAAAATCTAAGAAAACCAAAGGAAATTGCCATCTGTTTTGACGTACAGGTTGCTAATTAATTACCATCTTTTTTGCAACTCTGAATATCTCTAACCTATAATTAGAGGACCTATCTAATTATAGGCTGGGGGCTATGATCAAAGATTCAAACGAGGTATCTAATGCACAGTCACCAACCATTTGCTTTAAGAAGCACTCTAATTTAGTGTAAAAATCAAAAGGTCGCTAGTGTTTGAAAAAAAAATAGTCAAGGTAGGCAATATAGCATGCATGCATTTATTAATTAATTAGGCGCACCACAGCAACATCCACAGTTTACTTCTGCGCCTAAATCAATGATGTTGAGTCAAATGGGACAACCTCCGACCGTTAAGGATTATAGATAGAAATATGGCCGAAAAGAGGGTTATTAGTCTCACAAGCTGAACACATAAATCATCAATTAAGCTGAATTTCAATATGTTACCTGGAGCTATGTATCCATATGAACCGGCAATAGCAGACATGCATTCAGATGTTCCAGAATCTTGCAGGAACTTAGCAAGCCCAAAATCAGCAACATGGGCTTCAAAATTGGAGTCAAGTAGGATATTGTTTGACTTAACATCTCTATGGACAATGAGTGGTGAACAGTCATGGTGTAGATAGCAAAGGCCCTTAGCAGCCTCCACAGCAATTTTATACCTGGTGTCCCAATGCAAATGACCCCCTTTCTTACCATGAAGAACTTCACCTAAACTTCCATTAGGCATGTACTCATAGACCAATAGATTTGTCTCATGGTTTGAACAGAAACCCAGTAGTCTAACAATGTGTCTGTGACGAATCCTCCCCAAAGTCTGAATCTCCGCATTGAAACCATGATCATGTGAAGATCCTCTGCTCATAGCTGGTAACCTTTTCACTGCAACTTGATCCCCATTCGGCATTCCCCCTTTGTAAACAATGCCTGCACCGCCTTTCCCTATTATGTTGTCCTCCTTCAAGCAATCCAAAACATCATCAACAGTGAAGTCCAAACGCTGGAAAGCAGTTAATTTCCAAGCACGAGCTTCACTGGCCTTTTTCAAAGACCGAGCCTTTATTATTGCTGCAACAGCAAACGCAATGGAACACACAAGCAACCCAATAACCAGCAAGAGCTTCAAAGAAGAAGAAAGAGGACCCTTAACGTGAGGCTGGCGAGGGCCATTGGCAACCCCATCTTTGCAAGGACCCAAATAAGGTCCACATAATTCAGGGTTGCCCAAGAAAGAGGTGTAGTTAAAGTAGCTGAATTGGCCAGTACCGGGAACCAAACCAGAGAGATTGTTGTATGAAAAATCAACAGAAGTTAAACTCTGCATAGAGGCTATAGACCCTGGAATTGAACCAACTAAATGGTTTCTGGAAAGGTTCAAGTAATTCAATATCCTCATACCAGTGATCTCGTTTGGAATCACACCCGAAAGCTCATTACGGCTGAGATCAACGAAAGTCAAGAGCTTGCACTGACTGATCTGAGGAGCAATAGGACCCGAGAACTTGTTATGGCTAAAATCAATCTTGGAAAGCTGTTGAAGCTTCCCAATCTCGGGAGGGATTCGACCCGAGAACTTGTTGCCATCAAGGAGAAGCTTTTGCATGCTGGTGAAGTTCCCAATGGTGGGTGGCAACGGCCCAGAAAGCTTGTTGTTGGAAAGACTAATCTGACCAAGATTGGCAGACATG
Organism: Abrus pulchellus subsp. cantoniensis; assembly: GCA_024086825.1. Taxonomy (NCBI): domain Eukaryota; kingdom Viridiplantae; phylum Streptophyta; class Magnoliopsida; order Fabales; family Fabaceae; genus Abrus; species Abrus pulchellus. Next base: position 32,559,888 of record CM044049.1, read on the forward strand.
GAACCACCCTCAGGAAACTGACCCGTGAGAAGATTATCCTGAAGCTCAACTTGGGTCAGTTTCGCAAGCCCAAAAAGACCCTTTGGAATAGAACCATTCAGAAAGTTCTCGCCCATGCGAATCCTACTTAAAGACTCGCACTTTCCAAGCGAATCAGGAATGGGACCAAAGAGGTAATTCCCAAGAGTTATCAGAGTCTGAAGACGGTTCCCAGAACACATGTCAGGGGGCAGAGACCCAGTTAACTTGTTCGAAGAAAGATCAACGAGCGTTAGCCTCCCGTTCTTCCCCAAACTCTGAGGAATGCTCCCAGTGAAGTTGTTCTCCCAAAGCTGCAACACTTCCAGCGCCGGAAGCTCCCCGATGAACTCAGGAATCGCGCCATGAAGCTTGTTCCTAAACAGGTTCAACAGCGTCATGTTCTTCAGCTCAGCAAAGCTCGCCGGAACCTCGCCGGAAAGCATGTTGTTGGACAAGTCCATCGACTTGAGGCTCTTAAGGTTCCCAAGCTCAGGAGTGAGGGAACCGGAAAGCGCATTCACCTGAAGAAACAGGGTATCCAACTTCTGAAGCTTCCCCAGCTCCGCCGGAATCTCGCCGGACAATCCACAATATGCGGCGTCGAACCTAACGAGTTCCGACAGGTTTCCGAGCTCCGGCGGGATGCCGCCGTCGTAAGTGTTGTAGTACCCAATGTAAAGCTCCCGGAGTGAGGAGAGGCTTCCGATCTCCGGCGGAATGATCCCGGCGAGCTCGTTGCCGGACAGAGCGAGGTACTCGAGATGAAGCCAAGTGCCGTACTCGTGAGGGATCTCGCCGGAGAAGAAGTTTCCACCGAGATGCAAATGGCGAAGAAGGGGCATGTTGGTGACGGCGAGGGGAAGAGGACCAGTCATGTTGTTGTTGTAGAGGTCAAGGACTTGGAGGTTGGTGAGCAGAGAGAGTTGAGAAGGGAAGGTTCCGTTGAAGACGTTGTTGGAGAGGTTGAGGAACCGTAGATTTGAGAGAGAAGAGAGAGAAAGAGGGATGGGGCCGGAGAACTTGTTGTCGGCGAGTGAGAGATGGGAGAGGAAAGGGAGGTGGGAGAGGTCGTCGGAGAGAGAACCGGACAGGGAGAGGGAGGGGAGGGAGAGGGTGGTGACGTGGCGGCGTGAGTCGCACGTGACACCGAACCATGAGCAGAATGGGGTGGAGGAGTTCCATGAAGTGAGAGCGTGGGTTGGGTCATCAGTTACTGATGATGCTTTGAAAGAGAAGAGTGCGCGGTATTCTGAGATGCGCGCTGAGTATACATTGTTGTGAAGGAAGAGGAAGAGCAGCCACAATAGCACCAGTCGCATTTTGTGCGACAATGGAATTGGAAAATGAGGAGAGTGAGTGAAGGAGGGAGTTAGTGAGTGTGTATTTGTGTTTGTGTGTGTGTTTCTGAGACTCTGCTACTGACCACCACTGACCCCTGCCAGAGTGAGTGAGTGAGGAAGCGTCCACCTCTGCCCACGCCCTGTGATTTTTATCGTTCAAAAAGAGGGAATTTTCTCAATATGAATTTTCCCCTTTTTTTTTATGATTGTAACAAATCATAACATACCAAAATACTAATTATTAGTTCTAACTTCTTTCAAAAATACTACATATTATTACAATAAAAAAATACCTATGCCTGCTGTCTATTTCGTGACATACTTCTGAACTGTGCTTTTCATTGTATTAACGATTTCTTTTAATGTCTTTTTAACGATTAGAACTTTAATTTTATAGTGTGCTTGAAAAAAAGGTCACATGAATGTTGCTGAGCTGCTCACACATTTTATACATGCGTTACTTTATATTCATGTGAATTTGATTTTTTTTTAATTACGGTTGTATAGAGTCGTCTTATTTTCTAAATATTCACCTTTCTGAACATGAAATGTGCAGATAGAAGTAATGCAAAATTAGCTTTTTGTAAACCGTCAAACCACTGGAGCTTTCTTTTTACTAATTTGGTTTCCCCTCTTTTTTCTTTTTTATTTTTCCAAACTTTTGTTCACGGTCAATTATTCTTTCATGGTTTTTTTTTATCTTTTGCATAACTAATATAGTTTGCTAAAAAGATGAATGCGCAAATTTGCAAGCAGCATTTTGTATTAAAAAACGTGTACTGATACGATATTAAGGGGTTGAATTCTATATTATAAATTTTTCCTATTTTACGTAAAATAATAATAATATTCGTATTCATTTTACTCTATCTTTTTCCAAAATAAAAATATGATATGTAATACACGTTTTATAATGCATACTCATTGTGTTTGTAGTACAAGAGGATTATATGAAACAGAGAACTGTCTCACTAATCTATGCTTGATACAGCTTCATCTTTTAGCATTTTCTTGAGTGATTTGTATTTTCATACGCTTTTTAGTTTTTATTAGTCCTTTTCCCCCATCCCTTCCCTCCCTGTTTTTGAATTGTCCTCAGGAAAGCGAAACAAGTTTATAATATTATTACATTGTTTTCAAGTTTCTCTTATAAATTAGTTAGAATTTATCCTCCAAATTTTGTGCAGGCAATGTAGAGAAATTAGTTAAATAAAAAAAGAAAAAAGAAAAAAAAGACTTTATACAGTTTTACAATTACATATTTTTTGAATTTTTAATTCAACAATTGCCCAACCTCAGTTAGATATTAATACAAAACATGTTGACAACTTTTTCTAAATTCTTTAGTGTCAACTTTTGATCATTAATATTATACAACTAATAAATTTATCAATTTATAAGTTGTATGATAGCTTGATTTAATTTAAAAAAATTATCGACATTAGTTACATGATCAAAATAGCTACAATTTATTAACATCTAGGACTAAAAATGTTGAGATATTAGAATTAAATTGGAATTAATTTAATTTGAAAAAGTTATTATAATGTGTACTTTATCAACTGTTTTAGAAGAAAATGCTTAAGTCTTATAGTTATAATTGAGTTGCATTCCTAGTACATTGTTATGGATTAGAACTTATTAAAGAAAAACTTTTCTTTTTCAACACTAGTCGTTTTACGCTTCGGTTGAAGTTTTTGAATATAATAACAACACAATTAATAAAGTAAAGTAATTTTGTAAAGACCGGAACGTAAAGTAATATAACTTTAATGTTTGAAGATTGTGTAGAGGGGCTCCTCCTTCAAATTCTTTTAAGGAATCATAATGATTATTAATCAAGTATATTAATGGTAAATTTATCTTTAAAATATACTAGGATACTCTAAAAAAGAGTCGATAATGTGATCAAATAAATACGTGTTTTAAAAATTCAAACCCCATTAATACTATTCTAATTTGACTATTATGAGTATGTCGTTATCAATCAACAATTTACATTAAAAGTGTCAATGTCAAAATTTACAAAATTAATTCACTTAAAAGATGGATTTTTTATATAATAAAGAAAACATTATACTGAAGTATTGTGAAAGTAAAATTGTAATATAATACAATATCATATGATAATATTATGATATTTCTAGAGATAAATTTAGAAAGCATGCAAGGAACAGGTGAAAATTAATATACTATTTAATTCAATTTATAAATCTAAAAATACATGTTATTATATATATATATATATATATATATATATAATTCATGTAAAGTTCTTGCAAAAAAAAAAAAAAACATAGAAAGAGATTGGAACCTACTCATTGCCCATTAAATTTATCCTTGGATCTTTCCTTAATATTTATACAAATTAATAGACACAGTATTAAATGGATGGCTGTTTTGCTCAAAAATATTTTCTATGATTAATTTCCATAATTTAAATATTATATAGAAATGGCTAATTTAAATTTTCTAATATGACGAATAATTATAGAGTAAGATTGCTTAGTTATTTTAACCAAGAAATTTGCTAAATAGTCTTTACAAAAAGTTTTATAAAAGTTTTAAAATAAAAAATATTTAAAAACAGAACAATATATCAAAATATTTTTTTAAAAATTCTTTCACAAATATTTTTTAAAATATTTGTTATCAAATACTTTATTAATTCTTTTATCCTATACACATCCTCCCTGAAAAGTAATCAAATATGAGTTGGTAACATATTAGATGTTTCGGGAAGAATATTTCTTTTATCAAACATAAAATTTAAACTTTAAATCTTATTTAAAAAAAACTTAGCATATACTATACTCGAATCAATTACCCATTACTTTTTAGTTTTTTTTTTTTTGCTAATTTTTTTTGCTAATATTTGTTATTACCTAAATATGTAAGGTATAAGTGAATTTCAAAATAAAGATAAAGCGAATAAAAAATTCATATAATGGTAAATTGATCTCTAAAATTTTGAGAATATCATAACATTTAAATATAAATGATCTTGTTTAACTATATTTATTATTATAAGAAAATAAAAAACCACATTGAAAAAATTAAAACAAGCTTTTTCAATTGTTGCTAGCTCTCCATATTTCATGTATGACAATCTAAAGAAACTTTTATAAGAGCATTTGAAGGATCGTTTAAGAGAATCGAGTATATTGTATAAAAAAGAGATTATATGATACTATAAATTATGTTTATTATTTGTTGTTTATAAAGTTTAAAAATTTAAAGATACATTCATTTAAAATCATTACTTGAAATATCTTTGTAACTGAGTATAAGACTAAAAAAGTCCAAAATTTGTTGAAAATTATATTTGTCACATAAGTTACATGTCACAATATTTTCATACATTTGATACTTGTTCAAATGTTAACAAGTTGATTATAAATGTTTATTGTTATAAAGAACTATATATACGAGCAACTTAAAAGAAGAATATAAAGTAGCAAAAAAAAAAAAAAGAATATAATAATTTTTTTTTCTGTCAAAATTTTACTTCAACTCTTTTAATGACATTTTTAATATACTGAACACTTCATTCATATTCTGAGTATCATCCTAATTTTCATTATTCTTCCTCATAAAACTTTATATACCACTAAAATTAACGGGTCTTCTGTCTTTTTAATATGAAAAAGTAAAAAATTACTAAAATATGGTATTTAAAAAAATTAAAAAAATATTAGAATTTTTTTAAAAAAAATAGCCACTAACGATTTTTTTTCAAAAATCATTTGTGGCTATTTTTAAACCCTATATTTTAAAAGTTTTTAAAAAATACCATATTTTGGTATATATACTTTTAAAATTCCATATATAGAAAAATATTCCAAAGTTATCCTCTTTTGTTTTTTTTTTTTTCGTATAAAAGCTTGAAAACAATTGTCTATAAAAACTTTATATAGTACAAAAGTTATCCTCTTTCGCATGTCTTCATATTTATTTATTTATTTTTTCATAATACTTCATTTCCTAATTAAGACATAAGACATTGAGCAAACTATGCGAACATACAACACGGCGAGCCTATGTGTACTTGCAATCCAATTAAGTCATCTCTTACGCATGACCTTTATACATGTTTTTTTAAAATAATTTTACATGATTATATATTTACTTAACTTTGAAGGTTAAATTTTTTATTTTTACTAAAAATTCAAAGGAGCTAAAATAATAAGAAGATTTCTATTAATAAATTACAATTAAATTAAATGATTTTTATAAATAAGATGCAAGCAAATGACACGAATAGACAAGACATAACATATAACATCTTTATAAAGTATAGTCATTGCCAGTTATACACTATTAAATTTATCAATTGTTATTCACTGCTATTTTTTTATTTACACTTACTAATTCATAAATTGAAAAAACAAACTCAACCTTTTCCAAACTTTAAATAGATACTCTAAACTTTAAATTTATCTTAATGATTTTTAAACGTTTGTTTTTGTAACTAGATAGCTTGAACTTTAATTTCGTTATAATAATCCTTAAATTTTATTAATTTTGTGTTTAAAAATGCATAATATTTGCGTTACGTTATTAATATTATCAGCAAAGTAGAAATTTATTATTATTATTTAAAAACATAGAACATATTGTATAAAATAAGATAAAATATAAATGAATAATTAAAAGAATTGCACGTGACGGAACTTGTTACTTGTATAATATTATTTGTGCGTTTGAATTAAAAAATAAACTAAAATAAAAATGTATTTAAATAAATACCTATCCCCGAAGGCAGGAAAATACATGGACTGGTTATGCTTTTTTCAGTTTATGGCAATCATGCGGGGTATTCTTTTGGAATGAAATGGGACCCAATGATGTGATGCATCGAACGTCCACAGAAACTATTGGAGAAGGGGACCCACATTATTCAGCCAGTGTATGTGAACATCAAGATGAGAAAACTAGCATCATTGCCAAAAATTAGTTCACTGCCAGAAAAAAGAAAAATAAATACAATAATAGGTAATTATTAAAAAGTAATAATTTTGTTCGATTGGATAAAGCTAGTCAAACATTGCTGACTGACACAAGAAGGGAGAAGACCGAGAGTGAAAACCCTATGTTCGTTGCCTTCTAAGCTGCTCGCATTATTACCACATTGCAGATTGGATCTCCATTTTACCCTTTTCTCCCACTCAATTTTACGTCCCGTGTATCCTCTTCCTGTCTATTTGTGTTTATTTTAGGAGAAATAATTGAAAACAATTTTTAAAAAATGTCTTTTATTTTTTTAAATTTTAAAAATATCTTGGATCATTAATCAATACATAAAAGTTAAGTTTGGAAACCTATTATTTTAAATAAATTATTTTCTAAATTTTTAAGAAGTTGATAAAAATAAATATACTTTTTGAATTTTTTAATAAGTATCTTAAAAAATATTTAAATTAATAAAATTTTAAAATAAAAGTACATTAAAAATTGTAATAAATATAAATTAAAATTTCAACAATCATTAATACCATCATTATACTTAATATTATTACTACTTATAATTATTCTCATCTTAACTATTGTCTATTGTTTACATGACTGACGGTGTTACACTGTCATAAGGTTTTCTTTATTCAAATAATTTTATGAATAACATAATTATAAAATATTATATATTTTAAATTTAAAATTATTTAAATAAAATGACAATAAATATTTTTTAAAAATTTGAGAAAAAATATTATTATTGTTGTTGTTTATTATATTATTATCTAAAGAATGAATTTTTTGCGATGACTTAAACTGAAATAAATTTTAACCCTATATGTTATCAATATAATACATTTTTATTTTAAGTATGAGAATTTTAAAAGTAAAGGATGAAATTAATCATATGTTTGATTAATTGCTAGGCCGCTCCATTCTTCTAATTTCTAATATTTTTTGTGCTATTTGTAGATTTTTTTTAATATTCAAGCTTAACACATAATCATATTCATAACTACCAACAAATAAAGTAGTTATTAAAAAAATAATAACCATTTTTTAACTTTTAAAAGTAATAAACATTTTAAGAAAAATTAAAAATATAATATAAGTAAAGAAACTATAATACTTTTTTTTTCCTCAAAATAATAGTTTAAATGATTTTGTCTAAATATACACAGGAGGGGTTGGTGAAAATAAGTATCTACGTGACATATTTAATCGGGTGACTATGAGTAGTGAAGACGAAGAGTGAAGCGATCGAACGCAGGTAGCAACAAAAGCACTGAGCCGGAGATGGCCATTATTATATTGTATCTAATACAATGGTCCAGAAAGAGCATACTCTTCTGGAAGAGAATGGCCCAGCACTCCACCAGTGACCAAAGGCATAATAATAATAATATCAATAATAATTATTATTATAATAATATACCGGCAAACATTAGTAGCAGCAACGAATCCAAGGATGGGCTAATTTGAAGAAAGTGACACCTAAGTACTAACAACATATATATGGGTTTTATTATTTGTATGCATAAAAAATAAAATAAATTTGAAGTGCAGTTTTTATATCTACCGTTTATCAATTACCATTAAAATTTTATCTTCATAATTTATGATAATATTAGTTTTATACTTTTTATTAAAATGTTTTTTTAATTTTAATTAATAAATAACTCTAATAACAGCTAAAGATTACCACCATATGTGATATTATATCTGATTATTCTTATTTTTTATTAATATTATATAAATACATTCTAAAAATTTATGTCACTTACAAAAGAATCCCTTTTTAAATGTCTAATTTGGTAGTTCAAAAATATTTCACAAAATCGATTTCAATTAGCTCATATTATTTATCTTTTAAAATAATGTGTATTTTTTATAAAAAGTTATTAATTATACAAGTTATTATAAAATATAAGATGTTTTTATATGGTAAAAAATATTCTTATGAAAAAGTTAAAAAGTAATTATAAATCTATTTAAGTATTCAAACAGGGTATTAATAGATGGGGATATTTTTTAAAAAAATTGTTAATTTTTAAACGAGCAAATATTTTGATACTAATTAAAATACCTAAGATAAGATACATAACATAAACTGGAAGAAATATGTCAAAGAAATGGGGAGCTGTTTGTCCATGCGTGTTTACAGTAATAAGATCAATAATGCCATTAATAGCTCTAATTGCTTGGATATTTATTTATTGCCCTAATCTGCAATTGCATGCAAGTGCCTTTTTTCCGGGTATCAAGCAGGTAACGTGCTTTTATTAAATTTGCGAGAAGATCAATGATCATTTTGATGTTTATCCTTACTGGATCTCATTTCATTCCTCATTTTGTTTGCAAGGTTCAATTTGATTTTACAATTATTTTTTAAAAGAACAATTTATAATTATATATTACAAATCACCATTAAAGTTGGAATAATGCATAGCCTTAAGATGATTTCACCTTTCAGATCCACTCCTTTACCACGACTTTTAGCTGCACCTACAAAAATTTGATCTTCATACACATGCGCTTCATGATCCTTTACAATGTATACACACGCACCCTTTTGATTCTGATTCCTAAAGCCTAAGTAGAAAGCCAATGATGTCGGAACCGCGTTTTCTTGATGACGTTTTACAGTCCGAATATAAGCGGCAATTAGGAAGCTAATATACACCCTTTTATTGGTTGCAATTTCAACTAGTAGTTGCCAAATGTTAGCATTGTGAACTTGTCCATCCCAAGAATCAAGGGGATCTTAATTGGTGAGAACAGTACTTTGCAATGCAGGTTAATGCGCACCTCGATTAGGAACAGGATTAAGAAGATACCCTACTAATCAATCACAATCACGCCGGTGCTGTATTTTCTATCAAGGATGTGCTTTTGATTTTGGCCACTTAAATTAGATATTGTCGTTAGTAGAGTGGAGGCCATGATTCTTGAATCCAAGATACATGCATTGGTGTATCGGTGTTCCGCTTCAGGGTTCTAGCAACTTTATTGCAAGAGGTCAAGTTTGTCCTTATTATACCTTTTGATTAATCATTAAAGAATTGGAGCCTCGTTTCTTCGTGCCATAGTTGACCGGATTAATCATGATGCCCAGTTAGATTAATCTTGTGGATGTTAACTTCTATAATCACACTGCACGTGATCGTATGACTCAAAACAAGCAAGATTTTTTGGGGGTTTCGGCTATAGCTAGGGAAGGAATTTTAGGATCCTTTCACTCTGTTTAGTTATTTTATTTTTAAATTTCCCTTATCTAAAATGATTAAAAAATTCCGTAAAAGGGAGTAGATCTTCATGCTGATTCCAAGCTAGTTGCCTTTTATTAAACAAAAGATTATCGTTTAAATTTTGATAAATAAATCAATTTTTTGTTTCACTATAGTACTAATTAGGTATATTGAATATTTTTAGTTTAGTGTGTAATTATAGTGGGGTGGGGTGCCGGGTTAAACAAGATTCGCTAGCTGTAATAGCTTTAGATTTCACTTAGAACAAGAAAGTCATCGTGTTGAGTTGAACAAAATTTGTGAGCCCGAAGTTCTTCCATCCCACAAAACACGTTGTATCCTATTCGAAGAATATTTAAAATGTCTCGGATGGTGTTCCTTTTGTCTGCTCTACACCCTTACGAACCTCAAACTATTCATGGGTCTGTCCCTCTAATTCTCTTGGAAAACTTCAATGGTCCCTGATCCCTCACTTGCCTTCCTTTTTTTATCGTACAAGTAACATCTTGGAGTAGTGTGATGAATCATGAAACAAATCCTGCTAGCAGTTACTCTCTAATTTGGGAGGGCGAAACAGAGCAAGTGGTTCGTGCCCATTATTCAACTTTTGCATGTATTGCTTGATAAATGAGGAACTGAGGAAAATGGCACGGCTTGTCTTTTCAATTCACAAAAAGGGAAAGGGTAATCCACTGATATCGTCATAATCCACCCTCCCTAGTCCCTACCCAACAAACTAAGCAAAGTCTTTTATTCTTTTCTGATAACAATGTTATCTCTTATTATTTACTTGCTATTATACATAGGTTAACGACAAAGTTTGAATAAGATAATAACAACCATCGCGGAAAAATTGACGACAAAGAGGACTCATTGAGCTTATAAATGCGTGTTTTTGTCCTTTTCGATCTCATAAATGTTGCTTAACCGGCTGCTACATGATATAATGTTTGCCAAATTCTTTCGTGCTAACTGCTATGTCACTTCACATTTTGTCTCACAAGATTTGAACTTAAATTAACAAAAATCATACGTTGGATTAAAACATTATATTTTACTGTAATATTTTTTATTAGATTGAGATTAAACTTATAACCGTTTAGTGACATATTAGATATGGCCACCAATTTATTGTAAAATCAATGAACGGGTACATGTACCTCGATCCACTTAAAAAATCACCTGATCAGAATAAATCCAGGATTAATGATAAAAAAAAGTTATTTCATCGATATAATTTATTTTTGCTGATAAAAAAGTAAAATTCATCGATTGAGGGCCCACGAGGTGAGGTAAGGACAAGATTGTGTTGAAATGGATAATTACCGAGGGATTGAATACGATTTACAAGCCCAAAAGTACTACCCTCTCTTTTGTCTGGTTGTATGTTAAACATTGTTGATGTGATGAGTATCTGTTTGAGAACCTATAAATAGAAATAGAAAGGACGTACCCCGAATAAAAAAGAAAAGAAAACAGGAAAGAAAATGGAGTTAATACTCAGTACAATGCATTTGCCATTGCTAAATCATCGATGTTGACTTTGACATGCATCCTCCAATGGCCTACAGATGCACACACACCCTCTCTATCAGTATCAAGTACCCGGCTATCAGCACTAACTTTGTCTAGGCCCGGAAAAAAACCATTGCATGTCATTCTCATATCTTTCACAGATAAATTATATAGTATGGAATTAAACTTGAGCGATAGCATCGACATAATAATGTGGTATAAAAGTGATTGGTGAGACGGTGTATATCTTTTAGTGGACCTTTTTATATTTGTTTTTGACACAAGGTTGAAAGTTGGAAAAGTGATGTCTCCTGGGCCAAGAGCTAGCGTTTGTCTGTCAAGGCGTGTTTGGCTTATAACTTGTCAATCGTAATTTTGACAATAATTTTTCACCAACTTAAATAATAGTTTGAAATAATTAATTATACTTAAATACAATATATTAATTTAAATAAATGTATTATTTATGAGTGAAACACAATTCTTCATTTTAAGATGTGCACATTATAATCTAGATATATTATGTCATAACGTAATTCTGAAGGCTTTTAATTTTTGTTAAAAGCAAACTTGGATATCGACCCTCACTTTGACAAGCATATATTAATCCAGTACAAATAAAATTCCTTAAAGATCCTTTTGCAAAGCTTTTTCTTTCCGCGGTAAGAAAAGAGACATTTTTTATTGCAAATTATACAGACACTTTGCAAGCAGATTTGGTTTCAATTTTGCCCATGCCAGATTGATTTATATTCGATTGCTCGTCCTACTCTTCCCAATTCACATCTTTGAGGCAGGTGACTCATTACTCATAGGTTCATTATTTTTTTTCAGCATTTACTCAAATATGTGTCATTGAAGTAGAAAATATGTTAAGATATTTTCATATCATTGTTTTTAGTTTAGATTTTACAAGGGTTGTGTTTTGCCTAAAGAAATTTTAACATAAGTTTGGTTGTCAAATCCAAAGTTGTTTTTGATGGACAGTTCTTCATGAAGAATGAAAACGAAAAAAAAAAGGTTCAATTTTGATGTATTATGAATATAATATGTAATTTAATGGTGCACTGATACGTTGTTTAATAAACTTAATGATACACGAGATATCAGATTTATTAAATAATACAATAAAATGTTATTAGATGACACTATTTTAAAGGTTTTCTTAATTTATTTTGACAGGCATTAATCAAGTTGAATTCAGATTAAAAAAAATTAGAAAACTTACTTATATTTTCTATTCACACTTAAGTTAATTATGAAAGAATGGAATAACATGTAAAAACCACCAAATATTTTATGAATTAAAATATATTTTTCAATTTATTGAATGATGAATACATATTTAATTTTGTTAAGATTATAATGAGATATGCATAATTAATTTATATAGAATGGTGAAATCTCTTAATATTTATTTTATAACAATTACCAAAATATCAATTTATTTTATTTTGTTTTGAAATATTTGTATAAAAAGTAAGATGATAATTCTGGGTTTTAAATAGCACTTTATTTTTAATTTTCTATTTTCTATCTAAACCCTTTAAAATTAATAAATAAAAAATATAGTGATAATTTTGTATTTATTCATAAAAACAAACAAGAACAGAAAATGATTCTTAACCCAAACGTTTTTAATATTTCATGCATGTAGCGAGATACTTGTACAACATAAATATTGTTCCGAAACAGTCTAAGTTGAAATGAGTCTGAGAATCTGTGTTTGTTTAGGTTTCAAAATCCGGTTACACAAATCCCAATATTAATAAACTTTCTATTGAATTGGACGCTGCAATTTATTTTCGTTCTTGAGAAATTGAGTTTTAGACACTAAAATGCCCTAATAAGGTTTTGGCCACAATTGGTCGACTTCCTATACACAAGCAAGTCGCATCAATGGAGGCCTATTTCTCAAAGTTCATAACTCTTATGCTAGTCTTTGGAATATTCCAATTAAGCATCATTGACACCTAAAATGAAGTCTATTTAGGATGATAATGAAAGTTGATTCTTGCCCTGCATACTCATCTATGTTTCTTCATCCTATATAAGTTCACGTTTAGTCCAATCAAACAAGTATTTAATCCTTACTGTTACTTTATGAAAATATACACTAACTTGCCATTTCGGATCGCCTAGGGCCATCGGAGAGAAGCGCTATTCTAAGCAGGAATTGAATCCTACGTGTTGGAGGACCACGGCATTATCAAATATATAGGATTTGCTTGTTTAAAAATAAAATAAAAATTATATAATTCAAATGAATGTATAGATATATATATTTTAATTTAAAAATAAACTAACATATAATTATTGTACAAAATAAAGTTATCAAAGCCGAGACATTCAAACAAGTACACTTTAATTGGATGCGAGAAGATGCGAGTGTTGACGAAAACAATGGCGAAACAGAAGGGTACAGTGGTGCTGTGAGCGCAGGAGCTATATTTGCCATTGGCCATTATCTTGAAGTTTAGGGAAATATTTAATCAGAAATGGAAAGAATCTCTAGGTACACAAAGACCTATGCAATACCTATTAATTTTGCATATATTTCCATCATTTGAGTTGCCCCAAAGTTTGTGATGGTCGCCTGGTGAGTGATCAGAGTCTAGTCTATCCTACCCTTTTAGCTCAGCTTTGCAAGTATATTGCTATTGGGGTTCCAACATGTGGCCCGCATAGCGGTAACGTTTACACCACTAGCACTGCCATTTCTTTAAGCACGCAAGTAATTATGCCATTGACATGCTAAAGTTTCTTAAGATGCTAAAAGGTGGTCCTCCCAGTAATTGAAGTTTGAATTTAATTTATAAAAAATTATTTATTTATTTAAATAAAATCAATTTCAATTTTTAATTTTATTTCATTAACTTTTTAAATTTAAATTTCACTTATTAATTTATTTATTTTACATATTTTAAGTAAAAATATTTATAATTTAATATTTAAATATAAATTTTTATTTTAAAAATAAATTAAATTAATAAAAAACAATTATATATATGAATATATTTTAAAATCAAAAAATAAAACATTTGATTATAAAAATGATATTTTTAAAATAATATAATTATTTATTTAAAATATAACTCTCAAAATTACATGCGTGCGTATGTGAATTATTCACAAATTATTTAGATTAAATTTATAAATTTGAATAAATATTTAATGAATCAAATTTAAATAATTTATAAATAATTCAATTTAGTTAATTAAATTTATCCATAAAATTCATTAATTAAATTTAATAAAAATATTTATTTTCTCGTCATATTACTTAACATGATGAGATCCAAATATCCCTAAATAAGTTGCAAGTTAATGAATGGAGAGGGACTATGCACTTGTGGGTTTCACGTGGCAAAACTATCGACTTGTCTCACATTTATGTGTAAGCATACATAGCTTCACGGTCCATGGCTTTCTGCAGTTTAGAGGTAAAGGTATCTTCATCTGTTTTTATGTGTGTTGTGATTTAGTTAGAATTGATAATAAGGCCTGTTCGTCTGTTTCTATGTGGCTTTTAGGAGAGAGTTTGTTTTCTTCTCTGATAATTAACACCGTCACAACATTTTTTTCTCCATAAAATGTATCCTGAATCTTTAAAGATTATGATTTTCTGAAGAAAATATTAAAATATGTATTGTAATAATTTCTTCATTTATGATTTTTTAAAATTATATGCTAATTATATTTTTAAAATCATGTGTACAATTCGGTTTTAGTTTTATATATATATATATATATATATATATATATATATGGACGTACAATTTTATAAAGAAAAATGTATAATAAATATAAAAATAAATAAAACTAGTTATTTGATTTTCTTAACAATTTATACATATTTTAAAACACTTAAATTAAAAAAAAGTATTTGAAACAACAAATTACTCTATATCATCTTTTCTTTCACATTCTTTCCTTTAACTAGAAATAAACTTGAATAGCTTGAATAAGATTAAATTATTTTAAAAATAATTAGTACAAATATGTAACAGATTTTTTTTTTATATATGATTTTTATAAATTATATATAGTTTTATTTAAAAAATTATGAAAATATAAAATTTAAAAATTATTAATGATATTTTTTAATATAGATACAAAAATTCAGAGATAAAAAAATTGTAAATGATAATTTTTTTAAAAATAATATTAAAAAATTTAAAAAACTAAAAGTTACTAATAATTTTTTTAAAAAAAATAATTAAATATTCAAAAAATACTTAAAAAGTAATCAAACGTCATCAAGATTTTTAAAAAAAATCATATTTTTACAATTATGTCAAAATTTATATTTTCTGAATTTTAGAAAAAAAACTATACATAAAAAAAAGTTGTATATAACCAAATAGAAAAAATAAAATAAAAATAGAGGCAAAATGTATATATATTCCATTATTGAATATCTTTTTGTGCTTACCTGCAACTGATGCAACCCAGAAAAGCTGAAAGCTCCAGCTTGTAGTGCCAGCTGGGTTGTCAACTTGTCACAATAGCTTCAGCCTTCAGGTGTGATTTCTTTTTATGAAATTTTAGAGTAACTAGGAGCACATTTGTGGAATATTGGAAATTATAAAAAAATTGTTTTCATTTGATTTTATGACAGCTACGAAAACATGACTTGATGATCTGACGTTACCTTACTGCATGAATCATGAATGGAAACTTTTTGGAGTAATTTAAAATTAATAGTTATTTAAAAAAAATATTTGACAGATACTTTGAATTTTTTTATTATAATAAAATAAAATAAAATAAAAATTACATAAATATTTTATAATAAAAAATTATAAAAATATTTTATTTAACATTTAAAAGAAGTCAATTTAAATTAATTTCTTTTAAAATTAAAAATCAATTTTAATTTGTTGGGTTTCGCATCATATTTGTATTTATAAAAGTTAATTTTAATTAATTGTTTTTACTTTTTTTTATATGTGAAAATTAATTTAAATCGATTTTAGTGTAGAGAAAAATACAACTTAAATCAACTTTAGCGCAGAAAATAAGTCAACTTGAATTGATTTCAGTGTAGATAAAAAGTCAATTTGAATCGACTTCAGTGTAGAGGAAAAGTCAACTTAAATCGACTTTGATGGATCAATTTGCATCCGCCATAATTATCTTGGAAGGAAAAAACATCTTTGAGAAAAATCAACAGAAAGAAAGTAAGAGAAAAAAAAATACAATACAACTATAACTATAATAGAGATGAATAATAATTTAAATTGACTTAATTTTATTGATCATATTATAAGTAAACTGTTGTGTAAATGTTTAAAAATTTTATTTTTTTATCTGAATTTTTTAATTTAATCTATCATTAAATATTTAGTTGTCTAATTAAAATAAATGTTACATATATTATATACATGTTTGTTACATATTTAATCAAGAATGGGTTATAGAACTATTAGTGTATTTTATATTAGGATTTTTACTATTTATTACAATAAATTAAACAATTATAGTTTTAGGCAAATAAAATTTAAACTATAACTTAGTAAATTACAATAAATTTAAATTTAGCAAGTGTTAATTATATTTCAAAAGTTTTAATTGTTGATTCGTATTATAATAATTTGTTTATTTATTTCAATGGAATTTATACATTTAGATAATGTTAATTAAATCCACTTTTCATGTCAAATACTGATGTTATTACTTGGCTACATTCAACCACCAGATTACATTGCCTATATGTTGATTGAAGTTGAACCTTTCCCTTCACCAAAGTTTATTCAAGTCAACTTCTACACTGAAGTCGATTCAAGTCGACTTTTCCTTTGCACTAAAGTTAATTAAAGTCGACTTTCTTTTTACACAGAAGTCAAATCAAATCGACTTTTTCTCTACATTGAATTCGATTCAAGTCAACTTATTTTGTACACTGAAGTCAATTTCAGTCAACTTTCAAAAAAAAAAAAAAACCACGGTCAATTAGAATTAACTTCTTAGAAATTAATATTGCGTAATGCACAACAAACTGCAATCAATTCAAATCGTTTTCTATTTTCAAAAGAAATCAATTTAAATTATCTTCTTTTAAATGATAAACAGAAAATTTGTGTAATTTTTTTTAGTACAGTACATTTATATAATTTTTATTTTATTTTATTTTATCATGGTAAAAAAGTCTACTTCTAGCTTTTTTATTCAATTTTTTTTAAAAAAACTAATTATTTTTTTGCTAGATCAACATTATAATCATCATTGTATGTCTGATACATTAATTTTAATAATATTTAATAATTTATTGTCCCATTGTAACCGATATAGGTGCAAAACTTGACATGTGTGAGTCTCACAGCATTATTGGACAGCCAGTGTCGATAGCGTAATCATTGGTCAAATGACATTAGCAATGTTGAAGATGCAGTGATGATAATATTGTAGAGATTGACATGTGTCGACTCTCGCAATAGTATCAGGTAGTCAATGCCAATAGTGTAGTTGTTGGTCAAATGATGTTAGCACTATTGGAGGTAGAGTGACAATATTATTTGTTCTCTAACATGTGTATGACTTAGGATAAATTTATGACATGTGGATTTAATTTGTTGATGCAGGATGAATGATTTTATGATTATCGTATATTGGAATGGTTAAATATTTTCAAGTAATGAGAGTGTTACAATTGAATGAAATAATAAAATGATTAAGATAAAGCATGGAATAAGTTTTGAGACATTGAAAAGGAAAGATACACAGAAAATTGAAATTGTCTACTAATGAGGTTATATCTAGATTGATTTCATGATTTTTAATAGACCCAATTGGTAGACAATACATAATTATGGATATATGTGATGATGAAAATATTAATCGCAGGTTGAATGCTTTTTTACAACAAAACAAGAGAAGTGCAATTGAACTATATGTAGATATTGCATCTTGTGAGACTTATTGTATTCAGTCATAAGGTAGGACTTACACTTATTAATTTCACATGATAATATTTGTGAGGACGATGAAATTGGATTTGGATCAGGTATAGTAATGTATTTGGTTTGATGATACTTTATATTTAATTTCATTGTAATTATGTTATTAATCTAACAATAAATTTTATGGTGACGTAGAAAATGAATAAGATGATGAGGATATTGATGACAATGAAAATGAATGGAAAGTTCCAACAGATTAGTTCATCTGATACTGTTATAAAAGGTGATTTAAATTTTACGTTGAATATAACTGACAATGCAGAACTAACAATGTAGAACAAAGAGGTATTATATATTTTACAAATAATTTTTAACTTTCTCGAATATAGTAAAATAACTCAATTATAAATTTGATATACAGGCATAATTGAAAATCCTTTATGAAATTCAAGTCCACATCATACTTATATTAATTGGGAACATGCTGATAAAGAAATGGAGAATTCAAATGTTGAAGTTAATGAAACATGGAGGGAAGGTAATGAATTATATGTTGGGCAAGTGTTTGATTTTAAAGATGTTTAAAAATGCTATTAAATATTTTGCAATGAAAATACATCAAAGTTATTTTGTGGTGAAATCTAAACCAATAATGTTGCATGTGAAGTGTCCAAATCATACAAGCCCTTGGAGAGTTATAGCAATATTAGGCAAAAAATTCAACACATAAAAAATCATAAGATATGGTGGAAAACATACATGTGTCAATCCAATGATGTCTCTAGACCACAAGAAATTAGATTCAAACTTCATTTCCACTTGTATACTTGATAAGTTTCACTGAACTAATTACTCTTTATTGGTTGAAGAAAACACATTTTATTTAAGTCATATAATAGATTATGCTATTGTTAATTGTTGGTATGGTAAAAGAACAACCATCAGTGCCAATCACATTAATTCAAGAAAGAATAAATGGTCAATTTGGTTATCAAGTTTTTTTACAAGAAAGCATGAAAGGCGAAACTAAAAGCTATTGTCAAGATATTTGATAATTGTGATGAATTATATGCTACATTGCCAAGATGGTTTGAGCACATGCAATTACATGCTTCTGGATCAATTTATAAAATTGAAACCAATGATTATGTAAGGGTCACCATGTTGATAACAGATATATAATCTTTCATTGGTTATTTTGGTCATTCAGCAATACATAAGTGCTTTTAATTTTTACAAATCTAAAATACAGATAGATAGTACATTCTTGTACGGTAAGTACTAACAAACTTTACTGGTTGCTACCGCTCAAGATGGAAATAATTATGTGTTTCCAATTGCATTTGCAATTGTGGAAGGTGAGACATTCTTAGCATGAGAATGGTTCTTGGGTCTTATTCACCTTCATGTCACAGATAAGCCTGATATTTGTTTGATTTTTGATAAACATCAAAGTATAAAAGGTGCAGTTTCGAATCCACATATTAGGTGTTAGCCTCCAAACGCATATCATATTTACTGCATTCGTCACATCACAAACAAATTTAATCAGCGATTCAAAAATCTAATTTTGAAGAAAGAACTGATTAAATTAGGTACGGTTGTTGTTAATTTTATTTACATACTTGTCATTGTTATTGTATAAGTTTATATCTGTATATACGAAAAGTTGTATGATATTATGATATTTCTTTGATTCATTAAGCAATGACAAGTATTGCACTGTGACTTTACTACTAAAGTGATATGCTAGCATAAATACTCCAATAAGCCTCATTGTAACGTCCTAAATTTTTGTAATAATATTTTAATATATTAATATAAGTGTATATATGAATTTTCATGTGTTTGATATATATATATATATATATATGTGTGTGTGTGTGTGTGTGTGTGTGTGTGTGATGATGTGGACTTGTATGAAAGTGTGAATACGAGTATAAACATATGTGTTAGTTTGTGGTTGAACTGAGATTGTTAAACATGACTAGACTGGATAGAAAAGAGACTAAGTGTGGGAGTTGCAGGGTGTTCTCGTTGTAGCGAGAAGACCCTAGGTGAAAAGCATGAAATTGTGTTGTTCTTGCTGTAGCGAGAAGGCACTGGGAAAGTAAGGATGAACTGTTACGTTCTTGTTGTAACGAGAATTCCCTCGCTGCAGCGAGAGGACGACAATGAATGGTACATTTAAGGGTGTAGTCTCGCTGTAACGAGATAGTCTCATTGTAATGAGATTCTGCAGAAACTAAAGTACAATTTCCTCTGATATTTTTGCTGTAGAGAAAGTGTCATGACCAGAGGGATATTTGAAGGGTCTAGGGTTCGGGAAACGCATTCACACTCTTCTCTCTTTATTTTCCTTTCGATTCCCTCGACTCAAAACCTATTCTTACCGATTAAATTGGTCCAAAGCTATTTAGGAGTAAGATTGAAGGTTGAAAATGAGTTTAGGGCATTTGGAGATAAGTTTTGATGATTATAGTTTCAATTTCTTGTCCTCATTCTCTGTTTCTCGGGTTTTCTTGGTTCTCATGAGATTCTTCCATGTATTTAGGATGAAATTCATGTGGAGATCACTTTACTTGTTGATTTCATATTTGGGTTGAGGTAAGGAGGACTCTACCCTATCGCTTGTGTCCTTAAATATGTTATTTTGCTATGGATGGTATGTAATGTGAGTGTTTTAATTGAATTGATTGATTGTAGTGAGATTGTGTAGAGTATACTACAATGGATATTGAATTGTGTGTATGATAGATATGGATTGTGTTGGAAATGTTGTGTGTATGAAATGTGAAGAGAGTGAATATGGGCATATATGCCGTGTGTGAACATGAATACTTTATGTAATTAAAAAATGTGGCTGAAATGTGTGTAAATGACATGTTGAATACGATTGTGAATATGTTGGAAGCTATGAATGGTTTAACGATACACTAGGGTGTAGAAGATGGAAGCGATATAAATACCTTGGAGAAGAGAGGATGGTGGTAACACCAATAGTGAGCGTGGGTGCACCATAGGCCACATACTCTTCTCTTGACTCGGTCTCTGACTAACACCTTTATTGAGGGGCTCGTGACCGCACATGTTATATCCGTGAGGAGGGAGCTAACTGACGACTATCCATTGTGTGAAACTATGATCACAGTGCCATAGTGAGCGTGGCTACGTGCGACGTATGTGTAAAATATTGTTGGTGCAGTGAGTACATTATTTTGTGAATTGAAAAGGAATGTTTGAAAAGTGTCGTTTGCAATTGATTACACTTGAGTAGAATATATTAGAAATCCTGTAGAGCGTGCAAGATGAAGCTTTATGTTTGTGTGTGTTGGATAGTGTAGAGTACGCACCCTTATATTTATTTTTCAAATGACCAAGACGATCAGCACCAAGCTTAGTGAATGGATGGATGATACTACTATAGGACTTAGATTATTTATTTTCAAATACGACGTAATTGAATTGGTCTTGTAACAGTCATTGATATGAACTTGTAATTCCTTATTATTTTGAAATACTTGGACGAAATTATGTGTTAGAAAATTATATTTAAATGAAAATTTTATTGTTCCTATTTTGTGAAATTTAATATTTTGAAATTAAATTTAAGGTGTTACACTCATAATATACGCTCTAACAAATCTCGTTCTAATTATGCATCGCAACGTGACTAAAATGTTGGTCTAACAAATTGAGCTTCAAGCTACTCCCAAAAAATGCTTTTGGTGGTGGTCTAACACCTAGACTATCATCAATTATCTGAGACTAATTACCTTCAGTAGCTATAAATACTAGAAGTCCATCAACCCAAAGACTTATCTGGATGACTATATCCTCAAGTACTATGGTACACTTTCTTGGAGGCATATGAAATATATGATTCTCAAGCCTTTATCTTTCAACCAATGCAATGATCAAATGCCTATTCAATAGAAATTTGCAAAGCTGGGCAACTTCAGCAAAGCCAGCCAACTCCAAATGAGGTTGAATCTCTAGTAGAACACTCTCTAGGCCAGCTGGTATAAATTGACACTTCCTTACCTTCAACATGAGATGTTCTCGACTATCCCAAATATATTCACAGACATGTATACTTTAGAAACGCAACAAAGATAGATCCTCTGACCCTGAATTAATCATCATACCTTCATATGAAGATGAAGTCATTTAAAAAATATAAAATATTAATCAATATTATTATATAATTCTAAACACATGCTCAAATTAAAATATTAAATCAGTAACATTGTTAAACTACTATTAGTGTGATTACTAATTTGTTTTAACCACTTAACGGGTGATTTAATGTATATAATTATTTTTACATATATTAACTATTTTTACATTCTAGTTATAACGTAATTTTAATTTTTATCTTACAAGTTTTTTATTAACTTATTTTGAATTTTCTTATTAACTTTGTTCTCTTTTATAATATATTTGATTGATTATATATTCAAGGTTAAATTTTTAGCATTTATAATATCGTATAAATTATCAACCATATTTTATATTAATGTTAAATTTTTATATTGATGTCAAAGAAAATTTAACACACTCTAACCTAATGAATAAAAGTTACATACATACCATTTTACAAATTTTAATATATCACATTTATATTTTTTATTACGTAATTATTTAAATTTTTATAAAATATTTTCTATTTATTCTATTTTAGTCTACAAAATATTATGAAACATAATATAATTATATTGTTGCTTTATTAAATTTTAATATTTTTAAGTTAATAGATTTATTCCACTGTACTAATTCATATTAGGAGATTAACTCTACTTAATATTTTTACCTATTTTATTAAATAATTTAACTATATATTAATTTCACAATACTACTATCTGATTATTTTAATTTACTTACATTAAACTATTTTTTATTTATATTAATTAAGCTCTTAATATCATTTTAAAAATAATTAATTTTATGATTTGTCTTATTTGAGCATTCAAAATTTTAACTTATTGCAAAATTTTATTTAGAAACTTAATAAATTTTGTTTAATTATATTCCAATTATTAAAGATTATTTAATTTTTTTAATTTATTATTCTAATTAATGATTACTAACATTTTAATTTACAATATTTTTTATTAATAAGAAAATTTTTTCTTAAATGTAATTTATTTTTTTAGCCAATAATCATATCTACTTATGAATTTTAAACCTAATATATTATTTCTACAATTATACATATACATCATTTTTTACTGTCATTAATATTTTTTTAACATTTTTTACTCATCTAAGTATACTAGCAAATGAATTAAGTAATTGAAGATAAAAAATTATTTCTCCTGAACGTCCTAACCCAGCACATGGCACAGAACCGACAAGCATATATACATAAACATTCAATTATAATTTTTTGTTAAAATTATAAAATAAATTAAATAAACATTCAAAATAATTCTACAAAAAAATAAAAAAATAAATGCAAGATCTATTCAACAATAACCTTGAATGCCGGCAATATTTTACTTCTAATTCACTACCACCATTACACAAATTCAGATACAACAGTGTAAATTATTATTTACACAAATATACAAAATATCAATTATTTTTCGAATAAATTTTTACATTTTAATTTTTCAGACAGTAATACAACACATATATAATTTTTTTTAGGACAAATATTTTTAGAATCACTTCACACTTTTCACCTCCATGATGTTAATGGAGAAAAAACGGGTCAGGAAGACAAAGAAGAAGCTGCTTGCGACGCCTATTAATAGACGATGTGGCACGAGGTCGTACACGTGTAAAAAATAAACCTAATTACTATAGCATATGTCAAGCAACCAGGATTGTTTCTCAAAGGATCACACAAACGAATTAATCTATTTGGAGAGTATGTAGGACGGGGGGTGATATAGAGTCAATAAAACAGAGTTAAAATTGAAAGGATTAAATCAATTGGAAAAACACCTAATTCAAGAATCAAGAAAGAATAAGCAAACATTCAATCATGAAATTTCAAAATACATATTATTCAAATTCGGTAGTTAAAGACTAGATTCAAATGAGACTTCAAATTAAATCAAGTGATCACACGAAAACCTTCATGCATTTGATTAACACAAATTCAATTAAACTTAGAAACCTCAAAAAATCTAATCGAACATGTTAACTTTCTGAACCACTAAATTAACCTTAATTTTTGAAAATTAATTCATGCACTTTAATCGAAACAAAATAATGAATTGAATTACATTTTAAAAATAAATCGAACGAAAACCTCCAGTTCATGATATTAATCAGAATGGAGAGAAACAAGAAATCAAGAAACCCAAATTCAAATATAAAATCTACAAACCGATTCTCATGAATGTTGCATTCCGTTGATCCTTGAACTAGAGAAACAAAACTACTCCTCCATGGATGGAAGCTCACAGAAAATAAAAATCTCTAAAAAAATGAGTCCAAAAAAAATGTCTTCAAAAAGAAAAACTCCCCATCTTTTATTCAAATTTGACTTTTCAAAAATCCAGCAATAAATCGAAACTTTCTCCTTCAAATTCGCCCAAGAAACATGTCTTTTATGATTTGTAATTGATATGCCCTTCAAGCCACGAATGTTTGCTTTCAAATGCCACTGGAATGAGTCAAATTGGACGTCTGTAGGCCGAGATATGACCCAAACACTGTACTAAGGTCCAAAATCCGCGAATTGTGATTTTTAGTCCAATTCTATTTTTAGATGCTATGATTAAGCCTTTAAATCTCTATTAGTTTTGTAGGCCCATCTCTTAACTTTCAAATGCAATTGGAATCATTTAAATCCGATAACTATAGCTCGAGATATTACCTACATAATAAGCAAAGGTCAAAAGACTCTAAAATCCAAAAATTAACAAAGTTTAACAATTAAGCCCAATAATATAAAACTCAGCCAAAACAATACAATTAAGTACAAATCACAACTAATTAGGCCTATTACAAAACTATCATAAGTGTATATGTGAACACTAAAATTTTGATTTAAAAATTTTGATTTAAAAAAAAATCTGAATTTTAATATTACAAAAGAAGAATGGAATCAAAAAGTTTTAAAGAAAAAACAAAAATTTGTCTTAATAAAATAGAAAAATTTCAGAATTAATTTTTAAAAGTAAAAATAGAATATGAGAAATAATCAAACTCTTGAACTAATGTTACTTGATACATAAAAAAGGAAAAATTCAGAATTTTGGGCCTTTTGTGACAACCCTAACAATAAAAGGAAAAAATAACCATGGAGCAAGGGGGGACATCAAAGGAGGCTAAAATTTTTTTGAGAGGAGGCATTCAAAAACTTAGAGAGAAAAAGAGAAAATATAGAGAAAGGAAGGTTAGTGGAAAGGAGGAAGAACAAGAGGCAAACAAAAATTTTCAAGAACATCAAGTAAGTTTCATCTTACATCTTATACATTTTTCTTCTTCATACATATTTATATTTTGAATAAACATTTCCTATATCAAATCAATCCCAAATGACAAAAAAAAAAAAAGTTTCAAACCACCACTTCAAACACCCATGTCTCACCACTTCCCCACCTATTCTTCCATCTATCATCATCCACAAACACAAAACTCACCATAAAAAACTCTTTCCCTACCTTATCTCATTCCTCTTCCTTTTGCTTTCAATAACCTTCACCACTCAAAACCATGGCCTCCATTAACCTCACCTCCACCCTTTCATAACTTTTTTTGTTTTTCTTGGAGAAAAACACACCCCTAACCCTAAAGTCCTTCCCTTTCAAATCTGAAAATTTAAAATTTGGGACCATTTTATCCTTTTTTTTTATTGTTTTTTTGTCTGAATTTTTTATTTATTTTATTTTTATCATTATTTAGTTCAACATATAATTTATTGTTTTAGTTTTATTTATTTATTCATCATCATTATTATTTGTTATTATGATAATTATTAATTTATTTAATGAATGAGTTCTTATTATTTATTATTTATTATTTTTATGTTAACCTTGTTTAAATTATTTTATTTATTTAAAATCTCTTGATACCGTTTACTTTACAATATCATATTTGAGTTGATTTTTTTACCTCATTTTAACATTAATAATAAATTATTTCCTTTTTTATATTTCATTATTTATATCTTACTTTTTAGGATTGTTATCTTTTATTTTATTTATTGTATATTTGTATCATATTAATGCGATTTAATTTTATATTTATGATTACTTTATCTTATATTGTGAATACTAAATTACTTATTTTTTTGTATAATTAATTAATAAATAATAATATAATTGTATCAATTTATAATACTAACGTATAGCTTCTCTATCGTCATGTATTATAAATTGATAAAGTTTATGTGTACCTATGTTACCAAGACTTTATGCAATATTAATTTATCACATATTGTCATTAATTAATTAGTTAATCACTTTAATAATAATGCAAGATGTATTTCTCTTCTAAACACTAACTTACAAATCAATCAACTAATTTAAATCTAAATTGTTTTATTAAGAAATAATTTATAATGCTAATGTGTAGCAACTCTACCTTTATGCGTTATAAATTGTCAAAATCTATGTGTACCAACGTTACCTTAAGTTTTATATAATATAAATCTATCAAATAAAATTTTTAATATTTTTTATTAAATGAGTATCTTCTTTAATCAATTCAAATAAAATTATTTTTTTATTAAAATATAATTAATTTCATATTTTAAATTTTCTTAAGTCATATTTCAAATTTTGATAAATTAAATTACTATAATTTCTTCATTTTATAAATTTTTATAATATCGATGTGTAATTTACATTGCCTTCGATAGTCTAATAAATTATAAGAGGTTTATGTATAGCTTACGCTATCTTAAATTTCTTTCAATATTAATCATAATCAAAATTAAAATTTAAATACTCCATTTACGAATAAAATATTTCTTAACGATTTGCAGTATAGTTGTGTGATCTTCCTTCACTTTCTGTATTGTTTTCTCGTAGGGTACATGTATAACTGCATTATCTTGTATCCTAAACATTATAATTTTATGAAAATGATTTTAATTTTAAAATAAATTTTTCTTTTACTAAACTTAATTATAATCAACTATTTTCGTAATTTTTAAATAGAACTACGTGGCTTTGAGTTCCCCATTGCACCCGGAGATACATCGGAGCGGGAACCGAACCCGTCAAGTCAAAATAATTTTTAAAATAATCCAAATAATATTTCAATAAATAATATTTCTTCTTCTAAAATAAAATAATTAATATTTAGGGGTTAAATAAATATATATTTTTTTAAATTAGAATGAATTTGCACAATTAATTTTAGGTAACCGTTTTTAAACGGACGTTGTAGGGTGCTAATACCTTCCCTACACGTAAATGACTCCCGAACTCATTTTTGGTTTCAAAGATCATATTATATTTAAGTTTTTCCAAGGTTTTTCTTAAAATAAACTTTGGTGGCGACTCCTCTGATATATTTGAAAACGTTTTTCGCCGTACCGTTGCAACCGCCCGGTTGCGACAGATGGCGACTCCACTGGGGACAATTTTTAGAGAGTCAAGCCTTTGATAATTGATTGTACAAATTTGTATTATTTTGTTTCTATTTGTTTAATCCCTTTCTTTTTCTTTATTATTTGAATTAATTGTATTATGTTTCTTTTATTCGTGTATTTATTTCGTGCATGTATTTTCTTAACCTTGTTGTATATATTTTTCTTAATATTATTGTTAACCCTAAGATAGATGACCATTGATAATTTTTTGTGATATTCTCGTGTTGTTTAATTTTGCAGCTTTTATTTTTTGATTGAATTGATAAGGTTTGTATGCTCTCTCACACACTACCACTTACACATTCATCACACACCTTGAGTAGGGCCCTATACCCGGGTTTGAGTATGCTTAGGATTAGAGGGGTTATGTAGCGGTGTCATTTTGGATGCACGTCCTATTTGGCTATCGTGAAAACCCTAGCTAGAGTTTGACCTTTTCTTGATGTCCCGCATCTAGTAGACTCCTTACTGTTGTGGTCAACATCAAGGATTGGATCTTAGCTCTAGTGACCTTTTAGGATTACAAGTCACCTTTTGTGAATTTTTACACGTAAGAGAAACTTGTAGATCTTTAAGTTAGACCCTTTAGATGACTTGAAATAGGACACAAAATGGGGGTATTCTTTCCTTATTTACTCTTTTAGAAGTCATGTGAATTATTAGCATCTTAAAGTTCTAAATAAAAAAGATATTTTATTACATTTTGGATAATATAAAGGCTAGTGATTCACATGATTCTCTCATTTAATTTTTCTTACATCATCATCATTTAATATATCATTGCATATCATTTATTTGAATATCATGCTTATTGTCATCCTTATGACACTTGTAATAAATTTTTGAAATATGGTTAAGGATGACAATTGCATAATTTCTTGCATCATTGCATTGTCATATGAAGTATTACCCTTTTAAGTATCAATCTAAATTTATCAAAAAGTAAAATAAATAAATAAATAAATTCAAGGGGAATTTAAAAAGGAAATTATTCATATTGTTCTTGCATACATTATCACATATTTGTTTCATTGATATAAGTGCCTTGTGAGTTATTGGTTCATTTAGAATTAACATTAATCCTTATTACTACTAAGACCTTGTGTCAATGAAACGGATAAAAGATTTTTCATCTTTTTATTTTTTTATTTTTTTGTATTTGTATGTTGAGGATCACAAAGTTTTTGAATATCTAAGAAAAATGAAAATTAATGTGGGATCAAGTAGCAATGAGATGATATCACTTGAATTTTGAAAATTTTATATTTTGGTGATGATCCCACATTAATTC
The DNA here is from genome assembly GCA_024086825.1 of Abrus pulchellus subsp. cantoniensis. Classification (NCBI taxonomy): domain Eukaryota; kingdom Viridiplantae; phylum Streptophyta; class Magnoliopsida; order Fabales; family Fabaceae; genus Abrus; species Abrus pulchellus. The sequence continues at coordinate 32,588,717 of CM044049.1, forward strand.
TTGTTTAAAAGAAAAACTTAAAGATGTTCAACAACTGTGATGATTCTTTAAGTTTTATATTTTCTCTTTAAACATGTTCTTCATTGTGTTAACTTCTTTTTGACTGCATCATTTTTTTTATTACATCACTCACAAAAAAATTAAACAAATATAACGGGGAAATATTTTCTAAAGCATCCTTATAAAACTCGCGCTCAAACAAGGATCATGGATGAGTTAGAGGACCTTAATGAAGAACTGAGGAACGATGTCGATCAGCTGAAAGAACAGATGACACAGATCTTAGAGACACTGAAGTCTTTAGAGAGAAGAGCCACAGAGGGGACCCCTACTCAAGCACCTCCAGCACAACCCACTCCTACCTATCCACCAGGTTTCACCCCTACACAAGGATCATCCCAAATTTTAGTAAGAAAAGTTGCAGATACCAACTTTGTCTGCTGAACACAGAAGTTAGCAATTGGGAGATCATCGAGTTACCTGTGATTTTTAATAGCTATTCAAAGTAATCCTTGAAGTTAATCCTATTGTTTTGTTCCAAAGCTTTAGGATATCATTACTTTTTGAAAATGCTGATATATGATTTCTTTTTGTAATTTGAAATATCAGTTTGTTTTGTAAATTGGGACACATGTTTCCTTTTAAGTATATTTAAATGAAATGCAATTTGAATTCTCAGTAATCTTTCGTGTCTTTTTCTTTATCAGTTGAATCTTGTCGTTTATTTTCTTTTTGTCTCAACTCTCGCACAATGCAGATTCGAAAGTGGCATGTCTGAAAGTAACAGTGCTAATATCTCATCCACTAATTTTGATTGTCCCATTAATCAACCTGTCAAAGATGATAGTGATGTTGATTTACCCTCAGAATTTCTAAGATTGGTCGATTAAGAAGTGAAAGAGATCCAACATCATGATGAACTCACTGAGACAATTAATTTAGGGACTGAAGATGATAAGAGAGAAATCAAAATAGGCACCCTCATAAAAAAACAAGATCGCGACAAGTTGATTAAACTCTTGCATGATTATAATGACGTCTTTGCATGGTTTTATCAAGATATGCCAGGTCTAGATGTTGACATAGTCGAGCATAAATTGCCACTAAAACCAGAGTGTTTCCCAATTAAGCAGAAATTAAGGAGAATGAAGCCTGAGGTGTCATTGAAGATTAGGGAGGAGGTCAAGAAGCAATTTGATGCAGGTTTTCTTGCTGTTGCCAAATACCCTCAATGGGTTGCTAACATTGTGCTAGTTCCCAAGAAAGATGGAAAGGTTCAGATGTGCGTTGACTATCGGGATCTAAATAGAGCCAGCCCTAAAGATGATTTTCCATTGCCTCACATTGATATGCTAGTAGATAATACAGCTCAATATTTATTTTTCTCTTTTATGGATGGTTACTCGGGTTATAATCAGATCAAAATGGCTGAAGAGGATATGGAGAAAACCACATTCATTACACCTTGGGCACCTTTTGCTACAAGGTCATGCCTTTCTGTTTAAAAAATGCTGAGGCAACATATCAAAGGGCGATGGTGACGTTATTTCATGATATGATGCACAAAGAGGTTGAAGTCTATGTGGATGATATGATTGCCAAATCAAGGACCGAAGAAGACCATGTTGGGAATTTACACAAGTTGTTTGAGCTGTTGAGGAAATTCAAATTACGCTTGAACCCTGCCAAATGTACCTTTGGGGTGAAATCAGGCAAATTGTTGGGATTCATAGTAAGTCAAAAGGGAATAGAGGTTGATCCTGACAAGACAAAAGCAATCATGGAAATGCCGCCTCCTCGCACTGAAAAGGAGATTTGCGAATTTTTGGGGAGACTGAATTATATTGCTCGATTCATATGCCAACTAACTGCCACTTGTGAACCAATTTTTAAGTTGCTACGGAAAAATCAGCCGATGGAATGGAATGAAGATTGTTAAGAAGCTTTTGAGAAGATAAAGCAGTATTTACAAAATCCCCCGATACTAGTGCCGCCAGTGTCAGGGAGGCCGCTCATTATATATTTGACAGTGTTAGAAGGATCCATGGGATGTGTTTTAGCTCAACATGATGAATCGGGTCGGAAAGAGCATGCCATTTATTACTTGAGCAAAAAATTCACTGTTGTGCCTTGGCTTGGGCAGGTCGTAGATTGAGGCAATATATGTTGAGTCACACGACTTGGTTGGTGTAAAAAATGGACCCAATCAAATACATCTTTGAGAAACCAACCCTTACTGGAAGGATTGCTCGTTGGCAAGTCCTATTGTTAGAATATGATATTTTGTATGTTACTCAAAAGGCAATCAAAGGCAGTGCTCTCGCAGATTTCATAGCTCATCAACCGGTGAATGATTATCTGTCAATATAGTACGAATTTCCTGATGAAAATATAATGGCGCTGTTTAATGAGAAAGAATCTTCAGCAAAAGACGAATGGGTCATGATGTTTGATGGTGCTTCTAATGCACTTGGACACGGGATTGGTGCTATACTGATTTCCCCAGAGAGGCAATATATCCCCGTCATGGCTAGATTATTATTTGATTGTAGAATAATGTAGCTGAATATGAAGCATGTGCTATGGGAATTCAAGCAGCTATAGAGTCAAAGATTAAAATTCTCGAGGTATATGGTGACTCAGCTTTGGTTATTCACCAGCTGAAAGGTGAATGAGAAACCCGAGATGCCAAATTGATCCCTTATCAAGCCTATATTAGGGAATTGGTGGAGTATTTTGACAAAATTACTTTTCAGCATATTCCTCGTGAGGAGAATCAATTAGTCGATGCTTGAGCCACTTTGTCATCAATGTTTATAGTGAGTCAAAAGGAAGACATGCCATTCATAAAGATGCAACAGCTTGATAATCCTGCCTATTGTCAAATGGTTGAAGAAGAATCTGATGGTAAACCTTGGTATAATGACATTAAAAATTTTCTCAAACACCAAGAATATCCATTAAATACTGCTCAAAATGACAAAAGGACGTTGAGGAGGTTAGCAATGAGTTTCTTTCTAAACAGAGATGTGCTCTACAAAAAGAATCATGATATGGTTCTGCTTAGATGTGTGGATGCTTCAGAGGCACAAAAGATCATGGAAGAGATTCATGAGGGCTCATTCGGGACTCATGCCAATGGACATGCTATGGCAAAGAAGATTCTACGAGCGGAATATTACTAGTTGACAACGGAGGCTGATTGCTTTCGTTATGTAAAGTCATGTCATAAATGTCAGACATATGCTGACAATATTAATGTTCCTCCAACAAATTTGAATATCTTATCATTGCCCTGGCCTTTTTCAATATGCGGAATTGATGTAATTAGACCCATTGAGCCTAAAGCCTCTAATGGTCACCGCTTCATTTTAGTTGCTATTGACTATTTCACAAAATGGGTTGAGGCTGCCTCGTATGCTAGTGTGACCCGAAATGTGGTGGTGAGATTCATTAAAAAGGATTTGATCTGTCGGTATGGCCTCCCAAGCAAGTTGATAACAGACAATGGCACTAATTTGAATAACAAAATGATGAAAGAATTGTGTGACAACTTCAAGATTCGACATCATAATTCCTTTCCCTATTGCCCAAAGATGAATGGAGCAGTTGAAGCAGCCAATAAAAATATTAAAAAGATCATCCAAAAGATGGTAGTGACATACAGGGATTGGCATGAAATGCTGCCATTTGCCTTGCATGGATATTGAACTTCAGTTCGTACTTCAACCGAGGCAACTTCATACTCTTTAGTATATGGAATGGAAGCAGTACCTCCTATTGAAGTCAAAATTCCCTCTTTAAAGGTAATAATGGAGACCAAATTGGAAGAAGCAGAATGGGTGCAATCTCGTTTTGATCAATTGAATCTCATTGAAGGAAAACGGTTGAATGCGTTATGTCACGGTCAACTATACCAGAGAAGGATGAAGAAGGCTTTTGATAAAAAGGTTCGCCTGAGAGAATTCAGTGAGGGAGATATGGTACTTAAAAAGATTTTGCCAACACGTAAAGATTATCATGGCAAGTGGTCCCCGAATTATGAAGGACAATATGTGGTGAAAAAGGCTTTCTCAGGAGGGGCTCTAATCCTCACAAACATGGATGGACAAGATCTTCCAAACCCCATCAATTCTGATGCTGTAAAAAAATACTATGCTTAAAATAATAATAATAATAATAATAATAATAATAATAATAATAATAATAATAAAATAAAAAAGAAGAAAAAAAAAGAAAAAAAGAAAGAAAAGAAGAAAACAGCTAGTTAGGTTGAAAACCCGAAAGGGCGACCTAGGCAAAAGTTAGAGCGACCTGGTGAGCTGAAAACTTGAAAGAGCGGCTCAGGCAAAAGTTAAGGTCAAATAAATACTACACTGAACTGAAAACCCAAAAGGGCGGTTTAGAGGGGCACTAACTTCAGTCGCAAGAAAGGGCTTCAAATCAAGAAATAAGATCAATTGGGATACTAAACTGGGGCAATTTTGAGAGGTTAAAGTTGAGTCAAACGGAAGATGGATTCAAAATACCCTACTGGGGCAATTTTATTTTGGCAGTTTTGTTAATGGATGATCAATTTACATGAGATATTAGCACTGTTCATCTGGAAGACGTCACTTAATCGGCATAATACTTTACTATTTTCATAGTCATTTTGATCCTTTGATGTATTTGTTTTTTTGTTTTTTTTTTCGTTACTCATGTCATAAGTCTTCTTTATAAATTCACTATTTCTTTATTACAGTCATTCCTATGTTCCAAAAATATTTATCTTTGTCTTTAGTCACCTTCCATTCAGCTTATATACACCACTTTGTTTACTCAACATCTTCAATAGCATTTTTATTGTCATTTCACTAATTATATACTAAAAGAAAACATGCAAATTATTAAAAGGGTAATAAGAAAATATGATTACAGTTGGAAGCTTAAAAATTCACACAGTAAGTTTGATGAATCTCCTGATAAGTTTAGTGTGACAGAAGAAGTTGTCTCCTTATGACAATTCAAAAATAAATGGCAATCTAATTCGATTCATGTCTCATGCAGCTCAGATCTTATGAAAGAATTGATCCTGACCAAAGAGCATACTCATTCATGAACCTTGAGGTGCATATTCCAATAAGGTTGAAAGATTACTACCCCCCAAAAAAGGGATAGAGAGTTTGTTTTGATTTAATAAGTCTCATAATAGCATTGACTTCATCATTCAATAACTTCACTCTAAGTGATAACATTCATCCAGTTTATGCAATCGCATCATTACATTAGCATGCATTTGTTTTTATCTATTATCACCTTTTGAAGTTTAATTTAAATTCATTATCTGCTTTACAATCTTTATGTGTAGTCCAAGACTATGATCTAACTGAGTTCTTTACTTTTCATCAAAATTCAGAAGTTGATTGATGTCTTTATTTTTCCGTCTTACTTTTACTGTTAAAGTTCAGAGGATAACTATCCTTTTATTTTCTTTTGCAGTCCAGAACATGATCAACCTTTTATTTTTCTGTCTTTGTTTTTACCTTTCTTGTCCTGGTCCCTTTATGTTTTTGTCGAAGCCTAAAACTTAACAGCATCTTTCGCATTTTCTCAAAGCCCAGAACCTGACTGGCACATTTTACTTTTCTGTCAAAGCCCAGAACCTAACTGACATTTTTCACTTTTCCCTTCTCTGTCAAAGCCTAGAACCTGATTGGCACATTTTACTTTTCTGTCAAATCCCAGAACCTGACTGGCACATTTTACTTTTCTGTCAAAGCCCAGAACCTGACTGGCACATTTTACTTTTCTGTCAAAGCCCAGAACCTGACTGGCATTTTTCACTTTTCCCTTCACTTTTCCCTTCTTTGTCAAAGCCTAGAACCTGATTGGCACATTTTACTTTTCTGTCAAAGCCCAGAACCTGACTGACATTTTTCACTTTTCCCTTCTTTGTCAAAGCCCAGAACCTGACTGGCACATTTTACTTTTCTGTCAAAGCGCAGAACCTGACTGGTATTTTTCACTTTTCTGTCAACGCCCAGAACCTGACTGGCACATTTTACTTTTCTGTTAAAGTCTCAGAACTTGACTGACACCTTTCACTTTTCTATCAAATTCCAGAACCTAAATGACACATTTCACTTTTCTCTAAAAAAACTCAGCATCTAACTAGCACATTTCACTTCTTTGTCAAACCCCAGAACCTGACTAGTTCCTTTTACTTTATTGTCAAAAGTTTAGAACTTGATTTACTTTACGTGCAACTTTTATTTTTGGCTAAAGTCCATTATCTGCCAGGCAATCTTAGTTTTTAGTCAAAGCATAATGTTGTCTCATAATTCTTGTTATTATTTGTTAAGCACAAACCATCAAAAATCATGGTTTCTCTGATAGCTTCTGATGTTGACTTTCTTTTTTTATGTATCTTATCATTTTTAAACCAAAATTAGTTCACTTCTTTACTTAATTTTTATCACTTTAATATGAAACTTGTTCATACATATTTTTTGATAAAAACTGAGTAAAGAGGGGCAATTGTGAATACTAAAATTTTGATTTAAAAAAAAAAAATCTGAATTTTAATATTACAAAAGAAGAATGGAATCAAAAAGTTTTAAAGAAAAAACAAAAATTTGTCTTAATAAAATAGGAAAATTTCAGCATTAATTTTTAAAAGGAAAAATAGAATATGAGAAATAATCAAACTCTTGAACCAATGTTACTTGATACATAAAAAGGAAAAATTCAGAATTTTGGGCCTTTTGTGAAAACCCTAACAATAAAAGGAAAAAAGAACCATGGAGCAAGGGGGGACATCAAAGGAGGCTAAAAATTTTTTGAGAGGAGACATTCAAAAACTTGGAGAGAAAAAGAGAAAATATAGAGAAAGGAAGGTTAGTGGAAGGGAGGAAGAACAAGAGGCAAGCAAAAATTTTCAAGAACATCAAGTAAGTTTCATCATACATCTTATACATTTTTCTTTTTCATACATATTTATATTTTGAATAAACATTTCCTATATCAAATCAATCCCAAATGACAAAAAAAAAGTTTCAAACCACCACTTCAAACACCCATGTCTCACCACCTCTCCACCCATTCCTCCATCTATCATCATCCACAAACACAAAACTCACCATAAAAAACTCTTTCCCTACCTTGTCTCATTCCTCTTCCTTTTACTCTCAATAACCTTCACCACTCAAAACCATGGCCTCCATTAACCTCACATCCACCCTTTTATAACTTTTTTTGTTTTTCTTGAAAAAAAAACACACCCCTAACCCTAAAGTCCTTCCCTCTCAAATCTGAAAATTTAAAATTTGGGACCATTTTATCCTTTTTTTTTATTTTTATTATTTTTTTGTCTGAATTTTTTATTTATTTTATTTTTATCATTATTTAGTTCAACATATAATTTATTGTTTTAGTTTTATTTATTTATTCATCATCATTATTATTTGTTATTATGATAATTATTAATTTATTTAATGAATGAGTTCTTATTATTTATTTTTTATTTTTTTTATGTTAACCTTGTTTAAATTATTTTATTTTATTTTATTTTATTTTATTTTATTTATTTAAAATCTCTTGATACTGTTCACTTTACAATATCATATTTGAGTTAATTTTTTTTACCTCATTTTAACATTAACAATAAATTATTTCTTTTTTTATATTTCATTATTTATATCTTACTTTTTAGGATTGTTATCTTTTATTTTATTTATTGTATATTTGTATCATATTAATGCGATTTAATTTTATATTTATGATTACTTTATCTTATATTGTGAATACTAAATTACTTATTTTTTTGTATAATTAATTAATAAATAATAATATAATTGTATCAATTTATAATACCAATGTATAGCTTCTCTATCGTCATGTAGTATAAATTGATAAAGTTTATGTGTACCTACGTTACCAAGACTTTATGCAATATTAATTTATCACATATTGTCATTAATTAATTAGTTAATCACTTTAATAATAATGCAAGATGTATTTCTCTTCTAAATACTAACTTACAAATCAATCAACTAATTTAAATCTAAATTGTTTTATTAAGAAATAATTTATAATGCTAATGTGTAGCGACTCTACCTTTATGCGTTATAAATTGTCAAAATCTATATGTACTAACGTTACCTTAGGTTTTATATAATATAAATCTATCAAATAAATTTTTTAATGTTTTTTATTAAATGAGTATCTTCTTTAATCAATTCAAATAAAATTATTTTTTATTAAAATATAATTAATTTCATATTTTAAATTTTTTTAAGTCATATTTCAAATTTTGATAAATTAAATTACTATAATTTCTTCATTTTATAAATTTTTATAATATCAATGTGTAATTTACATTGCCTTCGATAGTTTAATAAATTATAAGAAGTTTATGTATAGCTTACCCTATCTTAAATTTCTTTCAATATTAATCATAATCAAAATTAAAATTCAAATACTTTATTTACGAATAAAATATTTCTTAACGATTTGTAGTATATTTGTGTGATCTTCCTTCACTTTCTGTATTGTTTTCTCGTAGGGTACATGTATAACTGCATTATCTTATATCCTAAACATTATAATTTTATGAAAATAATTTTAATTTTAAAATAAATTTTTCTTTTACTAAACTTAATTATAATCAACTATTTTCATAATTTTTAAATAGAACTACGTGACTTTGAATTTTCCATTGCACCCGGGGATACGTAGGAGCGGGAATCGAACCCGTCAAATCAAAATAATTTTTAAAATAACCCAAATAATATTTCAATAAATAATATTTCTTCTTCTAAAATAAAATAATTAATATTTAGGGGTTAAATAAATATTTTTTTTTCAAAATTAGAATAAATTTGCACAATTAATTTTAGGTAACCGTTTTTAAATGGACGTTGTTGGGTGCTAATACCTTCCCTACACGTAAATGACTCCCGAACTCATTTTTGGTTTCAAAGATCATATTATATTTAAGTTTTTCCAAGGTTTTTTTTAAAATAAACTTTAGTGGCGACTCCTCTGATATATTTGAAAACGTTTTTCGCCGTACCGTTGCGACCGTCCGGTTGCGACAGTATAAAAATTCATTGAGCATGATGCCGAGTCGCTATCAAAACAACTAAGTTTCTCTGAGAATTTTGTAATATAGAACTAAACTTAGGTCAATTCACATAGACACATTTTCAATTAAATTCAATTTTAAGATTTTTTATACAAGAATTGCAAGTAAGGTGGGAGTTTGGAAACTATAAATTAATTAAATTAAATTACAAACAAAATTAAATTGAGTAAAAAAAAATTAAGAAATATTAATTTATAAAATACCAAATGCAAGTAACTCTGATTATCACAGTATCTTAAGATTTTAATCGCGTTTAACCAATCATCCAATTTAATTATTAATTCAATCGAATAACCTAATTAAACAAAATTATGAATTAAATCAAATTATCATTTAACCTAATATGTATTAATTATCAAATCAGAGCATTAATTAAGTCCTAATTTGAATTCTAACCATAAAAATTTAATCGCAATCGCAATACACCAATATGAGATTAGAGAAAAAGAGAACAAATTCAGAACAATTTAGCTCAAAACTCAAATCGAATTTACAGTATTTGGATTTCACGGATTGAATGAGAGATTTAGCTTCTTATCAAAGCACTTAACTCAAGAAAAACGGAGAGAAGAATGAGAGAAATCGAGAGAAGGTAAAAATAAATATTCTTATTAACGGCCAAATCTTAAAAACTCAAGGTGCCTAATGGCACCCCTAAATATAATAGCTAGAATTCAGGCCTCACTTATAATATAAGCCTAAATATAATTATTTAATAACATGGGTACAAATGCATTCTCGCATTCAATATTCAGCGAATATTTCTCAACTTTAAAAAATCATATAAAATCTAAAACAATTCCAAATCTAGCAATTCATATAAGCATTTTGAAGTCCTGAATGTGTAGAATCTAATGCAACTGAAATCAGTCAAAAATAATATCTATAGAAAAAGTCATGGCCAATGAAGTAGTCAAAGGTTAGAATAACTACAAATACGAAATTAAAGCATCTATTTATAACAAGTCTAATTTATGCAAATAGCTAGAAAATGATAAAAACTCTAAAAATAAAGCATATGAAAGTGTTTATAAATTAAAATAAAATATTAAATGCAAACATAAAAATATGTTACATCATCCATTCTCACCAAGACATGTGTTATGATTTGAACGAGTATTGCCCCAGATGTTACGATAGCCCAGTCGCTGGGCCAGAACTGGTACTAGTTAGGATCTTGCCACTTGTCTTGCTTACTCCTTGATCGTCTATTTCAAAATACTATTGTCTATGTTTTATCGATACAAATAAACGTATGACACATGTCTTGTATCGTCCCAACTTTTTCAATACTATTTATGTGTACGTGTTTGGACTTGTATTGACTATCCTAGTTTGATAGTGCATTAAAATAATAATAATTTTTTTTTATCATTCATGCATAGGTGATATAATTACTAGTATAGCCAAAAATAACACCAGACAAAGAAATAGTTTGCCCAATATCTTATTTTTGGAATTAGATTTTTAAAAAAATATTATTTAAATAAAAAAGTTAATACTTCAAAAATAAATATTTATAAATAATAGATAGAATGAGTAATGTAAGTCAAAGTGAGATATGTTAAATAAATATCAATATTAATTTAAGTGTCTAAAATCAAAATTTTCTTAATCATAATATTCATATTTTCTTTATCTCATTTTCTTTATTCCAATTTTTATATTTATTTTAGATTCTTTATTTTTCTTTTTATATTATTATAATATGTTTTAATTTTTTATCCCTTTTTTTCTTGGTATATCTTAAGGACTTTTTTTTTTTTATCTCAAGGACTTTTTCATTATTATAATATGATTTTTTTTTGTAAAATTACAAGAATATTTTTTTTACCCAACTAGCTAATAACAATTTTATATTTTAGAATTCTAGTAAAAGTTAAAAATTACCAATGACGAGATTTTTAAAAAAATTGATTTTATTCTTCACAAATAATAAAAATATTAAGAGAAGATTAAAATTAAATAAAATATAATATTAATTTTTATTATTTTGATCATGTTATATTTATCTCTTAATTTTATTTATAAAATTTATCTCTTTGATTAAAAATACATTATTAAAAATAAATTCTCACTATAATTTTTTATTTTTTTTATTTAATTAATTAATTATTTTATTTATTTATTCCTTAACATTATTTTTCCTTTTAAGTTACCATGAATCTTATACTATATAAATTTTTTAAGTTAAAATATTTTATTTTAAATTAATTAAATATTTGATCCTTTAAAATATATTTTTAAATATTTTCACTTTAATTACCAATCAATCGATTTATTAATTAAGTTAAAAAATTATTTTATCAATAAAATAATTTATAATTTATCCTAAATTTATTAGATAATTATATTTTAAATTTTTTTATTACACTTAAAAATACGTAAGAGCAGAATTTAAACTCAATAAGTCAAAATAATTTGTTCTTCTTTTCATAATATGAGTTAATATTTTAATAAATAAATATACTTTTAAAAAAATAAAAATAATATAAAATAGTGTTTAGGTATTAAATAAATATTTTTAAAATTATAATAAATTTATAAAATTAATTTAAAATAATTATTACTGGAACAGATAATGTAGGATCTACATGTAAATGACTCTTAATTTTTTTTTATTTCAAAAATTATATTATGTTAAAAAAATTTCTTTAAAAAACTTTAGCAACAACTCCTTTAATATTTAAAAAATATTTATTTCTAATGAATGTTTTTTTTTTAAAGCACTCCTCGTTGGTTGTGACTCATAGTTGCTAACAGTTCTCTCTCACTAGCTCATTGCTTCAGGTTCTTTAAATGAGTTTTGAGCAAAACTTTAGTACATGAAATTTGATCTCCTTTGCTAACCATTGCTTCTTCTCAATTAGTAGGCATTTTCGCTAACGAACAAATCGATCAACTAGAGGTGCTCCATGCCAATGATTTATGGTGGCAATTTTTAGATGCAAATGATAATTTAAGACGGGGATTTAGGGATCTAAAGTTTGAAACCTTGAGAAAAGGGGTATTATTTGTAGGACCATAAATCTTAAACGTAAGGACCCTGTAATGGTTAATGATTCACATGACTAATGCTCAAGCCATTGGTGAGAGGATTTTTATGAAGGCATGTTTGTTAGTTTAATATTCAATAAAAGTAGAGAAAATATAAATTTACTTCCCCTTATATTTCATCATATGCAATTAAATCATGACTTTTGAATGCGTACCATACCATGAATCCTTTATAATTTTGAAAGTGTGCAAAAAAAAAAAAAAAAACCCCTTTCGTTAATTAACTTTGTAATTTTTTTATTAGACAAAAATACTTTTAAATTCTTAATCCTTCTTTTTTATGTAATGATAAACATTTTTGTCTAAAAAAATTAGATAATTAATTAATGAAAAAACTTTTTTGATATACTTCAAAAAATATAAAATATCGTGTTGTACACTTTTAAAAGTTAAATTTGAAATTACATGTAACAAAATATATAAGAAAGAAAAATATAATTTTTTTTTCTTAAAAAGCATAATAAATAATAAATTTTGAATTGAAAGTTTTGATATTTAATTAAAAGTAATTGATAAATAAAAATTAAACAAAATGGCAAAAATGAAAGACTATGTTATAATATTTAAAAACTTTACCTTTTATAATGACATGGCATGAACGAAGCATTTGCCATTTATATACGAGATTTAGATTAAAGGGTTTTACAGCCCTCAAAAATATCCTTTTTTTTTTAGGTTAACTGCCCAAATCCAAATTCAAAAAATCATATTTGTCTACTATCACTACCAGCCCAATTTAGCTAGAGTGTCCACCCCTGTATGCCACATGTCCGTTAGAATAACGAGTCCAAATCACACAGTTGTAAGCTCATCGACCAAAGGGGAGAAAAAACAAATAACATTCTTCTTTGAAGCTGAACCATCGTGTATATTTTTTCTTAAACATCGCTCCATAGAGAAAAAGAAAAGCTGAATTGGAAAGATGTTCAAGAATCGGCACGATGAGCGTGAGTGTGAGCAGCAGCAAGGAACAGAGCACCGGTTGCAGAGCCTCCATGAGAATGTTGAATGATGACATTGTCAGAGAGATCGTTCCCAAGCATTTCCCAGACACTGCTATGAAGGTAATTTCTGAAAATGCGATAGTGCTCATAAAGCCCACCTTCTACGGTCACCACACTTTTCCTATTCTCAATTCTCCCAAGCTTCTTTATTATTCCCACAATTCCAGCTCCCGCTAGTCTTGCACCTCTCTCTGTTACGATGTCACACACCTCTGCTACCATTTCTCGTCCCATTGCACTGCAACTATTTATCTATTTTTGTCCAATTCAAAACCCACACTTAGTGTCTTCACATCCCATCTTAATTCATGCAAAATGCTCAAAATGTACATTCTTACCCCGAATACTTCCTTCAGTTTCTCACCCACTACTTCATGTTCCTCTGATGTGTCTTGATGCATAGCAGCCATATCAGGAGACCTACCACATGTTAAGTTAGACAGATTATGTCTATCACTATCTACTCCTAGTTCACGCGTCGCTCGCTACCTCACTTTTTTCCACGTAAAGTTGGAACTAATAATACTAGGTGTAGACTCACTGAAAGATGAAAAAATAAAAATACAATAAAAAAAGAGATTATTTTATTATACATGGTATTTAGAAATTATATATATATATATATATATATTAAAATGTGGTATTTTTTTTAAATTACTAAAATATAAAGTTTAAAAATCACTAATAACAATTTTCAGTGTAAGTAAAAAAATTCAAAAATAAAAATAAAAAAGTAATAAAATATTAAAATAACAAAAAATTAAAAGTCACTAATAGTAATTTTTAAAAGAACAATAAAATTTTTAAAATGTACAAAAAAATAGTCAAAATTTATTACTAGTAATTTTTAAAAAAGGATGGTCAAAAGTCGTCAAGGATAATTTAAAAAAAAAATATATTTTTATAATTTTAATAAAAATCTCATATTTTGGTAATTTTAAAAAAATCATATAAAAAAAGCTAGAAAAGAAAAATGAAATAAAAGAAAGTTCACACTAGATGAATAAGATTGTCCTAGCTAATTTTACATCATTACATATATAGAATGCGTCTAGAAATATAATTTAATTGATTACTTATTTAGTACTTTGTTTATATTGTATATTTGATTATAAACATTTTTTAAAGTAAAGAAAACAAGTATTTTATAAGTTATATTTATTAAAATAGGTTAAAAATATGAAAATGATAAACTATTTATGTAAGTTATTTCAAACTTGGGCATAATCTTTGGGTATACCTGAGCAAGTATGGAGTCAACAATTTTGGAGGCACGCTGCTTCCAAACAAGGCTGTTTCCTGGGCCAACTTCAACAAGACCCGTCTCACTATTTCTCCCAAATACATTCCTGAAATCAGCTTTTCGAAAATCTTGAGGTAGAAAACCCAAGATTGATGGGTCAGTTGTAGATAATTATAAATTATGATGGTACATGCACCATGGTGATTTGAGAAACTATACCCCTCTTCCAGGATTTGAGCTCTCAGCATCCAAACTAGCGTCAAATGGTGTCAAAGGAAGATGAGGGGATTTGAAGTCTCCCCACTCCATGCTAATTACCTACAATACTACACCTTAATTAATCATTTAAATTGCTTAACTCAGAGTAACACTTAACAGCCTCTATGTGTGTGTTATAACACTGTAATGACTAACCAGCTCGCTTGAATTGGGAGATTGTGCAAGGTCACTTGCAACAACTTCTGCTGGTTCTACATAAGCAGCATTTGTGCTCATGCCAAGAGTAATTGCAACAACGCTGTCCCTATTATAGTATCTTCCTCCGGCCAAACCTCCAATGGTGTCATCAACCTATTTTTCAGTATTAATTTTTTGAATCCGCTGTTTTTTGAGACATGGAAAAGACTCATGAAGTTGTAACATTTACAAAATTAATTGGGCTAGTGAAAGAACCTCTAACCATTGAAGAAACGTGCATTTTCATTCCATGGTTCGTCAATGCTCGATTAAGGTCTTTTACCATTCCTTTGCGAACCTAGTTACACCACATGAATGAATGTTTTAACATTGCAACATTGAGATTTCAATTATGATTATGTCTTGGAGTTGAATTGAAGTTATTTGGATTAATTTAATTATTATAATAAAATATTGCAACATAAATTAATTTAAATTACATATTTTATTAAAAAAATACAATAATTAAATTTCTAACTTTTAAAAAATAAACCCTAAATTGTTAATGAAGTTATATGTTATCAGTCTCTCAAGCAAGCTAAAACACTCTTCTGGTTGTAGTCTTGACATAGTTCCTACCTCTTTTAAATTTATCAATTTAATTATAAAATGAATAAGATAATAATTCTTAGGCTTAATTGCACTTTCAGCACATATACTTAAATATGTATGTAACTTTAGCTTTTTTTAATTTTAATTACTCACATTTAGTTTCTCTAATTTTCAAATTTCGGTGTAAATCTTTCAGCCTAAAATTTCACCTAATAATTAATAAAAATATAATGGAAGTATAAAATTTTATTGATTTATACAAGCAAATACAGAAAAATATATAAAAAATATAAAATATAATAAAATTTTTAATTTTAACATGAAATATTTAATTTCAGCATTTTAATTTTTTTAAAATATAAATAAACTAGAAAAACCAAAATTATACATATATTAAACTATAAACCAAAAGTGCAATTAAGTATAATTCTTATATATTCACTAAAACAATACTACACAAGAATTATAAAGGAGAAGGGGGTATACTGAACTCAACTGGTTGGTTTGCGCTTTTGCGTTGAAATGAAGTGACCGTGAATGGCATAATTTCGTCGACGGGATATGACAAAGTGAATCCCAATTTCTTCTTTTTGGCGGGGGCACTGTCCTCCATCTCCGGATGATCCGAAACGAACTTTGCTATCTCTGTAGCTACAAAATCTGTTATTTCCTGAAAATTTAAATTAATTTTAATTTAATGCACAGATTTTTATCAATCAAATTAACAAATTTAAATATAAACAAAACCAACTTCATATTATTATTCAATCATTTCCTATTCGTACCACACTCAATGTTTATGATGAGAGTCAACTTTTGCATTGCCATTTGGAAATTAGCTTTTCCATTTCTTCTTAATCATCTTTTTACTATTTTATAAAATCATTAAATAAAAATTTTCATTTATTATTATATTGTAAAAACAAAAGATAGAGGATATAAATTATTGTTTAAAAACTAATTCTTTTTTTAAGCGAAAGCAAAATTATAGGAATTAAGAGTGACTTTAGATTCACGTTAACCTCAATATTTGTTGGTTTTAATTTTATATTAAATTCACGTTTATAATTTTTTTTATGCTTTTTTAAAACATTAAAATAAAAATACCTCAGAAGTACCAGCCAAGATAACATCTGGGATGGAAATTTCTTCCCTGTGTAAAGCCGAGATAGGCATATTCTTTCCTCCAAGACGCGCGCACAGCATCAACAAAATCGCCCCTTGCAAATTAACTCCATAAAAAAAACCTTCCTCGTCTCTGCCAAATGCCAATGCAAATTATTATTTCGAAAATCAAAGTGTTAAATGACATTACATTTTTATATAATTATTTTTTCAATTATTATTTTTTGTACTAATTAATACCCTCAGTATAAATATTAATTACCCTTGAGGGAGGGATGTAACATTGGAAATGACCATGTTGAGAGGGGAGGTTTGAGCGGAAGAAGCAAGAGAGAGTTTCATGTTAGACACTAAGTCATCAGCAACCTGCCAAAGCTTTGTGACTGGGGTGGCACATTCCCTTGCAAACTTTCGAATAATGTTCTTTGCATTCCTCAATTGTTGCTCTTTCCTCCGCTTCCACCTCCTGATCAATGCCCCCAGTACTACCACCGTCAGAGTTGTGCTTAGCGCCACCAACACCTCCTTCTTCATCCTTCAATGATAATCAGATCAAGATCACAGCAAATAAATGCTATTGTTCAAACTCTTGTGTATGAATTTGTCCGAAAACAAACGAAAAAACTCTTGGGGTAATGAAAAAATCAAAATAACTGAAATCCGTTATTCTTGTGTAAAGGAACGAGTATGAAGGGATTGAATGGGCTTACGAGATAGGAGGAATAATTATATTTCCTCTTTCTTTTTTTTGGTCGGAGTGATTATTTTTCTATGTTGCAAGCTCATTCACATAATGGGCTAACAACTTTTGAGTAAGCCTAGTTCATTAATTCAGTGACTTGGGCTTGGGCTTTTGAACAATAATTAACGCTATCGCTGCTAATAATAATACTTTTTTAAATATAATTTGATCTAACAGGTACATTTGTCATAGAAAAAACATACAATTGGGTATGGCCAACAGTGCCATGTAAAAGTTATTTAAATAATAAATTTAATGTTTTTATGGTGTCTAATGTCTCCATTAATAATAATTATGGTGTCTAAAAGTCGTGACGTGGTCAACTTTGCCAACCTGTGAATCCAATTTTCTTGTTAAATAGTAGCACTACTATGGATACTTTTTGAGTCCCGGATCAAAAGCCCTTTTGCACACGTATTTGGAAAAGACCTTTTATATTATGGGTGTCTAGAATTTGAAATGTGGCTTACAGAAAGTTGACAGGTGTTGGAGATGGACCAACATGTCAAATTTGTGGTGCTGAAACCTTTTACAGGACAATTCCATGGTAGGTTAATAATTTGGATGCTTATGTATAAATTCAGGAGAAAGGCATTTTCTTTATCCCTTAAGAATAAAGCTACTTTTCTCTCAATTGTCGTCATGTTTAAAAGGCTCAAGTCAATATGTCCCTGTCCTACAGTTCAAGCACTGTATAGCATACAAGTGTTTCCTGTTTTCCGAAAGAAAATAAAACGGAACAAAAGAAATTACATTTAATAGAGTTGGATTCATTTCATCTGAAAGGAAATTTTGATAAAATCATTATAACCGTTATATTTATTTAAGATGTTTGGATTCATATCGTAGAAGTTCCTCCTTTTCTGTTACTTCCAATTTCTAGACAAAATAGTGAGTTAACTGGGCTAAGATAATAACCCGCACATAATTAATTCTACTGTTTGATGACTTTAGAAAATAAAAATATCATTTGTGCATCATTTTTGTTACATAATTTTTATACTATTTTTAAATACTAATAAAATTCTTATTGTTAATTTTTTTATTTTCTCAATAAAATAAAGTATCGAAGCGATTTATGAATATCTATGTATAAACAGCATTTTCCATGTTCCATGTCAGACAGAGATAGCCACGTTGCAGCTATTTATTCCGTTTATAAAAATGTAATGACACTTTAAAAAGGAAAAAAAGAACTTAAAGAGAGTCGCTCTAAAGTCAAGCTTTATTGTCTATTGCATCTTGACATCAATGAAACATATTGTATTCCTTTAACATGAGTTCTTAAAAAAGCATATTCATAAATTGAATTTTCAGAGATATATAAAACCAAAGTTGGTTGAGCATCGTTGTCTTAAACTGGGAGTAATTGACGAGGAAGATAACGTCAGCACAAAAGGACAAAATCAATGGAATGACGAAAAAGAGAATATATACCTACATGCTTGTCATTTTACGGCTTAATGATTAAAATAATATTTTTTAAAAAATTAATTATTAAAATAAATTAAAAATTAAATTAATTTTTTATTTGCGACAAATTTTTGTCAACTAAGCCTATGTTTCGTATAAAAATTAGATAAAATTAATTTTTATTTTGTATAAAATTGAGACGAAACTTTAAGATGTCGACACATGTTCAAATATTATTAAATTTGTCTTAATTTTAGACGAAACTACAGAATGTTGATAGCTGGCACAATTTTATTAAATTCGTCTTCACTGCAGACGAAATCATTTTCCTTCCACAGAACATGGACAATACAAACCAAAGTCCAAAAATCAAAACTGAGACAAATGTTGATGAATTATAATTATTATATAATATAGAAGCAAAAATATATAAAAATCTGACACAAACCTAAAGAGAGAGATAATTTTTCACTATATGTTATTAGTCATGCATTAAAAAAAATAGATTTCTTTCATCTATAGTAAACAAAAGTGTAATATAAAATTTTGAAAAGAATTATGAAAATATGAAAATAAAAAATCACCAATGAATAAAATTTGGTAAACTCAAAATGGATTTTGAATAGAATTAACTAATTTTATATAAAAATGACAAATTTTTAATTTAACTAATTTATTATTGGTGATTTTTGAGTTCTCATATTTTCATAATTTAAAAAAAAATTGATATATAACATTTTTTATTTTATAAGAGTGAAATACTAAAAGAATTAATATAATTTTAAAAATAAAAGTTAATTTTTTAAAAAAGTAAAAAAAATAAATAAAAAGTTGTATCTAAATTTTGTAAAAGAAAAAGGGAGCCGTGAGATGAGGTGTACTTGTTAGATTTAAGAGCAAATTTTGGCTCTTGGCTTTCTGATTGGATCACTATTGGACAAATGAGAACCGTTGTAAGGAAATAATGACCCTAGTTATTGTCGAGTTACGAAGTAGGGAAGGAACTGGGTAATATGAATTTCGTCGTGAAAGTAGACGAATTTAGATAAATTCGTCTGCAGTAAAGACGAATTTAATAAAATTGTGCCACGTGTCAACATCTCGTAGTTTTATCTAAAATTAAGATGAATTTAATGAGATTTAAACACGTGTCGACATCTTAAAGTTTCGTCCCAATTTCATACGAAATCATTAACACGTGTCAAATTATGAAGTGTTTCGTCTCACTTTTAGATGAAATAGTTAAATAAAAAATAAAAAAAATTAATTTCGTCTAACTTTTATGCAAAACATAGGCTGAGTTGGCAAAAATTTACTCAAGACAAGGAATTAGTTTAATTTTTAATTTATTTTGGTAATTAGTTTTAAAAAAAAATTATTTTAATCATTAAGCCTCATTTTACTTTTAGGTTACAAAGTAGACTTAAATATGTATGTATTTTTTTTCTTTTTATTTATTTTGGTTCTTTAAAATTATTTTTTCATTTTTAATTTTTTAATACCTAACAATATTTCAATAGATAAAATCAGCAATAAGAACTAAAAATAAAAAAAATTATAAAAAATAAATATAAAAACAATAAGAACTTATTTTAAGGGACTTAAAAAAGATTATTAAAATGTGAGTATCTAAAACATATTTAGTCTATTTTATTACATTCTGTCGATAAAAAGGTTAAAAGTATTGAATTTAAAAAAATAAAAATTAAATTAATTATTTTAAAGACTAAAATAAAACAATAATAGTCTTATTTGACTTGAATAAATTATTTCTGTAATAATTAATATTAAACAAGCCAGTTATATATATATATATATATATATATATCTATATATATATATATATTGAGTAATGCTATGAGAAATAAAGAAAAAAATAAAATAAGTGTAAAAATGGAAATATAAAAGGAGTATCATGTTAATTTTTTGTGTTTTGTCTTACATCTTCACATCATATACCCCATATAAGGATTTTTTTAATATATATACATATAAAAGTTAACGTGCGTCTATCATTTTCGAAAATGAAAAGGAAAAGAAAAACGGCAAAAAATTGAGAAAACATGGAGATTAATTAGTTGTAGATCACTTGTTCGCTGAGTGATGATTGATGAAGAACAGCAAAGACCACATAGTGGGAGGCACAGTTTCATACCTTGCGATTTTGTTGCTATCCATACCAAACTGTAATCAGACAAATACATTAATTAATTTTAATTGTGGTTCCAGTAATCTTGTCTGTCCATTAGCATATAGAATATGTTCAAACATAAATTGAATCCCAATTACATGGAGATTTAGAAAATAATACGTTGAAATTTCATTGCATCAACAGGGGGAGCCCATATTAACTGGTCGAATTTTCACACCTTAGTTTCATCTTCAAAGTTGACATGTAATTAAGTCTTAGGAATAAAGGCAGTGGGAAAAGAGACTAATGAATAATCGAAATCAATATCAATATTATGTTATATTAATTTTCATATTCCTGGAAGTATGGAACAATAGGATCGCCGACCATTGTGTACGAGCCAGCTGAGTCAACGGTCTCATCAAAGTCCATTATTGGCGGTGATGTTTGAATATGAACAACCCTTCTTCTTCTTCTCAACACGTAGGGATGCTATAAATAAAACAACCCACGCCAATAATTCCGATGCCGTCCAAAGTTTTGCTCTGTTTTGGGCTGGTCGGTTTGGTGTATTTCTGTTCATTTTCTTTGTCGATTGTTAGTAGGTACTTTTAGTTTGATCTTTTTTGAGGGCCTAACGAGTAAGTTCAAGTGACGAATTTTGGAAATTAATGTGTGAAAGGAACAAATCAAGATAATATTGTGTCTATCGATAAAAAAGACTGTGTGTTTATTATATAGCTTCTTGTCTTCAAAGAAAAGGACGTCTTTTAGTAAAATTGCCCCTGTTGTTCGGAGAATATATATGAGATCCGGATGCTTAATGTTCATTCAAATAATGATAGGATGACAGGGAGATTATGATTAATAGTTTAAGTTTGTGAGAATTAAATTACTTACTTGGGAAATGATCATATATTTAACATTACTTGTACAAAACCCGTCTCAATTTTTCTAATATATTTTAATTCTTACATTTTAATGAATTTTTAGTTGTAGTCCCTTTAAATGATGTTGTTTTATTTCAGTTTTTTAAAATTATTTTTTGTCTTTCTAACAACTTAATAAAAAATTAACACTTGACAGTGACAGAATTTTAATGGATCAAATCAGTAATAAAATCTAAAAATAAAAATTTATGAAAAAGTAAAGATTAAAATAAAAAATTGTTTGAAGTGAAAAAATTCATTTTAATATGAAAATAAAACATTTTAAAGTTTGTTTAAATAATCATATATCAGTATATTAAAGCGTAATAAAGTGATAAAATGATAATGCTAAAATATTACTAATTTTAATATGCTGTTTAGTGGTTAAACAAATTGTGTATCACAACACATCTTTTATTTTTTATTTTTATTGATAAACAGGGTATCTTTTTGATATTGCTAAGAGTGTACGTTAGCTACTCAACTTAAGTTTAAACGGGAAAATTAAACTGGAATTTAACCATCATTCAATAATTGTAATCGTGACAACTGTTTTGGCATAGTACTTGTCATTATAACCACGTGTATTATGCTTTCATGACCATTAATTAAAGATGTTAAAAATAAACTACTATCCCTTTCACGATAAACAATATACCAGAGGACATTATATTTTTTAATACTGAGAAATTAAAGTATTAGCTAAGTTTGGAGCTTAAAATAATGCAGCTGTGTTCATCTGGTCAAAGCTTCCTTACGAGATCTCTCGGCTGCTGGTTACAAATTCATGGTGGGGGTTTCTCACCCTAATAATATTTATGGCCTTTCCTCTTTTGTTTTTTCTTTTGTGTGCAGCCAACAGGAAAATAATCAATGATAAACGATTATTGCATATAATCTTCTATTATATCTAATTTTTGTGCAGAAATTTGATGTGTCTGTAATATAACAAATGATATGAGAGTTTATGTAACAATCAATAACCGTCAAGAAGAAATAAATTTTGCATTTCTTGCCTGTTGATGTCTCCTATCATTTTTACTTGCACATCTTGAATGATTCATGGCACTTCTCATCCCAATATATAATTAATTTTTTAAAATAAATCATGAAGCATTTTGAGGATGGAAGTGATCCCGTTTGGACATTGACTTGGCGATATACATAACTCATATATATTATTAATTTATATTAATGATAAAGATAGCCAGCTTTATGTCCAATCGGCAATAGGAAATGATATGTTCCTATAATAATTCATACTTATATATATATAATTACTTTTAACATATTGTTTATATTTAGAGTAATTTATGTTAAGAGCAAAAAAAAAAAAAAGAGCCCTTTTAATTAAAAACAAAAAGCTTTTAAAGAAGAGTGATCATTCTCTCGTAATTAAGCATTTTGAAACATGCTAATATTTGTTAACTCTCTTAACTGTTATTTTTATTTTTTTAAAATTTTTATATTTAAGTATTTTAATCATCTATCTATATCCTTTTCATAAATTTAAATATATTTTCAATTAAATTTATAATTTATAAATTTCACCTAAATTAATTATACATATATTTTTTTATAATTTTAAATACTCTCTTTTCTTGAATATCTTTGAGTTATACTTTTGAATATTATCTGAATTTGAAAATACCTGTGCACAACAATATAATATAAACTTTGTTCTACATGGAAGAGAAAGTGTGTGTGGTGTGAGTATTTAAATGATTGCAAGATTACCAAGCAGATCTCCAATTTTGGTAGTGGTTGCTCACATTAAATTGCAACAATATGATAATCTCATGTGGACCCATGATCGAATGACAATCACCAAAATTAATCAACTTCTTCTATATATCAATAGATTAATTATTAAAATATACTGTAGCACTTTGAATACTCGTTTAAGATTTTGCAGATACTATACATTTAATTATTTATCTTAAAAATATTAAAAACATAAAATTGAAGTTAAACACATCATTTTAAATAGACCATATCACTCAACTTGCATTAATCCGAGTCCAAAATAATTCGAAATGCCGAGAATCTCGCCCCCCAAAAAATTAATAGTAGTTGAAGATATGCAGCCACGAGTATCCATAATATTTGAAACAAAGAACACATAGTCATTTAGTCACAACCGTAATCATAAGAATTTTATACAGAATTGATCGATCACTACCCGACAAGGAAAACAATATAAAAAATAAAATGAAGTCTACGTCGTCTTCCTAACAGTACCCTGTTCACAAAGTGAAAGAGAGAGGAAAGAGGTCTCTTTGAATAGTCAAATCCTCTCAAAAACCCCTCTCGGAAAAAAGAAAAGAGAAACAAATGCAGAGATTTGAAAATGCCATTGTGGGGTATGTAACGCAGCTGGTGAGTCAACTACGCAAAAAAGGAAGAAAAACACTATGGCATTATCTTGTACTCTACAGCAGAACAGGCCCAAGTAAACTGAGGTACATTGGAGGAGACACTTGCAATCGCAGGCCATGGATATGTTACTCCAAAATCCAAATGATGGACAAAAAGGAGAAAAGAAAGCACTGCGATAAAAAGTCATTATTAAGCTTATTCCTATACTCATGCATGCACATAAACAAATGTAGATCAGTAGATGCCTTGAACTGGTTATTCACGATCAAATCAACTTCCTCAAAGACTCTCTTAAATTTCTTATTAGATCCTTTGCTGTCAAGCAATATTCCTTGTTCATCTGCAAGAAAAAACACAAACCATATCGTTAATATGCGAAAATTCAAACACTCCCAATATGCTACTTTGCTAGGAAAGTGTGTTCTAATCGGTAAAATATTAACATCAGCCCTTAAAACCTGATTTTAAATAATTAAAAAGTATTAAATTTTGGGTAAAAAAGAAAATACTTATTATACATTGAAAATATAAAATTATAATTTTTGTTTCAATAATAACTTGGTACTTTTAACGCTTAAAATTTATCATGTAAGTTAATGTTAACAGAAGCGATAATTTAGAGGAAACACAAATATTTTGCCTTTAAAAACTGAAGTTAATTTTATTTTTACCTGAGCAACAATAGTTATGTCAAGAGCGTTATTCCCAAAGGGCAAAAAGCTGCTGCTCTGAACTGTGAGATGATGCTTCTCTAATTCGGTGAGTATAGTAGCCACTCGTCCACTATGTTTGTTGCAGTGGATTCTGATGAGTACCTCTTTACAGGAAATTCTTGCTTCGATTTCGGGGAGTGATTGGTCGGAGTTCTCATCGGAGGAGGAGCTATCATCGTCAGTGAAAACAAAAGATCTCTTCATAAAAACCGCTTTTTCAACTGTTTTATCAGCCACTCGTTCCTCCAGCGTATTTACTCGTTCCTGTAGTTGTTTCACGTATTTTATAGCATCCTCCAAAACTGTAGCCTTGTCCATCTGCATCCAAATATGCATGCATTATTCAACTTTGTAATAAAGAACTTTCACGTACATGAAACATGATAAAATTATATAGAATGTGAATGATCAATTGCACCCAGTTAAAGTGGAAGATTTGTGTTGGATGTGTTCAAGGTTTCAAATTAATCACAATTGTACTTACAGCTGCAATTTTAGAGTTTAGATGCGGGAGTTTAATGTAGAAGTTAAATTTTGTGTTAGAATAATATAGGGGATGCTTTATGTATGAGATTTATTACAAGTAGTACCTTTTTGAGTCCAGGGACGATGGCCGAAAGAGCAATGAAGCTCTGGCTGAGTTTTTCCCTTCGTTTTCTTTCGGCAATTACATGATCTTGAGCTTGGGTTGGGTTTCTAGTAGTTGCAGTTGCAGCCTTGTTCTCTCGTTTATCATAGTTTAGAAAACTTTTATTCTCATAGGCTGCAAAATCCAAGTTTTCACCGCACCCAGTTTCAATTTTAGGCTTCTTCACACTGCCATCCGTGTTGTAGAATTGTTGGGAAGCAACTGAAGATGCATTGGAGTGTTCAAAAGAGATGATTTTGGAAGACGAAGAGGAAGAAGGCTTGGGAGCTATCAAGTCACTGCCGTAAGCACTCCATGTAGTGACAGTCTTGTGGTGCTCGGTGGGTCTTGAAGGGGCAATAGATTGTTGAGGACTTTCAACGGGGAAAGAGCGCTTGTGAGAGGAATAGCTCTTTGGCGACGCGGAGAAGGACTCGAAGTCAAGATCATTAAGCTGGAATGCAAAAGAATCCATCGGGTATTGATGAAACAAAGTGGGCTCCTCCATTCCCTGTTAATTCATACAAAAGGATAATTAATTAAGTTGAGAGTTTTTTAGATTATGTTTTGCATTAGGTATGCTTAAAAAAACTTATGGTTAATTGCTAGGTGTGCTATTGTGCTTACAAGTTCAGGCAAATACATGGTCGACGAAAGTTGAGTCATCTTTAGCTCGCTTTCTTGAATATATGGTATAGGACACAAAACCTGATCAGAAGAATTGGAGGAACCAAAACTCATTAATTTCCAAAATTGGGGAAAGAACCATAAACTAGTGAAGTGAGTTATTCGCTCCAATTGTATTATTTCGGTAGATTCAGCTAATTATTTCAAGGAATGTCGTTTATTGTTTGCTCTAGAAAAGAGATTATGAACCCAAAAAATGAGCTAAGTTGAATCCGTGAACAAAATCTCGTATTATCAAAATTAAGGGGTAAGAAAAATCTTAATAACTGGTTGAGGATGGAGAAATGGGGTAGGAGAAGACAATGACGTGTTTGGGAGATCACAAACCGGAACACATATAGGGAAAGGAGACATAGAAGGTACCTTGATTGAAGAGTGCAAGAAGACCAAGGAGATGAAGTGTTGTTGTTTTCAGAAGAATGGGAACAAGTTACAATAGAACAAATTTGCGAAGGTGTTTTATAAAGGGGCATCGTCCATATACACGCTTCATACCCGCTTCTATACAAACACGTGTGAATATGTTTTCCCATTTTCTAGGGTTAGTTCATACTGTTTGAAAGTGGGCGCTCTCGATGTCTTCACTAATATAATAGCTAACCTTTTGGTCAAATTGTGGGTTCTTGTTCCTTTGTTGGATCAGGTTCATGCTGTTTGCGACGTCAATAAATCGTTCACTGCCAACTCAATAAATAACGCCAAAAGACTTGATTGAATCCCCCAATTGACGTGTGAAATTTTTTATACTTGGATTTATACTCCTATTGTTATCAAACGTGTCATTTAATTCAAAGAATTTAACTATGATATTAATTATTTTAAAGGTCAAATTCTTTCAATAATATGATTATACAAGTAAGAGTTACTCTTTTACAATTTAGTTCCCTGTCTTTTATGAATCATTCAAATAAAAAGCATAAAATAATTTGTAAGATTTTAAGATTATTTTTTATATTTTTATTTATTATTTAATATTTTAAGTAATTAATATATTTTGAAAGAAAACATTATGTAAAGTATGGATTAATATATTAAATATGAATTAATAATTCTTTTTCAAAAAAAATTGCAATTGAAACACTTAAAAGTCTATTTGATAAACATGATAGAATAGAGAATTGGATATAGATAAAAGATGATAAGGGAATGATAATTTTTTATCTTATTTTATATTTGATGTACATTACAATAGTATGATAACACTATATTATCTTTTTAATATTCAAGATAAACAAAAATAATAATAAAATAAGATATAAGTGATTTTGTTTGATTGCATGCTTAAAAATAATTAAAATACTTTATGTATATTTAGCCTTCAATTTTTTTTCACACACATATATTCTGTATTAATGGATGTATAATTTTAATATACATTGATCACATGCATGTTAAATTTTAATATAATTTTTTGGTACTCTTTAAATTATTAATGGAGCAATTTAGAGTTAAAAAATGTTGTAAAATATTTGTATACTCTCTCTAAAGTTAAATAATTTAAAATTAAAATAAAAGAGAAAAAAAAAAGAAGAGACAGGAGAAAAAGAGAAAAAAAAAATATAGTCTTGAGAACAAATAAATATTATTTTTAGGTGAATTATGATTATTTTAGCTTACTAGTTGATCTATTAATACCAATTTTTATTTTTTTATTGCAGAAAATAGTTAAAGAGATTAAATGATACTTTTTGGAGTAATTTTTTTTAAAAAAAAAATTTAGGCCATTTTAAAGCAATCTAAAACGAATACAACCGTGCACAATTTAATATTTGAATTTTTATATCAAAGGTTAATTTATCTTATCTTATCTAATTATCTCTCGTTGGAGATATTTTTTATGTTAGCTCAAGCAAATTTATAGCCTCAGGCCCCATTGATTATTAATCCCTTCCATGTGTATTTTTTTTGTTTCGTTACTTTTTTAATTATTATTTATTTTATTTTCTATTCCTAATTATTCTTATAAATTGTAATCCTATCAACACTTTGATTAATTCCAACCATAGATTTGTCAAAATATAAGTTACCTTCGACTTTATTTTAAAAAAGTTTTATCATTAAATTTGAGCTATAAATCATTTAAAAAAAAACTTATTGAATAGATAAAAATAAGTAGTTATCTAAGCACACCTCTTATGCTTATTAGAATAGTGTCTAAGTCTTGAGACAATATTAAAGGAGATGTATTGATTTAGAATTTTATAAGAATTTAAAAGATTTTTTTTAAGTAAAAAAGTCTGTTGGTATTTAATTAAAATTTTATGTCCCTTCAAAATAATCAAGTGATATTTAATCTAAATTTTTAAGATTTTTGAAAGAGTCCATTAAAATTTATTGGTATTCATTTGAGACTTTTTACAACTTCAAAACAATCTATATGTATTAAAAAATATAAAGATTTTAAAGGATTGTTGTATTAGAGGGATTTTAAAAGACTTTTTAGTAATATTTATAAATACCAAATTCATAAAACAATCCCATCTAAATTTTTCAGATTTTGAAGAATTATTTGAAGTGACTTTTCAAGTGCTTTAAGAATTTTTAAGTATGTTTTTCATCTTTTTTTTTTCTATACTTTTATCTTTTCTATTTTTTTCTTTGCTAATAATATTGCACTATTACTTATATATAATACTGTATTACTATCCCTAATCCATTCTCCTATTTGGTGAAAACATAAATGACAATGTCATTAACTTACTCTATTTTACTTTTCAAACATATAACACAGAAAATGCTTGAAATTTTAATTTTTAAGTAGTAATTTTTTTATAACACGCGTAAAAAAAAGAGAAAGGTGAAAGTTAAAATTGATATCATGATCTCTACATCTATAATTAACAGTAAATCTTCAAATAGTTAAATAACACCTTTAATTGTTGAGTTTGAGATATTTATCTATACCATATAATATTTTTTAATTAAATAAATAGATATTTAAATATCTAAAATATAGAAATAATAATGTATATAATATATATATATATATATATAAAAGTTAAGCCTTTTACGAGACTATTAAGCAGATAATATTCTAACAATGGTGAGGGATTGGGATATAAGTAGTTATTGTAATCGTCATGGAAAGATATCACAAAATGTATTAACTGTTTGTAATTTTGATTTGGAGTTCATGTACATTCTTAGTGGATGAAAAGGTTTGACTCATGATTCTAAGCTACTAAATGATGTCATAACAAGGAGGAATAGACTTAAAGTGGCTCAAGGTAAGTATTTATTTTTTAAATAATAATAATAATATTTAAATAATAATAATATAAACAATTAACAGTTATATTTCTACTTCCCCATCAGGCTCTGATACCAGATATGAAAATTGATTTAGCAAACCTAAACACTATTATCCAGTCCTTCAGCCAATCACAAAAGACAATAAGTCTCCCTGATAAAACAGAAAAGGCCATTAGCCTCCCAAAAGGAAAAACCCCAAACACTAACCATTACATGACAAAAGGCAAATTCTCCTCTGTCATTCAAATGGAGCCAGAATTCTGGGACAAAAATTCTTATAAAGCCATTACAAAAGCTTTCCCTCCTGGTTTTCATTTTAGACCATATGCCTTGAATAAAACTAAACAATTCTATGAATTCATTTTAATAGATTTAGATTCTGTCTCTATAGAGCATTACAAGGACCAAAAAGTTCCCTCAATAATCACACACTCAACGATACAGATTTTAAGAATCCTATCGCCAAAGAACTTTGGAAAAGATCCAAATTCATTTAAAAAATTTTCACAACCTTTTGACCCTGTACGTTACAATTACTGGGACTACATTAATACCTGGACAAGGACTTTCTGGTTCCAGAATAAACTAAATCGACATTCTTGGTTAATTTATTTCAAGAAAAATCAAAATTACAATTTTCTTAATTGGTTCCTTGGCCACAATATTCATCAAGGAATTATCATTCCTATTAGCAGGTCCATTGAATTTGCTGATAAATTTTTTGACAGAATTTTAGATAAAACCCAGTTACAAAGATTTTTGGGATGTCTGAATTATGTAAGTGATTTTATTCCACACCTCAATAATATCATTAAGCCAATCCTCGTTCTTGGACTGATGTTCATACCAATGTCGTCAAAGAGATTAAGAATAAAGTCAGAAAAATAAATTGTCTCTATCTCCCCATCCCTCAAGCTTTCAAAATTGTTGAAACTGATGCCTCTGACATAGGTTATGGTGGCATTCTCAAACAGAGAGTCGAGTCTCATGAGCATATCATTGCATACACTTCAAAACATTGAAATTCTGCACAACAGAATTACTCAACTGTTAAAAAAGAAGTCTTGACAATTGTTTTATGCGTATCAAAATTTTAATCTGATTTATTAAATCAAAAGTTTCTTATTAGAGTAGATTGCAAGTCTGCAAAAGAAATTTTACAAAAAGATGTTAAAAATCTTGCCTCAAAACAAATTTTTGCAAGATGACAAGCAATTTTAAGTGTGTTTGATTTTGATATAGAATATCTCAAAGGCAATTCTAATTTTCTTCCTGACTACCTTACCCGTGAATACTTATAGGATAAGTAGAATGCCTAGAAAGGCAAATACCTCTTCCAGGGGAGGAACAACCAGAGGAGGAAGAGTTAGGCTTGCCCTGGCTCTTAATAAAACAAGACCAAAGTCTACTACATCAGACTCATGTTCCAATTCTTCGGCGTCATCCACTCCGGCTGGGTCATCCACCCAGAAAGCAATCCAGGTTATTGAGTCATCCACTCAGCAGTCGGTGGTTCCTAAAAAAGACTCATCCAACAAGGCTGATTCTTCTCAAACAAAAAGTGTTAAACAAACCAAAGCAGATTATGCTTTCCCTGTTAATACACTTCTTGCCATACAACAAGGTAGTCTAAGTAGCCTACCAAAGAAATCCTGGGCAGACATTGCTTCTGATGAAGATATGGAAATTGATTTAGCAAACCTAAACACTATTATCCAGTCCTTCAGCCAATCACAAAAGACAATAAGTCTCCCTGATAAAATAAAAAAGGCCATTAGCCTCCCAAAAGGAAAAACCCCAAACACTAACCATTACATGGCAAAAGACAAATTCTCCTCCGTCATTCAAATGGAGCAAGAATTCTGGAACAAAAATCCTTATAAAGCCATTACAAAAGCTTTCCCTCCTAGTTTTCATTTTAGACCATATGCCTTAAATAAAACTAGACAATTCTATGAATTCATTTTAATAGATTCAGATTCTGTCTCTATAAAGCATTATAAGGACCAAAAAGATCCCTCAATAATCATCCATTCAACTATACAGATTTTAAGAATCCTATTGCCAAAGAACTTTGGAAAAGATCCAAATTCATTTAAAAAATTTTCACAACCTTTTGACCCTGTAGGTTACAATTACTGGGACTACATTAATACCTGGACAATGACTTTCTGGTTCCAGAATAAACTCAATCGACATTCTTGGTTAATTTATTTCAAGAAAAATCAAAATTACAATTTTCTTAATTAGTTCCTCCAATGGTGGGACTTCTTTGGACCTTTAGAAGCAATCCTTCCTTCCCCAACAAAAGAAGGATTCGAAGCTTTCAAAAATAGATATGCCCCAACAGAATTGGTGCAGATCTCAAATATTTCTCTGCATTTGCTATGGCCTGGGTATTCTCATAGCAGTACAGGTATAGCAAGACAGAAGAAGAAGACATCCTTCCTATGATTCACAGACATGCTTTTGTGAAGTGGTGTAACCAATTCAATGCAGATCATGCTGGACCGGTTTAAACAAGGACTTTTCAATGTTGAGTAGATGAAGAAGCTATTTCTTCAATTTTTGGTTTAGCCAATTTGTCAGAGACCTTTTCTCCTAAAATCTAGAGGTATTTATTGGTATAATTGGCCTGTTCCATGAGGCCTTGGATGTCGTTGGGGTTGATAGCTTTATCAGGATATTTGGTTTTGAAAGGGGTAGCAGTAACAGAATTACCGCTTTTGTCTTTCAAATTTGGTAGTTGGTATTGGATAGTGGGTGACAAATCACTTTGAACAATTTGTCCATCTTTAATCTGTCAGGATATAACATTCGCAGAGGAAGTGCTAATAACGTCCTCTTGCCAAGGATAATCAATATTATTGTGAATGGTATAAGCGTGATACCAATCAAAGAATGAGATATTCTGTTTGACTTTTTCGAGAAATTGATAAAATTCCTCTTAGATATTGGACCTATCTTTTTCCCTATAATTCTGAAAGAACCACTCTCTTTGAGGTTTCCATTCCTCAGAGTAGAAATCTTTCCTAAAGGTTTCCTTATCTATAATGAATTTATGAGATAACATCATAAGACTCATTAAAGGAGGAGTAGGTTGGAGATTGGATACTCTGATTCTCTTCTTCCTTTTCAGAAGTTTGGTAGACATTTCTGGGAATCCTAGAAGAAGTGTCTAGACCCTGTAAGTTTATAAAAGGGTCATGATTGATGGATCTAGGAATATCAGTCCTAGAAGATTGGGGTTTGTAAGAGAAAGATCTCCTAACAGAAGCAAAATTAGAACGTCCGCTATAAGCATCAATTTTAGAAGAGAAGGAGTTTCTCCTATCAAAGGTTATTTCAACTTTCCCAGAATTATCCTGAGAAATATTTTCGATTTGAGGAGCAGGCCTAGGGACACAAGGCGAAGCTTTGTCTAAGACCCATTTTTCGGGAAGGGAGACTTCATCCCATTTGATTATCCTAGGGAGAGACATATTAGCCTTTGTCATATCAGTGATAAACAAAGTAGTCTCACCTCTTTGGGGTTTGAGAAGGACACGAGAAGCACAAGAGTTCATGGCCTTGTACTGAATCCTATAGATTAAGGCTGCGGGAATAGATCCCTCTTTCATGTTTAACCCATGAAAGCAAACATTGAGGAACAGGGAGTCAAGAATATGATTATCTAAAAGACTCACTGTTTTGTTAGGAAAACAATTGAAATAAATTGGTCCTTGGCCAAGACTAGTTTCGACAGTACCTATAAGGGAGTCGTTAAAGTCATTATGGCGAGTTTCTCTAAGACATATGAGGATAGCAGCATCTATTCCTATGTCTATGAGAGACTTTATGGCTACCTGAACACATCCTATGTGGAGGTATTTATATTTATGCTTGTGCTCATTGATGGAAGATTTGGACAAGAGATGAAACTCTTCTCCTAGATCTTTCCCTAAAGGGATATTATTTTCTTGGACTGTTCTTCAGGAACATATAATGTATCCTGAGGGATTTCTGGAATGGTCCAGTCATCCATACTTTGATTGATTTCTTTAAAGCGAACTTCTTCGTCGAAGAGGTTATGTTTGGGTATAATCTCAGGAGAATGTTTCTCCTGATCATTAAAAAGATTATTTTTAGTAGGAGAGGAGGAAAATAAACTAGAGCCAGAGCGGAAAGAAATGTGGAAGAAAGAGCGCAAAAGTCTAGACATCATAAAAATAATTCTGGCACATCACCTTCATCTAGTTCCATAAAAATACACTTGTTAATTATTTATAACTTACTCGACTAGATCTGGTTATTTGTGGACTTTTTTTTTTCAAATTTTTAAATTCTGAAATTCTTTTACTATAGCCACCAGCTTCTTATGTTCTTTATTTCTTTTGAATACAGCATTGTCGAATTAGCCTTACTGCCCTTTCACCACACGGGACTTACTGCTACAGCCCTATTCAAAAGAACTAAGAACTGCTGTACTTCCAATAAAGGATTTTCATAAACAAAGAACTGTACAAAAGCAATATTTTAGAACCATTAGTTCGTGGCGTTGTTACAGATAGGGACGACCATTACAAGTATCACCTGAAGGGCTTGTCAGCTGTCCAGCCTATAAACCATGGTTACAGAAATTTTATAAAAGAATTATAAAGTCCAGATCCAAAAGAACATAGTTATAAACAATTTACAGTTATATTCTTACTTCTTCATCAGGCTCTGATACCAGATATCCCGAAGTGGATCAAGGAAAGAATAAGGATAAATTAAAACAGACTGAAAGGAAAGTAGGCAGTAGCATGACTACTAAATGAAATGCAGAAATGTAAAGTGCAGAATGTAAATAAAGTTAATGCATAGAAATAATCTTGAAGCTTAAAAAATATTATTATTTAAATATTATATATATATATATATATATTGCATATGTAATTAGATAAATATTTTTTAGTGGATTGTGAATTTCATAACCGACACCATTTTTTAGCTTCATTTTAAGGTTACGATATCATGTATAAAATTTTGCAGGTTAGGGTAATAATCCTGAAAATAAAAAAAAATTGTTCAATTTTCATCATGCGTCTTTAAGGAATATGATTAAGAGAATATTTAGTAATTTTAAATCAAGGTTCATAATTTTTAAGTCAACACCTCCATTTTTATTAGACACAAGTAGAACTTGTGGTAACATGTACAACACTACATAACTTTCTTCGTAAAGAATACCATTATGATAAATTTTTAATTGAATCGATGGACGAACCTTTATCTTTAACATTATCGGTTAATGAAGATCATAATTTTGACCCTATTATTCAAACTTAGGAGCAAAAGTGAGAAGACGCTAATGCTTAGAAGATTATTATAACTATGGATATGTGAGTGAATGTTATTTAGGAGGATATAATATTATGGAGAATTATTATTATTATTTATCTAAATATTATTTTTTATTATTTTTATCTTTGACTCTTTAAATTTGAATGTATGAAAAAAAAATTGAACTCTTTATGTTAAAAATTCATAAAAGTCTACAAAGTCTCGCAAAAATATTAAAATCTTCACTTAAAAGTCTTGCAGAATCTATTAAAATCCTGATTTTAAAGTATCGTAGAATTCTAAAATGTCTTAAAAGTTATTAAAATCCTTTAAATTCTTTTAAAATTTGTAGGAATTTTTTCAACTAAAAAAGTCTTTTAAAATCCTAATCTAATACATTTTCTTAAGAATTTTAAACACTTCTTGTATTATTTCAAAAGGTATATTTGTCCAAAAAATAAAACTAACAACAAACTGTGATCTTATTTTTAAAAGAAGTGAATAATTTTCACCCTTTCTTCTCAAATAGGCTTATACTCCATTGCACTACCTTAAACAATAGTGGCATGCTGTGGCTCACAAGCTTGAACAATAGAAAGCGTAAATGCTCACCTAATTTAGCACCTATGCACTGAAAATTTTTGCAAATAGGCGATAATTTTTGCTGTGAGTATGTATAGAATGTTAAACAATGTTGTCAGAGGACTTATTAATGAATTACAAATAAAACTATTTTATTAAAAATACATGTATTTTCATGTATTTTAATATAATTTTTAATAAAAAAATTATTTATTTATTCTTTAATCAGTATTCTTAAGACACTGATTAACAATACTCACTGTTAAATGAATAAATATAAATGTTTACTAGATCGTAAGTTAATTTAGGTGCGAGGTTGTAAACAATCTTAAAAATTTAGAACTAAATAGATTGTCCTAGATCAATTTTCATGTTTGGTTAAACCCAAGTATATTTTGTGCAAGATATCACTGCACAATTATATATGCAAAACTAAAACAAAATAAATAACAAATCGAAAATTGTGCACTTAGAATTATAGAAGCGATAAATAGCAATATGAGAGTTGCATATACCTGTAGGATAGCTTCTAGTTGTAAACTCGTATTTAATTTCTCACTCTTTTCGTAGTTTTTATAACCAAAAGCAAGGGTTGTACATAAAATATAAGGTGAAACAATTTAACTTAATTCATATTTAAAAATTATATTATTTTAAAATAAAAAACTTCAGTTAATGCGACAAATTATTTTACCATCGTAAGAGCGATAGAGATGGGCTATATGAATTATGATATTCAAGATTAAGGCCTTGGTATATAATATACATTTATATATATAATGCCAAAACCATAGGTGGCGTACATTATAGTAAACAGATGATTTTTTTTTAAATGGCCAAAAATATATCTACATAATGATTAAATTACACATACAATATTAAATGACTTCCTTATCAAACTAATAAAATATTATATAAAATTACACATTATAAAAATTAAAAATATTTTGTTATTATCTGACCTCATCGTTAAACTAATAAACCGTGATTAACAACATTAGTTAAAATATATCAATGGGTGAAGGTAAGCGTTTTTAATGACAAAAGGCAAGACATATCGCTGCTTTGTATTAATACTACACGTGAATAACATGCATTTGACTTTTGATATCCGTGTTTCTATCTAGTTTGACCGGCGAATATCCCGCGCAAAATTCTGTAGCTTCTTCCCTAACCTCCTTTCTTTCTTCACTTCCAGTGTTTCTCACACATCATTAATATCGTAAAATCATCACTATTAATATTGTAAAATTTTTACTATTTCAACTGAATCTTGGAACTGTGACTCAATACAGGTTAGTTTCAGCTGATAAGGATTATATTCAGATTTTCATATAGTTGTAGGTTTAAATTTTATTGAAAATATAATAGTTTTATAAGTGTTGTTAACTTCCATACTGATTTTAAGTATTCATAAATTTTAAAAAATGTATGGAAAAATACATATTTATTATATTAAAGTTATAAAAGTATAATCAATATTTCTATTTTAAATAAAACTATACTCTTTTTAATAATTTTTTGAGTTTCAATTCATTTAACTTTTCTATAATAAAAAAAATCTTGAAATTATAACTTTTATTATAATTTTAAAATTTAATGATTCAATTTTTATACTTAAATTTATACATAATTTTAATATTTAAATCTTTTTATATTAATGAATAACATAATATGATCATTATAAAAGGGCAATTTTTTTAAAATTTACGAAATTAAAATAAAAAAATTCAAATTTCATTTGGATTAAATTTGATTAAAAAAATATAAACAACTTGTTTACGCCATCAATCTAATAATTTATCAAAATGTCATAAAAAATATTAAAGAATTTATGATTATATCATCCAAAATGATAATTATTATAAAAAAGTAAATAGATATTATTATTTTGATAATTTTTAAAAGTAAAAGTGGATTCTAACATATTGTTTTTATACATAAGATTCAAATTAGATATCTTACTAAAAATATTAAATATATATGATCTGAACCACTATTTGTTGGTGAATTTTAATATATTTATCATATGTTATCCAAATATTTTTATTATGCAAAATGTCAATTATTATTTTTTATCATCAACTATTATCTATTTTGCAAAAGTTAGTGATCATGGTGGTTGATTTCTGAAGTAAGATTCAAGCCATGGTTGTTAAAAGAAATCACCTTAAACGTGTTAAATACTTCACCTTTGATGTCACGTGATATATATAGACCTAATAAATGCGAAATGATAAATCATCGAAAGTGTTAGAAAGGTAAATTTTCATCAAAAATTACACTTATACATTTTAAGAGCAGAAGGACACTATGCGTTCTAGTTGGGATTTATTATGAAGTTTAACTCCATCTTCATCACAAAAAAAAAAGAGAAGAAAACCTTCGTATTTTTATTAATTCAAACTTATATATCTAGTTTTTTATTGCACGAGTAAATATGTAAATGATTACAATGCTAAGAATAAATTTAATTATTTGATAAAAAAACTAGTGACTGTTTTTGTTTGAAAAGAAGATGTTAAGGTGTTTAAATTAATTGTTTCCTTCTAGAAGCTTTGACAAATATTAGACACTAATGAGATAAACAGTAGCTCCCACTGCCAACGGATCATCACGAATCACAAATGAGAATGTGGATGCCAGACTTATGCCCCTTTTCACTCTCCGATTAAACGGGAATTGTAGATGCTGCCTGTACCACATGACCATCTTTCGTCAACAATTATTTTCTATTAAATTTTTAAACATTAATTGAGTATTTTTCTTTCTTTATTTTGTTTCAAACCATTTCTCCTTCCCAAGCCCCTACTGTGTTTACACGTTGTGTCTGCTGCAAATTCAAAGAAAAAAGGGTCCATGCCATAAAATTTTATAACATAAGGATCATTTTAAGCTTAGTTATTTCATTAATCGGGAAAAATTCTTCACTGCCGCTTCTAATGATCACTTAAATATTTGAATTAACCTTCAATTCTTTGCTGGTTGACAAAGTATCTCTTGAATAATAAATTAAACCTCTTTTTATTTTTTACCTCTCTGTCTCCTTCTTTTCCGTTGCTCTCAAACACGTTTGTCTAAGTCTTAATTTTTTGTTTCCCCGCTTTTCCTTTCTGTATTTTGTTGACAGATAATAAATATTAAAATAAAAAGACTTTGAAGTCATGGGCATGGATCATTGTTCAATACTTCATTTTATCATTGCGAGGGAATAAATATGGGAGGAGAAAGGAACAAGAAAGGAAGGTGCACCAAAGTAGGCTTGGCTTCTACGTAGTAGTGACAATAAAGGTCGATCTACAATTAAAACTTACGGGTACGGAAGGTGCATGGTCCCACAACAAATCTCTCTTTTTTTTTCTTCCTCGTTTCGAAGGTCCAAAAGGTAGTGGTGTACGACTATAAGGAATAGGTATAGGATGTGGAAGAAAAAGATGCATGGTGGAGAAACATAGCATGGTCAAGTGTTGAGTGCTCGACCTCCACTCGGTTTTGGCCACTCGCCACCTCTCCGTACTTGGTTATTCAATGAGATCACACAATTCCATTATACTTCGTGTCCACCGACGAAGATTATTGTGGGGTAACTTTACGTGAGCAGAATAAGAATAGAAGTGTAAAGAAGTAACTATGTGCTAGTTAAGGAAAAAATTATACTTATTTTTTTTCTCTCTTTCCTTCACCCATTTAATGCCTATTTTATGAATCTCAAGGAAAAATTTTTAATGTATAAATATATGAGTTGAGAATTTTCCCCATGCCATTGGTCTTTGCATGTCTGGTTCCTGTAGTTCTCAGGGGACGAGCTTATATTTAATAGCGATGTGATGGAAAGATTATAGACTCAGTTTGAGTTAAAATCACGGTTATATGAATCAAAGTCATTTTTTAGTTTTTCTCAGTTTTGTTTTTGACAAATTAATTCACTTTCTTGTGTTGATCAATGTTGATATGTACCAGAATGTTAAAAGCGGTTTGAAATCTTGGTACAGGGTGATACAAGGTGCAACTCACGGTGGTTAACATTTATCGAGGAATCTTCAAAAGGTGGTGTTCTTGCAAGCAATAATCCAACACCGAAGCCATTGAAAATTTGACAAGAGTAGAATATAGGATTATAAGATAATATACTTGGGTTAAATGGTTACTTTCTAAGATAAATTTATTGTTATAGGCATCTAACACTGTAACCATATACATCTAATGTGTGTGCGGTGTGCACAACATGTTCAATAAAAGAAACAATGTGTTAGGAGTGATAGAGTTGTTAGGTAATGAAAAGATGTTTATGTAACAGTTAATGCTTAAGATTACAACTATATATGAGATGGACCTAAGTGGTGATTCACTTGAGGTTGATAACGGCTTGTGATTGAAGTAGATTTTGTTGTTGTGGCTAGTAGTGAGCTCAATGGGTGTTTCTATTCACGGTGGATTTGAGTGAAGTGATGGTAACAACGTAGTTTCACTGGAGTTGAGTATTTAACTTGAAACAAATTTTATTAAAAATTGATAGATATATTGGTTGAGATTATATTCCCGTATTTCTTTAATAGATACATTTTCTTATTTTCTGTGAAAGAAAAATTGAAAATTAAAAGTTTAAATTTGATATACTATACATCATTGAATTTAGGTGTTAACTAACACTGTGGACCGATTTATAATTTATAATTTATAATTTAGATAATCAAGTCAAACAAAAACACCAAATTTACTTCGTATGTATGTGTTATATATATATATATATATATATATATATATATATATATATATATATATATATATATATATATATATATATATATTGAAACAAAATTCAATCTACATAATTACACTCAATGTGTTAAAAATTGAGTTATAGATTAGAAAAGTAGGGTCTGTTTCTTTAAGAAGCGAAGTATTACCTAATTGATATTTAGATATTAATTTTTTAAAAATGTAAAATTATTGAAATGAGTTTTATTTCTTGAAATAAATTTTTATACATATAAATATTAATGGAATTTTAATCAATATATTCAGAACACTAGTTAGATATCAAGAATTGAAAACGGGAAGTTTTTTATTCATTGTTAGTTATAGTGTATCGGGGGTAAGGGTACAGCGTGAAAATATATACGCCACTTTAGATTTTGAAACATTTACGCGATATTTCTTTTGTCATCTGTCATGTGCTGATCTTCATTGTCTGCAA
Organism: Abrus pulchellus subsp. cantoniensis; assembly: GCA_024086825.1. Taxonomy (NCBI): domain Eukaryota; kingdom Viridiplantae; phylum Streptophyta; class Magnoliopsida; order Fabales; family Fabaceae; genus Abrus; species Abrus pulchellus. Next base: position 32,629,238 of record CM044049.1, read on the forward strand.
CCGTGCTCTTATAAGACACTACTGAAATTAAATGATTTGTCTTTAAGAAACCAGCTCAGACGCCACCAAAATACGCGTTGATACAGTTAATTTTGATTTTAATTTTACGCATTAGAAGTCAAAGTCCTAAAGGAAGTTAACTCTGCATGCACATGCTGTTTAAGGGTAAATGAGGACAAAGTATGAATTGGGATATATCACGTGATAAATGTGCTAATTCAATGAGTGTTAACATACATCTTCTACGACTTTTTAACAAAATAGGTTTAAATTAAAAATAAAATTTTAAAATACTATAAATTTTAAATATTTTATCAAAATGAGTATTTTAAACAATAATTGAATAACAAAGAACATCTCCATAATGCATTCAACGATAAATACATGCCATCATTCTGAAAGTTGAGGTAGTTTAACATGGGCAACTTGTGGGGAAAGAGACACGTACTGAATATGCAAGGTACTTTTACTAAAAATATTAACATTCAATGACATTCATGGTCATTTTTTTTTTCTTAAGCTATTACTCTCAATGATTATGTAAGAGAAAAATGTGTTTTCTTCAAGTGTGTGAAGACTCTTCAATAAACGAGATTGAGGTGTGCTTGAGTTGTGCTGAATTGAGCATTTTGGAGTAATCTCACTCAAGCGAAATAAGATAAAACATTTTCAACTGTCCTCTCGTTTGAGCGAGTTGCCCAAGCAAGAAAAGGTCTCGCTTAGGTGGGAAGCGACCTCGCTCAGGCAAGGAGTTGTAGGAAAAATGTGGAGCTCTATGGACCTATTCTCACTTAAGCAAGATGCAGATCACTCAGGCGGGATGTCCTTCACTCAAACGAGAATAGCAGAAATTTAGGTAGTTTTACCGTCTGGTTTTCTCGCCTAGGCAAGGATGAGCTCGTCCGAAAACATTTATTTCTCCCCAGACAACTTTCTCCTCTCATTTTTCCTTATTTTCTCACCTTTTCCCCTTAGAAAAAACTTTCTCGAAACCAAACTTCTTCTTTATCCAAGTGGGAACATCTATTTAGGACAAATCTAGGTGAGTTCAAAGGACATGGTTCCCCTATTCTACTCTTATTTCTTGATTTTTCTCCTCAAAAGTTCTCTATCTTGTGATAATAAGGAGATCTGAGATCATTGAGTTTTGTTTCTCTCATTGAGACTCACGAGGACTTCAATCTAAGAAAACTCATTTCAGGTAATGGGAGCTTACCCTAGAAGGTCTTTATTACTCACTTGGGGTGTTGGATATTGTATATAATCTTGTTTTAGCTGAGAACGAGTTGATATATTAGCAAACCTTAGGATGGAACATAGAGTATGTGTAATGGGGCTTTTTGTTATCTTATGAATGATATGAAATTGTCCGTACTTGAGATGAATGTTTGGAATGCTGTAATAGAACATAATATGCTGAGAAGTTGTTATATATGTGCTAAGAATATTTAAAATATGCTAAAATACTATATTAAAGCTATGAGCTGCTTGGTTTTATTATGATATATGTAACACCTTAAATTTAATTTCAATAAATAAGGAAGTTTGCAAAATTTTGAAATAATAACACCTCCATTTCTAATCCAAGTTTCGTCAAACATTTCAAAATAAACAAAGAGGGTTACAATTTCACCAAATAGCTGCTACAGGACTTATTCAAATACAACAGTTTTCAAAATAATATCATAAGTCCTATAGCAGTTCCATTCCCCCCTTCACTGAGTCTGGTGCTGATCGTCTTGATTACTTGAAAAATGAATTTAAGGGTGAGTACTCTACACTACCCAAAAACATACAGTCAACGTAGAGTCTCACCTCCAGCACATTTTCAATATATCAAACAAACACAATTATAGCAGTATTATCACACAGCTCATGTCAATTTAACACCGATGCACTCACGGCATCGGCAACATTTCACATTCATAAGTACAATATACAAACCTATGCATATGCATGCTAGTCACACTCATTGTGGCACTGTGATCACAGATTTATACCATGAATGGTCATCGGTTACCCCGCCTCACGGATACCATGTGGGCAATCACGGGTCGCTCAGTAAAGATATTGGTCAGAGGTCTAGTCAGGAAGAGAAAGTGTGGCCCGTGGTGCACCCATTCCACAGTCGGTGTCACTACCACTCTCTCCTTCCCAAGGTATTTTACCGTCCTCATCTTCCAAACTCCCAGTGTATCGATGAACCATTTACAACACATTACAACAGCACTACATGCCTCATTCACATACATTTCAATCACACACGCAATATTCATGCTTGCACACAACACACAGCCTATATTCAATTCATAGTACTCGGAACATAGCCCACATTTTATCCATAATATACAGCACATAGCCTTGATTTATTCACAATAACATTAATTTACCAATCAATAAAATTTTATCACACACAATTACCCCCACGGGGCCTAACTATTCTAGCACACATCACATTGCACACCAATTTCCATCAAACATACAATTCCTACTCTTTATCTGAGCCACATTGCATTAATTAACAAAATACACAAGAATTACATCACATTTAAGATAGGTAGAGTCCTCCCTTACCTCGGATTGAAGACCCAAACGCTAATTCCACCAAGAAGTGCTTTCCTCCCACGGATTTCATCCTAAACACATGGAGAATGATAAGTCTGTAATTGGATCCTATTTTATAGCCCATATATTCATATTTGACTTTTATTTTATTTGAGTTTTACATTAATTTTTATATTAATTGTGCAGTTTGGTATAAAGAAGCCACAAGTGGATTTTGGATGCATTCTGGGCCCAAATTGATGGAAGATTAGAGCTTCGCAACAGTCAGCATACTCAGACCCATTCAATAAGCACGGGGGTGCTTCGAGCCCAAGCACGGCCGTGCTCATCTGCGGGAAGCCTAATTATAAAGATTCTTTAGGGTTTTTAAACCCTATTAAAAGGGATATCTCAGGCATCATAAAAAAAAATCCTTTTTGATCTTAACTTTGACTTTAGAATACATTTGATCTCGTCTCTCTTGCACGGGATCCTTGGCACATGCTTGGTGGGACTTGGAGCTTCGAGCAATCGTATTTGAAGACTGAGAATACATCTCACACTCTAGTTTGTTATTTCTTTTGATTATGGATTTGTTTATGATTGTTTTAGTTCTTTTCTTCAGCATGAGTAACTATGGAAACTATTGTTCATGAATTTATGAAATTTTGATGTTTGAATCTAAATTTGATGTCCGTTTTGTGGTTAGATTTTATCCTATTGTGCTTCTTTCTTAATCCTAATTAATTAAATCGTCAAGCGACCGTACCTCGGTTAATTAATATATCTATAGGGTAAAATGAGATAAAGGATTAGGTGGACCAAACTGATCTTTCTCTTCTAATTGTTATTAAATTAACAAGTTCATAGGTTCCTCAAGGCTTCTCAAATTGATGTCTTGCATGACTATTGGGGATATTAATTTAGAGAAAAGAATAGTAACATTACATGACAATTGGGTATTAATAGTATTTGTATGAATGATTAGTAATAACAAAGAAATTAGATTTAGAGTTAAATAGAAGAATAACATAAAGGATTGAATAAAAAAACCCATATACCCTAGGTTCCTCTCCGATAAGTTTAATCAAGACGTGCATTGTATTCCTTACTCTTAGTTTATAATTAATTTTATAAATTATTATTTTAATTAATCTCATATCTCTGAAGCTTAAACAATTGAATTAAAAAATTCTTAGTAATTGAAAAACAGTCTTTGTGGGATGATATTTCGAGAACTTAATTTAAGAACCCTTTATTACTTCTCGATGGGTACACTTGCCCTCCAAACAAGTTTTTGGCGTCATTGCCGGAGATTGCTTTTTCAATATTAAGAAAATCTCAAATTTAATTAATTTAAGCAATTTGTGTTTTATTTTATTTTGTTTTGTTTATTGTTAAATTTTTCTTTTATATTTTATAATTTTATTTGTATTTTATTTTATTTCACAATTTCTTTTAATGTATGTTCACTTGTTTTAAGTGCTCTACAACTTATTTACTTGATCTGGAGATTGAGAGAACAATGCGTACACAAAGAAAAGAAGTGAGAGAGTAAAGAATGGCAGAGGGAAAGAGATCAATTCAAGATTACATGACACCCACTGCTAGAGGCACCCCTAGAAGTATCACAGCCCCTAATGTGGAGGCAAACAATTTTGAATTGAAACCAGCACTCATAACCATGGTCGAGAATTCTATACAGTTTGGAGGCATGCCTAATGAAGACCCGAATTTAAATCTGACAAAGTTCCTCCGATTGACAGATACCATAAAATACAATGGAGTCTCCAATGATGCTATTCGACTCCGTCTTTTCCCATTCTCGGTATCTGAAAAGGTGAATGCGTGGTTTTTCTCACTCCCAGCCAACTCCATCAAAACTTGGGAGGATCTCACTCAACAATTCTTGAGAAAGTACTTTCCCCCATCAAGGTCCTCTAAGCTTATGACGGAGATATGTTGCTTCCAATAATATGAAGCAAAATCCTTATTCGAAGCATGAGAGTGATTTAGAGAGCTTTTGAGGAGATGTCCTCATCATGATTTTTTGACATGGAGACAGGTACAAATTTTTTACAATGGCCTATCAATAACTACCAGGGCTACAATTGATGTCGTAGCAGGAGGGTCCCTGATAAGTCTGTAATTAGGCCCTCTTTTATAGCCCATTTATTTATATTTGACATTTATTTGAATTGAGTTTTACACTAAATTAGTTTTTAATTACGCAGTTTGATATAAAGAGGCTACAAGTATATTTTGGACGCATTTTGAGCCCAAATTGATGGAAGATTAGAGCTTCGTAGCAGTCAGCACGCCCAGACCTATTTAGTAAGCACGGGAGTGCTTCAAGCCCATTCACGACCGTGCTTAAGGCCTTGCACGGCCGTGCTTATCTGCAAAAAGCCCAATAATGAAGAGTTTTTAGGGCTTTCAAACCCTATTAAAGGAAGACCTGATGCACCATTGAAGATATCTTTGGAAGGACCGTTTTACACTGTCTTTGGCTTTGGAATACACCTCTCATCTCGTCTCTCTTGCACAGGATCCTTAGCACATGCTTGGCGAGACTTTGAGCTTCGAGCGACCGTACTTGAAGACTGGGAACTCATTTCATTCTAGTTTGCTTTTCTTTATGGCTTTATTCATGAATATTTTAGTTCTTTTCTTTAGCATGAGTAATTAAGTTCATAGCTAGGGCTATGAGAACTATTGTTTATGAATTTATGAAATTTTGATGTTTGAATCTTAATTTGATTTCTGTTATGTGATCAGATTTTATCCTATTGCGCTTCTTTCTTAATCCCAATTAATTATATCGTCAGGCGACTGTACCTCGATTAATTAATAAATCTATAGGGTAAAACGAGACAAAAGATTAGGTGGACCAAACCAATCTTTCTCTTCTAATGTTTATTAAATTAATAAGTTCATAGGTTCCTTAAACTTTCTTAAATTGATGTCTTGCATGATCATTGAGGATGTTAATTTAGATAAAAGAATATTAATATTGTATGATCATTGGGTATTAATAGTTTTCGTATGAATGATTGGTAATCACAAGGAAATCAGATTTAGATCTAAATAGAAAAATAACATAAAGGATTGAATAAGAATACCCATATGCCCTAGGTTCCTCTCTGATAAGTTTAACCAAGACGTGCAGTGTATTCTTGCTTTTAATTTTATAATTAATTTTATAAATTCTTGTTTTAATTAATTTCGTATCTTTGAAGCTTAAACAATTGAATTAAGAAATTCTTAGTAATTGAAAATCAATACTTGTGAGACGATATTTCAGGAACTTAATTTAAGAACCCTTTATTACTTCTCGATGAGTACACTTGCCCTCCGAACAGTCCCTCATAAGAAAAGATCCAGATGATGCATACAAGCTGATAGATGAGATGGCATCTTATAGCTTTGAATGACACACTGCTGACTATTATGACATCAAGAGGAAAGAGACTGCCCCAGTTTACCAAGCAGAAAGCAGCAGCCTACTAATGAACCAAATGACAGCCCTTACAAAGCAACTAGAATATTTAATAAAGGCTCAAGACCAACTTGTAAGAGCTCTTGCAAGCCCAGAATCTAAGCAAGAGGAGGCAAATTTCATGGGCAATCACAGTTCAGGGTGGAGAAGTAATCCTCCTAACTTTTGGGAGAATGGCTTTGGAAGTCAAAATCCAAGTGTTTATCACCCTCCTCATATGCAAAGTCAGGGAGCAAGACCTGAAGGAAAAGAAGCTCCTAGATCTCAGTCCAACTTTCAAGAACAGATGATGCAATATGTGCATTACTCTGATAAGAGGATGACAGAGCTTGAATCCAAGTTGGACCAACATATTGAGAAAAATGATAAGAGGTTCGCAGAGGTTAAATCTGGAATACAAGTCGATTCTTCTAAGATGAATGCACAATTGGAGCAAATTACGAACCTTCTAAGTTAAGGAGTGATGGGAACATTGCTATCTTAGCCTGAGCCTAATCCAAGGGAGCAATACAATGCCATCACCTTTAGAAGTGAGAAGAAACTACAAGAATCGCATAACAGAGGCACATGCATGCCCATGCTTATAGAGAAGCACGCCAAGGCTGATTCTACATGCACGCCTGTGCTTACTGATGAGCATGCCCCTGTTGAAACTGAAGCACAACTGTGCTTATACAAGCACGCCCATGACAGTGATCAAAGTACAGTTGTGCATCACTATCAGCAAGATCATGCTTCAAGCGAGGAGCCTGAAAAAGAAAAGAAGGAAAAACCTCTTGTTCAACCAAGGCCCTATAATCCTAAGATACATTTCCCACAGCGGCTGCAAGGTCACCCTCCTTATGATGAAGAGTTCCACAAGTTCTTAGACTTATTGGGTAAAGTTCACATGAATATGCCTTTCATTAATACTATCTCCAAAATGCCCAAATATGCTAAATTTTTAAAGGAGATTTTGAGCAATAAAAGAAAGCTGAGAGCACATGAAACTGTGAAACTCACCTAAGAGTACTCAGCTATAGTCCTTAAAAAGCTTTCACCTAAGCTTAAGGACCCAGGGAGTTTTACGATTCCTTGCACAATTGGAAAAACTCATATTGATAAGGCTTTATGTGATTTAGGAGCAAGTTATAATCTTATGCCTTATTCTATTTTCAGGAAGCTTGAAATACACAAACCTAAGTCGAACGTCATGTCACTTCAGCTGGCAGATAGGTCGATCACATACTCCAAAAGCATAATGGAGAACGTACTTGTAAAAGTTGGAGAGTTTATATTTCCTGCTGACTTTGTGGTACTTGACATAGAGGAAGATAATGATGTCTCCATCACACAAGGGAGACCGTTTTTGGCCACTGCTAGGGCCATCATAGACGTACAAGAAGGGAAGCTCACATTGAGGCTAGATGATGAGGAAGTTATATTTCAAGTTTTCAATTCTTCCAAGTACCCTTCTAGCCAAGAGTTCTGTCATTTTGTGAGCATTGTAGATGTTGCTTCTCCTCCTCCAACTTATATGAAGCATGGAACTATGAAAAGAAGGCCAAGGAGGAAGCAATATAAGAAGAAGAAAAGACAAAAGCTTTAAACATCCATTAATAAGGCTCCTGATTTAGAGCTTAAATTTTCTTCTCTTTATTTTAATCCTCATTTTTTTATGAATAATTTTTTTGATGTGATAGGTGTTGGGGAGACAATTACATATCAAGGGAGTCACCTCTAAGACTCATGCCTTCTTCCCACCTTGATTTAATAGGAACGTCAGGCTCGTGATGTTAAATGAGCGCTCCCAGGAGGCAACCTGTGTCTTTTATTTTATTTAAATTTTATTTCATTTTGTTTATTTTAATTTTGCTATTTTTGTTTCATTTTCAGAATAAAGAATAAGCATATTGAAAGATTGCAAGAACGAGATTGATAGTTCACGCACACACTTTTGAGCTCTGATATGAAAGCACGCATCTTTTCATCCCATACATGGTCGTGCATTCAGTTGCAGTTATGAAAGAAAGCTTTATATCATAAGCATGGGTGTGTTCAAGATTTCAGCATGGCCGTGCTCCCTTACCCGAAGTCGTCGCGCCAAAAATTATCAAGAAACTTCTTTTCTTTTATTCAATTGCCCTCTTTGCATGCTTTTAATTTGATTGCTTTTAAACATTGAGGACAATGTTTTGCTTTAAGTATAGGGGAGTAGTTCCTAATTATATGATTGTTATTGCATGAGTAAAGTGCCTATGCTATTTTTTATGACAATTTAAAACTTTTTCCCTCATGGAACCCAATTTTTTTCAGATAGAAAAACATGTTAAGTGATTATTATTGGCATTATACTTTCATTTATAAACTAATAATTAGCTAAGTTCCTTACTTTTATGCTCTACATTAAACTTTAACCCACAGATGTGAGTTTTGAGCTTTAAAGGGAATTTCTATATTAATTTAATTAATTGTACCCCTTTCTTTATTGTTTTGTGAGATTATCTCCTTAAGATTTGTGCTCTAGAACTTAACTTGAAACCGACTTAAGATTTCTCTTTTTAATTGCATGTTTTTAATATGATTGAGGCATAATAGGATTTTTATTCTTGGCCTTCAGCTTGTTTGAGATACAACTAGTTGCCCACTTTGAGCTTTATTGATTTTCTTTGTCCCTTGCATTAAATTTATAAAATATTTTGATGATATTGAGTTTATGAATGGAGCAATTAAGTTGTTGCATTATTTGATTAATTCTCCTCTATATCTCTCATGTGCAAAAAGAAAGAAAGAAAGTATGAAAAAGAAAAAAAAAAAGAAAAAAAAAAAGGGTTATATATGATTGAAATGAGAAAGGACTAAAGATATTGTTCATATACAAAAATATAAAATTACTCTAAGAGCTTCATTTGTAACTTAGGGGATGTTTATAATTTTTATAATTTATTACCCCTTTGTATATCCCCTTTCTTTCATTTATCTCACCTCAAATTAATACAACCCCTTGGCCACATTATAACCTGAAAAAGACCTTATGATTTTTACTTGTATTTAATTTATTTAGTGGAGAGTCAGTTTTTAGTCAAGCCTATGTTAGTACACTTTTCTTTAGAAGAATTGAGTGATATCTTATTTTGTCTCATAGTGAGAGAGGAAAGTATAGTACATCAGTTTGATGTTTGAGTGAAAAGTATAGAAATATAATATTCTAATTGGAAATCCTTTTGATTGCTTATGCTCAGTGATATTACTATTGTTGCTCTCTTTATCTCCTCATCTCGGGTTCCGTGTATGGTATTATGTTATTCACTTAACCAACACTTTGCTTGATGATAAGCGAACAAATAAGTATGAGGGAGTTGATAAGTCTATAATTAGGCTTTATTTTACAGCCTATATATTCATATTTGACTTTTATTTTATTTGAGTTTTACATTAATTTATATATTAATTATGCAGTTTGGTATAAAGAGGCCGCAAGTGGATTTTCGGTGCATTATGGGCTCAAATTGATGGAAGATTAGAGTTTCGTAGCAGTCAGCACGCCCAAACCTATTCAATAAGCACGGGAGTGCTTCGAGCCCAAGCATGGTTGTGCTCAATGCCTTGCATGGTTTTCAAATCCTATTAAAAGGGAGATCTTAGTCATCGTAAAAAAAATCCTTTTTGATCTTGGCTTTGGCTCTAGAATACATTTGATCTTGTCTCTCTTGCACGTGATCCTTGGTACATGTTTGGCGGGACTTAGAGCTTCGAGTGATCGTACTTGAAGACCGGGAACACATCTTACACTCTAGTTTGCTATATCTTTTGATTATGGATTTGTTTATGATTGTTTTAGTTCTTTTCTTTAGCATGAGTAACTAAGTCCATACCTAGGGCTATAGAAACTATTGTTCATAAATTTATGAAATTTTGATGTTTGAATCTAAATTTGATTTCTGTTTTGTGGTTAGATTTTATCCTATTGCGCTTCTTTCTTAATCCTAATTAATTATATTGTCAGGCGACCATACCTCGGTTAATTAATAGATCTATAGGATAAAACGAGACAAAGGATTAGGTGGACCAAACCAATCTCTCTCTTCTAATTATTATTAAATTAACAAGTTCATAGGTTCCTCAAGCCTTCTCAAATTGATGTCTTGCATGACTATTGGGGATATTAATTTGGAGAAAAGAATATTAACATTACATGATAATTGGGTATTAATAGTACTTGTATGAATGGTTGGTAATCACAAGAAAATCAGATTTAGAGTTAAACAAAAGAATAACATAAAGGATTGAATGAGAAAATCCATATGCCCTAGGTTCCTCTCCGATAAGTTTAACCAAGACGTGCATTGTATTCCTTGCTCTTAGTTTATAATTAATTTTATAAATTAGTTTTAATTAATCTCATATCTTTGAAGCTTAAACAATTGAATTAGAAAATTCTTAGTAATTGGAAAACAATCTTTGTGGGACGATATTTCGAGAACTTAATTTAAAAATCCGTTATTACTTCTCGATGGGTACACTTGCCCTTTGAACAGAGAAACTCCATGAGAACCCAGGGAAACCATGAAAATAGAGAAAGGGATGAAAAATCAAAATCCTAATCATTAAAACTCACCTCTAAGCATTCCCCATACGGATTCAGCCCTTAATCAATCTTTCGAACGACTTTGGAGGCAATGTAATCGGTAGAAAAAGGTTTGGGAATGAGAGAATCGAAGGAATTTCGAAGGGAGAGGGAGAAATAACCCTCCCCAAACCCTAAACCCTTTTAAATCCTTTTTTGGTCGTGACACTCTCGCTACAGTGAGATATTCTTGCTGTAGCAAAAATGTCAGACAAAACTGCACTCTGGTTTCTACACAATCTCGCTACAGCAAGACCCTCTCGCTACAGCGAGACTGCATCCAAAAATGCACCTCAAACTGTCGTTCTCTCGCTACAGCGAGAAGATGACAGTTTCAGTCGTTCCTCCCAGGCCCTCTTGCTGCAGCGAGAATAGCCCACTATTACACCCTGCACTTAGGCACTCAGCCCGTTTCAACAATCAAGTCATACATACACATAATACACATAAACATCATTATCAAGTAAATCAACACACACATATATATGCATTTCGATTTATATAAATAACAATAATTAATATTACAAAATTCGGAGTGTTACGTATATATATATATATATATATATATATATATATATATATACAGTTGTGTTGCTGAGACTAAATGAAAATGTTGAGTTATGCTTTGTTTTCTTTATGAAATTTGTGAAATAAGTTATATGAAAAATAAAAAAAATAAATTGAATTTCTTTTTATTCATAATATAAGAACTTGACAAAATTTAAAACTTTTCTTTCCTTATTCAATTTACCAAAAATTTAAAAGCATATAAAGTGATAAAAGAAATAACCATGACTTGCTGAATAAAATTACATTGGAACAATAGTAAATTAAGTGCATATATTATCATTTGAATATAAAGGTTCCTATTTACAAACGTTGATCCAAAATACATTAGGACTTCACTTACAAATTTACAAAATCAAAATATATTAAGTCCCAATGAACAGATCACTCATATCCAAAATATTGAGACTACGACCCTAGTCTTTATCAGTGTGCCAGCCTTCTATCTCAGCTAGCTCCTCCAGAGTCAGCTCCTCATCCTTCCCAAGATCTCCGGTGTTGGCCACAACCTTAGTGCCAGTCACCCATTCTGAGGTAAACCAGGTTGGTCTTCCATGGTAGTCATAATCTAAGAAGGTATAAACATAATTCACTGCATCTAGTGTCTTGACCAAACCTCTGTATATGTATAAACAAAGGGTGTGGTGGATCCTACCACTAATAGGGTAATCAAAAAGGACATTATACCCTATAGTCATTTCCAAAGAAAATACAACACCAGAGCCATCATTACTATTTATAACAAATTTACAATGGCAAAGTCGTTGCCACTCCCTAAACAAATAATTAAGTCTACTACTAATTATCAATTCAGACAACCTAATGAATCTCTGAGGGTCAGTCATTCTTGTTTCCTGAAAATATTAATAAGGATGAGTTCATTCCTCATCACTAAAAACATATGCAGTTTTCAATATCATAATACCAACCAAACAATAATTATATCAACAAATCAAAGCACACATACTTGAGTCACCTAATTAATAAGTTTTTCTCTCAAATAAGCACATCCTTGTGTACTGTAATCACAGTTATTAATTACCTCCAGCATTTCATGAGGTCTTACACAAATAGGTGAATAGTTGCCAATTAGTCCTTGTACACAAATACAACCTTTATAATTTAGGACTTCTTAGCAAAGGTATAGGCAGATGTACTAGTCAAGAAATGAGTGTGAGGCCATATAATGCATTTTCTCTCAGATAGATTGTGTGCACTTAGGCAAATGTCATTACTACCCTACATTTCTCCTAGATTATCACTATCGGCCTCATATTCCATACCCTAGTGTATCTCTGTAACCATTCATACTAATTCTTTAATCACTTTTTATCCATAATATCTATTCTTTCATCACATTCTCATCATAAAACAATTTCACTATTTTTAATCATATTCAACTTCCAAATCAAGATACATAATCACACTAATATATCATTCATATAAAATCAATTAATTAACCAATTTGCCAGAGGTCAGACACCTTTGGACTTGTCCCAAATTATATTTTTAAACAAGTTATATTTCATATTATACAAAGAATAATCAAGAATACATAAACTCTTTTCAACATTTAAAATCTCATTCAAACATTCATTCACAACAAGGAAATAATTACACCATCATGCTCTTAAGAGTATAAAATAACTACTCTGTTTTAGTGATGGCATAGGGTTTTCCTTATGTCAATGAGATGATTTTGTAATAATATATGTGATGTAATGATCATACGATAGTACGTGAGCAGATATGACAAGGAATGCATCTACTTCTTATGCTAAAAGGTCTAGCTAAGGAATATTGGAGTCATTCTTCTTTTTGGGAGGATTGTAGTTTTATTCATTTTGTTAGTCTAGGTCTTAACAGTGAGTCTAGACTAATTAGTTACAATTTTCAGAAAATGTAATTTTATTTATAAATTTGTATTTTGAGCTCAATGTAGAGCAGTCGTTGTAAATATATATAAACTTTCGGGTTGTATGAAAAATGACCTTCAGGCTTTGTTATTTTGTTGAGATATTTAATTTAATTTTTGAAAAATTATTTCAAATTAAATGTGAATTATATTTTCTATATAATATATATGTACTCTACACAGAGTCTTAGTTATAAATCATATACCATAATTCTCCAATCATCAAGTTATATGTAGAACGAGCTTGATCACCTCAGTTCTCTAGAATAATAGATGTAGGGAGTTTTGACATATGAGGCTTGGGTGGGCTATATAGTTAAGTCATGTTGTTTAGGTGATATATTGCTAAGCTGAGTTGTGAAGCATTATTGAAAGAATTGTGTTTGTAATTCATATTATTTATGAATATTAATACTATGATGAATGATTGAACTGTTGTGATATGCCTGATTTTATACATTGTTGTATGTTGGATCTATGTGTAGGTTGTGGCTGTGTGATGAGATGTGTTGATTTATATGTGTGTGTGTGTGTGTATGCGCTAGGTAGACTATTTGTATTATTGAATAATCAATTCTAAGATGAGGTTCACTGTGAATATTCTAAGCTGGTTGTATTTTATGTTAAGATGGCAAGAATGCCAAGAAGACCTATATCAAACCCTCCACTTGATTGACATGAACCAAATGACTCACGCTATGGAGGCTATGGCATTATTCGGTAAGCAAGTGTAACAGTTGAAAAATAATAAATGGTCTTTAAAATGAGTCTCAAAATTATCGTTCTACAAGAATTGATTTCCATTTATTAAAAATTTCTCTGTCTAATTATTTAAACATAATGGATGCGAAATTACACATTGAAATTTAAGAATTTAAAATAATTGTCAACATATCTCAAAGTAGAAATCACAACAAACGTTTAAGAGAAAATTATAAAAGGAAAACTTAGGGCATATAAGTTTATTCATTCAATTCTTTATGTACTTTCTCTAATTAACTCTAGATTTGATGTCTGTGTGATTATCAATCATTCATATAGTTGCTATTAATACCCAATAGTCATGCAGTATTAATATTTTTTTTCCTAAATTAACATCCTTAATGGTTATGTAAAATATCAATTAAAGAAAACACGAAAAACCTATGAACTTGTTAATCTAATAACGATTGAAAGAGAAAATTTATTTTTTTAACTTTTTCTTTTTAAATCTGACCAATGACGATTTTTAGTAGTGAAAAATTAATAATTTTGACACTCAAAATTGCCAATGATAACTTTTAATCATAATTAATTAACTAACACTTATAATTGTCATTAGAGTTTCTTTTTTAAATACCATATTTATATAAATTTGTCAAAAGGTAATATTTTGATAAATTCAAAATTAAAAACTATAATAGAGAAAATGAGCCTTAAATATATAAATGCACACCTTTTTGAAAAATTAAATCATTACGCACGGCTGATAGTTGACTCCAATTAGAAAAAATGAAATAATTTTATAGATTAGAAAATGAAATTTAGAACAAAATTATTATATTCCTATTTAATTCAGAATTTATTTAAAAGAATATAATGTTGAGTAAGAGTTAAGCCTATAATATTCTCTTTAATAACTAAAACTACGTTTCATTACGAATTATATGTTAGCGGTTGAGTTTAGAGGTTAAAGAAATTACCTATATTCTAGACACAATAAAAAGTTCCTCACAATAATATAGTATTGCTACCGAGCTTATATAAATGTACACCTTTTTAAAATTAAATCATTAGAAAAGGGCGATAGTTGACTTCAGTAAGAAAAAAAATGACAATTTTGTGGATTAGAAAAATGAAAATTGGAATTAAATTATTATGTTCCTGAATTTCATTTAAAAAATATATGGAGTAAAAATAATAAAGATTTCATACGATATTGAGTTAGTGTTAAATTCATAATCTTCTCTTTGATTTAATTGATGGTTTCCGAAACTAATCGGTCAATAATTTTATAAATCTATCCATATGTGATTATTTTCATATTTTAAATTCCGCTGCTAATTAAGGATTTGATTAAAAGAAATGTATAGAGAAAAAAAACTATTTAAATAAGTCATAAAAATCTGAGTTTTGAACTCAAAATTTTTTCTTTAATTTAATCAATACAATTTAAAAAAATTCATATAAAATTATTTTAAATAAAAACACACATGAAATTGTATTTCACTTTTGATTGTCGAAAAAAAGTATACTAAGGACAAGAGGGTCCACGATTTTTTCTACAACAACCATTATTTATTAAAGACGCACTCCTCAAACTTTGTACTCATCTGCTAAGGATCTTATGTTACGAGTTTCCTTATTTTAATTATTAAAAAATAATATTATGTATGATATATTTATATCTTATTATTCATTCTTTTATACATATATAAAAGTTTAGGTGAGTTGAATCTTAAAAGCTCACTGAAGTCGGATATATTTCGAGGCTCAAAGTACACTTATAGATTAAACTGTTTATTTCACAACAAATTACCTAAAAAATAAAATTTAGTACCTTTATTTACTATAAAAAAAAATAGTACCTTTATTTCATTGCATTTTATTTTATTCCATCAAATTTTATTATAATTTATTTATTATTAAATATCTAAACATATCTTAATTTTGACTAATAAAATTAACTGAACTACATAAAGGATTAAACTTTTTTAATCACTACTTTTTAATTTATAAAAATTTAACCCTTCCCATTATATGAAAGAAATCCCGCCTCACGTTACTCAGATAAATATAAATTAGCTGTGAATGCCTACGATTAAGTAATTAAAAATATAAAATATTAAATGAAAAACAAATGTGTGTACATTATATTAAAATCTTATGATTTTATTTTTTGAAAAATATTTTTTACTCAATATTCATAAAAACATTCTTTAACTAATTTTCCTAAAAGATATGATTTCTCTCTCTCTCTCTCTCTCTCTCTCTCTCCTTCGATAGACTCTCTCTCTCTTTATTAGAATCAAATCCTTTAACAATATAATCAATTAACAACTTAACCTCTGCCTAACTGTAATGACAAATTAAAAGTGAATTTCAATATTAACTTAAGTAAATGTATTTAATAAGTTTTTTAATAATAGTTCATATTACAAATTTGTTTATAAAATTATTAAAATAACAGTTTAATAAATTATATAAAAGAATTTATTAAAATAAGCTAAAATAAGTTATAACATATATAAACTATTTATAAGTTCTTTCAAATAAACTAAAAAAACCTATAAATGTTAGTTACAAATGTTATTACTATATTAAAAAAATTATACTAGTGTAATTTAAAAGTAATTTAATATTACTTTTACCAATTGTTTAACATGACACGCGTTGTGTCGGTGTGGATTAAAACGAAGAAAACATGAAGAGATCATGAAATCCGCACATGGGCATTAAATCACAAAATCAAGATGTACGAAAGAAAAAAGTAAATGTAAAACTCAAAAAGTGAGGACTCTGAAAAAGAAAAATCCCTAACAATCATACTTTTCAATCCCAAATGCGCAATCAATTCAATTTTTATTTTTATTTTTTGGTATATATAACGTGTGAAATTCTGTACTCTCAAAATTCTTATATAATCATTAATTTTTTTGTCTAGTTTCAAACCCATTTCTTTCATCTTGCATAGCCAAACCATTGTCAGAGTGCCAACAACAGATCGTGGAAATCTTTTTTGGTACACACGTAAGCTTTGAATAATAATTGACAGAACTAATCACGTTTTGTTGTCAAAAGTTTCCTCGCATACACATAAAGAAAAATCTCTTGAGCTTCTGTTGATTTATTCACTTGGAATATTAATTTCTAAGGATACAACATGGTATTCCACATGAATTCGGGTGACAAAATAACACAGTATTTCAACTCGGTGACAGATAAGTTTTATACTTTTTAATAATTATTTACTCTTAGGAGGTAATACGTGTATATTTGTTGATGTCAGGAGTATATGCTATAATAATTATGTAAAATTTTGAGGTTGGGACATGATGTGTGAGAATTTGTAGCAATTTATGTAAATTTTCTTGTTAAATGGTTAATAATCTTTAATTCCATCTTTACTCTTCATTGTAAAGATATTTAGAAGATTAAAGGCCTGAAATTGGAAGCATTTCTGGGTCCTTATGGACATGCAAACAAAAACTCTTTTTTGAGTTAAAAAAATTAGGACTTTTAGGATATGAAAAAACAAAGAAGATTTTTAGCGTTAGAAAATATTTAGTTGTTAGTACTTGCAAGAAAAAAATATTTTTAGGGTTAGAAAATGTTATATTTGTAAAAAAAAATGACAATTTGTTAAGTTTAAAAAATGTTAGATCTTTGTATAAACAAATGGAGAATAAAAGAGAAAAACATATGGAATAAATGGCGAACAAAGTCAAACAAAAAACTAATAATAAGAGTGTGATGATTTAAGATTTAAAATTAGATCTCTCTTTTAATTTTCTAGATTTGTTCTCTCTGATTAACTTTAAGATGTGTTTTGAGGATTCTTAGTGTTCTTAGATTGTTGACTCTCTAAAAGTTTCTCATCTCTCTTTGTTTCAAGTATTCTCAAAACATTTTGATCTTTCTCTTCTCCTCTTTTTTTTTTTTTTTTTTTTTTTGCTAAACATCAACATTTTATTAAGGATAAATTTAGAGTACAAAATGTAATATAACCCGTTACAATTCTAAAGAGAATTAACAATAGATGTCAAGGAATTATTAATCCAATTCACAATCAGTCTTCCTAAAGGCCCTGCTACAAGTAGCTTCCAATATACATATTCTAAGCATTTGACTCAAACTTTGATCCCTTCTTCCTTCTCACCTTATGAAGTGCACTCTTAATATTAATTCTTTTCAGCACTACCGTTTCAACAACAACATTGGATTGAGGGAAATTTAATCCTTGACTCAATATGTGATTAACTCTATCTGACCCATGAAAATGCTAATAATCAAGCCATCAGATTCGCAACTCTTTTTGTGTCACATTCTTGCCTCTGGTTACTCCCTTATCAATAACACCCGGTCATCATAATTCTTCATTAGCTTCCATGTCCCACCAATTCCCTTCCTTATAAGTTTTCACCAACAAAGACCCACCCCGGTCAAACTCCTTTTCAAACACATCCTCACCCAATCGCACAACATCTATATTATAATTGAAAATCAAGTCATTATTGATATTCACTTCATAATTTGAATTCTCTCTCATTTGCGCATATGCTATGTTCTCCATGGAATTAGATTCTGTACTTTCAAACTCTTATTGGTATTGTGCAATGCCTGACATGGAATTACCTAAATATTGTCTCCCTCCTCCATGTTTGCCACACCATTTTTATTTTTATTTTTTTGCTACGCTTCTTGTCATTAGATCATGACCCTTCTCACCATCATTTGGACTTTTATCCTCCGAAGCGTCCAACTCCAATGAAACATCATCATAACTCTCTGGCGACGAAGTATTTGAATCATAATACCACACCCTCTTTGAAAGAATTCTCCCTATGTTCCTTGACCATCCAGATTGAGAACACGAGATTATTAACATGAATCTTTAGATCTTCATTAATCAGCGCATGTGTTTGAGTCCGTAGGTGAACTCTTGCAAAATTTATACGTCTTTGGAATGTCATATCGTCATCTATGACGATATGAGGATGTCACAAATCAATGGTATAAAATAGCTTAGACAAGTCATTTTATACTCAACTATAACCTCTCCCAGATTCTCTACACTCTCTGATTCCAACAAAACCATATCCTAGACTCTTTCTTAAATTCTCTTTTCCTTTTTTTCTCTATGTCTCCCAAGCTCTCCAAATTCTCTCTCTCTTTTTCTCATATTCTCTTTGAGGTACACTTTCTATTTATAGTTCACACTCCTTAAACTCTAGATTCTATTATATATATATATATATATATATACAAAAGACAACAACTTTTCATAATCCCCTATTCCTCATCACTGTTAATAATTTTTTTCTCCTAAAAATTTACATACTACTTTGACAATTTCAATTTAAAAATTAAAACTTTGAAATTTAAATTTTAAATTTTTAAATTAATTTTTTTTATTATCTTAACCTTTTACAAAATATAATCATTAAATTTATTTTATTTTTTATTTTGAAATTTTGTTTTATTATTTTGAAAATGGACCTGGATAAAATTACTTATTCATAATCAACTAAAGCTTTCTTTGAGAGTTTGAAGGGAGTGAAAAAAAAAAAGTTTAGAGGGTTTAAGAGAAGTAGGGTTAAACTTATCTCTTGTTTTAAATATTTAATACTAAGAAAGAATGGTAACAAAAAATTTAACATGTAAATTATTATCCTTTTATATATTTTTTATTCATATATTTTTTGTTTTTTTATTCATATATTTTTTTGTTCATACTACAATAGTGAAGAGGGACTAAGAAAGAAAGGAAAGGCAAATTAGTCATTTTAAAAAAAAATTTCCAAAAATCTTATGATAGAAGAAATCAAAGAAACAAAGTTAAGAGAGCTATGTGGGTTTAGAAAAACTCATCAACCCTTTCTCTCATAATTAATTGACTAATCCATCTTTTTCCTTTCTTTCTTCTCTTTAAGTTTATGTTTTAGTTTAATTTGTAATCTCAAGTTCAAATATACAAAATATGTAAAAAATTATTGAAAAAAATTTAAAAATATAGATAAATTCTAGTCAATTGATTAATAAAAAGTTTCTATTTTAATTGCTAAATCTTTAACTTGGTCAATAAACATTATATTCCAAGTAAAAAGTGCTGTGGTTCATCCATCGTGACTCATGTGTAGGATGTCTAAATTAAATAATAAATAAAATCAATAATTTTGTTCTCTAAATTTAAAGTTAATTCTGGTTTTATTTTCAATTTTTCAATTCAATTAACGTTTTATATATTATAGTGTTAAATTTCATTATAAATTAATATTTTAGATAAATGAGACAATCGTTTGAATCAATTAGTTTTATTTTATTTTTACTTAGATGCATTAGACAATATTATTGTATTCATTATTTTATTTTTAGTCCTATTAAATAGAAAAAAGGGTATCAAACTCAATAATTAAAACTAAGCCAATACGTTCTTAATCATTGTTAGATTGATTTAGTTTCTAAAAGAATTAAAAAATAAAACCAAATTAAATAAAGTATATTTTCTTCGTTCATTTTTGTTAAATCAAATCAAACTAATTTGTGGATGCTTTTACTCGTACCAATTAATAAAAAAAATTATTCTACGCATAGATTAAATAAATAAATAAATTCATAAATAATATAATAAAAAAATTTAAAAGAAAAAATTATATAGATATTCAAATATAATTATATGAAAGTCATTTCCAATAGTTACGAATAATTTTAGAATTCTTTTAAATTTTCATGCAATTGTGCATGCTATTTTCCCATCCTTTTCTTAAAAATATTATTTTCTTTTTATCTTAATTATAAAATATAAATTTATGTTTTTAAAAAATTAATTATTGTCATGATCGGACAATTGTAACAATACAGTAAAAATGTATTTAAAAAAATATCTTTTAAAAATAAAAATATTTTTTTAAAAAGTAAAGGGAATAACCACCAAAGTTTATTAAAGAAAATCTTTAAAAAATTTTAAAAAATAATTTTTAAAACAAAAAATGAGTCTAGAAGTCATTTACGTGTAAAAAATGTATTAGCACCCTATAACGTCTATTTCTTTTAAAACGACTACCTTAAATTAATTATCCAAATTTATTTTAATTTTAAAGAATATTTATTTAACTCCTAAACAATAATTATTATTTATTTTAAAATAAGACAAATTATTTATTAAAATATTAATGGATACCTTAAAAAATTATTTTAAAAATTAGTTTGACTTAGTCTGGTTCATGCTCCTATATATCCCTAGGTGTATTAATGAACTCAAAACCACGTAGGTTTGTTTAAAAATTACAAAGTTGGTTAATTAAAATTAAGTTTAGTAAAAAAAATTATTTTAAAATTAAAACTATTTTTATAAAATTATAATGTTTAGGATACAAGATAACATGGTTATACATGTATCCTACGAAAAATAATACATAGTTAAAAATATTTTATTCGTAAATGAAGTTTTTGAATTTTAATTTTGATTATGATTAATGTTAAAAGAAAATTTAAGATAGCGTAAGCTATATATAAATCTCTTATAATTTATTGGACAATCAAAAGTAATGTAAATCACACATCGATATTACAAAAATTTATATAATTAAATGAATAAATGATTAATTATTTAAATTATTAAAATTAGATATATGACTTAAAAAAATTTAAAATATAAAATTAATTTTATTTAATGAAAGTAATAAATATATTTGAATTAATTAAAAAATTTATTTAATAAAAAGATCATAACTTCATTTGATAAATTTATGTAGGTAACGTTAGTATACATAGATTCTAACAATTTATAATGTATAAAGATAGAGTCGCTACACATTAGCATTATAAATTATTGTAATTATTCTATGTATTTATTTATAAGATTTATTATGAATAAAATTAATTTATTAATAAAAAAATAATAAAACCATTGATCCACAGTAATCTCATGTAATAATAAAATAATAGCAAAGACAATAATATCAATAATAATAACAAAATGAATATTATGGGAGAGATAATATTTTTATTTTACTTTTTTATTTACTCCATCACTACCATCATCTAAAATACAAATTAACTTATTTATTATTACTTAAAAATAATATAATTTTTAAATAATAATAATATTATTATTATTAGAAAGTTTATTTACTTTTTATTTTAAATTACTCTTACTACTTTTAAATTTATAATTTGCTAGCAAAAGTAAAATAAATAATAAATTCAGATAAACTATTGAAACATAAAGGATATTCTGTTTATTTATAATTATAAACATTACTGAAATAGAAAAACAATATACATAGTAAAAATAATTAAAATAACAAAACTAAAAAAGGAAAAGGACTCAGAGACTTAGCTAAACACAATCACATGAGAAATTGGCAAAATATACAATTATGAATCAGAAAAGTTAATATACAAATCCAAAAGCTATTGTGTAATTGAAAAGGAGCCGTATGAAATAACTATTTCGATTGACGTATAAGCATGGCAGATATACAACGCAATGCTAAGGATATTGTGTTTGAGTTTTAAAGTAATTATAAAGTTAAATCAAACCATATTTATTAAACTAATTCTACCGCTCTCCAATCTTTCCCCCCTCTGAAATTTTTTTCCTTTTTATATTCCTTACTTGTGCTTTTATATAAGTTTGTTTAGGGTTTTTATAAAACGTAAAAAATCTTCGATTCCTTTTCTCATATTTAGAGTTCAAATGGGTGATGGTATAAATTCAGTTCCTTTTCTCACGTTTAGAACTCAAATGGGTGATCAGTATAAACTGTACACTGTAAAATTTTCATTTCTGGAGGCCAATACAATACTTTTTTTAAATAATATAAATTTTTAAAAATAAATAATATTAATTTAAAATATTCATAACTTGATGATATAACTCTTAATAATTTTTTATACATAAAATTTAAAGTCGAAATTTTGCTTAAAATATCTACTGCAACACTTTCTTTTAGATCCTTTACCTATTTACCATTAAATAGTTAAAAATTATTATTATTATTATTTTATAAAACTAATTTTAACTAAAAAAATATTTCTTATATTAAATATATAAATAAAATAATTATTTTTAAACAAAATTTATTATTTTTAAATATGTAAAATCAACTTAAAAATTTAACGTTAGCTAAGGGTTGATTCTCCGTAGTCCTATAGTTGCTGAAGTTTTTTTAAGTTAAATTATATTTTTGTTCTCTAACTTTCATCTGTGTTCTATTTTAATCCTCTAATTTTTAATTGTTATTTTATTTCTTATATTTCTAATTAAACAAAATTTGAGCAACACAATGGAGGTGTCAACAACGTCATTAATAGACTTGAGAGTCACATCGACGAAGTTAGAGCAAGCAGTGCAGGTCATGCCGGTGATTCTAACCTAAATCTATTTTGTTTTGCCGCCAGCAACAATGTCATTTTTGTGGTAGGAGTCAAGTCTTGGCATCTTGGCCCAACCTCTCGCAAAACTGCTAAAGAGAAAATAGAGAAGGGTCAAAAGAGCGTGGTGATTATTAGTAGCAATGGAGAAGGAAGAAAAAGAGGAGTCCATCCAAAGAAAAGGTGGAAGAAGAAGTTTGTTGTTAACTATAGGAGAAGGGATCAGATATGGAAACAGGCTAACATGACCTGTTACATAATAATTATTAGGCATGAGTCTGATCTGTTACATGTTTAAGTGGCCTAACCTGGCCTGAAGTTTATTAATAAAGTCAGTTACAAAAAAAAAAAATATTAATAAAAATATAAATATTTTATTATCAAATTAGTTTATATATATTTTTAATTTATATCTATGTTATTAATAATTATTAAATAATTATAATAATATTAAAATAATTTTATAAATAATTTTTAAAATACTATTTAAGTATTAATTATAAATATTTTATATTAATAAAATCTATATTTATATTTTTCTTGATTTATTTTTTAAAAATTATATAAATAGTAAATATTTTAGTTTTATTTTAGAAACATATTTTGTTTATTTAAAAATATTTTATATTCAACAAATAAAGTTACACTAAACATATAAAATTGATTAAAAAAATAACATTCACACAATTTTTTGAATCAATTAAAAGAAAATTACTATATTTTAAAAAATAAATAAATTTAAACTTAATGCAATATATATATATAATGACAATAATAATAACTATTAAATTAAAAAAATAATTATAAAATATTTAATTTTATTTGTTTCATTAATTTGTTATTTTAAATAACAAATAAACATAAAATTAACTATATTATAACATTAATGTAATATAGAAAATATTACAATAAATTAAAATATATACTTATATATTACATATAAATTGATAAATTAACTAATAATTTAATTAAAACACGTGCAAGTTACAAAAATATATATTATTATATAATTTATTTATAATTATATTATTTATATTATTTGTTACATGGTCTGATTATATATATATATATATATATATTATAATAAATTTTTTATTTTATTTTTTCTCATTTTTTATAAATTTTTCCTTACAAATAAAATATAATTTATATTTAAGCAATTTTTATTTATTATAAATATAAAAAATTATAACATAATATATTAATATAATAATTAAATATTAAAAATAATAAAATTAAAAATATAAAAAAATTATTAAAAGAATATTCATATTTTATTTTTAAATTTTAATTCGTTTAGTTTTGATCTTGTCTTATTCTTCTTCAGTTTGTTTAAATATAACAAATATAATAATTTATAATGTTTTGACAAAAGAGCAAGATCTTCTTTTCGAAGCAATTAGTTTCATTTCTGATCTTCAAGAAAAAAAAGAATTTTTAAATAAATTCAAAAAGGTTTTAGATATTAAACCTAAATCGAAAGAATATTTTACTATAAATAAGTTTGATATAAAAAATATTTTCAAAAGATTAGAAAAGAATTCTAATATTAAACCAACTATTATTCAGGATCTCCAGATTAAGATTAACAATCTCAAGAAAGAAATCAGAGAAATTAAAGAACAACAACAAATTCATCAAGTTATTCTTTCCCAATTAACAGGTGTATTGTTATGGAACCAGATGAGGGTGATGTGCCAAAAGTAATTTTTATGATGTCTAGACTCTTACGCTCTTTTTTTCACATCTCTTTTCATTCTGGCTCTAGTTCATCTTCTTCCTCTCCTACCAAAACCAATCTTTTTAATGATCAGGAGAAACATTCTCCTGAGATCACACCCAAACATAACCTCTTCGACGAAGAAGTTCGGTTCAAAGAGATCAACTAAAGTATGGATGACTGGACCATTCCAGTCATTCCTCAGGATACATTATATGTTCCTGAAGAACAATCTAAGAAAAATAGTTCTGATTATATCATCAAGACTGTTGAGAATAATATTGCTTTAGAAAAAGATCTAGGAGAAGAATTTCATCTTCTATCTAAATCTTCCATCAATGAACACAAGCGTAAATACAAATATCCCCACATAGGATGTGTCCAGGTAGCAATTAAGTCTCTCATAGACATAGGAATAGATGCTGCTATCCTCATGTGTCTTAGAGATGCTCGTCATAATGACTTCAACGACTCCCTTATAGGTACTGTTGAAACCAGCCTTGGCCAAGGTCCAATTTATTTCAATTATTTTTCCAACAAAACAGTGAGTCTTTTATATGACCATATCCTTGACTCTCTGTTCCTTAATGTATGCTTTCATGGTCTAAACATGAAACAGGGATCTATTCCCGCAGCATTAATCTATAGGATTTAGTACAAAGTCATGAACTCTTGTACTTCTAGAGTCCTTCTCAAACTACAAAGAGGTAAGACTACTTTGTTTATTACTGATATGACAAAGACTAATGTCTCTCTCCCTAGAATAATCAAATGGGATGAAGTTTCCCTTCCTCAGAAGTGGGTCTTGGATAAGGCCTCGCCTTGCATCCTTAGGCCTGCTCCTCAAATCGAAAATATTTCTCAGGATAATTCTGGAAAAGTTGAAATAACCTTTGATAGGAGAAACTCCTTCTCTTTTAGAGTCGATGCTTATAGCGGTTGTTCTAGTTTTTCTTCTGCTAGGAGATCATTCTCTTACAGGTCTCAATCTTCTAGATCTATTAATGATGACCCTTCTAAAAACTTACAGGGTTTAGATACTTCTTCTAGGATTCCTAGAAATGTCTACCAGACCTCTGAAAAAGAAGAAGAAAATCAGAGTATCCAATCTCTAACCTACTCCTCCCTTAATGAGTCTTATGATGTTATCTCATAAATTCATTATAGATAAGGAAACCCTTAGGAAAGATTTCTACTATGAGGAATGGAAACCTCAAAGAGAGTGGTTCTTTCAAAATTATAGAGAAAAAAACAGGTCTGATATCCAAGAGGCATTCTATCAATTTCTCCAAAAAGTCAAACAGAATATCTCATTCTTTGATTGGTATCATGCTTACACGATTCATAATAACATTGATTACCCATGGCAAGAGGACGTTATTTGTACTTCATCTGCGAATGTTATATCCTGACAGATTAAAGACGGACAAATAGTTCAAAGTGATCTGCCACCTACTACCCAATATCAATTACCAAACTTAAAAGACAAAAGCAGTAATTCTGTTACTGCTACCCCTTTCAAAACTAAGAATCCTGATGAAGTCATCACTCCCAATGACATACAAGGCCTCATGGAACAGGCCAATTATGCCAATAAATACCTCTAGATTTTAGGAGAAAAGGTCTCTGTCAATTCGGCTAAACCAAAAGTTGAAGAAATGGCTTCTTTATCCTCTCAACCTCAACTTGAAAAACCCCTGTTTAAACCTTTTAAGATAAGTGTCAAAGCTAAGCAAAAAATTTTAGAACTTAGGCAGAAAAAAAAAAACCAGAGTGAATGAGGACAACTAAAATGAATTACTTAATAAAATTACTAGTCTTCTTACTACTGTCCCTAACACTCTTCAAGCTTATGAGGAATCAAGTGTCAAACCTAGGACTAGATCCCTTACCAAAACTGTTAATATCATTTCTAAAATTGATTCAGGACATTATTCTGATACTGATTCTGTCTTAACTATCAATCCCATTAACAATTGAAAAAATTCCTCCAAACTCTATTACAATAGAGCTACTGCTCCTGATCTTATTCTAGAAGAAAAACAAGATTTTATTCAAAGTTTTAATTCTAATGATATTTATATCTGGAATATAGATAGATTGTCTGAATATAATATCATTGCCAAACTCCAAAATATGTCGGTTGTCGCTATGGGCTATTTTACCAATCAAAATATGCCTGAAGACACCATTGTTTATATTCTAGTTGTAGGTTTTACTGGTCAGCTCGAAGGATGGTGGGACAATTATCTCACTAAAACTGATAGAGAAAATATCCTCTCTGCAGTAAAAATTGATGACAAGGAAAAAATCATTGTCAGTGATAATGAGCGTCTCCCTGATGCAATGTATACTTTATTATATACTATATTCCAACATTTTCTTGGAGACCCTTCTCATTGGAGAGAAAGATCTGGTGAACTCCTTTCAAACCTCAGGTGCGAATCTTTAGGACAATTTAAATGGTATAAGGATACTTTCATGTCTAGAGTCATAACCAGTAAAGATTATAACCAAGCCTACTGGAAAGTAAAATATCTGGATGGGCTTTCCAAAGCCTTCAGAGATCATATATATATATATATATATATATATATATATATATATATATATATATATATATATATAAAATGACAACAATAATAACTATTAAATTAAAAGAAATAATTATAAAATATTTACTTTTATTTGTTTCATTAATTTATTATTTTAAATTAACAAATAAATGTAAAATTAATTAAACTATAACATTAATGTAATATAGAAATTATTAGTTTATTACTGATACAATAAATTAAAATACATACTTATATATTACATATAAATTGATAAATTAACTAATAATTTAATTAAAACACATGTAAGTTACAAAAATATATATTATTATATAATTTATTTATAATTATATTATTTATATTATTTACTACATGGTCTGATTATATATATATATATATATATATATATATATATTATAATAAGTTTTTTATTTTATTTTGTTATCATTTTTTTAATAAATTTTTACTTTTAAATAAAATATAATTTAAATTTAAGCAATTTCTATTTATTATAAATAAAAAGAATTATAACATAATATATTAATATAATAATTAAATAATTAAATTAATAATAATAAAATTAAGAGTATAAAAAATATGTTAATATTATTTTATTATTTTATTTTTAAATTTTATTTCATTTAGTTTTGATTACGTCTTATTCATGTTCAAAGACTTAATTATTTTTTAAATTGTTTAAATATAATAAATATAATAATTTAATATTAAATAAATTTATTATTTAAAAAATTTAATCATGTATAAATATTTTTAATTTTTAATAAAATATAATTTCTGTTTATTATAATTATAAATAAATAAAATTATAACATAATATATTAATTTAATAATAACAGAATTAGTAATATAAAAAATATATTATTAAATAACTTAATTATTTTAATATATTTTGACAGCTTTATTTTAAAATTATTATATATATATATATCTATATTTATATTTATATTTTTATACAGGCCAGCCTGTCAGGCTTAACAGGCTTTATAAACAGCTTAAGCCTAGCTTATTTATTTAAATAGGACTTAAAAAAAGTCTAAGCCTGATTTGTTTATTAAAAAAGTCAGGTCAGGCCTAAATCAGGCTAAGCCACAGGCCCCTGTCAGGCGGCTTGGCCTGTTTCTATCCCTAAAAAGGATACCATAGATAATAGTGATTTTTGACCAAAAGAAGAAAAAAAAAACTATATAATTACAATTTAAAATTACTGGACAATTTAATGAAAAGATAAAATTTACTTAATTAAAAAAATAAAACTACTAAAATTACACAATTTAACATTAGAGGACTAAAATCAATCTAATACGGGACAAAAATTGTAATTGAACCTTTTTTTAACCTACAATGGCAGGTATCATGGACATCGTGCACTTGAGGTCAATCAATCTCAACTATTCACGACCCATTTTCAATCCAAATGCTTCTCTTGTGTCTTAACAAAATCAATTTTGTTAAATTTCAGTCAGTTATCAAACATAAGGTATCACGAACGAAGCGTACAACAATTTAAAACTTAAATTGGTTCAATATGTGAAGTGGTCAGTTTTTGAGAAAGCTCTTAAAATCCAATAATAATTAATAAAATTTCAGCACTATTAGCAAATACACTTATTAACAAAATTAAAAATAACTGTTTTAAAAATTTGAAAATATAAGAATATACTAAAACTCTTTCGTTATTTAGTATTTTGAATATTGCTAACGAAAATATGGCATCACTCAAAACATAGGTAAAGAAAGGTGAACAACACATAGTTTTCAAGGCAGCAAGGTTCTAGCGATAAGTTAAATCCCAAATTCCGATAATAGAGCACACTACTTTTAAAACGTGTCCATTGCCTCTCCCAAACTTGTCCAGTGTCCACTGTAATGCTGTAGTGTACATGCTTTATCCTTATACCACGTAGCAACTATTTCTATTTCTAAATATATGTAGCATGCAACTAAGATTAGATGCCTGTAAGATATTTAATACACTGAATTCACGGTCTCACCGCAGCTCAGTCCTGAGCACAATGCACATGCACTACATAAATTGCATCAGTCCTACTCTCAGATTTCTAGCTAGTTCCTTCACGCTCATGTTGAATTCATCCTCCATCTGCCACCAAAGGAAACAAACCAATTCATCGCTAATGCCAAGTATCCACAGTTAACGTTTATCCAATAATAATAATTTAATTTTAAAGCAAGTTGAGTATGCAAATTTTTATATTATTAATCAATTAAAACATGCAGTAAACATGACTCTTAGATTAGAGTCATTATCACTAAAATTTCAAAACAAATATGATTACATGACAGTTTCAAAATCTGCTAGTGTATTTCAATTTAAAAATTTTGTTAACTTTGAACTTAAATATCGAGAATAAGCAAATAATAATAATAAAATATTATTTAAAAAATATTTATTATATTTTTATAATTTTAATATAATTATTATATATTTTTTAATAAAATTTTTTTATTTATAATGCTTTAAGAGTTAAAATTGACAAATCTTTTCATTTAATTCTAATAACAGTCTACCTCGGCTACGATGGTCATGTCGAGAACAGAGGAACCGAAAGAAAAGGCACTGCTACTGGTGACTGAGAGATGAAGCTTCTCTATCTCTCTAAATATGTTAACAACCGCTGTCTTTTCTTTTTCGCAGTGGATTCGAATCAGCACGTTCTTCTTTGACACCCTTGCTTCAACCTCTGGCAGTGGCAGATTTGTCTTTGAGGGATCATCGGAGTTTCCGAATCCGCAGGAATTTGACGAGGTGTCCGAGACATCTTCGTCCGTAGTAACGACCTGAGATTTCTTCACAAACACCACCGATTCCTCGCTTTTCCTTTTGCTCTGCTTCTCCTCAAGCACTTTCACGTGCTCCTTTAGCTGTTTCACATACTTAATAGCTTCTCCCAACACAGAAGCTTTGTCCATCTGCAAAGAAACAAATTAGTATTCCTTCGTACCATATATACAAAATAAAATTTAGTTCCTTTAACGTGAAAAAAATTGTGTAAAATAAAAAGTTGAAATTTTATCTATTATTAATTTAAATTAAAATTTTTAATAAACAAAAATAACTTCAAATCAATGACAAATATTTTCACACTAGAGGAAGTAAATCCATACCACTATATATGTATATATCTATATGTTTTGGTGACATAAATGTGTTTCAACAAAAAATGATCGGGGTACATAAAAAAAATGGGTACAATAGGTGGATGGATGAGAAAGTTTAAAAAAAAAAGAAAAAAAGAAAAAAGAACCTTTTTGAGGTCTGGAATAAGGGCTGAAAGGGCTATGAACTGCTGGCTAATTTTTTCTCTCCTCATTCTCTCTGCAATGATGTGATCTTGTGCGGGATAATGAGATCTAACCCCTGAGCCCTTCTTCTTGGTCTCCTGAGTAACGCGTCTTGGTTCATTCTTTGAAGTCAAAGCCATCCCATGATTCACAACCTTGGTTCCATTCTTGGAGCGTGATTCAACCTTCAGCGGTGGTGGATTCGTGTTGTCAAATGAAAGAATGAAGGAGCAGGGAGAAGAAGGTGTCTTTCGTGACTTGGAAGGCCTCTCTAACCCACTCTCATCTGCTGAAGAATTGCTCATGGTGGCATAAGAGCCGTGACTCTCCGTGGAGAGTGAGTTTTGCTTGTTCTCCTCATGTAGCCTATCTTGATGAGATGCTAAGTTTCCATCATCCAGGTTTGTGTCTGATTGATTGATGAAACTGTAATCATGTGGTTCCTGTATCAACAATGTTGGAAAAGTTGAGCATGAAATTAAAGAAATATATATCTTGAGTTGAAAATACCTAACATGATTTTACCATATCACATAACCAACTAGTCCATGATTCCTCCATTGATGTCATGCTATTGCAAAGTTTTTCAGTTACTTTCAAGCAAGATGAGAATATCAATGATCCTGAAAAAATGAAAAATTATTGGTCATTTAATTTGATATGAACAGCAACGTATTCAGTCATTCATATACACGTTTATTCCTTCTGAAAAATAAAGTCAAGTACCACTTTTAGCAAAGGCTGAAAATGGTTCAATCCGATGCAGTAAAAAAACACAAGTTGGCTCGTTTATCTATATAGGGAGTAGCACCCTCCCCGGCCCAATAAACACGCCTACGCAGATTCTTCAACTTGTAGCCATACTTTACTACGTGCCCAAAACTGCTGGATACACATGTTAATTTATATGTCAGCTTGAATTTGTTGACACCTTAAACTACATGGAGTAAATTAGAGGGAATAATGCTACACATACATAGTCGTATAGTTATCAATACTGAGATTTAACAAAAGGAATATTTACTGTGTGTGTTAGGTTTGGTTCTAATGTCTACTTCGATGATTTTTTTATGGTTAATTTCTAATTTTATTAATAAAAATTTAGGTTTCCGTCTGGGGTGGTTGTGAATATTCAGTTTTTAATTTTATTAAAAACATTTTTCTCTTAATGTTATCATTATCAAGGCATCAATAATCACATTATGATTACTGGTGTTAATATAATTGTTGTGCCACCAGCACACTTGCTATTACAATTACTACTAGTCATCTCACCATCAAACAAACTTAAATTTAGAAGTATGAAGTAATTTAATTTTAATATTCAAAATGAAAATTTAAAAACTAAAAAGTACAAGAACTTGAAATTAAAAATTATAAAACTTAAAATTGATAACCATAAAAAAATTAATAATGTATTTTAAAAGATGCCAAAGAGATATATATAATAGATATAAAATATATGAAAGATATAAGACATGTCTCTTGAAGACATGAATATTTGCATTGTAGTGTAGTTTGAGGTATGAGAGTAAGGGAATTTTTCATTACATTGTATTCTTAAAACGTTGTTCAATTGATAATATGTTCAAACTTGTGTTCTCAAAATTCACATCA
The DNA here is from genome assembly GCA_024086825.1 of Abrus pulchellus subsp. cantoniensis. NCBI lineage: Eukaryota > Viridiplantae > Streptophyta > Magnoliopsida > Fabales > Fabaceae > Abrus > Abrus pulchellus. Next base: position 32,661,659 of record CM044049.1, read on the forward strand.
AATGATATATTCTTGGTATATAATTTTAATTGCGCACAAGTTGTCATAGAAGAAGGATTAAAAATTTATGATCCTCTGAATTTGGTTTGAAGGAGATTTCCATCGTCATGGATTGGTTTATGTAAAAAGCTTAGTAACTTTATTTGTCAAAAAAAAAAACATAGTGTAAACGTTTTGTAACTTTATTCATATAAAAAGTACATATAAATTATTCTTAATTATTATATCTGTGTGTTACAAGAAAGTCCAATCCAAAAAGTACTCGTAGCATTGTGATTCTTTTAAGAGACTTAGAACCACATTATTCTAACTTCCTTTTTTTTTTTTTTTTACTTCACTCACCTGTCAATTAAACTGTTTCTTAGCCCAACTCATTTATCTTAATAAAAATACTAATTGATATGACTTAAGCACACAAAGATAGTCTAATCCAAAAGACTACTCTATAAACGAAAGAATTTCAAAGCTTAAAAATATCAGCTAGAGCATTTTATTCTCCTCAACGGACAATAATGTGATTTATTTGTAATATACTTTTCTTAATTTTAATATGCATATAGAATGCCCGTGTAAAAGAGATATGATACACTTATATGATCCTCCCAACAATGAACCATAATAGTTATGGGAGATGTTACTCACGACATAGTCAAAGAGAATAAACCCAAGGAAAGTGATTCACAGGCAAAATGTCTCGGATATCACATTATAAAGGAAATGATGCTAGTGAATAGATGATATCACATTTATTTAAAAAATGTCACGTCGGTGAATTTTTATTTTAAGAAAAAAATCATTTTTTTTTAAATAATTTTAAAATTTTGATAAAAATAAGTATTAAAAAAATAAACTGAAATGGATACATACAAAGATGAGAAAAATATTTTAATTAATAAAACAATATTCAATTATTTTTTAAAAAATATTATGCTTAATTATTGGTTGAAAATTTAATTCTTATTTTAATATATCATTTTTAAAAATAATTCTCAAATTTAATATGTGAAAAAAATTAAAATAATAAATAACTAAAAAAATTTACTACTGCACTAGATGATTTTTATTTTAAGGCAGATAATTTATCGGAAAGAGGTCATGATCTGCTGCTATATACATAATATAACACGGCTCGAATCTTAACGTAACTTTACAGAGTTTATGTTTTAAAAAAGTAAAATTCATGTTTACGAGGTTACAGATAGGGAGTCACTTATGCTGACTTAAACATATATATTCTACAACTTGAGTATTTTATGTTTAATTGTTCATGATGATCAGTGTTTACTTTTTCTATTTTGGGTATTTTAATACATTCTTTAGGTTTTTCCTTAGTCGTAGGAGTGGGAACAATCAGAACCAGTACTTAAGCTTAATCAATTATTCCTCCATTTCAAATTGATTAATATTAAAATATGAAGATTATGATTTATAATAATATAGAAAGGTAATTACATATTCTAATGTTCTATAATCTATACAGGTGTTCCCTTGAACTCAGAGAAAGGAAGATCGACAGAAGAACAAGTAATTAAATGATGTTTATATCCGATCAGATTCAAGAAATTTTATATTTCATATTGAGTCGCTTCATAAATCATTTGTGAAGTTCAATATTAATATTAATGCAAAATTACATATCGGCATCTTTCTAAAGTTGATTCCCAACTCCCAAGCCCGTAAATGATATGGTATGCACCCTGTCGTATCCCATGGGCCTTGCGTCTTCCGGCTATATGCTCTCTTCCACACAAATTCAATTTATTTTCTTTTTCTTTTTTAACAAGATATAGGTTTTTTTATTCAGATAAAACTTTTATGAATCACATTTTTAATCCTTTTTCTCTAAACATTTTTTTAATATTTAACATAACTATATATTTCATACTTTTAATTTTAGAGCAAGATCTATGCAATTTTTAACATTACATTGGAAGTTATAGTGAGAGATCCAGATCTCCATTATATATGATTTTGTCATTAAAACTCTAAATTGCCCCCCTTTTTTTTACTAATTTGAATGCAAAGTTCTATCCTGTGCATGCCTCTAAGAAAGCAGAAACATATATAGGGGAAAGATACAAGTCAAGTGTTTTATTAAAAAAATTATATTTAAATTTTAACACGCCTCCTGAATTTAAGTGTCCCTATTGCTTGAATCATACTGTCTTTCACGATTTCCATGCTTCATGTTGTACAATTACGTGTTTTCTCATCCACCTAATAGGTAATTTTGTTCCGGATTTGTATAGTTGTTCAAGAGTTCGATGCATCGTTTTTCATTATTAAATTTAATATAATACTTAAGCAAGTAAGTGCTTTGTCATGTTTAGGTTTGGCTATAGTTAAACAAGGAACTAATTAAATAATATACTCAAGTAGAATTTTAACATAGATAATTTCTCCTATATATATATATATATATATATATATATATATATTAACAATTATTCATTAAGCATACTTTTTTACTATCTATTAATAATATTAATATATATTAATGAAGGTTGATTGAGTAATAAGTGACTTGGTATCATTTAAGTAAGATTTTGAGTTTAAATTTTTGTGTATACAAAAAAATCTTTAATGGTAGACTCACTTACCATATTTAGGTGTGTAACCTAGATTAAATTTGAATTAAATTGGATAGGTAAAAAAAATATTAATATATAATTTATAAATATAAAGTTAATTAATCAATACACCATAACTTTAATACAATACGTTACAATATTAGCGTAACTCTACAATATATTTATCATTATTTTAGACGAAACATATATTGCCAGGGATAAGCTAAATAATTATTCCTTCTAATTTTAATGCTTTATCAATTTTATTATATTCATTTTTTATTTTATTTTTTAAAATAATATAATAAATGAGCGGTATAATAAAGAATTAAACAATAAAATTAATTAAAATATTAATATCATTTCTTAATTCTTGTCTAAAATTTTACATGTTAAGAAAATGGAGGGAGTGACTGTTAGTTAGCGTATAATTTACATGATAAACTCTATAGATTAAATTTGTGAAGGGTTTCAATGTAAACTATCTAGAAGCATTGCGTCACTTCACATGTTTAAATTCTTTTCTTCTTTTTTTTTTTTTCTCTTTTTAAATCAGCGAAGCTTTTAAAAAAATATCATTGTGAATCCCATAGTTTTGAGATGAACAAAATGGTTTGACCCCCGGAAAAACTCAACTAGATAAAAAAAAATGTAAAACTTGACGTAAATCCCATCTAATTGCAAAGAAAATACGATAGTATTCGAGTTTCTATCAATTAAATTCTCTTTAACCAACCAAAATCCATGAATTGAACCTCAAAACAAATCGTGTATATTTCCATTAAAATTAAGAAATGTGTTTGAGTTATTTAAGTGTTTCCATATTTTTTAAGCGGCAAACATGCAAAAAATTTCAACACTCATAAAATTATTCTAGATTGTGGTATTGATGAAGAACAAGGTAATGGTTGAAACGTGTTTTAAATGTCACGTGAGACCATGTGACTTGTACGACGTTTACGACTCATGAAGATTTTGACGGATTATAATGGGATATAAGACAAAAAATCAAGTTTGGAATAAGATCACGATCTTATGTATAGATTATGGTTTTACTAAAATATATATGTATTTTAAATATTCATTTTTCATATTTAATAGTTTAAAGTCAATTATTAAAATTAATTTTACTTTACTTAATTTACAGTAAAGATAAATTTATTATATTTTGTTAGTTAAACAAATAGAAAAAAAATGATATATCTTGCCATTAGGATTCGTCGCAAGGGTCAGTCACACCAAACCCCATTACATAACTCCGAATGCAAGTGGCAATATATTAGATACCATGACCAAATTGTTAACATTTTTAACTATAGAAAATTTCTACACCTTTAAAAAATTAATAGATTTGAACTAAAATCAAATATTATACCCACTAACGTTGGTATCGAAATTCGAGCTATGTAGAGTGGGAGCAATGCTACTTGGTTCCAAAGAGACATGAGAAGTGTGAGCACAAAGTTTTAAATTATATTACTTCATAACGAGGTGGGGGGATGCATGTAACTTATCATGGGGAAAGGATATACGCCATTTGATCAATAACCTAAAAAATAAATAGTAATAATAAAATTATTACTTACCCTCACGCGTGTGCATTTCTTTTAGGCTATGTTTAAGAAAAGATATAAGGAAAAGAAAAAAATTTAGTAGAGTTTACCTCTTATTTAAAAGTTAATTAATTAAGAAAGAAGGATTCAAAGTTTTTTCAAATCTCAAAATCCTCTCGTTGATTTCTTGACTTCTTCGTTTCAAGAGTTTTTTTTTCTTTTCTTTTACTTTTTTACAATCAAGTTTCTTTTTTTTTTCTTCAAAATTTATTAATTTGTAAAGTGAGAATCTTTTAAAAAATTATTAAAAATAAAAATATTAATTTTTAAAGAATAAAATATTTAATTTTTTATATTTTAAAAAATATATATAAAAAATAATAATATATTTACATGATTAAATCCAACAAGCAAAGAGTTTAACCCTTTTTCTCTTTATTTTCTCTTCTTTTCTCTTCTCATTACACCTTCAAACTCTTTTTTTCTCCTTCATACATCTAAATAAAGTCTTACAATATCTTTGACTTTTTCTTTTTCCAATGCATTTGTTGTAAGTTGTGAATTGCAATTATTATGTTTACTTATTAATTTCTTATTAACCTTTTATACGTATGTGTGTGATCTCATTAACTAATATTTTATTAAAAATTACATTAAAAAGCATAATATATATATATATATATATTAACAATACTTTTTATTATTTAATTAGTAATTTTAAAATATTAATTAATATACATCATGTCAAAATAAATAGATAATTTCAATTATAAAAAGATTAATTTTTGTTTATATAAAATCATTACTATCTTTCTTTCTTTTTTCCTTTTTTTTTTTTTTTTTTGCTAATAGTAATGCTATAAATCTTTTGCTGAAGAACATATAACTAGATCCTACTTATTAATGTACCCAATCTTTTGCTGAAGTTGAGGCCCAGTATAGTAGGTCAAATAAATACTAGCGGGCCAATATTATAAGCAATCTGCAAGGATATCCGGAAATATAAAAAAGGAGAGGAGAGATTGCATCCTTCAAACAATCAAAAGAACATAATTAAGAGATCTAATGAAAAATTTGTACGCCAGAAAGCAGCAAGATGTCATCACTATTTCAACTTCTATTCTCTACTTAAGCTCGCGTTAAGCCGTGTCATATTGAAATTATTCCTAATATCTCCGCAAATTATTCAGTTTTTTTCTTCTGACAAGCAGGCACACATTGAAAGGCCTGAGAATGCGTAACATTACAAGAGAAACACAAGATCACATATGATCAAGCTGCGTCCACATCTTGGGGAACACTGCAGGCAGGTGCAGCCATCACCCATTAATAGCAAGGTCTCCGTTCTGGGAGGATTTTCTTAGTCGCTGGTGCATTAAATGTGATGCAATGTTTCAATCCATAACATTTTTCTTGGGGGCACCCCTAGACCTGCACCACGTTCATGTTATGACATTATTTTCAATGCCGCCACGCGTAGGTTCTTGACAAGCTCCTTTGTGGTCAACCTGTAATCATCGCCCATCTGCAAAAATAATAAGCGTTCAATTGTACTATTAAACTTAAGTCCCATCAAAAGGTAAAAACAATAAACTAAAATAATATGAATAACATAAAAAAACAAATTGATGATGTGACTTAGAAAGAAACAAAACTAATCAAGATACTGTTTATTAATTAATTATTAAGGTAGAACTGTCCTTTACCTGAGCAACTATTGTTATGTCAAGGATGGAATCACCAAAGGGTAAGACACTGCTATTCACAACCAATAGATGATAGGTTTGAATCTGTGCAAGGATTTTGACCAAAAGACCCTTCTGCTTCTGACAGTGGATCCGAAGCAGCATTTCTTGCCCTGACACTCTTACTTCCACTTGAAACAGTAATTCGCTGCCACCATCAGCATCAATGCTCTCATCACATGATGAAGAATCATCATCGCCACTGAGCTCTGGCTTGTTTACAACCACCACTGACTCTGCCCTTGTTTTCTTGCTCTGCTCTTCAAGCACCGCTAGACGCTCTTTGAGCTCCTTCACGTATTTGATAGCGTCCCCTAATACTGAAGCCTTGTCCATCTGTGTGGATTAACAGATTTTGCACATTAATTATTTTATAAAGTTAACTATAATGGATTTAAGAGTTAGCTAGCATAGTAATAGTAGCATGATATTTTATTTACCTTTTTTAGGCCAGGAACAAGAGCTGCAAGAGCAATGAAGCTTTGGCTGAGTTTCTCTCTTCGCTTTCTCTCGGCCATGATGTGATCCTGAGCGTGAGCAGGAGACCTCTTGCTATGTGAGGTTTTTGTTTCCAAGTTTTGATTTTTTGGAGACCCTTTTGGGTTTTGAGTTGGGAAACGCTGATTTCCCAATTGGGGTGTTGACACTGACACCATCTCGTTCTGTGGTGGGTTTAAGGTACAGTCAAAGCCATAAAAGTGATTGGTCTCGGAAAGGGATGGTTTTGGGTTGTCAAAAGAAAGAATCTGAGACTGAAAGGAGGAGAAGGAGGATGATGGAGAAAGATTTGTGATGGTGGATGAGTTAGAACTTGTGCTGATTGTTTTCAGCATCTTGGAGGGTCTCTCAAAGTCAAAACTTGTTTCATCAGTGGATGAGTTGTTACTTAGAGTTTTGGAAGTGCACTCAGAAGATAAAGATTGATGTAGGGTCTGATCCGGCAGAGCAGTAGCAATGTCATGGGAAAGGAACTCTTCTTCATCAACGTCAAGAAAATTCAATGGGCATTCCTCAGGAAATAAATTGTAATCATCCATATCCTACATATATTTTAACAAAATAAAAAACCATTACGTTAAAAATATTATAAAAATATAATAACTTAAAAATGGTATCTTATTCTTAGGCGATTTTTATATAAAAATAATTAATTTTTATTCAAAAATTGTCATTGACCTTTGAAGATAGGAAGAGTGAACATGAATTTCTTACCAAATCAGATAACCAGCTGGCTGCTGATGCATCCATTGGTGTGTTTAACTCCTCCATTGTAACTAGGGATCACTGAGTGCAAATTAACCGTAAAACTTATATAACGTGCTTTAGCTCATTCAAACAATGAAAAATGAGACTTGGCTCTTTCGCTATTCAGAGCTATGCAATGTGGTATGTTTCTTTCTAGTGCAGAACAGGAGTCCCCGTGTTCAGTCTTTATAGCCTAGTTCTCGAGTTCTTCAATTCCGTCACTGCCCCTTGCCACGGACCCACAGGCCATAAACAAAGTTTTAATTATTAAGAAATAAAAGCACGTGAGGACCGAAGAAAATCTACGAGCTCTTCTTAAGAAGTGGTGCAGCGATTTGTTATGCGTTGGATGGCAACTGCAGAGATTAATTATACCATTCAAAATTGGTAAGGTTGATATATATAATATGACTAACGAGAGAGTCGAGAAAATATAGTATTGGATGCGACACCCTGGAGCTGGGATTAGGAATATGAATCATGTGATATTAACATAATAATCTCAATAATTGAGTCAAGTAGTCAGCCAAGCCCCGACTAATTAGATTCTCATTTTTTTTTTTTTCAAATTCAACTTTTCACGGTGGACTTTCTAAGTTCTAACTACCGTGCTATCATCACATCAGGACTCTAAATAAACTTCAACTATTCATCCCCGACTAAGTTTAAGTTTAAATTATGTCTAATTATTTAAATTAGTTAACTTTACATTTTATGAGTTTAACGTTAATAACTTATCGATATATATCTTTATATTTTTTATTTTATTTTTAATTTTTAATAATTATATTTTAAATAAGTTACAATAATTCTTTTATAAAAAATATATTACTTTTATGATAAAAATGTTTAACCACGTAAATAAATTATATTTCATAATGTTTTTATTTTATCATTTAACATAAAAATATTCATTAAATATTCAATTAAGAAAATTATAAACAAACTAATAACTCAAATTCAAACTTTAAAATTATTAATTAAGTCAAGCTTAAACATTTCTATTTTTTTTAACGAATCAAGTTTGAATTTTAAATATTCAATTTAATTTATACTCTTACATGCAATATTATACGAACGTGTATCGGTGGTGATTCATTTCAAGAATAAATCTAGCAAATCGTATTTTTAATAATAAGCTTATATAAATTTTAAATTTTATAAATTTAATTATTAATATAATATTATTAAATTAAACAATTTTATACATTTTAGAATCAATTAATATTTTGATATAAAATATTGTTTAAAATAAATATTTATCAAAAAATTATATATCTACGTTTGACTATCATCACCGTCCATCATTATCTTGGAAAATAAATAAATACAACATTTACGTACACATAATACTGATGAATATGCTAATAATTACAAAATAGCTCTTATAAATTGACAACTACCTTAGTTTAATACCACTTAATACTCATGGTTCACCAGGTAGTATCATGACAACATGATTTATTTTTTGAGTGGGGGACCGCGACCTGAAAGATGTATATGACATTTAAATTATAATAACGCTCAATCACTTTCTATTTAATATGGTAAAATATTTTATTTAAATAATTAAAATTTTATTATATATAATCATTTGTTTATATACATACCTAAAAAATAAATTTAAAGAAATAAAAAATAATTAACTATAAGACCAACTTTAATACAAGTTGCATAACAGTACTTTCTTTTCTTGCGCAAATTTAATATTAGAGTTGCATTATTTGGTACAATATTAAAAGCAATTGTCTCTTACAAAGGAATGGTTTTTAATTATTATGGGTCGCACAGTGCACGAGAGATGACAATCGGACGTTGACTATAAATTTATAAGTATTTTGCATTTTTAATTAATAAAAAGTCGTTTTTATTATTATCAAAATTTAAATTTTGCAAATAAAATATTTTATAAAAAAAATAAATAAATTTATTAGGTATTTTTATTATTATAAAATTGATAAAAATATTTATATTTTTATGTATTTTTTATTTGAAATTAAAATAAAATAAATTATAATATAAAAAAATTATTATTGGGTGATCATTTATAAGACCCAATTAATATATTTTATATAACCACACGGTTAAATGAAGTGGTTGGTTAAAGATATTGTTATCACTCCCACAAAAAATTATAAGTCAATAACAAAATAAAAATATTAATAAAATATAATAGAATAGTATTTAATAAAATAAACTCTTTTAAATTTTGGATATAGTTGATTCTCTTGAATTTTGAGATCACAAATAATTATTTTAAATATTGTTTTACTAAAGACAAATTTAGAATACAATGATTATTCTAACTCGTTACAATTTTAAAGAAAATTAATAATATATGTTAAGTACAATCATTAATCTAATTCATATATATAATAGATCTTCTCAAAAGTTCTGCTGCAAATCACTTTAAAAAATTATGCTTAATAGAATCAAACATTTTGTTAGCATTTAACTCATTATTATTGAAAATAATATTATTTTGCTGAAGTAAAATTATCTATACTATTGCAAACCACACCATTACACTTCTTCCCGTTTCTTTTTTTCATGTTGGATTCCACACATGCTTAGTAATGCCTCGTGTAAATTTTTAAGTAAGCATAAACTAACACAAAATTGTTCAAACACTATATATCAGTCTCATAGAAATATCGCAATGCAAAAAAAGATACCGTATGTCCTCAACTTCGATATCACATAACCCACAAGCTTCTAAGAAAATTATTAATTCACATTTGGTCAAATTTCTTTGCACTAGGACTGCATTAAACAATAGACACCAAACAAATACTACTACCTTCCTTGGTACACTGACTTCCAAAATTTGGGTAAGACTTGCACTAGACACAATTGCAAACTACTACCTGTAGTGAAGAAATGATGAATGTAGTGATAAACGGATTGCACACTATATTTATTATTACCATCAAACTTCCATATCAATATGTCATTCACATTTTCTCTCAACCTCTTATCCTCCATAGTATCTCATAACTACTATTGTAAATCATTCTCCTATGAAAATAATTGTCTTTTCTAATAATTTTCTCACACCCATTGACTTATCTCAAATCGTCTATTATCAACCACACGCTTTCTTGTTAGTCGTAGTTGAAAACAGTTTTGGATATAAATTTGTCAACGCAATATTTCTTGTCTATTTATCCTTCCAAAAACTAAAAGAATAATTATCGTTAAGTACTCATGTGACATTAGAATCTATCCACGGATCGACTTGCTTACAAATTCACACCACATCCCTCTACCAATCTGAAGCATTCTAAGCTACTTCCAAATAAATTAACATATCAACATATGATTTATAATGTGCCCACAACACCTCAAAGTAAAACAAGTTTGGAGACTTTAATCCTCTCCAAACTCATTTATCTAACAAACTTCAATTGAATCATTTCACATCTCTCACCCCTAAGCCATCTTTATTCTTTGGCATGCATACTCTTTACCATTTAATTCAAGCTATTTTTTTTTATTATTCCTTCATGCTACTTCAAATAAACTAATGTTGAATCTTCATCGTCTTCTTGATTATAGCTGGTGACATTCTTCAAAAGGACAAATAATGTACTGGAAAACTATTTAAAATGACATTAAGAAGTGTTACTCTACTCCAACATAGGTATTTGTGCTTTCAATATGCTAGATTGTGATTAAGCACCTCAATAAACTTTTGCTAAATACTCTTTTTTCTCTATTTATCTCCCAACACAGATACCTAAATATAAAAAAGGCAAAGATCTCACTTTGCAGTTTAAAAATCAAGATGTTGTGTCTAGAAAATCACCTGCCACATTCACTCCCACAATACAATTCTAATAAAAATTAATTTTAAGCCTAAATATAAGATCATAACTTTGTAGAATAGCCTTTGTCGTCCACAAATTCTTCTCAATAACTTTACCTATAATCAAAGTATTATTTGCAAATTGTAATAATCAAATTTATGGTTCATTACTAACTTCAATTTTGAAAAACAAAACTCTTTAAGACAACACTTCTCATAAATTCCTTCAAATTTTTCACTATTAGAAATAAAAAAAAATAGATAAAAAAACCTTCTTAGTTAAATCCTATAGTATTTTATATATAAAAAATTTCATTGAGAATAATTTTACTTCTTAAAAAGGGTAAAATTAGAGTAAGATCACTTCATTTCTTCCTTAAAATGTTTGTGACAAAATAATCACTATTGACTCTCTAAATTTAATGTTTATTTTGATTATGTTGTTTGATCTGTAAATTCTAATAATTTTTTTTATATTATACAATAGTACTAGAATAAAAATCTTATAAACCATTTTGTTTTATTTATTATTCAAACCATAGAATAAATTTTTCAATACCCCCGTTTCATTTAAATTCATTCCATTTTATCATCTTCTATCAATTCAATCAAAGATAACTCTAAAAATTGTCCTTATAACATTTTCAATTATGGTTTCATTAAAAGTGTCTTTTTTCGCTTTTGTCCTCTTTGTTTGGACTAAATGCCCTGTCTGCCACTTAAATTTTAAAAACAAACTAATTTTGCACCTGTAAATTTATTCTGCTAACAATTAGAATGTTTTCGCAATAGATTATTTTCTTAATTATATAAAAATCATTAAGATATTAGTCAATCCTGTTTGAGTGGATCGGATATATAAATTTATCCTTGGTGGAACATTGATCTTTGCGTAATCGAAGAGCAATGATCATGTATCTTCTTCACACGTTAATGGAAAAAATATGCATATATAGAGCATGATTATATTTCAATTTTGTCTATGAATATCCTAAATGGAAATGTTTAAGCACTACATATGAATTCAAATAACCTGATAAACTATTTGAACTAAGAGTTCGAGAATACCATAACAATTAAATAATTTAATTTAAAATAACATTTTTGAGCTTGTTATTCAATCAATAATAAAAAAAAAGACGAACTAATAAATAATTTGAATAATATGTAACCTGCATATTACGATTAATAATTTAATAATTCAAATTCTACCTTTTCTTTTATTGTCCAGAACCCATTAAATATAGTTAATCAGCTACCAATCAGAGCCGGGCAAATATTTTGATCCTTTTAGTTGGTCAAATATAACATAAAATAAATTATATTTTCTATGTATCTCCTAAATTAAATATGTTTAGATAAATGTTCTAATTTAAATAAAATAGAAGTTGATTACAATTAATTTTAATGTAAAAAAAAAAGTTTATTTTACTGAACTTATATTCTAACTTGACTGCACCTTCCTATTATTTTTGTGTATGATGGCCACGAGAAAAATTGATTATAATTAAATTTAATTTGGGTGAAATCGATTATAATTAAAATTAACATTTATTAATAACAATTGATTATTTCAACAATCAACTTTCAAAAGTAAATGTTTATTTTTGTTCACTTATTATATATTTCTATTCTTTCCACACTACATCCATTTTCTTTGACAAACGACACTGTTATGTTTGCACCATTTCATTCATTTCATTGTAGATTTGTAGTACATGTAAAAAAGATATCTGGTTTAACAATTTGGCTTATTCAATTTTCCTTAGTCATTATGTTATTTGTCATGAAATATTTTTCAATGTGAAATTGTATAAATTATCACTTTATAAGGGAGAGGTTAATATGTTACAAAGATGTAAATATGATCACATTTTAAAAGATAACATAGATATCATAGTAGACATCTTTGTATAAAATCCAATTCTAATATTTAGGAATTACACATGACAACCAACTTTATCTTTGTGACTCTGTTATATATTTTAGACTATGACTAAGTCGAGTATAATAATTATTATAGATATTAATTTTTTTTATCTAAAATATCTAACATAATTATATTTAGTAAGAATGGAAATTGATAATACAAATTTCTTTTTAATCTTAAAAGCACGTACCAGTAAAAATAATAAATGTAAGTTTTGATGAAGAGAGATCAACTTATGCTTTGGAAGAAATTTTTGTGACACACATTACGCATTGAATATTTTGAATGTATTCAGCCAAAAACTCTACTTATATCTGAGATAGATCTAACTTATCAGTTTCTAATAGCTATTGACCGCAAAAAATGAATGCTAACTAAAATAATTAATTTACAATTTTATAAAACGCATTGCACTTAATATATTTTTTTTTAAACTTTTCCTTATTTTTTAACTTTTATCTCCCTCATTTAGCTATTCATAAATTTAATTTAAAAATTTAATTAGAAAATAAAAAAATTGGAAGGACTTTAAGTCCGTTAGTAGCTTCGTTGAGAAGTCTTTGACTTATAACCTAACAATTTTACTATATAATATGATTAAAGCTTTGTTAAATTTGAATATAATCAATTTTTATATTTGCACTAAAGTTGAATATAATCAACTTTATTTTATGACTAAAAACATACAGTCAAGATTAGAATAGAAGTCAAATAAAAATAGACTTCAAAATCAATTTTAGTTCACTTCTATTTTATCTTATTAAAATATTTATATAATATATTCAATTTAAAAATGTATGTAATATGTTATTTATTTTATTTTATTTTTGTAAATGAAACCTTTTAGTTCTTATTAATTTGTTAGCATCATATTTTTTAGATAAAATAGGCATTCATTAAAATAATGAACATTAAATTGTTATTATCATTAAAATAATGAACATTAAATTGTTATTAAAAAAAAGAGTTTCTCTTTACAAATCATACAATTTTTCTTTACATCGGAATGACAGTTTCGGCCGCTGGGTATCCAATAAATCTTACTTTTTAACTGGAAAAACTGTAAAATATTTATATTTTTAACTATACTTTTCCTTGGAGGCTTCAAAATCCAACTCGTCCTTTTTATATTTTTAATCAAATATTTTTATCGTATGATTATATATATATATATATATATAATTTTTTTAAATTCTAATGATATTGTTTTTAGAAAAATATTTATTAATTTTTTATATAATCTTATACATAAATAAAAAAAAAAAACGTTTAGAATAAGGGTTTTGTGTATCACGTGTTAAAAAGTGGAAAAAGTTTATCGCAACGTTGACAGCACTGAGTGGTGTCCTTCGTCGCTACTGGATAAAATCATGGAGTCGACATCTTTTTCCTTTTCTTGGTGTCCATACTCTGCAGTTGCAGTAAGGATTTCCAAAGCAAGCTTTGATAAACAACAACTTTTACTTTCACACGCTTTTCCATGACAAAACAAAGTGGCAAAACTTTTGAATGATTTTTTTAAAAAAAATAAACATTTAAAAAGTCCCTATTGTTTTTGTTAGAGTATATATTCAATGGAATTTCTAGGAAAAAAATCGATAATGCTGGCTTTGTTGAAATAAATACTTAACTGAAACTCTTAAAATAAAATCACTCAATCTATTGTATTCCCGAAGAAAATTTATTTAATAATAATTAAGATTATAAATATGAGATATTTTACACTTTTATCAATATTTCCAAGATAGAAATAGAACAAAATAAAATTAAAAATGAATAATTGAATACCTTTTATGCTTTTATAATTATATATATATATATAATATGAGAGTAAAAAGGATAAATCAGAACTGTATAACTATATATAAATAGTATTAATAAAAAAATAAAAATAAAATAACCACTTAAAAAATTCATGCAATCGAATTCATAGATAATTATCTTAATGTAAAAAACTAAATATCTACTTAAGTACATTTAATGTTAATATAACATTATATTGTTAATACAGACTTACAGTATAACTAGATTTATTTATTTTAATAAATATTACACTAATGCAAACAATCTTTATACCTACTTTTTTTAAAATAAAATAAGTTTTTGAAAGTAACTAATAAAAAATTAAATTTAACGTACTGTTTGATGTCAAGTAATTAAAATATATAAGTAAAATTTTTAAATTAATAGTTATAAAAGTGTATAACTTTTGTTAACATGACATTATTAATGCATTTCAATCAAAGTCATAATAAAATTGTGTAAATAAATTTAGAATACATAAAAATCTTTAATCATTAATATTTATCTGTGTATTTATATACAGTCAATTATACTGTACAACTGGGTAGCATTTGTATTGTATTATTTAGCATGTAGAAGAGTTCCATACAGAGAGTAAAGCCTGGAATCCATGTGCTTCCTTTTTTGATGGCTCCAATGCTGCAAATTGAATCCCTTGTATTTCTCAATTTTGGTTGCCCTTGGAACCATAGAAAAAGCATCTGCTCCATCTCATTATTCTCATCGTGTCACGTGGTCGTTCTATTTCATGCAATAAATATACAACTTGATTTCCTAAAGTCATAGCATCTGATGATTCCATCCTCAGAAAATTTGTCTCTATAAATAATTGAGTTCGCAAATTAACTGCATAAGCACAACATTCCACTGTGATTAGGTGAATTAAAATCTGATACTGCATATTGGTTATTATAGAGGGACTAGCATAACAAACCAATTTTTAGTATTATAACTAGTTAATGTATCCGTACAACCCTCTTTTCTTCGCCTCTAGCGTTTCTAGATTTGTCAATACTATCCGTCATGCAAACAGTTTACAGATTACACAACTAAAAGATATACAAATACGTAAATCGAGTTTAGATATACGACCTGAAAATTTTGATAATTTTACAGATTACATGCTTATTTGGATTCGGTCGGGTGAGTAAATGTTGCCCAGTCTTAGATCTAATTATTTTAATTCCATTATGAAATATCTTTCTTTTAAATATTTTGATAGTTTCAATGGCTAACAATATCAAAATAATATCACTAGAAGGGATTAAAATTTTACTTTAAAAAGCGGAGAAATGGTTAAAAGAAGAAACTTTTTAAAAATTGAAAATATTAACAATGATAGAAAAAAAAATGATACCATTTATAAACTATGTATCAAATCTTGCGAATATTATTAACTCAAATTGATTTACCTCACTTATGAACTATTTATTCCAGCTATCAAAGATTCATAACACGACAACGAGATCGCCGTATGTGTTTGCATAATGGTCATCCACAAGGCCATACAAATGATAATAAAAAATATTTTTTTATTCCACAGACCCTTTGTTTTCATCCTGTCCATTCTTCCTAATTCTTTTTGCCTTTCCCATTGTTTTATACTATTGTCGTTTAGCATTCCAAAACTAAGTTAAATATAATTATCACAACTTGAATTATTTTTCATCAAATGTTAAAAACGTGAGTATTAATATGTACAATCAACGATCGATAAAAATCGATTACTGACCTTTCTAAGAAAATATTCGATATACGCACGAATTACGCCTTGTGCTTTTAGATATGTCTGGCGTGGAAGAAAGGGCAACGAGTTCTGCTGCTTACCCAACTTTCTCACAAAGTGATAATGGATAAAAGAAGTAAGGACATCTCCCAAGAAGATTTTTCAAAAGGGTTTCTTTCTGCATTGAAATATGAGTTTTGTAATATGTGTTTTGTAGTCTCTACACTGCCATATTAACATTAAACAACTCAAATAGTTTCAATGGTGAAAAAATGCAATGCTCTACATTTTATTTTAAAAAATTGTGCACAAAACGGCAGCTGGAGATGACTTAAAAAGAGTTCTACTGCTTTTAATATAGGTGAAGGAGCTCAACAAGTGTATAAAATATTAAAAAAACAAATAAGCCTAAGATTTAGATTGGTACTAAAATTATTTAAAATGATAAAAAAAATTGAATAGTATATTTTTAATTTAAACATCAGGTATAATTTCTGATAAGTCTAATTGCAAATGATAAAATTGTCTTTAAAATTATTATTAATTATTTTAAAATAAAAATACTAAATAAAACTAATTTTTTAATAAATATTGTTATGACTGATTTTTTTTAGTAGACATATTAGGATGTTCATATTCTTTTGCATATATTAAAATAATAAATATAAATAAAAAAGTTGAATAATATACAAGTGATAAAGACCTATAACCTAAAGCTTTAAGCTTAAAGTAAAATCTATGTTTGATTTAATAATTTGCATTAGCTTGTATACCCTAACAATATATAATATTGCATTGATAAAAGACAAATTTAAATGAAATATTCAAGTAACTTTCTTTAAAAAAACACTTTTGTAATTTTTTAATTATTTAATATTTTAAAAAATGTTATAAGCATTAATATTCTTTTATAAAGCACATAATTATGTGAATAAGATTTTTTTTAGTCATTTAATATATCTTTTGTTACATAAAAATTTAAGTTAGAATTTAAAAGTTCACCCATAATATTCTCACATTAGCAATGAGATTTAAATTTATAGGTTTACGAGTATACATCTTTTAAAAGATGAGTTGGATTAGGTGTTTATCCATAAAAAATAGTTAAAGGATTGTTGGATGGAATTATTATTATTATTATTTTACTATTTAAAGGGGCTAAAAGTTCAAGCTACAAAGAACAATTATAAGATTCTCATAGAATTTAAGAGACAAAATAAACAATGCTTAAATAGGAATATAAGAAGAAAGAGGTATTTTCAAAAATGAGAAAAGGAACTAGCTCTTCTAAGTTTTTTTTTTTTTTTTGTTAAACTATCAGTATATTGGTTCATTTTCTTATAAATGTGACCAAACTTAATAAATTTTATAGATTTCAAAAGATTCATGATCTCTTGAATCAAGAAGTACAAACAAAACTGAACATTTAAAATTTTATCCTAGCAATAAATTTTACTAAAGGAATGGTTAAAAAGATTTAGATTTAACTAACTACTCAAACTAATACTAAAAAAGGAAACAAAATTATTAGGTAAGATGACATAATTCCAAATACCTTTAGCATAAAAATAATTACGAAGTACATGTATTAGAGTTTTAAAAGATTCATTACATCTAGGGTAAGTTAAATAATCTGTCATTCCTCTCCTGAGTCTTTCCTCATTAGTAAGGAAGAAACAATTTTATCTTATAAAGACTATCCTGTTGTTAAACCAATTTAAAAATATCATTAGATTGATAATTAAATGATGAATATTTAGAAATAAGTTAATAGACAATTTTAAAGAAAAACATCTCATTACTAATTAGGTGCCAATACATCAAATCATGACCCTCACAAGGAGGCCTAATCTAGACAATATAAATAGATTAAATTTTAAACATATTTTTAATAGATTAAAATGGATTAATGAGTTTTTTTTTTATTTATCCATTGTGATCGAGATACAACTTTATCCAATCTATCTATTTGACATCCTTATACATAATCGTGTTATAGTGGTGATGAATTTTTATGTCTTGTTGCACAATCTCTAAAATGCGAATAATTATTATCATAAATATTACTTTTATCTTTGTTTTTAAATAATTCGAAGTGCTATAAAAATAGCAATCAATTATACCTGAAAAAAAAACAAGACTAATCAAAACCAATGCATCATTAGAAGCCAAGGTGCTATTCTCTACAAGAATCACTAATGATTCTTCAAGTTAACCCTTTCAAAAATTACTTAGTTATTAAGTTTAGTCCTTACCCATGAGAATAAGTAATTTAGCTAATTTTTTATTAAAAAAATATTACTACTTGTTCATGTTACAAATACACTAATCTTCTCAATACTCCTCTACTGTGGGACAAGGTGACATTTTTGCAAGTACTGTTGATTTTTCTTTGTCTGACGTGGGAGAGTGTACTTGTAAAAGGTACTCCGATGATAAAGTCAGCTAAGCAATAAATGCTATTAAATATTTGAAAGTTTACCCTTTACCTATACCTCTTACTTTCCTTTTATAGATAATGTTATGAGCTAACAGGCTTTGTGAATCAGCCTGACTTTGACATTTCAATTAAGTAAATAATAATCTGGTTATTTATTCTAATTAGTTTAATTATCTTTTGATTCATTCTTAATCTAACTGAAAGGGTACTCATCCTATTTAGGCCGATAAATATTTAAATTCTTTCTTTTATCACACTAAATGATATCATGTTCAATACATTATTTTAATAATATAAAAGTGCATTACAATTATTGTTACAAGAGATGTTGTAAATGGAGTCACGATAAGGTCTAATAAATGATTTTTTTTAATAAAAGAAATATTATTTTGAATGCTTAAACTTGGCCAGGGAGTAATAAAATTATAAAAACTAGGACTAATTGACATTTTTACCTTAAGGTTAACACGTATAACCGATAAGGGCTGCAGAATTTCAATCACAACGTGGCTTTATAAAATCTTCAATTTTAATAGTAAGTTAACAATAAAAATTTTAGATATATGATGACATAAACTAATTGTTTTTTTATATTGTAAATAAATTTCTACTTTCATAGAAACTTATATTCTCAGAAAATATTCTAAGAAAACTTAATTAATTTTTTCAGAATGTTAGTTTTCTAGAAATATATTTTAAAATATTCATACCAAATATGGTAATTTAACCGTTTTAATTTAATATTTTTGAGAAACTTAAGAGAAGTCATACTGAATGTCTCCTTAAAATATTATTTTTTAGCTAAATATTTTGAAATTTATGTTTGATTTAGGATATAAAATAATTTTAAAAGCGATCAATTTAGTAAAATAAAATTAATGTTTAAAAGATTTTTACGAAATGTGATACTTGGATTTGAAAAGAGTTGCATTTAAGGTTTGTTAATTTTAGATGAACTTTGACGTTTTATTATGAGTTTTGTAAAGAAAGTTTATATCAATTTAACTGATTAATTTTGAGAGAAAAATAATAAAAAGTGAGAAATAAAATAAATAAATTTTAAAACAAAAAAATTATTAAGTTGAAAAAAAATCAATTTCATTTTGATTTTGCGACATATTTATGAGCTTGCATATCACATCGAATCTATATTTTTCATCAATTAATTTGTTAATCTAAAAGAACTATTTTCTTTAATTTTTACTCTTTTGTCTCTAAAAATAATTTTTTAAACTAATTTTATTTTTATCATAATAATAGTCATTTTATAATTTTAATTTAATTTTACTTATAAAATAATTATTATTTTAAAACTCAATTTTAATTTTATCTTTGTTCATTTATTGCATAAATAAGTTTTAAAATAAATATAATAAAAATCCATGATATTTTTAATAAAAATAAAATAATTAAATTTATTTTTTAATTCATATATCACGGGTGTTCCTGGGAGAGTAATTATTATTCAAATTCATTCAATGTACATTATATACAATGAATAATTGGCCACCAAATTCGGTTCCTGTGTCTACTAGCTTTCAGTTTACTAGGCAGGAAAAAATCTGCATGAAGACAAAGCTCTGACGGAAAAGCAAAAGTAGGTAACAACACACTCTTTTTAATACAGTTTTTATTATAAATTAAAATTCACTGAAAATTAAAAAATATTAATTTAAGAAAAAAAATTATATAAATTTTAATAATGATATTAATAAACTTACTCATGAAAAAACACCCTAAATGCAGACAAAGGATGGTGGGTCACTCCTTCAATGAATAAGGGGAAGAAGACAACAATGGCCAATGGGGACATGGAAAATGTACGTTCTTACATGGCACAAAATTCAAATAAATGTTACGGCATGTCATGTGCGTGCCGTTTTCCATTATTTTTTTAATGAACGTAAGGTGTAACTGAGATGTGATTATTTGCACACATGTCAAAAAGTTTGAAGATCGTTTTACATGTTTTTGAAGTAAGATAATACACAAGTGAAGTTTAAGAAATAATTTACAAAATTTCTATTAAAGTTATTTATAATCAAAATTTTAAATATTTATATTTTAAATTTTATTTTTCTTTTAAATTAATTCCAAAAAAAGTTATTTTTATTTAGTATCTTTAAATAATTTATTAATTTATTTCATTATTTATTTATATAAAGTCTAATTTAACTCATATAATTTGATAGATATATAATATAAATAGATATTTCATTAATAATATCACATCTTTTGTATTTTTTAATAAAATTTTAATTTATAAAATTAGGAATTTTTAAATTGATAATTAGAAATAATAAATAAATAAAAATGTAGATATTACATCAATTTAATGTCACGTTATATGAGTTAAAATAGATGTGATACATGCATTCATTTAAAAAATAATAAATTATTAGAAGAAGAATTGTATGAAAACTAAATATTTTTAGAAAAATTAAAAATATAAATTATTAAGAATTAAAATTTTATTTAACTGTTTTTTATTTTATTTTTATTATTAATAAAATAGTTTTCATTACATGGATAACAACTATAGTTATTAAAATGGTTTAAAAAATTGATCAAATCAATCAATAACTATCAAAATCTAAGTAATAATTGGTCTAAGAAATTGATTCAAACAACTTATTTCAACTTTTTGGTCTAAGAAATTGATTCAAACAACTTATTTCAACTTTTTTTGTTTAAAAAAAATATTATAAACCAAATAAAAACCCATCCATTATATTTAAATAAATTGTTATTATTTAACTATTTATTATAATAATTTATATTAATCTAAATTTCAATTAACTTATTTTTTTCAGAATTTCATATTAATTATTATTTCATATATTATATTGCCTCATCCTAAATATAAAATTTCTGTACGAAGTTTATCACAGTATTTTTTATAAGTTTCTTTACAAATTGTTTCTTCCAATATTTTTTTATAAAAAATTGTTAACTTTAATTCTTAAGTTTGAATTTCATAATTATTAATAAAAAAATTTAAAATATTATTTATTTTATTTTTCTAAATTTAATATAATAAATATTTTTAATAAAAAATTACTTTTAAATGATTGTGAGATAAATAAAACTCATTTTTAATATATAAAAATGCCTTTAATAAAGACAAAGTAGTTTAATATTATAATTAAATTAATAATATAATATTAAAATTATATATTTTATACTATCATTTTGATTTCAATTCAATTATAATTAAATTAATAATTTTTAATATGTACTTTACCAATTTATCAGGTGGTCTAATTTTAAAATTATTGATCATAATTAATTTAGAATCGAGTTTGAACTAAATCTTTGATGTTTGGAAAAGCTAATGTTTATATATTTAAGTATCTATAAAATTGTAACAAAAAAATTAATTAATAAAATTAAATATTTTTTCTTAATTAATATTTGACAGCCAATATAGTTTCATGCTTAAAAGGCAATGAATTGTTAATATTGTCATTCTTCATAAACTAGCTTTTTCATTTAAAATTAGAAAAAGTAAAAAACTATTTATTATCTTAAAACTTTATCTTAATAAACTTTATGATAAAATTAGATAAAAATTTATTAAAGAAACTTTAGATAAGGTGAATTTTAATAAGGTTTAATTTGATTTAATATAAAATTACTTAACTTCTTCCTTTTTAAAATTAATTAGAATGATGATTTAAGGATATATTTATTTTTCTTAAGAGTGTTTGTCAAGGTGATAATTTACCTTCTTAAATTTTTGTCTTTAAATATCGAAGAATGACATTTTTTTCAGTTTGGAAAAGAAGGGCCTAATATTTATCACATTTTTTACTTAAATAATTTAGGCTCTATTTGGTTTGTTTATTTTTTATTTTCATTGGTTTAGAAAATATGTTTGGTTGAATTTTAAAAAATATTTTTCATGAAAATATTTTCAAAATTTAGCCTAAATTTGAAAATAAGAAAAACTTATTTTCAATCTTTTATTTGAAATTGGAAGCCCCAAAAAATAAGAGAAAGAAAAACACGGTAACATAATTGTAAATAACATCCAATATTAATTAGAATTTATCATATTCACTGACTCGCTTTACTTCATTTAAGTATTTTTTTTTTTTGTCTTTTTTGCTTAGATGCCGCTTGTCATGGGTAATTCTCTTCTTTTTTTTTCTTCTATTTATTCGTTACATTTATTCCTTCTCTTCTTCTTCTTTTTCCTTTTTTCTTCTATAATTTTTCTTTTGTTGAAATACATTGAGAAAGTTTCTTACTTTCACCCTTCTTGATATATATTTTTTCTATATTTTTTATTTTTTTAAATTTTTGTATAATTTTATCATTGAAATTTGTATGGACATTATTATTTCTTATATTTCTGCATATGAGTTTTTTAATCTTTGTATAATACGGATGTCATCTTCACCATATGAGTTTTGCTATTTTTTATTTTTCAAATATTAAAAGAAATATTTATCTATATATTAGACTATTTTCATAATTTTTTATATTTTTATCTATATAAATTAATAAATAAACTTAAGAAATCATATTTATACTCTTTTCTTTTATTATTATTATTATTATTATTATTATTATTATTATTATTATACTTGTATATTTTATTTTAAAAAAATTATCGATTTATATTTTAATAATGAAACATAGAGTACACATGCATTATTAGTTAAATAAGACAAAATTAAGAAGAGTATACACTTTTTAATTTTTTATAAAATCTATTTTTTACTAAATATAATGATTATATACTAGATTAATATTAAAAAAACTTGTGCATTACACATGGTCTAAATCATATTTATATTTATACTGTTTTTTATTATTTTTTAGTCTTAAAATACAATAATGATAGTATTTAAACTTATTAAATAAATAATACAGTAAAATTAACATTAGTAAAGATATATATATATATATATTAAATTTTTATTATGAAAATTATTTATTAATAAAATATTAATGTTTAGTTTTAAATTTTATATAAAAAATAAATAAAGAAATTATCAAATTCAACATTTTTTTCTTTTGAAAAAAGAAAATAAAAAGTCAAACTAAACATATTTTTTAAATATTAAAATTTTAAAAATAAAAAATAGTTCTAAAAAATAGAAATAAGAAATGTTTCCTGAAACGAAACAGACCCTTAATTTTTGTGATTAAGACTTCTAAAGATTATATTCAAGTAGTAATACATTTGTTTTGTAATGCCTTGAGCCAATAAATTACTAAGAAAAAATCTGTAGTTTTTTTTTTTTTTTTCTATCAATACTAGTTTTGAAAATAAAAGTTCTTTAAGTGAACAATTAGATATTTATTAATCTAACAATTTGAATTCTCATTTAAGTATTGTAATTTTCAGTAGAAAACCTAAGAAATAATTATATTCTAGCAATATAGATAAAATTAGAAAAAAAAAATTTGAATTAAAAGATTATATCTATATGTTTTACCAGTAAGATTTCTTTAACTCATGCTAGCATAATGAATATCTCAATTTACATAATGCAATAGTAGCTAATACTCTTACAAACATGTAAGAAGATACATAGAATATCTAGATAAACTTTAAGCCTTTATAAACATGCAAGGAGAAAAATAGAATCTGGAGGAACTTTATTTAGGGTTCCACAATTCCACTATACTATTAAACCCTGTCATCTAACCACTAAACAAACTTAACTTATATGATGAAACTTGATTTGCTATAATTGATAATTCAAATAGCCTATGAGATAAGGTGTTATTAGCTAAATATATATTTAACATTGATAATGTCTATGCTATTTCAAATTTAGGTTCTTGTTCTATTTGGATAAAGGTTTCTAGTACATGGGATAATTTTTAAAAAGTATCATCTAGTTAGTTAGAGATAGTTAAAAATTAAATTATGGGGTGACTTTTAGATTATTGCAATTCAAACCTTAGCCAATTTGTTATATTCTAAGATTCTTGACTTTGTTTTAGAATAATGCTAACAACACTCTCTCTTAGTTATTTGCTAAAATTTATTCAAAATTACAAAAATTAGGTGACATTACTCTTTATGCATTAGCAAATAATAGGATATGTGTTAGAGAATGTTTATTAACTAGTGTGTTGCTAACATTACTCTTTATTTTAAATCTTCTAATGGCATGTTTGTTTCAAATAATCATTGAGACTATAAAAAAGTTAATCTTTTTATTAGTAATCTAATTCCTCCTCAATTTTTCTCATGTCTTGATGTGGTTGGCTATTTGGTTCCCTTCTCCTGATGGAATTTTCACATTAAAGTCAACATATAATCTTAAAAAGTATCTCTTTTAGGTAGTTGGAAATGGGCTAAAAATTAAATTATGGAGTCACTTTTGCATTCTTGGAATTTAAAGCATAGTTAATTTGTTATATTTTAAAATTCCTGAATTTGTTCTAAACCTTCTAATGACATGATTGTTTCAAATAATCATTGAGACTAGGAGAAAATTAATCCTTTTATTTGTAAACTAAGAACATTTTTGTTTGCATTTGTAAACTAAATCCTTCCGTTTCTTCTCATGTCTTGATATGCCTGACTATTTAATTTTCTTCAACTAATGGAATTTTCAAAGTTAACATATAATATTTCTGTTGTTTCTAACAATCTAAAATTTTTTTATTCTAATCTATTTAAATTAATTTAGAAATGAAAGCCCTCTTATTCTGAAATTATGTTATTTTTTTAGAAAGTTACTCATAATAAATTATTAATCAATGAAGTTCAAATAGTTAAAATACATGTTATGCTTGTGCTTAAAAACTATGAATTTATCTATAATATATGAAATACTTTAATTTATAAAAACAATTTGTGTTTATTTTATTATCTTATCTTTCTAAATAGATGTATTTTTATTTGAATAAAAAATTTTAAAATATAATTATTAAATGCGATATTTGTTTTAGAGTTACTATCTCACTATTATGATTAAAGAGAAGTAATTAGATTTTTAATAAAAAAATCTCTTGATTTAAAAATTGCTTTCCGTTGTAAATTGCAAAGTTATGTGATTTAAAATGGCATGGCATGGCCTGATAAGTGTGACTATGGGGACTTCTTTATTCTTCTTATGATTAAATAAATATATCCTTAGTTGTTTTTATTTAATAATTCAAGACATTTTTATTAGTAAAAGAGATAATAACGTGTAAGGAAAGATTCCAATGAATATTAATAGTAAAATATGTATCTTTAATATTCGTAATAATACTATTTAATTCAAATATAACCATCTTTAATAAAAAAAATACATTAAATTTAAAAAATAAATGATTTTTATTTAATATAAGAAATTTTTTATTAGAATAAGGTTATTCTTAGAAGAATAATAAAATAAAATTTTAAATAATATAATAAATTGTAGTTTTTAAAATTTTATTCATGAAATGTTTAAAAATTTACATACAGTTGGTATACGAGGGATGTTATTAATTAGTACATACGGAGCGGATTTATCGATGATTCGGAATCGGATCTAACTAACGACAATATATTGTCATTATGCTGCTCCTCTCTCATTTTCTTTTTCTTGATGATAGAGGCATCTCACTCCTAATTCGTTCTTCTTTGGTACCAGAAATTGAATAATTGACATATTGCCATGTGAAAAACTAAGACGTGTGATAAAGTATATTCATTATTTTGTTATTTGTGAAGGGGCTTAATTTTTTTAACATTATCTCTTCTGTAATCAATAATTCAATATGTTAATTGATCCATCAAAGGCTCTCCTCTGTTAACTTGTTCTATAATAATAATAAAAAGTTTTATATTAACATTTTTAATAGTTATTATAAAACTTAATTATTATTTTTTTTCTATGCATTTTCGTCGTTTCAAGTTCAGTGATATTCCCCTTTTGGATTATATTCTTTTTGGCGTTTAGGCAGGGGACAAAGCGATAAAACATTTGCAGAGGAGGGAGCTACAACCGTGCTTAGGGGAAGAATGAAGCACATGAAACCCTGCCCCTGTTCTGAGAATGCCCATATCCTGCTAACCAATCACAGTCCAATTTAGTGCTTCTTTGTGTATTAAAGAGCATTAGGTAGGATTGAAGAGTGGCTTCCAATTTCAAATGAGATTAGGTTGTTAATACTTTGTCTCCTCCTGCTTCATAAACCTTTTTGTTGAGATGGTGGTACTGTATTATAGCTTTTATGTTAAAGAGTTTATAAATAATTTATAAAAATACTTTATTATTTTTAAATTTATTTTAACAACTTTTTTGTAATAAGGCTAGTTGTGTAGACCAAAAACTAAGGCTAGTTAAAGTAAATTTTTATTTTAATAAATTTTATGATTATAATATAAAGCTTACAGAAAAGATTGTTAAATAAATATTTAATTGCATTATATATCAAAACATATTTTAAGACAATTTTGTTTCAGTTCAATAAAATATTTATAAAGATTTATACTCATCGCATATTAAAAAGGTGCGTACATATAAATGGAAGATTTTGTAATATTAATTAAAATATTACAATAAACAAATTTTTGAAGCTATAACTATAAGTCAATTTTAATTATTGAAATTGAAAAAAATAACATTTTATTCGTTAAAATTATCAAATATCAATATTACTTTAATATTTGTAACTTTAAGAATTACTTAAATATATTACTCATCCGTCTGGTGTATGGCATTAACTTCAAATCAGGATAAATTGATTTCCACTTCAACTAGCATTATGGACCCTTACATTAAAAATATACAGCATTTTCTATTTTCTATTACAGATGGCGTTAATGGAATCATCTTTTATTCACCAAATCATTTAATTTACTCGTTGTTTTGTCTATTTTGGAAAAAAAAAACTTTTGATTTTATTTTCTAAAATTAACTTCTATTTTTATGTATTCACCCTTTAAAAAAATATATTTGATTTAGTTTAATGAAAACGAACTGTCCACCTTAGACCACGAATCCCCGTAAGCCAAAAGTAAAATTCAACTAGACACATATAAGGTAAAAGACAGTCAATTACTTTGCTGCAACAATGTTTCATCAATTTTTTACTGAATAAATCTGATAATTAATCCCTAAAATAGTAAATAGTAAACATTGTATAAATTGATTCAAAATTTTTAAATAGACTCATTAGTTATTAATTTTGTAAAACATTGAACACTATAGTCTACCTAATAATTTTTATCAATATTAATTTTGACAGTCAAATGACACATAAAATGTTAAAATAATATATTAGTGTCATCTTTGATGTTCCCTCTCCTCTCATTACCACACAACATTGTTAAGTCATTGTCATTATGATTTTTGTTATTTATCATTGTTGACTTTTTTCCCTCCCTTCTATGTATTGTCCCATAGGTCTTCTTTGTTGATAAACCTTCGACAAGATGAGGTTATTAGAGTAGTGAAGTTTGATTCAGTAAAAAAAGAGGTTGCGATGGGGTGAATTTGCCTCTGCCGAAGGCTTCTTCTTTGGATGCCAGTGGCGTTGACAAATGGCTAAAGCAGTGCATAGGTGACACTGGTAGCGACAAAGATGACTAGAAAGGGGGAAGGGATTTTGAATAAGGAGTAGTGGTAGGTGCTGCTAACGAGGCTGGTTGTTATGAGTACTATTAAGATTTTAAAATGCAAATTCTGTTAGTAGAGGATGAAGAGGGCAACGTAGTTTTGATAATCTAACATGACAAATCAACAAAAGTTAATATAATTATGACATAAACAATTAGTTAGACTAAAATATTTATTTAAAAATTTTAGAGACTATTTTACTCGACCTTTATAATCTTAGTAACTAATTTACCTAACTCTACCATATTGAAAATAATTTGGAAGTTTACTATTTTTTACTCAAAACATATCATATTTGATTCTCATATTAAGCTTTATTAAATTGAAATAAAAAAAATTCACTTTTCATAAAAATTTAAAATTAAAATCTAAGTTGAATTTGAACTTGTATTTTATGTTTAAACATATTAAATTATCTTGCATTAAATTTTAAAAAATAGATATGTCAAACTGAAGTGAATTAAATTGAGAAAGAGAAAGGAGAAAAATTGCATATCATATTTAGGATAAATTTCATTTTTGATTCCTCAACTTTCATGTTTATTTGATTTTAGTTCTCTTATTTTCTTATTTAAGAAAGTTTAGTCATTTCGTTAAGTTCTATTCAATTTTTAATGACAATTGTACGGTTTTTCCCTTCCTCCTCTCCTCTTGATCAAAATTATCCATTGTCAACGGTACTCTTCTTACCTGGACATAATGGACTTAGAATTCTTCATCATAAGCAATGCTTCACTGCTATCCTCAATCTGTTGTGTTTAAAATTCACTATCACACTTTACCATGCTCTTATCTACTTTGTAGAAATCAATAAAACTAAGAAAACGGACAAAGGGAAAACGAGAATATAATTTAAAATTTTCCCTATGATGATATTTGGTGGCCATTATAAACTCACACACATGAACAGTGGAACAAAGTAATAGAGGAAGAGAACTTATTTTTAAATTGCATTCAATGACACCTTACGTGTTACAATTACAAAGTGCATGAAATTGCCTTTATATAGGCTTCACAAAGAATACATTAAATAATAATTAATAAATAAATAAATAATATTAATTATTGCTTAAATTGAATGAAAATCCACCGACAATGGAGAGGAACAAGGTGACTTAGTATAAGATAAAGACTTTGTAAAATTAAAGCTTGATTAAATTCTATTGTTGCCTCTTTTAATCAAGCTTACACTCTTATCATTCCAAGTATTTTTTTTAACTTTAAACTAACTCAACTTTTAATGGTTTAATAAAAATATCTGCAACTTGTTTTTCAGTGGGACAATATTTGATTTCCACTTCCTTTTTTTTAAATAACTTTCAAATTTTGTGAAATCAAATATCAATGTGCTTGGACCTTCCATGAAATACTGAATTTTTGCATAATACAATTGCAAACTTGTTGTCACAAAATATCTTTGTAGGAGTATCTTACTTCTAATATATTACTTTCAAAATTCTTATCAGTTATAATGTCTGGGTTGCACAACTAGTTGTTGCAATGTATTCTACTACAACTATTGAGAAGGTAACAACTGATTATTTCTATGAAGACTATGATATTACACTATTATCAAAATGAAACGCATATTTTGATGTGATCTTTGTCATTTTTACATCTTCTATTTAATCACTGTTTGTATAGTCAACAAGTTTTACTTTATTATTATTAGCATAAAAAATTCTTAGTCAGATATCTTTGATATATTTTAGAATTCTTTTTATTTATTACAAATGACATACATTTAGTCCTTCCATGAATCTACAAAAAATCCTACTCTATAGGCAATATATGGCTTTGTTGTAGTCAAATATATCTTATTTCCAATGAAACTCTTGTAGTAGGTTGAATCTACTCTCTTTCCATCAACTTCTCTTGTCAACTTTGATTTTTCTTCAACTAGTGTAGAGAATAGCTTTGTTTTTCATCTTAAACTTCTTCAAAATATTATGAGCATTTTTTTTAGATATGAAAATTTTACCTTCCTATTGAATGATCATAATGCCTATAAAGTAAAACATTAGACTCAAATCTATCATTTCAAAATGCCATGTCATTGCCTCTCAGTACTCTACAATCATCTTGAGATTGTTGCTGATTGTCGCTTGGTGGACGAAAAATAGCAACTTTAGAAAATTAGTTTTTAATTTGAAGAATGTAAAGTTGTCACCAAAATTTTATTTATTTTTATAAGGGCAAAATATTGAAAAAAAACCTTCAAGAGTCCTAAGTTCGAGAGCTGATTATGAATAGAGAAGTTGTTAACACTCCTATTCTTTCATTCAAATAAACGGGACCTTAAGGTTAAATAGTGCGACTATTTATTTTTTTATTTTTAATTTTAAAAAATGTGCCTCAAGTATAAGTTGTTATCGTCGTAGGCACAAATCAGATTTGAGATCTCAAAAGAATCTTCGATCTCAAATCATTTTTTTTTTTTAGAAAACAAAACAATTTCGTAAAAGAAATATTTTATTTTTTATTTAAAAGATTTAAGATCTCAAAAGAATCTTTAATATCAAATTGTATTTTATTTGAAAAATAAAACAATTTCATAAAAAAATATTTTATTTTTTATTTGAAAGTAACGTATTTCTAATAACTTGAAAACATATTTTTTTGTAATATTTTAGAAAGAAAATTTTATATTTTATTTTGAAAAAAGAGTTAAACAGAAAAAACTTTATTTTGAAAGTGATTTGACATTTTAATTTTTTATATTTTATTTTAAAATATTTAACAACCTAAAAATTTAAAAATTATTTTATTTCTTTTTTATTTTTACTAAAAATATTTTTTATTTTTTATTTATTTAACAAAAAACTAGTCTTTATATTTTATTTAAAATGATAATTAGGATGCTTAATTAAAAAATAATTTTTTATTTTTATATTTTTTTTGGCATAATAAGGTGATGCTCTAAGAAGAAGAAATGCAAAGGAAAAAAAAAAAGAAATAAAAAAAGGTAAAGAAAAACTACATAAACAAAAAAAACACTAAAACAAAGAGAGAAAAAATGAACAAAGTAATAAAAGAGAATGAAAAGAATCACTATAATAAGACATTAGTACATGTTTTATAAAAAATAGACAATATAAGAAAGGAGTCAAAAGTCGTATTTTTTTCTTATAATATCTTTGTCTCTTTTTCGTATTTTTTGTGTGAAAAATTTTCTCTAAAATTCTTCATTTAGAAAAGTTCTCTTCCAAAATTCCTTTTTCCAAAATTCTTCCACGTGGAAGAAATATATGTTCTTGTGTATGCAAGTTAGCCACTATTATAATAGGGTTAGTATCTAATAAAATAAAATAAAGTATATTTTTTATACCTTAATTATTTTGATTTTATTTTATATATTCCTAAATTAAATAAAATTAAAAATAAAAATAATGATTATTATTTGTAGAATATCTTTATGATTTTTATTAATTATATATCTTTTTAATTCCCCCTTTTTTAGTTTCTAAAATTCATTATTTAAAATCCGCAACCTAGGCAAAAATAGGTGTTCACATCGGTAAAGATTAAATTAACATAAAGGCACACAGTAATAGTATTTCTAGGCTCAATAAATTTAATGTATAAAGTATGCTTAATTGGACATCTCTAAAAACTATTTTGCACAAAAAATGAATCTTCTTGTACCAAAGCCTTGGTGCTTGTTTCAAACCATACAATGTTTTCTTCAATCTGTAAACTTTATCTTCCTTTCTCTCAATCACATAACATAAAGGTTGCTCAACATATACTTTTTTCTCTAAATTACTATTTAGAAAAGCAAAATTTATATTCATTTGATATATTTTTTCAATTATTTTGAGTTAAGATAGATATAATCATACAAATTGTATCTAATCTTGCAACAGGAACAAATAGCTCTAAATAATAAATACATGGCTTTTGCTTGTATCCTTTTTTCACCAACCTGGCTTTAAAGCAATCTATCTCACTATTAGATTTATACTTTGTTTTGTACACACACTTCACTCTAATTGGCTTCTTATCTATTGGCAAATTTGTAAGCACTACCTTTCGTTCTTCTCAATTTCATGAATTTTAGCATCCATGACTTTTCTCCTATTATGATCATTTGCAGTTTCTTCAAAAGTCAATGGCTCACAATCTACAAATAAAGTAAAGTTGATAATTTATTCATTAGATGAGTCATTATTATTACCCACAATATAATCTTTCAATTTGGCTGGTAGTCTTCATTGCATTTGTGATCTGTTAGATGTCTCTAATTCATCAAGTTTTGGATCTGTGTACCTATTCTACTTTTAATAACTGCTTGGAATCATCATTGATTGCTTTTGGACTTTCAGAGACCAATATCATATTCTTTCTTCATCAAATGTCACATCACAGTTGATAATCACCTTCTTTGTCTCCATATTGTAAAGTTTATATGCCTTTGAATTTGTGCAGTAGCTAATGAACACACATTTCTCTCCTTTATCACCAGTTTCTTTCTCAATTGATATGCTACATAGGCATAAGCTATACGCTCAAAAACTTTGAGATGTCAAATTTATAGTCTCATTCAACTCCAAGCTTCTTTAGGGTCTTATCATGAATACTTTTAGTTGGATACCTATTCAAGATATAGGCAGCAGTAGCAACAACTTTTGGCCAAAATTTTCTTGGCCTTTACTTAACTCTTAACATGCATCTCACCATATCCATAATTATCTTATTTTTCCTATCAACAACTTAATTCTGCTAGGGAGTGTATATTTTTGTTAGTTGATGATGAATTTCATGTTGCTCAAAGAAATCCGCATAATCGATGTACTCTTGGCCTCTATTTGTTCTCAAAACTTTAATTTTGCAACCAATTTGTTTCTCCACAAATTCCTTGAATATCTTGATGGTATCACAAGCTTCTGATTTCTGCTTCAAGAAGTACACTCACGTCTTTATGCTAAAACTATCAATAAAGGTATTGAAATACCCGTTATCACCATGAGTTGGAATCTCAATTGTACATTAGTTTGAATTTACAATTTCCAACAACTTCTTATTTCTCCATGACTTTTCTATAGGAAATGATACTATATGTTTCTTTTCCAATTAGAAGTCTCACATACACTATTGAGAATATTTACAACAAGCAAACCAGAAACATACTTGGGCTTTGATAGGTAGTTCAATCCAAAAAAAGGAAAGTATCCAAAACACATGCCACAACCAATCATCATTTGGTACGATAGATTTGAAGAATATTTTTCATGTCAAATTTTTAAAGGAAATAAATGATTTAGAGTCATTTTTACCTTTGTCAATCAACTTGCAGTTTCCATTATGAATATGCATGTTGTAGCATTTCTCTGATATTTGTCTAATGCTTAATAGATTGTGGTTAAGATTGGTAGCATAGAAAACATCATAGCTAAAATTCTGAGCACCATCTTTCAATCTTAGGATTTGGCCTTTCCTCAAAAATTGGAATATCGGTGTTGTTGCCAAATTTTACTATAGACTTCATTAATTCATCTAGAAAAGAAAATAGAACCGTTTTTCCACACATATGGTTACTACACCTAATATCTAAATACTAGATTTTTCATTTTCTAAAAAATTGTTGCTTGCCAAAAATATATTTTGTGGGTTGTTTGAATTATCACCAATATTATAATGTTAGCATGTTGTTAGAATCTATAATTTGATGCTTTGTGACTAAACTTTTTGCAATAAAAGCAATTAAAATTACTTTCTTTGTAAAAATTGTTTCTACCTCTTCCACGGTTAGCAAACTAAGAATTATTTTCACCTCTTTCTTGAGTGGATGGTTTGAAATTATTTTTTCTTCATTGGCTATGTACTTTTCCTCTAAAATTATCATGGCCTCTAGATATGAATTTACTTTTTCCTCTATTGTTGAAATTATCACCACTTCTATTTTCTTCACTTTGACTGTTTTATGCTATGTTGTTGAAATTTACCTTGACTTTTTACTGCTTCTTCATTTATCTTCTTTGTTTTCTTCAATATTCTTTTTACATGACTTTCAATACTTCCCTACAATTCTACTTTTGACATAGTGTATATATTGTGAGACTATGTTATTATAGTCACCACATGGTCATATTTGATTAAAAAAAAATGTAAAATTTTCTCCACAACCTTACTGTTTGGTATATCTTCTCCATACATTCTCATTTTATTGACAAGATCAAGTAATACAAATAAAATATTGTTCAATACTTTCTAAGTTGAACATCTCTTATTTGTCATATTCTCTCTATTGGGATAATAACTTAGAAGTTGTCTTTTCTTCTTTTTTGTATAACAA
The DNA here is from genome assembly GCA_024086825.1 of Abrus pulchellus subsp. cantoniensis. Lineage (NCBI taxonomy): Eukaryota > Viridiplantae > Streptophyta > Magnoliopsida > Fabales > Fabaceae > Abrus > Abrus pulchellus. The sequence continues at coordinate 32,696,337 of CM044049.1, forward strand.
CTTTAAAGTATTTCATGTATTTTTAACTACTTTGCAATTTGTTATTTTACTAAAAATTGAATAATCTACTTTTTGTTGAACTTGTGATAGCGCTTACCAGTCATTCCTTTGATTTTCTGCATCTCCTCCTTGAGGTAAACATGAGTTAACAAAACTCCAAATATTATAAACCGTTAAGTGAGTGATAATTAATAATCCCTATAATTATAATAAAAATTTCTATCTAATTTTCGATCTGACCTTACAATATCATAATTGTATGCCATCTCTCTCTTTCTGTTACATTATTCATCGGACCTTTACATTATCTATTCATTTTTCTCCTATTCTTTCCGTTTTATACAAAGTTACAAATAAGGTGTAAGAGTATAATTTTCTTAAGACTCTGGAGCGAACATGAAGGCCTCTCGTTTAGGTTATATACATGCACGTTTAATAAATTAAAAGAAAACATGGGATTTTAAATGAATAAAGAAAACGCGGGATATAACTTTTTAAGGCCTTCGGTGTGTCATGAAAATGTTTACTGGCCACGGCAAATAATCAGGTCGTAATCAAAATTAACCATTTAACCAAATCACCGATTCTTCTGTTTCTCTCTGTTTCATGTGCGTTTGTTGTCCTCTAAGGTTCACAATTGATAGTTTTCTGTACCTATTAACAAGCTTAATGATAGAGAATGGTTGGATTTCCATATTCCAATAGTACTACACACGAAAAAAATAAAAAGCAAAAGAAACAAATCTTAAATATACTTCCCTCATTCCTTTCATGAGTGTTACGTTTATAGTATGTTATTTTCCATGCACTTCCCTGTCATATGTACAATGGAATTGTTAAATCAAACCCAACAATGCTCTTACCTAGAATCTAAAAGCTAGCTGGTAAAAAGCCAAGCTGAGCCTCGACTGTCTTATAGAATACAAGTGTTTTTCGATATTTACAAGAACAAACCTTTTACCTGGGTCTAAAGCCCTAAACAACTAGTCTAAATAAATATTTTCTGTAAAATATTTAAATTAATCAGCAACTGCCATAATTTTCATTTAAACTCTTTCCCAGCAAATATTATTTAGAGTATGGAGAAATTGTCTCAAAGCGAAAAAAGATAAACATGCACGAGCACGCATATATAACATATACTAGGAAAAAGAAAACCAACTGAAATATTAATCACGGGAAACAAACAGGAAACACGAACAAGCCAAGCTCCATTCGAGAGTCTAATGTTTTGTGGAGCATGGACAACTGGAAATAATAAATATCACTGTGACCCTGTGAGCATAAAGGGATAATTGTATTTAAGAGTTATTGACATGGCGCCATTCAAAGCCTAAGGCTTTCTTAATCCCTTGGAGAGAGTAAACAAAATTAACACGGCTTGCCAATGGAGCAGTTCCAGATTTTCCCTTGGTGAAGCAAGTGAAAGAGAGGGCGGTGTAGAGGGTTTATCATTATTGGACTTATTTTTCGCGCCCATTCGAGGATTGCCGTGCAGCTCAATATTGTCAGCACTGTTACTGTCTTTGAAATCTTTGTTTGGATTGACGCCCTCATTTCCAACAGACAGTAGAGGGCCATCTTCTGGAGTTGCACTTTCAGGCAGCGGTGAAAGATTAAGATCAATAACAAACTTTGATGTTTTCTCTTGGTCGATTTCATGAACTCTAACGATGCCGCTTCCATCTTCAGGAACAACATTGACATCCAATGCCCAACTGTCAATATCTCTATTTTCTTGCTGCAATAAAGTAAGGATACATTAGCACTAATTGTATTGCATAGTGAACAGGCTTATCCATGCATACATAACCAAATTATTATTACAGCTTGCTATGTCATTGTCACTCTCAAAGCTGACAACAGGGGACTTTTTTTTCACTTAAGTATGATAAATTGAGTGATTGTGTAATATCAACGATGCAAAAATTTCTATTATATTTTCAAAGAGAATTTCATTGAGCAGTCTCAGTATAGAGGTGTTAATGTCATCACCAATAACATATAAATCATACTGTGAATAAAATTGTAGAAAATTATAATGCTCTTGTATATTTTAGTATTATTAACTTCCAATCAATATTCTAAGAGATGGAAAAGGAACATACTTATCATATGTTTGTGGGCCAAATACAAAGTAAAGTAATTTTATGCATGTCATAATACCTTTTGAGAATTTGACACTGTTGTGTTTACTGAATTACCAATCTTGCATTCTCCAAATACACCCCATAAGAATAACGGTGTATTGCGGCCTGCCAAACACAAAAGAAATAGCATAGGGTAGAAATAGAGAATTGAATGCCAAGTGCAATCTTACTTTAGTCAAAATATAATCTTCTAAACATAGATGAGAAAAAAGTAATTTCTTACTCTCGGATTTCTCAGGCAGAACATTGGACGAAAAAATTAGAAGTTCGACCCCATCCAGATTTCCTTTGAGAGCCAAATCATTCTTGCTCATGTATTCTATCAATCTTCTATAATATGTTCCACAGCTTTTAAAAAAAATGAATAAGTCAACAATATAAAACTGATTTTATTAGTTACAAAAAGAGAAGGGAAAAAGAAATACCTATAAAGGTCGTTTGCAAAAAAATATAGAGCAATATTTTCTTCTGTTGCTTGACTTTCCATAAATTGCGATGGCCACATCTTCCTGCGAGGTAGTTCCTCTAGTACAATAATATCAGGAAGTCTATCAACTACTTGAACAACTTTCTGCGATGCATAAATTGACAAATGAGCTTGAATCTCCACACAAGTACATGCAATACCCTCAACTCTGTGAATCTGAAATTTGCCTCTGCACAAATTATCAGACATAACAACACATGAAAAATCTCAAAATGGTGGACCCTTAAAGCGATAAAGTAAATAAGTTAGACTGAAGGCAAATAAAAGGGGCCATACTGCCATATGCAATCAGGAATTGGGACTAAAAAGTCATTAGAAAGAGTTGCCGCTTCAAACTGGGAGCCTAATTCATGTAATTTCATAGCTGTAGCAGCTTCAATGGGCCCCTCAGCTTGCAAGCTCTTATTTTTAGTCTCTTCATTTAGACAGCTTAGGTCTTTATGAGTTTTGTTACTGTTTGGGTGTATTGGACAACCTAGCTGCCCACAGCTTTGAACAGCATCAAGTCTACAACAGTTGGATCCTGAAATGAAAGTTTCATGACAAGAAATAGTTTTGTTCACACTTTTTGCAGCTGCAACACCAGATTCAGAAGCTAGTAAGCACATCGCAGGATTATGTGACGCAGATACATATTTCCCTTTAGACGCCTTTGTTTCTTCTGCAGAGCTTGAATTCTTCAATACCATAGAGCGATTAGCATTTGGTAAGATAACTTCAGAACCAGTGCCATTTAATTTTGCTGATCTAGCACTATTCAATGACACAGGTTTGGGCACCAATCCAAGATTTTTTCCTTCTCTAATATCCTGAATAGCTATATTTTGCTCAACGCTCTGCTTTTCCAAATAACCAACCTTTGCAAGCTGTTCTTTAAATTTTATATCTGCAGTTTTGGATGATCCTGACTTCAACAAAGAGCCTACACAGAAACCTCAAAGTTTAAACAATATTTATCTCAATTAAATAACCAAAACAAAAATCTTTTGCCATTGTGTCATATATGTCTTACATTTGTCAGTTTCTGTCCCAGTTTGTGAGCCCAATGTTGGTGATGCATTTCCTAAATGAGAGGGTAACTTCGGTTTTCCCTGAGAACCGTAGGAAGCTTGCTTCACAGAATGCACACTAGAGGCAGCCTCTAACTTTTTGAATGGAGGCTCCTTACTTAGTAAATTTTGGCTGGTTGGTTCGGATACTTTGGGGAATGTGGCTCTTGTTTCAAGAGCCATTCTTTTATTAGCCAACTCAATTTCTGAGGTCTGTGCACTTCTCTTATCACCACAAGCATGTGGAACCTTCGCCTTCTCTTGGGAATTGCAAGAAATTTGGAGCTTAGAAGTAATCTTTTTGGTTGCTTTTTCCTTTCCATTTTTCAAATTCTTTCTTGAGAACTCCCTTCGCTGTAGAGTGTTGTAGCAGGGTTTGCATGGCACAGGGGGTTCAGCACTCATTCTGATAAACTTGTCTTTTTTCACAGACTGAACTTCTGAAGGGACACTGTGTCTCTCAGCTGATGAATGAGATGTAGAACTTACACCTTCTGTTTGCCTTTTCCACGCAGGGGGAGATTTAAAATTTAAATTTGAACTACCCCCAGATTCAAGATTTACTGGAATTTCAGAAGTTTGGCATTGTGACTTCACCATGCACTCTTCACACATCCAGTCACCTTCAGGAACTTTGTCCAGCTTATCATGCATACAATAACTGGTTGATGTATGAGAATATAACCATATCATTTCACTTACAGATAAAACAAGAGACTACAAAAAATATATAACAATGCAAAATATTAAATATTTACATGTGTTCTGCACCATCTTTACACTTCTTACAAATAGCAAGGAAGTTTTCCCGCCCTACATCCCCACAGATATCACATACTGTAACCTGTTATCAAGTGGAAGCCAAAAAGCTATATAAATCCATCCTGAAACAAGAAAAAAGAAAAATTTGACGTGGTATCTATACATCTTTAACATGTGTTGTAGTGGCAGTAGTTTATCCTGATGAATGAAAGACACAAGAAAGTAACAATTGAATATGAAGGAAATTGTCATCAACAGAGCTTGATGATGAGGTACACACACACACACGTACAATCAGAAGAAAAATAAAGATCCTTAGAAATAAGACACTAAAATAGCACAGCATGCCAAAACAGAATGGAAAGGATTCTGTAGAAGACCCAAGTTTGTCCAGAGAAAAATTTAGTATGGGATAGATAAGTAACTTTTGAATGGTATGTGTACAATAGAGAGAGAGAGAGGGGGGGGGGGTAAAGATCTATAGGATACCCCATATGATAGCTTTTAAGGCAGTAAATACTAAGTAGCAAAGTACTGCAGGAGCAAGAACAGGGGAGAAGCCACAGATGATCCAAGTTGCCGTTCACACTGGAGCACCTTATTCTTGCTATTAAAAATAGCAAATAAAAAAATAGTTCACAATACATTGCAAATTCATTGTAAACTTTCAGTTCACCATATGACTCTAGTACTTAACTCACACACACATGCTTTCTATCAACAATTGGTGAGGTTTCAAGTTCAGCCAGATAACCAGTTTCTTCTCCAGCATTCAAGCAAGCAATGACAATAATTTTGTGGCAACTACAAGCAAAATAAGGTTCTCCTGAATTTGGAAACGCATTAGCATCACAACATGTGATTCAAATACAGTATGACCAATACTTTGGTAAGTAATTGGGCATAGACTTTAAATATTTTCTAATTAAACAGTGTGAAACCCAAAGGTTCTGTGTTACCAAGTTCCCAAACACAACTTAGTGGTTTATAATATTTAACTCTTCCACTAATTTTTTATTGATATAAAAATGTAAAGTTTCAATGATCAAAGTCTCAAAGTAATTCTTATCTTTACTGGTTATAACCAGTAGGACAAGATTGGGTAGCCAAGATTTTATTTTCATTAATTTGAAAACAAAGTACAATATGCTAAAATTTGATTTCAAATACAATACATCTCTATCAGGAATAGACACAGCATAATCAGAACAAATAAGTCCACAAAATATCTGATGCAAAAACAAGTGAGGTAAATAAACACTGAAAAAGCCTAGGCTTACAAGGGTTGAAAACCAAAATGCATATTGGTTCAGCAAAAAGAAACTCATAAAACCTAGAACCAGTTCACATTTATTGAACTCTCATCTCATATGAATCTTGAAGCATGTTAATCTATCAAGAATAGCCAGTGTTTACATCTTCTATCTACTGAAAAGGCAAGTTCGTCCTTTATTAATTTTGCCACTGTCAATCATCAATTGGAACAAGGTGGCAGAATTTTGGCAACTTGTGGTACAGGACAGAGGCCAACAGTGGTCGGGGGTTTGTTGCAAACAATGATGTAATGATTGTTTTTAATAACAAAGAAACAAAATGAAGTGTATCAAACATTTCATATGGCAAAAAATGGAGTAAACCCATCTCCCTTGGCAGAGGCCCCACAACTAAGCATACTAAAAGTACTGATACCCATTCTCATTCAGGCAGAAGACAAGTCATGATTGATGCATGATTTCTATTCAGCATAGGGGTATGTGGGACTTAGTTGTTCTTCCCCTAGAAAAAGCAGTTGTACTTTACCAATGGGGTATATGCAATAAAGGTAGGCTGGCTTAGAGGGTCAAACCGACTGTCTTGAGCTTGGGATGAAGTAATTCGCTTCCTACATGTCTCTTGTATGAAACAAAGATCATAAGTTGAGTGGAATTTTCAAATACAGATTGGACAGGATATCTTGGTGATAAAATGATTTTCTGGAAAAGCAAGAAACATAGTGAAGCTGCAAGATCAAGTGCAAAGGCATAATATCAAGCCATGAATTCAGGCACTTAAGAACTTATTTAACTCAAACAACTACTCAAGGAGCTAAGATTTGGGAAGATTGCACCAATAACACTAATTTGTAATAATTAAACAGTCTTACATATTGCCTTAAATCCAATATTTCATAAGAATCTAGTATACTAAAATAGATTGTTACTTCATTAGAGAGAAAATTTTATTCAAAAACATCACCACTGGTTTAGTTAACTCAAACAATCAACTGGTAGCGAGGTTTTAGATATCAGGTTGAAAATATCCTTTCAAAGTCTCTTCAAGTTTAGTATATATGATTTATATGCTCCAATTGGGCGGGAGTGTTGGAAAGTGTCAAGGGAAATCTCTTCTATTTAGGGATTCAATATTTGGATGCATATCTTTTGTAAAATATTAGGATAGGACTAGGATTCAACTTGTATTGTTTTCCTAATTTCCTAGTTTCCTTATTTTCCTAGTTTCCTAATATTAGAGATTTTAATTTTTGGTATACATAATTTATCATGTTGAGGATTTCCTCAAGCTATTCAAAAATCCTTGATCCAACTCAAGTGACAGCACAAATGATCTTAATCCACAGAATTTATGATAACTAGTGGATAGCTTGAAGTAAATAAAAAGGAAATGCCAAGTACCTCATCACCCATCAAGTCTGAGACAACCCTAGGATTTGCTAGCTGAATTTGCCAAGATTCTTGCGCACTGGTGTTCTTAATCACAGCAACAGACTTTTAAAGATGCTTCTTGCAGATTGAATGACTTATCAGATTCAACGCAATCAAATGTGAATAACCTCCAACAAAAATAGCACAGCTATAAACATCATCTCTCCAACAGCCTAACTTGGATAGTGCTGCTTATGCTAATGATGACCGTCTCTGTTCACTAGAGAACCAGGAAGCTTTTCCCTGAAATAAATAAAGGGAATCAAATCTGATATAGAAAATTTCATCAGAGAGATCTATATCAGTAACATTATAGATTGTGAAAATTGACCAAGATAGCATTATCATAGAAATATTAATGAAAAAAAAAAAATCTGATTGATTTGGGCAGTTTGGAATAACCCCTCCTGCTAGTGGAGATTCTTCAGTAAAGTTTTTCATATCATGGTGATTGCAATTATTTTTGCCAAAATGAATACCAACAACCAACAACAAAAAGGTAAAGAAATCTCCCATTCACATCTTTTTCAACCTCGTGAAAGCTATCATCTGAAGCCAATCTACAAGATGAGTTCCTCCTATCAGAATCACAGTTTTGATTACTGATTACAAAATTTATGCTCTCTGATACGCCGATGCATGAGATGCTTTCTCCATGGATTTCTAGATCTTTATGTTTCCCTAATTGATTTGAAATCTACAAACATCAAAATTGATCAAACCCTTGGGACCGCCGATCGGCTGCAAGATTAGGGCTTTCTCACATTTAAAAGTAAGTCAATGTCTTTACAAGATCAAAAGCATAATTTCTCAAATCTCAGAAATAAAATCATGATATGAAGACACTATAGATGGTACTTACCTCGCCGATTGTGTGTTTCCCACAATTTCATGTGGCCCCAAAGAAGAGAACCGAATGCTGTCTTCGAAGAGTAGTGGTTGGTTCCCTTCCCCTCATAGGTTTTATCAGTAAAGTCATCAATCCCCAGACCCACAGTTGCTGCCACTTGTTCAAAATGCATACACGGTGACGATGAGCACCACGTATCACACGGATTGCATGATCTGGGTTTTTCTTCCATTTCAAATTTAAAAAGCTGAAAAGAGGGAAACTGCAATATAGTGATTAAAATAATAACAAATCAGGACAATTATCAATAACAAAAAAGAGCCTAGGAGCCATCAATGCACTCAATTTGCATATAGAAGCAGACACTACATGATTTTTAAATAGCCAATACAGAACCAATATATAAATAAATAATTAAACCATAGAGAAGTTCAAAAATCAAATATTCTTGCTAAGAATTTAAAAATCAAGTCTCTTATGCTCTACGCTTCTTGACAATAATTTGATATCATCAATTCAGCATTCAATTTGATTTCAAGGTCATACCAACTTCAAGATCCTAAGAGCCAGCCATGTACTCAATTTACATATAGAAGCACACACTACATGATTTGCAGATAGCCAATACAGAACCAATATCCTAACCATGGGTGACATAAATAAATAAATCATAGAAAACTTCAAAAATAAAAATCCTTGCTAAGAATTTAAAAATCAAGTCTCCTGTGTTCTATGCTTTTGATATCATCTATTCAGCCTTCAATGTGGGTTCAAGATAATACCAATTTCAAAATTGCAATTTGATTAATGGTGCTATTTAAAAATTACAGCATCGAATAATCAAACTACCTATGCACATGATAATTGAAAATGCATACACTATGAACCTTAATAGTTGAGAAATGGATATTGGATACTTCATGAGATTCCAGGCTAATCTCTTTGTTAAAAGAAGAAAGCATACAGGAGGAGAATGGGCTGCTACTCTTGTTATGTTGCCCAAAATTTTTTGGTGAAAAAGTTAAAGGAAGTGCTATGTAAGTTAAACTTAAATTTACAGTATATATACACTAATCTTGTTCCACAATTTGACCTGAATCCATGATAGTAGGAATCAATGAAATCAATACACTAGAGTACTTGACGATGCAGTAGACACCACTAAGAATCAACTAGGAAAACATAACACTGAAAAATAGAAAACATGCATATCCTTCAATATTAATTTGTTGTTTTTGACTTAAAGCGGAGGACAAATTTTTCTTCCCAATCTCAGCACTCCTCAACTAGCAAAATCTACTACAAAATACAACAACAAAGATGTTTTGACAAATAAAAAAGATTTAATTTCGGCATCATTAACTCCCGATGATTATCACATCACAGGAACTTCTTGCATCAAAACTAGTAGCCACCATTACTTATTTCAGTTGTTTGCCTTTGACTGGTCATAGTCAAGGTAGAAGAATCATCGACATTTACTTGATTTAAGGTACTCTTCAGCCCTCTTCAAATCCATTGTAACATTAAAAATATACAACCATATGATGATTAAAGACGAATATTCAACAATGCCATAACAAATGACAGCTATACAACCCATACCATAAATTACCCCAAAATATAATATTCAGACTCATTGTACTAACATGAGGGGGAAATGAAATTAAGTGATTAACATGAGAAACGAAAATGATCCTCATTGGAGGCCCACCATCCCAGCAATAATACGAGACCATAGACTGAAACATCACAAAAAAAAATAAAATACGGTGCAGAAAAAAAATCTCAAAACATGATCAGATGCGCCATAGTAATGATAATACAAAATAAAAATAGAAAAAAAAATGAAATGCAAGCATGCCTGGGAAGCTTGGTGAGTAGTATATCGATAGAGATTCGTCGAAGTCCTAAACTTTGCACCTCCCCATTTGTTGGCAGTGATGGTAACGCATCAAAGCACACGCACATAGCGAAGGAATGGAAGAAAGGGTTACCCTCTTGCGAATAGCGCCCTAATATATGATGATCCACAACACACTGTGCAGTGCCGTATTGCCTATCATTTTTCTTTTCCGCTTCCTGCTATTCCACTCACTATTGCAAAATTTCATTCTTTTCACTTCATTTTGCATCCAGAAGCATGTGGAAAGTTTCCTCTCAAGTGCCACTTTTGTCCGGATCAATTATTAATTTTTCAGTAGTTCATACAAATTAAATTTATTAATTATTAAATACTTATCTTCATTATTTATGTGTTAATATTTTTTATATAAAAGTTACTAGTAAATGTGTCCGTCCATTATACTAGATTTGTTTTATTTTTATCAAGTTAATTTATTTTAAAATATAAAATATATAATTTAATAAAAAATTATTTGTTAAAATAAATTATTACTTAAAATATATATAATTTAGTATTTTCTAATATAAAAAAATAGTATATATTTTTTAAATATAAAAATAAAATTTATATTGTTTTATGATATTATAAATCATTCATCATTATAAAATATTAAATAAATAATTATAATAATAAATTATAAAAATAATAAATTTTTTAATATAAATTATAAAATTTAAATAAAAGACTTTATAATTTTTTATTTATGTATTTGTTTATATTTGTTGAATTAAATTTATATAATAAACTATTTATTTATAATTATATTTAAAATTATTAATAAAATTTTACTATATAATTATTAAAGTATAATATTATATTTTTTTAAAAAAAATAACTTATCAAACTAATATATACAAAAATGAAGTTGTATTTATTCAATTAATGTATGAAATTTTAAAATTTACTTTCAATATTAATATATATAAAATTATATGTTAATATTTAAAAATAAAAATATATTAAATTTTTTATATATAAATAAAATTACCATACAAATTTATTGTAAATAAAAATTAATAATAATATAATATATATTCTGAATTAAAAGTTTATTTGATAAAACAAATATAGAATTGAGTTTTTTTTAAATGATTAAATTATTTTATATTTTTTATAACTTAACAAAATTAATACTGATTGAAATTATAAATAAATTAATTTTATTTAATAAGTATAATAAAATTATATTGTTTGAGTCATAAAATTAAAATAATAAATTTTTTAATTTTTTATGTAATTTTTTTAATTTTTGAAAATAATTAATATGATTTATTTATCATTTATATTTTAATTAAGAATTAATAAACAATAAATATATCTATAAAATAATTTAATAATAAAATAATATTTTAAAAAATTTATTAAAAGAACAAATATTAATTTAAATAAAATTAAAAAAATAAAATGTTATATAAAAAAAACATGTTGAGTGAATTAAAAATAAATAAAAAAATTATATTATTATTAGGTATATAATTATTTTAAAGATATATAAATATAACTTTAATATAAACTCATTAAAATATTAAATTACTATTAAAATAAATAGATATGTTCTAACTATTTTGAAGTAGAACAGGTAAATTTGAGATTTTATTTTAGTTTTTAGATATATTTTTTGTTTATCTCTTTGATAAATTACTTAGTTATACCAAAAAAGTTTAATATTCAGTAAACCTAATTTAAATTTTTTAAAATTAAAAAATGTAAAATTTTAAAAATATTTGTATTGAATTCATATTTTTATTTATGATATTTGTATTTTGATTTATATCTTAAAAATTAATTGTAAGTCTATAAAATGATTAAATTTTTCTATTAAGCACCACTGTTCTTTGCATTTGTAATTTAATGCTATCAAAAAACTTTTCAAATAAAAAACCCTAAACTCTAAACCTTAAACTTATATTCTAATCTAAAAATTTTAAATAATCATATAATTAGAATATGAAATTATAATATATAAATATAATTTGATATGTTAATATAAAAATAATTTTATAATATTTAAATCCTAACCTTTGTCTTTCTTGAATTGAAATTTTTTTATAGTTGTAAAGATTTAACCTTCATACTCATACAATTTTAAAAGTACGTAAAGAGAAATGTTCGTTAATTTTTGATACAAATGATATATATAGAAATTAAATATTACATTTGAACTTAATTCAGAGTTAAAACTTTATATTTTTTTTACTTATTTATTCATTACGATATATATAATAAAATGACAAATGTAATATTTAATAAAATTTATAATTTTATATTCTAATTATATTTATTTAAAATTTTCATATTGGAATATAAGTTTAGGGTTTAGGGTTTTTTATTTGAAAAATTTTTTTATAGCATTAAATTACAAACGCAAAGAACAGTGGTGCTTAATAGAAAAATTTAGTCATTTTATAAACTTACAATTAGTTTTTAAGATATAAATCAAAATACAAATATTATAAATAAAAATATGAATTCAATACAAATATTTTTTTATTAAAATTTTTTAAAATTTTACATTTTTTAAAAATAGCTTCTAGGTTGTTTATATTATTTTGCTACAGTGTATATTAGTATAGTGCTAGAAAAAATTAGTAGTATTCTCTGTAATTGCAGTATTGTCTTATATGTCACATCAAAAAAGAATTATTCTAGTTACTGAATATATAATTTGGTAGTGTAAAAGTGCATATTTGGTGTGTACTTGTTTATGGTCTACCATCATTATTATTCCAGTAAGTAGTACTATTTATAGTGAAAGTTGCATAAATCGAGATAATTAAGAGAGAAATCATGACAGCAAAATATGAGATAGAGAAGTTTAATAGGAGTAATTTCTCCTTGTGAAAATTAAAGATAAAAGCAATTTTGAGGAAAGACAATTGTCTTGATGTATTTGAAGGCAAACACGTAGATATTTCAGAAGAAAAATAGAGAGAAATGGATAACAATGTTGTTACTAATTTGCATTTAGCATTGGCAGACTCAGTGTTATCTAGTGTTGCAGAGAAAAAGATTGCAAAGGAGATTTGGATAAAGTCAAAGTAACATAGATACACTTAGGTTTCATTAATTTATAATACATGATAATAGAGAAGTTATACGTTAGTATTATAAAGTAATACAATTATGTTATTTTTTATTCATTTTTATAAATAATAACTTACTATTCATAAAATAAAAGAAAGTAAATCATAAATATAAAACTAAATCATACATTCTATAATTATACAATATATAAAATAAAAGATACTAATTCTAAAGAACAAATAACTAACATGTAATTAAGACATAAATAATTAAATTACATGAAAAATTATGGAGAGAATTTATTGTTACTATTAGAATGAAATAAATTTTACAAATAAAAATACACCTTGAATAAATAAAAAATTATTATTTAGTATAATTTAGACTACTTATTACCAAAAAAGAGAAAAAAATAAAATTTTTAGATTTAAAAAAGGTCCAAAAAATAAAACTTTAGATTTGAGAGGTTGAGTTTTTAGGATAACAAAATTATTTTTTTTTTTGTTAAGAGAAAGGCTATGGAAAGGATGGAGACAAGTTTGGTAGAGGTCATGTTTAAAGTGATATGTTGAGGTTGAGAAGGAGAAACTTTCATGGTTGAGGTGATGTGTTGAGTTTAAGAAGAAGAAACTTTTATGGTTGAGGTGATGAGTTGAAATTGAGAAGTAAAAACTTTCATTGTTGAGAGTAATGGGTTAAGGGAGAAATTGAGGGAGAGAAGATAAGTTAAGGAGATGAAATTCCATGAATGAAAATGGTGGCTTGAGAGAGAGAAGAAATGAAGTTGTGGAGAAAAAAAGACTTTAACGGTGGATTTAAAATATTGGAGATGATTAAATGAGAGTTTTAATGGTTTTATTATATGAAACATATTTATGGTGTAAATGTGCTTGAATATACATGAAAAATTGATAAAATGTATGAGAGACTTATTTGGAGTTCTTAGATCATTTACTTCCCCCTTCTTTCCATCTCTTTTTTTTTCTTTATCTCAAAAATTTCTCATCTCAAAGTTTTCTAGCCTCCCTTTGATGTCTCCTCATTCCATGGTTTCTTTTCTTTTTTATGTTGATATGATTTTTACTTTTAGGGTTTCCATGAAAGGTAAAAAATTATTATTTTTTTCTTTATATAAAGCGAGCATTGCTTTATGAGTTTAATTATTTACAATGTTTCTTTTTCAAATTCAAATTCAAATTTAAAACTTCTTATTTTGTTAAAACAAACTTTAATTTTCTTAAAATATTTTATTCTTATTTTTTATAAAAAATAAAATTAAAAATTTTTTAAATAAAATTGGAGTATCCATACGTTGAAAGTATATTTTAGTATCTTTAAGTTGCAGCTATGTCCTCTACTTATCAAAAGTTTTGGTACACAAGTTATGCACTTGTGCTTGGACAAGATAAGTATTGTAAGCATTCATTTATCTTTACATGAAAAATATCCTATATTGAGGCATCAATTTGACCACGGTGGTGTTGTAGAAGTTTGATTATAATTATCTTCTAAGAGTTGGTATGTGTTACTAGCTAATAAAGATTTAAGGATTAATGAGATGAATTATATAAAAAAAATTAATATTACTTATATAAATATAAAAAATTTTAAGTAGTTGTATATTTTTTTACTAAAAATTAAAAAGGTGTATATAATAATAATAATAATAATAATAATAATAATAATAATAATAATAATAATAAGGGTTTAAGAATTACTTAGAATAAAATAAAATTTTAATAAAAAATTTAATTCAAATTTAAAATAATATTTAAAATTAAAAATTTACTAGAAAATTTAGGTAAATTTACTTAATTATCAATTAATTAATCTTGTCTAATTGTATAAATTTTTTTACACTTTCAAACATAAATATTCAAAATAATGAATAGTATATGTAGTAATAAAATATTTTTAATACTTAATTAATTGAATTTTTATAATAAATTACATTCATGGAGATGACACAATGCAATGTCAAATTAAATGAGTGAAAGAAGAAATGTATATTAGAGTTGTAAAAAAAATGTTGAAATTGAAGGGAGGGGAGAAATGAATTTTTTTTACCTAAATGAATAGTAATGTTTATATATTAAATTTTTTTGTAATACAAACACAAATAAATTATTGATTGACTTAATTAAGTTGATCCACTTTGTTAACTTTATTAAAACTCTCGTATTAAAAGTTGACATGGAAGGAATGAACCTGCGATATTACACATGTTTATCAAGCATGACAAATTTGAAATGAAGACTAATATTTTCTGCGTTCAAGTTGATGTGATCTTAGGAGTCATATGATCCCTTTATACTGTTACTTGTAATTGTATAGCTACAAAATAAATAGGCTTAGCTTAGTTTTGTTTTGGGCCTTGTATGTTGGCCATGGGCCTGAGCAGCCTATTAGACTTTAAGGTGGAGTCTCTTGATTTTATTTAGGCTATATTAGGGCATTTATTTAGCCTAATCTCTATCTCTTTTCTTTTCTTTGTTTTGGTGGCCCATTAGAGACCTTTTTGGGTTTTGAGTTAGCTTGCCTATATATAGGCTAAGCTCCTTTGTAAATTTTCGTATTAGAAATCATTTGATGCATTGTGTATTTTTTTTCCTCCCATGTGAGTTAAGCTTTTCTTTGAATTTTCTCTTTAGAAATTCATAATACTACTCTTATAATGAATTCTTTCATGTGGTGAGTGCAATCTTTTGCTTATCTTCAATCCTTTGAGGTTGTGCTCCATCAATATTTTTTCCTTTTATGTTTTTCATTTGCAATTTTCTTCTTTTTGCTAGAATTCATGAGTTTGAAGCCTAAATCAAGCCAAAATAGTAGCTAATATTATCTCTTAGAGATCCAATTCTTAGTCTTTCGTGAAGATCTCTTCAGGAAACATATTATTTGGTATCACAAGCATGGTCTAAGGAGGTATGAAATTCTTAGATCTGCACTATTATAGCTTTCTTTTTTGAAATCTAATTGTGAATTCTTCATCCTCACATTCTCTTCTACACAAATCTATTTTCAATTTTTGGATTCATGAGA
Source organism: Abrus pulchellus subsp. cantoniensis (assembly GCA_024086825.1). Taxonomy (NCBI): domain Eukaryota; kingdom Viridiplantae; phylum Streptophyta; class Magnoliopsida; order Fabales; family Fabaceae; genus Abrus; species Abrus pulchellus. The sequence goes on from CM044049.1 coordinate 32,712,309, forward strand.
TTTCAATTTTTTCTCGCCAAAATTTAGTTTGAATTAAAACTTAGATTTACTTTGATCCACAAGGAATTTTTAAAATCTAATTGTAGATCCTTGATCTACATCAATTTGCACACAAAACTAAGTGCTCAAATTAAGGATCAGTCAACTTTCAACTTTTGGCTCCAAATTAGTTCATTCTTGATTCAAACTTCCAAAACTTCAAAAATCTTGTGCTTTCACCAATTTTTCTTTGATAATTCTGTTTCTTAGTGTCTATTATGGCTTTTAATCGGTTAACTTTTTGAAATATAGTTTTAGTTTGTTGAAATTCAAAATTTTGGTTACTAGTTCTTGGCGCCGAAATTTTGTATAATTATTTTTGTGTTCTTTGTTGTTTGTAATTCTAGCTGTTTGATTCATATTTTAGCATTCTGAACAGTTGTTTAGTGTTATTACATTGTGTGAATGTGAATTGTGGTGTGCTGAAATTTTCCAAAACACGTGAATTGAGTGGAGAGTACGTAAACACTACATACATACTCCCTTATTAATTGTGATATACTAACTTAGTATGTTCTTTATAAGATTGATCCTACTTAGAGGCAATTTAGTTTGAAGACATGTAATTTTTTTTGGAGCAAAGCCTTGTAACTTGGGAGTGAAGGGACTGTTTTGATTTCTTTTACTCCTTATATTTAGATAATTATTTTTGTCTAGGGTTGAAAATTTACAATTCTTGTAAGTAGTTCATTTATAGTAGGTTGGATTTTTTTCCTTATAAATGGACATTAGACTTTGGTTTAAGTAGTTATAGGGTAATTGTGCATAGGTTTAGTTTAATTTTTACACACAACTAGTATATGCTAGTTTAGGCTTGTGTAATTGTTTTAAAACTTTGCAATTAAGATCATTTCATAATTCAGGTGTTAAACTAAGATTCCAATCCTTTTCTCCCTCTATTCTTTGCATTTTATGTTAGGATTTCAAGATGTAAAGTAAGAGTTCACACCTTTCTTCCCTCATTCTAAATTTTCTTTAGTTTTCTTGAGTTTAGTAACGACTAGTTTTGATTGCCTTATTTTTTATTGCCTTCATACTTTGTTTAATGCTAATTTTAGTGTGTGGTCTAGGTTAATCACTAGTGTCTGCTTTAGTGTTATCTTTTGCGTAACATAAAATTTCATTTGGAATAGCTAGTAGTGATAATAACCAAAGTGATGACCTTAAGAGAAGAGGTAGCACCCCTCCCCCTTATGTGGCTAACCTAATAGCTCAAATGGAAGCTATAAGGAGAGAAATAGCAAATCTCCAGAATAGAAAGGATAAGAAAAAAGGAATGAGAGAAAATGATAAGGCTAATAAGTATAGTGACAATAGTGAGAGAAACCCTAGAAGAGAAAGACATGATAGAAATAGAGTTAGAGATGAAGATAGGTATAGGAAAGAAAAAAAATAGAAATAGTAGACATAGAAGGGATAATAGGCTAAAGAAAGTAAAATTAGAAGTACTTCACTTTCATGGAAAAGGTGATATAGAGACCTATATGGAGTGAGAAATGAAGGTTGAATAACTCTTCTTTGCCACAACATTGAGAAAGGAAAAAAAAAAGATGAAGATAGCTATCATTAGGTTCCAAAATTATGTCCTATTCTAGTGGACAAACTAAATCTATGATAGAAAAGATATAGTGTTAACACCTATAGAAAATTGAGAAGACTTTAAAGTCATTTTTAGGAAGAGGCATGTGCCCTCATATTATGGACGTGAGCTTCTTAGCAAGCTCTAAAGGCTTACCCAAGGATCCAAAAGTGTAAAAGAATATAGGAAAGATGAAAATTTACATAATGAGAACTAACATCCATAAGGAAGAGAGAACCACTAGAGCTAGGTTTCTAAGAGACCTTTAGAGAAACTGGTGATATAGTTGAACTTCTACCCTATGTAGACCTAGATGATGTAGTACAACAAGCCATGAAGGTGGAACAACAACTAAAGAGAAATGACTCATATTGAAAATACTCCTCATCAAGCTACAATAACAAGACCTTTAATTGGAAATATAATAGGAATAGGGAAGAGGATAATGAAAAAGAACATAAGTCTATATTATATTTTAAGGAAAAAGATAATAAATATCTTAAGTCCCAAATTAACAAGCCTCACTCAAATGTAGTTTAAAAATCTCCTTCATTAAATGTTTTAAGTGCCTAGGCAGAGGACATATAGCTTCACAATGCCCAACCAAGAAAATCATGATATATAAGAGCAAGGATGGGAGAAGGAATTAGTTCCTCTTCTTTTAGTGAGGGAGCAAAATATATTAGTAGAGAGAAAGCTTGTGGGAGTGAAAGAGACCTTTTAATTATCATGAGACTCTTGGGTAGCCATCTAAGAGACTTAGATGAATATAAAAAAGAACATCTTCCACACTAGGTGTTATGTGAAGGTAAATTGTGTGCTCGAATTATGGATGAGAGAAGTACCAATTCTTCTAGTGTGAGGCTAGTGGAGAAACTACGATTAGAAACTACCTACACCCTAAGCCATACAAATGTCAATAGCTAAATGAAGAGAGCAAGATATTGGTAGATAAGCAAGCCAAAATAAAATTCTCCATAAGTAATATAAAGTTGAAGTATTGTATGATGTAATTTTTATGGGGCTAGCCATATTTTGTTAAAAAGGCAATGACAATTAGACAATAATGTCACCCATAGTGAGACCTCTAATAAAATAACATTTGTCTATGAGTTTAAGAGGATTTCTTTGATTCCTCTAACTCCTAAAAAGGTAATGAAAGACCAATTAAAAATGAAATTAAAAAGGGACAAAGATAGGAGGCCATGGGCTTACTAGGAGGCCAAAGGCCTAAAGAAAAGGAAAAAGGTAAAAAGAGAGTTATAAGCTTGCCTTAAGTCTCAAGAATGAGGGATTCCTTGCCAAGATGCAAGATGTGAAGAGAATTCTTTATAGTGGCCAACCATTGTACCTAAAATGCCATATAAGTCCTTTAACTCTTGTCATTACTCACTTTTCTTTGGATAAAAAAGTAAAGGTTCTTCTATGAAATTTTGAGGTTGTTGATAAGTCTGTAATTAGGCCCTCTTTTACAGCTCATATATTCATATTTGACCTTTATTTTATTTAGATTTTACACTAAGTTATATATTAATTGTGTAGTTTAGTATAAAGAGACTGCAAGTGGATTTTGGGTGCATTCTAGGCCCAAATTTATAGAAGATTAGAGCTTCGTAGCATTCAGCATGTCCAGGCCCATCAATAAGCACGGGGGGGGGGGGTGCTTCGAGCCCATGAACGGTCATGCTTAAGGCCTTGCACGACTGTGCTCATCTATAAGAAACCCATTTATGAAGAGTTTTTAGGGTTTTCAAATCCTATAAAAGGGAAGATCTCAGGCATCATAAAAGAACTATTTTTACATTTTGGCTTTGGCTCTAGAATACATCTGATCTCGTCTCTCTTGCACAGAATCCTTGGCACATGTTTGGCGAGACTTGGAGCTTCAAGCGATCGTACTTGAAGACCGGGAACACATCTCATACTCTAGTTTGCTATTTCTTTAGATTATGGCTTTGTTTATGATTATTTTAGTTCTTTTCTTTAACGTGAGTAACTAAGTCCATAGCTAGGACTATGAGAACTATTATTCATAAATTTATGAAATTTTGATATTTTAATCTAAATTTGATTTTCGTTTTGTGATTAGATTTTATCCTAGTGCGCTTCTTTCTTAATCCTAATCAATTATATCGTCAGACGACCATACCTCCGTTAAATAATAGATCTATAGGGTAAAACGAGACAAAGGATTAGGTGGACTAAACCAATCTTTCTCTTCTAATCGTTATTAAATTAACAAGTTCATAGGTTCCTTAAGCTTTCTTAAATTGATGTCTTGCATGACTATTAGGGATGTTAATTTAGAAAAAAAATATTAATATTGCATGACTATTGGGTATTAATAGTATTCGTATGAATGATTGGTAATCACAAGGAAATCGAATTTAGAGTTAAATAGAAAAATAACATAAAGGATTAAATGAGAAAATTCATATGCCCTAAGTTCCTCTCCGATAAGTTTAACCAAGACATGCATTGTATTTCTTGCTCTTAGTTTTACAATTGATTTTATAAATTCTTATTTTTAATTAATCTCGTATATTTGAAGCTTAAACAATTGAATTAGGAAATTCTTAGTAATTGAAAATCAATCCTTATGGGACGATATTTCGAGAACTTAATTTAAGAACCCTTTATTACTTCTCGATGGGTACACTTACCCTCTGAACAGTTATGTTTCCTAAAGAACTATCACCTAATTGGGGGATGACACAAGAAGTAGATTAGATACCTAGTGTCTTTTTTCCCCTTAAGATTTCATGTATCTTATTTATTGTATATATAAGACTTGGTAGAATTAGTATTTTCTTATATTTTTTTTGAGTTGTGGTACTATAGACATAGATCGTTTGTTATAGTTTTTGAGTCTAAGCATTTAGGAACATATATATTGAGTATGACCTCGATCTGATTTCCATTTAGTTATGACATGCTACATTTGAGGTCTAATTCAGTAGGCATGATAAGCAATAAGTCAAGTGTCTTCTTATTAGGTAATAATGCAATCGTATTAACACATGATCTTGTGCATAATGATGAGTTCATACCACAAAGAAGGATGCATGTATCTCACCTTTCTTATAGTCCAACTTTGTTAAGACATTTCACTTTGTTTACTAATAATCATGTCTTTAATAGTTTTATATGTGCTTTCTTATGGATATATCTCATTAATTTTTATATGAGCTTTTGTAATAAAATGCTAAGGGTCAAGAGACTAATCTTTGATCCATGTGAGTTCTTTCCATAACTATATACTTGATTCTTCTCCTTCATATTACTTGAGACTTATATTGTCTCCTTTACTTTGTAGGCAAACTTGATGGCTTGTATGAGGAGCTTAAGGATACTTCAAATTTGTGGTTGAATTCTTTCCAAGAAGGAAAGGATGATGTGATCCTAAGAGCCATGGATCCCTTTATACTCTTATTTGTAATTGTATAACTACAAAATAAAGAGGCTTAACTTAATTTAATTTCAGGCCTTGTATTTTAGCCATGGGCTTGGGCAGCCCATTGGGCTTTGGAGTGGAGTATCTTGTATTTTGTTTGAGCTTATATCTGGCCATGTTTTAGAGCATGTATTCAGCCTAATGCCCATTCCCTTTCTTTTCCTTGTTTTGGCGACCCATTAGAGACATTTTTAGGCCTTGAGTTAGTTTGCGTATATATAGGCTAAGTTCTTTTCTAAATTTTTATATTAGAATTCATTTGATGCATTGTGCATTTTTCTCCTCCCATATGAGTTGAGGTTTTTCTCTAAATTTTCTCTTTAGAAAATTCATAACACTACTCTTATTATAGATTCTTGCCTATGATTTTTTTCTTTTTGCTGGAATCCGTGAGTTTGAAGCCTAAATCAAGCCAAAACAGCGGCTGATTTTACCTCTTAGAGACTCAATTCTTAGTCTTTCTTGAAGATCTCTTCAAGAAACATATCACAAGTACAAAGTTGTAGTGATCTCATGTTGCGACATCAGCAAAAGGAACATAACTTGTTTGGAACATGTGACCTTCACTGTCCCAAATAAAAAGAGGAACATTCTCAACAAATTGACCAATGTAGTGGAGAAATGTGGGGGAGTAGCCAGATCCTCAAACTCCAATGAATGAGAATCCAACAAATTTATTGTTGATATAACTAATGCTAATGGTTTAGGTAAGTTGTCTTAGTTTCAAATGCATGAATGAGAATAAGGATAGATAAGGGAAATGCACTTATATGAAATGCCTTGTGATCTCCTGAAACTTCCATTTTAACCAAGTTCAAACATGCAGGGGTTGGCAGAGTTTTGGTTTCAAAGCTTTAGGAAACTATGTCTCGTTCCAAGATTCTCTTTGGTTTGGGGGCTGAGAGAATTTGAGAAAATAAAATATATACATTCCTATTTAAATAATATAAATATTATTTTTACTAGTAGAATATGTCATCGCTAAATTAAAAGATAACCTTTTATTTTTATATTTAAATCCTTTGTGGGATCTTAATTGTTCTTAAAGAGATATTAGTAACATATTTAATGAAAGGCCCCTGCAATATGATTCTTAAACAATATGAATTACTTTCATTAGAATGGTCCATCAGTTGAGCAAGTCACAAGGTTGAATGGTTCAATTCGAATGAATTTAAACTAAAACTTAGACTAAGTCAATATTTGGATTACATCCTAAATAGTTTTTATCTTAGATGAGAATTAAGAAGATGAACACACTCAATGAGTGTGTGTGTGAGAGAGAAAGATTATATATATATATATATATATATATATATATATATATTCAAAAAAAGATAAACACAAGTAGACATTAGAGATGAAATGTGTATTATCATCAAAGATAAAATATTATTGTAATTAAGGACTCCGAAAATGATGAATATCGCAAAAGTGGTTTCACCAAGTAGGTAAGAATAAAAAATTGAAGTATATAATTTTAAAAACACATTGAAAAGCCTATAAACATGAATTTAACCAAATAAAAACTATAATTAGTAGGTTTAAGTAAATATAATTCACCTTTATTCTATGGTGAAACCAAATATGCTTAGAGCAACGTTGAAAACTAAAATTAAACTGATTTTATATACAGTTAAAACTTAAAAAGTCCATTGAACAAAAACGTAAACCGTAAAAAGTCCTTCGTCTTTAACTTTTTTGCTTTTAGGTTCTGATTCAAGTTCACAGTGGTCTTTCTTGTTTTGAGTCCAATGCTAAAAGTCCACATCCTGGTCTGATTAATTTTGGACTTTATTTTTCTGGGGTCAGCAATTTCTTCGCATAACATTAACATATACCCAAAAGGTTTAACGTCCAGATTATGGTTGGACTTGGGCCAACTATGTAAACCAGCACTAGTCAGGTTCGGTCTCCCTAACCTCTTCTGGTTATTTCGTAAAAGCCCATTCCATGTGCAACATTGACCCAACTGTCTTCACGTAAAGCACCGTCCATTTCAAAGTTGACAAAAATAAAAGTTGATCAAAACTTAACAAAAAAACGTTGATATGGAAGAGTAGGCGAAAACAGTTGATAAGAAACAACAATATTTCTAAGGAAAAAAGAAAAAGGAAGATAGTAATGCCCAGGGAGAAAAAGTGGCACATCAAAAAATAAATGGTGCCTAAAAACCATCAAAGTCTGCATTGAATCCTTTACAAACTAATGAATATAAACAAATAGCACGCCTTTTTGTTAAAATGGAATGAATGTAAACAAATAGCACGCTCTTCTGCTAAAATGGGTTGAAGTCCTTTCTTGTAGCTGGGATATTCATAGATTTTTTTTCTTGATTCATTCTTCTATGAATCGCTTAAACAAAAAAGTTACACATCCAAAAATAAAAGGTGCCTAGAAAAAAAAGGATGAAACACTTACGTGGCCTAGACATGACATTTAGTTAAGGTGCTAGCTGTTTTTGTTTTTATTCAACGCTGGAGAAGAATACTTTGGATTTGGATTGAATCCATACCGGGTAGAAATTGATGTGTCAGTCCTAACTCTAGTTCAGCCTGTTCTATTTCTCAAATTTAATATTTGAGCTAGTTTGAGTTATTTATTTAATATATGTATTTTTTTAAAAAAGATTTACGTGACCTTTTCAAAACTTTGATCCTGACAAATTAAAAGTTATTTGAAATTTTATTTTATTGTAAATTCTTTTAAATAAATAGGCCAACGAATCAACTTTTTTAAATAAGTTAATAGGTCTAGTTAAGTCTTTATGTAAGCCAATGATTCTTAACTTTCAAATAAATTAAAAAGAAACGATTTAAAAATTATAGTAAAAATGAATGCAGCAAAAGAACAATAAAAAAGACTTTTTAAATGATTTAATTCATAATTTTTTAAACTAAGTCCAACACTTAATTCAAGTTGAGTCAAAAAAGTCTTTGTCGATGCTGCCTCTGACATTTTCATTCCTGATCAATATTATTGCTTCTTACCGTTGTTATAATTTTCTATTTCTACAATGATCAGTTTATGAGAGTAAAATTATTTCATTTCAACTTCACAACGCAATTTAAGAGTAAACGGAAGAAACAACTATCAAAGTTAGATTTATTTTGTAAAAAGGAAAGAATGGCCAAAACATCACTTTTGCTTTTCATTATTATGTTTTCTTTACATATACAGTAGCCTTCGCTTTATGCTAAAATAAATCTTAAGCTATCCAAGTATAGTTTTCAAAGTTTTGCCAATATTAATTATATTTTTGTGGATCGTAATGTGGATAATTTTTTAAGGATCTTAATTAAGTGAATTTATCTGTAATTAATGGGTAAGACGATAAAATTTTATTCTTTCACTTGTCTTATCTTATTAAAGAGATATTTTCCTTATCCATTAATTTTAAGTTCTGTAAATAATAAGAGATCGCAGTATATGATAGGAAGCAGAAGCAACCTCCTAGGTAAGAGATCACACTGTACTCTAATATCTTTCTTTCATATTTGCAATTTCCTTCACTAACTTAAGTATCCAAATTTATTTTGCGCGTAACCCCATTTACACTATTGTTGAGGACCAAGATCATAAAAAAAAAAAAAAAGATTTAGCCACTAAATCCATAACAAGATTCAGATAATGATACATATTATCACATATCCACGTATAAGAATTGAATGGATTGACTCTAAGAAAAAGTCTTACACACTACATTTAATAAATCTTCACAGAATAAGAATTTAATAAATTTAATTATTGAAAATCATTCATAAAGGCGTATTAGATCAGTCAAATGATAATATCTATTCCTATATATATTCCAGGTTGGACGAGTGGTTGATCAATACAAGAACAATGCAAGGATTTGTTTTGAGTATTTCATATAACATGATAAAGGATAAACAAAAATCAACCCGATAACAAAAATGAAAAAAGGTTCAAGTGGGAACTGTCATATTCTGGTTTTGGGTGCACAAAAATCTGAATGCATGTGTTAAGAGTCTCAAAATTACACTAGTCTATGTCTGGGCTGGAAGTGTCACTGTTAAGAACAGTCAATTGTTTAGAAGGAAGTTAAAGGGAAAGAGACAGGTTTCCATGCAGATGAGGATAAGAGAAAGGCAATGATTACTGATTAGAGAGACTGGGTATACGAGCCCATGCACTGACCACGACTAAACTTAAATCTCACACGCTTTTGCTTTTACAAACCCGACTTCCAACTCTTTTTAACTGTCCGAATCTTGGTCCCTATTTACTAATATTATTAACCCCTGTCAGATTAATAATCAATTACGTGCGAGTCACCCTTTTTTTCCTTTTTGTGTTTAATAATATTTCAGTAAATATTTTTTATTTTGCTTTAATCGTTATTTTATCATATTAATAAATAATTATTTTTTACCATCATTAATAATGATTTAATTAATTTTAAAAATTATTTAAAATGATAAGATAAAGTTAATAAAAATGAATTGACATTATTTTGCAAAAAATTAATCATATCTATTAATTCGTGTCATGACATTAAATAATAAATAAAGAAGAATAGAGAAAACAATATTTTAAAAAAAATTATTTATCAAATAAAAATGTATTTTTTTATATTTTTAAAATGTAAAATATATTAAATATATTTTTATTCTTAACATATGCCAATTTTTTAATTTGATTCTTATAAAATTACGTTTTTAGTTTTAAGGATTTTAATTTTTAATCACTGTTAAACGATGACTTAACTCAAATGAAGTAACGTAAATAAGAAAGATCAAAATCAATAATTTCTAAATATATAGTTTAAAATAAAAAATTATTTCATAAAAGTTAAAATTTGATAATTTAAAAAATATATAATTAATTATTTATCTTTTGTGTAATTATTTTTTAATAAACTATTAATAACATTAATATAAAAATTAATAACAAGATAACGACATAGAATGATCCTAATGGTGTATATATTGTCCTTATAGCTATGTTGGGTTTGTTCTCTTAAAAGCATTCCTGGTTTGGCCTATATAATTATATGTCCATACGGATGCAAAGGCGCACACACAGAGACATACCATGTAAAAAGTAGTGGACACTGAATTCATGGTTGTGAGATTTTTGGGCATCTATATCAGTCACAGAAGAGAGAGAGAGAGAGAGAGAGAGCAATGATCAGAAGATGCAGAATGATAAAAGAAAGAGGTATGGTATGTTTGAGGAGGCATAGCTAGAGGAGGGGACCAAAGTTCAGAGCACATAATAAAAGGGTAAATCATCAGTGTGGTGCCAAATGAGAGTTGAAGGAGTCATGCAGAGCCTATAAATATTTGTGCTTCTCTTAGCTGGCTACCTGTCCTCCTATGGTTTTAGAGGGGTCCACGACAAGAAGAACTCGTCTAGTGCAGCATGTATTCTTATGTTGTAATTTTATGTTTATTTCATGGGTGGAAACTCAGACACCTACGTTATCATATTGATTTTGTTGTCGTCAGTTTTTAAATTTTAAAAAAAAATATTTATTATATTTTGTGTTTTTAATATAATGAATACTTTTTTAATAAAACTTTATTATTTATAAATGATTTACTAAATTCGAAGGATTGAATTTAAAAAAAAATTACTATATCACGTTTAATTATAAGAAAGATATCGCATCTGCATCTACAAAAGTAAATCAACGATAAAAGTTAAAAGGTTTGTTTTCAGGTCAGCTATTCTTCTCTTCTACATGTGAACGTTGTAGACTGGTCTCTCTTTAAGGTACTGGAATAATTCACTGTTTTATTTGCAATATCGCTAAGCTGATTCGTGCGCTTAATCAATGAACAAACATGAAGCAGTTCTTTGATCGTACGAAAACACTCGCAGCAGCAGCTGCAGCATATAAATTTGCTGCACTTGTATATAGATATCAAAATGCTCATGCAGGTTCTATTGACCAAGAGCGGTGCCTAGATAATAGATATGTCAGAACTTCCAAATTAAAATATCATTTTAGAGGAATACTATACGGTTCACTATCGTCTACTACACTTGATTGAAAGTCTTCAGTTTTTCCATTTGTAAATACAAATTTTATTACAGAACGTGTTCAATTAAGATAAAATTAAATTAATATTTATCTCTTTCTTAATATTTGTATTGCTCAATTTTAAAATTAAATAATTGGTAGTTTTTATTAAATAACAAAGCCCTCGTAAGTTAACAGTAGGTTATATAAAAGATATAAAAAAGAGTTATAAATTAAAGTGCCAATTTTTAAATAAATAGGTCACTTCAATTTTAATTCACTTTCTCTCATACTTTCTTAATTGAGCTATCACTCAAATTCTAAAAAAAAATAGACATTAAATTATAAATTAAACCATCAAAACTTTGTTTGGATGATAAAATTATGTATCAATGAGCCAATATAAAGTTAAATAGTATATAAGTAAAATGAACATAAGATTAAGTTCTCAATTTTTTTAGATAACTAAGTCAGTTAAGCTTAACTCGCTCTTTCTCAATTCTTAGATTAATTGCATTCTCAACTCTTTAATCTCAATATTAACAATTGACACAATTATCATCAATGTTATCATGATTATTATTAATATTAATCAACTATCGCCACAAATAAAATTATTATAATTGTTATTATCATAATTATTATTTTTTGTCAAACATTGCTAGTATGGTTATAGTTATCCTAGTTTAGTCACTCTCCAATCGTTTGTGTTATTTTAATTTAAAAATTGATATTTAATTTTTAAAAATAAATTTAATAAAAAATTAAAATCAATAATTATAAAATAAAAGACTTGTTTTACTTCTTGAATTTTTTTAAAATTTAAAATTCACAATCCTACTGGGTAGGTATTAAAGTTCTAACACAAATTATACTAAATAAGGCACCATTTGGCCGTTATGGCAGAAAAAAAAAATTCAAGTACTCCCTTGGCACAAGGATGAACACCCGGTTAGATTAAAGATAAATTAGACATATTAGAACAGATTAAGGTAAATAATCATTAATTATGTATTTAAACAGAAGGCCTAAGATAAGGTTGACTCATAAAACCTATTAGCTTAGAATATTGTCTATAAAAGGAAAGTAAGAAGTACAGGTAAGATGTTGACTTCTGAATATTCAATAACATTTATTGCTAAAATTGATACCTGACTTTATCATTGGAGTGTCTTTTGCAGGTACACCCCTTACATCACACAAAGTAGAGCTAGAAATACTTGTAAGGACATCACCTTACTTCACAGAAGAGGAGCTTCTAGAAGACCAATGCATCCTTAGCCAGAACATTTTGACACCCACTGTAAGGCACGATTCATATCAACTTCAATCAACTATGGTACTAACAAGAAACCAACACGAAGGACAGAGCCAGCAATGGGGAGTTCCTCATCAGCAGGAGGAGACCACATATAACCAACTTATACCTGAAGTTCTGGCGGAAAGGGAAGGAGATGAAAATCTCTCTTCGATAGTAAAACAACTAAAAGCTGAATGATAGAGATACAGAGGTTAAGAGAAAATGATGCTCTTGAGTTGTCGGCCTTAAGGAGAGAAAATGCCAATTTAAGGGATGAGATCAGAATCTACATTCCTTCTCAAAATACCTTTTTTGTCCAAGAATGAGAGTCTTCGGCCCTACAGGAAAAGCCAAAAACATACCAGCAAACAAGTACTCCTATTGAACAAGATAGGACATCAGGCTGAAGCCCCTTTATTAGCTTATCTTGGAAGCTAAGTTACCAGAAAACTGGAGGGGTATAACGCTGGAAAAGTATGACAGAACACCCGATCCTGAGGAGCATTTAGATATCTTTACAACCTAAGTCAGCTTATACACAGACAGCGATGCATTATTATGTCAAATATTCCCCACATCGCTTCGTGGACCAGCCCTTAACTGGTTCATCAGATTGCCCCCTTGAGTTCATTCGAAACACTCAGCACACGATTCAATTTGCAGTTCGCCACAAGTTGTCCTCACCCATTGACGTCATTAGCACTGGTTAATATTCGTAAAGAAAAGAAGGAGGCACTTAGGGCGTTTATGGAATGCTCCAGTAAGGCGGCCTTTTCAATCCATAACCTGGAACTGGTAGTTGCAATGCATCACCTTACAACAGCTTTGAAACCAAGACCTTTTGTCAATAGTATATGCAAAAAATCACCTGTTGATTTGAATGAATTGAGAAGTCGGGCAGCAAAATATATGCAGATGGAAGAGCTAGTTGAATACCGAGGCCAAGTTCGAATGGAGTAGGGGTCTAACTAAAAAGAGGGTGATAGGAGTGCACCATTCAAAAACAGACAGGAAAACAAGGACAGAAGAGGTGGAGATAAGCGACTCCTAAGAGGACTAAAGTATACCTCTTATACTACCTTAAATAGTAATTGGTCAAGGGTACTTGAGCAAGCGTTAACTACCGAGATACTAACCATCCTTCGAGGTGCCAATACCCGTCCTCGAGTAGACAAGTTAAAATCATGTCAATACCACAGAAACAGGGGCATACCACTAAAGAACGTACAACCCTTAAAGAATGCATTGAAGACCTTATTAAAGCCAAGCACCTACAAGGATTTTTACAAACACACACTGAGAGGGGTAGGGATTACCAGTCTGAGCCCTCAAAGAGATATGATGAGAGGAGAACAAAAACGTAATGCAGTAGATTGATAGATCCGTCTGTCAGGCGTCATGATGAAGCAAGTACCTTTGCCGAATTATTAACACCATAGCATGAGGATTTGCTGGATGAGGGTCTACTAACTCGGCCAGGAAGAGACACTTGAGACATGTTCGGTCAGTAAATCATATATCGTTAGGAAGTGGAATTCATATTCCTCCTATCACATTTACCGATAAAGATTTTCAAGGGGTGGACCCAATTCAGGATGACCCCATGGTTATAAGTGTTGATATCCTTAGCTGTATGGTCTGTAAGACCTTAACTGATCAAGGGAGCTCAGCTGACATCCTTTATTGGAATATCTTCAAGCAGTTGGGTATACTAGAAGAAGAATTGAGGGAGTATAATGAACCACTTGTCAGACTCTCAGGCGAGCGAGTAGAATCTCAAGACTACATAGATTTACACACCCCTTTTTGGTTCAGAATAGGATGGAAGATGTATCAAGGTAACTTATCTAGTGGTACATGCAAGCACGTCATACAATATACTACTTGGTCGTCCATCCGTCAACAAGTTGAAAGCCATAGTGTCCACTTCTCATTTGGCCATGAAATTTCCCTCAGATAGAGGCTGAATTTTCACGGTCCATGTTGATCAGAAAATGGCCAGAGAATGCTATTTTGCAAGTTTACGTTTAAAATCGTTCCTCGCGCATAGATGATATGTCAAGATCATATCTCCTCGGTTAGAAGTAGAGTTAGATGTAGAACTCGACCCGAGAATAGACGAAGGGCTTCAGGTTGAACTCAATGAAGATAATAAATATTTTTAAATAGGGAAAAAATCCTAGCAGATCACGTATCTTGGAGCAGGCTTTTCCTTGGACGAGCACCTGGCACTTCAAAAGGTGCTAATAAGCAATGCCAATTTATTCGCATGGTCGACCTCATATATGTTAGGTATAGACCCAATTTCTTATGCCATCAATTATCAGTCTACAAGGGGGTAAAACCTGTCGCCCGGAAAAAAGAGAGAGATAGGTGGTGATAGAGCACGAGCAGTCCGAGAAGAAACTAATAAGCTATTACAAGCCGACTTTATCCAAGAAGTACGATATTCAACCTGGTTAGCTAATATTGTTATGGTCAAAAAGGAAAATGGGAAGTGGAGGATATACACCGATTTCACTGATTTAAATAAAGCATGTCCTAAGGTTATATACACCTGGTTAACTTATATTTTATTAGCCGAACGTTATAGGATGCTGAAACTCAATACCACTTAATAGAGAAAATAGTATTAGTATTAGTGCACACAACATGCCAGTTAAGGAATTATTTTTAAAGACATAAGATGGTGGTACGTATCGACTGTCCAGGTGCAAAAATTTCCACTGGGAGCAACATCCTTGGGTCAGTCATCTCTGGTAATAGTATTGTGAGCTTGGCAAGGGGCCTCGGCATCAAGCTCTACTTCGTCGTATGACAAAAACTTCCCACTAAAGAAGTCTTTCGTCAGGTCGAAGTGAAAGTCAGTGGAGACTTGCAAAATTCAAATCCCTGTCACATGGCATGATAAAATCCAGCCTCGTGCTTAGCAACTATCTTGTCATTGCACTTGGCAATGAATGCCTTCATGTCAGCATCGGCCTTCTGCCTCTCTCCCGCCAAAGCTTCATCCAACTTCAAGGTTTTTACCTTTAAAGCCTCTTAGGTTGTGCGCAGCTGATCCTCAATAATATTGAAGTGACCTTTGATTTGAGCCACACCATAGCTCAGGTTTATAGTTCATAGTACCATTGCCACCGAGACCTTTTATTTTGCTTATTTTCAACAACCCTCCCGATTTTTTATAACAAGTACGAGGATACAAGCTTAGCAGCCCGAACCCTCTAAAAAAAGAAAGAATCTGAAAAGACGACAGGAGGGATGACGATTTGTACAAATGAGCTACTTGCACCAGTCGGCCCTGCAGCTTGAGCATGTTTCTGCTTCCTCTCCTTTTCGTATTCTTTCTCCTTGCCTTTATCTTTTCTTTTCTTTGGTTGACCTTCAGCAAAGGATTGATCTCGAGGAGGAGGGCGAGCTTCACCCAAGTCTGAAACATGATCCAGACAAGGATTTTGGTGTTCTACAGTCGAAGTACCACTAGGAGCTCATTGTCTCAGACCCTAACGATAGTTCACACCAAGTCTCCTTTGAGCCATTATACCTACAATGAAAATAAGAAGTCAAACACTACTAAAAAGTCTGTTTATATAGACGGATTTACAGACGGATTTTTAGAGTATTACAGACGGATTTACAGACGGTTTATGTCCGTCTGTAATATCCTCGTTGGTAAAGAATTACAGACGGATTTGAAAATTCGTCTGTAACTTACAGTCAAATTTTTCCGTCTGTGAGTTACAGACAGATTTTTCCGTTTGTAATCCGTCGGTGATATATTTTACTATTATTGATATTTTTTTATTTATATAGAAAGTTATTTTCTGCTATTCTTGATTATTACAATTTATAAATAAAATAGAAACTATAGATTCGGCATCTAAACATTCCAAAATGATTTATAAAATTTAAATGTTATTACAAAGGAAGACAAAAAAGCATCTAAACAAATACATTTAAATATAAAATACAAGTCTTCATCAATTATAATCTGTGAAGTCATAATCCGAAGGGGCATCATCATCAGTAGAAGAGGAGTCAGTAGAGGAATGATGCATGGAGGTGAAAACCGGTGGTGCTGGAGCTGGTGAAGGAGGAGGAAGAGGTGCGGAGCTGCTTGCTCTCATGAGCTCAAAATAAGCATGCATCTTCTGCATTTGCATATGTTGTTGCGTCATCTGCTGCTGGACCTCCCTTTGCATTCTCGACGCCACTTTCTTCTCTATCTTCTTCTCCATTTTCTTTGCCCACTTCTTCTTCCATGCACTTTCTTCACTCTTTCACATCTCCTCATTCTGCTTCTGGAGTTCTTCATTAAGGGCATGGACCTGAGTACGGACCATGTCCTCCACATCCTCAGGTGCAAGAGAAGGGGCATCTCCAGTGACAGATGCAGGGGACATGGAGTCTGCAAAGCGGCCCCTCATGCCATAAATGCGACCTTTATAAAGGTCACCCACTGTCTGTGGACCACATAGCATCCTCATCTACTGACTCTGGATTCTGAGAAGATGCTTCCTCAAGCCTTTGAATATAGTCATCCTACAGTTCAGTTCAGATAATTAGATATTAGTTTGGAGAACTATTTAATAAGTCGCTAATAATAACATATATTATCAATAACAATGACTTACATATGTGGCCTGAGATCGTGTATCAACCCACAGGTTTTTGTCCTGCCTGCGAGTGTGTGTCTCCTTAAACAACTCTCCAGTAGTAGGTGGCCTCTTCAACGACTTCTCCTGCAATTAGAAATAAATCACAATCTCAAATATGAAATTATAGATAGAGTCAACTGAATTTTAAAATCACATACCAAGTTCGCCTTAGTGCCAGCCAAAGTCGTAGACCCACCAGTATGCAGTGACCCCCTTTATTAGATGCCCTGTTTGTCTTGTTCTTTACAGAGAGATTTTTAAACTCATCTGTACCCCAATACTCCTGCAAGGCATGAAGAAAGTTGGGTGCTATCCAATCAGCAGTAGAAGGGTCCTGGCGAGTCTCAGTGTACATTTGTCTTAGTCGCTTTGCAGTGTGACTCTTCCAGGCCTTGAAAATCATCTTTTGGTCCTGGGGAGAATGGAAAAGTTGCTCTACAGAAACACAATTTCATTAGAAGAGGTACAAACAGTTATATGTAATTACACTTAGTTAAAATTAATACACTATTATTACCTTCCAATCTTTGAACCATTCTATCTTTGTATCATTTGGCACCTTTGCAAAACTTTTGTAAGGCGCATTAAACATCTTCTTAATCGTATCTGTGACCTGATGGAGACCTTTCTGTGGTGGTATCCAACTAATAATACAATAAAGTAAAACATAACTATTAACATTCACATAAAATACCCAATGTTAGGCATATTTGATTGAATTACTTACCAAGTAGACCCATCCCATCTCAAAGTTTCTAACGATCTCACTGATATCTGGGTCTGTGATGACTGCTGCCCACTTAAAGATGGGATAACAGTGGATCCATCTCTTGTGCCCTGTATAGCAGGTGACTGTGTGGCCTGTGTAGTAGGGGGTGCAGAGTGTGAAACTCGTTATACTGGAGGGGGAGGAGCAATATACCCAGGATTGGGCACCATGATAAATTGCTCCTGTCCCCTAACCTGGGAGGTCTGCACTATTGCTGGTGTGGACGTCGAAGTCGGAGCAGTAGGTGAAGAAGTGTTGTCACGATCAGTTTGCTGAGTAATACCCTTCTTTCCTTTACCTTTACCTGCCATATCTGAATCAAACCATATATATATTTAGAGACAAATACTATAATTTGTTTAAAATATGAATAATATTGGTGATAACTCAAATTAAATAATCATGGCAACATAGTAAATTGACAAACCTACTTACTTTACCTCATTTACTCTGATAGTTCAAGACTACCTTCATCATCATTCGAATTACCTACTTGATTTTCTAAATTAACTTCTTCCCCATGCTCAGTCCATATCCAATAATCATGTTTAAATCCAAACTTATACAAATCATATCTAATTGAATCAATATCCAAAAACTTTCTACACTTGCACTTAGAACATGGATACCTAACGACCTGATTGGTGATGAATTGCTGGGAATTACAACAAACGCGTATAAATTCCTCTACACCCTCAAAGAATTCAGGTTTTATTCCCCCTCGACTTGGGTGCAACCTATCATACATCCACTGACGATTTCTGAGAAACATCTTCCTCAACAACTATATAAACCTAATACAAATATACAATATGGTATTAACCTTTTAAAATACATTACAGAAAATTTTAATATAAATTTTGGCAGAATCTCCCCTAATACATGTTAATTTCCTTACATTTGTTTACCATTTTTTTACAACAATGAAAATTTCATTTAAAATCAACTAATAAATTATATAACAATAAATTATTCAATACATCAAACAAAAACACATCACAATCTTAAACCATTCTAGAGCACATCCCCTTGTAACTCCACAACATGCATATTCTACAAACTCCACAAACACAAACAATCCCACAACACACAATAATCAGGTTCGGAGAAGGACCTCTACGCCCTTCCCCCTAGTCATACAATCTCCAATCCTACAACTCTATCTTAGAAATTTTAAGTCTCTAAAAAACATAAAAAATTAAAAAACTAAACCGATTAAAAGTTAAAGTATCGTACCAGGAATACAATGATGCAAAAAAACTTTCAAATGGTTGCTCCAATCACTTGCAATGGCCAAAACACTGAGCTCTTTGAGAGAGAGAGAGGGGGGGAGCTAGAGAGAGAAACCGGTGTGATAATGGAGGAGGGGAAGAAGAGGGGCGGTTTTATGGGTTTCAGTCATTACAGACGGAAAAATCCGTCTGTAACTGGTTAAATGAAACGGTGCGTTTTTATTTTCCACATTACAGACGGATGTCTGTAATGTGTCAATCCAATTTACAGACGAAAAAATCCGTCTGTAATTAAACCGCCACATTTACAGACGGAAAAATCCGTCTGTATTTGCTGTCTATAACGTTTGGCGCCAAAAGGCGGGTGAAATACAGACGGATTTTACAGACGGATTTTTCAGAAAAAAAAAAATTCACAAATCCGTCTGTAAATCCGTCTGTAAAATCCGTTTGTATTTAGCACTTTTCTAGTAGTGAAATCAATATAATCTGATGTCCAAATTATGCACACAAAAGACAAAGCATACCATCCATATCCAAGCGAGGTTGGAGGGACTTCAGCAAAAGAATAAGGGCTTAGGCAGAAATCTCCTTAGGAAGAGATTTCAAATATTCCAAGGTTGATAACTCTTCCAATGACAACATTTTTTCTGGATACATATTATATCGATGAGGTACTCGAGTCCAATGAAAAGGGAAGAGAAGTTTGTTTTCATTATCAAAGAAGTATTTTCTACCGATAGGGTGGACAATTACTTTAAAGTAGCTAGTTTTAAAACCCTTAAATGAAGAAGTATAAGGCTTAAAAAGTGATAGTTTGACCTGCCTTATTAGTGACACCTACCTCGCCTTGTTCGAAGGACGGGTACAGACAAAAAAATGAAGAAATAAACCTACATTAGGCTCTATATAATGAAATTTACACAAAATTTTGAATGTCTGCATCGCCGCCCACCCATTCGGATGAAGTTGTGTCGACGTAACATTCAAAACCCGCAACACACCCATTTGAAAATCATCAAAGGGAAGTTTTATACCTAATTCTCTAAACATACACTCATATACAAAGAAGGTGTCGACTATCTTAATACCATCCCCCAAAAATACTAGTTCAGAATTACCGGACCCATCCCCTCAGCAAACATTATTAGTTATCAGATATGGGTCCGAAGCCTCCTATAGTGATATATCACAATGGTCTACAAAAGCTTGAAGTCGATTATTTTGTTGGAAGCGTGAGAAATATACAACCACTTCACTATCCACCCATTCGTAGCAAGGAATTGTACAAGGCAGAAACGTAGGCCTTTCTCTTAGGAGGCTAGCATTCGATAGCGATTCGCTTGACTCAAAGCCATCATTGCAAGCATTAGACGAGTCAGCCTTTTGATTAGACAACTCCTAGTGCCAAGCTAACTAACTAGGATTCGTTGAACTTTCGCTCGAGCTTGAGTCTGTCTTCACTTGATCGGGTACTCGTCTATCGCGCTTAGAATAGAGGATAGGATACATCCCTTTGGCGTCTGGGTTTCGGTGGCAGGAGGAATCTTAAAAACTTCCTAAGAAGAAGAAAGCTTCAAGTGATATAGCAGAATATACCCCTCGGTGTAAAGCAAAAAGCGTATACGATACCTAGACCATCACATATTTATAGGACATATGGTTTCGGGTAGATGAAGGTTCATACCCTTCTTCAACCGTCAGATCTTTTTCAGATTAACGGATATGAACGACCAACCTTTTGTTTCAAAAGCATGTATTATGAAAAAAACTCTAATTTGCTAAAACCCTAATTTATGTAGGCCTTAAAAAATCAACATATTGAACCAAGGATATGCTCGGTCTTAACACTAGAAAAAAGAACCCAACTACCTATTCATATGAGCACCAACATATTTAAAAACTGAATAATCTATTGGTTAAATTGACCATACCATCCTCACCTAAAAGAAGAATTATGACACTGAAATGGCCAACAAACCTTAAAAACCCTTCTGTCATACCTCCTCGGACTTGAGGGACTAATGTACTGAATAAGACACAACTCAGTCATTATTGCAGAAAAAGGAATTTGAGTACTCCCTTCGCACAAGGACAAACACCCAGTCATATTAAAGATAAATTATATATATTATAGTAGATTAAAGTAAATAATCATTAATTATGTACTTAAATAGAAGGCCTAAGACAGGGATGACTTATGAAGCTCATTAGCTCAAAATACTGCCTATAAAAAAAAAGTAAGAAGTACATGTAAGGAAAGTAAGAAGTACATGTAAGGAGCTGACTTTTGAATATTTAATAGCATTTATTGTCAAAATCGATACCTGACTTTGTCATTGAAGTGTCTTTTGCAGGTACACCCCCTACGTCACACAAAGAAGAGCTAGAGATACTTATAAAGACATTACCTTACTTCACAAAAGAAGAGCTTCTAGAAGATGAGTGTATCCCTAACTGGAATACAAATCAATTAAGTATGTGTTTTGTTGAATATTTACAAATTTAAATTTAAGTTATAGTAATTAAAGTTAAAATTATTCTTATAATAAAATGATTTATGTTTTGTAAACCTTATTTTTAAAAAATTGTAATAAAATGTATTGCAAAACTTATACTTTGAAACCTTTTTATATGAACCAGTTGAAACATGATTAAAATAAAATAGTAGTTAGGAACTCGTCCAATCTTTATCTGACAAGTAATACGCATTGTAGCTATTTTATTAAGATTTCTGCCATTTTGACATGTTTTTTTTACACCATCGGTATTTAAAAGTTAATTTAAGTATTGATTAATTTGAATTTTAAAAATACATTTAACTATGTCGGTCAATAATTAAACATTAAAAATTGAAGTTTTTCGTTCCGAAGAAAGGACGGACTTTATATGGTTATATACCAAACATAAAATGATGGAATTTACTCTAAACCATCTCTCAAAACAGGACATTTTTTCCCCTCACAGTATTCTTTGGTGATAAGAATCATAGGTTGTATTATATGAGCAAAAAGTTACTCAGAGAAATAATTATTAAATTATTTATTTAGTACATAAAAATATAAAGTATTTAATAATAAGAGAAAAAAGGTTAAAAATTAGATGAAATAAATAAAAATTTAATAAAAATAAAAGAAAATTTCATGTAATACTTTTGGTAGAAAAGATGTTTAGTAATTGGTAAAATGAATTGTTTTCTTGAAAGAACTAGTATAAAGTAATATATAAAATAATGACACGGAGAAAGTATCATATGACAAGTTTTCATTTTTTAATGCAAATATACTCGTAATGGTTAAGGAATAAAAGTAATATATATATATATATATATATATATATATATATATATATAATTTTTAAATATGTGCTATTGATACACCCTCACTGTAATTTTTAATACTCTATTTTTTAGTTTTTATTGTCATTTTATAAAATCAATAAATAATTATTATCTTTTTACAATTTTATACCTAATAATTATTATGTTTGGTAGAGGATAATATATAAGTGAGATTTTAATTAATATAAATAAATAGTATAACAAGAAGGAGTGTTATATATCAATCATTTTGTCAATTCTTATAAAAACCTTAGATGTTGAAGAAAATAAAAATGGAAAGAGTACATTGAGTGTAATGTTTTAGAAAAACTTTGTTAACACTATTAGTCAAGAAGAACTTTTATTTATAACATTTTAAATACGTAAAATATATATAATAATTTTTTATCAAAAAATTATAACATTTAATACTATTATGTTAAATTTATAAAATAAAAGATAAAAATACAATATAAAAAATATTTTTTATATTGTAAAAGCTACCATGTATCAACAAAATATCAAAATGACTGTTACGTAGGTTTAGAGATATTGATTTAGGCTTAACTTAACGGGTCAGGCCGTTTAACTGATAAAAAGCAGGCCAACCACGAACTGAAAAAAACTAATTTGCTGGACTCATTTTTACAAGTTTAAAAATAAAATATTATATTAATTTTTTAAAAATTATTAATTTACTGACTTTTTAGTTTTTCATTTTTATTTTCTAAACCTTTAACTTGTTAGCTTACTCTCAAACAAGTCATACTAACAAATTCAGTACGCTTCTAAAAAAACAAGGTAGCCAGGCCTTTTTAGCGGGATGGGGGTTATCCCATGTTACAACATTATATAGACTAAAGACTAAAAAGTGTGTT
This sequence comes from Abrus pulchellus subsp. cantoniensis, assembly GCA_024086825.1. NCBI lineage: Eukaryota > Viridiplantae > Streptophyta > Magnoliopsida > Fabales > Fabaceae > Abrus > Abrus pulchellus. Next base: position 32,735,529 of record CM044049.1, read on the forward strand.
GTTGGATGATAAAAATTTTCATTATGTAAAACTTTTTATAATTTAAAAATCTGTCATTTCAAGTAAAATTTAATTGATAGATGTTTTTTTATTTTATAGTTCATGAAATTATTTATTTAGAGATATAGTTGTTTTTTAAAAGCATTGTTATTATTTTTTATTATTTAAAATTAAATTCTAATTTTAATCTATAAATAGTCAACACTTAAAAAATATCTTATAAATTTTGTCCTTTATGAATTTGAATTCTCTCATATTATTAAAAAATTGATATGATAAAATTAAAAAAATATATCTCAAATAAACAATACATGTGAAGTAAAGTTAAATTATATACATACACACACACACACACACACACACACATATATATATATATATATATATATATATATATATATATATATATTTCATCACATAAAAATCTACCAAATTAGTCATGAGATTTGTTAAATAAATTTAATTAAAATTATATTTTTTTTCTCTCTCCAATATAATCGTATTATATTATCCAACTACATAAAACCATTTAAATCTTTAACATATATATTTTTTCTTCTCTTGAAAATATAAACATTTAATTATTTTTAAATTTAATTTGTATATACATAATGTAAAATTAATTAATTGCACCTTCGGTCTTTCTAATTTTTGTTATGTGTAATTTTCGTACTCCAAGTTTTTTATAATTAAATCTCTTTATTTTTATTATTTTAATTTAGTCTCCAATCAGTTTTTTTTAACTTTAAAATAATCAATTCTTTATTTTTATTCAACATTTTGTAAATAATAGAATTAAAAGATAAAATAATTCTAAAAGTTCAAAATAAAAAACTAATCAATATGATAATTTTTTTTAAAAAAATTATAAGATATGATATTAGGATTTGAATTTTTTTATATTTTTTAATTTTAGGTGAAAATTGATATTTTTGTTAGTTAATTTTGAATAGATGACAATTTAATTTGTAAATATTTTAAGAAAAAAAAATTAGAATTTAAGTTTAAAAAGCAATGAAAGACTTAAGCGTTTTAAAATTAAGAAACTTAATTTATTCATAAAAAAAAATTAAAAGACTAGAATGACATATAACCTTAAATTAGAATGACTTAAAATATATTACATAGCCTTTAAAGCCAAACAATTTTTGTCATCTGTCAGATTTTAACATCTATCATTGAATACAAGCAATACTTTTAAGTTGCGTGTAGATGCATCAAGGAGTTCTTCACAGATTTTTTTCCTCTTCTTCTTAACTATCTATGATTTTTTTGGATTAATCATTCTAATCAAATTTAAAAAGAGTATTAAAGGCAAAATTAGTCAGAATTAATGTTATCTATTTGATATAGACCAAAAAAGAGAAGGAATGTAACAATAAGGAAAAAAAAAAGTAGTAGATGAGTTAGCACCGCCCTTATTTAATATCATTTAATGAAAAAGGTTGCTTTATTTAGTTTTATAAAAAAAATATTATAAACACACGTAAACACATTAAAAATTGTATAAATTATTATAAAAATATTAAGATTGAATATACCACCAAATATGTATATCAACTAGCAAGAGATTATTCTAGTTTTATCTATGATTTTTAAAAAAATATTAAGGTTAAATTCATTAATATAATTTTAAATTAACAAAAGTTAAATAAATGCTGTGCTTGAATCTATATTAACCATTTGATACATTATACTAATGTATTAATAATCATATTATATATATATATATTAATAAATTTATTTATTAATATAATTAAATCTACTTTTAGTATAAATTTATAATATTATATTAACAGTTTAATTTTTATTAGATAAATATATATCAGTAAAGATAAGTTTAATATTTACCACTAGTATATCACTTTTTTTTATAAGTAGTTAATAGATTTTATTAACTTTAAATTTTTTTAAGTTGAGTTTAAGTATTGAAATATAATATTTTTTATTTTTAAAAATAAAATATTTACTATACTTTATATTTTTAATATAATAAATAATTTATTTTTGAATAAAATTTACTACTTTTGAAAGAATAAACTTAGTTTTAAATATTTTAGTTAATAAAACTATTTTTAATTCTCTTAATAAAACATAGTCCATTGAAAAATTTCTTCTTCTCTTTAAAAAAAATATCATTTTATTAAAGAACCCAAAAGAGAGAGAGAGAGAGAGAGAGAGAGAAACGTTCAGTTACTTCATTTTTACCATCCCACAACCAAAAACTACAAAACATGTAGACCCGCAAAAATTCATGAATCTATAACCCTTCCTTATTTCATATCAAATTTAGAATTGATTATTCCTTCCTCAACTTCCTTCCTTTCTGCCCATAATTTACATACGGAGCATATCCATAGTAGTCATTGTAATGCAACATCAACACTAAATCATCAAAGCTATTTAAGTGCCTGTTTTACAGTGGCCTTGACTTATCCTTTTATCTAAGTTACGAATCTTAGAGAAGAAGTAATCAATTCTTGATGAGGATAGATAGGGCAACACTGGGAGAACTATGTGGGGTTAGCTGCACAAAAATCAAGTATATGGTCCCTAGCAATGGACATGTATACATGTAAAGCTGTGATTGCACTGTACATAACATTTTACTCAGTTATATTATATATAAGAAGCAAAAGAGTCAACTAAAAACACGAGGGAAGTAGAAATAAAAGCATTTAATACAAATATCTAAATAATGGCATAAACTCTATCCTCACTAATTAGAGGACAATTTTGTGAACATACTGTAGTTTTAGTAATATACTAATTCTTGCAATGGGATTAGTTGCAGCTGCAAATATCTTTTTTAACCAGCCTATCCTTTTCTTAGCAAACACACTACTACCTATGTACTATTTGTGATTGTATTTTTTTGGATACATTATTTATTATATGAAATCTAATGCTATATATTATATGTTTCTAGCATTAAAACAATTTGTCATTTATTAACTCGTTTTAATTGGATTAATTTTCATCAATATAATTTTTTTAAATAAAAATGAATTATTAGTATAAAAATTTTGAATTTTTACTAACAATAAAATGTATTATATCAACCAATAATTTTATTAATAAAAAAGTATTAGTATATACTACTATCAATAGATAATCATTAATATATTATGTTATTTGTTAGTGTAGATAATACAAACTTGTATTAATAATTTATTTTTGTAAAACAAAATTTATACTAATAAAGACTATCTTAATATTTAATGATTTTTGTTTATTAATGAATTATAATTTTTTAATATAATGATAAAAAATTTGTGTTATGTACACATTATCAATTAAACAACATCATGAACTTAACAAAGAATATTTGTAGTTTGGACCACGTGAATGAAGCCGATTAATTAATTGTAACTACGTTACAAAGTGCTCAACCAATGTACGTTCTTGGGTCTAGCCTTACAATAAAGATTGCACACCCATAGTGCGGCCACATAGCTAAGAACAACACATGCATATGTCTCGACAGCGTTCTCAGAACAGTTGTTGTAGCCCTCTGACTCATTTTCAATGCAACACATTAAGCTTGCTTTGTTGAGTTAATCAAGCCATTCATGGGAAGAGAGAGAGGTAGCGTGTGTGGAAAGTGAGGTGTGAAGGATAGACAGTAAATATGGAAATTAAAGGCAGCAAGAAATGGAGTTTGAGTATCAGAACTTTTAGTCTATACTCTTTTAACATGTTTCTGGGCAATGTGTCGTTTACTTTTTTTCAGAAAAGCACAGCTACTGATGGCTATTCGGACAATTAATATAAGCGATTTGATTAAGGAAGTAGATATCTGCCTATGCAGACCAGGCCTACCTAGTCTAAAAAAATTAAGGGTCACTCATTCGGCTATTTCTTCGGTTTTGTCCGGCAGTGGAAAATCAAACCCTTCTTTTTCCTTCTCCAATTTGTTTATGCCAAATGGCAAGAGCATTAATTAAAGAATTAAAATAATTTTATTTATTAAAAATATAATATTTTAATGCATGTTTTAGGGCAAATGATAAAAGAATTAATAATTTTTAAGTTCTCAATTCAACCGGTCAGTTTAACATCTTATTAGCATGATTTTAAAAAATTATTATTAATTTCTTAATGAACACCTTCTAAATGTTTTTCATTTCTCTTAAAATAAGGGATTAAATAAAAAAAATTATGATATTTTATTAAAAGATATTTTACGAATCTCACTTGAAAAGAAATTAAATAAAACGATTGCAAATTTTTAATAATAAAAAATCTAATTAAATTTTTTATCATTCAAAATTTAAATTAAGTAAATATCTCATATGATATACGAATGTTAGTTATCCAAAAAAAAATACGAGATAGGAGGAAGTAGATGTACAACATTAATTTCAATGAAAAAAAAGTTAATACTTGCACTAATCGCCACTCCAAACATGCACCTCATTTTTTAGCCTCTTTGAAGATTAAAAGGTTTTAGTCCCAAATATTAGTATTAAAAAATAAACTAAACCCTAATTTTAATTCTTAAAATAATAAATATTAAGTATTTTAGTTCTTGAAATTTTAAAAATATTATGTTAGTTTCTAACTTTCATATTTGTGACATTTTAAGTCACTAGACTTAGACACTATTAATAGACAATAACAAAATGCTGATATATTAAATTAAATACTATGTATAATTGATTACATAACAAAATGATGTTGTATATAGTATAATATATGTTTTTATTCTATTTAAGTCTTTAAAATTATTACCCATCAAATATTTTAGTTTCTGATATTGTCACTAACAGACATTTTAGTCTTTTATTTTTTAAAATATTTCATTTATCCGTTCTTCTTCTTCTTCTTCATTCTCCATCTCCAAAAACTACCTTGTCAGCTACCATCTATGTTCTTTGCTAGTAATCCAAGTTTATGTTTGTTCTAAATTTAGGTTTCATCGTTCCCTTCAAAACCCCACAAATTATTGTTTGACGACAATTTTCAAGCTCACATAATCAAATGATTGACAATACCATCAACGTCAAAACTTAAAGAAAATAGAAAATGTATATCAATATATAAGTTTGAATTAGAACATTAATGGAAGCAATGTTTGCATGGGAATTAATCAACAACTTGCAAAATAAAATCCTGATTTTGTACTACCACTATTTAAGAGCGCTTTTCAACTCCTTGAAGCAATCATTAAAGAAAATATCTGACCATATTTTTTATGTATACCTAAAATCTATATGTAAATAGTTAGCAAAATCATGAGGTTGAAATTTATCCAAATAATGCCTAAAGCAATGTCCTTATTGCCAACATATAACATAAATGGTGGGGGACAAGGGTACGTAGTTTTTAAAAAATTGAGGAAAAAGAAGAATAATTAAATAAAATATTTTTTAATGACCAAAATGTCTGTCAGTGACAATCTCAAATACTAAAATGAATGATGCATAATAATCTTATAGACTAAAATCAAATGAAAACATATATCATTACTACATATGATATCATTTTTGTTATGTAATCAATTATATACGTCACTTAACGTGATATGTTAGTATTTTCTTACTATCTATTAATGGTATATGAGTTTAGAGACTTAAATTTTTTACAAAGATGGAAGTCAGGAGCTAACATAATATTTTTAAAATTTTAAGAACTAAAATGTCTTATGTTTACTATTTCAGGGACTAAAATGAGAGTTTAGTCTAAAAAATGCCATAGAAATGATTTTTAACATTGGTTAATGAATTAATGTAGACATACATAATATAATAAGTTATGAGATTATATATCAATTAATCAATCAATGTAGAAAATGTATATATTTTACATCAATTTTTTAACTAATTGATGTAGAAAATTTTTTTCATTAATATTTATCAATAGCATTAATGTTTGTTTGATAGTTTAGCATACAAAATTTCAAAAGTATCAATGTTCATTGATATTTATAGCATTAATATTTATCTTCAATGTTCGTCAATATTTACTCAGGATTTAATACTCGTTGAGTCTAAAAATAATAAATGAAGAGTATGCAATGTTTGTCGCTAATATTTATTGAGTTTGTAAATGAAAAATATGCAATACTCATTAATGTCGTGTGTCAATAAGTTAATAAAAAAATAAAACATATAATAAGTAATAAAATTATTGATATATTTGAAAAAAGTTTGTGTTTGTTAATAGCTTAGCAAAAAATTCTAACATTAATATAAGCTTAAAAATATAAGTAAGAGTCATGATCGTCGACTCCAATTATGTTATTTCACTTGCACACAATCGTGAAATGTGTATTTTAAATTAATTATACATTAGTTTAAAAAATAACTAATATAAAAAATACTTTCTAATAATTTATTTTAAAAATTGACATAAAAAGCATTGGTGGGTACATGTAAAAGGTTTTATTTTAAATTAATTTTACATTAGTTATTTTTGAAATCAATGTAAGAAATTATGCAATTTATTACTTCTATAGTCATAAACTTTAAAAAACCATAACTTTTAACACATAATTTTAATTTATGTAAATTATATGTTTATTTCATATAATTTTTTAGATTTTTTTCTAAAATTTTAACATTTTTCTTATTTTTTTAAATTTTTACATTAACCGATGTATAAAGTATTTTTTACCTCAATTATTTTGACAATTAATGTTAATTTTTTTTTATTTTTATAAATGTCATTGATTTTTTTATTAAATTAGTCAATTATTAATTGATGTACAATCTTATTTTAGAAATATTTTTTTTGGTACCAGTGAAAATTTTTTAACTCTAAATAAGAAATAGATACTTATTCCTTTCTTAATCCTCTTAAATAATTATAAATTTGGGTCATTGATTTAAGAAGTCATTGGATAAACATTGTTCTAATTTCTATGAGTATAGTTCAAAATGATGTCTTTTGTGTTCAAAGTGCATGAAAGAAAATAAATTGAAGTTCATTCTAAATCTATCCGTCCACATGTTAAGCTTCATAGTTAAATTATTGATGGAAGTCAACATTGACATTTTTTTTTTTTTTTACATTGCTCCGCAATTTTCCTTTATGATGCAAAGAGAAATTAAAAAAAAATGGATAATTCAACTCATTTCAATTCATTTGAATTGACCCATTGTAGGCTAATAAAATTTAATGCTTAGTTGGGTAAGGTCAATTCAATTTTAGGTTGAAAATTTAATAGGCCAGCACTTTGCAGGCCCGCAAGTTAAACTAGGCAGTTTGTGGACACATTTTTTTAAAAATATAAATTTATAAGAAATCTTTCTATAATTTTTTTTAGAGGCGAGGAATTTGGGAGCGAAATTTTATATTTTTCTCATTATGAATGACGCGATATTTTTATATAATTTGATAAATTATTTTTTTCTTTTTTATTTTTTTATAATTATATTCATAAATATTTTTCAATCTCTAAATTAATTATTATTTGGTGATAGTTTTAATGTTGAATTGTTGTTAGCATACTTAGAGCATATATTTTGATAGAGATAAGTTTGAAGTATTTCTTTTTATTTCTTATTGATTTATTATAATAAAATATTCATATAAAATTGGTATAAAAACTCAAATACACAATAAAAAAGTTAGATCTCAACCCTAAAATTTTTATAGAATTAATTTGTAAGAGTTTTCAAGATTTTTGAAGTGATTCAAAACTTCTTCTTTTTTTTTGTGCTTTTTGATTTATCATTTTTTAATTGTTGTTCACTGGATATTGATTTATTATATTTTAATTTTTGCTATATTGAATAAATGGGTATAAATATAGTTTAAAAGATATATTTTTAATTTAATGTTGAATTATTTTTTACTAATAATAATAAGATTTAAAAATTCAGAGAAAAATACTTATGAAAAATAATTCTAAAAAAGTAAATAAATTAGAAATGTTATGCCATTCATATTTAATGATACTGATCGTAAAGAATTTAATGAAAATATTTTTAAATTGTAAAAACTTAATTAAAATATTTTAAACTATGAAGACTTAATTAAAAATATAAAAAAACCTATATGGACGGAATAGATTGTAACAAATAATAATTAATAATCTTATTTATAATAGTGAATAAGTCACAAATTATCACTTTTGTTTATTAATAATAACCAAAAATATGAATGTAACAAATAATTCATCATTGATAACAAAACCTCTAGAAACATTTCCATCATTCTGAAGAATGTTTTGCTCTAAATTATTCTCCCTCGGCTAATATTGTAACTTGCTTGAGTATTGGAATATTTCGCCTAAATAGTTTTTATCTTTATAATTTACAAAGTCTTAGTTTCAGTTCTGTCACATGTTTTTTTTTTATACTTATAGTTTTCAATTTTTTCAGAGTTGATGCTGTTAACATTATATAATTTTTTAATTACTTAACAAATAAAAATTAACAAGTATTAAGATAATTTTAGTTGGTATAACCTTTTATCTGACAAAAAAAATATTAGTATAAATTTGAAAGTTCATACTTACAAATAATAATACATTATATTAATATTTGATGTACTGGTAGTATATATTAACAATTTTAATAATAATAAAATTATTTGTTGATATAATATACCTGATTATTGGTATAAATCTATAGTGTCTATATTAATAGTTTAATTTTCATTGAAAAGACTTATATTAACCATAGTTAATTTAACAATAAATCGTTAGTAAATTGTGCTTTTTAGTGTAATCCCTTGTTTTGCTATTCCTAAATAATATTACTTTCAATTTTATTTATGAGAAACAAACATCTAATACATCAAAATTAATAAAAAGTAGTTATATGTTATAAATTTATTTTCTATTTCAAAAATATTAATGATATTAATTAGTATCTTATATATTAAATGAATGAATATATTCATTTATGCAAGTAATAGTGTATTTTGATAATACAGATCTCAACATAAATAAATTATAAAAAATTTAATAATTAATAAATTGAAAAATGAATCTTTATGCTTTATATTTTGAACTAAAAAAATATTATTACTTCTTATATACAAGGCTAGAAGTAATAATATGACTAATTAAAATTATCATGCGTCACTTATTTGTGTATCTGAAAGAAATTAAAATACTTAAAATTGTAAAAGTATAAAAACTAAACCCATAAAAAAATTAAAAATAGTAAATTAAAAAAAAGTCAAAAAAATATAACCATGAAAAATATATTAATCTATGATTTTACTTCATCCAAGCTGAAGATCATAGAAACTTGTTTCAAGCCAGTAGCAAACAGCCATTAATTGTCCGCCCCAAAACAACACTGGGAAGTGTCCAACTACACACACAGATAGTAAAAAGCTGCACCCAAAAACGGAAAAACATACTTTTGGTAGAGATCAATCAATGTACGAAAGTGCTATTAAAAGAAATCAGCGTACGGAAGTTGACATTTGACATATTCATATACAAGTTTGTGGCGTGCTAAACCATTTAATTGCTATAAACCGCCGAGTCCTCACGGTAAGGCTGTATTAAACCAAAACAGACCATTGATTAATATTCTTGAGAAACAAAAGATTTTTTTTATTACAGTGATGAGTGCAACACATACTAAAGTCCGTACATAAAGATCAAGTTCCTTTTTCTTTCTTTTTTTTTTCAAGCTAAGAAATATATAAATAAAAGTGATTTCAACAGGAATTAAATCAAGTTCTTTGCACCCACTTACTGCAACAAAGCCTCCTCTAATGTACCATACCAAATTAATACTTGAGCTGTGGACCTGTAGTACTTAACTATCACAGCCAGCCAGCACTCCTTACAATGAAAGGATCACAGAATCCTATATATAAAAAGCCTATTGTAATAATTGATTGCGGTTATGCAATATCTATATTTTACTAAAGGAAGATTGAAATTTGATTGCTATGTCTTAACAGCAAGTTAATTAATGTCATGCATTTTCTCAGAATACAAACCTAATTTATCCATTGTTGCAGACACAGATCTTTTTTATATCGTACGTTTATACTTTAGAGCCAACTCGGAAGATGCAATGTAACTTTTGTGTGGAGAACGGAGAGTGATTAACCCAATATAACTGTTAAGTTATTTGAAAGAGAATATATCACTTACCCCAAAAGGAAGAAAATCTGAGGGCACAGTGGCGTCCATGGGGTGCATAAATTACAAATTGATACTATATAATATATATCCAATTTTACCATATATGCAAATCACTAATTCACACATTACGAATGAAAATAAGTTAATGAAAATTATTTTATAAGTTACTTGGCACCTTTTGCAAATTAGTATATATCCTTTATTTTTGTCCTTTTTTGTCTTGTAATATACTATATATATGTATATGTCAATTATTATTATATTATTTTAACTTTTTGTAAAAGAAAATTATTAGGTGAACAACTAGGTTATTTCTAAAACAAAGGCAAAGCGCATACTACACCAAATGGATGCTTACTTTTTTAAAAAATAATGTTTTTTTATCGATCAATGGCGTTTAGTTATTTTATTAACAGTTTTCTTTTATGTGTATCTAAAGAAATGTGTTAAAAATATTAAAAACAGTATATTTTTATTAAAATATAATATTTATTACTATCAGTACATTAAATTTTTTAAGTGTGTTGTGTGTCCTTAACACAAATTAAAATAATTATTTTACTAAATATACACATAACTTATGAAAAAAAGAGACAGAAACATCAGGAGGATATACAATGGGGGCTCGATGTGAAATAATTATTGTGTTAAAACATTTCCATCAATTTGATACAGGGGCGAGGTGTATACTTGTAATTAGATCTCAATTACTAACGAAAATCATGAAGTTGTTTGACATAGTGCATACGTAATTAAGAGAACATCAAAAAATTAATTTGCAAAATAAAAACATAGATTGGGTGGATGATTAGAATCAAGCAATAAAGTAGAGGAACCTTCAAGATATAGGAATTCTAAAATCAGCTTTAAGGAACGAATCCAAGAACAAATACAGAATAGTTTGTACATTTTTCCCTCAAAATTATAAAAGAAACATATAATTTATAGCCTCAATTGGAAATAAGAGACCAACCTAAATGTTTAATACAAGAAAATGAAAGAAACAATATTAATTGGTTATGATCATTGTTCGTTTAATTAATTTGAATTCAATAGAATATATTTTTAGTTCTTATTAATACGATTATTTTTTAGTTTTGTTTTACAATTTTTGTTCTTACAAATTTAATAATTTTAAAATAAATTTTATTACTACTTAAAATGCTTATTGACATGACACAATTAAATATATACCATGTTATTATCATTAAAATATATAAAAATTAAAATTAACTAAAATTTTTGAAAAAAGAATAAAAAACACATTTATTTGAATTTATATATAAAAAACTATTTATACAGAAGTCAACATTAATCTAAGTAAAAATAAATAAAGAGTTTAAATTCAGGATCAGTTAAGGACATAAATTGAAAATTTGGAATCCACAAAAAATAAAGCTATATCAAAGTTTAAAGTAGGATGGATACGAAGTTATATATAGTAAATTTTTATTGAAAATTAAAATATTTAGTAGTGTTAATGTATTTAATTATATTAAATTTTATATTTTTACTAAAAAAATATTATATATAACTTTTTATTATTTACAATGTTGTAGAGCTTTAAAAAAAGTAAATTTCTATAATACGCGAGGTTTTGTAGTTTGGCTATCAATACTGAATCAGAACTTATTTTAAAATATGCACTTATTTTGAGAATTTTTATTCTCTCGCTGGAAAAAATTTTCTTTCGGTGGTAAAAATTGAGATAGTAAATAAAACACTACGTGAGAGTAAGGTAGCTGCGTGTGTGTCTCAACAGGTGATATGAACATTTCTATGAACATACAATTCAATGACTTCTCTACCATTTATAAAGCCAATTATAAATTTATAAGTTTGACAATATATGTTTTGAGGATATTGATTATACAATTTAAAAAGTATCGAAATTAAATGCAAAATATAAATATAATTTTCATATTTCTTAATTAGTACTTTAAATGACACTAGCTAGCTAGCAAACACTTTTTATATATAACAGAGACATGTAAGAAAATCGTATAATAGTTAAAATGAATTGAAAATGGCATATTTGTAATTTCTTGTAAACAAGAGGAGTGAACAGTGAAGATAATATTACTGCATTTAATTATGTCTTAGCTAGAAAGAAGATCTCCGGAAAATGTATGCGCAGGCAGACATGTATGTACTGAGACAATTCTGAAACGGAAAATGACACTCCACTACAACCTTGATCAGTGTCTCCCTCAAACCCTAATCTTTCTTCTATATATTAATAATTATTGGTAATTTCTTTTTAAAACTAATGCCAACTTACATTTTCCTTTTCATTGAATTTACACATGTGCTGCCTTCTCCTTTCTCTCCTTTATTATCCCCTCCCACCAAATTGCTCTTCCAAGTGCACCTTTCGCAAAACAGCCACATACTGATAATTTCAATAAAACCAAGAAATTAAATTAAAAAAATGAAAAACAGAAAGAAAAAAGTAGTACCCACACAAAAAGTCCATCATCAGCTTCAGCTATTTTATGAGAGTTGGACATCTTTCAATTTCAAACATCAATAAATTACAATACTCTCGATCATCGATCTCTCCATCAAGCTGCAGAAGAGAGCAAAGCACAATAGTTCTCTTTGGAAATTTGGACTTAATTTGATCTTCCTCATGGCGATTCACAAATTAATAAATAAACAAAAGAAAAATCACGATTCTTATATCATGTTGGTGTTGATCTACTTCCCAAGCGTAGCTCTAGATCAAGCTCCTCGTGGTTGGTGGAAGAGGTTGTGGGTTGTTGTTGTTCTTCCACTTTGCTAGAGCTGAGGGAATACGAGGAAAACCCATTGATCCCTGAAGCACGAGCCACAGGGAAGTCAAAGGAATTAGGAGAACAAGTTGGCACCACCATCATCAAGTTATTTGGAGGGTAAGAAGAGACGGAGAGAAGAGGGGAGGGTGATTCACCGCATGCATTATTGAAGCCAGTTCTGTGGCCAAGAGTGGAGAAAGGAGCACCACTATTAGGGCTTGGCAAGTGGTAGAGGAGGCACAACCCAGCATTTGCAACAAGGTCTTGAGAGAGAGAAGAAGTGGGGTTGTTGGGTGAAGCTTGGTGATGGTGGTGGCTGTGGTGGTGGTGGAGGCGAGCACGGTCACGGCGATGAACGTTCATGTGGCCACCAAGAGCTTGAGCAGAGCGAAACTCTCTTCTACAGAAGGTGCAGGAGTAAGACCTTGGGGGCCAAGTGGTGGCCATGATGTTTCTTGTGTCTTCTGCAAAGGCTTTTACTTCCCAAGAGTCATCTTCTTGATCTTGATTTTGTTCCCTTGGATTCCACATGCCGGTGGGACTAGTGGAGTTAGGGTTTGGTTGATTTTGATGGTGTTGGGATTGTGACAAATTTTGGATCTGGGTCATGGAGAGAAGGCCAATCCCTGCGGCCATGGTACTGAAACTGACATTTAAGATAGATGGATATGTGATGGGAGAGTTGATGGATGTGGAAACAATTTGGAGGATAAATATAATTTGGTTAAATAGGAGATGTGGGTTATCATTAGTGAGGAGACAAAATGAAGCCCTAAACCCCCCAATCGAATGTATCACCCATGTTTTGACAGTGAGTATTTGGATCATAGTCAGATTCACATTATAATAATGTTAGTAATAACTTTATTCTTATCCCTCACAAGCTCTTTACCAGGTCTGCTGTAGACAATTTCCTTGCTTTGGCTTCTACGCCTTCAAAATATCTGAGGAGCTCCACTTACTTTTTTGGCTTCCCTGCCCGAATAAATCCCCCAGTAAATTATTTCTAATCTTAAACATAATTTCTCAAATATTTATTATGACATTTAAATAATTTTTTTAATTTATTTTATATTATTTAATATTTTTATACACTGCACAAAAATTATTAATTAAAAATATATTGTATGACTATTTTAAAATTTAATCAATTTCAAAAGAAATAATATTATGATTATTTTTTACAATATTTTTAATAATTTTTTTGTAATTTAATTTTTATATTATTTATTTTTAGAAAATTACTCTTGATAAAAATTAATTAACTAAAAAGAGACTAAGATAATGAATCTCAATAATTTTGAGGGGTAATTTTAAAAGATTATTCAAATTTTTGATAAATTTAATATTATTACTAAAATTAATTATATCTTTAAAATTTCGTGAAATAGTTAAAAAAAATTATATTTAGAATCAAAGGTAATACATTGTTATACTAACATTTACCGGTTTATATTCAGATTAGCAAATTTTCAATGTGGTAAAGGGTACACACAAAAATTTAATATACTAAATTTTTATTAAAAACCATAAAATTAATATATAAACAATATTAATTATACATTTTTATTTTATAATGATAAAAATTTATATATAATACATTTTTATTAAAAGTATCTAATCTAATACCTCAATAATATTAAATGCTATATATTTTATAAAAATGTTATTTATCATTTTTTATTATATGTCCTTAAACATACATTAAAAAATTATATATTTTTATGCAAATAAAAATGTTATTTCGCCACATAGTCGTATTTATTTACATTTAATACAAGTTGGCGCGTTTTTTACACTAACATGTTTAACTAAATAAATGATGTTAGTATAATCATCAATATTACGTAAATATAGCACTATTTGTTTGACAAAAATTAAATTATTAATATAAATGTTTGTAAGTCTACTCAAATTATTATGATGTATCATATTTAGTAGATAATTTTGTTAATAAAACATTAATATATATTATTAGTGTATTACTATATTATAATATTGGTATAAATATATTATACAATTAATATAAAGTTATACCGTAAGTTTGCTCAAACAAATAAAAATAATATTAAGGGCTAATATTATATACCGTAATGTATAACATTTTGTTGTAGTGTTTATTCTGTATAAGTCAAATAGCATAACTATTTAAACTACTCCATAAAAAATTTTAGATGGCGAAAAAGGCTCTTGTTTTGAGTATAAATAATATGAAAATTGAAAAAAAAAAATCATACTTTATGATGATCTTAAAAAAATCTTAAATTCAATCATAAGAAACTACAATGCTACATGCAGGCTGCAGCTAAAGGCATTGCGAGTACAGTGGTCATTCCTGACAGCCCTTAAAATTATAAGTTTCACGTAAAGTGTCTCAAGCATATTAAATAACGATTAATTAAGAAGTAATTAAATTTCATATTAAATATTTTAATAATTAAAAAAGTTAATTTTTTTAAATTTTCACCAAATTGAATGTTTTAATTTTATTTAATATTTAATATTTTTATATTATCCATTAGTCCAAAGATATATAATAACAAATTGAATGTTCTAACATTTTCTAAGGGATAACGACGGGTATTCAATTAGGATCCTTTAAAAATATAACTTGAATGCAGATATAAGTAGTACTACAATTAATGAAAGATAACCCCATAAAGAAACATTTCAGTGAAGGCATAACTTTCTTCGCCTACGAAAAGACCAAGAAACAGCCATATTACATTCTCCTATCATTGTTTGTGTCGTCCCACTTGTCCAAACCACCTTGTACCAAACACGGGGCTCTTAATTGCAATTGATTAATCCTTCACTTCCAACGGTCAAACATGATAAGGCTATGTCGTAATTAAACTATTGGTTTTTTTAATAAATGTGTAAAGACACCTTATAAAAACTTATCGTGTAATAGTATTGAAATATGTTAATTTTAATTAAAAAATAGTTTTTAATTTTAAAATTAAATATAATGAATTTGTGTTGAATATTTAGAGGAAATTTTGCGGTCTGTAATAATTCTATCATACTCGAATATAATTGTCTCCCGTTAAAAGTATGTATGATATATATATATATACACACACAATTCTTATTTATAAAATAAATATCAAATTTAATGTATTAATAGTTTTTCTTAAGACTTGTTTGTTTAAAAGTTAAAAAAAAAAATTCTCAAAATTTTTAATAAAAAAGCAAACATTCTAATAAAAGAAGTACGTGTTTGAAATTAATTTCTACATATTTCAACTATATTTAATAATTTAATATTTATTCTATTAGAATTAATCCTATTCAAATTTAAATTTTAAAAACCTCATTCATTCCATTCCGAGTCCCCAATTTTAATTTTAAAAAAAAAAACCTTCTTCAGCAAACACTTAACCGAACGCTTAACTTCTATCATTATCTTAAGTCTGTGGGCAATGAGGTTTTGTACTGAAGTAGTGTTATACAAATTTTAACACATTTATTTTAACATTTTAAAATTTTTAATTAAAATTTATAAAACTGAGAGACTTGATAAATTAAAAGTAAAAAATTTGTAAATGTTATGATTTTTCAATAAATTTAATTAATTTTTTTGCTATATAAATTTTATTAATTTTATCAATACTATTTGTAATGTTAAATATAAGACATTTTTATAAAAAATTGTCATAATATTTTTATATATTTCTTACATTATTTTTTTTATAAAAATACTCTTTAATGTATATAAAATAATTAAATGAATAAATAAAAAGTAAAATAATAAATTTTAATAATTTTAAGAATTATTTTATATATTTAAATCATTAATAAATTTAATACTATTAATAAAATTACTTTTATCTTAATTTTTTTTATAAAATAATTAAAATTTTATTATATTTAAGTTATATTATATATATATATACATATATATAAATTTATTTATTTAGTGTTATATGGTTATATCGTTAAGCTGAAAATATAAGTCCTTAATAAACTTGTTGTCTATGGTATAGTATAGTATTTACCTAAACTTAAATTAGTATTTTTAAGTTAGCGATTTAAAAAAATTTATGATAAAATATTAATAAATTATTTTTTATTTGTATTTTAAAAAAAAATTTAACTATTCAATAATAACATTCAAAACTTAACCAGGTGTTCTGTAAATTTTAACTATAGATATATATATATATATATATATATATATATATATATATATATATATATAACTCTAGTATATAAATTCAAAACTTTTATCTTAATTGCATGATATTGTATTCATAACTCTAGTACCTAATAGACATTTATTGATATTTAAAAAGTAGATTATACATTCAAATAAAATTAATTAAGAAAGTATTAACTAGTTTTAAATCATATAAAAGTTTAATTGTTTTGTTGTACTTAATGAGTTGGAATCCTCAATTCAACGATTAAATTAATGAAAATTAATATGCTTAAACAAATACTAAACAAACTAAATTTGATAACACTTATTCAAAAATTAATTAATTAATTAATTCCATATAATTAGTTAGTCAATACATTTTTCTGGAGTAAGTATTATTTGGCATAATTCGTAATTGGCTCTGTGTGTAACTGGGATTAGGATTGGGGAAAGCGAGTAAAAAAAAATTATATATATATATTAGCAAATTGAAAGAAAACAAATATGAACGAAATATACTGTCTCAAAACAAATAAAACGAATTACATTATGCATGGAGAAGCCAGCAATGAAGTTACAGTTTCCCATTTTTTTTCTCGAGCATTTCTTTGGAATGCTTTATATTACATGAAATAAGATACATACCAAATAAGAATTACATAAACGATTAAGTAATACATAAAACTTAATTTGTATACTTAATTTAGTAATAATAAATAAATAGCCTTTTAATCAATTTGATCTCACTCTACTTTCTCCCAAAAAATAAAAGAGTGCATTTTTATTTCTGAAGATGATAAACCTGACATGACTTGAGGGCTTTCAGTACAACAAAGATAATCTATCAACATCATTTTAATTTGCGCAATAGGGGACCACTAAAGTCTGGCAAAGAGAGATAGTCACAACTCACAACTCACTAAATACAAAGAACTAAAATGGTTGCTAGTTTCGTTAGTCAGAAATGTTAATACTTAGGCTAGGCCCTTAAATATTAAAGAGGAATGTCAAAGAATGTACCTACACTTTTTTAACATATTTTTAGGTATTAATTAAAATTTACTATAAATTATAAGAGTGTAGAAAGAAAAAACATTAAATTAGGCATGAAAAAGAGTGACATCTATATGATTTTTGTTATTTTAAAGAAAAATCAATAATTAATAGTATGTTAGCCAATGTGTTATTCGTAATTTTATAATTTTAAAAAAATCCTAACACTAATTCATTCTGTTTTACTTTAATCTCACAGTCTTTTTACCAATCCAAATTTATAGCACAAGGATTGCGAGCCATTTTTCTTAATTACTTTTTTAAATTTTATCAATGAATATATTCTCGTATGGTAAGGCCCTGGTCTGTTCGGTTTTTTTTTTTTTTTTTTGCTTTTCATTTTTTTGTTAAATATAATTCTGATTGGAGGTTATAACATATTAAACTCTGGTAATTCATTACGACAAACAGGAAAAAAACAAAACATTGGATCCACTAAAAAATGGAATCATTGAGCCAAAGATTTCATTACAACATCCAAATAAAAACAAAAGATGTACATGTACAGTATATATTTGCAAAATAATATGTTAAAATAACATCTTCAGTTTTTTTAAAAAATCATGAAAAATAAAAGATTATTATTTATTTTATCTCTAAATATTGGTTTATTGTCTATTTATCAAGGAAATGCAATAAAGCATGCGGGTTCCCATTTTATAGAATTTAAGGTAATTACTATTTTCACATGTGTAAACTGCTCTCTTTTTTTAGTTGTTATTTACGTAATATTTGTTGGGTCCAACTCTACATGAATTTATAATAAACTTTGGGTTATGAAAAGGGCCTATGATACAATAATGGAATGCTTCTATTGGGCCTAAACAGCAAAGTCTCGAGATTAAGACTGGGTTCACTCTGGGCTTTCAGTAATTGACAAAAGGACATGAAAATGGGATCTGTTCAGTGTGGGGACTTAAGTTTTCTTTTTCCTCTGCTGATAGCTACAAGATGAATGTCATCCAATGCCTGAGTGGTTTGGAATGAATTTTTGAAGCAGAAAATAAACTTCAGAATATGCTTTTAATTGGTTATATATAATATATAAGAGGCTTTCCCAATTCTGCCTCTCGGAGGAAACAAAGTTCGTTGCTTTGGGTTTGGAGGCTTGTTTTTATTTTTTTTATTTTAAAATTTGTACAATAAATGATAAAATTAGAAAAATAATTTAGTTTTTTGGTATAAATTTCTGAAAGTAAAAAATTAAATAAAAATAAAATAAAATTTTATAATTCAAAAATAAAAAAATTTATTTTCTAAACCAAAACAACTCCAAAGATAAGTTTGAAATGTTTAGCTTATGTTTTTTGGATGAGTTTTTTAAATTAAAATAAACAAGGCCGAATTTGATGGTGAAACCAAAATGTTATGAAAATACTAAATTTTAATTGGAACTACGGTTTTTATTCAATTGGTTAAAGTCAATGGGTGTTCGTTTTTTTCTTTTAATGTCATTTCCCTCTTTTAAAATTAATAGTACTGATCATAAACCAATTTAAGTCAATTCAAATCGTCAAAATCAAATAAAAAATGTTAAAAACTGAATTTTATTTTAAAAAATAATTCAATCTATTTAAACAAAATTCATAAGTGCATTTTATAATTATCATTTAAATTTATTTTCTCACTAATCCTAAAATCTAAATCACGCTTCATTATTCTACTATTTTCTTTAACAAATTATTTATTCTAAATTGCTTTAGAATTTATATTTTATTGTCTTTTACATGATATAACATAATAGAAAGAGAAAAATAGAAATAAGATTTTCTCACAAGCCCATAAACTTTGAAAGATATTTGATATTGTTTATATTTTATCCTATTTGAGTATTAGTGTTTATTTATTTTGAGAGTGTATTACTAATTCTGTTGTTTTTACAAGTAAGTCTTTGAAAGTTTATACACATAACACATATACTTATATATATTGTAAATGTTTGTTAATAATATGAATTTAATTTTTCTCTTTCTATACACTTAATATGGTATCAGGAAACATTTGCTTATTTTGTCTACTCCGATTCTGTTCTTCAAGAATTTGATTCTTTCTTTTCTTATCTCCTTCCATGGCTGTTATGGAATATCAATTGAGTCCTTGTTTTCTGCACCCTTCTGATGATCTGGGTTCTATTTCTCAATGTTTGCAATGTTATAATTATGCTTCATGGAGCGGAGCCATGAAAATGGCATTGGTTGGCAAAAACTGAAAATAATATTTTAACAGCAAAATGGACCAAGATTTGTTCAATTCAAACGTGAACTAGGGGCAAGGATCACTCACTAATAAGTCAGTACTTCACAATATTAAAGGCCTTGTGGGAAGAATTAGGGGAATACAAGCCTTCTCATTCTTGTACTTGTGATGGTATTCATCCTTTCTTGGACTATGCCCATATGGAATACGTAATGCATTTTCTAATGGGTTTGAATGATTCCTTTTCTCATATTCGTGGCCGAATTTTGTTAATGAATCTAATTCCCACCTATTAGCTCAGTCTTCTAATTTGTTGTGCAAGATGAGAAACTACAAGAACTAGACAATTCTCAGGGGACAACTGAAATTAATTCATCTTTTGCTGTCAAAACTTCCATTGATCAAAGGCCCAAAAAAGATAGGCCATTATGTTCACAATCTAAAGATAATTGCTACAAATTGAATGGTTATCCTCTCAACTATAAAAAGGTAAAACAATACTCCACTCCTTGTAGTTGAGAAATTTAGTATTCTTTTTTACACATGAAATAATTATCACCCTTAATTTTATATTAATAAACAGTGAGATCAGTAGTTTAATTGAAAAAAATATTCATATCTTCTAATTTTTAAACTATTAGAAGAATTACATCTGCTAATTTAAACATGCTATAGAATACTCTCTCATATTTATAGATACCATGCCCCTTAATTAATTTTTTAAACTTTCTCATTAAAAAAAAACTTGATTAATCACAATTGTTGCTCTCATTCACGTTAATTAATTAAGTTTTTTTTTATTGCTTTGTCTTTTTATTAACATATTAATTATTTTGAAGTGGTTAAAAGCATCCTATAACTTGTATAAAAAATCACAATCCCCATATCATACAAAAGTGATTTTTTTATTACTTTGTCTTTTTATTAACATATTAATAATTTTTTTTGTTTTTATAATTAACGAACAATTATTTTTTAATTTTTTTTTGAGAATTTTGCTTTAGCCTTTTTAACCCTTAATAATTAATATGTGTTTAGTTGAAAATAATAAATAAGTGCAGTCACTATAATAAATGAAGGGGGCAACAAGAAATTATGTAATAATGTTTTATAAAATCTAAAATAGTAATTATTTTTTAAAATTTGTGTAAAATCATAAACGTTAAAAAAAAAAAAGGGGGGAGATAATGTTCAACATGTTATAAAATTTGAAGTTTCTAGATAATTATACATTATCCTAATATCATTTTATTAAATTATTTTAATACTTTATAAAAATAATAATTTAAATGGTAAATATATTTACAATTTAAAAATATATAATATTGAATCTTTTCTTTATTTACTAAATACTAAAAAAAAGTAGTAAGTAGATGAAAATTAATAGTGTGATAAAATGATAAGTCATGTTTAATATCCATGTGTATATATTTCTATCTTAATATGTTCAAAATGACAGTATAAAGTTATTCTTTTTCTGTACGAGAATCATTTTCTTTCATAAAAGTACCTTAAAACGAGTACTACGAATGAAGGTGCACATGGGTAGCCTGGGAAGGGACATAATAATAGCAATAAAATGATATCATATTTAACAGTATAAAAAGTCATTAATTACATTCAGAGTATACTTAGATTCGCCTAAAAAATCAGTGAATTTAGTTTACATAAATATTACTAGTTATAATTTACTATAATTATTAATTTTTTAATGTGTATAATATACATAATAAAAAATTATATATAATAAATTTTATTGAAATTTATATAATATAAGATATTAATGTTATTAAAATATTATAATTTTTAAGAAAAATATTATTTAACTTTTTATCACTGCGATGTTAGACGAGTTAAAAAAATCATAAAAAGGTATCACGTGGCCTTAAATTTTTGAGCGCCGCGAAGGGCACGTGGTCACGTGGCTAACTTTAGAAAGGTTTCACATTATATATATTGAATTGGAGCGTTTGATCAAAATTTGGTACCCGCGTTGTGTCTGTATGCAGATGATGAACGCAAGAACATGATTTTGAATGCATTCGCATAGGGTCAGAACGAATGGGCCTTCCTTATTAGGACCCAATTAATATTATGACCCAAAATTATATATTTTCTTCGAAGGATGGCCATTTTGATGCGACACAAGTTAAAAGCTTTCATCTACCACATTCACTCTCTCTCTTTGTTTGACCTCTCTTTTGTATATATAATAGGACCTTTTTAACTTCTACAACGTTGCATAAAATAAAAAGTTATATATAAAAAATTATAGTATTGAATAATATTTAGTTTTATTTTTAATAAAAATTTACTATTTATATTTTTTCATTATTTGAATTGTTACACATCTTAAAAGAATTCTATGTATAATTAGTTATGTTAATGAGTGTCTTTAAAACTATTGATTAAAAAATTAAAAATATAAATTTTTGGTTAAAATTATGATACTTATATATTTACTTTATTATTAGACTATTTTTAAAAAATTATAGATATAATTAAGGGTTAAATATAGTTTTAATTCTTATAAAATTTGTAAAATTATAATTTTTAATTAATTTTATTTATTGTCTTTATATTTAATAAAAAATATTTTTAGTCTTGTTTACAAAGTAAAATCAAATGTTTATAATTTATAAGAATTAAAAATGAATAAAATTTAATTAAAGACTGAAGTCTAAATTTATTAAATTTATAAGGATTAAAAATAAATTTAGCCCTATAATAATAATAATAATTATTATTATAATTGCTTGTGTAAAATAAGTTATATATTTAGATATTTTAAGTGAAAGGTGATTTTAAGATAATTTATTTAGCCTGGATTGCTTAAAAATTCAATTTTTTATTTACTAAGAACTAATTTACTACCATTTAATTATAAAACTGTAATGAAAACAATTTAAGATTATAGAATGCATTTTTAATAATATAACCAAACAAAAGAAAACAATTTTATAAAAATTTCCTTTTATGAAAAGGAAAAAAAAGAATATCTAAGCAGATACTTAAAATTTCAGTCAAGATTCTAAATTAAAGTCTTAGAGAAACTGGTTGAAAATTTTATATATTTATACATTGTTCCCTCCGTAGGGTGACAATCACAAAGCTGGTTTCAAATCCAGTAATTTGTCCTAACTTATTCAAAAAGGATAACTAGGCTCTGCCTGAAACTTCACCTTCTAATCAATGAGATTTAAAATAAAATATTCATGCAAAACGTAAATGAAGCTAACATAATATTTATGTTCCTGCTATATAATTGTATAAGAACAATCATTGATGGGTATTACTTTTTTTTAAAAGTAAAAAATAATGCGCAATGGGTTGAGTTTCTTTAGCATAATTTATTATAGAATGGAATTAAATATGAAACGTATCGATGCATGTGCAGAGAGAAAGGCAATGCGAAAAACCCGCAAGTTGAGAAGATAAAGACCCCTCTAAGTAGCGATTATGTTAATTAAACTACAGTGTTGGGTCATTCTCACCACGTGGTCCACTATTAATCAACCCACGGTTTTCTTTAATAAAACTACACAGAATCTATGCTTGGAACAGAGCGGTGTATTTAGACAAAACAATTTTATTAGTGTAGGCCACTCTTTTAAGGAACAACGAACATTTAGTATATTAATTTATTAGTGTTGAATTATAATATTAATTTTATGTGGTTAACAAGTTGTCCTTTAACTAGTATTATAAAGCTGGCTTTTCTTCGAAATGATGGCCTAGACTTGCCTGTAATTGTCAATTCGATGGCCTATTTGGAGTTCTTTACAAGTTGGAACAGCTAATATATATGTATATAATTTTAAAAGTGAGTTTAATTATTAGTTATCAATAGTTCAGATTAAAATATTAAATTATATAACACAATTAACATTTATTTCTTTACTTTTTATATTAAAAGTTTCTGTACATACGCACGTATGATTAGATGATATTATATATTAAATTTAGTAAAATTATATTTTTAAAATATAAATTTATTAATTTAGGAATTAAGTTTAAAATTTTTATAAAATAAATTATATTTATAAAATTTTATATGATTTAAAAATTAATTGATATTTATATTTTTTTCACTTTATTTTTATTTAAGTTAAAATTTTAAAAATAATAATTTATGTCATAAATTTAAAGTAAAAGTTTATCGAAATAAAATAAAAATAAATCATTTTGATGAGTTTTTAACCAAAATACTTATTGAAATTATGTCATTTTTTTTATAATTGTTCAAGTGTTCTTTCAAACAAGTCCTAATATTTTTAAAATATATGAAAATATGGTTCCATTAATTACATTATTATAAATGTTTAAATTTAATATAATCAATTACGATAATATAATTATAATTCACAAAAATTACTTTCTATATAAAATTATTGATGGCATAATTTTTGGAGAAACTTAAACCAATATAATTTTATTTCTTTACCCAAAATTACAAGGGTATAATATATACCTTTATACTGTTAAATAATATTTTATTTAATAATTTAATTTTAAAATTAACTATTTGATTAAAAGTTTTATTCATATAATTTTTTTTGATAAAATTTTATATTAATAAAAAGTTATATAATATATATATATATATATATATATTATACTAGATAAGACATTATTTGGCTATTACGACAGAAAAAGGACTCTGAATATCTTTTTGATTTAAAGGACGAACATTCCTTCAATTAAATTAAAATAAATTAATAAAGATGATTAAAGAGATTAAATTAGATAATCATTAATTATCTATTTAAACAAAAAACTTAAGATAAGACTGAGTCATAAAGCTTATTAGTCAAATATCTTGCCTATAAAAGAAAGATAAGAGGTAAAGATAAAAAAATTGACTTATGAGTATTAAATATAATTTATTATCTAAATTGATACCTGACTTTATTATTAAAGTATTTTTTGTAAGTCCTCTCTCATGTTATATAAAAGAAGAATCTTTGAATATCCTAAGGAACATCACGTTACAAGACAAAAGAAGAGACTATTGAAGATAATGCACTTTTGAAACATTTTAAAATAAAAACTATTTGATTACATTATTATGATTATTCTATTTTAACAAAATTTAACACAAATAAGTAAAATAACATATAATTATAATTTACTAGTTGTTACATTCATAAAAATTACATTCTATATAAAATTATTGATAATTTTTTATATTGATGATGTAAAAGTAAATATAACATACTATAGTATAATTTTCTCTCTTTAATTCTGTTAATATTGTTATAAAATTAGTTATTTAAAATTTTGTAAAATTATAATGATAGTGTAAAAAATTGATTTTAATTAAAAAATTATACCTGAATAATGAAATCATTTTTTTAAATGTTGCTTTAATTATTTATTGTATTTGCATGGTCAATATGCGCTCTATGTTTATATTGGTGACTTTTGTGGTGGATTTTCCTCGTTTCACAAAGCTAGCTAGGCATCCCTGCCCTTTCGCTATAGCCTTAACCTTACTATATATTAGTGACCTTTGAACTTACCAGTTAATACTATACCTCATATTTTCAAAAGGTCACCTCTTCTAACCTCAGAAATAACCATTCATCCAAGTTCATTATTTATATATTAACAAAGGGCCAATCAAATTAACATGTTTCCTCCTACGACTAAGTATGTGATCTCTTTACATATACATCGCAGTTAAAATTAGCCAATCCAAATCTACGTTATAAAAAGTTATTTTAAAAAACACAAATTTATATTTTTTAACCACTAAATAGGTTTGACACGTACGTATGTATATAAAATATATAATAAAACATATAATTTTATATAATAATGTAAAGAATAAATTTAAATTATATAATTATTTGAAATAATTAAAATAAAAAGTTAATTAAAGTCATGTAATTTCTTAAAAAATATATATTTTCTTAAGCCTAAATTAGAATATTAGTTATTTAACTATTAGTTTTATTTTAATTTAGTCTTTTAACCTTTTTTTTCTTATTTTGATCTTTTACTTTATAAAAGTATTCTAAATAAGTTTTTTTTGGTTAAATATTAACTCAATTGAAAAATATTTATCTTATTTTTTTATAAACATTTACAAAAAATATTTTAATGAATTTTTTATTTGTCTTTTTTTCTCTTCTTTTTATCCATAACTCATTTTTCTCTCCTTTTAAATAATGCAAAAAATGTTTCTTTTCTTTTTTTCTGTTTTTTGTTCCTCCTCTCATTTACCATTGATATCATTTTTTT
The DNA here is from genome assembly GCA_024086825.1 of Abrus pulchellus subsp. cantoniensis. Taxonomy (NCBI): domain Eukaryota; kingdom Viridiplantae; phylum Streptophyta; class Magnoliopsida; order Fabales; family Fabaceae; genus Abrus; species Abrus pulchellus. The sequence goes on from CM044049.1 coordinate 32,762,008, forward strand.
TCCTTTTGAACTTTAAAAATCTCATTTTGTTTTGTAGATTTTTCAGTTGGATTTTAGGTTTATAAGAGAAGAAGAACAGTTAGGCAATGATAGTAACATTGTACCAATCATTGCTGTTGCTTCACTCTCCATCTTTTTCTATGAATCCAAGACCCAATTGAAAAAACAATAAGAAAATAAAAAATGATTTAAGTTTAAAGGGTTAAAGAATGATTTGTGAAGGTGTGAATGAGAGTAAAAGGAAAAAAGAAAAAACATTTTTATTTGAGTTTGAAAAGAAAGATAAATAAGTGTAGAAATGTCAATCAAGGGTAAGAGAAGGAAGAAAAAGAGAAAAAAAAAATGCCATTAAAAAATTCACTAAAATATTATTTGTTAAAGTTTATAAGGAAAAAAATGAACATTAATTTTTAACAAAACTAACATTTTTTTAAAAAAAATAACTTATTTAAAATACTTTTGAAAGTTAAATAGTCAAAATAAAAAAAAATAAAAAAATTAGAGAACCAACTTGAGTAGAACCACAATTTAAAAGATTAATCTACTAATTTTGTCAACTTTTTATAATATAATTTTATTATAAGATTTAATTATTAATATTTTTCTCTACAGAAAAATTATTAATATTTTTTTATTTATATATGAATAAAAATTTTAGGGTTTATATATAAAAAGTTTATTTACGTATTTACTTGTAAATAAAATATTTTTTAGTTACGTATAAATATTTTTTTAAAATTTTATATTTAATCAAATTCAATAATATTATAAATCTTTGTAATCAATCTTATCTAATTAAATAAGATTTAATTATTATTAGTGTTGATAAATAATTTTAATATGTTTTAGGAGAATAATTAGCTTTAATTATTCATAAAGAAGTAAACTTACATAAAATTGATTATAACCATTTATATATAATCGTATATTAAAAGTTGTTGTATTTATTAAATATGTCACATGTATATAAAAGTCTCATCAATTATTCATTGTCAAGATCAATTTTACTAAGATATAAAAGTGAATCAAGTGTAGAAAGACAATAGTTGAATTATTATATTTTTGGTCATGAAAGCATCAAGATAATAGTATTATGGTTAGTTATTATACGTGTTCTTTCTTTTCATCAATTGTCATATAATATTAAATAAAAGATTTTCTTAGATCCATATAATTAGAGGAGTTTAGTAACTCTCTTTTATTTTGTTATTTAAAAATTACAATTAAAGTTTTGGCAAAATTAGTTTTTTGATCTCATAACTTTAAGGTAAAATTTACTTTTATTCTTTTTTTTTGTTCAATTTAGTCCTTTAAGTTTCATTTTTTTTTCACGTTAGTCCTTTCTGTGACAACTATTAGAGAACATAACAAAAGCATCCTATGTGGCACTAACGGTGTTTATTTAATCCTACTTGAAAATTTTTATTTGAAAATTGATTAAAAAAATATTATATTTGGTTTCTTTTTCTTCCAATCGAGTTAGGGCCTATGAATTAGGGTTCTATGTCTCTTACAAACAACAAAATAAAGGCTGAGGCTTTGATGGACTCATAAACATCGACGACTATGTCTACTCACAAAGGGGTTGGCTATCCATTTTGTTACTATGGTGCGAAGAGTGTTTATCGCATAGCAATTACAATAACAAATATTGAAAGGAGTTTTTGGGAATGTAGAAACTATGAGGTAAATTTGTAAGATTAAATAATTAAGTTTTATATTTGTGTATAAACAAGTTTAACCAATTTGTGTTCTTAATCTATTGTATCATTTTTCAGTTTGTTGAGAGTTGTGAATTTTTCAAGTGGAGGGAAGACAATGAAGTTGAGGATAATGAAATTGTTGTACTAAAGCAAAGGAGAAGAATTGTGCATCTTTAGAACTTACTCAAAATTAGCAAGAAAAAAAATTAAGATTTTAAGTTGTATTTTAAGTATTAATGTGTTTATTAATTTATTAGTAGTAATGTTATTGTTTTTCACGTTGTTTAGCATAAAATTATTGTTGTTTAGGGATGTAATTTCTGTAAATGCACTATGAAAGAGTGCTTTGATTAAGTCATGGTCCTATTGTTACGTTATTGCTTTTTATGGATTCTTCTATCTTTAATGGAATAATATTTTCAACATATATATTATCTTGAAATATAAATGTGAGAATAAGAAATCTTCGCTGAGACTGAGAATAAAAATTTATTAACATATACTGTTATGACATTAACAAAAGAATAGTGACAAAATACAAGTCACACATAATATGTTTTCCAACCAAACTGCACAAAACGTAAAGCAAAAATGAAAAAACACATTATCCCTACATAATACATTTAACTGTGTTGACGTCTTTGAGTATGTAACACCTTAATTTAATTTTTAAATAAATAAATTTCATAAAATTGAGAATGATAAAAAAATTTATGCAAACGGTTCCCAATACATATTTTAATAAAGTATTTCAAAATAAGGATATATTATAAGTTTGAATCAAATCATTGCTATATGACTATACAACAGAGTTCTTAAAATAAATTTCTAAGTCCTATAACAGTTTCATCCATCCGTTCACTGAACCTGGTGCTGATCGTCTTGGTCACCTGAAAAATAAACATAAGGGTGAGTACTATACATTATCACATTGAGTACTCTACATTATCACACACAATTACAGAGACTCACCTTGCATGTTTCATAACAATTCACTACTATGATAAAATCATATTCAAACAAATATTAATCTATTCGTTTCAACACTACTCACACACATTTGCATATCAATTCACATACAAGTACGCTCACTGCACCCTCAATTATTTCACACCCACATGTGCGCTCATTGCACGTAGCCACGTTCACTATGACACTGTGATCACAAATTCCTGCTGTTCTCAACCTCAGGGACTTACTCAGTTCACACCATGGTTGGTCGCCAGATAGTTCTCGCTCCACGGATACAATATGTACGGTACTGAGCCTCCCAAACAATGGTGTTAGTGAGAGGCCGAGTCAGGAGGAGAATGTGTGGCTTATGGTGCACCCACGCTTACTATTGGTGTCACCACCACCCTTTCTTCCCCAAAGTATTTCTACCGCTCTTATCTTCTACACTCCGGTGTATCACTGAACCATCCATAGTTTTTTTTTTTTTTATCATTTCGAACACAATCATATTCAAACACAACCATCATGCCATTCACACGTAATTTCAATCATTTCACATTATTCATTATCAACCAATGACATGTCTACATAATTTCAACCACATTGTCAATTTCATCATAATATTCATTTTCACATATGGCACGTATGCCTACATTCAAACACTAAATTTTCATAGAAACCCTACCAAAATCAAGTCATTCCACCACACACATGTCCTATATTCATTTCATCATGCTTAATCAAGAATCTTTTATCAAAACACGCTTATTCTTATGTTCTATCTCAATAACATTGCAACTCATAGCAAATACACATATTCAAAACAAAATGAGATAGGATAGAGTCCCCATTTACTTTGGAATGAAGACCCAACGCCAAACTCAACAATAGAAATGCTCCTCACACGAATTTCGTCCTAAACACATGGAAAATCTCCATGAGAAATTGAGAAAACAGGGAAGAAGGACAAAAATTAAAATCCTAACCCATAAAACTTACCTCCGAACACTCCAAGCACAATCTCATCCTTCAATCTTGTTCACAAATGGCTTTAGAGGTAATTTAAACTGTGAAAAAGGGTTGAGGGTTGAGAGAATAAGAGATTTCAAAGAGAGGAATAAGAAATGAAATTTTCAAACCCTTCGCTACAGTGACACCCTCTTTTGCTACAACGAAAAAATTAAAGAAAACTGCACTCTGATTTCTATAGAATCTCGCTGCAGCGAGGCTTTCTCGCTACAACGAGACTGCAACCTGGAAATGCACCCCTCTCAGTTGCCTTCTCACTACAACGAGAACGCAACAGAATCACTGAACTTGCCCAGGGCCTTCTCGCTACAACGAGAATGCCCCTACAACACACACTCAGTCCATTCTCTCAATCACTTCAACTTAGCTATCAATCAAACATTCTCAATCAATTCACATATATTCCTACACATGTATTCGTATCATCACACAGTCAAATATATATATCCACATCATCATATATCTCAAACACACAAACATATAACAATTTACATACACTTATATTAATAAATCAAAATATTATTGTTACAAAATCTGGGATGTTACAGAGTACACATCTTCCTTCTTTTTTGACCATCAATTGAAACTTGAAAAGTACCTAAACTTTGAGTATAACTTATTGATGCCTCTGTTCTACTTAGTTGTGTTACTTTGCAAGTAGCTTTGTTATGGCCACTTACTCCACATTTGCTGCATTTAATCGTCATTCCTTTCCTTCTCAATTTGTTTCCCTTAACAACCATCTCAGATGCATCTTTATTTCTTGACTTTTTTGGCCTCCCAGGTTGTTTCTTGATTAGTGAGGGTAAAATGTTGGGGTAGTCGGTAGATTTCCACAAATTAGGTCCATTTGCTGGATATATGATAGACTTGTAAACTGCTGCATAATGTTGTTTCCTATAATAAATAAGATTATAGTCTTCAGGATTGATATTAACATTGTTCATCGAAGCAATTAAATAATAGCAAGATATTCCAATAAGCATCCATATTCTGCAAGAACATTTTTTTAGTTCAAGGTTCACCACAAACTTATCTCCCTTCAAATTAATATGTCGGACCTCAAACATATATTGTCCAGACCACCTTGCAAAAATGAAAATAAGTGTAAGTTGTAATATGAGACTAAAATGAATCAATTTGAAATAGTTAAAGGACTAAAATGATTCATTTTAAATAATTCAAGGACTAAAATGAGCCTAACTTAAATCTTAGAAGACTAAAATGAATTGTATTAAAAAGTTAAAGTATCATAAAAGTTATACCTTGTGAACCATCATCTTGATTCAACTTGATGTTTTTGTAGCCTTTTTAGTATATTTGGCAATATATCTCTTGTTAAAAATGTTGCCTTTTTTTCTATTGGCAGTCCACCTTTCCATTAAATAAATCCTTATGTCTTCCATCATAATAGCAATGGATTTTGCTCTAGATTCAAGAATAATACTATTAAAGGTTTCAGACATGTTGTTTACCATCACATCAGTCTTAAATTGGAAAGAAAATCTTGACTTGCTCCAATATCTTGGAGGAATTTTGAGGAGATACTTGAATGCTTCTTCATTAATGTTCTTTATTTCCTTTATATGTCTTTCTCATTCTTGTGGATAAGTTGATTTTGCTACCTTCTACATAAGGTCTTTTAATTGTTTACTTGGATATATTTTTCTGAAATTATTATACAAGTGCCTGACACAAATTCTTTGTTATACTTCAGGCAACAACTCCTCAATGGCTGGTAATAATCCTTGAAATGTGAACTATTCAGTGTTATATCAATAAGTTAACTAACATATAATGAATCAAGTGAAAAGAACCACGACATGTAATGGTAATACCTTCTGTTGGTCAGATATAAAGATCATGTTGTTGCATACTCCCACACCTCCTAAATTAGAAATAAGTAGGTGTAAAAATTATTGCCACAAGTCCTTATTTTCACTTTTGATATTGTAATTACTAATGGCAACATTTGCTCATTAGATGAACCAATTGACCTTAACATCTCATGACAATAATCATATAACCTTTTATATTATTCTTTAAAACTCCTATCAATTAGGTCAATTGTTTTTCTCCTTGCTCTCTGTGCTGTGAACTTACTCCAATATTCTACTTTCTCTGCACTTTTTCTTTAATGTCATTAACCTTTATGTTGGGGATTTTGTCTTACACTATCTTGTAATTTTTTACTCAACTAAGTTGAACTTAACATCTTTACCTTATACTCTCAGCTGCATGTGTATTCATCAATAATTTTTTTCAATTGCTAAGTGTCTTCTCTTGGTAACTTGGCACATAATGCCATCCATTTGCATTCACCTTTACACACCACTCTCACTTTTTCATTATCATTCTTTTGAATCTGTAAGTTGCTACCAGAGTGAATAGCATATGTCTTTACAGCCTCTTTAAAATCTTCTCTGAGTGCAAATAATGTATCTATTTTCCATTTGTAATAAGTCATATTTTATGGCAATTTAAACAATTTAAAGTTATTTCTATCTTACTTCCCATTAGAATCCACATCAGTCTCCAATCTCTCAGTGCTATAATCCTCATTAACATCAAAATCCTTATTACTAACAACAAATGACTTTGGATTAGCAGAAGTAGAACCAATATCAAATTGAGATTCAACTTCAAAGTTTTCATCAAAACTTGAATCAATATGAAACTCAACATATGAAGTTGTTACCTTCCTTTTTTTCTCACTTGATCTTGTTGTTTTGATTGTTTTTTCCTGACTTTTTCTTATTATTTTGTTTGTTTTTCCTAACTTGTTCTTACTATTTTGTTTGTTTTCTTCTCACTTATTGTTACTGTTTTACTTGTTTTCTTCTTATTTGATCTTGTTGTTTTGTTCCTTGTATTGTCACTTATTCTTGATGTTTTAGTAGGCATTTCCTTTGCCTTTTTTTTCTTTTTTATGACTCATTTTTTTTTTGTAGAATATTTTTTCTCTGTTTCATAACCATCAACTTTCTTTAATTGTTCCTTATCTCCCTATTCCATATGAACCTCTTCCTCTTCCACTTGATGCTCTTCCTCTTCCACATGCCTCTCTTCTTTTTTCACTTGAACCTCTTTCTGTTCCAATTCAACCATGTTATCCACTTTAAAATTTTCTTCTGCTACTTATTCTCTACCAACCATCTCCCCAACTTGAACACCACCAACATTCATGGGCTATTCAAGTAATGGAACATCCATACATATCTTGGCTTGGGAAACTAAATGTACTACATACAACTCCACTTTGCCACGACACTTCGATACTGTGGCTAGCTCCATTACTGCTTTATCATCTTTTAGTTCCTTCAATCCAACATCAAGACATTTTCCACCAATCTTGTACCACATACTATCAACTACATTATATCCCTATTGACGTACCCCATTCTAACACTCAAAATAACTCCAAAAATCTTCTTCACAGTCTCAAATACTTATCTGGCCTCCAATATACTTAGTCTTTCATGATTGTTCAAACTTCTCACAATGGTGAATTCCTACGCAGAATTTATCCATCTCTTATGACCCAAAAAAGGTAATAACAACAAAACCTAAATTTCAAAAAAGATGAAATCTTTCAAATATTCAACAATATCTTACTCTTATAACCTCACATAAGCAAACAAAATAATATACTCAACACATGCAGAGAAGAAGTTTCAGAAATAGAAACATACCTTATAACCTTAATGTTCGATTCCAATTCAAAATTTTAACCTTTTTTCAATAAGAAAGTCTGATAACCTTTGATAGCTTTTCAATATTTTGCTTTGCGAACTAATTTTTCAATTTCAATATCTCAAATTCTCTTTATAACACAGTGATTATTTCCCTCTTCCTTGAAGTGTATTTCACTTAACTACAATCTCTACGTGAAATGGCTTCTAAGTTAGGCTTCCTTTATAGGTTCAGGTAGGATAACATAAACGCTGTTAGTGCCAAATAGGATGCTTTTGTTACGTTCTCTAATGGTTGTCACGTAAAACACTAACGTGAAAAAAATAAAATAAAACTTAGAGAACTAAATTGAATAAAAAAAACTTAGAGGACTAAAGTAAATTTTACCCTAAAGTTAAGGAACAAAAAATTTACATATAAAAAGTTTATTTACGTATTTACTTGTTAATATAATATTTTTTATTTACATATAAATAATATTTTTTAAAATTTTATATTTAACCAAATTCAATAATATTATATAATCTTTGTAATCAATCTTATTTAATGAAATAAGATTTAATTATTATTATTGTTGATAAATAAATTTTTATTTAATATGTTTTAGGAGAATAATTAGTTTTAATTATTCATAAAGAAGTAAACTTACATAAAATTAATTATAACTATTTATATATAATCATATATTAAAAGTTATTGTATTTATTAAATATGCCACATGTATATAAAAGTCTCATCAATTATTCATTGTCAAAATGATATAAAAGTGAATTAAGTGGAGAAAGACGATGGTTAAATTATTATATTTTTTGTCGTGAAAGTGTCAAGATAGTAGTATTATGGTTAGTTATCATACATGTTCTTTCTTTTCATCAATTGTCATAAAATATTAAATAAATTTTTTTTCTTAGATCCATATGATTAGAGAGGAGTTTAGTAACTCTCTTTTATTTTATTATTTAAAAATTACAGTTAAAGTTTTTAATTAAAATTAAACTTTGCAATGACTATATCTTTATTTTTTTTATTGTGCGGTCAAGTTGACTCAACTCTATATACAAATACTAAGAGCAAGAAGAACCTCAACCTAACACTTCTAATGCTAATCTTTTTCTCTTTAACTACACAACTTTAAATTTTTTAACAACTTTGAAGTTTCTTACCATGTGGCTCCCCTTCCTCTCCTAAGATCTCTGCACTTGCTACATCAAATCACTCTTCAGTTACTTTAGGGCCTCATAATGATATCATCAATGAGGTACATAATGGTAAAAATAAATATGATACACGTTCTCTTGGAACATGGAAAGATGGAATAGACGTGAATTCTATTATGGAGCGTTCAAATCAAAGAATATCTTGGGCTAACATAGCCTAAAAAGATGATGAGTTTGGTGAAGAAGAGCATAAGTCTAATTATAACAATAATAATAGCAACAACAATGGTGTTAATGTTGTGATGGCTAATTCAAATGCTTTAAAAGTGAGTAAAATTGTTGTTGAGAAACCTACTTTGCCTAAGAAAAAGAAGAAGTACATTAGGTTCATAAATATGAAGCGTAACAAAAAAAGATTACAACCCTCTTTGAATGACATTGATGTCTTCCTCTTTGAATATAGCTTTCAAATCTTTATCATTGCCTGCCGCAGAAGCTAAAAAGCTACTTAATTCCTAATCCTTCAACCATAAGTTTCATTATGGAGCTCTAATCTCCTATGATGGCCAATTTTACATTGTGGCTGACCTTTTTCACCATTTTTGAGACTTTGATTATGCCATGAAAGCTACCATAGCATTCTTCTACAACATAATCATTTTTCACTCCAATAATCTTTCACAAAGCTTATTCGCAACAATGCAACAATGTTCAAGATAGAGTTAGAGGGTGGCGATAGGGTTGTTCATGTTATGGTAAGTGTTGGAGTGCTACTTTATGTTGAGGTGGACGATTAGATGGAAACAATAACAACAATGGTGAAGATGGCAGATAACAAAGAGTCAAAAGTTGATGAGGTAAGGAATTGAGATGAACATGGTGTGAGATGGAAAACAATGTTGTAAAGGTTGAGGTTCACCATGCTAGATGATGGAAGAGACTAGAGTTGTGAGAGATTTAAGGATATGTAAGGACTCTATTGCAAAGTTTAATAAAGAAATTAAAATATAAAAAAGTATCATTTAAAATATTTAAATAATAACTTGATATTAATAATTCAATAACCTATTATGTAAGACACCTAATAAGAGGTACTAAAACGCCTCAAAATATAGAGATATTAGAGCAATGCCCTGTTAAATATTGATTCTTTCATTGATAAAAGTAGAAATAATGGAAGATTGAGAACATTTAGACAGAGGGAAAGATTTTAAAGGTGGAGTTTACCTAGAAAAAAAATCAATTGATCCCTCTAATGAACACACATACACATATTTAAAATAAGATAATATTATGTTAAATAATTTATTTAGTCATATCATTGTAGTTATGATTTCTTCTTTATTCTAATCACGTCATATTATGACAAGTCTAGACAATTCATCATTATTGAAATATCATAATATGCATGCTTTTGAGCACCTTTGAAACAATGCTAATGATAAGGTGCTAAAGTTGCGTGAACACATCATCTACAGTAGAATATGAATAGTTTGCCACATCAAATTATTACACATTTGTAGCAATAAATTGTTTTAAGTATTGCATAACTATCCTTTTAAAAAGTTGAGGCTGGACTTGTCTTTACCTTAGTAAAGAGGTGAAGACCTGAGACATATACATTTCATTTGTCTCTGGAAGAGTGTACAATAACTTTACAAGATGTTATTAAAGTTAGTTTATGCATCAATTGTTGACCAATTATTAGAAGCACATCAAGTTAAAATTAGTTTGAACTTGTTGAACAGATGTTAGGGATCTCGCCTCCTAAAGAAGAATTGCATGGTAGATCAATGAAGATGACTTGGTTACTACGTCATTTTAGTAATGCGAATGATAATCATCACACTGATATTCAACTAGAAAGATTTACTCAAACATATACATTAAGATTATTTCAAGATATCATATTCACTAACCATTCTATTACTAGAGTACCTATGAGATATTTGCATCAATTAGATGATCTGGATGAATTGGAGAATAAACTTGGTGTTTTACTGCATTAGCAAATTTATATTGACAATGTTATAGGCTGACACAATTTATTTAATTATAAGCATGAGATATATTCTTACACATTACACCCACAATTCTAAGGATTCTATAGGTAGGATAAACATATGGTAGAAGGTACATTTTAATATTAATTTAATTTATAATAATTATTAATTATATGTTTATTAATGAGTTTGCAGGTGATTAGAAAGTTGTTCTTTCAAAATAGTTAAGTAAGATATAACATTTTATAGATACATATTTGAGAAAATGAAAAGAGACGAAGTTTACATATATTGTGATTTTCTTGTATTTGATTCACTCCCATTTTTAAATTACTAATCCATTATTAGTGATGGGTTCAACATATAAATAAGGTCGATAAATTGATAAATTTGCCACATTCACAAAAAGTGGTTTGACAAAGTAAAAACTCATTTATTACCTCAAGTTTGTGTTACCAGGTTAAATGCTTATTTAGCTTTAAATCTTTTTATTATATGTCATACTAGCAAACTTAATATGAATTTGCATCTTGGTTTTTTCTCATGACATCTATTAACGTTGAGCAATAATTTTGATGTTGATTTGTTTTAGCATTTGCTTCAACATCGTGTTGTACAAAGTATTCAAAGTATTCAATGAATCTACCATATGTGCATTTCAACAAATATGTTATTTGCAAATTTCGTACACTCTTTAAAATTTTGTTAACTATATCTAACAAGTTTGTAATTATGTGATTATATAATATGACCATAACTGTCTCATCTTTGACTATCTAGACTTACCTCATGAAACTTTTGGAAGTTTCTTAAAAAATAAACTTAAAGGGAGTATAACTCACATAATATAGTAAATAAATAAATAAATAAATAAATAAAAATAATAAAATATTCAAAGGAAAAATATAATAACAACATAATCTTACTTAGCCTCAAAAGTTGTTTCTTTAACTTTTAATTTTTGAACTTTTGGTTAATATTACTTACAATGTAGGATATGCAAAACACATGATAAGTATGTAGAGGTTGTCACTCTAAGTAAGGATTTGCGACAACAAATTTTATACTTTGGTGTTAGTTTGATATACGATAAATTCTAACCTTGGTCATATCAAAGCTAAGAACCATGACTAAATAAACAATATCTTTCCTTCAACAATATCAAATGCTATCGGATGAACACAATTGTTACCATTTTGAGTTGTATCAATTAGAATGATATTTTCTATATAAGCAAGTTTTATCAATATGTATAATGGGTTGTCAAAAATTGAAAGGATAAGCACATTGTTTAAATGTTCAAAACACTTGTTCAAATTTTTGAAATTGACAAGTAATTTCTTTATGAACTACATAATTATTAGTCTTAAGTTTATACACTAAACCAGGTGTAAACTACTACATATGCTGCAACTATCTTGATAAAATTGTATAAGATTCATTCTAATCACTAAACACACGAACAATTGTCTTTTTTTTACCTTTTATACATTTTTATATGATCCTTTATAACTAAATAAATTAATATTTTTTATATATTAATGCAATGATCATTGTCGATTCTGGACTCACCATCTATTAAAAAATATTAAATATTATTCTATTATAAATTAATAATTTGTTAACAAACAATACCATATATAATGTGGTATGAATAATGAAATAACAATATTTAATTTAAATAAATAAAAAAAATTTGAACAAATAAAATTTAAATTTAATTTTTTATTATTTTTGGACATTAAAGTATTAACATAATTATGATAACCACTCTATTAAAAGATAACTCTCTTAGATGATCTTTTTAATACAATTTTAACCTTAGAGAAAGAACAAAGCAAGGTTATTTCAACAAAAGAAAATCTTATATTTTTTTCATATATCTATCATTTGAAAATATAATAATAATAATTTAACTCATTTTAAATATTATTTTCAAATTTTTTAAATATAAAAATAATTACTTCAACAAATTAAACAAACAAAATAAATTATAATTACTAATTTAAACTAAAAACAACTAAACATACAACAACTATAATATTAATATCACAAAAATAATAATCATTATAAAAGAAAAAAGAAATAATCTAACAACTTTAAAATGACAAAAAAAAGAAAAAAAGAAATTTCATAGAATTGGTTTACTTCAGGCAAGGCAGATATAAGAACAAGAATCATTGTACGTCATACTCACGGATTTACAACGTGACATATGTCACACTCTTATGTGTTATTCATGTACAGTGTGTTTAACACACGGAGTATAACATGACACATATCGGATCCTATTTGTGCGATGTTTCTTTGTTTAACTTACTAATGTTCATGTGTATTGTTTAAATTTTTTATATTAGTATTTTATTTTTGAGAATGACTATTTTGAAATTTTGTTTTAAAAATTATTTCCAAGGTAAAAAAAAAAAAGTAAAGGGAAGGAGGGTTGTGATTTTTTTAATTAAATATTTTTATAATATAGAAATTTTATAATAAAAATTTAAAATTATTTTAAATATAATTTATTTTATTTATTTATCTAAATAAATATTTTTTTATTCTCTAATATTCTTCTTATATAAACAACACACTTTATTTACTTTATTTTTTAGTTTTTTTTTAATTTCACCCTTCATCTAAACAAATCATTAATGTATGAGTTTTACTTCTCAAATCTTTTGCACTGTTTAATAAGAATTTTAATTTATAAACACTTCACCAAACCGACGTATACTATCTTTTATGTTCCATATAGATAAAATGCAATTGCTTTTGGGTAACCGACCTTTTACACAATTTAATATTTGATCGATAAAATTTTCAAATAATAATCCATCTATTGTTTCAGTGAATTATTATATATAACGGTGAACTCCTTTATGGCTGGCATGAATTTAATTTTCTGAGATTTTTTACATGTACACATAAAAGGAAAGTACGGTGGCGTACTTAAAATATATTCGGAAAACATATGTTATACATTTAAACAAATTGTTTTCTTTATGTTACTTTTGCCATTGAAAGATCCAAGTAGTCAGCTCTGACTTTCTTGTTATAATAATAATAATAATAATAATAATAATAATAATAATAATAACAACAAAATTCTTTCAAAATCAAAGCAGAAACATTGTAAATTAAAGGAAGTGTGTATATTTTATAATTTGAACGACCATTAATTATATAGACATTTTATCTTAGGGGCTACGAGCCTTCGTCAACTTATACCATCATACAACCTATTAGTTCTTTTAAATGTTAGAATAGCGAAAACGAAAGTGATCATTAGCATTAACGTACATGTTTTTCTAATGTTTGATATGTACAAGTTTTTCAATTGATAAACAATTAAAGTGAGTAAGCTCAGAGCTGCATATCGAAGTTTCACCTTGATTATGGGATCGCTCAAGGATGCTAATGACCTAATGCTTGAGCGTCTCTTTTTTTAATTGCCATTCAAGTTCTATTATTATCAGGAAAATATCAATCATCCTTAAGAACAATAATTAAGAAATAAAAATTATTAAAAATATTAACATTATATTTACTTTTATTTTCAATATATTTAATTTAAAAAGAGATTTTATTTTTAAACTTTTTAACCAATATCTTTAAAATACTAATTAATAAGACTTTTATTCTAATAAACATTAAAATATTTCATTTCTTGCTCAAAAGATTAGAGGTTAGGACAATGTTTGATTGCAAAAATGTCGTCTCATAGCTATATGATAGTGTCGATTAATATAATTAAAATATGTCACTTTTAAAATGAGCAAACGGGACAGACTTGGATTTCCGATGATGTGCTAATCTAATGAGAAAACCTGATTATGACTTTTGATTATAATAAAAATAAAAATGTTATTGACTTTAAATTATTCAGAAAGGCGACAAATGTTGCACATTAATTTAGACTCGCATAATAGTATTTACTTTGAAAAAATGGAGAGAGATTAGTGTAATGATCAATTATTTATCCAGTCAATTAAAAAAGAAAATAATCAATTTTTAATGTGTCAAGTTGTACCCACTGTCATCGTCTTTAAATTAAATAAAAAAATTTGTGCAAGCATGAACTTTGGACATAAGCGCGTAGCGTACTGATGGCACGTTTTGATATTTGAAGGAATGAAGTATTCTTTAATTTTTATTAAAATTTAAAATTGTCTAGTTCATAAATTGAGTTCTTGATGCCATTATACAACGATGAAAGTATAATGGATTTGACTATAGTATAAATGTGCATGTATATGCCAAGTAAATAACAATGTGCTCATCCAAGTAAATAAAATGATGAATTCAGTGTGTAGTTTAATTTAAAAATATATAAAAATTGTAACCAATAATACTAAAGTAAACATAAATTGGGGTTCACATGCAAGTTTTCGTCGAACCATTATGTTATTCCTTCTGTTGAAATTTAAATTGAATTAGTTCCTATTTGGAGAAACTTCAAGTGTAACAACATAAGCAATAGTGGGAAAAGACCCGAACTTTAACTTTAGTATTTGTTGCTTTTGATGTTAAACACAGGCATTGGCCTTATTGTTGAAAGATCGTAAGACTAACGATGTTCATTGACTATAAAGATAAGGAGGAGGTTGAAGAAGATAGTAACAGAAGAGTAAAAGATATTTAAGGACTTATTTTTTTTATAAATATTAATATTTAAATAATAAAATATTAAAAAAATTATGATGTAACAATGATGTGACAATAATGAGCTAGATTTTTCTTTATCTAACTTATCACTTAATAAAGAATAATTAACGGTAGGAGTTAATTTTAAACATTTTCAGACAGAAAATAAATTCTAATAAATTTTAATAAATCTTTTAAGGACTAATTTCAAAGATTATTACTTTTATAGAAAAAAAAACCATAGTTAAGTCTTCTTTATTATTAATTAATTTTAAATTGTGTAAATATTTCTTTAGATAAGTATTTTTATCTTTTATTTTAACAAACACTTATTTTAACCTAAACCTAAGTTTTGGTCTAACAACCCTTTATATAAATTTGTTAATTTATTAATTTTTAATATAATAAAATATTTATTATTTTATTTAATCAAGAATTTTTTTTACATTTAGGACACAAATTTATTTTAAAGATAAATTAAACATTAAAATTATTATAATTTTTCTGAGTAATTATTAATTAGTGTAATAAATAATATTCATGCTTACAAAATTAGGTTAAAATAATTTTATAAATAATAAAAAATTAACATTGAATACTTTGGTACAGAATCAGAGAAATTAAATCTAAAATCACAAAGATTTATTTAAGCTTTTCCACAAATAATAAGATAATTTTGTCATTTAACTAAGTAGTTTTTTTTTATACATTTAATTTTTTTAATATTGATATATCACACTAATGTGTCTTCATTTTAATAATTTTGTATATAATATATATATATATTTAATGATTCTATAATTTTAGTATATCATTCTCTAATTTAATAAAGCATACATTTTTTATTGTTAAATTATACACATTTATTTAAAAATAAGGACTTACGCATTACATGGCCTATTACTATTAGTATATATAGTGGAACGGCTCACGGCATCTCTTGGCAGTCGTGAAATCCGGGAGAGAGCCCTGCCGCTTGAAATCAGCTAGGCCTAGGTCTGCTTGCCAAATGCTCAAGTTAAGCAACATATATGCATGTTTCTTAGTTCATTTAAACAATATAGATAATCTTATCACAATTTTATTTTATTTTATTTTCTCATTCTATTTTCATTATATTCGAAAACGAGTGTGAGCACTTTCTTTTACATCAGGGGAAAGAAAATAAAAAAATATAACTAATATATTTTATATGTTTGATTAAAATTAAAAGTTGAAATTTTTTTTAAGTTGATTTTCTTAATTCTTTTCCACCAAATCAAATAGAAGAGAGAGGAAGAGAGTGACGTGCGATGTAAGTTGACAATCAAATATGAATGATATGAAAAGAAAGAGGTGTATGGAGTTGGTGTATCTTCCAAGGAGGGATCAGGCCCCTCCGTCCAATCATAAGGTCAACGGTGGTAGTTTCTTGTTGTCTCTCCTTCTTTTCTTTTTCTCACTCCTCTTTTTCCTTTTTTATTATCACCAAAAGTGCTTACTCCAAAATCGAAGAAGGTCTACAACACCTTATAAACTCCAAATTTATTAAATGGATAATGTTTTCGGCTAACATAAATGTGAAAACTAGATTAAAATTTGTTTTTTTTAATATTTTGGATCATATATTTGTTTTTACTATAATCTCTTATAAAAAATTTTAAGATTGCGTTTATAAAGTTTAAATTTATGTAAAAGAAATTTACAAAAGTTATCTTTAATGCATTTATTTTTTTCAAATAGTATTATAGTTGTTTAAGGTTGAATAATCAAAAGAAAATAACTCTAAATTTAAGCTTTAGAGATAAATTTTGAAATTTAAACATTTTTATTTAATTAATAATATAGGATCATAATTTTAATAAAAAATAATATGATAACCATATATTAAAAGTCAAAATTAAAGATGGCATAGTATCATGTATTTTTAAGCTTAAATATTTGAGTTTGAATCTGAAAAATGATGGAAAAATTATAAAAAAATATTATTCATAAAATATAAGTTGAATAGTTAAATTACATAAATGTGTTCAAAATTATTTGTGATCATAAAATATATATAAACTAAAAAAATTATTTTATTATTATATAACATGTTATTTTATATGATAATAAATGTTAGGTTTTTAAAAAAACATGAAATGAAAGTGAAAATTACAAAAATAAAAATATCAAAATAAATTATTGGTCATAAAAAATAATAAATAAAGAAATGGTTACATATAAAATAATGAATTATTTATAAAAATTAAAAATAATAAAATTTTAAACTTAATTTACATTTTTCTTATGCATATTTGAGATTATTTCTATTACCAGTCACATGAAAAGATGACTATTTTTAAAGAGGTTTATAAAGCCTTAAATGAAAAGTGGCTTCAAATGTTTTTAGAAAATATGAACATTAGTTCACCTAAAATTAAATGAACTAATGAAAAAAATTGCTAAATATATTATAAAATATTTAAATTACATTTATATTTTTATATTTAGGCTAAAATTTTTAATGTTTATGTTTGATTTTTTTTTTAGATCATAAGTATCCACCACAACTTAGGTAAATTCATTATAGACTGCAAAATTATTATGTAAAATATTTAATACAATTGCACTCATAAAAATACAAAAATCTTAGTTTATTCTTGTTTTTGGTATAGGAAAGCAAAGAAAACAAGAGAAAAAAAATATTACAATATTAAATATGAGACTCCCCTAACATAAGTATGAAGAAATAATTTTAAGTCTATAGGATATAAGACTCAATCTTTAAAATCACAATACGAAGAAACTCTCAACTAAGTTAAAAAATATACATCTGTGCTGCCTTTATGCATAGTGTCTAATAATAATTTGTCAATTTTTTTTTCAGTTATTCCTTTATATTCCAAAAGAGATTAACAAACTTTGGAAAAATAGAACAATTTTCATTACAAAGTTTATGACTTCCATCGCATCAAAGTAACACAAGAAATGTTTGATATCCATATTCCAAGTCATTTTCAACCACTTAAGCATGGTTATTAGTTCAACATCGATATTGTAAAAAAAATGTCAATTACCTCATAAGTTCCTCTAAGCAAATTTTCATCTTTCGTAGCCTCTTCCAAGTACTCGATGAATTCAAAATTTGGATCAGCCTCCTAACTAATCCAACACTCCAAGCGAGTATAATTATCACACTTGTTCACATAAATGAAGCTAATTAGTAAGATTCATAACAATAAGCAAAATTTTATAAATTGAGATTTTTTTTCTAACAATGCAATCAACATTCTTAATTGTTCATATATACTATAGTGTCACTAAAAATAAGGAAAAATTACTTTTATGTTGAGTCATAATCTAAAATTGTTGGCATCAAAGGAAGTTGCAAATCATTCTTTCCATAAGCTTGCACGAACCCATATTTTCTTAGCTGCCAGACAATTTTTTATATGGTGAAGAGTGTTTTCAGTTAAGTGTGACATCTCGAGCAAATGGGTGAAGACACAAAATTTCTATGACGCATTAAGTAATTTGTTGGAAGGGCATCACAACAAATAAGACAAATTAGGAATTTAGTCTTTTCTGCACAAGGAAGATGTCAAATCTACCTCCAACTAATATATTAGTACGAAGTTCTCTTACCTATAAGTTAGTTAGAACTATGTTCAACTATATAATTATCCTCTAAACTGCTTGACCAAATAAACATGTCCACAACACAACTATTAATTGACAAGTTAGATTGGTGAAAGACTAAAGTAATTAATGTTGGTATCAAAGTGGCAATTTGAAAAAAAAATTATATTTGTTAGGTTCAAATGTCCTTAACCTGCAGCTCTATATCTTGAATGTTGACATAAGAAGTGTGATCACATAATTTGATCAATCTTAACTAATTATGATACTACAAGAAAACTTGCTTATTACCAATTCAAATAGTGAACCAAACTCAATATAATTTAGCATTTTTAACTGTTTGTCAAGAGTGAGACCCTTCATTTTTATTATGATCTAACAAATTATCTTTATTCACATATTTTTCCACAAAGAGTTGGTCCTAGAGTTTGCTTTTTTTGTTCATTATAGCTCTAATTCTTTTACCTAATAAAGCTACATTAGTTTCCCTAGTTGTTCTCATATCAAGCCCACCATCTTAGGTTCTACAAGTGATTATGTCCTAGTTCATTAGGTTAATTTCCTTTCCATCATTATTCTTTCGAAGAAAATCATGCACACACTTATTAATTGAGTAGTGAACAGATTGATGCAACCAATACTGTTGTATGTAATATTTTGAGATCATCGTAACAACTGACTTGGTTAAGTATTCGCCCTGCTTTACTAATGAAAGTAGACTTCCAATTAGCAAGCCTATGTTGAATTTTCTCTACAATGCAGTCAACTTGTATTCTTTTCACTCTACCTGAGATAATTGGAAAGTTCAGATACTTATCAAGTGAAGAAGTAAAAAGAATATTTGAGATAAAGGTGAACTTAACTTGTTTTCTTTTATCATTGATACTAGTTGAAGCATAAGTTTAATATTTTATCAAGTTAACTTTCAGATCAAACACAATACTAAACTGGTCAAGAATTTTCTTTATCATTTTGATTTGAAAGCTTTTAACTTTTGACAAATAAAAGCGCATCATCAACAAAAAAATATATGAGATATAGCTAGGCCATTTTTGCTAACCTTAATTGATTGTTACTGATTATTCCTCACATAATCTTCTACAACAAGAACCAAAATCTCTATACACAAAAGAGATATGGAGAAAGTATATCACATTGGCAGAAGTCACAACTTGGAGACAATGAAGGAAACTTATTTTCATTCTATAAAATACTCATGGATGAGGTAGTAACATAACATATAATAAGAGCCACTGTTTTGTTTGAAAAACCAAAGTTTAGGCGCCTTAAAAATCCACAATTAATATGATTATAAACTTTTTCTAGGTCTAATTTAAAGGCAAAATCCTCATTTCTCCTCTTTGACTTGTGCATCATATAAATGATTTTTTATAAAATAATTGTGTTATGTGTAATACTCTACTATGGGAGAAAACTACTCTAGAGAGACCCAATAAAATAATTAAGAATAGATTTTAATCTATTAACAATCACCTTTGTAATGATTTTGTCAGAATTCCTTGAAATTACTAAGATGATCCAGTTTTTGAATATGAGAGATAAAAGTCTCTAAGAGCTTGTTATCAAAAGTATTTTTCTAAAAAGCATTACAAACTAGTTTGCTTATTTTGCTACCTACTTTATGTTAATATTATTTGTAGAAGTTTGTTTGGAACTTATCAATCTCAGGAGCCTTGTAGGAGGGCACAACATGGGAAGTTAGGAGACCTTTTCTTTTGTTATAGGCTACTTCAAACTAAAAGCATCCTCAGGTGTGATGATTAGGATATTATCTAGATAGAACGTTGCATTTGTAACATAAGATTAACTGTAAAAAAGATTCTCAAAAAGAACTTATAAGTTTCTTTATATAAAATAAAATTATCAGAATACCATATGTCATTAGAAAAAATGAGACCATGAAGTTTAATTTTTTTTCTCCTTCTAATCATAATTTGAGCATGAAAAAAATGAAGTGCTACATACTTACAATCCGCAAGTTTAATCCAATTCTCTTTGAACTTTTGATATCATAGAAATTTCCTCCTAAAAAAGAACTTTGTTATAATTAGATTATAATTGCCTTTTGAGATGAGTTATATAAGATGAAATAATCTTCTCTCATTGCCTTTGAATTCTTTTAATTTTGGCTTCAATATTTCTTTTAAGACAAAATTTCTCCTACCTTTCTTTTAGGCCTTAAACACAATTGAATCGTAATTTTTGTGAATTATCCAATCAGCTTAAAATTAAAAAGGTTAATATTCACGCACTTAGAAAAGACCCCCAAGAGCAAACTATTATCAAAGTGCAAAAATGCGTTTCTTTGAAAATACAAGTATTACATTTTATTTTTAAAAACTAAAAACTGTTTTCAATATAGAAATCAAACATACTTTAATTGTTTCAACAAAAGCTTCTGAAAAATTTCTTAACTAAGATAAATTTGTTACACATTTATTTTTTTTCTTTTTTTCAAAAGAATTTGTTTATCACTATGATTCCTATGTTGGGTAAATTTGCGACTTGAAGAAATATTGATTAAGTCACATAGTTAAGTCTTATATAACTTTAGAGTCTTGGCCTAAGAATAAATCTCACCTTTTTTTTTTCTCTTTAAGAAATTGCAGTTGAAGTCTCCAATCAATATCTATGAGTATCCTTTGGACTTCAACTACAAAAATGTCTTTTGACTCCATAACATTATCTAAATGATATCTAAAATTGTATCATAAAACTTTTATCTGATAGTTTCTTTGCTAGTATTTTAGTCGTAAAATTAACGTCTTCCATTGTCAGTTTAACGAATCTTAAAAGCCATGAACTGAAAAAACACCGCGAGTAAAGGAGCTCTTCGCAATGACACCATGCCAGCCGGTGTAAACGTCGTCCATTTCTAGGTTTGGAATGTGAGCATTGCCGTCAAGAATGGGGGTACGTAGTTTTGTTTCACAATATTGTATCCTCAATGTTTGTTAGCTCATGCTTGTTTGATAACACATTTTCTTGGAATTACGTTAAATAAATTTAAACATGCTTTGGTTATTGTATTGACATACTTTATGTTTTTTTATAAAAAAAATAACTAATATTTTTACACCAATAAAAAATTATATGCCATAATTATAAAATATATTTAAAAAATATTTACAATAATAAATAGTTAAATTAGTAATTTATACTAAATAATAAATACATACATTTACTTGTGTGAATAATACGTGAATATTTTATTAACATAAATAATTTTATAATAGATAAAATTATAAAAAATTAATGCAAATAAAAATGAATATTTATTTTTATAATTAGACAATAAATTATTATTATAAAAAACAAAAAATTTAATAATAAATTTAAATTATAATTAATTTTAACTATCAACTCATATTTGAAAAGACTTGATAAATTATAATTTTTATGTTGAAGTGAAAAAATATATTCTCAAGTTAGATATAACTTTTCTAAAAATATAAATTACATAAACTTAATTATTTAAAATTAAAATATATAAATATTGACGAAAATGCATCGATCTGCGGTGGCCTGACAAAATGGTCAGTCTAAGAATTAGAGCCCTGAGCTGAGAAGCTCACCACAAATCTCTTTTTGTTACCATCTTTGACGAGTCAGACTGAGAGCGTGAGTCTGTCTATTAAGACTCCCTGGAAAGCCTAAAATTCCGCGTCGACCTTTCTTCAAGATCAAGCCTGCCAATTCCTTGTCTCTTTCTTTCTTTTTTATTTATAAAATGACAAATTTTAAATATAATTCTTTAACTTAACTGCTTGAAATTTAAAATTAAAATTTTACTTTCATAATTTAAAACAATATTAAATATAAACAATTTTCTTAAAATAAAATTTTATTTTAATTAATAAATATCTCAGATGGTACTTATAAATTAACACACAAAATTTTAATTAATATAAAAATATATAAAAGTTAAAACTATTAATATATTAAAATTTATAATATAATATAACCTTTAATAAAAAAAATATTAAAGAAAGATAATTTAATGAAATAAATATAAGAAAATTACGAAGCTTTTCAAAAAATTAAAATATAATGATTATATATATAATATTATTTACATTTAAAATTATTATATTATACATCTTGATTTACTTTTAAAATGAATGGATAAGGGTTTTAACGGTGTAGAAGAAGGTAGCATTCTACTCATATCCACAGATATCAAAATTAGCAAATTATTCATAGATATTTATATGTTTTTAAGTTTTGTAAAAAATAAAAAAATTGTAAAACATTCTACGACACCATGTTATATTAATGTTATGTAATATAAATTAACATGATATAATTTCACAACGGGTTAATATATTAAAAATACTATTTTACAATAATATAAATAAAATTTATTAGCTAGCCATGGAATAGATGGTATAATATCTGCCTCCATTCATTTTATGAATATACACGGATTCATTGTTGGTACGTATATCCATAAATATCCATTTAAGCACTTTTTACATGCATCCTATAAACACGAGAATTGTTGAAATATTTTTTTATCATTGAGTTACGTTATTGATAACAGATTTTTTTTTAAAGAGAAATAAGAATTATAAAATAAAAAAAATTACATGATTCCCAGGACAATTAAATTGGGAAAATCTTGAACCCAAACAAACTCTGAGCAAGAAAATAAAAACTTTTCTTGTTCTATTGATAATCAATTTTTTTTTGCTATTTATTGATAACCGATTTTGAATCTTATCTAGGCTTTTTTTATATATATAGAAAAAAATTATCAAAATATGGTGTTGTGTGAAAAATTACAAAAATATGCGTTTTTGTAATTCTTAATGTAAGTAGTAATTTTTTGATAGAAAATCAAATAAAATATTTATAATATTTAAAAAATTAATTAATTTTTTATACTCAAATGGATCAAATATAAATTTTATTTTTAATAAAATGTTGATGTTTAGAAAAAAAATATAAATTTTATAATATTGAGAGAGAAAAAATAATAAAACAGTTTTATATCAATGTAATAAATGTATAAAAGCAGTTTTTTTTTCTATTTATAAAATGAGTTTTATATAAAAGCAAGAGAGAGAGAGTTTGTAAATAAGACTTACAGTTTTTAATTCTGCAAGACATTTATATTAAAATTAATTAATTTCTTTTAAAAAATAAAACATAATTGAAATAGCTCACCAACATGAATATAACATTTATTGAAAATAAAATTGGCCCGTATTTAGTGTTTACCCTCTCAATCCAACGGTGCTAAGACAACCAGAGACAAACAAT
Source organism: Abrus pulchellus subsp. cantoniensis (assembly GCA_024086825.1). Lineage (NCBI taxonomy): Eukaryota > Viridiplantae > Streptophyta > Magnoliopsida > Fabales > Fabaceae > Abrus > Abrus pulchellus. The sequence goes on from CM044049.1 coordinate 32,786,074, forward strand.
TTCAAATGGAACTAAAAAGTAAAAATAAAAAAATTTCAGTAAAACGCCTCGTGGCAGACAGCTAGATAGGAGGCTCTCCTTTCCCCTCCGCGTTTTGACTTCATAGCCCGCACGTAACTTCTCACTCCTTCAGACATTTTTTAATAATATTTATATTAATTTTTATAATTCGAATTATTAATACAAATTCTAATTAAAAATAATATTAAAATTATTTATGGTTATTACATTAAATTTATTTTCAATTCTGCATAATTATATTTCTTTTCTTTATAAAAAATCATCGAGTCGTATATAGTCAATTTTTTAATTTAATTTTAAAAACTAAAAATAAAAAAGTTATCAAATAAAAAGTTATTATCGCTAAAAAAAGTACGTCTTTACTCCCAACCCTGACCGCACTTTATCACATCCACACGCATTTGAATTTGACGTACGACTGGGGGAACGACTGGGGGAACGACCACTAATTCACACTTTTACAGAACCATGACCTACAAAACGCGATTACTCTCCGTTTTTCTAATGTAGATTGGTCTGTTTTCACAATTGTGATCAATTTTCTCATTTTTAAGGTTATTTTAAACCTTGACTTATTTTATAATATGAGTTTAATTTTAGTATATTATTAGTATAATTTTTTATACTGTAAATTAATTAAAATATATTATAAATGTGAATTTTATAATAATTATTATAAAAATTAATTACTTTTACTAATATAATAATTTATAATTGAATGGAAATTTAAATTATTTTCGTTCAATATCATTTATTATGGTTGGTGCATTTGTCGTTTGAATTTTACGATAAAATTAGTTGACTGGTCTTTTAATTTGTTTATTTTGTAATTTTTATTTATTTTATTTTGAATTTTGTAACATTTAAAAATTTAAATATTTCATTAATTTTGTTTAACTTTATTAACAGCAATGTTAGTTGATTTTACATTTTATTTAATGTTATATTATTTTAATCTTTTATTTTTTAAAAATATAATAATTTAGTTCTTTTATTAACTACTTTCCTTTTTTTTATTAAAAATTAATATTCTGTAATAATAGGTTCAACATATAAATATTTTAGTCTTAAAAGGGAAGCAAAGGCACTCATTAAAATTGTTTAACTAATTTTAAAAATACTTATTAAAACATTTGTGCCTATATTTCTCTTTTTTTTAAAAAAACTACAAATTAGTAATATAGTATAATTATATCCTACCAAATAAAATTAGAATAATTATATACAAGACATTCAAGTCAAAAAGTTACTCATATTTACATTTTACGCAAGAGCATTAAACATGAAAATAAATGGACAAATTGCATTTAGTTTAAAACCTTGAATTTTATCCCACCTTTTAAAGGATATACTTTCTTCTTGAATATAAAACTATTTGTCAATTTTTTTTTGTCAAAAAATTGATATATATGTGTGAATTTTTTAGTACTTTATTTTCCATAAACATAATTAAAAAAGAAAAAGAAAATAAAGAAAATAAAAATAGATATTTTAATAAATATTTTTGATTTTTAAATTTTAATCAACTTCAATTATATCATGTGATTCGACTCATTTTATCGGATAAGACTTTTATTTTATATTCACTTCAATCCTTTTTATAGAAAATAAAAGACTAAATCATCATACTAAGAAAAGCAATTAAGTATGTTATATTTTTTATAAATATAAATTTTATTTTAAAAATATTTATGATATTAAATAATATAATTAATAATTTATATAATTAAGATACTAATAAAAAAATATAAAAAAATTAATAATTAATGCATCTTAAATTTATTATTTGTTTTTTATAATAAAAAAATATTTTATTTTTTATAAAAAGAATCAAAGAAAGTAGTTTGTAAAACTAGATTGTATTGGTTTATTCGACTTGTTAAATTGATTAAAACTTATATCAATAAACTTGTCTAAAATAGTTATTTTAAAAAATTATTTTATAAATTTTTATTGCTGTTTTTTAAAATAAAGAAAAGCTTATATGTGAATTGTATTTTATCATCTAACAATTTATTATAATTTTTTTATCTTAAAAAAATATAATATGATTTTTATATTAATGTAAAAGTTTACTTATATTTAATATATTTTGTTTTATAATTTTAATTATCACATGTTCAACTCCTATTTAACTTGACCCTTCAATCAATCTTTTCACCAGTTAAATAATTCAATATATATATATATATATATATATATAATACAGAGGAATTTAATTTTAAAGACTAATGTGTGTTACTCATGTTGCTTTCCTTAGATTCTTTTGTACTTTTTTTATTATTATTTATTTGTTTTAACCCCTCTCAGAATAAAGAAAAAAAATTAAACGTTCGTGCTGTCTATTCACTATTATAAAATATTGATTTTTAATATAAAAAAATCAATGAAAAGATTAATTTATTAAATTTCTAAAAGTTTAAAAATTTAAATAAAATAATATTAAATTAAATACGAAGTCAACTAATAGCTATTATTAGAGTTAAAAAAATAACAGAAAGAACCATTTTATTAGACGAATGGAAGTAAAAAGACTAAAATAAATAAAAATTAGAAGATCAAATAAAAAAAATTAAAGAACGAATTTTACCTAATTTTATCTACAGAATAACATTTATGAATTCTTTCTACTGCTACTCCTTATGTAATTGCTTATCATGCTAGACTGCTTTACACGAGTTTAACATTTGTCAATATAATTTTTTATATGATCATTAATTATATATTAATATCATATTAAAAAATAAAACCTCTTAAGCAGTAAATATAACGGTCAAAGTTTCTAATAGTTTAGTAATATTTGTGGCAATTTAAAAAGATTTTATATTAGCAAAGAATACATTGTTATATATAATTATCATATCAATGTCATTACCATTCTATCATATGGCATTAATTTATTAAAATTTTGAAGTAACAAAAGCTATTTATTAAGTAAACTCTTTAAAAGACTTAAAATAACATAAACAAAGTTACACACTAACTAAAGCAAATATGAAACTGAAACAATTATAACGTCACAAAAGATTTGACTAACCTGATGTACGGCGTTGACAAGGACATGAGTTGGAGATTTGGAGAATAATGATTAATTATAATTTGTAACATGTAAAAGCAGTGGCTGAGATTAAGGCATTTTTGTATGAATTGTTCGTCTTCTGGCTTTTCATTTTATAACCCGATAGTAAACCCCAGCCACAGAATACCTACTTAAACACTATTGAGTAGTAGCTAGGTCATGTGCCATTCTCTGTACTCGTTTATAGCGACATATGTAGATCCGTTGTCCAATCCAGTCTTCAGGTTCCAACTCCGATTAACGTACTACTTGTCCGTTGAGTGCAACGTTTGTGGCCACGGTTTTATTTCCCTCAATCCGAACAACCTCGTACCTTTGGTAGGGCTAGCTCAATTTTATGTCCTTATTCAAGCCTATAAATATAGATATTACACATGGTCCATAAATAAATAAATAAAATTAGGATCACACCATGTCACTTAGAAACTTTCGATATAATAAATAAACTCGTGCAGTTGAATGTCTGGCGTTCAAATTTTATAGGGTAGTCTATAATTCTCTCACAAAAATCCTTTATTCTCTCTGTTATTTTCTTTTTGAAATGCAATTTTTGTGCTTAATTATTTCACTTTTCTAAAGATTTAAGATAACATCAAATATTGTTTTTTAGTCATACCCTTTTTTTTAAACTTAATCTTAAATATTTGTTAGACTAGTAAATTAATAATGTTATAGAAAAAATGTTAATTAGAATAATAAAAAAATGTCACTGTAAAAAAATATAAAATACCTGAGATAAATAGTATTTATCTTGAGACGAATAAAATTAGGTTTATTTTTTTTACTAAATTATAGTTAATAACCTTTAATTCATTTTGCGTTTGTGTTGACTTGATTGGCACAAATTTTAAATAAAAATTTTTGACATCATTTTATATTATAGTTGATGTATTAATAAAAGTAGTACGTTAAATATACAAGTGAATATCTATTTTTATATCTCAATTTGTATGTATCAATTATTTTCTTTTTTAAAATTTTTAAAATATCATGATAGTCTTTAATGTTAACTATTATCATTAAGTGACATTAAAAAAAATAGATAAAGTAAAGAGTTAGCAGGTTAAATAACATTGTGAACTCTACATTATCTCCTAAAAATATTTTTTTAATGATACAAGTTTGGAAGCTAAAACAAAAGGTGAAAAACCTAACTAAAATACTCATCTCCTCTCCTTTCTAACTTTGTTTTCTTCTAACACAAGGTTGTAAGTTCTTCCAATATAACTCTTATTCTACTTCTTCCAATAACCAAATTGAGAGGATTGTAAAGCCCTTTTGCCTCCACTAAATCAAATGCAACCTTTTGAGTCCACCCTTTTTCATGCCACCCATTTGCAACAGATCCCGCTTATCCATCCCAAAATCCCCAAAAATGAAATCACTTAGAGAACTATTAACATCAATGTTAATTTCAATTATTCTTTTTCTAAGACTTAATTTCACTTACTCCTTTGTTATTAATTCCTTTGTCTCATTCTTTTAGTGATGCTGACACTAAGTAACCGGTATGTTTGTCATTGATTATTACAAGAAGTTTTTAGATCATGAATCTCTCTTAGGCGTGGTTAATGGAGAAATTTTTACTTTCATTCTCTTAGCTTCTCTAGTCATTACCATTGTTTTAAGAAGAAGTATTGGATCTCTTCAATCATTCCCTTTTTTTTACCAATGCAATTTTTTATTTGAATTTTTCGTTTTCATATTTTGGTTTTTCTTTTACAATAGAAAAATGAAGTTGAAGATGGTAGTGACGTTACTTGTTATTAGCTTGAAGATGATTGATATTATACCAAATAATTACCTTTGGAGAAAATATGAACAAAACCTATTACAAGATCTCTTCGTCCTTTAAAATTACAACATTTTTAGAATCAACATTTTTATAATGGACATGAACTTTACGATGTCATTTAACGTGTCAATATCTTAAATTACAAGCTGGATGGGTTGAGCTTTAAGACACTAAACAGGAGGGACATAATGATTCCTACAAAGAAGAAATAAGAGAAGTGGGATGGAGAGGGGGAAGTCTTAAAAGCCTGGGATAGATGGAGTTAATTTCTGTTTCATTAAGGAGTTTTGGGAAGTGGTTAAGGAGGATTTTATTATTTTCACCAAGGATTTTCATGACAATGGCAACATTGTGAGAGAGTAAATAGTTCCTTTATTCTTTTGGTGGGAAATTAAAAAAATTCTAAAAGATTGAAGAATAAGGGCTAATTTCATTAATTAGATGTATGTATAAAGTCTTGGCTAAATTATTAGATATTAGACTAATAGAAGTCACGAATTGTGTCATTTATGGGAACAAATAACATTTGTGCAAGGGATGAAATTTTTGTTGCTAAATAAATGAATAGTTTAGATTTAGTGTAAGAGTTTTTAAACTTACACCAGTGTAAAAAAATTATTTTCCCTCTATAAACTATAGGATATAATTTTATTTTGCTCCAACTAGCAATGAATATATGTTAAGTTAGGTGAGACTTTGCATAAATAAACTTAGCCTATTTAATAATTTTAGAGCTTGAGTCTGGCTTATTACCTGTCATAAGCTTTTTATTAAGTCTAGCTTAACTTTTTTAAAAGCCTGATTTGACCTATTAACATTTTTAACGGCCTACTTAGTATTGAAACATTCAATAGGTTATTAAACTCCTTTGTAAATAAGCTATTAAATCATCTAAATAGATATATCTTTTTTAAAGTTACTAGTCTTATATATAAATAAACTATTAAAAAAATAATTTAATATCTTGAATATGTATAATAAAATTACATATTTTTATTTATCATTTTCAAACCACATAGATGTAATCGAAATAGTGCAATGTAAAACAGTGTTACGCTTATAAGATATATAAAAGATTCTAACAAGTAAGACTCTCTCTCTTATATAGTAGAAATTTCCTTCGACTCTAACAAAAAAATTAATATTTTTAATTTAAAATTTTATTATTTTAAAATTTAATTAATTTAATATATTATATTATAATTATTATATAAAATTATTTAATATATTATTATAAATTTTAAATAGACTATTCTAACAGGCTTAATATATATTTTTTTAAGCTCAAGCCTAACCTATTTAATTAATTAGACTTTTTAAAAAGTTTAAATTAAACCTATTAATTAAATAAGTTAGGTCAGGTTAGTCTTTAAAAAAGTTAGACCATAAACTCCTGTTAGACAACTTGAACTATTAATTAATCAAATATGAATTATCGTAATAAATATGCTCCTTTTTTTTTTTTGTATAGTAAAAATTTTCATCAGAAGTATATATATGCGCGAGATTCTCTAATGCAAATAAACAACATTGAATTTTTCCTCGATCAATCAATCTTGTAAAAAGAATGGAAGGATTCGAGCATGTTTGTTTATAAAACAGATTAAAATATATTAGATAATAAGCATTGTAAATAAAGAATCCTCGTACAATTTAATGTTTAATTTTACTTAACTGCTAGGTTGTGATGGCCTCTTGGAAGTTCCTAATTAATATGCATGCATGTTCCATTAGGCCCATAGCTTATGATTACATTTAGACAGGACCATCACCAACAGTGAATATATTACTTTAATTACTAATTAAATCATCCACTTAAGAAATAGCACTAATTAGTATATGTCAGATCCAACCATATAAAGGTCTTATATCACTTAAAAGCTTATTAAATTACATCTAAAGAAGTAAATTACTATATCACATCGTCAGTGCTCCACTAATATTTAAAGCGAGCAGTTTCTTTAAAAAGTCAACAGTTTCTTTTCAGTGACCATTTCCATTACAGAAGGATCTTTAGAAGAAAGTGTGTAATTTCTCTGTCCTCTAAATTATATTTGTTAATTACATTTTGAATGTCACAATTAATTGAACTCATCCTACGGATGGATATTGATTGGTTGAACTTTCATTTGAGTTGTCGTTCAATGAAATGCACACAGCAAAAATTTCACGGTAATCAGAATCGACTTTTGGTAAGAATCAGAGGGGAATGTGGCTAATTGATGCCCTGAGAACCTTTCTGGTGGTGTTCACTATGTGACTTTCCTACACCGTTGTTTATTTAATTAATTAAATCACTAGCTTTGGCTTATGATTTAGCTAATCGTGTTCAATTGTAACCTCGGATTGGAAAATTAGGCCTTCCATGTGTGGAAGAGATGAGTTTGTACCTTCCACCTGGCCACACCCTCACCACTAAAGCAGAAAGAATAATCATCTGAAACTTTAAGCCCTTCTAATTAGACAAGTTAGGAATAAAGACAATGAAGTGCACTTATTTATTTATTTTGCTAAAGAAAGAGGAAGCAAGGGGAGAAAATAGAAGGCGTTGCCTATAAAATATATATTCTTTTCGAGACAGTATGTTTATATTTTGTTATTGATTAAATACTTTAATCTTCCATAATTACAGGATCAAGAATTGAAAAAGCAGAGTCACCAGCTAATAAAAAATTTACGATTTTTACGTCACTTTTCATTTTTTTTCCGTTCATCAACACTACACATACGTCCACGCGTTACAAAAACCTAACGGCCTAACCCATTTTTATGTTATCTCAACCTTAATTAATTGGTCGGTTTAAAGTCCAAGTATGACTTAATTAGCTTTTTGAGTACTAGTAAATTTAATTCGCAGTTATTTATCCTGAAAGTGTGCAAGAATAATCAAAATAGACAAATTGCATGGTTTTAATTTACTTGTAGAAACAGTATAAATTGTATCCTTCGAACCTTTATATATTATTGTTTGTTAATTATCCCTTTCTTATTAAATAACCAATCGAAAAGTCTGATGTTGGCCAATTACCGTAGCAAATAATATTAGGAACATCATAACTATATTACTTCGTTCCCAGTTCACATCCAAACACGTGTTTTGCCTCCGAGACTAATGGAATCAAACTCTAATCTATAAATTGGTTTAGGAAAACATAAACAAGTAACTATATTCATTGTAAGTGAACTGCAATCAGGTATATACGGACGGTTAATACCATTTCAACCTCAAATTATTAGAACAATAAACCTAATATTAATACAGTATAATAATATTTTAGCTACATTATTTTATATTATTTTGAATTATAACCTTTTGTAAACATAAAAAACTGTAAAAAGAAACTATATATGTCATATTAGAAATAGTACCTGTTCCTGGATATGAGAACACCCCTTAGTCTTTGGACTCCGGAATGGGTTGTAAAAGCAGTCTTCGGTCTTCTTGTCTTGGAAGTGTTCGGTCTGTCCGAGGTGTGATCAATTGAGGGTGAGGAGGGTACCTGCAAAGGCACTCCGATGGTAAAGTAAGTGTTCGGTATTACGTAAGCGAGATTACTATATTTAGTAAGAATGACATCAGAATCAATAATGTACTGTGTACTTCCCTTTTTATAGCCACTGTTTTGGGCTGATGGGCCTGGATAACTTAGGCCTCATTGACTATCCTCTTGATTAAGTATAATCTTCGTTATTACTTCAAATTAGTGCATATTAATTATTTAATGCACGTGGTAAATGGTGACTATTCGGTACCGAGACCTGAGAATCTTAAGGAATATCTGGTTTGGAGGGTACTCGGTACCGAATACCTAAGGGGTACTCGGTACCGAGTACCCTAATAGATACAGTATCCTTTGATGTATATATGTTTTTAGTTCCTGCTTGCCTGGTTATACTGTTCTCTATAGTTCGTTAACTATATATATAAATTCTAATGTATAATTTAATGGGTTAGAATAAGAAATGAGAGAAGGGATCCTTGGCTTATAATTTAATGCATCATACCGAGAGGGTCATGGAGGGTGGGAGAAGAGTGGGAACCACCTGCCGCAGCAACATCCCCCACTTGCCCATTTCCTCCTCCCTCGTTTATCAAGTGTGATGTGTGTATAATATTATTTTAACAATTAAAATAATCCTTTAAATGTATAGGTTGTAGCTGCTCATGTTTCAAGTTTTGGACTGTAGCTTAGACTAGGTTTAACCCCAACTTGATCAACTTATATAAACTATGGTTAGTGTCATCAACCCACATGGTAATTTAGAGTCGATAAAATAAGCTGATTCATCTAAGTCGACTAAATTAATTTAGCACAATTTATTTATAGTTTTATCAAATAAATGTTAATCAGGGTCTTATGAGTACTGTTTAAAAAAATAAAACTAAAACTAAAAATATTTTACAAAAATATAATAAATACATTTTTCTAAATTTTCAAAACAATTTAGTATAAATTTTTAATAAAAAATATTTTTACTTTTTAAACTAAGTGTTCTAAGGATATTGGTTGATATTCTTTCTATTAAATTTAAACCACCTCAATTTATTTAAAAGTAAAATGAGAAATTATCATTTTTTAGCCTGTCCAATAAAAGTTGATGCCTAATGTGGGTCGACCTAATACGAAATGAGTAACCAGTTTTTAGAATGATACGACAGATGGCGATTCAAACCCCACGAGAGAGCACCACCAACAACGATTGGAGGACATAACATTGTTCACATCACTACATCAGCATCCATATTCCATCGTCTAACCCCACCACACATACACACAATCTCTCTCTCTCTCCGTGTGTGCATGCGCCCCACCCTCCCCTTCGCTCTTCAACTTTTTTAAAACCAAGGACATATATATTCTTAAAATATTCATGTAAATTCATTTCTTAATTCACTCCACTGAATCTAGTGAAAAAGCAAATCATTATAATATCCTCACATCACTTTGCCATTACTAAATTTAATCCTCTAATATTTTTCATATACCATTGCAAGATATCGACAGTGTTTCTGTAGTATTAAGTAATGCATTCTAGACAACAGAAGTGCAAAAAAGGAAGATGATAATCTGGTTTTGCTAATTTTTTTTGCCCCCCTCTTTTTAAAAGACTAAAATTCTCAATGAGGAAACCTCTGATCGCCTCAAAAAGTAGGTGCTAATAGGAAAGTGGATAAAACTTAATTTAATACCATAAATTTATACTTTGAGCATCCGTTTTACGCTATAAATAAAAACGTAGGCTACAGTTAGATATTATGATAATAATTGCTACAAACCATACGATAATGTATTTTTTTTATTCTATTCCTTTCGTCAGACAACAAAGCAAACAATGTAAACTTTTTTTCATTCTTTTCTCGATTGTGCATTTTTAAAGAAGTAGTCAATTTTATTTCACCTTGATTTTGTTCTTTTCTTTTTATTTAAATACTTATTATCTACACGCAGATTTCTTAACTAGAAGACTTTCTATTGTTTACGAAATCCAACCAACCCTATTAGCTCTACCAAGTATTTGGACCGAATTATGTTCCTTTAAATTAACTTTTGAGGACACACACACACACACACACATATATATATATATATATATATATATATATATATATATATATATATATATATATATATATATATATATATATATATATATATATATATACACACACTAAAACCATTTTAAAACCCAATAAATAAAAGTAAACCACAATCTGTACAGAGATCTCCTAGCAACATCAGATTGATGTTAAGTTGTTATGTAATGTTCTTATTATAAAATTCACTTATCTGGCTACATTCTTTTTTATCTTAATTTTTTGGTAGATGGATAATTTTTTTTTAAAATAGCTAAACTTTTCCTCATTTAATATTTTTTTGGTAAACACTTAATGATTGATAGTATCCCAACAATTTAGTGCATTAACTAGCCTTGTCATCTTAGCATCGATTAACTTTAGGGAGTAAGAGACCAATAACAACTACAACACTGCATATATAATTTAAATGAAAAATATTATTGAAAATATATTCAAAATTATAATAGAAATAAATGTGACATATAAATGAAACATAAATTTAGTTTAAAATAAAACATTAAAATTATGGAAAAAAAAATTAAAAATTATTATAAATTTTATTTATCAGAATAAAAAATAATTAAACAAACTCATTATACTGATTTTATCGGTTTTTTAAAATTATTTAATGTAAAATTTGAACTTATAATTCTTAAATTTTTTCTCTTAAATGTTTTAATAAAAATATTCATCTATTTCCTCTTAATTTTAAAATATCACCCACTATTACCTTTATTACACTCATATCTCTCCAAACTTACCACTACCCACCCTATTTACACTAATTTTTTTTTTTGTTTTTTAAATAAGAGTTCAAAATTAACCAAAGAAACTTAAAATTATATAATTACCTAAATATCCTAATACCAAAAATAATTAAAAAATAAACATATAATTTTTTATTTAATAATACTTTTGTTGAATAATTATAATTCAATAAAATAACTTATCAACTTTTTGTAAAACATTATTTAATTAATTTATTCACTATATTTGTTAAGTAATTTTTATTTTATTTGAAATATAAATAAATATGTATTGTTTAATTATATTTTATAAGTATTTAAATTAAGTAGATAAAATACACTTTTTTTAGCAGAAAAAATATAATTTTTTTTAAAGTAGATAAAACTTATATATTAAAAAAATTATAAAATATTTTTTAAAAAATGGTTGATTTTACAAATTTATGAAATAAAATTCTTGTATATATAACATGTGGATCGTGTTTCTAAAAACTAGAACATTAACTAATGTTGTTCTTTCATTAGATAATTATTTTTTCTTAAAAGTATCCCCAACGGGTAAAAAGTGTGTGTTTAGATAACACAAACTTATAAACATAATTTTTTTTTTTTGCCAATAAGCCAATTGAATCATTTGATAATTTTTTTTAAAAAAATTATAACTTTTAAATAATAATTTATGAAAATTTACTTTAAATAGCATTTAATTTATATAAAATTATCTATTCAATTTTTTTTATTTCTATCTTTAACTTTTTAAATAGTTTGGTGAAAAAAATTAACTCACTTTATCCTCTAGTCCTATTCCCACGTTGCCACTTTTTACATTTCTTATTTAAATAATTTGTTAATATTAATTAAAAATAAATATTTATTTAATTAATTGATGATACATAAATGTTTTATTAATTAATTGAATAAATATTTTCTAATAAATAAATAAATACAAAGAGTGATATTTAATATTATGTCAATGTAATGTCATAATTTTTTTTGTCATTTAATGTGTTTCAATTAGTTATATAACTAATTTATTAAATAACTCTAATTTAATTAATTAATAATAAATAATATATTTCAATTAGTTAAATATTTGGAGAGAAAGTTTTGCTCTCTATAATAATCCTATTAAGCCTAAACAAAAATTGTTTCCAACGAAAGATAGTTGTAATTTAGAAAAAAAATAATAATAAATAATACATTTTAACTAACTTATTAGATTCAATTAATAAATTATAGAATTGTTGTCGGTTATAGAACCTTAAATGAAAAACCCATCTAATTAATAAATATTAAAAAGAATTGCTAACAAGCGCTATAAAGTTTATTGTAATATGTATGATTTTTAAAATATACAAAAATAAAAATATTTTTATTGTACTTTTATATTTTAATTTTTAATAAAATTAATAAAAATGACTAAATAATATATAATTATAATTTAATTGTTTATTTAAAAAATATTTTACATAAAATTTTTAATAATATAATTATTTATATAATGTACAGAGATGTGGTTTTATCTCTCTATATATTAATATTTTGTATTAAAAGAAAATAAGGATCGCCTTACCCAAATAACGCCCATAGAAAACCTAACCAATAATTGTTGGTATGAATTAAATTAAATCTAATCAATTCAAGGTCGCGTTGTGCTCACGCTCCGAGACAAGGAGTGAGGAACACATTCGAGTAAGTAATATAATTAAAAATAAAATATTAGCCCCAACTAATAGTGATATTTTATATGCCTATTGCTAATGGTATTATTATTTAAAACTTTTATTTGCCCAAACATATGACTGCGTTTTGAGTTCATTGTCTCCTTCAACAACATTTCTTTTTCTCTCCAATTCTTCTGCTTCTCCTTCTCGTTCCATTATCTTTCTCTGCACTCCATCCATAGCACCCTCTCCTCTGTCTTTCTATTCCCTCCTCCAACTTCATCTTATCACAAACCCCTTCCTCTCCTTTTTTATTTCCACACGCACCACTTCGCTTAAAATAAACAAAAAACAAAAGCAGCCCAAACCCACACTGTTCTTAATCCAAAAATTTTAAAAATCTCTACTATTTATTAACAATATTTCTCCACATATAATAAAATCATTTCCCTTGTTTTCTGTTTTCCTCTTTTAATATATCTTTTTTGTTTTTTATTTTTGCACCTTATAGTTATATCCATCTATATATCTTTCTCTCTCCTTTTTTTATTTCTTTGATGTGTCTATGGCTGGTTTGGATTTAGGAAGCGCTTCACGCTTTGTTCAAAACCTTCACAGACCAGACTTGCACTTGCAACAACAGCAGCAACAGCACCATCCCGATTCGGAAGACCAAGAAACGCCGAACCGCGGAGCGGCGCCGTTTTCAGGCGAAGACGATGACCGAAGCCAAGGCCTGGAGCTAGGCTCGGGTGGACCCGGTGACGTGGTGGGTCGGCGTCCACGTGGCAGGCCACCAGGCTCCAAGAACAAGCCGAAGCCGCCGGTGATCATAACAAGAGAGAGCGCCAACACGCTAAGGGCTCACATCCTCGAAGTCGGAAGCGGCTCCGACGTGTTCGACTGCGTCACCACCTACGCGCGGCGTCGCCAGCGCGGGATCTGTATTCTCAGCGGTAGCGGCACCGTTACCAACGTCAGTCTCCGGCAGCCTGCGGCGGCGGGAGCTGTTGTCACGCTCCACGGACGGTTCGAGATACTCTCGTTGTCGGGCTCGTTCCTGCCGCCGCCTGCTCCTCCGGGGGCGACTAGTCTGACGATATATCTTGCCGGCGGGCAGGGGCAGGTGGTCGGAGGGAGTGTGGTGGGGGAGTTAACGGCGGCCGGGCCGGTGATTGTGATTGCGGCGTCGTTCACGAACGTGGCGTATGAGAGGTTGCCGTTGGATGAGGAGGAACAGCTTCAGATTCAGCCACCAGGTGCGGCGGGGTCTCAGGGTTCCGGTGGCGGTGGTGTTGGGAATAATGGTAACCCTTTCCCTGACCCTTCTTCGGGGCTTCCTTTCTTCAATTTGCCGCTTAATATGCAGAATGTTCAGTTACCTGTGGATGGTTGGGCGGGAAACTCAGCTTCACGTCCACCACCTTTTTGAGCTTTCTTCTTTTTTCACGTGATGATGCCTCTGAAACTGCAATCAATCTGATTTCGTCGTTGTATATATATATATATATATATATATATATATATATATATATACTTCTGAAGATGTTAATCGAGGATTGTTTGAAAGTGGATGTTTCTAAGGTCAGCAAATTCATGGACTGCATATATATAAATTATATGATATGCTTCCTCTTCTTCTTTTTCTCATCTGTTGTTAATTAATGGACATGATGATGACTATGTAGTGCGTTTCGGTCTTGTACTTCTTCTGCTTAGTGACTCATTGGATTCTGATTTGATCTCTTTTGGTTTTTTGCTTAATTTCCTTGTCCATTATTATAATATGGAGCGCTATATAATTTTGTAGGTTGGTTAATGGTTATTTATTATATGTTCTCTTTCTTATTTTATTTTTCTGAGATGTTTGAGGATTTAGTGTTTTATATTAACACTTGCACTTGCTACATGTTTCAAGGAACTGGTTGTCGTTAGACATGAAGCAATAACTCGCAACTCACAACTCCATAACCAGCAACCACCCAGCCCTCTCTCTCTCCCCCCCTTTATTTCCGTGCCTTTTTCCCCCTCGAGTTGGTTTTGTCTATTTCAAACATATACTGCTAGGCTCACGCAAACAAACAAAAATCATTTTCTCAGTCGTAGTATAACCTTAGTGAGAGATGAACAAAGAGAGAGAGAAGTAAAAAGATGTACAGGTATTATGAGGCGACAGGAGGAGAAAAGTAAAATGAAAAAGGGTGAAAGAATGCATGTAAACAAATATCGTGATTCCTAATGCAAGTTCCCTAGCTGGATTCACAAGGTTAATAGTAATTATTGTTTGAGTTAGGTTACTTTATTTTAAGAGGAAATTAAAATTATATATGGAAGAGTACTAGATCATGTACGAATTAAGTAGAAGACACACACGGTATCAAATCCTAGCATTATTTGTCAATCTAACCAAATACATACGTACACCAAATTTGGGTTAGGTGTACATATGTTAGTATGTATATAAAATGTATGCTTATAAAACTAGTGATTCATAATAAACAGAAGGCGGTCCCTTTACGATTTTAATTTTAGAGGTCAGTCTGTACAAATATGGGGAAATTATCTGGTTATATAGAGCCAATGTTTTTATTCCCAGCAAGATCTTCTAGCTAGCAATGCTCAACAATCATAAGCATACAAATCTTCAGGTTGAACTTCGTCCACGCAATTTAATATATAGAAAGTAGTCTTTGTAAGCTTTCCGCTGCATATAAATTAATTACTATACAAAAAAAAAATATTGGAAAAATGAGTTACTTAAAAGCTTGCTTTCTATCAAATTTATATTTCCCATGGCAACCTGTCATTGAATGTGTTTGTATGACATGCATACTTGTCTATCATTTTCTGTTTCTGGCTAGTACGGCAAATCAACATTAATTGGTTTCCTCCTCCAGCACTAGCCAAGGTCAGTACATAGTACTTTCTATTTTCTGGACATTATGGCCTGGATATAATTATAACATTGAAAAACTTAATTTACTAATTAGATCCTCTGATGAATAGAAGTCTGTGTGTTTACTATGGCTAGTACAACTCTTTTCGTGAATGATCTGGTTAAGATTGAAAAAAGTCATGCATCACTGCCTCTGCTGGGGGAATTTACCCTAACCTGAAACTTCGATCATCTAATGGTGAAAGGAAGTGAAGATCGATTGGACACAATGGATAAGGTGGTAGTAATATTGGCCTCTACATATTGAAACACTTGCACCATTTATTTCGTTCAGCTATTTGCTTAACTATAATTAAATCTACAAGCTTCAATTAAGGTTAGAATCTGATTTGATCTTCCAAGTCATGACCTCATATTTTATTAGCATGTGGGGTTAATTGCTAATTAGACGCGTGACATAATTACATTTATATTCATCTATGGAACAAATGATGAATAAGTGTAGGTTCGATCTAGGCAGCTTAGGTTTCCGGCGCGGACAAGATTTAAATATTGCAAAATGGTAATGTCACAACTAGCTTTTATTTATTCTCCACTTAATATGTTTTAATGAAAAGTACCTTGCGTTTCTGATGAAGTGCTGACTTTGCACTTCCACAGCAGTGAAGCTGTACCAGGCTTTTGATCAAGCAAATTGTGATGGTGCTTCATTATCCTCCGACCGAATTGCATTTGATTCTATAAGCACTTAGCTTCAAGAATATACCTTCACTATAGTTTGTCACTAATCCATGTACATACACGCATTGCCTAATGTAGTAATGTACTCTAATAATTTTTATTAATTAAGCTGCAATCTTTCTTCTGTACATCTAACATGTATGTTTCTGGAGTCTGCTCTCTGGATATTAACCATTCGATTTTCCTGAGTGTGTGTTTGGCCATTTGGTGATGAATTTCGTGCCAATGTTTTCGTTAGTTCTTCGAATTCTGCTGAGGATGTGATGATAGGTGTCTGCCGGGTTAAATATCATTGATTAACCTTCAGCATCTTTAACTAGTAATTCTACATGCATGGGTTATTTGGGTGATAATGATGTTCTTTAGCTTATATAACTTTAACCCAGGTACCTCCAACACGAAATATAGCAATATTTGCAAATACCAATTTCATTCTACCGTGTAAAGTGTAAACTCTTGATCTATTCCCTAATATATGATGAATTTTTTTAAGTTATTCTATAGAATACATAATCTCGCTTTATGTAAAAAAATAAAGTTAAGAAATTTTATTAAAAATTATATTAAATTTTTATTAATAAATTCTTTAATCTACTTAATATAAAATACTTTACTTCATGAGATAATTTAGACAATCTCTGATACTATATGTGCTGATTATTTTATTTCTTTATAATATTGAAACTATTTTAATATTTCACTTTATGAAACTTCATTCATGTTAGTGAAATAAACTGATGGGACTAAGGACATCACAAATAAGCTTTAATAATAGCAATTAACAAATTGTATTTTTTTAAAGCTAATAAAGGTTGTTTATTAATACCAATTCTTTGAAGAGTTGATATATTACATCGCTGCTGTTAGAGCCATCTTGTCACAAGCCCCCCACCGCCACCGCGGTTCTCAGAGCCATCTTCTGCTTGGAGCTCCACCATACCAAATCCTTATTCCTTCCAAGAATCAACCAACAAGACGACAACAACAATGAAGCTTAAGGTCCTCAGCTTATTTCCTCACTGGCGACATTCCCTATCATAATCTTGCTAGTCATAGTACAAGCTCAAAAACATCTATATATCAATTGAGTATTTTATATAGGCATGAAAATCAAACACTTGGCATTGAGCAAGGCATTGTAAAAAGGAGGGGTTGGGGAAAGCTAGCACATAAACATTTATTTAGTTGGTTTGACCTATATATGTAGAACCCAAAACCTTTACAAGATGAGATTTTTCGTTACCAATAGATTATTCTTTCATCAACCCTAACCATCTAAGTTAAACATGAGTATTTTTTATCAAACAACTCCGACTTAAAATGGGGTAGGTTGTTTACAAACCTACCCTATACAAATATATATTTTTTGAAGTCTAGCCTCTCCAAGCTTAAAACGTGCTTCACAAGAATTTCACAAAATAACACATTATAAACATGAATGGGAGTGACAAGTTTGTTTGTGTGTCCTCTTTCCTATTCCCTCAATAAAAGGAAAAAAAAAAACAAAACAAAACAAAAACAACATATGAGGGAGGGTTAGTGTTTAAAAAAGAGGGAAAAGAAATTAACTACACGTCTTTTTACTGTTGAGAAAAAGGAGGAGGCCAACTAGAGAAGTGATTTCAATCGTTTAAATACCCAAACAAATAGTTAAATTTCCTACAAAAGCTTAATATAAAGCTAATACAAAATGATAATCCATGAAAAAAAAAACAAATAAATCTCTTGCATTCCTTTCCTTGCAAAATGACATTTTCGTCTTCACTTTAAACCTGATTGCCTTCGCTATTCAAATCGATTAACACTTGTTAGTTTTTAGAGAAAGACTAGTACTATATTTTAGGAGCACTACAGCGGATGAAATATTGCTAAACAGTCCATTTAGAAATGTGAAACGCAAAACGTGAAGGAGCATACGTAGTATTCTAAAGCTTGACATTATAGCAGGCTTATCGTTCTTATTCCACAGCTCGTTCCAGAAATCACTTTTTTTTTGGGGTGCTACAGAGGAGGCTGGCGACTTTGACGGTGACAGAGACGAGAGAGACTGAAACAGAGAGTGGTGGCGGTGGCAAAGAGTTAGTGAGAGAGAGATCGAGAGAGTGTGAATAGATATCGAGAAATAAAGAAAGAAAAACTGATTATTATTATTAGCTAATAATTTTAGAAAGCGATTAGCTCTTAACCAATCTCTAGAGTGGTCTACACATATCAATTATTCTCTAAATCATTACTTTAGAAGTCAGATTCTCAGATATATGTAGCAACTGCTCTCTAATTAAGTTTAGAGATCGGTCCTATTCTCTCCGTTCTGTTAGTAACTGTCCTAAAAGGCTTGACATTGCACAGTGTAGATATCATCTTCTCTAGATTTTTTATTGTTCTCCATTAAAATGAAAATTAAGGAACATTTCTAATGTAGGCTTCTTGATCATTTTATTATTAGATAGATACTGCATCTTCAATGCAAAGAGCTCTTATCTCTTTGTTTCTATTTTGCTCACAGTATTTTGTATTCTCCATTTAACTTTGATAAATCTGGGAACAGATTCGATTAAATTTTTATATGACAATAAAATATGAAAGTTTTGTATCTGTCTCTTTCTTAATAAATATTAAATAAGTGAGAACTTATAAAAATTAAAATAAATTACACTTTACTTTCATTTAGTTTTATGTTTTTTTTAGTTGATTTCTTGTACTTTTTTTTACGTCACTAAAACTTTTTATATTCTTTTGTATCACTTAAATTTTCTATAGTGCTATTTTGTATCATTTTACCCCTCGTAAAAAGTTTATTGATAGAAAAACAAGGTACTGGAAAGTAAATTCATTATAGTGAAAGAGAATTTTGATCAAAAATTAATTTTATCTGTTAAATTAGGAGTTAAAATCCTGGAATCTAGTAACACTTTTGTGAGGACTTTACTCGTTATTATCACAGAAAGGTTATTCTATATATATATATATATATAAATATATTTTGCACGTGAAATAATCATGAGAATTCTTTTTGTTTCAAATTTAATACAATAATGATATTTTATCTATTCAGACCATACATGCTCCGGACAAATAAAGGGTTGTTAACAAGAACGCAGATTCTACGCTATCGGACTTTTATAATTATTAATATAATAATGAAGAAGTTGAATTTTCTATTTCATCAACAGAGATCATTGTGGTGTTTTAAATTTAATTATTTGATTTACCTTTAAGATAAACGTTAAACAATTAAAATAATGCATCAAATAAAAACAACAAAAGTCGATGTAATCATACCTTAATATTAAAGAATTTATTTTAAAAGTAATTAAACACGCGCGCACTCTATCTATCTATATGTGTGTGTAACTTTGTGTTATTTGATAATTTATTATAAATTATTCATTGTCGATAATATATATATCTTTAGAATAATATGTGATTTTTTTATATCAATTTTGCTTTTTGTGAGTATTCAATGCTTATTGTAGTACCATTAAGTTACCCCTTAAGGCAGGAAAAAAAAAAAAAACTTCAATTATAATATTATATGTTTCCAGCATAAATGATTAGGCACAATCGTGTTTTCCCCGACGTTTATGGTAGTAGTGTTGCATAGCGATCATGATGGGCCCAAAATAATGACATCAAAGTACTACGGAGTCTGCTTTAGGTTTATTAATTAAACTTATAAAAGTGGCACAAGTAGCATTAAATCCAAGAAACGATGAACATTTAATATGCTAATTGTTATATTTCGCCATCGGCATGGAATGTAACTTTAAGGTTTATGGTTTATACTATTTGTGAAGATGAAATGCTGTCCTAACTCGGAAAGATCCTACAAAGCATTTAAGACGAACTTGATTATGTTATCCTGAATAAAATATGGTTGAGATGGAACCCATGTATATATATATATGGAGTAATAATATCGTAATCAGCGCGTTTGGAAGATTAGTAAACAAATCAAACTAGTTTACTAATAAACTGAATATATTATTAGTGAATGAAATTTTGAACTAAAATCTTGTGGGATTTTAGATTTTTACCTACCTCAACTCTGTTCAATCGAAACTTAATATATCCTTTAAATATCAGTATTATTACATAGAAAGTCGTAAATCAATAAAATTATTCAAATAAAATTGTTACGTATCATGTATTTAATATTTAGACATATATATTTAAGAATGATGATAATAGGTAGAGTAATATAATACTTATTTTTATAATTTTATTTTAAAAAAATATTTGTATCTAATTTTATAGGATAAGTAATTTTAATCTTTATGCATGTACTTTCTAGGTATTTAAATCTATTATTTATGCTTCTCTAAAAAAATATTTATAAAAAAAATATACTTATATAATTTCATATAAACAACATAATAATACAAAAATTTAATACATACTTATCGAATAAAGTCTAAACATAGATAGAAATTAAATAATCAAAGATAAAAAAATATTAAGTATATTTTAATACAAAAATTTTATAACCTAAAGTACTTAAAAATCATTAGTAAAATCAAATACACATGTAATTTACCTGGAATGATCCTGTGTCGCATGGAGTCTAATCAAATAATGATATCATTACTAGATGATGAGATAGATTTACACAGTGAATGACTAAGTGTTGAACACAATTAAGAGTGGACACAACACATTATTTTCTTTTTAATTTTTGAATCTAAAATTGAAAAAAAATATATTTTATAATGCATATACTAGTATTTTTAATTTGTACAGAAAGTATTTTGTTAAAAATAAAAATTTATAATATATATAACTTTTAAAACAAATAATTTAAATAAAAGATAAATTATCACAATAAAATCTTATAATAAAAAATATATACAATGTATCAAAAAATTATATTCTATCCAAAGAAAAAATTAGTTAACAAGTAAATTATAATAAAAATATGTAATCAACTCAATAAAATAAATAGAAATAAAAATTAATAATATTTTTATATTTTATATCTTTTTTAAAATATTTTTAAATGTAAATAAATAATATTATTTAAATTTAATAAATTATAGTTTTACTTATAATGTACATGTTACATAAAAAAATATTATTTTAAATTAAAATATAAATATTATTAATAAATAACAATCCTATTTAACAATATTTAAATGTAAAATTTATAAAATATTTATAATATATTTATTATTTGTAATTAAATATTAATATAATTTATTTTAAAAAATATTTATATAAAAAATATTTTATGTGTCATATATAAATAATTTTTTTAAAAAAATCAATCTTATATTAATTATATAATAATAAAATTATATTAATTTACTTAAATGATATAAAATATCTAGCTTTTTGTCATTTGCTTTGTATTTTTTAACATCATTAAATTTAAAATAATATTACCGACAAATATTTATGTGAAATTGGTCATACACAATTATTAAGATAATATAAAATAATTAAATAAAAATTATATATATGTAAAGTGGCCCAAATTTTTGTGAGACGATTTTTATTTTTACACTGGTGACAGTATAGTTGACACGGGAGTTTAAGCATTAATGTTAATTGACGAGAGAAAAACCCGTTTGAATTACATTGTACCGTTAATCTTAATTTGGACTCTTGCTAAGTTATTGGACCCAAAAGAAAAAAGCCTTCCGGAGTTGACCAAAAATGCTTTTCCTGGGGAGTTTTCTCTCCCTTCGTTGAAGGACTTTTTACTTATTTTGACTTTTCTTTACATGAATTTTTTTTTTCACTTATTTTTTTAATCTTTTTCCTTCCTTTGAATTATTGTTCCTATTTTTTCACTGTCCTCTTTTGTCTTGAGTTTTAACTACTTGTATCTCTTTTAATTTTGTTATTTGCGTCAAAGACCGCATCTTGATGACGTTTGAAGTCTCATCTCATAATTAAGTGTATTTCAAATATCAATAAGACAAAAAAAAAAAAAAGTAATACAAGCAAGAATATATTTTTTTAAGTCAAAATTATTCTATATCCAACTTTAAAGTTATTAGTTTTTTCCTCCTTCATTATTTGGTTGGCTTAGTTAGTTGTTTGCTATTTTATTTAGTAATTTGATAAGTATTGCATTATCGTTTAAGTATGGCTTAATTATGTAGTAAATGTCACTTAAATGTGATTTGGAACTAATCTTATGAAAGGTACTCTTGCAGAAGGAATGAGCAAATAACATAAAGGGAGAGAATTTTCAAAGAAAAAAGTTATACTTTATATTTCTTATCTCCTTTTCATAACAATAGTGTGTTATGTACAAATGGCAATTGCTTTGCAATACTAATCATATGCAAATAAAAATAGGAAAATACAAGGAATATTTCTAATCATTCTTTCTTAACCGAATTCCTCTTTTTACGGGAAGTGAGACAAGTGACCACAATCCTTTAAGTCGCGTGGCTGGTGAATGATTCTTTTGGGGGTCTCTTCGTGTGCATCCAGTGAGGTAGGCGATGGAATAGAGTTCTTAATTGGGCTGTTGGGCGGATTAAGGATAATGGGCTCTGTGGTCCTTACATCTCCTTCGGATTTGAGAAGCACCTTGTCCTCAAGGTGGAACTGCTTTTGAGTTTGTAGCCAACGCTCCCAGCTAGCCTCTTCTAATGACATTCCCTACCATTGAATCAGTACTTGGATTTTAGGAGTAGGAGTATAATTGTCCCACTTTCAATCCACAATGGCAACAGATTCTAATATGGGTTGGTTATCCTCAATATCTGGGGGAAGAGATAGAGGAGTAGAGGGCAATGGTCCCTTATGAGGACGAAGGAGGCTAACATGGAATAATTTGTGGATTTTAGCAAAGGCAGGGAGTTCCACTTCATAAGCAACTTCACCAATTCTCTTTGTGACCCTGAATGGACCAAAGAAGCGCTTCATGAGCTTTGCAGAATGAGTACCTGTAACTGAGAATTGTCTGCGAGGGCAAAGTTGAACATAAACTCAATCACCCTCATCAAATTGTAATTCTCTGCGAGACTGATCAGCCCATTTCTTCATTGCTTTTTGGGTTTTCTTCAAATTTGATGCGAGTTTGTATAGAATTTCAGCACGAGAAGAGAGTTCGTACTTGACTATTGCATTTGAAGAATTCTCAGGGAAGATTGGTGGCATAAGTGGGGGTTTATGGCCAAACCAGATTTTGAAAGGGGTAAAACCAGTGGAGGCATTTACAGATGTGTTAAAGCTCCATTCTGCCCAAGAGAGTAATTTGCCCCAAAGAAAAGGTTTGTGGTGTACAAAACAGCGAAGGTACTACTGTAGGATCTTGTTAGTAACCTTGGTTTGGCCGTCCGTCTGAGGATGATAAGCAGTAGACATACGGAGTTTGGTTCCACTTAGCTTAAAAAGTTCCTGCTAAAAATGCTGAGGAAAATTGGGTCACGATCAGAAATAAGGCTATGTGGTAATTCTTGAAGCTTGCAAACAATGTCTACGAACAATTAAGCCACACTGATTGGTGTGAAGGACTTAGGGAGCATACCAAAATAAGCACCCTTAGAGAACCTGTCCACGACTACTAGAATCATAGTGAAGCTCTTATATGGAGGAAGGCCAACAATGAAATCAAAGGATAAATCCTCCCAACAACGCGATGGAGGAGGTATTAGTTGTAACAGTCCTAGTAAGCGTTGTGTTGGGATCTTTGTCTTCTGGTAAATGTTGCATTGTTCCACAAATCATTGGACATCTTTACGAATTGTGGACCAATAAAAATTGGCCGTAAGCTTGCTCATTATGCGTGATACTCCAGTATGTCCCGCCATAGGTGTAGAGTAAAATTCTTGGAGTAGGAGAGGAATGAGAGAGCAAGAAGATAGAAGCCATATCTTATCTTTGTATAGGATAAAGCCATCTCAAATGGAGAAATGTGGGAAGTCACTTGGAGCTGCAGAGATTTTCTCCTTTAATTCCCTGAATTCAGGATTATCTGCTAAGGATGATTTCAGGTTTGTCTAGAAATCTAAATGTGTAATTGACAACACATAAAAGGACTCCTTACTATTGTTAATAGGACCTTCTAGACGAGAAAAGGCATCAGCGACAGTGTTGGACTTCCCTGGTCTGTACTGAATTTTGAAGTCAAAACTCAACAATTTGAATAGATAATTTTGCTGTTCTAGTATGAGAATCGTTTGGGTTAGGGGTTCTTTGATAGACTGTTGATCTGTTTGTATAACAAAGTGACGGCCTAAGAGATATTGGCGCCATTTCTGAATAGCAGAAGTAATTGCACATAATTCTTATATATAATAGAGGAGTTGCAAAGTTTAGGACAAAATTGCTTACTAAAATAAGTAATAGGATGCTCATTCTGAGAAAGGATGGCACCCATGCCTGTGCTCGAAGCATCTGTATTGACTGTAAATAACGAGTCAAACTTAGGAATAGCTAGCACAGATGCAGCAATGAGAATGTGCTTGAGGTGCTCACAAGCCATTCCACAGGAAGTTATCCTTCTTGAGAAGGTCAGTAAGAGGGTAAGCAATAGAACATAGCCAGCAACAAAGCATCTGTAAAAACCAGTAAGGCCAAGGAAACCACGAAGGGATTTAAGAGTGGAAGAACAGGCCAATTGCAAACTAATTCAACCTTCTCAGGGTCTGATTGAACGTCCTTGTTAGAGACCACATGTCCCAAGTATTGGATGGACTGTTGACTAATAAAATATTTGCTACCCTTTAAGTGAAAACAATTAGAGAGCAATAGCTGAAAAGTGACTTCCAAGTAAAGGATGTGATCATTCAAAGTAGGACTATAGACCAAAATATCATCAAAAAATACAATGATAAAGCAGTGAAGATGAGGTCGAAATATGTCATTCATGGTGGTCTGAAATGTTGAAGGTGCATTACATAGCCTAAATGGCATGACTCTTAATTCAAAATGCCTGTTGTAGGTTCGAAAAGCTGTTTTCTCCGAGTCTGAAGGCACCATTAATATCTGATGAAAACCAGATAAGAGATCCAATTTGGAAAACCAGGAAGCATGCCCAAGCTCATCGAGTAATTCATCAACTGTAGGTATGGGGAATTTATCCTTGATGGTGGCAATGTTAAGGGCCCTGTAGTAAACACAAAAATGTCATGTACCGCTTTTATTTTTTACGAGAAGAACTAGTGATGCAAAGGGGCTATTACTGGGTTTTATGAAGTCCGAATCTAGCATATTTTGGACTTGAGTCTCTATTTCTTGCTTTTGAAAATGGGGATAGCGATATGGTCTTACAGAGATAGGGGATGTGTTTGGGGATAGTGTAATGGAGTGGTCTGTGGGACGGGTAGGAGAAAGAGCAGTAGGGGTGGAGAATAGGGTAAAGTATTGGTTGATGAGGGATTGTAGTGGTTACTCTGTGGATAAGGGAAGGGCACTGTTGGTGAGAGGTGGGTGAGGCTCGATGGTGTGTGTGGTGAAGGAAGGCACAAGTGGGGAAGGGTTAGATTCTAGAGATAACTGAAAAAGGGCTGCAACTCTATTAGCATGGTGCAAGCGAAGGAGTTGGTGGGTTGATATTGGAGAAGGTTTGGGCCAGGATCTCCTTTCAACTCAATTAGCTTCTCATACCACAAAATTCTCATGAAAGGCCCATTGTAGTCCATGACAAAGGGGCTGATCATGGAGAGCCAGTGGACCCCCCAAAACTACATCAGTTCTAGATAATTCTAAGGGGTACAAATCAATGGGGAATTCTTGTTGATCCAAGGTGAGAGTAACTTGGGGGCAAAAAAAAGAACAAGGTAAGAATTTACCATTACCTACCATCACACCCAGTGAGCTTGGTATGGACTGAGAAGGTAGGTAGAGAAATTAGGCCACACAGTTCTGGATGAAGTTGTGGGTTGCCCCAGTGACCCAGAATGTGTGTGGGGTCCATTGACTCGAGAATGCATGGAGGCTGATGAGTCCAACTTCTTATGGAGCATCTTCGGTGGACTGAAAATCCTTGTGAGACAAAAAATCAGTATGCTTCTCTGAGTCAAAAGTGGTGAGGAGAAGAAAGTGTGGTTTACAGCGATGACCCCTTATGTATCGTTCATCATAGTTGAAGCAGAGATTCTTATCTTTTCAAGCCTGCATCTTAGCCTCAATGAGGCGTTTAATAGGAAGCTTGGTGGATGGTGTGGGTAAGAGGGGGGGGGGGAAGAGGTTTAGGAGGAGTGGGTGAGTTTGGGGTGAGTGGTGGGAATGGAAGAGGGGTGTGACCAAAACGGTTGAGAGGTGCAAGGGATGATCAGAATTTATAATCGCAGAGTTTTGCCAAGGCGATTGCGTGGGGTAAGTCTGGAGGTTGAAGTGCGGTTACCTCACGGCGAAGGTAGGGTTTAAGGCTAGAAAGGAAACAACTGAGATGGAAACTTTGTGGGTAATTTGATATACGATTGGCCCAGGTCTCAAACTTAGAGAGATAATCCTGGAGACTTTGTGTTTGAGTAAGTTTGCAGAGAGAGGCTATGGGATCATCGAATTTGGAGGGAGCAAATCGCAGCTCCAGTAAGAAGGCATCCCAAGATGTTAAGAGTCCATTGTTAAATATCCACTGGAACCAAGTTAGAATTTGTCCCTCAAGGTAGAAGAAAGAGATCTGGATTAGTTGATTTGTTGGTGTTTGGTGAAACTCAAAAAATTGGTTGACCTTGAAGATCCAACCGAGGGCATCAGAACCATTAAAGGTTGGGAGGTCAAATTTGAGAGGTCTGATGGGTGCAGAGAGTTGTTGTGTATGTGGTTGGGATTCTAGAAATGAGGTGCGGTTGGCAATGTCATGAAATGTATTAAAGAGGTTGGCGTGAGAAAGAAGGATTTGTTCAAGTTTTATGTTGAGCTTGGTGAGCTCATCCTGAGGAAAGGAGACTCAGCCATATGGAGTAGGGATCAATGAAACAATGAAAGGTACTGTTGTAGAAGGAAGGAGCAAATAACAAAAAGGGAGAGAATTTTCAGGGAGAAAAGTTATACTTTATATTTCTTGTCTCCTTTTCATAACAATAGTGTTTTATATATGCACAAATGGCAACCGCTTTGCAGTATTAATTATATACAAATAAAAATAGGAAAATACAAGGAATATTTTTAATTATTCTTTACTAACCGAATTTCTTTTTTTATGGGAAGCAGGACACATGACCACATAATCCTTTAGGTGGCATGGTTGGTGAATGATTCTTTTGGGAGTCTTTTCGTGTGCATCCAGTGAGATAGGCAATAAAATAAAGTCCTTAATTGGGCTGTTAGGCAGATTAAGGATAATAGGCCATGTGATCCTTACATCTTATCTCTATATAAAAAAAAGTAAAAAAAGAAGAAGAAAGAAACAAAACAAAGAAAAAAAGTATCTCTTCTATTATTTTTCTTGTACATTATTTTCATTAAAAAAAGTATGATTTTAATTTTTTATATTATTTATCTGAGTTAAATAAATTTAGTATAGATAACAAAACTTTCTATCTAAATATTTAATAAAGAAGACAAATACCATATTTGATTAATGAAAAAAATTTACTACTATATATTTAAAATAATTAAATATATTTATTAAATTAAGAATAAATTTATCTAATTTATTTTTAAAAAGGTCTCTCTTTTAAATCCTTCCACTTTTAGAGGGAGTTAAATTGGAGTAAAGAGAGATTTGACTCCCTTCACCTCCTTACTTTTAAAATATTTAACTAAACATAAAATAATATATAAAACTCTCCTCTCCATTTCATTCATTTTCATTCAAATACTAAATAGAAACATATTAATATAATACCTTTTACATATCTCTTACTTTGACATAATTTTTTTTATATATGTCCTAATAAAAATAAAATAAAAACTGAGTTAAAAATTGTTAGAAATTTCAAATTAAATTTTTTTAACTGGATATCAATAAAAACCTAGGACACATATTACGAATCAATTTATTTGTGAGATTAAATAAAAATAATTTTATTTTAATAATAAAATATTATATATATTATTGATTACCATAATATGAAAGAAAAAAAAAAGATGCACACCAATAAATTTATAAAAATTAAACTTTAAAGCTTCAATTGTTTAGTCCTTAAAATATTTATAGGCAAAATTAGCATTATTTTTTACTTTGGTTTTATCATCACTCTATTTTATTTTATTTTATTTTCTTAATATTATTTTTTGTTCTGTTTATTAGTTCCTTTAAATTATTTTTTGATTTTAATAGTCAATAAAATAGGTCCTTTTTCGTTAACTATATTTAACTCCATCAATTAACATTTTTATCTTTTTTTTTCTTAGTTACTATCATCATATATATTTTTTCCTCTTTTTTAATTGATGTTGTTATATATACATAACATTAAAAAAAACTATTTAATTAACATTTATAGTTATAAGACTGAAATAAATTTTTTAAAACAAACTCAAAAGACCAAATAAATTAAAATAATAAAGTTAATAAAACAAAAAAAGGGTTAAACTAAAATTAGAAAAATAGTTGGATGAGTAAAGTACTAAAATTTCCATGTTTAATACTATACATTGATCTAGCTTTCTAAATATTTAAGATAATAATTACTTTAAATATTAAAATATATAAAAATTTTATTTTCATTTATAACTTTAAGATAATCAAAATTATATTAAATAACTTTTTAATACCAAGTAAATATCTTAGTATTTTTTTAAAAGTATACTATAATAGTTTATTTATTAAACTATAGTGCAATATAACTAAAATTTTTTTATTTAGTATTATTAATAATATATTATAAATAATTAATAATATAAAAATATTTCATAACTTATAAACTCATGCATAATACAAATATGAAATATAGTTATATCCAATAATATATAATCTTTATTAAATAAAAAACTACCACGAGACTCACTATATATATATATATATATATATATATATATATATATATTTTTTTTTTTTTCCTCTGTCCCCTATTGTGTGACATTTTAGTAACTATTTTTTGCTTTCTTTTGATCATTATTTTACAATACCAATAAATAGTTTTAGAAAAGAATAATTAATATAAAAAATAAGGAATATAATAAAAAAATTCATGAAAACAAGGATATTAATTATTATTTTTTACATAATATGCCACAACTTAAAAGAAAAATAAAGAGTAACTAAAATTAAGTATAAAACAGAAAGAAATAATCTAAATCTTATATCTAGTACCTACTGTGTCTAAGCCCCGGAATTAATCATTCCACAACCCTTTGTAGCATACGATCATGTGGCCACCCAGTAACTAAATGAATTCAGAGGACGTAACCAATTATTTAATCTACATTGCTCATACTTTACGCTAATATATAGTATCAGTTCTACAGAAGTCCACAATATAATTAACATGCTAGCTAACACAGATGGCGATAGGCACGTTTCATGGTTTCAAGGTTTCAACTAATGTAATCCATCTGTACTGTGTATAGAAAAGGAATAAAGGGTAGGGAATATAAGGACATTCAACAACGCCAGGAATTAACTTCTTGATTTTGACAACATGATTACAAGCTTGTTTGGAATACTTGCTCAGTTGATTCCAACTGAAGTTAAAAATCAAAATAGAAAGATCATTGTTACGCAGCCTATTTTTATAACCTGCTTTTCGTGATTAATTTTGTGTGAAGAATAAAGTTTAATTGAATTTGCGGAGAAACAAACAAGCTTGTGATGGTGATTGCAGAGATGTTAAATGGCTTAGGATGTTCACTATCCATATCTGTAGGTATGCTTGTGCGATACATGTTAAGCGGGTTTTAAATGAATTTATTACTATTTATAGATATATGTAGATATTTTATTTAAAAGTATAGCAAAATTTAAATTAATTTAATTTTAAATAATTAAAAAATAAAATATTTGAATTATAAAAATAGAAGAATATTAACTTAAATACATATTAAAGTTATCATAAAATAACAAAGCCAGAAACACATTTACTTAAAAATATATAAGAAAATTTTAATAACTAATTAGTATCTCATGATGTACATATATTTTATTTTGAAAAAATATATAATTTAATAATTAAAAATATATTTTTGTAAATAATTATATTATATATATATATATTAAAATGATAAAAATTTAATAAAATTATAATAAAATCTAATTTATTTCAAAATAATATATTGAGCATTATGAATGTATATAAACAAAAGATATTTGTAGAAAATTTGAAAAGTTTATATGAAGTAATAAAAAATTATAAATATAAATATAGAGATTCATAAAATAAATAAATAAATATATAAAAGTAAAATTATTGTAAGGAAAGTATAATTCACATATCATTTTTACACAATTTTAATCTTAAAAATACACATGACAAAAAGCTAAAAAGACTAATTTCATTAAAT
Source organism: Abrus pulchellus subsp. cantoniensis (assembly GCA_024086825.1). Taxonomy (NCBI): domain Eukaryota; kingdom Viridiplantae; phylum Streptophyta; class Magnoliopsida; order Fabales; family Fabaceae; genus Abrus; species Abrus pulchellus. The sequence continues at coordinate 32,816,946 of CM044049.1, forward strand.
ATTTTATTTTCTAGACAGAGTAATCTTGTTTATAACTAGAGGTGTAGATACTTTAATATTAGCATTTACCTTATTAATAAGTGTCACCAATTAACACTTTTTTGAACAAGTCGGTACATAATAATGATGGGAAAATTAATCAATGTCTAATCATAAAATACTTTTTTTTCTTTAACGTGTCTATATATATAAAATATAAAATTATTATTAAAATTGTAATATTTAATATTCTTAATAACAATCACTTAGTTCATTGGTTGCTCATAGGGATGGATACAAGGCTTCTTAGCATGTAAAGGAGAGATGAAAACGAAGCATACGAGCCGGCAATATTGAAAGAGGAAAAGGAAGAAAAGAGATTACATACGACCAGAACTGAAAGCAGTAGTGACACATACAAATGGATGAAATGAAAGTGTCGTCCATACAAAGAAAGAATAATCATCTCTGGTGTGCTTTCTATATATAACGGTGATACATTGATGTATTATTAGAAATATTACAAGGAACTAGGTGTTCCTGCTCAGGAAGCTAGCGTGAACCCTACTCTTAACAATGAAGTCGATCGGAACTGATATCACTACTATACAAACATAGTATTTTACTATGTTAAGGTGCAACACAAAACTTACAATGTTATGATTACACATCCTGAGCATAGAAGTCAATAATCTCCTTCAAATTGAGGTTGAACAAAGAAGAGCAATCATTATGCATGAGCCACAACATGTGCTCGAACAATATGGCATCCACATCGACAAAAACCACTCCTTGTTGACGGCGATGAACCTTGTATCCTGGATCCTTCCTCATGGAGGTGTCCATCAAAACCCGAAAAGGGTTTTCTTGTAATATGAAAGGATCGACGAGGAACACCCTCTTCTCTTTTCCGACCACTACGGTAACAGGGTTGTTGGATCCTTTGTCCTTTGTTAGGGGTCGATACCTCAAGGAGCGCCTTCGGATCAATGATAACGGCAAGACCAAGCACTTCATAGAAAGTACCAAATAGATAGGTATTGAAGTGTATGAAGAGATTGAAGATCAATAGAGATGTTTCTAGGAAGCTGTGGAACCTATATAGTAGGCTAGCTAGTTAGCTTATTAGCTAGATATTTATGTGCTACATTTATGTGTATAATACACATATGAAAGTCGTTGTTACTGCTAGGAAGGGCCCATATTAGAAATTGTCCAATCGTTGAACTAGCATTAATTTAGTCACTATGGACTATAGTCACCCGCTGTTTTACTTTCATCAAGTGTTTTTTCATTATTATTTAAGGATTTTGATTAGGATGACAATTTCATAATTGATCAAAACGATTTTACACCGATAGTATATTAAAATTAATTCATTCCATCTAAAAAGTAAAAACTAATGATGATGCAACCATATAGTGTCACTTTTGTTTGGGTTGGGTGTATGGTTGTGTGGGTTGGGGTTGAATATGCGTTGGAGTATAAGGGAAGCGCGTGGTTGAGGTGTGATTTTCAGGCAGTGGCGCGTGGTTTATTTTATTGATGGTAAATTGTCATACGTCACCGTCTCATCTGCTCGCACAGTAGTGGTTAAGGTGTGGTTTTCAACTTTTCAGGCAGAGGCGCGTGGGTAAACTATACGCTCCACTGCAACACGCAAGTTTCGACTTCTCATGCACAACGCACCATGCTTTTAAATAAATGGTAATGACAACTGACAATGAAATTTACCTTCTCAACATTTCAAAATTCGAAAGCTTACAAAAACAAAATGAAGCGAAAGAAACGCTTCACGATATCATAGATGGCCGTGGAAGCTAATTTTGTTGGATAATTTTATGGGTAAAATTTAAGTTAGTTTTATAAATATTTTTATTGTTGTTCTTCCACTAAAATTAAGAAAATTAAATATCTTGCAATAATATTAAATGTCTATCTTTTATCAAAATGAAATTTTAATTTTAAAAAAAACGAAAAATGTATTAAGAAAATATATTTGAATTTACTCTTATTTGATAAGCAAGAATGGGGAGAGAGACAAAGGTTGAACTCATAACCTCTTTTAAGAAAAACTCAATGAATTTTAAATGAAAAACATATGTACTAATTAACAAAAAGATATTACTAAAACAAATGCATTATTGCATTTAATATGTAGACAGCATAAATGCATTTAACGCTTACTTCGTTTAATAAAATATTTAATATCATTTGAACAACTGATTAAGATGACACTGAATTATTCGTCATTTAAGAGCAAGGACGTACAAGTACTTATGAGTCATGCAGTGCTAACACGTGAAGTGGCCGTGGATAAAATTTTACCATGAATGAATATGCGGCTCAAAGCACAACTAACGAACGCAAGAGGAACAGTGCCGCATTAAACTAAAAGAATTAATGAAATTGTTTAGAAAACATATATATTATATCAAAATACAAAAGTGTAAAAAAAGCTTCTTTTGCTAAAAAGAAAACCCTCCACTTTTAAAGGTTTAAAAATCAGACTCGAGTAGTGTTAACAACACTAACTAATTATACAAACAATAAAGCACGATAAAGTTGGGAAAGCACATATCCTTATTCTGCTATGAGACTGCGGTGGGCAGGCATCAAACTTCAAAATGACAGAATTAGGATAACGACTAGCAAATTGGCTTATCATCACTAGAAATTTTACGATTATATTAAATGATAAAAAAATCCTAATCAACAGAAAAATGGAGAGTTAGACTTAGACCTTAAGATAGACTGTTCTAAAGTCAGTCCTCAACAATGCATGTTAGCATTTTAGAATTGATCTCTAGCCACTACTTTGAACAATCATCGTGCAAAATATCCTGCTTCTGCAATGTAAAACCGAAGTCACATCTTCACTGAGGAGATTGACCAGCCCATAGAGGATGATGATATATTGGCATGTTATTAACGGGCTGGCTAGTATTATTGTAGAGTCCAGGCCCCCTAGTAAAAGGACTATGTTCATTTTCCTCGGGCTCAGAGGAGTCAATTGAAGGCCCTTGAGACGTAGGACTAGTTGGAGTCATAGGAGCACCAAAGGATGCTGGTCCTGAAGAAGGCCCAGATTTCAGGATATTGGAGCTTGACTTTTTCCCATCCGCAATAAAGCTACCCACAATGACCTATTCATGACACACACACACACACACACAATAATATTAATAATAATCATTATCAATTGACATTAATCTTATATACATTTGAAACTTGAAAGCAATACCTGTACAGGTGATGCAGCAGTTAGCATTCCAGCAACTCCGCCACCCAAAACACGTCCATCAGACCCTGCAAGGGAAACATTCAAACCACATGTTCTGCTACGTTCCCCATTATTTTCAGATAGCTGCAAAGCACCTGATAAAGATATAATCTCAAATCGTCCCTGCAATGTAAAATGACATCACGTGAAGAGAACTGAACCTAAAAAGACAATGATATTTAATTATATATTCAACCACAAGGATCAAGTAATAACATTGTCACTTCACAACACATAAAATTAAACATTAAGCAAAACTTAGCTCCTCTACAGAAGAAATCTATCAATATTATTTAGCAATAACTCTTTAAATGCCTTAACATGAAAGGAACTTGGGCCCAAGGGTAAACCTGAATTTGAATCAAACTACTGCTATAAAGTCAATTCTTCAGAGCACCAGACTCTAAAGTAACTTTTAGTTCAATGTAAGGGCAACACCTACAAGGACTAGGATTAAGGATATCAGCATAAAGTGGTAATTTTACAACTAATAAGACTATATGCCTCGTATAGAACTATGAAACTAAGATGATTTAGCTCATGGAGGGAAAACAGGACTCTCCACTCATTCTATCTTCACTGTTGAAAAACCAACTCCCAAAAACTTAAGCTATTAAGTGATGGCACATGAATGGTCATATCAAATCTATTGGAAGCTCACACACAAGAACCTTTGGACCCACATACTGAAATCCAATTCCAAGTCCAATAATACAGGTCAGGTACTATAAACAACCCCCAAGACAATTTGAGTTTCTCCATTGTTTTAGTCTCTAAATTTACATCATCTGTTGTCACCATGATTGGGAATTTTTTCAGTTTTCCACCAGAATGAGTATATGATTTGAGAAGATGAGGTGAGATCACTGTCTAAATCATTTTAGTATTCCTTGACAACTTTTACCATAGCCAATACAACCAATAAAAAAAATCTCATAATTCCTAGAGATGGTTGCTTTGGTTTCCTATCAATCCAAAGGCACTCTAGGTAACAAAAACAAGAGATTACAGTGCTTAACAATTGGGATATTTGACATCCAAAATATAATCGGGTAGAAAGTGATCCCTAGTTTTAGGATCAATACTGAAGATAGAGATGCTATGCACTGAAAGACACAAACTTTAGATTCAACAAATATAAGAACCTCAAATTCAGTAAGACCTTACATGAAAGGGCCAAATTACCTCTAGATAGTATCCCTATTGCACTATGGCATGCTCATCATAAGAAGTTAAGAACCAGTTCCATCAACAACAATAGAAACTGAACTTCCAAAGCACTTTTTCCCAGATCGAATTAGGTTTTAAATAAAAACTGAAAAAAAGAGACAGCCATTTCATAACGCAATACATTTGTACTATCTAATAAAGCAATCTAAAACATTTAATATGTAATATTGTATTGGACAATGCTGATTTAACATTGTACTTTCATCACCAAAAAGGTTAAGAACCTTCCAAATTACCTCAAAGAGCAACAGCACTGAAATTAGGCCTGAGAAAAATATAAATACATTTGAAGTAATGACAAGACAAGAATCATTGCAAGAGTGCCTTTCAAAATGGATAGGTTACAAGCAGTTGCGCAATAACCTGCAAATACCAATTCTACAATTTTCAAATTAGGCAATAAGCCTCAGTATGTAAATTCAGTTGGTCATTTCTGTCAACAATTCTGAACTCTGAAGGTGGATTTACTTCAAGTTAAAAGGTAACATTTATCAATTTGAAATTGAGGCCCAAATATCTCTACTAGACCGTAGAAAATAGTTGCTTGAAAAGTAGTTAATAACAATAATAGTTTTGTTAATATCAGCCTTTAAAGTTGAGTTTAAGCACTTATAAATGGTAATTTTCTATTAAAAAATATAATATTTATTACACTTTTATATTCTCAAGATAATAAATAGTTGTATTCCCAATAAAAACATACCACTTTCAGTTGCTTATCCTCAACCCTAAGGGTTGAGATTAATATTTTCTTAATCATAATAATAAACCATGAAAAAAAATTAGATTAAGTCAAATATACATGTACACAGAAAGTACACACTTCTCCTGTTTCAATAGCAAAAGGAAAAAGCAAGAAAATCACGGCCCTTCAATATTTAAATAAATGATTGTGTTATATCTCACTCTCTACAGCATAGTTAAATGGGTAGAAGAAAACATGGAAAATTGTTATTGCATGCTGGAAAATAATTATGTATTTAGTTTTGTGTTCTTATAGATATGTGTGTCGGGAAAACATGTATTAGCAGATCATTTCCAATATAGTATAAACGAAGCTTAATATAATGGATAACTAGATATTAACTAGATTATACATGGATATAAAAACTACCTCATATGTTGCAGTACCACCAGACAATGTGGGCTGTCGAAGGGTGACATTGCAGATTGCACCATTAGCAGAAAGAATGCAAACAGTCCGAGGCCCTTGCTGAGAGAAGGCCATAATTTTTGCTGTAATGTCCTGCAAACAACAGTAGCATACTAGCGGGAATGACTGTAAAAATACTAAATAGAATTACATGAACCAAACATGATGGTTCCACAACAAAATACTGACTCAGTAAAGAAACCCAATTTTCTTTTAGCTTTGCTTTGGTTCAAAAACCAAATAAGAGCAAACTACCAACAGAAATTTGCAATAAAGAAAAAAATAGATTAATGCTATAAGTACCTCTTTCCTCTTCAAGTGGAACAAGAGATATAATAAGATATAAATTCAAATTCATGCAACCGTGTAATATTTAATAGTCTCAAAAACACAGTACTCAAACCAGAAACCATGACAAATAAATACACCTCATAAATTCTCAATTGAATAAATGAGATACTCAAAATTCAATCACACTTCACAGCAGCAATTATAAAAGAATTTGACACAATAGCATTGAATGGCAGTTGATAGCAATTTCAAATGCAGCAAAGACAAGCATTTTGAACCAGAATCACTTGTCTACATGAAGGCCTGATTTAACACTCAATTAGACGATAATCTGTATGCAGTATGAATAGTTGGACAATGCTTATTTAACATTCTACTTTCATCACCAGAAAGGTTAAAACCCCCTAAAACTATCTCATAGAGCACCTGCCAACTGCACTCAAATTAATCACCAAATAAACACAAAAAATTTAAAAGAATGACAAGACAATAATCACCGCAACACAATCTTTTAAAATGGTAAAGTTACCACCAAAAGCAATAAACCCATGTCACGGTTCAAAACTTTCTGGTCTTATTATTACCAGCTAATCCACATGTACATAACCATAACAATACAACAATTTTATTATAAAGTCCAAAACTTAAAAACTTCTGAAAACTGAGGCTTTATATCCCTCACCAAAAGAGAAAAGGAAATAACATTAGCATATAATTTTTTGAAGTCCCAAATTACCAACAAACAAACAAATGCAACTTAAGCTAGCAGTGGTAACCACATAATAACTAAACAAACGAGTACATTACATTGAATTAGTATTCCCTCTCGTCCTCTATGTAAAAAAAAAAACAAACTCGTTACCACAAATTTCATACTAAGCAGGAATATAAAAAGAATTTAACAATTAAATCATTTGAAAATTGGAAATTTTTTGTTATAATTACGAAGAAATTGCTAGTAACTATTTGTTGTAAAAGACGGGGGATAGAATTTTTTGGAAGAGTAAAGTATTACCTCGCCAGAGTCCACCAAGATAACATGAGGTGTGAAACCAACCCCACCAGCTCCTTCACATCCACACAGAAACAACAAAGAAACCATCACAATCAATTTTCACACAGTTCCATTCAACACAACGAGAATCAGTTCCATTCAACACAACAATAAAAGTACCCAAAGCATCAAGCTGCTTCTTCCCGGACCCCGGAGGTCTTCCCCGATGCTTCTTCGCCGGAGCTTCGGCAGACGGCGTGCCTGCTGAGTCGCCGGCGCCGGAAGGGGAAATGTGGGTGGGAGCCAAGCCGAGAGCAATGTTACCGTCGGGCGAGTACTTCCGGGGACGCCCCCTCTTCTTCTTGGTGAGGGCGCAGGGCCGCATCGGCGAGGAGGAACCGTCGTAGGAGGCGGCGGAGAACGACTCAGAGGGCGGAGGCACGGCGGCGAAGGGGAATCGAGCGGTGGTTGGGGATATAATGCTGGCGTTGGAGTTAGGGCTGATGATGGAGGAGGCGTTGGTGGAGGCATAGGCGGTGATGGGCGGCGGTCCACGAGAGTCCATTGCGGCGGATCAAACTGTGTGAATGCGGGTTGAATGGCTTCTTTTAGAAGCTATTACCGTTCGATAATGAAAGAATCGAAAAAACAAAAAATTGGGATGAGAGACAGTTTTACTATACTGAAAGAAAGAAAGTGAAAGACATTCAATAGGTAATAGGAACTCAACATGGTGAACAAGAAAGTGCACTTATTTTTTATTTTTTTTTACATATATAAATATTGCAAATAAATAATTTTACCTTTCTAAACTTTTTTATTATTAATTCTTTAAAGCTAACAAATGCGCAAGCCATCACCTATTTAGTTTTGAATATCAAATAACTTTCAATCTAAAAAGTCTATAGAGTTGACCCATAAATAAATTCATAAAAATATATGGGCAAAAATATATGGGCAGTTGTTCTTTCTTGATTAATAAAATTGTCTATTAATTATACTTGTAATTTCAAGAAGCAAAACAGAAAAAATAATTAAAGTTAATATGTCTCTTAAAAAAGAGAAACGAACATAAGAATCTACTATAAGGAAAATAGTTAATCTAAAACAAGAAAAAAGAAAAATAATAGCTCCCTTTTGAACATATGATTTTATTATTGGTAGTTACATATAAGGAACCTCAAAACATCACTGGTCAACCATGAATGTTGAAATATGTCCAATAGAATGTTGTGGTTCCTTTGTATGAATCCAAAGAGGGCCTACTAAGGGAGTATTACATGAAAACTAAGGCAATAGTGATAAAATGTTACGCTAATTTTGATTGAGAAAAGTCTATTTTAAATAGATACTTCCATTCATGATATTATTATGTTTTAATTGGACATGATCTCAGTAAGAAACAAGATGCTCTTATTACATAAAGTCCAAAGGCAGAAACATTATCAAACTAACTCAAGACAAATAAATTTGTGATAATCAAGCAGTCGGGCTTATTTTCTCCAATCTTGTTTTCAACAAGATCAAATTGATAGAAGTTCAATTTCTTGTTCTACCAAGTCTACCTCTATATTTGATAGATTCAAATGCGATCAAGCACACCTACCCGCTTAGAACTAATTAAGAGACGTGTTATGGACTTTGTCCAACAAGATGGAATTGCAAAAGCCCTTTCTAGTCTTTGGTTTTGGTTTAGCAACTTGTTCTCTAAAATGGAATTGAGGTTTGTTATGGCAAGTAAAGTTATAACTTGGGTTGAATAATTCTAGTTGGTTTATAATTCAAGTGGGGTTATATGAAGATTTATTGTGAAGCCAATGTTGCAGTATCTGAAAATATTGCCAACACCAATCCAGGACACAAGATCAGCTCACCTCGTATTTATGTCGCCATGGAACTCTATGAAAGCGGCTAAATTGCAAATCAAAATAAATGTAAAATGTCAAAAAAAGTTTTGCTCATTATTCAGAAGTGTACCTTTTCTATATGATTCCCAACTATTCCTCTGACAAGTTCACATAGCTTGTTTTTGGTAAATGATTCATTGATCCATGTCTTTGTAACAAGAGGATACTGCAAAAGGAAAGCACAAAAATTAGAATGTTCTCACAAGATTTCATTAATCTATTTACACTAAAAAATATAAATTAGTCAAGATCAATAGCAAGACTACAAGACATACAAAAAGATAAAATCGAAGGGTTGGTAAAAAAAAAACACTGTCACAAAGTTTCGATAATAAATGAACTCCACTATTACTTTACTACCAAAATACTAGATCATAGATACTCTAGAAAAATAAAACTGACATTTATTATTCAAAAATTTTCAAGGAAAAAAAAAACCGTTGCAAAAGGTTGGTAAAAACAATCGCGAATGATTGGTAAAAATCATCACAAAGGTTCAATAAAACTGTTGCACTTTATTTTGGATATATAGCACTTTGTAAAATCCATGTATGCAATCTACCAATGTGGAAATTATTTCTCTATGTTATGTCATTGTCCTGTATATATGCAAAAGAGCAGCAGTTTGCTCCTCTGTCGCACCCGTTACTCATAGAGTCATAATTCAATAGCTCTTGTGTTGATAATTCAAGAAGCTCATCTGTAGTTATTTGGTGGACAACTTTGACTGCTTGCACATTTTAAAATACATATTTATATATAAAAAAGACTAACAATAACTCTTTCTCGGTCGACAAGGTTTAACATGACTATGCAGGAATTTTATATATAAAATTAAAGATAACGTAATTATATATAATACACATCATAACATCTCAATACAGTTTCAACTATATGTAATTGAATAATTGCGTTAAACGCGTACCTGATAAAAACCCATGAGTCATAAGCAATCCTAATGAGAACCCATAAGTCACAAACAATCCTTGTTTTTGAGTGAGCGTGTACTACTCTCTTATCTGATTGCTATTATCTCACACTAGTAATTGTCTAATGGGTCAACAGTTATATAAGCCTAATCAGATGAGAGCAGAAACCTCTCATTGGGCATATAGAATAGTCCAACCCATCACCTACTATTCATACTAAGAGCCAAATTACAAAATCTATATAATAATAATTATTATTATTATACATATTTATTTTACGTCATAATTAATAACAATATAACCATAATAATTTAATAATGCTAATCCATAAATTAATATAAATATTAATATTAATGTTAAAAAATCTAACAGACTATTGAAACAATAATTGCGTTGTGTATCCTTTTGGTTTACAATAGTGACGATTTTAGTTCACAATAAAAACTAAGAAATCTTTCTACTTAAAATTATCCTTTAATTTTTCTTTCTATTACAGGATAACAGGCATGTCTTTCAATTCTAATTTTTCTCCCATAGATATTCTAATTACGTGATAGCTTCATACAACCATTTTCACCCCATTTGGACCCACATGAATTCTTCAATAACCAATAATCTTTGCCGTCTTCAGAGCCATATCTAACAATAAGCACAGAGTGATTCAAATATGTACCACGTCTGCCCTTGTATATACCCTAAAAAATAAATTATAAGCCAATTATATTATATGATAGTTTCTTATCTCAAGTTAGAATTTGAGTTTTGCATAGTTCTTTATTGCTACATAATCACTTATGTTGGTAGAATCAATATCAGCAGCAACTAGCTGACGAGTCACGACAATCTTCAAGTCTTTCTCATTGTAGGGTGGAACATACGAGTATTCGTTAATCTTGACAATCTTAGCATTTTTCTACATATAAACCCAAATCATTTAAGACAAAAATACAAAGAGAGAAACTCAATTTTTTTTAACATTATTTTTTTGAAATAGACCGACCTTTCTCAGCTTACACATGCCCTGCACCGCCTAATATCGATATTCTTTCTATGTGGTTATGCCATTGTCCAGTATATATGTGAAAAGAAACAATTTTACAGAACCTTTTTGACGACTTTCATCAATCCTTCGCAACGGTTTTTTTTTAAATGTTTTAATAAGAAATGAACTCCACCATTACTTTACTACAAATACAGCAGATAATTAACACTCTAAGCAAAAGTTTCAATAAAACTATTGCACTTTGTTTTGGATTTATAAAATTTTGTTAAATCCATTTATGCAATTTACTAATATGGGTATTCTTTCTCTATTGTTATGCTATTGTCCAGTATATATCCAAAAGAGAGTCAGTTTTGCAAAACTTTTGTGACGGCTTTCACAAACCTTTTGTGACTGCTTTTTTTCTTCTTTTCTTAAAAATTTTCTAAAAATAAAAAAAACTCTACCATTCATTTACTACCAATACACTATATCATAGATACTCTAAGAAAAAAAATTGACATTTATTATTAGAAAAAATAGTTAGGTTATGAATCATTTTAGTTTACAATAGTAACAAGATTTTAGTTCAAGACAAAAACTAACAAATCTTTTTACAAAATATTATCCTTTTATTTTTTTTATTACAGGTTAACAGACATGTCTTTCGCTCTCACTTTTTTTACCATATATATCCTTTAATTTTTCTTTTTAGTATAGGGTAACAAGCATGTTTTGCAATGCTACAACTTCTGTCATACATATTTTGGTTGTGTAGTAGTCTTATGCCAATTATATTCACTACTAAAAAGTCTGTTTATACAGACGGATTTACAGACTGGTTTTTAGAGTATTACAGACGATTTTTTCTATTATAGATAGATTTACAGACGGACATAAACCGTCTGTAATATCCTCGTCGGTAAAGAATTACAGACGAATTTGAAAATCTGTCTGTGAGTTACAGACGAATTTTTCCGTCTGTAATCTGTCGGTGATATATTTTACTATTATTGATATTTTTTTATTTATATAGAAAGTTATTTCCTGCTGTTCTTGATTATTACAATTTATAAATAAAATAGAAACTATAGATTCAGCATCTAAACATTCCAAAATGATTTATAAAATTTAAATGTTATTACAAAGGAAGACAAAAAAGCATCTAAATAAATACATTTAAATATAAAATACAAGTCTTCATCAATTATAATCTGTGAAGTCATAATCCGAAGGAGCATCATCATCAGTAGAAGAGGAGTCAATAGAGGAATGATGCATGGAGGTGAAAATTGGTGGTGCTGGAGCTGGTGGAGGAGGAGGAAGAGGTGTGGAGCTGCTTGTTCTCATGAGCTCAAAATAAGCATGCATCTGCTGTATTTGCATATGTTGTTGCGTCATCTGCTGCTGGACCTCCCTTTGAATTCTCGACGCCACCTTCTTCTCCATTTTCTTTGCCCACTTCTTCTTCCATGCACTTTCTTTACTCTTCCACATCTCCTTATTCTGCTTCTGGAGTTCTTCATTAAGGGCATGGACCTGAGTGTGGACCATGTCCTCCACATCCTCAGGTGCAAGAGAAGGGGCATCTCCAGTGACAGATGCAGGGGACATGGAGTCTGCAAAGCGGCCCCCATGCCATAAATGTAACCTTTATAAAGGCCACCCACTGTCTGTGACCACATAGCACCCTCATCTACTGACTCTAGATTCTGAGAAGATGCTTCCTCAAGCCTTTGAATATAGTCATCCTACAGTTCAGTTCAGATAATTAGATATTAGTTTGGAGAACTATTTAATAAGTCGCTAATAATAACATATATTATCAATAACAATGACTTACATATGTGGCCTGAGATCGTGTATCAACCCACAGGTTTTTGTCCTGCCTGCGAGCGTGTGTCTCCTTAAACAACTCTCCAGTAATAGGTGGCCTCTTCAACGACTTCTCCTGCAATTAGAAATAAATCACAATCTCAAATATGAAATTATAGATAGAGTCAATTGAATTTTAAAATCACATACCAAGTTCGCCTTAGTGCCAGCCAAAGTCGTAGACCCACCAGTATGCAGTGACCCCCCTTTATTAGATGCCCTGTTTGTCTTGTTCTTTACAGAGAGATTTTTAAACTCATCTGTACCCCAATACTCCTGCAAGGCATGAAGAAAGTTGGGTGCTATCCAATCAGCAGTAGAAGGGTCCTGGCGAGCCTTAGTGTACATCTGTCTTAGTCGCTTTGCAGTGCGACTCTTCCAGGCCTTGAAAATCATCTTTTCGTCCTGGGGGGGAATGGAAAAGTTGTTCTACAGAAACACAATTTCATTAGAAGAGGTACAAACAATCATATGTAATTACACTTAGTTAAAATTAATACACTATTATTACCTTCCAATCTTTGAACCATTCTATCTTTGTATCATTTGGCACCTTTGCAAAACTTTTGAAAGGCGCATCAAACATCTTCTTAATCGTATCTGTGACCTGATAGAGACCTTTCTGTGGTGGTATCCAACTAATAACACAATAAAGTAAAACATAACTACTAATATTCACATAAAATACGCAATGTTAGGCATATTTGATTGAATTACTTACCAAGTGGACCCATCCCATCTCAAAGTTTCTAACGATCTCACTGATATCTGGGTCTGTGATGACTGCTGCCCGCTTAAAGATGGGACAGCAGTGGATCCATCTCCTGTGCCCTGTGTAGCGGTATTGTGTGGCTTTGTGTAGTAGGGGGTGCAGAGTGTGAAACTTCATTTGTCTTGGAGGGGGAGGAGCAATATACCCAGGATTGGGCACCATGATAAATTGCTCCTGTCCCCTAACCTGGGAGGTCTGCACTATTGCTGGTGTGGACGTCGAAGTCGGAGCGGTAGGTGTAGAAGTGTTGCCACGATCAGTTTGCTGAGTAATACCCTTCTTACCTTTACCTTTACCTGCCATATCTGAATCAAACCATATATATATTTAGAGACAAATACTATAATTTGTTTAAAATATAAATAATATTGGTGATAACTCAAATTAAATAATCATGGCAACATAGTAAATTGACAAACCTACTTACTTTACCTCATTTACTCTGATAGTTCAAGACTACCTTCATCATCATTCGATGAAAGTTCATCCATAATTCCTTCATCCTCGTCTTCTATGATGTCATCCGTTTCATTATATCTCATAACTTGGGTAGGAGGGTCAATTATTTCAATTTCATTCAAAGGAGAAGATAAAATTGGAGGGACAACAGTGTCTATTACTACACGTGAAAGAATTGAGTCATCAATTTGATATGCATCTTCATCATCTACTTCATCACTTTCAATTCGACCCCTTGGTTTAGCTTTAATTACAATCCTCCAACTTTTATTACATTTTCCAGGGTAAGATAAGAAATATACTTGTCTTGCATTTTGTGCAATGATGAAGGGGTCAAAGCCTCTATATCTTTTGGTATGGTTAATCTCAATTATATTGTAATGGTTATGTTTACGTGTACCTGTTGGGCGTGTTGGATCAAACCATTCACACTTGAATAAGACAATCCTTTTTATGGTTTCACCAACATATTCAAGCTCAACAATTTCATGAAGTTTTCCATACCAATCACAGTCATCATCACTTGAATTTTCTCTTACACTAACTCCACTATTATCTGTTTTTCTCCCTTGACATGATTCAATAGTTTGAAATTTATACCCATTAACAAAGTAAATTGGCCAACAATATGCTTTATTTTTTGGACCTCTGTACAAGTTATATAGGTCAGGATCTTTGATACTATTACTAGGATCACGCACCTACACATACCATAAATCAATGTCAATTGATTGAATACAGAATAATATTAAAAAGTCGATTAACTAACATGTTAGGGAAATGTCATGACTTACATAACTTTTGAACCATGATGGAAATTGATTAAGGGATTCGTGACCATATAATTGTTCAAAATATCTATAAACATTGCAACATCATTAACTAGATTTGAATGACCATGATCAGAAAAAATCATTAAAGCAATCATAAGTCACTTACGTTCTGAATAGTTGAACTTCATCACAATTTAATAAGATGTGCAAGTGGGCGACCTCTGATTCATCACCTAAGATCCATCGTTCTTCGCATTTTTCAGATACACGACCTGGTTGGTTGAATATAGATAGACTTGGCTCATTACTAATTTCTCCCCCATCATCATTTCGACCAACTCGAGTTCTCCTAGATTGAACATGAGGTTCAAAATAGTATGTGCAAAAATTTGATGTCTCCTTTGATATATATGCCTGGCATATGGATCCTTCCACTTAAGCTCTATTTTTCACAGTCCTTTTAAACCCTCCAATTTCTCGTTCAAACGGATACATCCACCTGTGTTGTACTAGTCTACATACATGTGCTTCATACGCTAAGTGTATAGGCAAGTGCTCCATGGAGTCAAAGAAACTAAGGGGAAGTATTCTCTCTAATTTGCACAAAATGACAGGAATATTTTTCTCCATAACTAATAGATCTTCAACCCTTAGAGTAGGTGAACACAGGTCCCTAAAGTACTCACTTAACTCAGTCAATGGCTTCCAAACATGGTCTGGTAGTTCCCTAAATGCAGCAGGTAGACGACACTCCATAAATATGTGGCAATCATGACTTTTCATCCCAAAAAATCTTCCTTGTTCAACATTCACACAACGACCGAGGTTTGAAGCGTAACTGTCAGGCATTTTTAACTCCTTCACCCACTTACACACATCTTGTCTTTGTGGTAAAGTTAGAGTGTAACTTGCCTTTGGCTTTGACCATCGACCATCTGCAAGTTGTTGTAACCTCAATTCATGACGCCTACAATATTCTTCTAAATCTTGCCTTGCCTTGACATTATCTTTAGTTCGATCAGTGTCCATTACAGTATTCATGATATTGTCAAATACATTTTTTTCCACATGCATCACATCTAAACAATGACGAACTAAGTTATCCTTCCAATATGGGAGCTCTCATAATATACTTTGTTTGGTCCAATTATGTGTCATCCCATAACCAGGAAATCTAATGGATTTTCCTACTTCTGTGATTTTTGGCAAGTGTTTAACTTTATCCTATACTTGATGACCATTTAAACGGGCGGGAGGGTCCTCATTCTCAACAGTTGCTTTCTTAAATTTGTACGCTTGACGCCTATAAGGATGTTCCATATCTAAAAATCTCCTATGGCAATCAAACCATGAATTTTTTCCTCCATGTTTTAAAGTAAATGCCTTTGTATCCTCCATACAAATTGGATATGCTAATTTCCCTTGAGTCATCCATCCAGACAACATTTCATAAGCAGGAAAATCATTTATCGTCCACATCAGTGCTGCCTTCATGATAAAATTTTGCTTCCTTGATACGTCGTAAGTTAATACACCCTCACACCATAACTCTTTCAACTCATCAATCAAAGGTTGAAGGTATACATCAATTTTTGCCTTTGGATTTTCTGGACCAGGAATTATTACAGTCAAGAATAAATATGGATTTTTCATGCTCATTTCAGGAGAAAGATTAAAAGGTGTAACCACAATAGGCCAACAAGAATATGGTTTATTAAATTGATTGTTTGGAGCGAACCCATCAGCACATAACCCTAACTTTACATTTTTAGGATCGGATGCAAACTCAAGATACACTTGATCAAAATGTTGCCAAGCCTGACCATGAGATGGATGAGTCATTATCCCATCACTCCTTTTATTTTCAGCATGCCACGTCATGTAAGGAGCTGAACTCATAGATGCATACAACCTTTTTAGCCTAGGAATCAAAGGCAAATAATGCATTCTACTTTGCGGTACATCTTTATGTTTACCACTTCTACCACCTCTTCTTGGTTTAAACCTAGGCTCTCCACAGAATTTGCAATTGGTCAAAACAGCATCATCTTTGTAATACAGCATGCAGCCTTTCAAACAACAATCAATTTTGACTTCTTTTAATCCAAGTTTGGAAACTAATTTTTAGGCTTGGTAAAAGTCCTTTGGTATGGAATCAGGTCCGGGACTAAGCTCACTAATTAATGTAGCCCATTGATCAAATGAACTCTGACTTTGATTGCCTTCTGACTTTATGCTTAACATTCTTATTGCTAAAGATAACTCTGAATGCACACACCCATCCCATAAAGGCTTGTTTGCTGCTTCTAAAACATTATAAAACTTTGCAGCCTCTCCATTAGGTTCTTCTTCAGCTTCAAAATCATGAAAAATTCCAAATTGAGGACCAACAGCATCATAAACCATTTCTTGATAACGACTATTACTTTCTTCCCAACTTACATGACCTACATGACTACCTGATTGTAATATATTTGAATTACCTACTTGATTTTCTAAATTAACTTCTTCCTCATGCTCAATCCATATCCAATAATCATGTTTAAATCTAAACTTATACAAATCATATCTAATTGAATCAATATCCAAAAACTTTCTAACTTGCACTTAGAACATGGACACCTAACGACCTGATTGGTGATGAATTGCTGCGAATTACAACAGACGCGTATAAATTCCTCTACACCCTCAAAGAATTCAGGTTTTATTCCCCCTCGACTTGGGTGCAACCTATCATACATCCACTAATGATTTCTGAGAAACATCTTCCTCAACAACTATATAAACCTAATACAAATATACAATATGGTATTAACCTTCTAAAATACATTACAGAAAATTTTAATATAAATTTTGGCAGAATCTCGCCTAATACATGTTAATTTCCTTACATTTGTTTACTATTTTTTTACAACAATGAAAATTTCACCTAAAATCAACTAATAAATTATATAACAATAAATTATTCGATACATCAAACAAAAACATATCACAATCCTAAACCGTTCTAGAGCACATCCCCTTGTAACTCCACAACATATATATTCTACAAACTCCACAAACATAAACAATCCCACAGCACATAATAATCAGGTTCGGAGAAGGACCTCTACGCCCTTCCCCCAGTCATACAATCTCCAATCCTACAACTCTATCTTAGAAATTTTAAGTCTCTAAAAAACATAAAAAATTAAAAAACTAAACCGATTAAAAGTTAGAGTATCGTACTAGGAATACAATGATGCAAAAAAACTTTCAAATGGTTGCTTCAATCACTCACAATGGCCAAAACACTGACCTTTTTGAGAGAGAGAGGGGGGGAGAGCGAGAGAGAAACTGGTGTGATAATGGGAGAGGGGAAGAGGAGGCGCGGTTTTATGGGTTTCAGTCATTACAGACGGGAAAATCCGTCTGTAACTGGTTAAATGAAATGGTGCGTTTTTTATTTCCACATTACAGACGGATTTTTCTGTCTGTAATTCGTCAATCCAATTTACAGATGGAAAAATCCGTCTGTAATTAAACCGCCACATTTACAGACAGAAAAATCTGTCTGTAATTTTCCGCTTTAATATTCCCTTCTATTTTCAAATTACAGACGGAAAAATCCATCTATATTTGTTGTCTATAACGTTTGGCGCCAAAATGCGGGCGAAATACAGACGGATTTTACAGACAAATTTTAATCCGTCTGTCTTACAGACGGATTTACAGACGGATTTTTTTAGAAAAAAAAATAAAAAAAAAATTCACAAATCCGTCTGTAAATCCATCTGTAATACAGACGGATTAAAATCCGTCTGTAAAATCCGTCTCTATTTAGCACTTTTCTAGTAGTGATTATACGATAGTTTCTTATCTCAAGTTAGAATTTGAGTTTTGTATAGTTCTTTATTGCCACATAATCACTTATATTAGTAGAATCAATATCAGCAGCGACTGGCTGACGAGCCACGGCAATCTTCAAGGCTTTCTCATTGTAGGGTGGAACATACGAGTATCTGTTAATCTTGACAATCTTAGCATTTTTCTGCATATAAACCCAAATCATTTAAGACAAAAATACAAATAGAGAAACTCAATTTTTTTAACATTATTTTTTTGAAATAGACTGACCTTTCTCAGCTTACACATGCCCTGCACCGCCTAATGTGGATATTCTTTCTATGTGGTATGCCATTGTCTAGTATATATGCGAAAAGAGACAGTTTTACAGAACCTTTTCGATGTCTTTTACCAACCTTTCGTAACAACTTTTTTTTTTTTTTTGTAAATGTTCTAATAATAAATGAACTTCACCATTACTTTACTACCAATATACCAAATCATAGATACTCTAAGAAAAAACTGACATTTATTGTTAGAAAATTTTCAAGAAAAAAAAAACTGGTTGCGAAAGATTGGTAAAAATAGTCATGAAATGTTGGTAAAAAATGTGATAAAATTGTTGCACTTTGTTTTAGTTTTATATCACTTTGTTAAATCTATTTATGCAATTTACCAATATGGGTATTCTTTCTCTATGGTTATGTCATTGTCCATTATATATGCAAAAGAGCGACAATTTGTTCCTTTGTCACACCAGTTACTTATAAGGTCACAATCTAAGAACTTATGTGCTGATAATTCCAGAAGCTCACAGATAATTATTTGGTGGACAGCTTCGACTGCCCCTACATTTTAGAATGCATGTTTACATATAAAAAAAAGCAAGAATAACTCCTTCTCAGTCAACAAGGTTTAACATGACTATAGAAACAATAGTTGCGTTGTGTATCCTTTTAGTTTACAATAGTATCAAGATTTTAGTTCAAGACAAAAACTAAGAAATCTTTTTACCAAAAATTATTCTTTAATTTTTCTTTCTATTACAGGGTAACAGACATGTCTTTTGATCATATTTTTTCTACCATAGATATTTTGGTTACGCGGTAGCTTCATATAACCATTTTCACTCCATTTGGGCCCCATGAATTCTTCAAGAGCGAATAATCTTTATTGTCTTTGGAGCCATATCCAATAATAAGCACATAATGATTCAAATATGTACCACGTCTGCCCTTGTATACATCCTAAAAAAATAAATTATAGACTAATATATTATACAATAGTTTCTTATCTCTCAAGTTAGAATTTGAGTTTTGCATAGTTTCTTATCGCCATATAACAACTTGCATTTGAATGAGTAAGATCAATACTATCAGCAACTGGTTGACGAGTCATGACAATCTTCAAGGCTTTCTCATTGCAGGGTGAACATACGAATATCCATTAATCCTAACCATCCTAGAATTTTTTTGCATGTAAACCCAAATCATTTAAAACAAAAATATAAAGATAGAAACTCAATTTTTTTTAACATTATTATTTTGAAATATGTTGACTTTTCTCTTGAAAATTTTCTAATAATAAATGATGGTTTTTTTTCTTAGAGTATCTATGATTCAGTATTCAAGGTATTTTTCAATGTTCCTTTATTATATTTATACTTCTATTATTATTTTGTTTAGGTGATTAATATATTATATATTTTAGGAGTTTAAAAAGTTTCAAAGTAAAACCAAATCTAACATTGGGAAGAGTGAATTAGATCTTTATTTGGAAGAAAAAACACTGGATTATGATGATAATGAAGATTTAGATGTGCGATGATGCACAAGATTCGTTGCTAACCATCATCAAAATATGTAGATATTTTAATGTAATAATAGGGTGCTAACTTAGGTAATCTCATATGACATTGAATATAAACCATATATCAAATATGTTGTGAACATTGATTCAGAAAGTAAATAAAAGGGCGGGAGGAGTTTGTGGCTTCAAGTTCAAATTACTCAATCAGAAAATTAATATTAAAAAATTCAATTGACAAATAAGTTAACTCTAAACTTGTCCATATTAATTCTATCACAAATCCTCTCAGAATTTAATACTCCACCCTTTCCCTATATTAGGTTAACTAAATAAGTGTCAATAACCTTAAATTCTTATACGAAATTAAGTAAATCAATGGGCTCCAATCTCTAATCCTTAGGATTAAGGCTTCAATCTCTAATCCTTAGGATTAAGCATCCATAGAATTAAACTCAGAATTAAGCAAACCAAGTTTTGAACCCTTGTTAAAAATGAATTAGAGTTTGATTAAGCAACATTCCTCATTCAATCCTTAACTTAGTTTAAGAGATTAGGAAGGAAGAAATTCATGAAAAAGGGATTCGTATTAATATTAAACCCATGATTTCAAGAATTCATATGAACTTCACTAGGGATTAACAGCAAAATTTAGCCCTTCATAAGGATGGATTTCACCATTACAAAGTAAAAATCAGGAGAAATCAATTATATTAAAGTAAAAATTAAAAGGAAGTAAGAAGAAATGAAGAATAAATTCTAATATAGAACCTTGGCTATCACCCAAGGTTTGACCTAAGTTCTGCAAAAGTATCCCAAAATGGAAAAGTATCTACAGTGGTAAAAAAAATCCTACCTTAAATGGTAAAAATTCTATTTATAGTAAACTTGATGTCTTCTAAATTGATTACTATCACTAATAATAATGTTTACGTGCAGCTCCATGAAGTTCTCCTATTTCTGTAGTGTTCACTTTCATAAGTAAAAGTGATTATGCGTAGTGCGCATAATCACTATGGTAAATAATAGTGAACATGTGTAGCCTCTAAAGTCTGGCATGTGTACGCGTGTTTACTATAGTTAATGAAAGTAAACACGCACACCCTTTGTGCATTGGGCCTTTCTGTAGTGTTCACTTTCATTAGTGATAGTGAACACATGTAAGTCTGCACCTTTCCTTTGGCTCTATAGTAATTACTATTGCTTCTAAAAGTAGTTACTTTGGTCTGTCCCTTGGAACTGACTTGCTGTAGTGATTATTATAGGGCCTGAAAGTAGTTAATTTCACTTCATATTTTTCCAAGAGCCAAAAATCCATAGAATTTGTCTAAAAATTTCTGCACAATTATTCAAATTATCAAAATTACAAAACATATTTACAAAAATCAGTGTAAATTGAAAATAGTTAAGAAAGCTGTGATATTTAACTTAAATGAGATTTTTATGGTATTTACAATTTCTAAGATCATTTTTCTATTTAAAATTAATAAAAAGATAAATAAAATATCAATAAAATATGGATTCATCAATGTGTTAGGTTATTGGAAGTCTAATGAGAAAAGGTTCTGACAGTTGCAATTATGACATGAGATGTTTTAAGCATTTCAATCACTACAGTACCGTCAAAATCTACTTTTCTACTTTTGGTATTGGTGGTCAAGTTCTTACAAAATATAGAAGTTTTACCCTTCCTAATAATGTCCAAATACTCATTTGCACTAGAAATTGGTCGCACAGTTTATTCCAAATCCTCATGGTAATAGTTTAGATAATATTTTTATAATTGTGTAGGCTTTTAGTTAATTTCCTTTGAGTTTTTTCTAATTATTTCTCAATTTGTTGTGAGTTTTAGATGAAGATGATTGTAAACCTATTTGTCGAGGGATGGAGTTAAATATGCATCGAGAAGGTGAAATTGAAGGCTAGTGATGAATTGAAGAATGAAGACTTTTCATGTTTTGTATTTCTTGAAATGAGTGTTGAATTTTATTGGAATTGTCCAGTATCTTGGATATTTAGATACATCGTGGAAATTTTCTAGTATGATTCTTATTTAGATGAATTGATGAAATTATCAATTTTTTCTCTGTATTTGTATTAACTTTAGCTTTTTAAAATTGATCATACATGTAAGTTGAAAAATACAAAATGCAAATTAGTGTACTACTTGTTAGGATTTAATTGCTCTTCGTTGCAGAATGTTCATCAAGATGTTGCATGTACTTGTACTTCATCTAGAGGTGTCATAAAGCTCAGCAAGCATAGGAAAGTCATATTATATATAAGAAATGGCTTTAGATTATATATTCATATTACGAAAGATTTAATTCCTCTTCTCTTTTTCTTGGAGTAGTAATTCAGCAAGAATATCTCTTCTTTGTTTTGCAATTGTATGGCTATTAGTTTAATATTGTTTTTTTTTTTTTTTTGCATTTTAGTTTCGTTCTGGTCAAATGATACTCATCCTATATGTAAATCTCAAAGAAGGTATTTGAATGAACAATTATATACATATCTTGCAGGGATTATATCTTTTTGTATATCTGGTAGTCTTGCTATTGATCTTGACTAATTTATATTTTTTAGTGTAAGTAAACAGATTAATAAAATCTCGTGAGAGCATTCTAATTCTTTTATGCTTTCCTTTTGCAATATCCTTGTTGTTACAAAGACATGAGTTTTTGGATCAATGAATCATTTACTAAAAACAATCTATGTGAACTTGTCAGAGGAATAGTTGGGGATCTTGTAGAAGAGGTACACTTTTGAATAATGAACAAATTTTTTTTTTTGACATTTTACATTTATTTTGATTTACAATTTAATTGCTTTCATAATGTTCCATGGCAACATAAATACGACGTGAGCTGATCTTGTGTCTTGGATTGCCATTGGCAATATTTTTAGATACTATAGCATTGGCTTCACAATAAATCATCTTATAACCCCACTTGAATTATAAATTAACTAAAACTATTCAACCCTAAGATATAACTTTACTTGCCACAACAAACCTCAATTTTGTTTTAGAGAACAAGCTGTTAAATTCCATCTTGTTGGACAAAGTCCATAACATGTCTCTTAATTAATTCTAAGCAGGTAGGTGTGGTTGATCGCATTTGAATCTATCAAATATAGAGGTAGAGTTGGTAGAACAAGAAATTGAACTTCCATCAATTTGATCTTGTTGAAAACAAGATTGGAGAAAATAAGTTTGGCTGCTTGATTACCACAAACTAGCTTTATTTGTTGAGAGTCAAGACTGCAGTTTGATAATGCTTCTACCTTTGAACTTTATGTAGCAAGAGCATCTTGCTTTTTACTCTTTTGGGAGATCATGTCTAATTAAAACATAATAATATCATGAATAGGAATATCTATTTGAAATAAAATTTTCTCAATCAAAATTAGCATAACATCTTGTTAGCATTGCCTTAGTTTTTATATAATACTCCCTTAGCAGGCCCTCCTTGGATTCATGAGATGGAACCACAACATTCCATTGGACATATTTCAATATTCATGGTTGACCAGTGATGCTTTGAGGTTTCTTGTACGTTGCTACCAAGAATAAAATCACAAGCTCAAAAGGAAGCTATTATTTTTCTTTCTTTCTTTTTTCCTGTCTTAGATTGACCATTTTGCTTTTAATGGATTATCATGTTCTTTTCCTTTTTTTTCCTAAGAGACACATTAATCTTGGTTCCTTTTTTTGTTTTGCTTCTTGAAATTGCATGTGCAATTAATAGACAATTTCACCATAAAAAAGAAATGACCAACCATGTATCTTTGTGGGCTTATCCATGGGCCTACTTTAACCTACTAGGCCCTATGGGCTTTTTAGATTGAGAGCTATTTGGCTCTGTGGGCTTTTAAGCCCTATCCCACGTGGGTCAGGGCTAAATGGGTGACAGTTTGCCTATTTGCTAGCTCTAATAATAACTTTCATAAAAAAAAATTTCAAATAAATTTTTGAAAGAATTTGTTTTGTGGTGAGGGAAAGAGAAATATCCTTTTCTTTTCAAATATTTTTTAGTAAATACTTCATATTCATTATGATTTTTTAGACCCTCGTATCCATATAAGCAAACACCTTTTTTAGATGAGCAAACTTTAAGAATAAAATCTGAATTTTTACATAAGGTTGTGGAGTGCCATGGATACAATCTAAAAAAATCTTTTAAAGAAAACAAACAGTATTTTCATCTTTTTCTTCCTAAAAAAAAGACTCAATATCTCCGGTTAAAGACTCTAAAGATTAATTAGACTTGCAATCTTTGTGCTTTTATTAGATGAATTTATGAAAAATATTTCTGTTTTTTTTCCACAAACAAAATATGTCTAGTCTTGTTTTTTTTCCTCCTTTTCTTTTGTTTGAAGAATTTCAACTTTTCCTTCTTCTTTGAAAATATTTTCGTCGCTTGTAAGATTTCTTTTTAGCCTGAGCATATGCATTTGTTTTCTTTACATTCAATCATTAAATTTTTTTTATTATAGGGTTTGATAAATTTAGATATTTGATTCAAAACATCGTAAATAATTTGATGTTACCAACATAGTTTATTTTGTCTTCTAACATCATCTAATGAATCTACCTAAAACACATTTTATTGAAATTTCTATTTTAAGTAATTTTCATTATAGAGATATTTGCTATGCTTTTCTAGTGTGTTTAGAGAAAACATCACTTATCTATTATAAAGACTACAATAAAAATAATCATTCTAAACTAAAAATATCTCTTGTAATTTTGCAAATGAAATCATAATTTAGAAAATGTTTTTCTTTACTAATGTGTTGTTTTTGTTTTTTGTTTTTTTAGGTTTTAAAATCTTTTTTGGAGAAGAAGGTGAAGTATCAGTAGAGTTTAATGGTTGGATTTCTTTGTGAGTTTCAAAAGAAGAGATTTTCATTTTTTTTCCCTTTCCTTTAGACCTCTGGAAGACTTGGATGGGAATGAAAAAGAGTACGTGGTGTATGGTCAAGTAGAAAAAAATGGTGATGCTCTAAATGGCAAATAATAAGGTGAGGAAGTTAAAAAATGATTTATACTTATGTTTCAATTTTTCTCTGTGATTGAATTTGAGCATTAATTGTTTCATCCATTTTTCTAACTTGAGATCATAGACTCTTTATCTTTGTTTGTTTTTGTTTATAGTTCTTAGTGAAACAAGTTTTGGCCCTCAACATTATTGCAATTTCTTCTTTAAGCTTAGATACTTGTTTATTTGATTTTTTATAATATCTTTTCTTTATGCTTTTAGACAAGTATTGAAGCCTTAAAAACTGTTAGTAACACTTTTTTCAACTTACTTTTAACAATTAGTTAAAATTTATTAAAAATTACAAAAGTATGAGAAAAAAAGGTTAATTTAGGAGTGAGAGAGTGAAATCCAAATAATTTTTATAGTTTTTAATAAATTTTAGCCAATAGTTCAAAGTTTATTATGTGTTGGTCCCATTGCTCTTAAAGTCTTTCATCAATTTTATCTAGATTATCAACAATCTTATTGATCTTTGTATCAATCATCTTAAAGATCATATTCTAGGCTTTGGAATTTTCATATTATCAATTCAAAACTTTTACGGTTAGATTTAGAGACTTTAATTTACCATAAAATGGACTTCATTAGAAAGAATCAACAACTTGGTGAATTGATAAATCTTGATTTAGAAATAGGATCAGTTCTTCTTTCAAAAGAAGAAAAATCTTGATGGAATTTGTTAGAAGTTCATGAAAACATCATACAAGTGATAAGTTTAGGAGTTTGGATAAAGGGTCTATAAGATTTTAAAGGTAAAGGTCAAGTAATGAGATCAGGGTCATTTAGAGGATTAGGAAAAAACCTTATTCTTCAATGATCCTAAATGCTCATGACAAACGGATAATGGTTCATGTTTTTTATGAATTTCAATCTAGAGATAATTTTTTAGGTCTTTTCTTCTAGGTTGTGGAGAAGGTTTGCATCGTGAATTTTTCTCCTTTTAGGCATTTTATCATCATAATCTTTATCATTAATACCTATTGATTGTATCTAACAGTCATGGTCAATATCACATATGGATGAATTGATATTTTAAATAAAATAGATGTCAAACTTATCAATAAAGATGAGAGATTTGTCTAGATTGTGTCAGATCGGTGTATTTATGTGTATTTATTATTCTTTTTAAGTAATGTTGTGTATGTCTAAACTATATGAATTATTTATATATTAGAATATAAATATAAAAGTTGTATGAATTGTCAGATAAGGAGCAGTATATTCACAAGTGCTGCGTGGTGATGTTGTTAAATGTGAGGTGCAGAGCAAGTTAGAGATTAATTGTTAAGTGTATTGTGCATAGGATAATCTAGGGACTATGGTCGAGAGCTGGTATTATCTCATCTGGGAGAGAGAATAGGAATTATGTATGCAGGGTGTCTCGCTCAGGCGAGGTAATTCTCGCTCAAGCGAGACTGGGTCACACTAAATCATGCATTTTAGAGCATTATCGCTTAAGCGAGATTAGTCTCGCTTAAGTGAGAATAGATAGGATTATCCCAACTATCCCCTCGCCCAAGTGAGAAAGGATCTCACTTAAGCAAGGAGTCGTAGGAAAAATGAGTAATTCTCTGGACTCAGTCTAGCTTATGTAAGAATGCTTCTCGTTCAAGCAAGATACATTTCGCTCAAGCGAAATGTCCTTCACTCAAGCAAAAATAGTAGAAATATGAGAGGTTCCATTGTCTGGTTTTCTCGCTCAAGCGAGAAAGAACTCGTCTAGGCGAGAACAGGGCTTACTCAGGCGAGAGTTAACTCACCCAAGCAAGAGCGTGCAGGCCTAAAGGGGTATTTAAAGAGCCCTAGCTCTAAGAAACATTCTTTTTTACTATATAGTTCTCCTTTCTCATTTTCTCTCTATTCTCTCACCTTCGTAGCTTAAAAGAAACCTTTTCAAGGCCGAAATTCTTCATGATCCGAGAGGGAACTTGATCTGAGTGAGAACCTTTATTTGGTATAGATCCAAGCAAGCTCTTCAGTTCTCACTCTCCAACCTTACTTCTTATTTCTTGGGTTCTTCTTTTTTAAAGTTTCTATTTACTAATAATGAGGAGATTTGAGCCTTGGGCATTGTTTCTTTTCTTAGAAGTTTACGTGGAGTTCGATTTGAGAAACTCATTCCAGGTAAGGAGACTTTACTTGAACTGACTTTATGATGAAAATCAAGGAAGACCCATTGAAGACAAAGACTTGAAGACATTAGAAGGAGTTCAAGGACCAATGACAAGGGCAAGGGCAAAGAGAATAAATAGAGACTTAGAAAAGATTGTTTTTGTTCTAATTGAAAGAGAACTTAATTTGGATTTAGAAAAATCCAATATGGTCAATTACATATGCTTAGAGAATTTAGACTCTAATGAGTTTCATCAGGATTTAATTATTATATTTAGTTTATTTATTTTAATATTAGTCATTACTTAATTTGAGTTTTTATTTAGAATAAAATCTTGTTATTTTATTTAGTTTATTTGAATTTATGCTTATTAGTACAAGAGGCCCATTAGGATTCGTGTTAGTATTGGTTTAAAAGCATTAGGTTTATATAAGCTCTTGTAAGCACACTTTTAATTAGTTTTGAATACAATTTGAGATTGAACACTCTTATGAGAGCGTGTGACTCTAGGTTCTTGTGTGAGCCAATTTTTTTTATCTTATCAAGAGGTCAATACTCTTGTGGCGATTGTTCCTTGGCTTATCAATTTTGTGATTGTGGCGCTATTTTCTATTTCTATTTTATTTTTACTTTTTATTAATTTTCTTCTTATTTTAATTCCTATTTGTGCCCTAATAATTTTGTTTTTATTGTGTGAAATCCAATTGAAGATCATTTAATTTGACGACACAGTTTGTGGTTGTCATCAATTGGTATCAAGAGTTTTGGTTAGAATTGGATTGAAAGGTATTGTTCATCCACACTATTCACGTAGTGCTCATTGAAAAAAAAAAGAGAAAAAAATATACTACAAAAAAAAATTGCAACATACAAAAGTGTGTTTTGATATATTTCTTCCAATCTTTTGTTTGTTTTGCTTGATTCAATACCAAAAAAAAAAAAATAGTTGTTATTTAATGTTACATAATGTTACATAATCTCCAATTTTATTTTATTTGCAATCTACTTTTGAGTATGTTTACTTCTTATTTAGTCCTTTTTTTTTTCTATTGTCTTGTTTGCTTCCTTAGTTTTGTCTTAGAGTTTTCTTTTGTTGGCTTCACTTGTTTCTCGTTGATTGATCGTCTCTTTGTTTTGGCAGATTGGAAGTTGACTTTCTTAAGAACTGTTGAGAGTACTTGAGGGAAAAAAGGCAAGAGAGAAATCCTCACACAAGAGCTAATTTAGAGTGAAATACGAATGAATATCTACTGAGTGAAAAACACTTAGCGAGTGGAGAAAACATTTTCTTTTTGCATTAACTTTCATTATTTTGTAGAATGTCGCAAGAAGGAGGATCAGGTAGCGAGAACACTCATCCGTCACAAATTGAAAGACTTACACAAAGATTTGAAAGAATGTTTGAGAGATAAAATGAAGTAATAAGAAATGTTCAAGAGGCGTTGGCAAATAATGCAGGAAGACGGTCACGTGATCATTCCCCACATGTCCATGAAGACTTTAGTAATTCTTCAAGAAAAAGAAGAAAAAATAAGAGAGATGATGAAGAAAGGAGGTATGATAGAAGGAGAAAGAGGAGAGGATGTAAAAGTAAGAGAAAATGAGAGAATTAGTGAAGTTAAAATAAAAATTCCTAGTTTTCATGGAAAGAATGTTGTTGAAGCATACTTAGAGTGAGAATTGAAGATAAAGCAAGTATTATCATGCCATGATTATAGTGAAGAAAAGAAAGTAAAGGTGGTTTTCCTAGAGTTTCATGACTACGCTTTGGTGTGGTGGGATCAAATTCAAAGGGATCGAAGGAAATATGATGAGGAGCCTATAGATACATGGATTGAAATGAGGAACTTAATGCGTAGGAGATTTGTTCCTACATACTATAATACAGAGCTTCATACAAAGATTCAAGGTTTGAGGAAAGGTGACAAAAGTATTGATGACTATTATAAAGAAATGAAAGTTGTCATGATAAGAGCTAATGTATTTGAAGAAAGAGAAGCGACAATGGCTCATTTCTTGAATAGGTTGAATCATGATATCTGTGACATAGTGGAACTTCATCCCTATGTAGAACTTGAAGATTTGGTTTACCAAGCTATTAAAGTAGAAGTACAACTAAAGAGAAAGGATACTTTGAGGAAGAGTGTCTCTTCCTACAACTCAAAAGGATGAAAGGAAGATGTCAGGAAAGAGGAAATATCAATTAAGGATATAGTTGTGCAAAGTGGTAAACCTTCCTTTAAAACTTCTTTTAATTCTACTAATACTTCTGCTTCTCCTACGTCTCAGCATAAAGCAATTAAATGCTTCAAATGTCTTGAAAAGGGTTATATTGCATCCCAATGTCCAAACAAGAAAATTATGATTGAAGGAAAATGGTGAAATCTCAAGTGCATGTTCATCTTAATCATCACATGCTTCAAGTGAAGAAGATAGTGAGTTTGAAACTTTATGCTTCAAAGGAGATTTGTTTATGGTAAAGCATCTCTTGAGTAGTATAGCTAAAGAGGATGACATTACATAAAGAGAAAATATTTTTAATTCAAGATGCTTGGTACGTGAAAAGGTTTGTTCTCTTATTGTTGATGGTGGTAGTTGTACCAATGTGGCTAGTGTTAGACTTGTTGAAAAATTGAATCTTACTACTATTGCTCACCCTAAGCCCTATAAGTTACAATGGTTGAGTGATGAAGGAGAGTTGGTTGTTAATAAACAGGTTTTGATTACTTTTTTTATTGATAAGTATGAGGATGAAGTCTTGTGTGATGTAGTGTCTATGGAAGCAAGTCATATTCTCTTATGAAGACCTTGGCAATTTGACAAGAAAGCTATTCATGATAGTCTTTCCAACAAGTTTACTTTTATACATAAAAGGTGCACAATCACTTTAGTGCCCATGACTCCTAGTCAAGTACATGAAGATTAAAAAGTCATGAAGTTAAGAAGAGAGCAAGAAAAAAAAGATGAGAGAAGAAATGAAAAGAAAAAGAGTGAGTTTGAGGGCAAACTTAAAAAAAAAAGGAAAAAAGTGAAGACACTTACAAGTGAGAAATATGAGAGTGAAAAAAAAGGTGAACAAAAAAATCAATGTGAAAGGAGAGAAAATTTGTTTGTGAAAGGAAAAGAAGTGAAGAAAGTTTTGTTGGCCTCTCGACCTATGTGCCTGCCTACCTTTGTGTAAAGAAAGTCCTCATAATAAATTTATGGATTCCTTTGCTAACAATATTTTGTCTAGTGGTGTTTCCTCTCTTCTGCAAGATTTTGAAGATGTCTTCCCTAAAAAAGTATTTTACTACCTACCTCCAATTAGAAAGATAAACATCAAATTGAAAAGAAAGTGGAGCAACAAGCAAAATATATCAATAAGGGAAGGAAGAAAGTAGAATTTGAACTTGGAGATTGGGTTTGGATACATATGCGCAAAAAAAAAAAGTTTTCCATGTAAGGAAATTCAAGGCTTCAAATAAGAGGGGATGAATTATTCCAAGTATTAGAGAAGATTGGAGATAATGCATACAAAGTGGACTTACTAGATAAGTATGGTGTTAATGTTACTTTTAATGTATTTGATTTATCTCTCGTTGATGTAGGTAATAAA
Source organism: Abrus pulchellus subsp. cantoniensis (assembly GCA_024086825.1). NCBI lineage: Eukaryota > Viridiplantae > Streptophyta > Magnoliopsida > Fabales > Fabaceae > Abrus > Abrus pulchellus. The sequence goes on from CM044049.1 coordinate 32,847,960, forward strand.
GAGTCAAATTTGAGGACAAATTTTCTTGAAGAATGAGGGATTGATAAAAATCAAAGAAGGCCTATTGAAGACAAAGACTTGATGACATTAGAATGAGTTCAAGGACCAATTACAAGGACAAGGGCAAAAAAAATAAATTGAGACTTAAAAAAGATTGTTATTGTTCTAATTGAAAGATAACTTAATTTGTAGTTTGAAAAGCCCAATATGGTCAATTACATATGCTTTAAGAATTTGGACTCTAATAAGTTTCATTAGGATTTAATTATTATATTTAGTTTATTTATTTTAATATTAGTCATTACTTATTTTGAGTTTTTATTTAGGATAAAATCTTGTTATTTTATTTACTTTATTTGAATTTAGGCTTGTTAGTACAAGATGTCTATTAGAGTTTGTGTTAGTATTGGTTTATAAGTATTAGATTTATATAAGCTCTTATAAACACACTTTTAATTAATTTTGAATACAATTTGATATTGAACACTCTTGTGAAAGCGTGTGACTTTAGGTTTTTGAGTGAACTAATTTTCTTTGATCTTATCAAGAGGTCAAAACTCTTGTGACGATCATTACTTGACTTATCAATGTTGCGATTGTGACGCCATTTTTCATCTCTATTCTATTTTCACTTTTTATTAATTTTCTTCTTATTTCAATTCCTATTTGTACCATAATAATTTTATTTTTATTGTGTGAAATTCAATTCAAGATCATTTAATTCAACGACACAGTTTGTGATTGTCATTACTTTATCCATGCGCTAAGTATTAGGATACCTATATGTACAACTTAATCCTAGCTGAAAGTTAACCTATGTATGAACAAAACCTAGAGAAGAATCTCGAGTAAGCATGGCTTGGTGACTTGATTGTTGTTAATGATTGTATTAAACTGATGTATGTGACGAGATTTTCTATTATCTTATGATTGGTATGAAATTGTTTATGTTTGAGATATTTGTTGAAATGTTGTAGTATAAAGTGCTTAAATTAGCTAATTACTCATTGTAAAATAATATGTTGAAATGCTTACTATTTACATTTATAGGAAATGTCATCGTATTGAGGTTGAGTCGCATATTTTGGGGTCGTAGGAATGTAACAATTAGTTAACATGTTGAGTTGAGGTCATAGGCATGTGAAAATAGGGGTAACATGCTGAGTCGAGTTGTATTTTATCTGGATCCAGGTACCAGGTCAGGTCACTCTTAGACCCAAAAATTGTAAGTTCATGCTGGGTTATTAAGGTTGTGACCCTAATTAGGACTGAGCTGTTGTAGTTTGCATTAAATAAGTTGATAATGTGTTATATTGCTGCTTTAAGAGCTGAAAAATTACGAAATGATAAGTTGTATAAACATTTATGTTATAATCTGTTGTTTATGTTGTGATTTTTGTTCCGTAAGCTTACCCTTGCATTCTGTTTATATCGTGTATGTGTGTATTTTGTGATGATCATATTGTAGTATGTGAGCAGAAGTGATAGGTACTGTAACTACTTCTCAAGCTGGAAGGTCTAACTGAGGAACATCAAAGTCAACACCTTTTGAGAGAAAATTATAACTTTAAATTATTTTTTTAATCTAGATTTTAATAATAGGTCTAAACTGTTTAGCTACATTTTTCAAATAATATAATTATTATTTAAAAACTTTATTTTAAGTTCCTCACGAAATAACAGTTGTAAATATATATACATATGAACATTTTTAGGTTCTATAAAAATGTCATCGGTGCTTTGTTAATTTGTATGTTAAAAATGTGTAAATTTAATATTTAGAAATTCTATTTTCTATACCGTATATGTATTAACTCATGTATAAATAAAAAATTTTATTAATATAAATATGAAAACAATTATATATTTATGTTAATATGCATATCTAGTATTAAATAAATTAGATATTTATAAATATGTATGTATATTTAATATTTATTTATATTGTTACTAGTCTAAATATTGTTATTAGTTAATTAAATAATATTTTTATGCATATGACCTAAGATAGTTATCATAAAATTAATATTCTTAATTATATAATAATCTATGATTAATTGATAATGTGATAAATTTAAATTATCATAATATTTTAATTAAAATATATTAAATACTAAAAAAAGATGTTTTTTTTACTACAATAGTGTAATTTTATTTTAAAATTACAAGATCAGGATAATTTTCAACTTTTTTATGCAGATAAAGTTAGTCACATTTTTTATATATGACTTACTAAAAAATTTTAAAATGCAGATTATTTTTAATATAAGACTATCTTTTTATAATAAAAATTTTTAAAAAACAAGTTGTCAATTTTATGTCTAACTTTCAATTTTTTCAATAAAATAAATAGTCAAAAATAAAAAGTATGAATATTTTATTAAAATTTAATTTTAATATTAAAATAGATTAGTTAAATAGTTTTAAATATAATTAAGTTATTTCTGGTGAAATACAATTAATGTGTTAAATAATATGGTATGTTGTGTAATAAAAGTAAATGTATTATTTTTAAAAAAATTAATGTTATTAATATTATCACATTTAATTTTTAAAATAAGTATTCTTTATTTTTTAAAATAATATAAAAAATATTAAAAAAATGTTATATTAAATACTTTTGAAAATAATCTAATTTATAAATTAAATTTTTAAATAGAAAAATATATTATAAAAATTTATAGTATCCTTTCTTTCCTTCAATGAAATCACAAAGTGTCCGTTTGACATATAAAATTGAGTATAGAATTAGACCTTGACATTGTACTTCACAATTTTAATTATCATGTTTGAATATCTATTTAAAATTAGAATTATAATTCTATTGATCAATTCTATAAAATTCTATTATAACTATATTTGTCCCCTTCAATTCTTAACCTATACCATAAGAATTTGAATTCCTAATATAATAATTCACAAATACACTCTTGCATATCGTGCTTCCTTCTCGACTTTGTAGTTTCTCATCTTCATAATTCTTGTTCTTCCTTCAATAGTTTCTTCCTCAATTCTTTCTTTCTCTCTCTCTTCTTTGATCTCTCCTTCTTCTGTTCATCTTTCTTTATCTTTTTATATTCTCTTAATTTTTTGTATTCTCTTCTCATTTTAACTTTTCTCTAATGTTGATTATTAATACAACTTCTTTTCGTATGTTCTCTTATTTTTTTTCTCTATTCTATTCTTTCTCATTTTACATTAATTGCTAATAAAAGTAATTTTTTTCTATTCTTCTTTTTATTTTTCTTTTAAGCTCTTATTCTTTCTTACTGATCCTTTACAAAAAGGGGTCGTAACAGATTAAAGTTAAAAATTAAATATCTTTTTAATTTTATTTTAATATTATATTAATAAAATATTACATATTATTTTAATCATTTAATATATTTTAACTCATTTTATAAAATAGCTACTTCAAAGATTATAAATTTTTAATTATAAGATATACATTTTATTTACCTTTTTAAGTATAAGTTATAAGCTATAAATTTATTTCAATCAATTTTATCGAATGAAATATAATTAACTTAAGTTTGATTCAGGCTAGCTTGAAAATCAACTTAACTTAAAAATTTAACTTCTTGATTTTTTACATGAGCTTAACTTGATTTATATTTTTGTACTAAAATGTTAATATTAAGAGCATATTTGTTTTGAAAAATTAAAAATAAGTGTATTTTTTATTTTTAAAAAAAGAAAACTATTTTTAAAAATAAAAACAAATAGAATCTAAATCTTATATTCAATGACATAAGTAGCAAAAAAAAAATAGTTTGACATCTTGTTAATTAGTATTTTTAAAATATTAGTTAAAAAATTAAAAAGAATAAAAATATGTATTTATTATATTTTTAAATGATTGTCTAAGAACACGTTAGTATTTGTCCTAGTTTGAAAACAAAACTTAAAAAAAAATTAATAATACACTCTTTTAAACATATTTTTAATTATAAATTTAAAATTATTAAAAATATTAAAATTTTTGTGATTCTCAATTCTAATTTAATAACGACCTCTCTTACTTTAATAATTCTCTATCATATTTTCATAATATTTAATAAAATTTTAACCATTAAGTAATTATGAACGTATTAAAAAGTATATTAAAAATGTATTTCTTGTGCTCTTCAACTTAAAATTTTTAACTACGTCATATAAGTAGCCTAATATGAAAAGGTTAAAAATTCATTTTAAATAAAAAGTATAGTAACAGTTAATAATTTAAAACTTTCAAAAATATAAAACGCTAAATAATAATAAAAATATACACATAAAATATAATAAAAATATATTTATATTAAAAAGTGAAAAACAAAATTCTTAATACAGGATCAATCTATTAACAGGGAAGAGAAACATGTTTAAAGATCCTGATTATCAAAATATATTAGAATTGCTTTCTAATTAATTATATAGGAGATAAATGAATTACTATGAATAAACAAATAAAAGAATAAAAAATAAATATAAAAATATTGACTTCAATCGTATATTTGACTTTAAGTAATTAAAACTAATAATTTGTATTTAAATTTATTTATTTCATAAAAATAATGAATATTTTTAAATGATGAAAAAAGGTTGTTTTAAGAAAAGTAAAAAAAGAAATTTCTAAAAACAGAAAATTTTCACTCCATTCATTCAACAAAATTAACTTTTGTCCCGATTAACAATTTTTAAACGAGATCTAAAATGACTTCTAAATAATTTTTAAAACCGGAAAATTTTTTGCACTCTGCAAGCAAGTGTTCAGTATTTTATTATGATTCCCAACATTGGCGGTGTGTTCAGATCGAACAGGATTTCCCACAAGTTGAAAAAAAAAATGAAGAAATTAAATGATAGAGAGAGGTTATCCAGATTGACTTTTGCCAATGGAAACTTTCCGCAAAAAAAAATAAAATTCAAAAGTAGGATTCACTATAAACAAAGAGCAAGGCACTTGGACATGGACCCAAATCTTACACCAACAGAATAATTTGGGTTGTTTGTTTTTGTTGAGCACTCTCTTATATCGCGAGCCCTCCTTTTGCACGAAACAAAATACACAATAGTAATAAAAAAAAACTGGGACAGCACTTACAATAACGTGAAATCAGAAAAGACTGAGACACGTGATGAAAACGAAGGAGAAAGCAGTTACATTATAATTTAGGAGGACTTTGCCATTAAGCTGTTGATTTCGACGGCAATGTTGCACAATTTGCGGAAGACATGACTCTTAACGGAAAGAATATCATCATCTCCTGGGATGGAATCGTCGCAGGTAGTTATAGCAGCCAAAGCAGCTTTGAGCCAAACCTTAGCATCAGCATGGGATCCCACCAACAATGCAGCAATGCTGTCTTCGAGTTGACTCCCAGCGTCCAAGATGTTTTCCTTGCAATCAGCCAAGCCTTGTTGAACATCTGGGTCCAAGTTGTCATCGTCGATGAGCATTTTAGCGTCGGAGAGAATGCTAGAAGCGTTATTGGCAGCGACTTTAAGAGATACGACTGCCAAGTCTTTAAGGTTTGCGTTTGGGCTTCTAACAGGGTCCGATGAAAGGACTTCAATGCAAAGGTCCTTTGTTTCGGATTTTTCGCATACCTTATTAATAAGCTCCTTTCCTCTGCTTTCTTCTGCGGCTGTTATCAGCTGTGCCATTACCAACATGCAGATCGCAAACACCCAGAAGAGCTTTGCAACGCCTTCCATTTTTCCTTTTTCTTTGATTCGTGAATGCTTTATTTATTTCTTCTCGGGTTGATTTTATGAACTGTACAGCCACGGGGAAACTATGGGGAGAATTAAGGGGTTTATAAACGGGATGGATGCGCCTGCTGTCCGTTTAATTTGTCACGCTAAAATTACGATTTGTTATTTTAGTGCTTAATTTGCCCAAAAATTGAACGCCCATCGCATTTTGCTCCTACCATATTTTTGGTTAGAAGTAGAACTTCCCAATTGGGTCACCACCTAGTATCCAGAAGCTGATAGCATACCAATCAGACCCTCTTGTGGCCAAAGAATTCTTCGACCACGCATCTCGCCAACCCAACTTCCGCCACACATACCCCTTACCTCATTCTCATCCTCAAGTTGGGTCGCTTCAAATACTTTCCATTCCTCGATGATCTCCTTCGTCGCATCAAATCTGATTCGCACCCCATCATTCCCACCCTTTTCTCTTACTTGATCAAAATCTATGGTGAAGCTCATTTGCCCCACAAAGCCCTCGATACACGTAAGAAAATACTTGGTGGTGCTGTACTGCCCAGGACGCTTTTTGCTTTGGATGTGGAGTGCTGCCTTGATTTCCTGTCAATGATATGGCGTTGAGGTACAGTGTATTGGTTTTGATAAAGCTGACGGTATTCTCTTTACTTAATATATTATTGTTTTTGTTGACTTTTAATATAGCAGAAACAAACATTCTGAGGAAATTTTGTTAACTTTGAATTCTATTTTGTTTTCTTGACATGGCATGCATAGCCAATCTTAAACAAATTAGTTAAAAATTTGAAGACACAATTTATTTAAATAAATTAGTTAAAAATTAGTTAACAATTCTCTTTCTTGAAGTCTTAATTACAATAATTTCTTATTAACAATGATGTTATCTATGCTTCACTTAGTACAATACCTATTATGTTAGTTGAGAGAATACAAAGTTTCAATTTATTAGTTATAACCGTTATTGTCAATATATTAGCTAAGTTATTGTTTCCTGAAATCTTCAATAAAAACAAATTTCCATCGCTTATCAAATTTTATATAAATTAATATTTTATATTAATATGTTTGTATTTGGAATGAAATGATCGATTCTTAATAATATATCTGTTCTTTTCTTAATCTTTTGAGAAAATTTTTTAGTTATTGATGAATCATATTATATTGATATTTTAGTATATATAATTACCATCTCTTGATATTATTTTTATTATTACTTCACCATTTTAGGCTAACTTTTTTGGTTTGTGCCTATTTAAGTCTTAATTAGTAATTATACCTAATTTTTGTATTTTAGTATTTTTGACTTCTACTCACTATTTTGGTCATAACTCGTAATACAGGTGGAGTTTTCAATCATTCTTGTTACGTTGAAAAACTAATTCAAAGAGCTTCAATTTGACACATCATTCACTGAATTTAGAGTTTTGAGTTGAAGTTAAAGATATTTGAAGTTGGCCCTGCTGTTGTTACATGAATTAAGTGTCCATTAATAGTTTGTTACTAGGATTTGGATATATATAGGCTTTGTAGCCCATTTTACTTTTTAAATTTTTTAGGTTAAATTTAGTTTATGGTTAGCCTTTATATAAAGAGAGGAAGTTAGAGGAGTTGAAGGACAAACTCTTTTTGACTTTCTGTTTTTGTACAAATGTTTCTGTCGAAAAATAATAAAGGGTTTAAAATTAGATTTCCAAGTTATCGTTCTACAAAAATTATTTTCAAGTATCAAGAACATATTGATTAATCATTTAAACTGATAGGGTGCATAATGAATTAAAATCAAAAGAAGTTTAAATTCAAAAAGTAATTGAAAGGACGCGAAAGAAGTTTTTGAAAGTAATTGGATGAGAAGAACATAGGGCATATTGGTTCACCTATTATGTCTTTCTATATTTTTTTTAGTTTAATTCTAATATTAGTTTCTTTTATATTTACCAACCACCCAAACTTATTATATTAACACCTAATGATCATGCAATGTTAATATTTTTTTTTTAAGCAATTATCTCCAATAATCATGCAAGACAAAAGGTAGAGAAAACATAAAAAGCATACGAGTTTGTTAATTTAATAACAGTTCAAAGAGAATAATTAAGTTTGATCCGTCTAACTCTTTATTCTGTTTATCCTATAGTTTCATTAATTACATGTGATATAGCCGCCTTCAATGCAATTAACTATGAAATACTAAGGGTAATCATTTCTTAACATACAAAATTTAATTCGATAAGATAAAAACTAAATATTAAAAAGAAACCAACATTGTTATTAAACATAAAAATCACATAGAGTATGTAATAAGATCTGTCATAGCCCTAGCTATGGATTTAGCTACCTATAACAAAATAAATAATGAAAATTATGATAAAAAAAAAAACATAAACACAAAGAAAAATTCAAACTAAAAAGGCCCTAAAGGAAAAAGGATAAAGATAGTTCTTGTTCTCCAAGGACCACTCAATCACTCGCTTGGACTCCAAAGGAATGTTCGTTGTTTTTGTCAATAACTCTCAATGGTTGATTAAGTTAGAGCTTAAGGGAAGAAGATGGTGTGTAGAAGGTGTCCTCTATTAGGAGCACAAGGTCTCTTTATATAGGGTGTGTACTGAGTTCTTCAATCGTCACTCAATCTTTAGTGACTGAGTTTTATCTTTTCAAATTAGTTTTGTCCACAATCAAAATCTCAGTTAAAATCTTTATATGAATTTTGAATCTGTATCTAGATCAAAATTTCTACAAGGTTTAAAATTTGAATTTAAACATTTGAATGCAGATCTATTCAACATGACTATGCATCCTCATCTAGCACAACCGTGCCAGACAACTAAGCATGCTCATGTCAAGTGCAAAGTACAATTGTGTTTAAGTGTAGGACTAGTTTAAAATATCCAATTTTTGCTCAGAATATTTCCATAATGTGCCGATAGTTCTCTTATGCTTTAAGTGTGAAAATTAATAATAAAACTTGTGAGAAACATCCACAAAATAAGCTCCAATTACATAAACATAAGTTGTAAAACACATCAAAATATGAACTTATCACTTTCTTCCTTTTTACATTTTTGTTATTTTTTGACTTTGAGTTAATTTGAGTGCTTTCTTATCTCTTCTTTCTTGCAATTTATTTTAGTTTTTCCATGATAATTACTCTTAAACCTGTGTTTATATTTACAATCGTGACTAAGGAGTAATTTCATAGATCGATCTACAAATTTGATCCCGCAAAACGATGAGTTAACGTTTTATATTTCAATCCAATTCAAAACCTTATTTATCACTTTCTCAAATTTGTCACAAATACTTTTAATTTGGTCTAGGATAGCGTCAATATGATTATGGATAATTTGCATGTGTCGAATTCATTACTCATGCAATCTGAAAACGTTCACTTGTATAGTTCAAATTTTCGAGATTGAATTGAAAAGAATCGTATCGAATTAATTGAAGATGTATGTTCAACGATCATTCAAGAAATTTGAATGAAAGATGCATTTTTTTAAATTGAATTCACAAATTGGATTGAGATTGATTTCAAAACCAAATTTTTTTTACAAAGTAAAAATCATAGGTCGATCACTTTTAATTAATTAAAAATTTTGAATGATAAGCATACTTGTGTCAGAACATGTAAGAAAAAAATTGACAAATTTTACGTGGATTCTAAACAAATTGGTCAACCCAACAAGTAATAACAAGAAAATGTATTTGGTAAGGGTAATCAAGCAAATGAAGGAAGACTATTGTTCTAAGACTTTTTTTAACAAAAACATATTGGGCAAACAAGTTGGTAAAGAAAACATTAGAAAATAGTTATGTCTAACAATAATATAAATTATGAGATAACTTTGCAAAAATTAAAATAATCAATCATAGGTCAAGTATGTTGCTACTTATTGAAACATTATTGAGGGCAGAAAGTCCTATTTCTTATTGTTATCACTCAATTTACACATCTTACCTACATCATTTTTCTTCTTTTCATTCCTTCTCGCGTATACCTTGTCATAAGGTAAAATTTTACTACTAGGGGCAATAACCTTAACTACCTCACTATCTCATGGAGTCCTAACAGAACCAAATTAGATTTAAAGTTCTATTGCAATCATATTGTCGTGGCAGTTGAGTTGTATTTCTATTAGTGATAACTTAATATTTAACACTTTCACAATATGTTGGATCATCGATAACACTTTATAGAAAACTTCACATGATTAAAATTTATTATAATAACATAGACAAAATTGAAAAAAAATTCATATAAAAATTATACATCTTTTTACTTATCTAGAACTAAATTACAAAAAATATTTTAAATAATAACTAAACAATTATCTAAACTAATAAATAAATAAGATGAAAAAGATGTTTGATTTTGATAGATAAAAACAAAAGAGAGAAACATATTTTCTTTTGTTTATCTTATTTAGATGAAAGAAAAAAAAAATAAAAATATCATTATTATTTTAAAATATTTTAAAAAATAATAAATATTTAACTGCTCAAAATTTTATTCTCTTTATAAATAGATGTCTTAAACTTTAATTTAAATTTAAATTATATATTTAGTTTCAATAGTTGATACTTATTTATGAATAATTTCTATATTTAGAAAAGTTATGTTATAGTCCTTATATGTGAGTAATATGTTAAGTTTTCTTACTTATTTTTTACTTTTTGGTTCTTGCTGTTAATCGTATTAACGATGTTATAACGACAATTAATATAAACTAAAATGTAACAAAATATTCATATAAAAATTAAAACTCAAGTTTTCTTAAGTATAGGGATTAATTCGTAAACAAGTGTTAATTGTAGAGATAAATATGTATTTTAATAAGAAATTTTAATTTTTTTATGAACTTATTAAAAAAAAATAAGCCACTAAATAAAAGAATCATGAAATTTTAAAAATTCTAAAAATTCATATTTAAGTCAAATATCATTTATGGTTTAAATCACTTATACTTATTAATAAAACCTATTGATTAAGTAATTACATGAATTAATCAAAAAGTAATAATTATACTTAATAAAATACTAAGAAAAATTCACATATAATAAATACTTTTTATAACATTAAAAAAATATAGAGACATATCTAATTTTTTTATTTGATATAATTGGACAAAAAAATGCTAAATATATTTAGATTTTTTAAAATCTAATTGATAGAAAAACTAGAAAAAAAAACTTATTAATACGATTTTGAGTCAATATAATAAGAAATACTTATATTATTATAGAGATTTTATGAATTCATTCATATAATAAAGTTAATCTTTTAAAATTTTCAATAATAATGTAATTTCACATCTCAAATATAATAAATATTTAATTTTTTTATATAAAAAAGATGTTTTTCAAAGATATTTATTATATTTAGTAAATATAGCTTGTAGAATTATTTGATAAATATAAAAGAAAATGAGCTTGTAATAATCTAAAAGTAATCTATAACTTTTAAAAGCTAGTTAACAATATTTCTATTATATTTTATTCTAAACTCTAAATCTTAAACACTCTTTACACAATTAAAATTATGGTATATTAATTTTATAACCATTTTGTTTGTAGTTCCTTTTCTTTTTATGAATATATAATTTAATCTTAATTTTATCTTAATTAATTTTTAATCTTTATTTTTTTAACTACTCATCTTAAACTTTAATTTTCATTTAATTGACCTTTAAATTTATTAGTTTTGCAAATAAATATATTAAATTTTAATTTATTTAAATTAATCTTTAATCAATGTTTTACAAATAGTTCCTTCTATAAAATAAAATTACTTATAAAAAAATACAACCATTTATTTACCTTAAATCTTAATTATTCATTGATTTTTTTAGTTGTACTCCATTTTTCTAAACATCAAAACATAATTAATATTTTAATTTCAATAAAAAATCAATAAAATAATAATAATAACCAAAAAGAGTATATATGATATTATAATAATAGTAATAATAATAGTTGGAGAAAAAGATAAAATAAAAAATGCATAGAGAAGGATCTCTTAATTATATAATATATATTTATTTTTCATGAATTTATAATTTTCATTATGTTTTTGTATTTAAAAAAACTATAACACAAAAAAAATGATTGAGTTTTAAAGAAAAAATAATTTATTTCTTTTATTAATAATAATTATAACTTAATTTATGAAATTAATTATTTATAAAATAAATAAAATATACAAAATAAATTGAAATAAACATCAACAACTCCGAATTGATTAATTTCTCCTCGATTTTCGGTGATAAAATTAAATATTAAACTGTACATGATATACTATTTTTTATTCATATAAAACAAAATATTTAAATAAACAAAAATTTATTCTCTTGCACTTCTATTTCATATATATTTTTAATAAAAACAATCCCCCTTAAATATTTTTCGGTATCATAAAAAGGAGAAAAATTTCCACCGTGTCGTCGCTAGTGTTGTTTTTCTTAAAATTTTCATTTCACAGTCAGCAATTCAATTCTGAATTGGCAAATTCACGCGCTCTCTTCTCGTGTGTCCGAATCCAATCCAACAAATCAACGACGACGCCTTCCCGTTCGTTGCTGCTCCGTCTCGAAAATCGAAACCACGAATCGGCAACGAAACCAGCGTAAAAGATTATCTCCGATAGAATTTCTGATAAAGTGGACCGGAGATGCCGGTGGCTGCTTCCGCCATTTACTTCCTCAACCTCCGTGGAGACGTTCTCATCAACCGCCTCTATCGCGACGATGTTGGGTAATATTTCTTCCACTTTTCTTTCTCTCTCATTCACATTTTCATTGCTCCTGGAAGCATTCGGACATGCATAGGTTCTTCAACTTGAAAACAGTTACGCGCGTTTTGATCATACCTTGTGTGTAGCGATATCGTTGTTTCGAATTTCAAATAAGTGATGTGGCTAGGGTTATTGTGCATTCTAATTCGTTGTTCTACAGGGGAAATATGGTGGATGCATTTCGGACTCATATTATGCAAACGAAGGAGCTTGGTACGTGTCCTGTGAGGCAGATTGGTGGATGCTCTTTCTTTTACATGAAGATCAGCAATGTCTACATTGTCATTGTTGTCAGCAGCAACGCCAATGTAGCTTGTGCTTTCAAGTTTGTTGTTGAGGTATTGCCACCTCTATTTGTCATTCACCTTTATCTCAGGTTTAATTGCTGCTAGTGAAACTATCTAAGATGATGGCTCGCATCAATTTCTAGGTTAAATTATTTCTGTTTTGACAGTTGTTAGCTTCTGTTAAATGGTTTTAAGTGAAGAGGAATTTTCTAAATCTCAAAGTTAGCCCAAATTATTAGGTGTTGAGTATTGAGAAGAGACTTGAACTCTACCATGAATTTGGTGGAGGAGCAACGATAAGTTCCTGGTACACTTTTCACTCATTAAATATAAATTGTTCCAGTAAATGGGAAGTTTGTGCTGAGCTGTAAAGTGATTTATGTTAATTAATAGTTGTAGACTTTTGGGTTCGTTTTAGTAATGCTATGTGTTTAGTGGGCCAATTGACTTACTAATAAATCTTGGAGATGTAATCTTGTAATTGGTAGTCAGTGTAGTTTGATGGTAATTAAAAGTCCTGTCAAATGTCTAAAGAGAGTCACTTGAAAGTTTAGTCTGCCAACAAGCAACAACAAACAGCGGTCTAGCCATTTCCCTCTAGATGAGGTTGGCTTCATGGATCAATCAGCAACATTGGACTCCAAAAAAAAACGGATTTTTCACAAACACCATTTAAAGTTGTTTTGTTTAACAGTTTCTCTGAAACTTTTCACTACCAGTCATGATTGAAACACATGATGTATATGGTGGTTGATGCTTGTTTTTGTATTTTTCCTTGCAGGCTGTTGCACTGTTCAAATCATATTTTGGCGGAGCTTTTGATGAAGATGCAATTCGCAATAATTTTGTTCTCATTTACGAACTTCTAGATGGTATGTAATTCATAAAAAGAATCAACTAAATTCTTTCCATAGTTATTCCTTTGATATTTTGTCTATTGTATGGTTATTTTGGAGAAGTGCTAAGGTTTTAGTTTCCTGTAGTCTTAAAACTGCTAGAAATTATAAGAGTATATTTTACTTACGTTCATATATCGGCCTAGGTTTCCTTAACTGAGGAGTAATGTGTGTGAAATTTGGTACCTATTCTGAAGAGAGATATACTTGAGCATGATTCTGCATCTTCGTAATTAGAATATATTTTAATGATAATGTGATTTTCATTTTATGTAAATACAAAATAAATTGTATAGACAACTAGCATGACCAGGCTTTTAGGCGGGAAGTGTATTGAGAATCCTACATTTATTTGGTTATGGTGGTGGCAACTGACAAAAAGTTCAAGCACACAAAAGAAGGAATACAATGTGTTCCTTTCTTGATGACTTTTGACAAGCTCTCAATTCATTATATTGGTACCAACAGCTGACTACAATGACTGTCATGATTTTAGTGGAAGTTAGTGTGTTAAAAATAAACAATAAACTAGGGTTTTGCTTGTGAACTGTAATGGAAGTTGGTTTTGATTGTGATGTTGTATGTGCAACTGCAATAATGCTCTTGCTTGATAACTTTTAGGTGCATTGTGAATCTATTTTATATTATCTAAAGAATAAAAATTATATTTTGCCTAGTCAAGGTTTGTTTAGTACCGAAAACCAAATTAAATTCTGTGACATAGAAATGATAATTCTAATTTCAATGTGGAAATTATTATTACCTACCTTTTTTTTTTGTAGAAATTATGGACTTTGGTTACCCCCAAAATCTCTCATCAGAGATCTTAAAGCTTTATATCACTCAGGAAGGAGTGCGTTCCCCCTTTTCATCCAAGGTTAGTTTGCAAATGCTATTGTTTCTTGTAGCTATCATGAAGTAAGGACACAGACAAAGATATGATGGTAAACAACATGGAGATATTAGCAAGACAAAATATAAAGAAGAAGATAATACTGCATAGGTGTTGTGTGAATGTATGAAAATAATAAGGTAAAACATTTGCCATATATGCCCATAATAAGTTCTATTGTGTACAGTGTACACCAAAAGAATTAAAGATGGGAAGGTTAAAATTATACCAGTCATAAGGTCCATGAAGAATTCCATTTAAAAAACATATGCATTTTCATTCTTTTATTTAGTTCACTATTGGTTTAAATGGTTCATCTATAATCACATCAGTTCATTTCTTTTTTCCAAAACTTCTCTGCTCCTCCCTTCATGTTAAAGTTGAAAAGATGGAAATGCACCACCTCTTTTCATTCTCCCAAACACAAACAGGGCATTAGCTCTCTGGCTAAATTTCCATCTCTTGCTTAGGTTAATAAACTAATCAACCTATGATTGGAGAAAAAATTGCTCTGTCCAATGTTTTGGGCTGATGTAACTCAAGGTTGGCACGAGTGATACCTATGATCAGGTTTCTATATTACTTAATTGATCCCTTATTGCTTGGATCTGTTTTTTCCTTCTCCACCTTTCCTACACCTCTTCTCAGCAATAAGTTGTAAACTTGGTTCATATATTAAGAAAAAAAAAAATGCTGACATAAACTTCTAACTTCTGTCTCAAAGCTTATACTTATGTTTAATTACTATTCTGTGTGTGTGTTGTGCAATGTCTGTCTGTCTGCATAATTTTATTTTTAGATTTTACTTGCCTTAATATCTTTATTCCATTGTGTTGGCTTTTTCATTAAATCCTGTACTTCATTATATTTTGTGTGCATTGAATAAAGCCCATAGATAGACCTATTCCAAATGCAACCTTACAAGTCACTGGTGCTGTTGGTTGGCGGAGAGAAGGTCTTGTCTACAAAAAGAATGAGGCAAGTTTTATGCTGCATCAGCACCACATCTATTCTTTACTACTATTACAATAGTACCATACAGCCCATACTGTTATAACGTTGACCTGTTCCAGGTCTTCCTTGATATTGTGGAAAGCGTGAATCTTCTTATGTCTTCAAAAGGTGGGTTGGGAATTTAATTTCACTGTTTGTTAGCTTGCCTGCCCGGTAACTAATTTGTGAATTTAGGTAGTGTTCTGCATTGTGATGTCACTGGGAAGATTCTGATGAAATGCTTTCTTTCTGGAATGCCTGATTTAAAGTTGGGTTTGAATGACAAGATTGGTCTTGAGAAAGAATCACAACTTAAAAACCGTCCTATTAAAAGGTAGCTTTCAGTTGCACTTGTTTCCCCCTCTTTTACTTCTAATGTTTTTTATAGTCAATTTTAAAGTTGTGACTATATGTTCGCTGTAATTTTAGCATTGAAAATTATTTGTTTTAAACAAAGATGTTTTGTTTTCTCGTTTACATTTTAGTCCTCTTTCTATGTTCTGTACTTGGAGGGCTTTTTTTTTTTTCCATTCTGATAATATTTTTTCCCTGCTTAACTACATTTATGTTACAGTGGTAAAACTATCGAGCTTGATGATGTTACTTTCCATCAATGTGTAAACTTGACAAGGTTCAACTCAGAGAAGACTGTTAGTTTTGTACCGCCTGATGGTGAATTTGAACTAATGAAGTAAGCTCTTTTCTTTTAATCATATTTCTTGGTATTTATTTCCATAAATATGCACCAAATATCCTCCTTAATGCTTTGGTGGGTGGGGAGATTGATGATCAATTGTTTGTAATTTCCTCTTTCTCCTCTGAACTCATCTTGACTGACCATTATAGGGTATTTCAAAATAACAAGCTATATAGAGTGGGTGGGTTCATCGTCGTGCTTGAATTGCCATTGGTTCTTGTCTCTATTATTTACTAATTGCATCTGGGGCTAGGTATCGAATCACTGAGGGAGTTAATCTTCCCTTCAAAGTGTTGACAACTGGCAAGGAACTAGGTCGATCACGATTGGAAGTGAACGTTAAGGTTTGAAATTTTGCTTTTGCATATATTGTTTTAGAGATCTTCCATCCTCCTCTTGTTTAGTTATTTATTTTTTGGATACATATTTTCAGGTAAAGAGTGTTTTTGGTGCAAAAATGTTTGCACTTGGGGTTGTAGTCAAAATTCCTGTGCCAAAACAAACAGCGAAAACAAGTTTCACAGTTACATCAGGCCGAGCAAAATACAATGCATCTATTGATTGTTTGGTTTGGAAGTTAGTGCCTCACTAAATTGTGATTATTATTTGAACAATGATATCTTACTTTAACATAAAAAAATTCAATTACTTTGAACTTTCTTGTGAGGTATCACTGAATTTGTTGTTTTGTTTTAAAAAGCTGTGTATATATGAATCAATTTTTGCTCTTCCCCTGCCCCCTTTCCATTTTTAGTAAACTAGTCATTCTAATATTATCATATCTATTGTGCTTTTCTTAATTTTTCTAGGATTAGAAAATTCCCTGGGCAAACTGAGGCAACCTTGAATGCAGAAGTTGAACTTATTTCCACAATCACAGAAAAGAAACCTTGGACCAGACCACCAATTCAGATGGAATTTCAGGTGTGTTTTTGGTTTAGTTAACTAATTTTATGAAAATAGGCTGGCAGTTCCTTATTGCCTAGAAGTATTCTTTCTGGCATCATGCTACTATCTTCCCGGTGTTTTATGTTGTTAGCATCGGTGCTAAATCCCCGAGTAGCCTGATGTTTGAAACTCTAAAATTGTAGTTCATTTGAAATTGTCAGTGTTACAGATAGAAACAGCTTACATATAATTATTGCTACTTAGAATGAAAAGTGGATACAATAGGAGTTGGAGCATAACTTACCTTTGGTCCGAGCCCTCTGAACTTGGGGCTAATCATCTGTGGTTGTTTCACTCAACTTGTTTTAATTTTAACTGTTGCGTTTAAAATTTATCTTGGGAACTTTGACATCTCTTGTCATTGGTTCATCTTTACTAAATATTTTCAAAGTTGTTACAAGGAACTTATCTGTTCTGCTTTAGTTGAAGGAAAAGGCGTCTTTCTGATTCATAAACAAAAAAGTCTGTTTTCACTGACCTCTTGGATCAAATTATGGCAATTAAACACTCGATTGCAATCTTTGTTTAGGGGATTAATTTTTGTTTAAGTTTCCTTTTCCCATGGTTCAATTTGTTATTTATTGATCATCTTCTGCGGGCAAATCTTCTGAATAAATTTATCATATTTACCTGTGGAGCTGCCTTTCCAAAGTCCAAACTTTCACTTACACGTACTTGTTCTATATTTGTTGATGCAGGTTCCCATGTTCACAGCGTCCGGTTTACGTGTCCGTTTTCTTAAGGCAGCCATCCCGATCCACTGAACCCAAACTCTTCCCATTCATTTTCCGATCACTACGTGGTTCTATCTTATTTATTTACCCTCTGCAGGTATGGGAGAAGAGCGGGTACAATACCGTTGAGTGGGTTCGTTACATTACAAAAGCAGGATCCTACGAGATTAGGTGCTAGACACATTGGAATTGCCTGGTGAAGATGGAAGCAATCCCAAATAATAAATGGCGCAGTTCAAGCTAATCATCCAATTATTGCGCAGAAGTTTCTTATTAACAACATGAAAGGTTCAAGCATTGTTCATCATATAGCGTGCTGTCAATATGATTCTTTCTTCAAGTGAAAAGCCGATTTAATATTTTTTTTTGCGAATTAAAGGCCAGCATGTTTCTGGAACCTGATACGCTGAAATTGATTATCTGTCCTGTACACTTAGTATTTTGTTCTGATATTTTCTTATACGCATATCCTAATGTAATGTTTATTGAGCGATGATTCATTGAATTATTTAATGTTGGAATTTACTTTTATGATTTTCTGAACAATGAAAAGTCATGCTAACGGTTGCGCTGTCCAGGTAGGTCTCGCAAACCTCGTACAAATACAAACACGTGATTACATATTAGCATGACAAGAACTTAATTTTCACTGACTGAAGAAGCGAAGCAAATACGAGGACAATGAGTTTCCTTAAGTTCTGTGTATATATATATATATATATATATATATATATATATTTTCCTTTTTTTAAATTCCCATTTTGAGTTTGTTTAGTCTGAACCCTTTTCTAGTCCAATTCAGCTTAGTATTTCATATGCAGGAATTATAATTTATGAAAAAATTTTAAAATATATTCAGTACAGTTCAATATATTTTCGGTTCAGTTCAATAACTCACGCAAAGTTAGCTGAAATACACAAGGCATTCCTCATGAGAGGAATGCGATAAGTATTTCTCATTCCTATACACATCAGTCATTCCTAATTTAATGTTTTTTTTATATTAATTTTAGCTAATAATTAAAAATAGAATTTTAATAAGTTTAGCTAATAATTGAATTAAATTTACTGTTCGTTTTTAACAAATTTTAGCAAATAAGATTGAGGTAGAAAGAGTGTATTTTCTTTCAATAAATTGAGTATATTTTAGTTAAGAGAGAATGTTGGTAGCATTTATCTTCCTCTCATTAATCTTAAATTGTGGTTAGTTGTGGATATTTGGTAGGGCCCCGTAACCAAACGAGGCTTTACTGATGATTCCTTATGATTCTGCTAACTAATTAGTAATTGGATAGTCTGTTCTTTGCTAGTTGGTCTTCCCTATACATCTGTAGAGAAATGGATGATAGCACCTCCCCCGTACCATCTGCAAATCTGAAGATCATTGAACTAATACCAGATGGGAACATTGATAGAAAAATTATATTATTAATACGACTATTTTATACACTGCACACTAAACCACACACTTTTCTCTCTTAAATTTCTATCTATCGCTATCTTGCACACCTTTTTGTAGATAGAAATTGTAATTGCAGAAAGCAAAAGATGCAAGCCATTCTCACATACATCGAAGGACTCATTAATAACAGACCCCTTGTAATTTCGTGTCTACCAGAGAAACTCCCAAATGCCCAAAAAGGGGGGGGGGGGGGGGGGGGAGAGAGATAAAGCTATGGTGAAACAGAGATCTATTATATATGCTTATTGATGGTGGGAGGGTTTCCTCCTAATGGATTAGATGGAAAAGTGGCTCCGGGCATGGGAACTGCACCGACTGGGTGGCGCCCTTGCTGGTACTGAGTCTGGGTTCCTACCAAGGGTGGCTGTTGAGCTCCACCTGGGAGAGCGACGTGCTCCTGGAGACCATGATAATGTGATTGCTTCGTGCTTAGCTTCTCCGCTGCATGCCTGGCTTTAGCTTCATGCAGCTCCATCTTTGCTTTAGCTTCCTTTGCCTTTGCACGCTCATGGGCTATCGCTTTCTCCTCCTCTGTTCTTGCCGTTGCTTTCTCTGCCTGCCAATTACCAAACATTCATTGCAATCATTTAGATACCATAGGTGAGAAGATAAAATGATTTTAATAGCACTACGTATATTGCATAGAAATAGAAAAGGTGATGAAAATCAGACCTTTTCATCTATTTTGGCTTTATAAATGTCAACGTGCTCCTTGGCAGCGGCGGCCACGTTTCTCAGCTTCTCTTTTGAGGATTGCATTTCTTTGTTTGTCTCTCTATCAACGAACGTTCATACAAATTGGACATAGGATTCAACAGTGATTGTCGATTTATAAGGGAAAGGAAAACAAACCCCCAAGGGCTCCAGCCGCATGGCACCGCACCACTTGTTCAACATGCACCCCTATTCCCACCACTACCCGCCACGTATCACATAACCATTGTGAACTTATCCGTTACCGTATCACCTTTAAATTTTAAATAATTTTTTCCAAAAAAATATTACTATTTGCAGTCTGCAGAGCAAGTCTTTTAAATTATATTTCTAGATTATTTTTAGATAAGGCTTGTTATTTTTATTAATTTGTATTTTTTTATCACGTATATTTTTTAAAAATTGTTAACGAATGTCCTTGTGCGAGTTTTTATGGCCGTACACGTGTAAGAAGTAGTTGGAAGAGAATCTAACGGTTTGGTGGAGAGCGCGAGTGTAGTTCCTTACCTCGTTCTCGTTATCCCGTCACTTTGTCTGTGTGTTGTGTCAGCGCTTAAAGAAGATGGCACTTCCCCTTCTTCGAATTCCAGGTACATGCTGCATTCCACTCAAGAAGCAGCAATCTTTCCCTTCCAATAGCCGCCGCAAAACGACGTCTGCGACGGCGGAGCTCCAAACGCCTGTGGTTCGGACGGGGGGAACTGGTTACCAGTCTCCGTCTGTTAATGTTCCAACCCACAAGGTCACGGTCCACGACAGACAACGAGGTGTGGTTCACGAGTTTCTCGTACCCGAGGTATTATCCTTCCCTTCCCTTCCCACGATTTTCATCGATGTGAATTGTGATAACCCTTTTCTGTTCCCTTTCCTGTTGCAACTGCATGCTATTAGCACTTTATCTTATTCCCTTTTCTTCATTTTACTTACTATTGCATGTTAGTGTGATTCAAAAGGAAAATAAATTAATGGTCCTTATTATTGTTTTTTACTAAAAAAAAGTATTTTGAAAATTTATATGTGAATGTGACTGTTATTTTACAAAATGCAGGACCAGTATATATTGCATACTGCTGAGTCCCAGAATATTACCCTTCCATTCGCTTGCAGGCATGGTACTTGCTGTTATCCTATTTATTTATAATTTTCGATTATTTTCTTACTGAAGCAAATTCACACTTGCACACACATTCATTACTATGTTATGTTAGTGTTAGATTTCACCATTTATCCACTAGATAGAATTGGGATAGTAGATACTTATTTTTTATGGGGTTCCCTCATGTTGATTATTTTTAAATTGCCATATGACTATCAAATAGGGATGTTATGAGCCAAATTTCACATTTTTACCATACCCTTTGGAGATAATATACTCTCCCATTTTCACTGGTTCCATTTAGATACTCCAAGATCCATTAACACATGTTGATCCCTCATAAGGTTTTTGAAGTCATTAGAAGAATTTTATGAACCTATCATATTTGGTTTTCTCATCTATATTATTACTAATGGCCTTTTTCTATGATAGATTCCATTTCTTACCGATAAAAAGGTGATTACTTTAAACTAGTATGAAGTTTTTTTTCCCACTTATCGGTAGCAAAGAAAATATGGCAATTGTTTAATGCAGTAAAGTTTGTCTTTGTGTATCAGGCAATGCATTGTTGATACTTGTTCTTTCTGCTGCTGCTATTATCATCGTGGTTGAAATCTGTTGGGTCTGTGTTGCTATTGCCAGCCTCCTGATACTGTTTACTTATTTGAAACCTTACATTGCAGGTTGTTGTACTAGCTGTGCTGTACGTATAAAGAATGGACAGATTAGACAGCCAGAGGCACTTGGGATATCTGCTGAATTGAAAGAGAAGGTTTGTATAACTATCTTATTTTATGTTTATGAATTTTTAAATTCTATGCTTGAATTGGAAATTTTGACTTGTTAAGTACTAATGCACAATTTTCTTACGGTATAAAGTAACCAAAATTTATTTATCTATTTTTATTTTAAGTTTTAAGAGTAAAAGAGAATATTTAGCAGTAATCTTGATAAAGCAATTTAGTTTGTGCATGTTATTATAGAGCAGAGGAGAGGAGGAGGAATTGGTGGTATAGAACTATATGAAGCGTTCAAGATTTTACATGCCATGTACCGGCTCCAAACACATTAGTATGAAATGAAGTCTATCCTGTCTATAATTTTACGGTAGCAAATAGGAGGATATTGAAAGTTTTGTCTTTCTGTCATAGTGCCAATGCACTGATTCAACACTTATTTTCTTCCTTTAATTATTTTCATTACTCGAGATTATGATTCCCTAAATTAAAAATCAAATATAACAACAATGAACTACTGTACATATAGATACAGGCCATTGCATTGATGTTGTTTCCTTTACATTAATGCAGACAAAAATATTTGTATTCTGCTGTTTATCCT
This sequence comes from Abrus pulchellus subsp. cantoniensis, assembly GCA_024086825.1. Classification (NCBI taxonomy): domain Eukaryota; kingdom Viridiplantae; phylum Streptophyta; class Magnoliopsida; order Fabales; family Fabaceae; genus Abrus; species Abrus pulchellus. The sequence goes on from CM044049.1 coordinate 32,870,528, forward strand.
TTTCCAATGTTCCCTTGCACTGAAATTTATAGAAAAGCCAAAAATTAGAAGTATGACTTTTTTCGTTCATTCTTGTAATGAAAAGAAAAATGACAATTGAAAAGGATTTACTTATTTAAAATGAAATGAGGGATTAAGTTAGAAGTACAGCTACTTGACTCCTCTTTCTAAGTATATTCCTGCTGCAATTGTTTGTATCGATAGATTACATTTTGTTTTCTGGGTCAGTGTTTCTATTTCAGTGCCTTTGGACAAATGAATAAACTAGATTATATACATACAACAGAACAAAGATGTTTTTTCAGCTTGCAGTTAGTTTGATGCCATTTGCAATAAATGTTCCTGTTCTGCAAACAATAGTTAGCAACTGTGGGGAAAATATTGTAATAATAATTATTATAATCATCATCATCATTGTGAAAAATTCCATTGTCTTTTATTGCTGAGCTGGACAAGTGTGTAAATTTTTTTATTGCAATTCAGGGTTATGCACTACTTTGTGTGGGCTTCCCATCCTCTGATGTTGAAGTAGAAACTCAAGATGAAGATGAGGTAATGAGCAAGACTACAATGATAGATTGACACTTTTTATTATAACTGCTTGAATAGATGCCAACTAGATCAACTCTAAGGAGTTGTTGGGAAAAGAGTTTTGGAGGTGAGGAGAAGACATATTTTTTAATTTTAAATTAAGAAAATTATATCATTTATGATGATAAATGCGTGATTAATACATTATGTTTATATATCAATTTGTATCTTTTACTTTGAAAAAAATATCAATTTTAAATATATTTATTTAAAATAAAAAATTTGTCCTTCCTTCTCCTCCCGTCCAAAAGCTATCTCCTAAACATACCCTAAGGTGATTTTTTTATATTGGTAGACTGTCTACAACATATCCCATAATGTCTTTATTTTACCTTTCAATATTTTAGAATATTGTTTACATGATCTTTAGAATATATCGTGGAATCAATTAGTCATCTAATTGAGTAAGCAATGTTAGTAGTTATTTCCGGGTTTCATTATATTTCCTGTCTTATTTCCTTATTTAATTATTGTTAGTAGTGCTATTGTATCAATGCGAGCTTGTACTCACTGTTACTCTACTTAATTATTAGTATGAAAAGGCCTTTGACTTAGTATTTTGTATCACACCATAATACACCATATCAATCTAATTTTGTGACTATATTATCCTAGATACTATAATTGTATCATGGTGTCAATGTAGTATCATCCTTTGTGACCTAGTTTTTTTGTTATTTCCTTGTTGACTTCCCTAAAATCTGGAATCCACTGTAGAGATGTCTAGATCTCTGATTCTTTCCTACTGTTGTTTGTGCACCAATTATGACAATCAAGGCTTTTTCCATTGTTCTTGGTTCCTTCTCCATGCTATTGGTTCACTATGCTTCACTTTCTAGTGAGCTTTTAGCTTTTTTCTTAGTAAGCTCATGTTAAATCAGTATCTTTGCTGAAGTTCTTTGCTTGTACGGTATTAGTTTTCCAATGTTGGCTATAGCATTGAAGGGGAGAGTGAGAATGAGGATCTATGTCCAATTTGTAATAGTAGCCTGTGTTATTGATAGAATCTGAAATGGGTCACAAGGTCAAGGGGAAGAAGGCTCAACAGTTGCACCATGGGCCCAAGGTGTGAAGGGTTTACACAAGGAAGAGTAAAGGAAGAATCGCTAAAGGTGCTGAGCTGGAAGTGAGAGAGAGTTAAAAGAGAGAAGTTAGTGAGTGGAGTGTACGCGCCCTTATAGTTGTTTGGAGTAGCAAGAAGAAAGATATCTGGAGAAAATCATTCTGTTATGTATGGATGGAGAGCAATAGCTCTCTGTAGGAGCTTGGCTCTGGGCAGTAGTTCTTGCTACTGGCTTTCCTTAATATTTCAATAATACACAGACTTTTTCTTTTCATTTTGATGTTTCCTTTTTTATTCTTGGAATTGATTTGTATCAAAATGGTCCGACCTGCCAAATACAAGGACCAAGGTCAGTGAAGTAGGAGAGTTTGAATGCCCCCAAAGAAGATGGAAGCCATTGTAGCAGCTCTAGAAAATGAAGTAGTTAATCATCTATCACTGCATTGCAGAGCAAAGTTGACGCAAACCAGGAGCAATTGATTGCGATGCTCACCAAGAGCTTGTAGGTGAATCATTTTGAAAAGGAGGAGGGGAAAGGAAGAAGTAATGAAAAAAATGGAGAACTGGAAAAGGAGGAGGATGAACTGGAGGAGAAATCGTCATCTTCCTCTTGATGGAAGAGACTGCAAGGAGAATCATTAGATGAATTTTGTCAATCAGTTAAGAAAGTGGAGTTGCCCATGTTTGATGGCAATGACCCTGCTGGATGAATTTTTCGGGCAGAAATTTATTTCCAAGTGATGGAGATGAACCCTGAGGTTCGGGTGAATTTGGCTCACCTATGTATGGAAGGATCTACAATCCATTGCTTTAATGCTTTGCTGATGGATAATGCTGACTTGACTTGGGAGCAACTTAAACAAGAATTGCTCAAGAGAAGATATGGAGAAATTGGAGATGGGGATGCTTTTGAGCAACTCTCAGTGCTTTGACAAGAGGAGTTGATGGATGCATTCAAGAGTTTGAGTGCTTGATTGCTCAAGTACCAAAATCACCTGATAGAACAATATTTTGGGTATTTTATCCATGGGTTGAAGGAGGAAATCCAAGGAAGGGTGAGCAGTTTACAAACGTTGGGTCCTTATAACTCATTCAAAGTTGATGAGTTTGATAGGTTAGTGAGCAAGTTACTGAAGCGGAGCCATAATCTAGTGGGAGCAAGGAATGTGAGATATAAGACAGGATTTGGTTCAGGTTCTTTGACTCGCTCCAGCCCAAACATCTTAAGCAATCCAAATCAGGTGGGCTGAGATGCTGGATCAGATTGGGTAATGGGTCACAACAACAAGGAAGGTAATACAGGGAGGTTGGGATGATTAATGTTGAAACTGGATGCAATGATTAACAAATTTTGCTCAAGCCAAAGGGACAAGGGCGTCAGACATTTGTTTTATCAGAAACTTTTGGACTGCAAGCAGAATGATTTATGTTACAAGAGTGGTAGAAAGCTCATGAAGGGCATTATGAGTATATGGTTATGCACTTGGATTGATGAATGCACCTTAAACCTTTCAAGCTCTAATGAAAGAATTTTTCAAAACCATGATGAGGCAGTTTGTGTGCGTGTTATTTTATGATATTTTGGTGTATAGTCCAGATTGAAACACACACTTGAAGCATTTGACTGAGGTATTTGCAGAAGTTGGTGACAAACAGAAAAACAATGCTATTTTGCTCAATCATCTGTTGAATATCTTGGACAAGTAGTCTCAAAAGAAAGAGTGGTGATGGATCCTAATAAAATTGAGAGTCTGGCTCAATGGCCAGAACCCAAGGAGTAAGGGAATTTTTAGGTCTTATAGGCTATTACAGAAAATTTGTTCAAGACTATGGCAAAATAGCACACTTGTTAACTGATCTCACAAAGGAAGAAGGGTTTAAATTGAATCCCAAGGCACAAAAAGGTTTTTGAATTATTGAAAGAAAAATTAAATTCTGCACCTGTCTTAGCTCTTCCAGAATTTTCTCAACCCTTCATTATTAAGTGTGATGCTTCAGGTCATGGGATAGGCGCAATTTTAATGCAGAATGACAGGCCGGTAGCTTGTTTAAGCAAAGCTATAAGTGAGAGGAACCTTTCTAAATTTGCATATACGAAAGAATTGATGGCCATTGCTATCTTTTACGAAGACATTTCACGGTGTATACTAATCGTAAGAGCTTGCGCCAACTACTGCAGCAAAGGATTTCTACTATGAATCAACAGAATTGGGTAGCTAAGTTACTTGGTTATCAATTTAACAATGTTTACAAACCATACCTTGCAAATAAAGTCATTGATGCACTCTCTAGAAGGTATGAGCAGGGAGAGTTATGTTTCTTGATATCGTATCCTATGTGAGTTGATGGAAAACAATTAGTCGAAGAAGTTCAGAAGGATGATGCTTTAATAAATATTATTTCAGCAATGCAAAAGGAGGACAATGCAAAACCTAGGTTTACCTATAAAGATGGAGTTTTGTTTGATAAAGGTAAATTGGTGATTTCTGCTTAGTCAGAGTGGATTCCTAGACTATTTTAGGATTTCCATGCTACTCCTCAAGGGAGACATTCAGGTTTCTACAAGACCTATAGAAGGTTGGTAGCTAATCTCTATTGGTTTGGCATGAATAAAGTAATCCAGGAATATGTTAGGGGGTATGACATCTGTCAACGGCAAAAATATATGGCTACTGCACTGGGCTGCTACAACCATTAAACATTCTAGAGTATGGGATGAGGTATCAACGGATTTTATCAGTGGGACTGGGATACACAAATCAAAGGGGTTTGATGCTACTTTTGTGGTAGTGGATAGATTGTCCAAGTATGCTCATTTATTCCCCTTAAACATCCTTACACAACAAGGTTGGTGACAGAAATCCTTGCAAAAGAAGTGGTAAGGTTGCATGGGATTTCCTAAGCAATTGTGAGTGATCGTGACCCTATTTTTATCAATAACTTTTGGAAAGAACTTTTCAAGCTATGGGGAATACAACTGAAAATGAGTTTATCTTATCATCCGGATGGTCAAGCTGAGGTGGTAAATCAATGGTTATAAACTTATCTCCATTGCTTTATTGCAGATCAACCCAAAAATTGGGTACAATAGCTGCATTGGACTGAATATTGGTACAATATTACCTTCCACGAAACGACCACGGTTACTCCGTTTCAAGTTTGTGTATGGAAGGCAACTTCCCATGCTCATCTGTTTCCCTCTAGGTGAAACCAGAGTTGAATGTGTGCAACTTGAATTGATTGATCGTAATGAAGCCCTCAGACAGTTGAAGTTTCATCTTCATAGGGCCCAAGGAAGGATGAAAAATTAGGCTGATCAAAAGAGGAAAGAGAGAAGTTTTGAGATAGGAGAATGAGTGTCTTAGAAATTAGACCCCCACAGGCAGAATTTTGTTACTTCAACACCAAGTTGGCAGCCTGTTATTATGGCACTTTTGAAGTTCTAGAACGTGTAGGAGTAGTTGCTTACAAGTTGCAACCGACACATCATAAGTATATCCAGTCTTGCATGTGTCACTGTTAAAGAAGGCCATTGGCAATTATAAGGCTGAGCAAGAATTGCCTCCGAGACTAGATGGAGAATACTTTGACATGTTGGAACCAGTTGCTGTTTTAGCTACTCGAGCAGTAGTTATAGGTGGAGAAAACATGATTCAACTACTCATTCAGTGGAAAGGAAAATAAATTGATGAAACTACATGGGAGGATGAACTAACACTCGAGCCAATTTTCAAATTTCAGCCTTGATGACAAGGCTGTAGATTAAGATAGGGCCAATGATAGGATCTGAAATGGGTCACAAGGTCAAGGGGAAGAATGGGCTCAACAGTTGTGCCATGGGCCCAAGGTGTGGAGGGTTTACACAAGGAAGAATAAAGACAGAATTGCTAAAGGTGCTAAGCTGGAAGTGAGAGCGTAAAAAGAAAGAAGGAAGTTAGTGAGAGGACTGTACGTGCCCTTATAGTCGTTTGGAGTAGCAAGGAGGATATTTGGAGAAAATCATTATGTTATGTATGGATGGGTAAACTTCACCTTGAGGGATATTATTGGAATATTCACAAAATATTCCATAATATTTTATTGTATCTTTGGATATTTTAGAATACCTGTGTTTGGTTGATATATTTAAAGTGAGTGATTTTTTTTTTAAAGAATGTAAGTAATTTAATTACTCTATTCAAACAAACATATTTGAAATGAAGGAAATTCAATTATTCTATCCAAATAAAATATTTTAAAATAATAAAAATTTAAATTTCTTAAAATTTTAAATTATCTCGTCCAAACTCAAACTAAATAATCTTTAAAATATATTGTGAAGTGATAAAATCAATTTGTTATCAAACTGAGGAAGCAATTTCTCGATTGTTTCCTTATGTGGTTTTAGTAGTGTGATTGTAGTAGTAGGCCTGGACTTGTATTCACAGTACAATAGTACTTGACCTAATTATTCGTATAACCATAGAATTTTTGGGATTAGTATTTTGTATGTCATCAATTTACAGGGGTCTCCTTTAGATAATCTTGTTGATAAGTTCTTTAAATTTGCTTTTATAAAGTGCTTTCGAGATTAAACCAAATTGTCATCAGTGTCGTTATAATCATTTGTTACTGGATGTTGGTTGTGAATATAATAAATCCTTGGCACATACAGGTATATTGGCTTCAATTTGGACGCTATTTTGCCCGAGGACCAGTGGTACGTTCCTTTGCAACTATTATTTTATTTGGAACGAGATTGTTTATTTTGCCTTTGATTATGTGACTTTAACACGAAATTGTTTACAGGAAAGAGATGACTATGCCTTGGAGTTGGCCATGGCTGACGAATAAGCTGTGTAGATAATGTGAGAATCATTAGAGCATATAATGCGAATTTTCTCTTTTTCCATTTTTTTTTTTCATGTCTCTACTATATTGTCTTTATTTATTTTATTCCCTATATATATACTATTGTGACAATTCCCTATATGTCTTTTTTCCCAATTTAATATTGACATGGCATAGAAAATGTAGGTAAGTTCGCCAAAAAGTAGTCAATTCACAGGGTTGATAGGTTAAACAAGGCATTCCCGTAATCTAACAAAAACAAAAGAAAGTAGTCAATTTTATTTGTTTGTTTTATTTTGATCATTCAATTTTAAATTAGTCTTTTTCTTTTAACTATGTTGCTCCTTTTGACGTTTTTTTTTCCTATTTTTGTCAATAGAACTGTTCATTTGCTGTTTTTGGTCCTTATTTTTTCCCTTTCTTTTCCTCTTCCTTTTTTTCTTCTCTCTCCTCCTCTATTTTCTTTGCCTTCTCTCCAAAAACAGCACAGGTAAATTTTTCTCTCATCATCTCGTACTTGTGCTCTCATATTTTTAGTATTAGTCCAAGCATTTGTGCAACATCACACTTGCACTCTCCTTCCACCCTCAATCACTGCACGATACACACACAACGTAACCACTCTTTCACACACATGGATACATCAACAGGGAGAAAGAGGATAGTAAAAGACGAAGAAAAGGAGGAGGATGAAGAAGATAGATGAACAGTAACACAAGTTAATGTAATTGATAAAAAAAATGACCCATTTGACATGAATAAAGACAAAGAATAAACTTAGAGAATTATAATAAAATAAAAAAATTTAAAGAACCAAATAAAATTAAATTAAAAGACCAATCAACTAATTTTACCAAGAAAGAAAAAAGAAACTGTTGGCTAATTCGGGATCTTTCGGCGTAAGATTAGCAAATGACGCTATTGATGCACTGAAGGAAGGAGCAGGTTTATGTGACAAGAGTAGCAGCTTTGAGAAGAAACTGGCAACATTAGGAATGAAGAGTAAGTTAGTGGTGATCTTTCAAAGTTCTATGAATCTTTAGAATTTTAGAATGTATTCGGGTAATAAGAAATCGTGTTTAACAATAAAATAAGTTTAAAAAATGATAAATTTATCTATAATGTTTATTAAAATAAAAATTGATAATAAATTATAAAAGGCTACAAGTCACTTTGATAGATCCAAATAAACTTTTTCAAATTTCCCTTATTTTAAAAGGAATGGATAGATGCCTTAATTTTATTCCAGGGCTTGAACTTGAAAAAGTTGCTATTATTTGCAAATTATAAGTTGGTTATTCTAAAATTCCTAAAACCCTTGTTTCTGACTTCGACTCTTCTGAAGTGTGAGGCACATTTTAGAAGGTAAAGTATAGATTTATTATTATTAATTAAAAGTAATCACTATGATATGAAGTACAATCAATTATAAATATAATTGATAATTGTAAAAACTTTTTTTTTCAGCTAATCAAATTCCACACTTAATCTCCCTGTGCTGTAGATCTTTATTCTCATGATGTGCAGCATTAGCATGAATACATCTACTTTTAAGCTTAACTTTTGTACGAAAAATGGAAACTGAACTGAATTTACGTTAAAGGGTGGTGGTTGGCGGTGATGCTGCTTGAAGAGCCTCAATTTTGTCGTTAGAAAAAAAGAGATAGGTCTAAAAGGATCACTACAAAAATAGGACCGTAACCCAAGCGAAATTTCTTTTGAAATTTTGAGGGTTAATTGTATGTTTGCATTATCAAGTCTTGAATAATGCATTAAGATTCCTTTAACAATAATTTAGTAGCTATCAACGTTGCTAATTCAAATTAATTCTTTTCTTTTTCAAATATATGATAATATCCTCTTCGAAAATACAAGAAAAATACAAAATACTGAATGGTACAGATTTGTTTTCAAGAAAGGACTAATAATTCATTTATTTTAAAGTAGAGTAAAATTAATTTAATGAAAAAAAGGTTTGAACTTGAATGAAATTGGGATATACGACAAAATAGATCTTATTTATACGTATAACTATTTTATAAGAAATTGAGAGAATTATTTTTTGAATGATGTTCCTGGATATGAGAACACCCTAGTGTACCTATTAGGGTACCCGGTACCGAGTACCCCTTAGGTATTCGGTACCGAGTACCCTCTAAACCAGATATTCCTTAAGATTCTCAGGTCTCGGTACCGAATAGTCACCATTTACCACGTGCATTAAATAATTAATATGCACTAATCTGAAGTAATAACGAGGATTATACTTAATCAAGAGGATAGTCAATAAGGCTTAAGTTATCCAGGCCCATCAGCCCAAAACAGTGGCTATAAAATGGGAAGTACACAGTACATTATTGATTCTGATGTCATTCTTACTAAATATAGTAATCTCGCTTACGTAATACCGAACACTTACTTTACCATCGGAGTGCCTTTGCAGGTACCCTCCTCACCCTCAATTGATCACACCTCGGACAGACCGAATACTTCCAAGACAAGAAGACCGAAGACTGCTTTTACAACCCATTCCGGAGTCCGAAGACTAAGGGGTGTTCTCATATCCAGAAACATTTTAGCGCCCACCGTGGGGCTCGATTCAACCAACAGTAAAGATATTATGGTGCTTACAAGAAGTCAACAAGAAGGACCTATCAGGACGAGAGAAATGTATGACGGTGATACTACCCCCAACCAACAACCCGAAGTGGTAGTAGAAAGGATGAGCCAGGAAGACCTCTCCGTCATGAGGCAAATGAAAGCCGAAATAAGCGAGTCACAGAAACAAAGAGAGAGAGATGCACTGGAGTTATCAGCATTGAAGAGAGAAAATGCTAATCTGAGAAGTGAGATCAGATCGTACATACCAACTCATACAGCTCCGATTTCTCAAGAACAAGGGGATTCCTCTGCTCTGCAAGCTACAAAAACAAAAGTCCCACCACCGATCCGACTCGAGACAGGTCTGGCCGAAATCCCTTCATCGGCTCTATCATGGAGGCAAGATCGCCCGAGGCACGGAAAGGCCTAGTGTTAGAAAAGTACGATGGCACGGCCGATCCCGAAGAACATGTAGACATTTTTTCGACGCAAGTTGGTCTCTACACCGACGAGGATGCACTCATGTACGGACTATTTCGACATCTCTCGGGGGACCCGCACTAAGTTGGTTCACCCGACTTCCCCCCTCTTCGGTTGACTCATTCACAACTCTTGTCACACGCTTTAAGCTTCAATTTGCTACAAGTCGGCCACATCAGTTGACCTCTATAGCATTGGTGAATATTCGTCAAGAAAGAGGAGAAACTCTTAGGGCATTCATGGACAGATTTGGTAAAGTTGCCCTCTCCATTCGAAATCTTGAGCCAGCTGTGGCTATGCATCACCTCTCCACAGCCCTTAGGCCAGGACCCTTCGTTAATAGCATCTGCAAAAAGCCTCCGTCGGACTTAGATGAACTCAGGGTCCGGGCAACCAAATACATGCAGATGGAGGAACTAGCTGAATACCGAAGCCAGATGAGAACTGATCAAGGCTCCAGCCGAAGAGAAAGTGAAAGAAATAACCTAAAAAATAAAGAAAAAGAAAAAGGACTTGTCATTGACAGGGTCAACAGAGGACCTCGGTATACAAGTTACACTCCCTTAAATACTAACAGGGCAAAAGTGCTAGACCAAGCACTTAACACAGAAATAATGACCATGCCAAGAAGAGCAAATACCCCTCCCAGAGCTGACAAGACGAAAGTATGTAAATATCACCGAAACAGGGGTCATAATACTGAAGAATGTGCAGCACTCAAAGATCGGATTGAGGATTTAATTAAAGCCGGTCATCTTCATAACTTCGTGGCCCATCCCCCTTCCAGAGGAGATAATCATCGAGGTCCCAGACATGAAAGACAAAGAAGTAGGTCTAGAGAACCTCAAAGGCGGCCATACGAACCAGAGAACCAACCTCGCCGAATTATTAACACAATAGCCGGTGGCTTTGCAGGTGGAGGCGCCACCAACTCGGCTAGAAGACGACACCTAAGAAATGTGAGATTAGTAAATCACATCTCTTTAGGTAGTCGGGTCCGCATCCCCCCAATCACATTTACTGACCAGGATTTTCAAGGGGTAGATCCCGTACAAGATGATCCTATGGTCATAAGTGTAGATATTAATAATTGTACAGTCAAGAAAACATTGATAGACCAAGGTAGTTCTGCCGACATTTTGTATTGGAAAACTTTCCAACAAATGGGCATACCAGAGGAAGAACTCAAAGAATACCATGAACCTCTGGTTGGGTTTGCAGGGGAAAGAGTCGAAACATGAGGATGCATTGACTTATACACTTTGTTCGGGTCTGAACGAGAAGGGAAATGCATCAAAATAACTTACCTGGTGGTGGAAGCCAACACTTCCTACAACATACTCCTCGGACGCCCTTCTCTCAACAAATTAAAGGCTATAGTTTCGACTCCACATTTGGCTATGAAGTTTCCATCAGACCAAGGTCGGATTATAACTATTCATGCCGATCAAAAAATCGCCCGAGAATGTTACTTTGCAAGTCTTCGGGTCAGACCGACACCTCGGGGGGATGTGAATATAGTATCCCCTGAACTCAACCATGATATGAAAGATATAGAGCTTGATCCTAGGATCGATGAAGGCCCCCGAGTAGAACCGAATGAAGAAAAGAAATCAATACAGCTAGGCGTCCTTCAAGGACAGAACACATACCTCGGCATCGGTTTAACTGATCCTGAACAAGATATCATTCAAGAAGTTTTGTGGAAAAATAAAGAACTCTTTGCATGGACCGCTGCCGACATGCCAGGCATTAATCCAAGTTTTATGTGCCATCACCTATCTGTATACAAAAATTCTCGCCCGATAGCACAAAAGAAGAGAAAAGTCGGGGGAGAAAGAGCCAAGGCAATTAAAGAGGAGACCGGCAAATTATTGAAAGCAAATTTTATCCGAGAAGTGACGTACTCTACCTGGCTAGCGAATGTAGTCATGGTAAAGAAAGCAAATGGAAAATGGCGGATGTGCACGGACTTCACGAATTTAAATAAAGCTTGCCCAAAAGATGCCTATCCTTTACCAAACATTGACAAATTAGTTGACGGAGCAGCAGGAAATAAATTCTTGAGCTTTCTGGACGCGTACTCCGGATATAATCAAATTCGGATGTATCGGCCAGATGAAGAAAAAACAGCCTTCATTACGGAATCAGCAAATTACTGCTATAAGGTGATGCCGTTCGGTTTGAAAAACGCTAGAGCTACATACCAGCGCTTAATGGATAAAATATTCAGTAAATAGATTGGCAGATGTATGGAAGTTTATGTTGATGACATGGTGATAAAATCCGCCACCATACAAGAACACCAAGCACACCTTGCCGAGGTATTTGTCGAAGCACGCAGGTATAACCTCAGGTTTAATCCAGAAAAATGTGTTTTCGGTGTATCAGGGGGAAAGTTCCTTGGCTTTATGTTATCAGAAAGAGGAATCCAGGCCAATCCGGACAAGTGTCAGGCCGTAATAAGTATGAAAAGCCCGAGCTCTACCAAAGAAGTCCAAAGATTAGTAGGACGAATGGCAGCCCTATCTCGGTTTCTACCTAAATTAGCCGAAATAGCTCGTCCATTCACTACATTACTAAAAAGGGCACAGAAATTCCAATGGACCGACGAATGCGAGAAGGCTTTCCAACATTTCAAGTCTATACTAGCAACACCGCCAGTCCTATCTAAACCAATTAGTCAAGAAGATATCATTGTTTATCTTGCAGTATCACCAATGGCCATCAGCTCGGTATTAATGCAAGAAACTCCTGACCCCATCCTCCTATATTTTACCAGTCGTACACTACTCGGTGCAGAGACTAGGTATCAAATAATTGAGAAGGCAGTCTTAGCCTTGGTACATACATCTCGGCGTCTTCGACATTACTTTCAAGGATACCGAATTGTCGTCAGAATCGATTGCCCAATCGGTAAAATGCTGAGAAAACCTGAGCTGGCAGGAAGAATGATGGCATGGGCGGTTGAATTATCCCAATTTGACATACGTTTTGAAGCAAGGGGCGCTATCAAAAATCAAAATTTGGTCGAATTCATTAATGAGTTACATCCGGACCAAAAGACGAGTACTGATCAATGGACTTTATACGTAGATGGATCATCAAACCAACATGGAAGTGGAGCCGGAATCGTCCTAAAAGGACCAAATGGGGTCACCTTGGAACAATCGCTACGTTTCGGCTTCAAGACCTCCAATAATCAAGCTGAATATGAAGCACTGCTGGCCGGACTTCGTTTGGCTCAAGAAATAGGGATTAAGAGAATAACCTGCCTCAATGACTCTCAGGTGATAACTTCCCAAATTTCAGGGAATTATCAAATCAAGGATAATACACTGCTATGTTACTTCCAGGAATACCAGAAATTGCGTGCAACCTTTGATGAAATAGCAGTCCAGCACACACCGAGATCCTCTAATGAAGAGGCCGATCGACTAGCTAAGCTAGCAAGCACTCGTCGGCCTGGACAACTTCAGAGTATCATCCAGCAGGAAATAGCCGAGCCAAGTATATTGAAGAAAGAATGTTTTTTCATAGATAATCCGGCCGATTGGAGAAAAGATATCATCCAATATCTGAGTGATAATGAGCTTCCTACAGACCTGGATAAGGCAAAAAAGATAAGAACTCAATCTGCGAAGTATACCATGATTGGCCAAGAGCTATATAAAAGGGGAATCTCCACCCCTTTACTCAAATGTCTCGGCAAGGATCAGGCCGAATATGTATTAAAAGAAATACATGAAGGAATATGTAGTACACATTCCGGCGGACGAACAACAGCTCTGAAGATTATTAGGGCCGGATATTATTGGCCGACACTCCTCCAAGATGCAGATCAATTTGTGAAGAAATGCATACCCTGCCAACAACATGGTCCCTTGATTCATCAACCAGTTGAAAACCTCCATTCGGTTGTCACACCTTGGCCCTTTTCCATTTGGGGGATGGATCTGCTCGGACCCTTCCCCATAGCAAAGGGGCAATGTAAGTTCTTAGTCGTTGCCATTGATTACTTCACTAAATGGATCGAAGCCGAGCCCCTTGCAACTATAACGGCCAATAATGTTCAGAAGTTCACATGGAAAAATATCATCACCCGTTTCGGCATCCCCCATGCCATAGTCATCGACTAGCGTCAGTCGAACATCCCCAAGCTAACGGCCAAGCCGAAGCCGCTAACAAGGTTATTCTCAGGGAACTAAGACGACGTCTAGACTCAGCAAAAGGTGAATGGGTTGAAAAACTCCCTGAGATCCTTTGGGGATATCGGTGTACCCCTCAATCCTCAACTAAGGAAACAACATTTCGGCTAACATATGGTACCGAGGCCATGGTACCTGTCGAAATCAGCGAGCTATCCCTTAGAAGGCAGCAATTTAATGAAGAAGATAATTCGGAAGCTTTGTCAATCAGCCTTGATACCATCGAAGAAACCCGGGATCATGCAGCCATAATGAACGAAGCAAGCAGACGAATAATGACAAAGAAATTTAACTCGGGCATTCGGCCTAGGCATTTCATTCAAGGCGACCTCGTTTGGCGAGCAACTGGAGAAGCCAGACGAGATAAGAGACATGGTAAATTCTCGGCCAACTGGGACGGACCCTTCAGAATAAGGGAAAACTTGAAAAATGGATCATACCGCTTGGAAACATTGGAAGGAGATCCAATTCCGAGAACATGGAACATTTCTCATCTCAAACGTTACTACAGTTGATTATATGAATGTAAATGTAAATTCAAGTGCACTCTTTTCCTCGCTTGGGTTTTCTCCCCTTATAAAAACGTGAAAAGGAGTTTTTCCAAGAAGGTTTTTAATGAGGCACTATTTTAATGAAATTCGTCTGTTCAAGGCAACTATTTATTCAGTCTGTTAAATTTATTCCCTCCCGAGTCACATCTCGGCCAAGGTTGAAATCAATTTATCCAAATTATTCCCTCCCGAGTCACATCTCGGCCAAGGTTGAATTTAATTTATCCAAATTATTCCCTCCCGTGTCACATCTCGGTTAAGGTTGAATTCAATTTATTTAAACGATTCCCTCCCGAGTTACATCTCGGCCAAGGTTGAATTTAATTTATCCAATTCCCTCCCGAGTCACATCTCGGTTAAGGATGAATTCAATTTATTTAAGCGATTCCCTCCCGAGTTACATATCGGCCAATGAATTTAATTTATCCAAATTATTCCCTCCCGAGTCACATCTCGGTTAAGGATGAATTCAATTTATTTAAGCGATTCCCTCCCGAGTTACATCTCGGCCAAGGTTGAATTTAATTTATCCAAATTATTCCCTCTCGAGTCACATCTCGGTTAAGGTTGAATTCAATTTATTTAAGCGATTCCCTCCCGGGTTACATCTCGGCCAAGGTTGAATTTAATTTATCCAAGTTATTCAAATTTATAAGGTATTTCGAGCGACTACAGAAAATTAAAGGTCAAACACAGAGTTCCCATGAATACTTCATCATTTATTGATATTGAAATACAACAAAAGAAAAGCAAAATACATTTATTAATCAACAATATTAAGGGACTCTTCGGGGGCGTCGGCGGGAAGAGAAGTTTCAGGAGCACCAGTATCCTCAGCTTCACCCGATTCCACTTGGCGAGGAGCAAGGAGATCCGGCTCAAGGTCGTCGGCTACCTCATCATAGCGAAGGAATTTTCCTTGGAAAAAATCCCTTGCTGTATCAAACTGGAAGCTTGAAGGAATTTCCCCGAACTGTCTAGCTGGGACGGCATGGTAGAAACAGCTTCATGCTCGGCATAGATCGATTCGTTACTTTTAATTTCCAAGGCCTTCATTTCGGCCTCACACCGCTCCTTAGTCCTCCTCTCCCGCGCCAAGGCATCGGCTAACTCCACCCTTAGCCTTCTGTCGGCCTCGGCTTTTCGGCTTGTTCTCCATATCCTCAACACGTGTATCTCGGATACGAAGATGTTCTTTAAGCTGATCCACTTCGGTTTCCAGTGCTTTGTTGGTCTCGGAGAGGTTCAGCTGTACCTCTTGGCACTTGGCCAATTCTTCTTTCACCTTCTCGAGCTCAAGCATAGGCTCAAGCGCCAAAGATCGAGCCATGATCCCGGCTCGGGAGAAGAACTCGCAGAACCAATCCCACCTCGCCCCCTTATCTTGTTCATTTACTATCTTCTTCCCTGATTCTGAAAGAAGACGAGGTGGGAGTAGGCGGGAGGGATTCACCCCTTCGGCGAAGAACCTCTCGGACATAACCTCGGGAGGAATGGTTACCCCCCGAGAAGTCTCTCCCGGTCCGGCAGCAGGTTGGGCACGTGCCTGCTTTTTCTTTGGCCTCGATTCAGCTTCCTTTGCCTTGCCCTTATTTTTTCTTTTTCGAAGGTCCCCTTCAGCTTGACTGTGATCTCGGGGAGGAGATCGAGCAGTGGCCCTCTCGGCCAAGCGATCCACCTCGGGATGACGATGTTGATCAACCGTCATCCCCTCCGGCATTCTTTGCTTTAAAGTCTGACGGTATCCCATTCCGGAGCCGAGATGTGCCATAAGAGCTGCATCAAAAAAGAAAAGTCAAATCAATTCAAGATATCTTAGAAAAATGTACTTAGGAAAATTACCTACCATTCAAGTCCATCCGAGGATTTGGGGACTTGAGCAGCAAAATCAGTCCTCGGGCAGGAATTTCCCGAGGAAGGGTCTTTATATATTGAAGAGCTGACAGCTCCTCGGCTGTCAGCATATCCTCGGGCACCACGTCATATCGGCGAGGTACCCGAGTCCAATGAAAAGGGAACAGAGGAGTCCCTTCTCGGTCGTAAAAATAATTTTTCCCCCCCTCGGGATGAATAAAGACCTTAAAAAACCCGGTCTTAAAACCTTTGAAGGAGGAAGTGTAAGGTTTAAAAATAGGAAAATCGAATTTGGCGGAACAAGGAAATCCACCGAGCTTTGTCCGAAGGACGTGTACTAAAAAATGAAGAAAAAGGTTTGTGGTTGGCTCTATATAATGGAATTTACAAAGAATCCTAAAGGCTTGCATTGCTGCCCACCCATTCGGATGAAGTTGAGTGGGGGCTACGTTTAAAACACGTAAAACCCCCATTTGAAAATCATTTAGAGGAAAAACTACTCCTAACTCCTTGAAAATGCAATCATAAACATAAAATCCCCTTTCCAAGCCGAACTCGGCGCCTAGGCATACTAGGTCAGGATTCGGCGTGCCATCCCCTCGGCAACATTCGACTTCCATGGGAAAAGGATCCTCGTTTTCAAATAAGCAAACCCTATTCAGTCTTAGGAACCGCTTCAGGTCGGCATTCCTTTGGTAATTGGAGAAGTATGATACCACCTCTCCGTCCACCCATTCATATCCTGGAATTGTACATGGTGGACATGTCGGCCTCTCCCTAATTGGACTGACGATGGGTACCATCCCTTCGGCGGAGGCAGAGGATTCGGCAGGTTCATTAGATTCACCTACAGCCCTAATGGGCTCCTCGGCCTCGTCCACTACAATTCTAACAGACTCAGCCCTATCCCGGTCATCGGCCCTATCTGACAGTGAATCTTCCCATTCTATTGAGTTCACCATCTCGGATAAAAAGATTTATACCTTGAGAGAAGTTTACTTTGAAAAAAAAAGAGCTCGGTTTTAAAGACAGAGAGCTTGGCGCACAAGAAAATTATAACACTTCGGTACAGAGCAAAAGGTAGAAGCAAGCAGGGACCACACTCCCCTTTTATAGAGCAAAGGGCTTCGGGTAAATGAAGAGTCGCGCCCAACTTCAGCCGTTAAGATCATCAATAGATCAACGGTTATCAAAAGAGTAACTTGTCAGATCTTGGTGAACAGTAAATGCAAAACCCTAAAAGCATCCCCAATTTTCCGCCAAAATCATATTTCCCGCTCATTGCACCGAGAGTGAAATCTGGATGATAAGCCTCTTCAAAATTTCTACAATTTTTGAGGCTTCGAGGGCTAGTGTACCTATTAGGGTACCCGGTACCGAGTACCCCTTAGGTATTCGGTACCGAGTACCCTCCAAACCAGATATTCCTTAAGATTCTCGTGTCTCGATGCCAGAATAGTCACCATTTACCACGTGCATTAAATAATTAATATGCACTAATGCTGAAGTAATAACGAGGATTATACTTAATCAAGAGGATAGTCAATAAGGCCTAAGTTATCCAGGCCCATCAGCCCAAAACAGTGGCTATAAAAAGGGAAGTACACAGTACATTATTGATTCTGATGTCATTCTTACTAAATATAGTAATCTCGCTTACGTAATACCGAACACTTACTTTACCATCGGAGTGCCTTTGCAGGTACCCTCCTCACCCTCAATTGATCACACCTCGGACAGACCGAATACTTCCAAGACAAGAAGACCGAAGACTGCTTTTACAACCCATTCCGGAGTCCGAAGACTAAGGGGTGTTCTCATATCCAGGAACAAATGATAAACTTAACATGCATTAAGAAAAGTTTAATTAGAAACGTACGAAAAAGAGTTTGCTGAGTCTTGTTAAATGCTTCTTTACTTTTCAAATCTTTTTTTTTTCTTCAAACAATGATTACTTGTGAAGTATAATAAAAGTAACTAAAAATGAAAGTGTTTATTATTTATATGTAATAAATATATCTTAAAAAATACTTTTAATTACTTTATAATCAGTCCTTTGAACTTCTGTAAATAATTTCTTCTCTTTTTTTGTAAATATAACAAAATCCAATTTTTGAACAATATTTTGCTTATTGTTTTGTCATTTTAAAATAGCGATAGAAACATAAAAAAGATTGGACTGACAATCTTTCTTTTGATTCAATTGGGCTCCATGATAAGAAATATGTGCTATGGTCATGGCCCAGCTGAAGAAGAAATAACATAGATGAAATAATGCAGCATCGGGATAACGTATACCTTGGTTTTTGTCATTTTGGAATAGACATAAACCCACGAATAAAGAATATTGGAATGGCAATCTTTAATTGATTCAGTTGGGCTCCATGATAGAAATATCATTATTTGCTTTGGTCCAGCTGAAGATGCAAACAATTAACCTGGTTGCATAATGCTGATGAGATAATGTAGGATCAAAAGAATATACCATTGTGGTCCATTGCTCGATTAATAGAGTCACTCGGGAACAAGGTGGTGAAGTGTACAACGGTAGACCCAACGGTCCCACAAGCTTTGTATGTGAAGAAGGGTTATCATGCATGCAAAATTGACATATTGATGTCTATTTGGTAAAGGAAATGACTTTGTTCCTACTCAAACAAGTTGGTATTGGTGAAGCAATGTTATGAAGAAACTAATCTTTACTATCAAGATTGGAGGCGTTTTACTCGTCTATGATATTGCTTTTTCGCCACTATTAATTGTTCCCTCTATCCAATGTAACATTGGAGGTCAAGTCGAATAAAAGCATTATAAATTGTAAAATAAAGCCCTTCCTTAAAACCTTTAACATAATTGCATTTTCTAACACTCAATCTTGAAACTTCTGGTTAAAGATAATATAAACTTATAATTTATACACAAGAATGTGTACAGTTGATAGAGAACAAAAGAAATAGACAAGGGTGAAAAGTGCTAAATGAGAAACTTTCAATGGATAAACAATATTATCCTTGCAACTCCAAAATGACGAAGACAAGCAATCTCTCGTATTAAATTCATAATGTGATGCTTTACACCCAGCACCCACAGCCACTTATTGTGATATTATTGCTTGCTCTTAATCTATTAACAGCAACCTATGGAAAAAATAAAACTGCTTGTTCTGGAACATATTAATTTTAGAAAATAATCACTATTTTTCTAACCATGAAACTAACATACAATCAATTATTTCTCTAAAATAAATTGAACCAAACACACTAAAGATTCTAAGTTGGAGGGACAGTTACAGCCAAATATCTTAAACTTCAAATGACACTGGCCTTGTACTCTCACAAAAGAGTAATTTTCAAATGAACGTGACATTTATAAAATGATTGGAACCAAAATATGCCCTGGAGTGCTCATATGTATGAATGACATAAACAAGACTGTTGGGGAACATTGAGTAACATCAAAGGGCCAGGATTCAAAATGTGAGAGAGATGTCTACATCATTCACTCACTATGATTTTTGTAACCTCCTAGTGCTTCAAGTGCAAGCCACAACTTGGGCACAGTAGAGGTTGAAAAGGACATTAATTGTGTTAAACTACCAAAAGTGTTAGTTATGTGGGATTCACAAATGATGTTGGTGTTGCCTCAGTCCTGTCTGCATTCTTCAACTGTAACATGGTATGTACTGCCACACATCAAAACTTAAATAAAATTTTCTGTTTTCAATGAAAATTCTGTGCATACTGCCTCAATTTCTAACCACAAGGATAAATGAGAGTGTCCATAAAATATTCAATGTTGTCACCTATTAGTCAAACCCAAAAAGGATGATATTCAGATTTTGATAAAGTCTCCAATGTATATCTGAGTACTGATTAACAACGTTTATCTAAGTAAAGTACCCGTGAATCTTGCATGTCAAAATCAGCGATGGGAAACCATAGAAAAATGCTGCCCTTGCTGAAAAATCCTCACCTCAATTTCACCCTGAAATATCTATTTTGAAATTTTGGACCCAGATGTTATCTTGTTGAATCAATCCATCTAGTGTTTCCACTGTCTGCTTACCTTTTGTGGCCGTACTTGGACCTTTTCTCATTCAAAAAGGCAGAAAGTATCTGAAAGACATTAATGGTGTTCGGTCCTCCATATATATATGTGTGTATATAGAAGAAAGACACGAAAGTAAATGAGTAGTTGAGGTTTTCTCATCTATTGCTTTAAACTCCAAAACTTTCTCAACCACTTATTTTCTGATTGTGAGGGTTACTTCAATTACTTCTTTTTGTGCATGTATAATTTCTAATATACAAATTATCTACAGTTGAAAATAAACTTTACCTTTACACCCAATCTAAAGATGTGAGTTTTCAAAAACACTCAGAATCAGAAAACTTCAACATCAAAAGTTATTCATACACCCAATCTATAACAAAAATATTTAATTTAATACAATCACGCAAGGGAAAAATAACTCTATACATGTGAAAAGAGTTTCCTCTCCAATCTGATATGCACTCCTTATTCCTTAGGGGGGATATGTAACTAGAAAACCAAGGTTGTAGAGTCTGTAATGACCTTGCTATAGTATGTTTTAGGTGCTGAACTTCTGCTCAGTGGTGCTTGCTGAGGCCTGCATAATTTAGTAACACCAGAGTAAATCCTTGCTTAAAAGAAAATTTCTGTAGTTATGATTTGTGCTCACCCATATAAAAGCACTTTTAAAACTGTAAAAATACTCTTGATTTTCATTCCTTCTATTTACTACCCCGGTTCTCATTTATCTGTCTAGAGAGAGAAGAAATTTGTTTCTATTTATCTTCATGTAAATGTTCAAGACAATATTAACTGTTACTTTTTCATTAATACCCTTTTGCTCGTATAAATATTGAAAGTATGAAAAACAAAATATTTACATTATTTGAGTAGTTCAAAGGTTAAAGAGAGATATAATATAATACTACAATAAATTAAGGGTAAATCAAGAAGTCTACTAAATAATTCTAACAAAATGATTAGATTCCTTGGTTTGTATAATTTCTTCTCTTTGCACATTAGGGGTAGTATTAAATACGAAAACTTGGTCTTATTTGCAACCAATTAAAAGTTAAATTGTATATCTCTACTCTTCCAAACCTGATGGGATCCTTCACAATAAGGTTGAACTCAAGACAGTTTAAAGAAATTTACTAACGAACAAGAGATTACACTGACCCCAACCGATGTTACAAAATTGCAAACTGCACATTTCACGGATCTTGCTCCATATTGGTACATGAGTAGCATCCTGCAGTTCCCACAATTGACATGTGCCACCTGATTTGCTGCCACAACACACATTTGATGCTTAACCAACAAAAATAGGGACTTCAACCATAATGATTTAGCTCTCAAAAGAAACGTCTTAAAATCTGTCCATCATGCATGCGCAAACACAACTTTTTTAAAGCTCATGAAGCCATTAATTAATAATTTCAATACCTTCCAAAGCTAGATTGACTGTGTGACAACAAGAACATTGCACACTTGTTGCTCCACGGATGTACATGAGTAAAGTATGGCAACCTCCACAAACTAACTGGGCCATTTCTGTGCCTGTCACACACAACACAAGTGCTCGTGATTTAGCAGCCTCATGATCAATTAATTAAAAAATAGTGGAAATTTGAACTTTCAAATAACCTATAGACCCAGTGAAGAGAAACTGCACCATACCAGGAGGTGGCACTGCTGTGACTGCATTGCAAACAGCACAGCACACAGAGGTGGCTCCAACTGGATACACTAGAAGGTTTCTACACCCAGAACAGACAAGTTGACTCTGTGCACCTGCCAATCAAGTAACATTTTGAAATAATATATCAAATAAATTACCAGATGATAACGGTTCAATCATTCAATCTATCTTGAAGACAGGTTCAATTTCGATTTTCAAATGGTAAGCCAAATCAGGTGAGAAATTGGACTATATTAAAGAAAAGGTACATCACTAGTTATCTCAAATCCACACATTCCACACAAATCAGAGCCCAGAGGAATTTCAGTGGAAAATCTTCACACCCTATCCACCATTTCTACCTTCAGCCAATTGGAAACTGGAATTCTGCTTTTCTCTCTCCACTTGGTAACTTGTATTATCTCAGTTTTATGGCCAGAAGCTTTTATGTTCCTCACACTTTTTCACCACCCCATCAGTATTAAAATTAGACATCAGATTTTTGTCCAGATGATGGAAGACAAATAATAATTCAAATCTCCAATCCGTCAATCACCATAAAGCAATGAGATGAAGATGAGAATTCTAGAAGAACAAATAGAGAAGAGACATCAAGGAGCAAATGAAGCACAGACAAAGCAAGATACCATTTGCTGCTGCTGGTGTATATGGAGCTGGTGGTGTTGGGTAGGGAGCAAGTGGAACTGGCATTATAAAGGACTCAAAAATGTTATCTTTCTCTGCCAAACTCTACAAAGAGAGCAAAGCACTTTCTCCCATTTTTTTCAGCTCCTGGAAAGTGAGGAAATTAGTAATGATTCAATCATGGGAGGGAAAAAGTGATGCACATGGAGATGGAACAGAAAGGTAAGAAAAGTGAACTAAAATTTGTCCGTTAACACACATAAGTAGAGTGAGAAGAAAACCTATAAAACAAAGGGTGCCAGAAAATGAAGTAGAAAAGCAGATAAAGTTAGGAGTGAAATGAGAAGCTTCCCCTTGTGCATGAAAGTTTGAGGAAAGCAGCCCAGAAGCAATCCAGAGTTAAGGCCCTTTCACCAAAAGAAGTATTTATGTAATGTGGGAAAGGGAAAATACATTCATTATACATGTCCTTTTGGCAAGTTGGCAGTAGCTATAGATGGATTAAGTAGAGAGAGAGAGAGATAGACAGAGAGAAAAGGAATACAAGAAAAGGATATAAATGGACACGAAATGAAATAAGATTAAGAAAAGATGTCAAAGTAAATTGCACTTTCTTCTCTAAGAATTATGTTAAATTATTTGCTCATCTTTTTCTTTGAAGTTTTCCTCTTATCTTTTGAAAAGATAAATGTTACTATACCTTTTATTTTAATACAAATATATTTTTTCTTTAGGTCATTTTTAATACTATTGTTAGTTAGTTTTGTGAGACATTTCTAAAATATAAAACTTTGCCTTGTTTTATTCAAATTAAAGAGTTGTATTGATTTATTTAATTTAAAAAATGCTTTATTGCGTTTTAACCAAAAAGTTGTTCAGGTTTGATTCAATAATTGTAATATTTTTATACAAATTAGTTATACATATGTGAATTGAAAAATGTGCTCTTACATGAATAAGAATTTAAGTAAAATCGTATGATTATTTATAGAACACAATAAGCATAAATAGAAATGATATAATTATTTATGGAAGATACAAATTAAAAAAGAATCAACAATTGATAACAAAACATTAATTAAAATTATATGATTATTCATAAAATAAACATAATTTAGAATAATTTATTTTTTATAAAATACATCAATTAAATTAATGCAATTTTTCATAAACAGACATGAGATATTATATGTACATAATTTACTCAATTCTACTCGGTTCTCTCAATTCTTAATTCTTACACAATACAATAAATTTATATACTTTTTATCTATGGTTCATATGAGAAAATTAAGTGAAAAAAAAAAACCAGAAAGGAAATTTAGGTTAATTGGTTCCAATAACAATTCCTTTTAGTCAAAATGATATCATGTTGAGCATTTAAAAAATATCAAAGGTGCTTGGGTTGATATGAGTAATGGATCAAAGGCATCATTGAACCAGTGCTCAAACCAAATATGATTGTTTCATTGATTTGATGAATTAAGACCTGGACACGTAAATTAATGGTATTGATGAAAAATAAATGCAAATAAAAAGTAAGCGTAAAAATAAAAGAATTATTTATAAAAATAGAATGTATTTAATACTCATGACCTAAATTTGCAAAATGAACTGCACATCTATTTTTTACCCAGTAAGTTAACGTAGGATGACGAGGACCTAACTTGACTTTAATATGGCTTTATATATTAAACTGAAGCAAAGTTGTGATGAGTGTGAAGATAATTACCATGGATGACACAAAGATTCAGAGCTATCTGAGTTTTCTTTCATCCTACTTTTAACTACTTGAAGCCCCAATACTTAGGGCCTAAAGACTGTATTAAATATTTTATATAATAAATATATTTTTCTTTAATCAAACTCCCATTGCAGCACAATTGGTAGCATAATAATAATAATAATAATAATAATAATAATAATAATAATAATAATAATCAATGAATGATCTATCTTTACAAGGTTTGAATTCTTTGAATCCAGATTTTATATATATATAAAAGGTCATTAAGAGTCTTGCTTTCTGCACTTGATTTTGAAAAAAATAAATCTTAAAAGTAGTTTTGAGAATCATACATATTCGTCAATTAATTTGTACTATATTTTGCTTTTAAAAAATAAATCAAATATATTTTTTATATTTTATCAAGAAATTCTTTTTAAGTGCTACATTTTTATAGCTAAAAGGAAGAAGTATAAAATAAAATAAAACCTTTATTTATTCCTTAATTTTAACTTGTAATATCAAAGAAAAATAAGATAAAAAAAAATCTTCAAATGAAGAAGTCGACTTTCTTAAAAGGGATTGTCTTCATAAAAAAAGCATAAAATAGATAAAAATTTATTATGAATATAAAACTTTATTATTTTTTAATTATAACTTTAATATTATAATAACATATATTCTTTTAAATAATTTACACTTTTATCGTCTAAAAAAGTATGAATTTTTTACTTAATAAAAAAATTATAAAATAATAAAATTATCTTACGAGTTTATATATATATATATATATATATATATATATATATTCTTAGAAGACAAGAATATAAAGAATTAAAGTATGTTTGTTTATATTCTAAAAAAAATTAAAAATATATATTTTTAATTTTGTAAAAAACATTTAAAAAATACAAACAAATATTTTTTTTTCTTCTATCATGAATAATTTTTTATTATAATAATAATAAATGAGAAAAAGAAAAGTGCGATAGTCTCCTTTTCCACAATGCGTGTGGCGAGTGGACGATCAATTACCATTTCCGTTGGTGCCATATCACTGACAAGCCAGTTCGGGTCCTACTTCTGTCACTCCCCTTTCTTTCTTAACCCTCTCCATTCATGTAAATATTCAAATACACTGCATGCACGTGACCCATCCAAACACTCTATCCACCAATTTATTTTATCTTTTATTATATAATTAACAATAATTATATTTATATTCATTTTACGTATTTATACCATACTACTTTACCAGAGCTATTGATTTAATGGATAAAAATTGAATTTGCATTTTTATATATACAAGTTTAAATTGTATCATTATTATAACCACTTTGTTGACAGCTGATTTATAAGTATTTTTATAACTATTTTTTGAATCTTTAAAACTCAACTTATCTAGATTATGTATATACACACACACACAACTATTACTTGATAAGTTGAAACGATAAATTCTATATCCACACTCTCCCTTTTTACCGCATTAATTAAAGAGATGGCGTATGATAAGCCACGTTGACGTTGCCAAAACGGGCAATCGGGGCTTATCGTACTAATCAGCAGGGTGCGTGTTGAGGACACAAGGCAGGATAGGGTGACCTTACTGTGTTTGTTACCTTTGTGGTCCTCTCTAACCTTTTTAGGACAAAAAATGTTTAATGCATTGTTAAAGGTTATTATTTTTAACTATTTTTATATTTTAAGCATTTTTTTAGGATATATATATATATATATCTATATAATAAGTAAAAAAAATAAAATAATAATATATTATACATGCAACATTAATTTTGAATAATTGAAACAACAGAACTCTTTTAAGACGCACCCTTCATTTAAAAAGCAGTACCTATAGTATTATTACTGTCGTTATGGTTAGTTGTAGCTAGTCAATCAAAACCATGTTAGACTTCATACGGTGGCCCTATTAATTCAGCTTTTCCTCTCTTTTACCCATGTGGTCATATCCCTTAGGACAAGCCAATGGGTATATATACAAATGAATAGAATGAAAATGGACCAGCAAATTTGGCGTAGTGCTTGGTTAATTGGCTTGGTTTCCATTCTCATAGTTCAAGTCCTTTTAAAACTTTTTCTTTCTACACATGACTCTGAATTGCATTGAATTTGTGAACATAGTGAAGCTCGAGAGTGCTCTTATTAATAATTCTTCAAAAAAGATCGGCGCATGCATGGATAAGTGAACAGAACAAGATATAATCTTTGTATAAAAGGAGAAAAGTTTATTATAAAAATTGACGAGAGGAAAGAAAAGGAAAATTCCTGAGGTTCACAATATAAAAAAATATATAAAATATAAGTGTAGTATATGCATTGAATTGTCAAGAAAGCGAGAGAATGAAAAGTTAGGAAGCACCAAGAAGGGTAGAACAGGGAGAAAAGTCCCAATGAGGGATGGGTAGTATTTCTGGACTGGGCAACATTACAAAGAACCAAAAACAAGGTCCAGAGATAAGCATAGAAGAAGCATAGAGGGACCACAAAATGCTGTAGTTTTGTTGGATTTTCTCCGCGTTCTAGCCCTGCCTGATCCCAACTGGATATTCCTCCAATTATTGTTCTAGACGTGTCCATCAATCCTTCACCTCTATACTTTGCACAACCATCTGTTTCCTTAGTCATTCAAGTAATTTTTAATATATGTTTATTGAGTTGTTTCACGAAAACTTGGTGCTTTGGAACCAAATTTTCATTTTGTTTAAATATGGGATGTGGAAATATTTTTAGGTCGATGAAAGAAAAGAATCTGAAAGAACTACGAAGGAGGCAATGTTCTTTGAGTTCAATTCAAAGAAAAATTATAAAATTAACACAGTTAAAATAACGATGATATAAACGCAATAAAGTTAGAGAATATAGGAATTAAGACATGAGTTGAGCACCGTCAATTTATCTTAGTTCGGTTACGACATGTGACTTACAATTAGTTCCAAATAACTGCTTATAATTTTATTCACTTTCCTCTACCTTAATAAAAAAACGAAGTATACAATGATTTCCTTCTTTAAAGGCATCACAAAAATCTTTCTTTATCTTTATCTTGTGAAATGTATTAAAGTAGTTTCTTTAACTGAGAACACTACAAATTATTTTTCTATATTTATCTAAAATAAAGTAATGCTCTTAAATTTAAATTATAATAAAATTAAAACTTTTTTCTTTCAAGAGTACAATAATAGATCAAAACATAGTCACAAAGATGAGCAAAATTTATCTGTATTCTGTGTCAATTGTTAGTCATATGAGAATAATTTTGAAGTAAAAATATTTTTGTCAAAATTATAAATTACATATATTAAAACAAGTTAAACTCTGATTTTGACTCTTGAGATAATATGAATTGACTATTTTAATTCTTAAAATTTTAAAAGTATTATATTAATCTTTGACTTCCATAAATAGTAATATAATAAAGAAGTGATGTGACAAAAAAAAATGAGTTATTTCACATGTTGAAAAAGTTGTGTCCTAATTATATAAATGTTTAAATTTTTTTTTTATTACTATTTTTGTTTGTACCTCTAGTTAGTTTCCTTTCACTATTGAAGTTTCATGTCTATGTTTTTTCTATTTGTTGTGTTGGTACATATTGAATGACTATTAATAGTAACAAAAGTCTTTTTATGAGTTAATCTCCAAAATTATCATTATTATAATATAAAGGACAAAATGCTAGTTAGGGCTTGCTATTGTAAGTTAAGAGCAATTGTTAAAATCTCACAAACAAAAACTAATTCTGAAATATTGTTATTTGAATATCCTAAATATATAGTAAATATTATGTTTATTTGTTTGAACAAAGTTGATTTAGTGTTATGTTGAGTTTCTTTATTTGAGAAATTTATTAACTTTCTACACATGGTGTAGATTGGTGAACATTGCAATTATTTTGCATGAGTTGATAATGACACTAGCATGGAGGATAGCCTTAATGCTAATCAAACAATCTCTTAAGTAAACTTTTTTCCTTATATATGCAGTAGTTGTGGATGAAGAATGGAAGGAGAATTCACTACCAATATGACATATTTAGAAGCTAAAATTAAAAAATTATAGTTTTACATACAATTACTATATATTCTGATGTGTATTTGTATGATAATTATCTTCATGATTTTATAGAAATTTAGATTAGTATGTTATTTATTGTAAGAGAATAATATATTTTACTTTAATTAATGAAAAGTACTTTAGTTATTTTTTATGATCTTATTTAGTTTATATTTTTATTTTATTTTTTGTGATGTAAAAACTTAAAAAAAAAAATAAAAACATAATAGAAAATAAACCAAATTATAATCATAATGTCATTCATTGCATTAATTGGGTATAACTCAAATTATAATAACTTGTCCAAATAAGACAATTGATATATAACAAATCATTGGTCCATCCAAAATACACAAAATTATCATCCAAAATAACAAAAACAAGTAATATTTTCACAACAAATCATTGTTAAGTTCTCAATCTAAGTGTTAGCATGAATTGTTGTATTTAAAAAATCATCTTCTTATTCATTGGGTGAACATAGTAGTGAACTTTATTGGAGTAATGTTGGAACATTTGTAAAAGATAACCTTGGCCTAATGGTTAGTTTATGTCTAATGCTACCTTGTTGATTTTTTTGTTGGAACATATGTTGAGCCTTTTTCTGCAAGTACAATGGATGAGTCACTTTCTACATTTGGAGGGTTGTTGTGTTAGGCTTAAAAGTCTTTTATTCTTTACTATTTCAATATAGGGCAAATTTGTTTGTTGTAGTTTAGGGCTCAACAACTTGAACACTTAAATTTTGGCAATTTTTCGTTTTTGAGTTTATATTGTGTTAGATTCTCAATTGTTACTTTTCCTTGTTCATCATTTTTCCTTTGCTTCTTAGGCTTACTTGCAGCCTTCCTACTAATCGAAGTTTTTTTTTTGTTTAATTAGGGTAAAATAAAAAACATTTTAACAAAATGGGGCTTTTATAAAATATATTCCCTATCTTGAACAAAATAATACATGTAACACAAGTGTTGTTTAAAAATAAGCTGACACTTATTTTATTTTTAATTATAAGAATCGACTGTTTAACTGCCGATACTAAAGTTTTTTATTTTTAAATATTAGTATTGACATGTGATAAGTTTATATTTAAACCTTTTATAACTCATATATTTATGTTTGACCTTTATTTTATTTAAGTTCTACATTAATTTATATGTTAATTGTGTATATTAGTATAAAGGTCTATATAATCTTATATTTATTAATGTATTTATATATGTCAAAGTATTTTATTTAATTTCTCGTTAATGCTTTGTAGATTCATTTTATGGTGATCTCTTTCTCGTAATATATCTACGATGTAAAATCTACTTAAATAAAGATCTATCATATATTTTATACCAACCATTTTAAACCTTTTGATGTTTCATTGCTCATTTTCATCTTTAGCGGGGGTGTGTGTGTGTGAAGTGGAAAAGGATGATAATACAAAAGACAAAATTTAAATTAAGTTATTTGTCATCAAGTTCTTTATGGCCTGATTGCTTTCACGTTGGGTGTCCTTCAGTTTCCTTTGCCATAAATTAATAATTAATCACAGCAGCTCAACTGGCATTCAAAATCGATAAGAGAGGAACAGAACGCTACAACAAAGTATAGCATTGCGATTATTATTTTTATTTTTCTAGAAAACCCCATCAAATACATGTTCCAAAAATTTAAAAAAAAATCTTAATGTTATTATTTAACAAGAAAAGTTAATAACAAAAATAAGGAAATTGATTTAAATTTTATCTTAATACAAATTATTTTCTTCGGTCTTATTTATAATAAATAATTGTTATTATTTTATCGTTTAAAATAAAAAACAAAAATTATTATATATATTAATTGTTAAATTATTTGTATATTCTTATTTATAGTAAAATTGATTTAGCAAGACAGTTATTACCCATATAAATAAATTTATTTATTTAATATATAAATTACCAATTTAATCATTTGTTATTATAAATATTTTAAAATATAATATAAATTTATGATATATAATTATTTTATTATTTTTTAATAAATTAAAATAAAAAACTAAAAAATTAAGCCAAAAATAAAATTAAAAATTAAAGAGACTAATATACTAATTTAAACTTTTTAAAATTTATCAACAAGTAAATAGATAAGAAACTGAGGATACTTTGCAAATACAATGAAATGAGAATAGACTAGTCAGGTGCGAACGAGCTTACTAAAAATAGGTGGCACCAACGAGGACCGGCTACATATATAGTGGGCTATGTAGCTGAGGGTGACCCCTATTCAAACGAGTACGTTACAAGCGTAAAATTTATTATAGCCAAAAATAGGAATAGGTATTTTAGTATCCTATTTGTACCTCATCAGATACCATTTAGCGATGACAACGTCATGCGTCATGCCTTACATTGAGAGTAATGTAGCAATGGGACCTCTCCATAAGAACTGTGTCATATATTCTATTTTGCTTCCAAACAAAACCAATCATCATGGATAATATAGCATGTGGGTTTATCATCTACCTTATACTAATGATAAATCTGAAATCTTTATTTGTCTTGCAAATACACTCGCGCAGTTTTATAGCATACTATTGAGGTCCATTTAGAACACTTTGACTCCCTTATTGCATATGCTAAATCGGTGACTATATATGACCAAATGGAGAAAATAGAAAAAAAAAATACAGATCCTATATTGTATTTGAGACCACGAATTAATTTGCCTTGAAAGAAAATTGGCAAACTTAAAAACTTCTCAGCAAAAATAATGGTAAGAACTTAAAGAACAATATCCTCGCCTAGAAGACTCTCTTCGCATTTATTACGTAACCACTCATTAATCATGAAGAAATATGTATTATAAGAAGTTTTGAAAGAAATGGGTCCATGTCACCGTGCCAAGCCAAAGTTGATAATGAAATTGCATCTGCCATCCAATTGTCTAGCGCAAAATAAAGGCCGTTATGGTTTGTCCTTCATTAGTAAATGATTAATGGACAAAGTGTTTATTTGGACGTTTAGCCTCTACTTAATCTATATATCGATTATCGAATTATCTTATCCTTAATTCAAATCAGTGCATTGTGTACCTTAAACAAGTAAGGGACAATAAAGGATAGATCTATAGCATATCTCAAATGTCAGAACCGCATATAGTGCATGCCAATGCTGAAGGAATACCATGCCAATAACATAGTAGAGTTTATCTTTTGGCAAAAAGACAAACTAATTAGTTGATGTTATGCAGCTAGGCGTGCTGTGGAAAAATTAGACTTGACACCAGCCATGCACTTCAATTTAATTGGAAAACTTAAATTCAAATCATACCTACCTTTTGGGATGATTTTTAGGTCCAGCAATTTAAAAATTGAAAAGGACCTCAAAAAATCTTTACCAATATTTGGTCAATCCTCATAAAATCACAACAGGATATTTTATCCTGTTGTATTAGTTGACAGCCATGCCACGTCAGATACAGCTCTGTGAATGTGATGTCAAATTTTTTAGACTTTCACCTTGAAAATGAAGCCCCTCTCTGGAACTCCAGCAATAGCATATAGATATTAATATCATCAGTAAAGCATCTCGTACCAAAACCTAGAACTGGAATGAACTCCCGGAAACATTAACATGATGAAGCTCTAACTTCTATGTTGTAAGGTTTATATGTGGTTATTTAGCCACGGATGTATATTGTTTTGCAAAAAGTACAAAATTCAGATGAGCCCAAAATCCAGTAAACTTTAGGACCTACGGAGAATTTGTGTAGAGATAAATGTGAAACATGCTATATACATACGAGTAGGAATGATCTACATCTTGAAGTTATGATCACGCATGTTATAGGAAAATAGCTCCATCTAATCTCTTCAAAAGCAATTAACACCTAAGCGTGGCAGCCATCTCAAGGCAGCAATTCATACACTTGGCAATACAACTTTGGTTATGCTACCGAAGTTTATTACTATTGGTACAGACAGGAATCACAGAAAAAGGGTAGATGACAAGATCTTATATCACTCTTCATCATTCTCATTGTTGGGCCTTCCATACACCACAGAAAAATAGTGGCTAACTGTTGTCAAAGTGAGACCAGGGAACCTGTGAGGTTTGCCTGGCCGTGGATCAATCTTAATAAACGGCCATTTCATGATTTCCGCAGCTTCACACTCTTCCCATCCATCTCCAATTACACAAAAACGAACATTGGGATGGTTGAAACGCTCTTTGATCCATCGGAAACATTGAATTTTCCCCACTTCCCATGAGCTATAAACTGAAATGTGACAATATATAATTTACCAATGACAAGTTACATTGAGTTTGATCAGGATCTAACTCTTGTTCCACTAAAATGGTTATTAGTTTTGAGCTTCAAAATGGTTCATTATTACTACAATGACTATTTGCTTTGAGCTTTCTAAAAGAAAAATAAAATCATGTGACATCGTACCCAGAAGACATAAAATTACTCACCATTTCCATGCGGTATAAAGCTGTCCAGATGAAAGAGCATGCACTTCACAAGAGAGGGAATTAACGATCCAGATGTCACCAATACATTTACGTGCTGATAGTTTGCATTAGTTGAGTTAGTGCTTGTGTTATCAAAAGCAATAGAAGAAACTGCATCTTTATCTTCACCTGAGCACTCCTTCAAAAAGGTCCGTGCTACAATATATTAAACATGAAAAATGTAAATAATACAGGTCAAGTAACAAGAGATAATGATACCAATGAACTATTAAATACCTGATGAAAGCCATCTGTCAGTGTATTCGTCAGTTTTATCATACAATTCATCCCAGAGTTTTATAGTATCATGATTTAAAATGTTCCGTAAACCCTGAAACCAAACAAGAGGGTTAAAGTTTATCCCTAGTTCAAGCTATTGATGAAAAAGCTAGCAAATAAAGTAAACTACAACTTCTTTGGTTACGCCCCCAATATCTAACTCTGATTCTCACTTCATGATATCTATCAAGTTTCAGTCATTATAAAATAAAGTATCTTCTCTCACTAATAAACTAAAGCTCATAAGGTTGTTTCGAAACAGTAATTTAATTGTGTATTATAAGCATTGACTTGTGTGAAACTGGAAAGCTTGTTTCTGTCACTTTTGACAACTCTTGATCTGTTAACAAAGGAATTTAAATATTTATTTGCAAAAAAGTTGCAGTAGCCATGAGCAACAGGGATGATTAATCACTGCCAAACTATTCATTATCTAAAACACAAACTAAAAGAAATATTTGGAAAGTCACAGGTATATAATGCATCACATAATATCACATATAATCCAAAGTCCTTCAATAAATTAGTAGTGGTTAAAAAACAAGTCAGATGCAAGTTTCACAACTGACTTTCAGAATATTCATCACAAAAACCAAATTATATCTAACTTAAAACTTCTATGTTAAATGTAAAACTATCAATAATGCTCCAGAAATTATTTTATAACTTTATTTTAACCTGCACACATTCAAAAAACTTGATTCCAAAAAGGCAGTACACATTAGCCATATATATTACAATTTTGCATGTATAGACGACAGGAAACTATAACATACAGGTATAAAAACACAATAAAAAAATATTTTACCTTAGAAAGAGATTGAGATCGAACTGTACAAACTATCATTATTATATTTAGACAAGGTCCATAAAACAAAACAATGCTATGGCTTCATTACCAAACCCTTCCATCTTATGATAAAACACAAAACAAAGTACTGTAATAGATACATACATCACATAACATACATCAACTTCAAGAAGCATCAATCAATATGCAATACTGTAATAAGTAGTAAAATTCCATGATATAGTACTGACTTCCAAAACTTAAATATAGAAATACTATACCACTCCAGACATTTTACCTGTAAGTACTTATGGGCAATGACCCGATGCCTATATGAAAGTTTTCTTCTGTTGGCATCATCATGTGGCGGACCTAATTCATCTTGTTTGAAGTCATAATCAGATAGGTCCCTCCCATCATCATATTGGGCTACTGCATTAAGAAATGGCTTATTGTAATTTTCAATCTGCACCACAGAAGCCCCACATTAAATTATTAGCATTCCAGCAGCAAAACAAGCCATGGAAGTTGTGTGCCAAATTTTACTTGTTCATAGAAGAAATAATCATCACATATTTGTAGAATGAGATTTTCCCACATCCTCCCAATTTCTACACCCTTCTGCACATCCTTCTGACCATTGAAAGCCTCAGCATACGATGATTTCAGCAAGGAATTTAGAAGTATAAGGGTCTCATCCATGTCCCACACATAGACATCCAACCTGGGATGAACACTGTCTCTGGAAAACACTTGTGTTTCCTGATCAGACATCCCGGATGTGGCAGCCATTCCCGTGTGTGCTCAAGGAACTAGCCTGACAGTGCACTGCAGCAAAAGATCATTATGCATTGCAGAATGTTACTTTACATTTTTATCACCGCATATTGAGATCATCTTGTTTGTTTCCCAGTTAGAAATCAATTTTTGCACTTTTTAACGCAAAACACATTCCAATAAAAACATATGGTTATTAATTTATACATGTATTCCAATTACATTCAACTGTTCAAAATCAATTTTACTCAATGTGTTCCCACTTATAAGGCTAAAATTTTAAAATTTAGAACAAACAAAAACAGTTTTAACCTTGTTCACACTCATTCAGTGCCTCAACAAATTTAAGCGACCTCGGATGAAATTAATGGATTAATAACTTTTAAATAGACAAAATAAAATAAATAGAATCATTCAACACTTCGGCATGAGGTAATAACAAATTCAGAAATCATAATGACATAATTAGTAGGATGAGCATACTATTTTATTAATTACAATAATGAAAACCGGTATGATTTGAATCAGCATGTTAACCATAGAAACGAAAAAGTATAATCAATATATGCATGCACAGAGCAAGAAGGCAACAAAAAAAAGTGGTTACCTTAGTTTAAGGTTTTAGAGCGTGGAAGTACGAGGACGACGACGACGAAGTTGTGATGTGAGTCAGAACATCAGGTTCTATCATGTCGCCCAGCTACAAAATTTTCCCCCTTTTACAATTTTGCTTTTACATAGGCCTGAAAGATTAGCCCACAT
Source organism: Abrus pulchellus subsp. cantoniensis (assembly GCA_024086825.1). NCBI lineage: Eukaryota > Viridiplantae > Streptophyta > Magnoliopsida > Fabales > Fabaceae > Abrus > Abrus pulchellus. Next base: position 32,905,962 of record CM044049.1, read on the forward strand.
TTGGGGACCAATGAGTAAAGTGGGCCTCTTTTTTCATAGCAAAAAGGGTTTTTTAAGACAATAATTTGTTCTTGCTCAGCTAGTTAGTTCAACCTCCCTTCTAAAACCCCCCCCCCAAAAAAAAAAAAAAAAAAAACTCCCTTCTGTTCTATTTTGTGTTGTTTTCAACCAAAAAAGAAAAGTATTTTTAAAATCTATAAAAAAAATTCCGATATTTTAAAAGTAAAGTACTCTAACCTTTCTTCTATTTTACAGTTTTTGTACCCTCTTTATTTTTAAGCTCTCTTTATTTTTAGAATAAACTACTCTAACTCTCCTTCTATTTTACACTTTTTAAAAAATATATATTTTTATTATTTACAATTAAACCCATATTATAACAAAAATTATAGAATTATTAAATATTTAAAATATTTATGGTCTCTCAAATAATTTAATAGGTGTTCTAAAATTATTTTTAAGGAACATTCATCCTTAATTGCAAGTAATTTAAATTTTAATTACTTTGTAGAGATAAATATAATTTATTAATCTAAATTTTTATTATAACATTGGTTTAATTGTAAGGCATTCATGTTATATAAGAATGGTTTTTGTAATGCTTTACAAGTATATGAAGTTTTATGTTATGTATCTTTAAAATGATTTTAAAAGAAATTTTTATAAGAAGAAAAAATAGAAGGAAGATTAGATTATACTATGCCGATTACATATGACTTCTCATACATATTTTATAATGTTTTTATCATATTTATAATAGTTTTGTTATTCACAATGTCGAATGCAATATTTTTAACTAGTATCAATCTAATCGTAGTTTGTCGATCCAACTCTCAATTTGTCTACTTCATGTCATCTAGTTTCTTCCTTGTCAAGAGTTGATACAACTTTCTCTTATAAAAATAATCTTTTGTATTCATATTCCAAAATGTGAAGTTTGCCATTAAATTTTTCAATCTTCACTTTTTTTTTATTTTAATGTCGTTCTGTTACTTTCTTTAAATAAAGCTCTGACTTCTTTTTCTAAACAGAAACTATAGTGAAAAATTAAATATTTTCTAACATAGAAAATTAGATGAAATTACATCCACATAGCACATTAAAATAAGTTATTAATATCAATTGTTGAGAAAAAAAAAATAAAAGAAAGAGAGAAATAGAAAAAAAATGACACAAAAATTTAATATAGTTTGATACATATTATATATACCTACATCAAAAACTACATTAAAAAAGTATCTTTTAAGATACATATAAAAATATTACAAGCTATTATTTACATAATAATATTAGGTAAGAAGTTACCTAAGAATAAATAATGTGACTTAATCGGATACTAATCATGAGTAAGTAATATGAGATTTGATTATTGTACATAATATATATTAATAAAGTGATTGATTTATAGTTAAAAATTAATTATTGTACTTGTTAATAAAAAAGATATATTTCACTAAATATATTTAAAATTAATTATAGTGCATATATGAATAATGCTTAACACTTTAAAATTAATTTTCTTGAAAAACAAACCGGTATGGACTCTGATAATTTGTAAACGGTAATGACATTCACTGGTGTTTGCAGTCAAGGAGACAACTCACATAAGTATGTTCGTCATCAACATTCTCGAGAGCCGCCCAAAATGACATATTTATATTTTTTTGCAGTGAATACATCGCTGACACGATACGATAATACCAGAGCTTAAGCCCATTGTATCACAATAAACGCTTCTTTATATTTTATTCCAATTCCAATCGGGTTTCATATTTAACTAAGTCAACCATTATCGAAGCTAACGACGGGTTATTATATTATCCCAATTAATAATAATTTGGGTTATTTTCGTTCTATTAGAAAATGCTGACTGTTTGGTTACATCCTAATTAGATTGGATAAAGGATTCACGAGTTACTTATCAATTATGACTGACTTTTGATTCTGACTTATATAATCTTGAATTTTATCCTTTATCTCATAAAAATCAAAGCGTTGAAAATAAAAACATTTGAAACTTAGTGCATTTGAAAGAGTTTATAAATAATTTATTTCAATAAATTTATTGATATATTTTTTTAAAATAAATAATTTTTAATTTGTTCTAATACATTTTATCATCAGGTTTATTATATAAATCATCATTTTAAATACATTTATTAATAAATACTTAAATAAAGGGTTATCCAAGCTTGGGCGACAGATATACAAGAATCTACCACACGTGAGACACTACACATAACAAAGTTGGCACTTCAAACGGGTCACAAATGGAAAACTGCAAATTGCTAAAAGCAATGAACACATCGATCTTGATACTGCAATATTATACATTTTTCATTTCATCTGCATATGACAAGATTAAGAAAAAATCAAAGTTACAAACACTTGTTTACAATGCAAATCCAAAATTACAGAGAAGTTTATTCGGAGAAAGTAGAAACAAGGTGTTCCAAACATATGGAATGGATAAACTGAAGAAACATAAATTAACATGATGACTTTGTTAAGACATCATTTCAGCTTAGGGTAAAATATGGAGCAAAGCCAGAACCAAAATCCCCTCTTTTTCTTCTTTGATGGCAGAAGTTTTGCATCCCTATTGATGACAAAATCAGCCATATACTGCACAACTTCCTGCCCAACAAAAATATGCATAGTTTATGTAAATAGAAAAGGTGGAAGAATAGAAACAAGCCAAAGTTACATCTCAAAATGTTTACCTGAGCACCCAACTTGACCAATTCTCTTGGTGGCACCTCGAGGGGAGTCTCATCAGCTCTAAAAACTCTTAACTTGGACAATAACCTGAAAGACTCAGGTAGAGCTCTTATTTGATCATCACTTATATCCAACTCCTCAAGCATTTCAAGGTTTCCAATTGATCTTGGCAAGGCTCTTAGGTCCGCAAAGTTCTTTCCCAAGTTTAATTTCTTCAAATTAGTTGCAAAACACAGGTTCTCCGGTACAAATTCAAGCTCATTAAAGCTAACATCAAGCTCCTTCAAATTGGATAGATTACCCATTGTGGAAGGCAATTTCTTAATCCTATTATAGTGCAAAGTGAGAACCTCCAACCATTCCAGCTTCCCAATTGCCTCAGGAAGGACCTTGAGCTGGTTGAAATCTAACTTAAGCACAGATAGTGAAGAGCAATTTCCAATTGTATAAGGCAGTTCCTCAAGCTCGTTTGTTTCAACAATCAATCTCTTCAAGCTGTTCAAATTTCCAATTGTCTCTGGTAACTCTGTGAACTCATTTGAACTCAAGTCTAGACCAGTGAGATTTGTCAAGTTTCCAAAAGTAGGAGGAAGTGATCTCAATCTGTTGGCGTGGAGGTCAAGATCAATGAGGTTTATCAATTCACCAAATGATTGAGGAAGGTTTATAAGTTGGTTTGAGTGAAGATCAAGCTTTGTTAAGGCCTTTAGAGCCCCAATGGTTGTCGGAAGAGCCATGATTCTGTTTTCAGATAGGTCCATTTCAGTGACATCAGATAATTTCCCAATTGAAACCGGCAACCACTCCATCTGATCCACCAATTTCCCTCTAAGCTCAAGGCTTTTAGCTCCATTACTGGCGCAAATTTCAATAAGAGTAGCCGCTTTCATTAGACTTAATTTCTCACTGCTTCCATTGCCTACAAAATTCAAATCAAACCAGTAAAAGAAAATAAATTGCCTAATTAACAAATTGAAAAGGCCTCAAATTAAAGAAGCAACTACCAGTAAAAGAAAATAAAATATGTTGGAACTAATTATGAATAATAACTAGAGGGGAAAAAAACATAACCACAATATCAATACAAAAAATCAAGTAAAACAATTGGGTTATTTCACATATGATTGGAACGAACCTGCTAAAGAGGAACCCATTACCGCTTCGAAATCGTTTTTCTGGGGTTCATCCTCTTCCTTCTTCTTAACCAAAGTATCATCAGTGATCACAACATGGGGTTGGGCTAAAGTAGGAAACTTTAGTTCCTGGGCATCTCCAGAAACGAACTGAGAAGCTCTCTGAATGAGATCAGCGAAGGTTTGAAACATCTTTTCTTGCTGAAGAAGGTGAACTGCCTCTCTCCTCTGTTGATGGCTCTGAAACATGACCATGGTCTTCTTGAGTTCCTGAAGGACATAAAAGAGGTCTTGAGGGACATGGTGAGGGATTTCTTGCATTGAGATTTCGTCGAGTCTGATTTTTTCCTCGGTGTTCACGGTGTCCATAGTTGACGTGGCTGCTTCCACTTCTTCAATAGAAGGTCTAGGTGGCAGTGACCTATAGATTGAGGTGATTTCTTGTACTGTGTCGAGAAAGGCACGGGAAGATGCTTGTTGTGGTTGTGGAGGGTCTCTTTCACCGTGTGGCCTCATGGCCATGGCTAGTGCTACGGTGGTGTGTGTCACCTTGGACTGGGAGGGGTAATAAGGTAGAAAAAGAAGGAGAAGAAGAAAGAGCCTCGATTTATGGAATGGTTGTGCGCTTGGTGGATTTGTCTTTTTATTTTACTGGATTTTGTAATACGGATTTATAAAGTATCTATATTTTATTATATATAATAACATATTATAATTAATAATATTATATTTTTTTATTTAAGTTAAGTATACATTTAATAAAATTATTATAATCTATTTTAAAATATTAGTTTATATCAATTGATAAAAAAATATTTTAACTTGAGATGTTGAATTTGAAAAAAAAATTAAATTATCAATTTAATATTTAAAAATTAATATATATATATATATATATAATTTTATTAATAATATAAATTGCATATATTTAATCTCACAGAAGAATTAATTTATAACAAAATCTAAATTTATAATTATGAACTTTTAATTTTTATATAACTTTATAATTTTTTTATTTGATTTAATTTAAATCTTATATGAGTTATATATTTAGATGTGACGGATGAATTTATTATTAAATTTTTTTTATACACAAAGATGTAAATTTATCTTATTTAAGTAATATCAAATTAATTACTATTTGAACTAATTTTTATTAGTAATTTTTTTATATAATTATAAAAATAAATTAAAAATAAAAATACATATTTTTTATTTTTTTAATAAATTTTTTAAAATTTTTTCATAATATTTATTAAATCTTAATTTAGTAAAATATTTATTTTGAATATATTTTATCTTATTATTAATATATATTGTAAAAATAAATTATAAAATCATAATATTTAGTAATATTTTTAACTCGTAGATGCAAATAATTATTTTTTAAAATTTTATTATTTAAGTAGTTTTCATACTAACATTTTTTAAATTAAATATTATGAACATGATACATAAAAAATTAATAAAAATTATTAAATTTAAGTATATATTGATTTTAAATTAGTTATATTTGTAAATATTAAATTTAAATTAATAATAAACAAATAATTTTTCACTTTAAATAAGTTAATTTATTATTATTTTATATATTTAAAATTATTTATTAAAATTAATTTCTTCCTCTTTTATTATATTATTCATTAAATTTTTTATTTTATATATTTTTATTTCTTAAAATGTATATACTTTAAAAAATTAAAAAAATTTAATTTTAAAATATACGTGTGTGAGAGGAGAAAATTATTAGAAGTTATATTACAATATTTTTTAAGTAATTAATATTTTTATCATAATACAATCTGTGCTATTTTTTTTTTTTGTAAGATTCTGAACTACTGTATAGATATATTAAATTATACATTTTTAAATAAATAAAAAAGTATTTATAAAAATATAATAAAATGTGAAATAAAAATATTTTATAGTAAAAATGTTTACTTATATTTAAATATAAATTGTTAAGGGACAACGTAAGAATTTTATAAATTATAACACAATTGATAAAATTATAATTATTAATTAATTTAAAACAAATATTTCATATCGTATTTTTACTCGAAAACTTACAACACAATCTTTTTTTATAGACAAAATTTACTAACATTTTAAATTTATGTAATTTTTACCTTTATCATAGAGAACTTTTATTAATGATTTTGTATTTTATACATTAAATATATATTTAAAAAATATATGATTTTTATAAAAAATAGTTATATTTTAAAATAAAAAATTATTTAATATTTATTTCAAATAGTTAAAAATATAAATTATTTTTAATTTATAAACCATATTAAAAAATAAAAATAAATTTAGTAATTAAATGTTGTTGAAACGTCAAATAAATATTTTTTAGTAAATTAAATTATTGAAATGTCAAATAAAAATGATTTATCTCTTCAAATTTTTAAAAAGTTAAATAAAAGAGTTTATTCAGACTTTTCAAAAATAAAAAAAATAAACGATTCCTAATTTGTGAAAATAAATTTATTTATTTTTATATTAATATTTTTTCTGAAAATTTATTTAAAGTGATTATAGTTCTTTTCTTGGTGTTAATATTGATATTTTTCTTTTGGCGATTTTCCAATATTGGTGTCCTGTTTCTCATTTTGCTTGGAAGTTGGAATCGAGAACCTGAAATGAGACGGGGGTGAGCAGTTTTGTTGAGGTTTTCCTCACCATCTTGGTGAAACTGAGTTCTTGGAGTCCCTTTTCTTTCTTGATGCTTTCTTCACCAGCATCCAACCACCAAATAAGCTTGTCATTTCCATTGTCACATCCATCTTCACATACTTTTCTCCTTTGGCATCGCCATCATTCTCTGCAGTAGGACCCCCATTCTCATCTGCTAGAGGTGTACTCATGCTCCTGCCTATTTCCTTTTGCTACACAAGACCCAATTTTGTTATCATAGACTTTACATTTGAAATAAATAAACATACTAAATGATATACAGATTTTCATAAGGAAATTTTTTTGAGCAGTGATCCGGCTTCACACATTTTATCATGCGTTTATTTTTTAAAAATATAAGTATCGTGCTCAATTAATCGAAATTATGGTGATCCAGACCTTTAAAAAATTTATCCTTCTTATGTTATCTTAAAAGTATGTCTCATTTTATTAAAAGTTGGGATAAACTAATTTCTCAATTCCTCCTCTAGCCACGGGCATGCAAAACACCCTAAAGATTTATTATCATTTAAATATTTATTTATATTGAAAATGATTTAAGTAGAATTCAGTTTTATTTGTTAAAAAAATAAAAGGATAATTTTAAAATAAAAAAATGTAATTCATTTATAATTTAAACACTTAAAAAAGCAATAATTCATATTTCTCGTGTTTCGACATAAGAAACTAAATTAATAATAAATATGTGAATAAATAAAGGAAAAAAGAAAGAAGGAAGAAACTATCTTTTCTTGGTTGAAGGATTAACATCCTAAGTTCTAACAAGTGCAAACATCTACCCACAGGCAGGATTGGGCTCTGATTCTCAGTACTGAGCTCGTCAAAGCCATTAACAATCTTTATATTTTCTTTTCTTTTCTTCTGCCTATCAATCTTTAATTGTTCCCTCGATTCTCATCCACCTTCATCACCTTTCTCTCTTCGATTCCTTCAATCAAGTTTCGATCTTGATCATCCTTATTCATTCCCAATCTCTCCCATCTTCACCCCTTTATTAATCTCCACACAAAAATAAAGAAAAAGAAAATGGGTTGCACGATGAGAGAAAAGCACATCAGAGCTAATCGGAGACCTCGATCGGTGAAACCCGATTCCGATTCATGCGATAAGGACGCAATATCCAAATCTATTGCCGAGTCTGGTCTCAAACCCTTCAAATACCATCTGGGTCCCAACGATTCTTCTCAGAACGCAAATTCCAATCCAAACCCTAACCCTAACGTTGAGGAAACCGGGTGGGGTTACTGTACAGAGGAACAATTGGAAGAGATTCTGTTGAAAAATTTGGAATTTATATACAACGAAGCTGTGTCAAAGCTTGTTGCTTTGGGTTATGATGAGGATGTTGCCATGAAAGCGATACTGAGAAATGGGCATTGCTATGGTGGCATGGATGTGTTGACAAACATCTTGCACAACTCTATAGCGTTTTTGAATAGCAATGGTGATGGTGGGGGAGGCTGTAATAATGGTGGAAACTTAGATGAGTCTGAGCCTGTGTTCTCTGACTTGAGGCAGTTGGAAGAGTACTCATTGGCGGGTATGGTGTGTTTGTTGCAACAAGTGAGGCCTCATTTGAGCAAAGGTGATGCAATGTGGTGTTTGCTCATGAGTGATCTTCATGTTGGTAGAGCTAGTAGCATGGAAATTCCGGTGCCAGGCAATGGATGTCCTGCTGCCACCGCCCCGGCCACTGTTGAGGCCGGTGGCAATTCAGTTGGCGTCATGGCTCCAGCTCTATGTAGGTTTCATGGGGGTTGGGGATTTGGTGATGGGGGAGGGTTGGATTTTCCTGTGAATGGGATATTCTCTTGTGGTGCAGAGATGAATTTGCAGCTGCAAAGAGATATTGAATTCCCGAAGAGGTTTAATCTTTCTCCTTCCATGAAGTCCTTGTTGAAGAGAAATGTAGCTATGTTTGCTGCTGGTTTTAGGGCAAACTCCAAGCAGTTGCAGACGCATGCGAAGGCCTTTCCTGGCCGGAGTTCTGCGTCTAATGTGGATTCTTTGGCTGTATCTGGGGCGGAAGTCCATGCTGAGCAGTCTGGAGATTCACAGAATCTCGATAACCAAGATGCCGTGAATTCTGTGCTGAGTAAATTTCGTGATTTGAATCTTGATGAGAATTTGGAACTTGTGGCAGAAGATCAGAAGGATGAGCTGATAGTTAATTTATTTCATCAAATTAAAGATCTTGAGAAGCAGGTCAAGGAGCGAAAAGATTGGGCACATCAAAAGGCAATGCAGGCCGCGAGAAAGCTAAGCAGTGATCTAACTGAGCTGAAAATGTTACGGATGGAAAGAGAGGAGACTCAAAAATTGAAGAAAGGGAAACAGGCACTTGAGGACACGACGATGAAGAGACTCTCGGAGATGGAGAATGCTTTGAGAAAGGCTAGTGGTCAAGTGGACCGTGCAAATGCAGCTGTTAGAAGACTAGAAACAGAAAATGCAGAAATCAAAGCAGAAATGGAGGCTTCCAAATTAAGTGCATCAGAGTCAGTAACAGCTTGCTTAGAAGTTGCGAAAAGGGAGAAAAAATGTTTAAAGAAACTTCTAGCTTGGGAAAAACAGAAAGCTAAACTGCAGCAAGAGATTTCTGATGAAAAAGAGAAGATATTGGAGACACAAGAAATATTAGTTCAGATTAGACAGGCTCAAAAAGATGCTGAGGTTTGCTCTTTGTTACCAATTGTTTATTTTTATTTTGAGAATAACACGCACAGACCACAAAAAAGAAAAGAAGTTATGGTTGAGCATTTGTCTCTGTTTGCATAGAGTGAGATTATTGATTGAACTGGAATCTCTCATATCAAAATAAAATTGACATGTTTCATCCACAAGGCGTAGCGTAGTTTGCAATCCATTGGAAACACCTTGTGACCATAGCCTAGCTGACACCCAGACAGAGGGCTAACCCACACTCAAAAGGGGTAGAGACACTTCGTGATCTTACCAAAAGAAGATTCCATGTTTCAAATTCAGACATCAACAGGGTCTAGACAAGTGTCACACAGTTTGCTATTGTCACATTAAAATTGTCAGTTTCTGCATAAAGGGCTTCGGTCATTTTTAACCTGAGTAACTGAATGCATGTCTAACTTGAAGGTTTTAAAAATTTATAGTTCGGTGTGGTAGTTAATAATTATGACTTGAAAAAGATGTAAATGTTGTCTTTTTTTCCTTTTTCTTGCATTCGATACATATTGCATATGTGTCAATTCTTTGTATGATATGAAGCATGACGGTTTTAAAAAAAGGAGCTACTATCGTGTTGGACACATAAGTCACAGATGTTTCAAACACAAGTACATGACAAGATACTGAAATTCTGTGGAACAATTGAAATTGTCTGTATCCTGTTCCTGTTTGTCCATACTCGTTAATATGTATCCATGCAGTGCTTTAGGATGGAGTGCTTGAAGCCAAAATGTTCCATCCCAAGCTTTTATGAGGGTGCCCCACTTGCCTCTGACTATATAGTGGCAGTTTTGGAGACTATTGACCATAGTTATCAATAGCATGCTATATTTGTGCTGTGGCAGCACAGAAACCTTTGACCAGTATGATGAGAATCTGGTTACATTACGTGTTGCTATAGTGGGAGTTGTGACCACAAACTGCAGCCGTTATCCCGGAATATTGCAGCCATATTGTACATATATTAAATTTCCTTCTTAAATCCTGCTGTTTAGTCATTATTGAACTCATTTTATGGGTATGTTTTTGGTGATTTTTCCTCATTCTACATCACAAGTGCTTTGAGTTTCTCGTTAGAGTCAAAACACTTCCTGTGTTTGACACAAAAACACCAAGGCATTTTATTTCTGCTACTGAACTCAATTTTCTGGCATAGTCATCCTGCAAATCTTCTGTGTCATTTTTGGCCAATCCATAGATCTCTGGTGTTGTTTCCAGCCACCCCTCTGTTCATGCAAGTTCTTTACTATTATTATTTGTTCCTTTGTTGTTATCTCTTCACACTTCATGGTCTGTATTCCCTTAATTGGTCTCTGTTCCTTTTTTTTTTTTTCCAAACTACTTTGGTCTCTGTTCACATATCTAGTTTGTTCTTTTATTTTAAGTAATTCCATAATTTTTTAACTTCATTTCTGTGTTCTCATTTTGCTTGCTTGGCAGCCATGGCATGATCCACTTAATCATAACCGCATAGCTTTTGTTGTTATTGACTTGTTTCTTATCTTTAGATTGAGGATGATTGTGTGTTTAGAATTAGAGTGTGACTTTTGATTATTAGTTAGTTAGACTGAGGATGGTGCATACTGTGTACATTATCAATATTGTATCTGCTGCAATCTTTGGTATAGCAGCTACCATCCCACAGTCTAGCTATAGCATTTTTGGGGTCAGCTGCAATCTATTGCTATTCCGGATTGATACCAATGCTATTGCACAAGTCAGCCAACTATATGGTGTTTCAGGATTATGCATTGTAGCCATAGGTCTTTATTTTAGTGGAGTTTTTGAAATGGGTATATTGATAAATGGGACTTAACTTAACCCTTAAAAAAAAAATGCCTCCACGATAATTTAGGAAATAGCATAATGTAGCTTAAATATATACTAATTTCATTCCCTTTAGATGCTTTTATTCAAAAATTTATTTTTTTATTCGAGCCCAATGGCAATAATTTGTCTATTGAGCCGATTCATTTATTGGGATAGGGCTTGGCTGGTGTTTATTGCTTGTTTTTGTGAAAAAGTTTCATATGCTATTATAGATGCTGATAATATATCTCTTTGTTAAAGGTATTTTAATACTCATACATAACTATTTGATTTGAGCTTATCTTGTTAAAATTATGCAACTAATACATATATAGGTGTGTTACACTTTGCCTGCTTTTTTTCAATTTTATATTGCTATTGGCAACATATATGGTCTTTCTTAGGGTTGAGTCTTCCAAACTATTCTGAATCAAAGAAACTAACTGTCATATTATTTATGAGATGTATTTTGCAGTTTGTCTAGCCTTGATATATTAGGAGTGACTGTCATCATTCTTTTTTGTTGTCATCATATTGAAATAACTCGAATGTCAATTGAACAAATTAACAAATTCTTCATATCGGCTGGAGTAATCACTTTTGTAGATTATTTGGTTCTAATTGTCAGGTATGACATGCTGTGTATTCATGGGTATTTATTCAGCAGGCATGTGATCTCGTTTCCTTCAATTCTTGATGATCCTTAAATTGTATTCTCTAGGTGTTTTCTTATTCATAATCCCGGTAGTGTATCATCTGGTTATTGATCATTATTATACCTGTATTTTTTATCTGTTGACTCCATTTGAGTTGTTTCAATTAGTTAGCAATGATTTTATGAGCTCCATACAATATATTTGTACTTGGTTCCTTTTCCTCACCACTAAATCCCATGCTGTGAAAAGTGCAGTTTTTGTGAAAATGCTTAAAAAAAAAAAAAAAACTATATTGAAGACGAAACGTTACATCAGAAGCCTTAATATTGTGCAATAACTTATCACAGGTTAAGTGGAAGGAGGAGTTGAAGGCTAAAGAGGAAGCCTTAGCGCTAGTTGAGGAGGAGCGCCGGTCTAAGGAAGCAGCTGAGTCTAATAATAAGAGGAAGCTCGAGGCTTTGCGTCTGAAGATAGAGATAGATTTCCAGCGGCACAAGGATGATCTACTAAGACTTGAGCAGGAGCTTACGCGCCTTAAAGCATCTGCTCAGTCTGCAGAGTTGCATCACCAATCAAACACTTCACCTATCAGTGACCTTGAGGGTGCAAAGCCTAAAAGAGAGACAATTGCTAGGCTGCTCCAAGAATTAGATAATCTGGAGGATTTTTCAGAGAAAGAAGTGAACAGCAACAGGGAGTGCATTATATGTATGAAAGATGAAGTCTCCATTGTTTTCTTGCCGTGTGCGCACCAAGTCATGTGTGCTAGTTGCAGTGATGAGTATGGAAGAAAGGGTAAGGCTGTTTGTCCTTGCTGCCGGGTTCAAATCCAACAGAGAATCCGTGTATTTGGGGCAAGTTCTTAGCTTATTTATAAGTTTAATTTTCAATTGGTCTTGGGCAGGTATATACCCCTATGAATATTTTATACATCCTTGCCTTAGGCTACTTGTCTCACCAAATCTCACATTACACGCAGTGAGTCGTGAGGATAGTCAGGAAATATTATTGCTATTATTATAATATAAATAAAAAACAAAGTCCTGGCATTTGCTTGTCTATTGGAATGGTTGAAATTTTGTCGGTTGCTGCCGTTGGCTTGAAAATAAGATATGGGCAACTGTCATTTTGTCTTGACTAAGTGACCTTTGACATTCTTTTCATTTACTCCATATTTCGTTTTTCCAAGCATGGTCCTTTAAAGTGAAGCATAAAGTGTTCTTTCTTTTACACTTGATCTGTTCTTAAAAGGAACAAAAAAACTTTGCCTATCTTGTTGGTTTCTACTTCTTCTGCATGAGAGATTTTGGTGATTTATATACTTATTGCTTTAATATGTGAAGTTTTAACTATATCAACAAATAATTTGTTGGCATTTCATTCATTGAAGTACATAGAAAATTAAACAAATCAAGATAAACTACAGTTTGGTACAAGGTACCATTATCAAACAGCAGAGAAGATTTGTGTTTCTAGTAGAATGTAGCATTAGAACTCTTGGAGTAAATGAGCTAAGAAAAAAATTCATATTATTCACGATAAAAGTTTATTGTAATACGAAATGAATTAAAAAAAATAATAGTTTTTCTATTTTTCAATTATGGAAATGAGGAACATCCCCGTCTTATTTGTGGCAAAGGCGTAATTTACAGTGGGTAGTATCATTAAGGGAGTTGAGGAAGGCCAATACCAACGTCAGGCCATTCTCAGTGTTTGATTAATGGTGTCATAAGCATAACGCCTTTACATCTGGCCCTTAACGGAAGCTTTGGACAAATGGAGGTCATATGAACAACACTTTGCCAAACCTAAAAGCGGCTGCTCCTTGGATCGGTTCACAAAGAATTAATTAATACAAAACGTCATTGTATACATCTTGGCATACTTCCATGATCGCTACTCTTGATATTTTTACAATAACATTCGTCGTATATTTTTTTTAACAAAATAAAGATATGGGGATAATTAGATGGATGATGTGAGGGAGTAATAATTATAAGAAAAATAATTGTTGTAGATGCTTATTGTGAGAACAATATAACTCAATAACAGAGTAAAAAAAAATAGAGTAGGGAAAGCATAGGAGAGCCACTCATTCACCAACAATAATATTAACAAAAAAGTTAAGTAAAACATAACCAAGTCTGATGTTTGAGAACAATATTGCATCACTTCTGCTTCATGAAGTTAGGTTAGTCTTGAGGTGTTGATTAGTTTGAACCAATATGATGATTGGAAAAATTAAACCAAGAAAGTGATGGTCTGAAAAAATAAAAGCCGTCACTACTATTTTGGTAACCACTAATTTATTTTTTGAAGGGAGAAGGAAGGGTTTCCTTATAATTGTATTTATAATTATACCTTCAATGACCCTATATTTTATAATTGTATTTATAATTATACCCTCAAAATTAAATTTTAGTATATTTTAAAGGATTAAAAATATATTTAACTTACAATTGAGTAATTTTAAATCTTTACAATATTATTTAATTTTGAATTTCTTAGATACATTTAAATTGTCTTCAAGTTCTTATTTTTTCTATTTTTTCTTTTCTTTTTGTACTCAGGGTATTTTTGTATTTTCATGACACATTAAGAATACTAGCGGGAAATTTTGTTTGACACTCAGCAGCGTCTCACCATCCCACCACTCCTCTGCAAAAAAAAAAACTAACCACTCCGCAGCTATAGCTGTATCAAGGCAGGAAAGGCCGAGAACTGGAATGCCTTATCGCACCGCAGGACAACATTTCTCAACGAAGGAAGAAAAAAGAGGATAGATAGCCAACTAAGCTAAGAGAAGGGGCGAAGCTCTTACCTTCCTTTCATTCAAATATGGCACTCTTCCTGATCTTAAGACTGGGAAATGTGACGGCATAGCCACCAGCTGAAAAATAAAGTAAGCTTCATCCTTTTGGGTTTCGCACAAACTACGCAAGCCGCAAGGGAAAGAAGACCTCCACTACTTCGGTGCTCCTCTCCCACCACTACTCTCGTGCTCACTCCTGCTGTGAACGTGATGCACGTCCTCACCCTTCTCAGACGTATGCTCTTTAAGCCTGTTTCCTCAAACATTGTTAGATATACAAAATTTCCAGGTAACTTATTTACATATAATGCTAATTCTTCTTGACCCATTTGTATTTTTTTTCAACTATTCCTTCCTCTTTTAGCTCCTCTCGGATGATTGAGAGAAAGTTATTTTCTTATGATTACTGTGAGACTGTGAAAGTGATGGTCTGAAAAAATAAAAACTGTCATTTCTATTTTCGTAACCACTCTTTTATTTTCTGAAGGGAGAGGGGAGGGTTTTCTTATAATTGTATTTATAATTATACCTTCAATGACCCTATATTTTATATTTAACTACCATCACATTAAATTATTAATTAGAGTCATGTTATAAGTTACATAGGCCATTATAATAAGATTATTAAAATAATCTAACAATTTTTCACTTGGCTCATATGACGACTTGAAGATTCAATGAACTGTAATGCTCATATCATTGATAATATCAAGTCATCATCTTTTAATGATTTGAATTGGTCCGATCATCAGTCCCAAGTCATTTAACGACATGATTCCTTCTAAGTATTACAGAACCAATTTAACCCATAGGCGAGGTGGAGACTTCGGTATTGGGTCGCCTGTTCGGTGCACTATTGCTCTTTGGCTCCATTAATTTAGGTAATCATTTCTCTGCTAACCGCCCAGTGGCCTTTTCTTCATCCTATTCTTTTTCTTCTTCTTCTTCATGAACAAATTCAAAAAAAAAAATAAAAAAATATTTGAATGACTCTTGCTCTTGTTGATGTTCTTGAATGACTATTGCCCTTCTTCTTGTGTGTCTTCTTCTTCGCCCTTGTTCCTGATTGTAGATATTGGTAATTGATTGTAGATACTAGTAATATTGCAGGTTGTACAGAAAATAAAAAAATGACACGAGAAATTGAACGTGTAGTCGAAGATTCGACAACCTTAGGATCATACCAGACTTTGATCCTCATAAAAATGTAAATTTAAATGAGCATGACTACAATGATGAAAGTAGAGAAGCTATGCACAGTAGTAAGATCTGTGAACAGTTAAAGAAGCAGACTAAGAAGAAATCTTGCGGCAAGGTGTATTCATCAAACTTGTTTCTCCTTTATCATTCAGATTGAGGTTTTATGTTTGATAGTTGAATTGGAATGCATGTATAAAGTTTTCCTTAATCGATGCTCACCAAATTATTTACAAACGATTTGTAACATTTTGACACAAGAACAATGGAATTAAGAAAGTAAGAAAAGTTATAGGAATCAAGCAATTTTTTAATATATTTCTCTTGAGACAGCTTCAGAGTACCTTTTAATCTATTTCTAGAGATTTTTATGTTGAGAATTTGTTTAGCTGGTCCAAGATCCTTCATCTCAAAGTTTTCTGCCAATTGTTGTTTCATTTCATTGATTTTTGTCATACTAAACCCTGCAATTAACATGTCGTCAATGTATAAAACAAGAATAACATAACTATCAGCATACTTCTTAACATAGCAGCAATGATCTGCATAACATCTGTGAAATCCAAAGTTGCTCATAAACTTAGTAAACTTCTTGTACCACTGTCTTGGTGCTTGTTTCAAGCCATACAAGCTTTTGTAAAGTTTGCGTACAAGATTTTCCTTGCCTAGAGCTTCAAAACCTTCTGGTTGTACCATATAGATGTCTTCCTCTAGATCCCCATGTAGGAATGCAGTTTTAACATCTAATTGCTCCAAATGAAGATTCTTTGCAGCTACGATACTCAAGATAACTCTAAAGATAGTCATCTTGATAATAAGAGAGAAAATCTCTGTGAAGTCAATTCCCAATTTTTGTTGAAACCCTTTCACTACAAGTCTCGCCTTTTATCTTCTACTTTTGTCAGGTTCTTCTTTCAACCTATAAACCTACTTATTCTGCAAGGCTTTCTTTCCTTGTGGTAGCTTGGTTAATGACCATGTTCTATTCTTCTGAAGAGATATCATTTCTTTTTTAATTACTAACTCCCACTTAATAGAGTCATTCCCTTGCATGGCTTTTGCAAAATATTCTGACTCACCAGCATCAGTTAATAACAAATAATGCAATGAAGGAGAATACATTTGCAGTGCTACTGGTACTCTACTAGATCTCCTTAATTGGGTCATATGGATTTCTGGCATTGTTGTGGGTTCTGGTTCTGATTTAGGCTCTTCCTCTATATCTAATCTTCTATTGGCTACATCATTTTCTAAAATTTCTTACAGTTCTACACTTTGAGAAAGTTTTGGCAATCTCGTTACACCGATAGATTTCGCAGATCTATCTTTATAGAACATGTACTCGTTAAAAGTAACACTTCTACTTCTAATGATTTTCTTATTTTGATTATCCCAAAACTTGTAGCCATACATGTCAGATTCACAACCGATAAAATAACACTCTTTTGCTTTAGGGTCTAATTTATCTCTATTGTCAGAGTCTATCAAAACATATGATACACAACTAAAAACTCTCAAGTATGAAATTTTTACCTCTTTTTCATACTATACTTCTTCAGGTAATTGACAATTCAAGGGAACTGATGGTCATTTATTTATGAGATAAGTTGTTGTATTTATTGCTTCTGCCCAAAACATTTAGGTAGGCCAAACTGGATCTGCATACATCTAGCTCTCTCATTCAAGGTTATATTCATCTTTTATGCCATACCATTTTATTCAGGTGTTCCTCGTACTGTTTTGATCATTCTGATCCTATTTTTTGAGCAGAAGTCCTTAAACTCCTGGCTATCATACTCTCCATCATTATCATATTTCAAACTTTTAATCTTTAAACTTATCTGATTTTCAACTTCTGCTTTCTATATTTTAAACACAAAAAAACACATCAGATTTATTTTTAAAAAAATAAACCTATAACTTTCTTGTAAAATCATCAACGAAGATGACATAATAGCCTGATCATCCAAGGGATTGTACTAGGGATGGCTCCCAAACATCTGTATGCATCAATTCTAGCTTTTCAACTTAGAATATCTTTCTTAACTTCAAGAAGCTAACCTTTTTCTGCTTTCCAAAGATATAATGTTCACAGCTCCAACATCAACATGCTTCAAACTTGATTGTTTTTCCTTTGACGACATAAGCTTCATTCTTTTATCACTTATGTGTCTGAGTCTTTGATGCCATAATGAAGAATTATCAACAACCTCAGTAACTGTTACTATGTCCTCATGTGCAACCATGTAAAGAGACCTTCACTTCTTTCCACGGGCTATAACTCAATTTCCCTTCGTTACCTTCCAAGCTCCATCTCCAATTCTTCAAATAGACATACATGGCTGTTTGAAAACAAAAATTCAGGTAAACAATTGACTAGTTGCATAAATTTGACCATTTATGTGAAGTAACAAATTCATCACATCTTTAACATCCCAATTTTTGGTTTTATGACGACAAGTATCAAATAACACATTGAGCATCCAACTAATCCTAAACGAAAACAACACACTTATCAAATATTTTGTATTATATATACAATCAATTAACATCATATTGTCATATCCTATATAATTATTTTCTTTCTTGCTCTTTCTTATAGATAAATAGGCATTCTAAAATGTACACCTAAAAAGTAAAGGTGACAACTTTTAGTTGTTCCCAAAAGTGGTTCAAGACTTGTTTTGTGCTAACAAAAGTTTATCAACACAAAACAAAACAATAAATGATGACGCATCAGGCTACGAGCATTAATTACTATATATTATCCCTTTTACAATCTTTATTAAGAAAAGATGCACCATTCAATTTTTCCTTTATCCACTACTATTTGTTGAAGTTTTTCTCTTTTTTCTTTCAAATACCGTAATCTATTAGAATGTTGTTCAAGGACCTTTGCATAAGGCTTGCATTAGAGGTATCAAAAGTACTGATAGAACTTGCTAATATCATAAGGAATCATCGTCATTGCTCTCAGGAAATACTCTCAAATCATCTTCATGAAGCCCTACAAAACCTCAACACTTCCATAAAGTCTCAACCTCGGCTCTTCTTAGGCTTCAATGACAGCCAAGCCAACAACATGCTTGCCATAGCTGCGACACATGGAAATAGCTCAATCTCAAGTGTTAAAACTGATTCTTCAACTTTGTTAGTTTGGAAAACCAAAAGGGTATAAATTGAACACTCTAAGGAAAAGATGTTGAGACCCTAGTTGAGTAAAATCACAATCACTAGAATAAGTATGGACTTTTTACTATATCTCCACAT
Source organism: Abrus pulchellus subsp. cantoniensis (assembly GCA_024086825.1). NCBI lineage: Eukaryota > Viridiplantae > Streptophyta > Magnoliopsida > Fabales > Fabaceae > Abrus > Abrus pulchellus. Next base: position 32,924,960 of record CM044049.1, read on the forward strand.
TAGTATGATATTGTTCACTTTGGGCCTAAGCCCTCGTGGTTTTATTTTTAGACATTATCTAAAAAGTCTTATACTAATGGAGATTTACCATACTTATATGCCCTTGATCCTTCCCAATTTTAGTCAATGTAGGACTTTGTTCACGCATCCCAATACTAGCCTTGAGTTCTATGAGGCTTTGCTTTTTGCTGCTTTTACATCTTTGCTTGTGGAAACAGTAGCGAAACTGGACTTTTTTATAAAGGACGTTGAAGAATTGGGGAGGCTTGCATGCTTCAAAGAGCATAAACCTGATGATAAGATTATTGTCAGTTGTGAGACACCGCGAGTTGATGAGTTAGAGAATTTTTACTTGCTCATGGAGTAGATTGATTCATTTAGAGTGGAGCATACGAAATGCATTCTTTCATAGATATGGATTATTTGCCATTTGATGAATGGTTGTATTGATATGTGTGTTTGTGTTTCAGTCCATAAAAGTATGTCTCCTGAATGATCATGTATATATATTTTGGAAATTGAGTATATTATACTCGTTAAATACATTCGGCCAATGATAAATAAAAAGAAAAATAAAAGGAGATAAGTAAAAGTAAAATACAAGAAGTGAAAGAGTTAAAAATATTATCTAACATTACAAGAATTATTCTACTTGATAATTTTTGTTTAAATATTAAATTTTGTTAATCTAACGGTTGAACAAAGTTATATGTTTGTATAAATATTATATGTTGATGTTAAATTTAGATAATTTTTGTTATGATCACTTGATAAGGTGGGCCCTTCTCATTGAATCTAAATTTTAGAAGGGAGGAACAACTTAGCCCAATCTTATGTTATCCGTTAGCGATTCAAATCCGTAGAGTTCACTCACTAGCCCATGTTCGTACCGTCTAAAGGGAGAGATAGGTAGTACATAGACGCTTGAAGCAGCCAATTGTGTGTTCATAAGTTATTTTTATACGATTTTGGAGTAAAAAAAAACCTTAAATTAATGAATTTGATTTGGGATTGATTTTTGAGAAAATATAAGCAAACTCGAACCAAATTAGTACTCAAATTAGTTTATTTTGGATTATCAAATAAAATAAAAAAGGACTATATGTTTAATTATTTTTATCCTCTTATTTAATTAGTTTCTTGTTCTTATATATGATAATCAAATTGTATTTTTATATTTGTTTAAGCCTGATTAAGGCCTTTACTTATGAACATTCCAAAAAAAAAAAGTCTTTTTTTAGAGTAAAAAAATAGTATTTAGTTACGCACTACTCTTTGAAATTACAATTAATGAAGAATTATTTCTTAACAAAGAAGTTTTTAATCTTATTTTAAGGGGAAACAAAACAATTTAACACGGCATAAATCTAACAATAAAAATTAACGAAGATGAGGCTAATTTTTTTTTTTGGTAAAAAAAAAGTTGAGACATTTAATCTTAAATGTGAGTCAAGTTTTCTGTAGAAGTGGGTCTAATGAGAATTGACGATGGAGCCCATGTATTATATTATTCTAAGAACTTATGGAAAGGTATGCAAGATATTTTGTAAGCAAATATGGATAAGGTGTCGAATTGTGTTTTATTGGAGGAAGTGCAGGGAATGGATGAATAGTGTTCAGTTGGTCATCTTTGGATGGCATCTTGCATCCCAACCTTATCTTCATTCCAAGGGTGGAAGACAAGCCCACATTGCTTATTTGGTTGGAACATTGGCAAGAAGAGAGTTGATGATAAACCTCAAATTAAATACCATGATATTGATCTCACTTTCCCAATTTCTCTGGTTGGAAAAACATTTTTAAAAGGTACTACCTCTCCCTTTTCAAGTTTAAACCGCATTTTTTAATCATAATACTATACATAGCTATGTATTATTACTGTCCATCAACTCAATGTATGTATGGATGAGATTTGAGATAGTTTTGATCAGGGAAGGAACTAAAATGCTGTTATAGGGCTACAATTGATGGATTTAGTGCAACAAATTTCCACGAATGCTGTGACTTCAAAGGGCCATGTGTGATAATCGGCTACACAAACAAGTCTTTTAAGTTTGGTGCATTTAACCCAGAAGGCTATAGAAGCACAGATGATTACTACGATACATTTGATGCCTTCCTATTTTATTGGATAGACAATGAAACTAAAACCATAATTTTGCCTAAGATTGGTGGCAGTGGTGCAGCACTGTTTGATTATGCACGTGGGGGCCCACAATTTGGGGCTGATGGGCTTCTCATAGGGCCTCCATTAGCCCCAGTGATGGGTGGCTTTGCAGGGCCTGATACCAATTCAGGCATTGGTGACTTGAGGCAAGCAAAGTCTAGACTAGGATTGTCTTATGCCAAGAGGGAGGACGGTAAGGAGTCTATTTTTGGTGATGAATCCAGGGCAACCCTTGAAGAAGTGCAAGTCTTTTGCAGCCCCCAAATAGCAAGCTTATACTAGAAATACATAAAGGGGGTAAGGAATACTATACTATTACCGTTAATAATTACATGATTTTTTTAATCCATGTCCAAAGACACATAATAAAAGAGTAATAAATAATAAGTTTTTATTAAAAATGTAATCATTGAATGTATTGTATTATGTGATATCTTACAATTTTTAATAAAAAATTATCCTAAATACATTTTTATTCATATTGTGTGTTACGTTTAAACAAAAAAAATCAATAATTATAAAATTACCTTTGCCTTTGAGAAGTGCTGTCCACGTCTATATTGAGACAATGTCCCCATTGTAATATTTTGTGCACGAATTACCACTTAAGCCTATGGTCTCATCTTCCACTAGAAAGATTCACCAAGAAATATATGAAGTACCAATACCTATAAATGAACTTCCATTTAGGATGCTTTTCACTCATATCGCTGTCAACTCCACCAATGGAGAATAATGGTTGAAGGACTTATTTTTCTTAAACAAGCACATAAAACTTTGCTTAGCGAGGAAAAAGCCATATAAATACTTTTAGAATGGACCGTAGGTAGGTGGCCAGGTTGTAGGGGGCGGGAGAATCTGTCACAGGCTTTATCAGATTATAATAGTATTGCGTTTAAAGGTTTTGGAATTGTTTGCTCTTTAAGAAAGTGTTGCCCAAAGTCATGCCTTAGTGAGGCTTCTTTGTAGATATTCTTGCCAAGGTGGAGGAAAAGCTGCAGGGGACATGTTGCATATACGTACTTTTGTACTCCCTCAATAATAACTAGCTATTTTATTAGAAAATTGAGTCTTTGCTCAAGTTTTGTAAAGATATCTTATGTGCTTTTAAATTAGATATATTTTGACATTACATTAAAAATTTGAGTCTCAAAAGTAAATTATTAAAAGAAAGATTTATATATAAGTCTTGTAAGAAAGTATTATAGTAGGATATTTTAACAAATTTTACTAGTGTTTTATAATTTTTTAAAATTTCATCTTATGTAGGTAGAATGAGTGATAAAACATGAAAAGAGAAGGTAATTTGATGGGAAAAATTATATTTTATCTGATTAAAGCATTTGATAAATTTCTTAATTGTTGTGAAAAAAAATCTTAAACAACTGATATTTTAGATAATAATAATAAATTGTAACTTGAAATTTGGGGTCTAATATGGGTGCAGCTTCACGTAGCACTCATGAGTTTTACCTATACTATTTGGTCAGTGTTAGGAGTATCTGGATGTTGTTGGTAAAATGAATGAACAAAAGAAAAAGTGGATTTCAATTTTCAAACATAGGTTCTCATTCACCTTCTACCATGACCGATGATGCAAGTGGTTATGTTAAAATTCTTAATATCTTTCTTTCTACATTTTGTGTTTATTAGAAATTAGTGAGATATTAAACAGATATTATTAGAGGAAAATATATTTATCATTGGCCAATTGCTTAGAAGCACCGATGTGCTGCCTTAGATGAAAAGAACTACTTCCATTTAAGTTAACCTGTTTTGGAATATTGAGATAGTTTCTTAAACTTTAGTATACAAAATAAAATTAGATATAGGAGCTTCTTTTATTCTACTTTCGATATTTATTAATTAACAATATATTATATTCTATTATTATAATTCAAATTTTTATCCTGATAACTTAAGAATCATTATAATATGATAATTTTTTTATATTTTGATTTATACTTTTTACATTTTTTAATATTTTATAAAAATAATTATTTTAAAAAAATATAATTTTAATATGTTTATGAAAAATTATATGAACATTTTTGAATAAAATTTTTTTGAAAAAAGTTATAATTTTTTAAGAAAATTATATTTTAAAAAAATTTGTAAAAAATATTTTAATAGTTTTATAAAATATATTTTAAATTTTTTATAATTTTTGTTCATTGTAATTTTTTTTCTGAAAAATGAATTTTAATTATAAAAAATTGAATAAAATTATTATAATTTAATATCAAATTTTAATATTATATGTATATAAACAGGGAGAATGATTCTTAAAAAAATGACAATCACTCTTCTCATTGATATATAGTTTTACTTATGAGAGAGTTTTTGAAGTGAATACAACAACTGATGAAGAAATTTTTAAGTTAGATTAACACGTAAATTTACATAGATGATGAATTCTGAGTGCCAAATATAGCCGTCTCTGGCAAAAAAGCCAAATGTTATACTGTGCATTCCCATAATGAACACTCACCACTTAAATAATGGGATGGCAAAGTTTGAAAGCAAAATGTGTGGTAAGATGGTAGAAACAAACAACTAATAATTTTCGATTACCACTTAATAATGGGTTGACACTTAACATAACTCTTCTTCACTTCACAAAGTATTCCTACAAAGCATTCATTGGTTAAAGCTACTGATTTATAGGCAGAGAATCCATTATAAGGTCATTAAAACCTAATCATCCCTCACTAATGCAAAAAGGACGAGCCAGCAGAAAGTTTATTGGATGCCAATCAAAACAACTGTACAATGGAATGTCTTATCAATTCTAAATGTATAATTCAATTTTACCTTTATTTTTAAAGGAATGAAATGACAATTTTATCTGGCGGCTGAGTTGACTGAAAGGTATACTTATTCACATGCATAATCTAATTTCTTTTAGTTTTGTCTTCTACTTCCAGCTTTTTCAAAATAAAAAATTTGGGCCTTGGTATATATATATCATTGAAAAAGATATGCAAGAAACCTCGTAAAGATAACTCCTTAATTAGCACAAGGTAGTAGGGGGAAGATGGTGTTTGAGACTTCACTAAATTTATATAAGGTTTCCTCCATTATGCAAGTTTATTTTATAAAACCACACATAAAGATAGATGGTTGCATGTGAACCAAATTTGGCAAACTGGATAAAAGTGATGTCTCCTGAGCATTCTACATAATTGTGTAAATTATAAACATAGTCAAGAGCATTCCAGTGGTACACGGCAAAGTGATTGTACTCATTATTTATCACTCCAAGACATACATTAAAAGGCGTTGTCCCAGAGATTCCTTATAATGCCACACCAAATGAAACTACAGCTACCACTTGTTTGCCTTCAAATTAGACCTTGATCTGATCCCAATTTGTCATTGTGCATTGTAAGAAAAGTGGGAGAGTGATCTTCCTTTTAGAAGGGTTCTGGATATGAGATTGAATTAATATGATCATAGCCTTCATAAGGGACATTCCCATTTCCATAAAAATCCATTAAATTCCCTTGTCTCGAGTAAGGTGACATGCAGCCAATTTGACTGGGACTATCAGTAGATTCAACTTCCCTATTAAAAGTTGAGTAGGATAAACTTGGTGAAATTTCTGAATGTTCCAATGATTGCCATGGTGTCATTGTACTCGGTAAATCATATCGGGGAAAACATTCAGACACAGCATCTTGAAGTTGAGGGTAGTCCTGCAGTTAGTGTAGGAAAATCATCAGTAACTTCTCCAAAACCAAGCTATTCAATCACAATTTCCATTTTTGCTTATATAAAAACACATATACCTTTGAAGAATCAAGAATCATATCAGGGGAGATCCAAAAATTTGAAGAATTAGTCTCCATAGAAGCTTGGTTAAACTCTGCCACAGGAGGCACGTTGTATGGAGAAGTAATAGGGCTAGAATAACGGCTCCCATTATTATTATTGAGGTGGCTTGTTTGAGAGGAAACATCACCAGAGATGCTGAATGGCTCAACAGAGAGTCTCATTGATGTGTCACTCCCATTGATGGAACTGCTTCCAGCCCTTTTACCCTTGTGTTCTCCCTGTGAATCACTTGCCTTCTCATTTTTCTTAATAACTCGGCACAAAGCAAAGCCACCCTACAATCACCACAAACCAACTTGAGTCTTTCAGTATGACCCTCAAATTAAGGCCAAGTAATCGACACTAAGGGTGTGTTTGGTTCAACTTATTTTGAAGAAATAATCTCTTGTTTTTACCATGTACTAAAAGTGTGTTGTACCTGGAAACAAGGTGCGCCTTGGCCAAGATCATCACATAAACGATACTCATGCATGACCCAATCAGTTCTATCCCCTAAAGGAGCCCTTCCAAGATAGAAAACTAAAGTCTTGCGGTAAGCTGTGACAGTGGATGGTGTATATTGGCATATCACTTTTCTATCTTTGCCTGTGGCTTTCCAATATCCAGCTTTAGTAGCTCTATTTGTTCTTGATCCATTTGGGTACTTGAGATCCCGTGGACAGAAGAAAAACCATTCCAAATCTCGCTTTGGAAGGAACGATCTCTCTGCATTTCACACCAAATGAATTAGGCTTCTCATATAGCCATATTTATTCCTTATCAGAAATAGTGCAATAAAACTATTGAATACATAAAATCATTGCTTTTACCAAAGCTTGACTAAAGTAATCCAATTGAACCGGCTTTTACAACGAAAAGCTATGCTATGCTATTTAGAATGATCATCCTCTAAAGAAAAAGTGAAGAAAAGAAAAACCAACAAAACAGTAACAATTGTTTTCTTTCTAGTTTTCATAAAGTCATGTTTCACACTAGTTTGCATAAGAAAGGTTTTCTTTTTACGTGTTTACGTATAGATGGTGAAAAATTAAATGATCAAAACATGAAATTGAAGATTACCCGGTAACTCCCACGGGTCGAATTTGTAAAAATCAATGACAGGGATAACTTCGAGCTCAATTTCAAGCCCCTCCACTTTTCTCTTAAGGTAGTATCCCACCAGTTCTTCATCGGTTGGATGGAAACGAAAACCTGGTGGCAGTGATGCCCCTCCCATATTAAGTTTCTATGTTTCTTACTAAAAAAAAAAAAGAAAGACTAAAAAGTTGTGAAGCCAATGAAGAAAAAATAACCAAGTTATAGGCAACAGAACAAAAACTAAGTAGGTTCCAGGATCTTCTGGAAGGATTATGAAATGAGAATTATTGCTAAGTTCCAAGACTATATCTATTGAAGATCTCAAAGATCCAAAAGTACAAGCTTTTGTTTACGATAGATTTTTTGTCAAATGCCAAGTGACACTTCCACAGAGTGCATACACTGAATGCAAGGATCATCGTCTTAAAGAAATTTAAAGTCTCTTATGGCACCTATCTCACTCCAACCCCACCAACCCCCCTTAAAATCAAGTCTTTCAAAAGCTAGAACAAAAACAATGAAATTAACTGAGCAGTGCCTAGAAGTTAAATAGTATATAAATCAACAACCAACTTTAGACGTCCCGAGTTTGCAAAGCAAAAATGAGAACAAGTATTGGAATTTTATCACAAGCTTCCAAAAGGGGAAGCTAATCAAGGCCCAGAAATTAGAATGCACAAGAAGTTGAGAACAACCCTGAAATTGGGTGTGATGTGACCACAAAGTGATAATGGATGACTAGAGAATGTAGAGTAAAAGCATGGGTCACTGATAGTGTGGTATTTATAGCATTTGGGAAGGGAACCAACAGTCCAAAAATGAGGACACCGAAAGTTTGAGATTACTTGTCTCAAGTGCACCCAAAATTCCAAAGCAAAATGGCCCACCACTTCAACTAGTTCACACTTGCATCTACAAATTTTAGTTTACTTCCCGCCAATTCGAATAATTTACCGTTGTGTTAAGGCTTTCATGGTTCTTGCCAAGACCCAAGTTTATATCAAAGGCTCTGTTGAAGAATGGATTTAAACATTCAACACCACAGTAATGATTTAGTTTGCCTTAAATCATTAGCAAAAGCTAGGGAATGTGCCTCTAATTTCACCAAAGTGTGTTTCAATTTTCAAAGCATCTTGATTAGTATATTCAACATTGACCCCGCTTAAGCCCAAAGCAAATGTTACAAGTACAAAACTGTAATCCATGAGAGTGACAATCTTGCTAGAATTTCTCCCGTTCTTTATTGGGACTGATTGCCATACTCTCTCTCTCTCTCTCTCTCAGCTTGAAATATCTCCCCCTTCCTTTATTTTTTGTCTAAGAAAACATAGAAAGTTATGCTTAATTTGAAGGTGATAACGTTACATATGGGAGATTTGAAAGGAGATTAAAAGTTAAATGCAATCTCATTATCTTTCCAGACCTTATTCCAATTCGTTATCAACGTATCATCGTAAAACACTTCTAGCTGTCAGTCAATTATAATTTCCTGTTATTAGATTATTAAAATGTTTTTTGCACATAATTTGTTGTGATTAACGAAAAATGTAATTATAGTGTTAACGAATTTTGGGTTGGTAATAGATCTAAATTAATTTCTTTTGTGTGTTTGTATATTAGCAAAGATAAAACAATGGTCTATATTTACTCAGGAGTGGAAAAAAAGTGGCATTGCCTTCTTGAGATAATCGTTTTTCCTTCAGTTTTAAAGGTAATGCACAAAATAAAGTATAATTTGGTTAAATTTGAAAACAGAAAATTTAGCAAACAATACAATGTCAGTGTTGGCGGAAAATTAAATCCAAGAGGCAAATAAAGCTCTTGAGTTTGCTCGAGGCTTCAAATTTGAAAGCCAATCAATCCGTTGATTCCTTTCTGAAAATATGAACGAACTTGGTTTCCCAAATTCTTTGACAAAGTCATAAGTTCTAATACACTGTTATATGATAAATTAAAATATGCATTAAAAAATAGAGTATATGCATGTGTCCGTTCTCAAAAGATATAAGAATCATTTGTACCTAAAAATATGCATAAAATGAATCATTAATTTGGTTGATAAATGTATCAGGTTTATCCTTGTACATCAAATTTTGTATTTTGACACCTGATTTCTTGAAGAACTGATTAATTTGATGTCAAAATTGTCATCAGAAAACCAACGTAACCCCAATAACAGTGTCTTTTTTTTATATTAGAATTTCTCCCTTCCCCTCCACACACACTATATGATTGATCATGTACTTTAATATCTTCAAAATATACATGTCATCAAAATATTTTATCTCACTTTTTTACTATCAAAATAGTGTAAGGTTGATAAAATATTATAATTTATGAATATTACAAATGTGGAAAATTTTTGCACATCTACCAAAAAGTATAAATATTCCGTTCATTATTTTTACAAAATTAAATGAGAGAACTTTTGCCCATCTACCAAAAAGTTTATATGAAAAATTTCCTTTATATCTTTTACTATTGTACAAAAGAATTTTTTAATAACATGCATATAAAACATAAAAATAAATAAAATAATTTGCATAAATAATGATTAATACACAAAAAAATATACCAAGTGAGAACGACTTTCATTTTAACTGTGGCTCATTTAAGTAAGATCTAATAATTTACATTTATTTATGTATAAATATTAGCTTTTAAACATATGCTTTTATTTTTTTTATTAAAATTTGTAAATTTAATGAATTTGGCCTTTTATTTTTTAAAATAAAACCTCATATTAATTTGTATATATAAAAAAAACTTACTGGAAGAACAAATATTATTGCACAGTAAATATTTTCAATTCAAGTAAAATTATTTCTTATAAAATATATTTACGGTTTAATTGAATTCGTATAATTTGTAATTAATTTTAAACAATAATAACTAATATTTTTTTAAAAGTATAATGAAAAATTAAGTTACTAACCTTTCTCTCTTGTTTCGAGTTGAATTAAAAGGGACATTAATTGGGGGCGCAAAGATTTGATGCGGTACCACTACCGTGTAGTTTGTGCCATGTCATTGTGAATGAGACAAAATGGGTTTCCTATTTTCAATTGAAGTGAGGTGATTGTGTGATAAGTGGGACTAACAATTCCAAAAGAAAAGTCTCGAAAAGTGCTTAATCAGTTTTTGATCTTTCTATCTTCTGAATTCACATGTAATAATGTAAATGCTAAAACCACCCTTTAAACTCCCATTTGTAGGGCCACCCTGCCACTGTTTGCTCGACCAAAATCTTCGACAATTAGTGGAATATCTTCCATACTTATCAGCAAAAGCGCAAACTAAATCCTTCCTTTAATTTGATTCTGCCCCTCTTAACTATGGCTTATACTTAATTTTTAATTTAATCACTTCCAATTTCGCTAATTTTGGAACGGATCACACCTGCTCGGGACAAAAGCACCAACTTCTCTACCTTTCCTGTCGTTTCTTAACTTTGCTCCCATCTTTAATCTTCATCCTCGGCTATATTTTTTTCTCAATTCCTATTCTTTCTTTTTTCACATTTCTTACAGTTTTAGATTTTAGTCTCATTAAATGAAACCATATTAAATATTTAAAAGAAAAAATTTATTATTCATAATATTTTTATATAGTTAAAACAAAATTATAGATGGTGTAGAATAATAAATCCCTAAACTTTTATATAATTTAGGAATGTGAATAGAGTTTTATAAATTTTTTCTTTAATACTCTCTCTGGTCTTTTTTTTTTAAGAAACAAAAGATTAAATTACAATAAATTAAAAAAACAATTAAATTATTTATATTTTTCATAAATATAATATTTTTTATTTTAAAAATATCTATGATATTAAATAATATAGTTAGTAATTTATACATTTAATGATACTAATAAAAAAAACATATAAAAAAAATTTAACATTTAATTTATCTTAAATTTATCATTTGTTTCTTATAATAAAGACAAAAAAAATACTCTATTTTATTTTTTATAGAAAAGACCAGAAGAAGTATTTTACTTAAATTAATAAAAAATAAAATTTTTAAATTCAAAATTAAACTTCAAATATAAAATAACTTTGATAAATTTGTATTATATTTTATTTTAAAAAACATAGAACTATTTTAAAAAAGTAAAAAGTTAGAGAAGAAATTATTCTAAATCCACATGACTAAAAGAACTCTCAGATTTCTCTCAGAATTGTTCAAAAAGTAGAAACTAAGAGAGAAATTATTCTAAGTTTACAAGACTAAATGAGTTTCCAAATTTTCCTTAACATTACTCGAAAAAAAGGAAATCACAGGAAAAATATTTGAAGTCCACAAGAGACATGATAGGGTTAAAATAGTGATATCAAAAGAATTATAAAGCTTAAAGCGATCATTAGCGGTTACCAGTTATTACCATCAGTTGAAGGTTCAAGACACGAAAAAAGATCATGAACGATAATAGTTATGAAAGAAGCCATAATAGTCAACACGATCGAAAGTAATCGTGGATAATAGATAACAACAGTTGAAGACAAGCACGTGTAGAAGGCAATTACTGAGAAAGGCCCACAAAAAAAAAAAAGAGAACAGTGGTGGTCCACTTGACTATAAATACTACAAAGCTTCATTTTTCAAGTGAGCAACTTTTGGCACCCAGACACTGCACCTAAAAACCTTTGTACGCTGAAATTCTGCATTGAGACAGACCTCATCTATTAGAGACTCACTATGGTTGTTTTTCTTTGTTGTTAGGAGTCGTACATTATCTTCTTGCATATTTACATTTCTGCATTTTAATTTCAATTTATTTTGCTTCTTTCTGTTCCTGCAACTTTGTTCTTGTTAAGCACATTCTGTAAAACTATCACATTTGGTTTTGTTCTATTTGATCATTATTTATTATTCCCGCTTCAATATTTGCTTAACAATGTTTATCTTATTTTTACATAAAAGATACACTTAAAAGAATTCAAAAGAACTTAAAATTTAATTTTCATATTGCTTTTGAATTTGATTGTTTATAATTGACGATTTTCACCTTAAACAATTTAATAAATACATAAATATATAAATACACTTATATAATTATGAAGATAAAGATCCTGTGGAACGAGTATAATCTCCATCGCCAAATCTATTACAAAAAAATTTCTAGTCTCATATCTATTTTCACAAAAAAAAATAAATAAAATTCTTTCAACCTTGGAACCCCAAATGGACAATCTTTATGGAAGTTTTTGAATTCAAAGAGAAATTGTCATCTGATATTAGCAGTTGAAGATGACTATTACTTTTTTATGTTTACCGAAGCAAAGTTTTGCATTGATGATTTTTTTTTTTTTGCTTTTTCTTTCACTTTACATGTAATTTTTTTAGGTAAAAAACATCTTCAATTATCTTTTTGAATTATGCTCACACACAAAATTTGAAATTATGGTTGAGTTATAGTTACAACACAGTGGTAGAGATTTTAATAATCATAATATAACAAAATATTGTGAGCAAATATAGTTAATCTAATCATAAATTACAGTTATGATACAGATGTGAAAACTTTCAAATTCTTAATATTATCCCTACAAATTATAATTTAAAATTTTAGTCACTCTAATGTATATAATACCAACTTTGTCATATGTAAGTGTATAGGGTTGAATATTATACACTCTCGATCATTCATGAATACATGGGAAATATATAATTTTATGAGTAAATTCTAATATTAGTTTATGAAAGAATCATGTATATCAATGTTTAATTTTTTAAAATTGTTTTGTTAAGTATTTTATATTATAATATGTTAGGCAGTTAGATCTTTGAAGTTAACAACTACGTGAGAAATATTAAATTTTATTAGCATGTTATGTTCTATTAAGTGCTACATACGAAGTTAACGTAGCATTAAAATGACTATTTTGAACTTAAATAGAAGAAACATTTAAATCTTAATTTAAATTTTACCATTGTGGTGGGTTTTAGTTCAAGTCAAGTGTTTCTAACTTGACAAGAAACAATGATACAAATAGAAATATGAGTTCCAATTGAAGATTGTGTGATGTTTGAATAGAAATTCAAATAACAAGTCTTTTCTCGTGATACTGTAAATGTGGGTTAAAGGTTTATATATGGTATTATAGGAAGGTATTGTCAGTCGTGCATAATAGTGCTCCTTTAGCATTATAATTTATATGTTATTATTGTGAAAGCATTAAAAATAGAAATAAGTCAGGCTATCTAATAGGAACCTATGGTCTTGCTTTTTTAAAGCATAACTCGACCTAGTTTATTTAATTATTAGGCTTAATTTAGGCTTTTTAAAAAGTCTAATTAATTAAATAGGTCAAGTTTGAGCTTAAGAAAAGCCTATTAGGCCTATTAGAATAACATATTTAAATTTATAATAATATATTAAATAATTTTATATAAAAAATAAAAATATATTAAATCAATTAAATTTTAAAATAATAAAATCTTAAATTAAAAATTCTAATTATTTTTGTTAAAGTTGAAGAAAGTCTCTACTACATACCCTCTAAGAAAGAAAAGTTCTAATAATGTATGAATATTAGATTTCTTGAGATAATTATAAATCATGGGAGGCAATTCTAATTGGTCAATAAAAATGGATTTCAATGTTATTAATCAATTAAACTTTAAAATAGTAAAATGTTAAATTAAAAATCCTAATAATTTTTGTTGAGTTGAAGAAGATCTCTACTATATACCCTCTAAGAGAGAGAGTCCTACTTGCTAGAGTCTTTTAAATATCTTATACATATAACATAACAATGATTTATATTGTACTGTTTCGAATACGTCTATGTGGTTTGAAAGTAATAAATAGAAATATATAATTTTATTATACATATTCAAGGTATTGAATAATTTTTTTGAATAATTTATTTAGATATAAGTCTTATGACTTTTAAAAAGACATATATATTTAAACAGTTTAATAGCCTATTTACAAAGAAGCTTGATGACTTATTGAATGTTTCAATACAAAGTAGGCCATTAAAAAGACTAATAGGTCAAATCAAGCTTTTAAAAAGGTAAGGCTAGGGTTAATAAAAAGCCTATGATAGGTAATAGGTCAGGCTCAGGCTTCAAAATTACTAAATAGATCAGGTCTATTTATATAAAGCGTAGCCTAACCTAGCCTATTTTCATCCCTAATAAGCATGCATATAAAACATTTTTGTATTCTTTCAGGGTTTATCATTAGTCATGTAAGATAAACTTGTTGATGTAAAAAAATGATATTAGTTAAGGTTTACTTTAGTTGGTCTCATATTAAGCAAGTATTTGACTTATTCGACTTTCTATAATTTTTAGAAATTGTCATAAATATCATGCGCAAAATTTGTTCTGTGCACTGTAACATCCTAAAATTTTAAAGTATAGAAATCGGATTCTTTATTGACCATTTAGGATGGAAATGCCATTTTCTACATTATTAAATATTATTATATCAAATCAATAAAAGTCTTATTGTGGATGGGTTCGTTGTAAACAAAAATGTTCAAATGCGTATAATATTAATAGAAATGGCAATGAGTTTAAAGAATGTAATAATTCATAATCAAAATTTTCTTAATTAAGAACTGAACATTCATTTTATACATATCAAGTATAATAATTTACAAATTGTTTGTCAAAATATATGGGACTCAAAATAACATTTACACAGTCAAAATAATTACATCAAGTTGACAAATTAAGTCCCAAAGCACTCTCCAAAATACACTCAACATTGAGAACCCAGTACTAATCGATTCCATGCCAACTCTCTATTTCTGTTAGGTCTTCAAAATTGAGGTCATCATTTATTCCAAGGTAACGATCACTTGAGTTAGTAGTAGCCTCCCTGCTAGTAACATACTCAAAATTCCATCTAGAAGGTCTTCTCAGATGATCGTGGACGTGATATGTAAACAGGTAAGTCATAGCAGCTAGGGTCCTAATTGTGCCAGGGAAGATATATACATGCAAAGTGTTGTGTATTCTACTTACAGAAAAATCAAAAGGGATACTATAATATAGTTCCATTTCCATTATAATAGTATTCCTAAATACCTCATCAACATGTATAGCAATTCTAAAGAAACATGTTCTCTAGTGTTTATTAAATACATTATTAAGCCTATTAGTTACAGAACTACTTATCAGTCTAATCCTTTGCCTTGACTCCGTCATCCTGGTTTCCTGAAAATGTTTATAAGGATAGCCTCTATTCTCATTACCAAGCATACATGCACAACCAATTCAACTGTACAAATAAGGCAAATATCACAAATCATGTCACAAGATCATGCTCATACAAAAGTAATACTTATTAGTTATTCAACTTATTACATTCTCTCTTTATTAGCACTTAGAGCTCTCATTTTGCACTTTCACTACCCCTGAGATCCCTCAAGGTCTTCTTTACCACAGATAATTACTGGATAGCTGCAGCTACACAGATACAATGTGTGCTAACTTAGCCCCTTTTAGCAAAAGTATGGTCAAAAGTTTAAGTTAGGAAAAAAGTGTGAGGCCTGTGGTACTTTTACTCTCATTTGTTATGCGCAATTCAAGAAGAGCATCCACTAGCCTCATTTTGCCAAGATTTTTCAATCGCCTCCATCTTTCACACCCTCAATGTACCTCTAAACTATCTATACTTGTCCATATTATTTTTTCTTTCTCATTCCATTTCTCTTTTCATATTTCCCATCTCATTTTCACATTTCTTATTATGGATTTTACTCTTTTCATTAGTCATTATGGCTAAACTCATTATTTGCTATAACCTGAGCTTATTATTTATATTCTATCATGTTATTCTTCCTTTCATTTCTCTATTTTACTTAAGTTCATTACTACGTCATATATTAATCAATAAATTGTCGAGAGTTGGTCATCCTCGAACTCAGTCCACCACATACATGTATATACACTCAAAACAAGGGTCATACACATCATCCAACACCACAAGACATACTTTAAACATAACAAAAACATGTTCTCATCTAACAAATACTTAAAATCATGCATTTCATCATAGCATTTTTATGAACACAAGCATATCACTCTTTTAGTAACAAGACAGAGCTCTCCTTACCTTGAAATGAAGGTTTAGTAAATGTTTTTGAGAATTCTTGCTTAAAACGTAAATATCACAAGAGATCTCATTTAGAGAAGGAGAATCAAGAAAATAACTAAAGGAATGGATAACCAAGCTCCAAGAACTTACCAAGAAGTAAGGAAAGTGAACTTCCAAGCTTGGACTGGAGAAAGGTAAAGCTTTTCAAGAATTTGCTAAGAAAATAAGAAGCGAAGTCAGAGAGAATGTAGGAAGGTCATAACTTGGATTATAATCCAAGTTTCTCAACTTGAAAACCTTTAAATATCCCTCAACTCACGACATTCTCGCTACATCGAGACTTTCTCTCGTTGCAGAAAAAAAATTAGATAAAATTACATTTTGTTGTTTGTCATTTTAGTTACAGCGAAAAGTCCTCGCTATAGCGAGAGAGCATCAGAGAGCCTGATTTTGGACGCTCATTTACAGATGTACAAAAGGCATGACCACATAAGGGACCTATTTGCTTGATATATAAAAAAAAGTTGAGGATTGATATCATGATTTTAAAATTCTGAATGATTTATTTGTATAATTTTCATATTGTCTTTTTCTTGTTGCATGATTTGATACTTAAAACAATAAGTGATGCTTGGTGCATGTAACACCTTATTTTTATTATTTATTAATTTTATATTTTGTGTGAATTGTTAATACTTATTACTTGAAATTAGGACAGTTTTAGGTGTGTTTTGTATAAAAAGCCTTAATTTGATAACTATTTATTACCAAATTCTTACTCCAGAAGATCTACATATCAAAAGTGTCAACCTTGCACCATACTCTTGTCCTGACTTTATCATTCTTAAACTAACTCATTTTCTTACCCTATTGAATAATATAATCTTTGACTAAATGTAGTCATTAAATTAAATTGTGGAAACACATATATTAAGTCTCATTTATATTTTAAACATTATGGAATATTCAAATCTTAAAAAACTCATGACTTTTCCCCATTCTTCTATTTTTCTGTTATCCAATCTCATAATTTTTTTTATACCTTACCCCTTATATCTCATTATCCATATCTAAATTTTCTTCAACTATCACTCTCATGCTTTGTCTTCTATGCTTTTGTTTTCTTTTATCTTTATTATTCTTTTTTCACTTTTCTCTTAATTTTTTTCTTTTGTATGTATTTTTCTCTATCTTTACTTTTGTTTTCATCCTCAATAGTGTTTATGTTATTTTCAGACTCTATTTTGCTTGCATTGACCTCCTTATCAATTGTTTGGGATATTAATATAAATGTTACATTGAAAAAAATCTCATCACTAGCATTAGGCTAAAAACATTTTCAAGATTGCAATCAATATTATTAACATAAATGATCAAAAGAGAGACTAAAAATTATTTTTCTCTTCATTTCTAGTGTGATAATTGCAAAAGAAACTGAAACTAATATTAAGACTATGCTCGGTAAAATAAGTTGAATGTTGCTAGCTTATAACTTCTAGTCGTGAAGTTAGTTTAAAAATTTAAACTTGTAACTAAAAGCTTATAGTTACGTAAGTAGCTTTTAAAATTAAAATTATTTGAAAGACTAGTTATGTAGCTAACTAATTTATATTAAATGACTTAAAAGATATATTAACATAATATTAAAATTAAATATCACTTATTTTATTTATTATCAATTAATTAATTGAATAATTATATAGAAAAAATTCTTTATATATATTGAACATGAAATATTTTAAGTCATATGGTTTTTTTAATATAAAATATATTTAAATATAGAACACAAGAAAGCAAATGAAAAAAAATAGAAAAAAATGAATAAAATTATTGAAGAAAATAAAAAAATAATAAGATTAATATATGTAAAAAATATTTTAATTAAAAAAATGAAAGACAAAAATATTGATAGTTAATTTTTAAAAGTTACAAGCTCCTTTCATTTTGTATTTAATCAGATAACTCTATAACTTTATTAATCAAGTCAATAAACTATGTATTTATAAATAAATTACTAACAATTTTTACCAAACATAACTAAGTATATAAATATGTATATAAAAAATTAACAATTAATATATAATAAGCATTTTTCTTTAAAAATACTGATAATCACTTAAAAAGATAAAAAAGAATATTATAATAAGTTGTCACATTCTTGCCTATAAGAATATATAGCATTGTCCATGATTAAATGTTTCCTTATTTTGCTATGCTGATTCTTGTTTCTATTTGGAGTTTAATGGACATTAATTTGGCTTTCTAACAAAGTTATATTTTTTTGACCCTTAGAGTTTTGCGTTCACATACTGGGAGAAAGCAAAGTCAAAAACTACAAAGAATGTTATATACAGACTAAATTTACTTTGATCATGTTTTTGCCTCGTGTATCATATTCCATGTAGTCCAACGCTTTGCAAATCATTGACCTTATCTTCTTAAATCTTACTATATATAAATTATTTCAATAAAACATTAAATATATCAGGTTTATATATACTTTTTAAAATATGCATGCATGAATCTGAACAAAAATAGAAAGTTTACAAGAAAATGAAAGATTTAGAGACAGGCTGAGATAGATATTGTAAGTGAAAATTTTCCTTATTGAAATTATGTTAATAAGCCATTATTAAGTGGTCGCTTATCCAATGTCTCAATAAGTGTACTTGCATACAATTCATCAGGTGACATTTTGGTATCAGGTGCATGGATTATTGACTTCTTTTTTGGATTCATCTGGGCAAATGGAAGTTTACAAATCCAAAACGGATCACTCTATTAATGACTTTTAACATTTACTCTGATGTGAAGACTGCGAAGTTGCTTGCTATATTTATCAATAACACTGTGGATACATGACAAAGGACAAAAAGTAATTACAGAATTGGATCAAGTCTCTTTTGAATAGAATAAGAAATTAAATCAAATAGCTTGAGTAGATCGAATTAGATTAGTAGTTAAATTAATAGTTAAGAATGTAATAAAATATTAATGATAAATTATATTTCATAACCAAGTGATGCAAGACTGCATTTCTAAAAACTGAAAGTTGAGTAAATATTTAATTTAGAGAACTGTGAGACTAGAAAGAAAGTATATTTATTTTCTTAAATTAAATTATCTATATATAATAGTTAAAGATTCGTTGAATTTTTTAATTTGAAGTATATATTTATTTATAAATTAATTAATTAAATTATTAATAAAATTTATTAAAATAAAATAATTTATATATCATAATCAAATTAATCAACATAAATTAATATAATTTTATATTAATTTATTTTATTTATATTTCTAGATAATATTATAGTAATAACTATTTTTAAAGTTTAATTATTAAGAAATTTTGAAATGTACGATTATTATTTAATTAACTTCTACTCTCAATCTTTATTACTTTTTACTTGTTACATTAGTTTTTTATTATTTAATTAAATAAAATTATCTATCTACTACTGTAAATTAAAATCAAGTAATCATCTCATATTGTACCGAGTAAGAGCTCTACTTAAAAGTTTATTTATTCACAAAAATTTTAATTAATATTTATTTTGTTAATGTTATTAATATAAATAAAATTACAATGTTTTAGTATAAAATATAAAAAAATATAAACTTAATAAATGTCTAAATATCGTTTTCCTAAAATTAAGTGCAAGAGAAATTTAGATCACCATCTATAAATATTATTAATATAAAAAAAATTAATATAAACAAAAATAGACCTCAAAGAAATGACATTTGAAATTTGATCAAATAATCACAGATATAAATTTTAAAGAAAATACCTCAAATCAATGCTTTTACTTAAAAATTAGACAAAGTTATTTCATTATTTTAGTTCTATATATTGATGATATTTTTCTTTATCACCAATTTTATTAAACTTTTGACAGAAAAAAAATTGTTGAATAGTCACTTTTAAATAAAAGACATTGATGATACTTTAATAATACTAGGCATTTAGATTTATCATGATAGGTCATGTGACATACTAACATTGTTTTAAAGAGAATATATTGAAAAGATCTTAAAATTGTTCAACATACATTATTGTTTCCTATATGTTGTATACAGTTGAGAATATCTTAAAGGAATTGATTAGAACTATCTATACAAACAAAATGCATTTATTTTTCGGTGATCTATTACTTAAGAATTTCAAAGTTAAGTGTGCTTAACTTGAGAAAATTATGGGATGTGTGACTTTCTGAAAAGTTTCCAAGAAGTGTGTGGGTGAGAACAAAGCATGCTGAAAAGTCTTGTGTTGATTTGAATAAGTTGCAGAGCTGTTACACTGCACCTCTTCAAAGAGATGATAAACTCAAAAAAAGTCTCAAGATAATAATGAAAGAATTGAGACAAGTAAAGTTTTATATGCTTTTACTGTTGGTAATTTGATATAGGTTCAACTAAGTACTCATCCTGATATTGTTTTTGTTATTAATGCTTTTAAAAACTAATTGAGCTACCTAAGTTTGAGTCATTTGAAAGTTGTTAAAAAGGTCATGAGATACTTTTAGGATAAAAAAATTATATATTGACATAAATAAACTCTAATCAACTTAATATTATTGGCTATTTTTATTCTAATTTTGTAAGTTACCCTAACTATAAAAATATACTTCTAATTATATATTTATGATAGTAGAAAGAACTATATCTTGGAAGAGAGTAAAACAAACTCTTATAATTATTTCTACTATTGAAGAATATTACATTACTTGTTATGAGACTACTTATTAAGTCATATGACTTAAAACTTTAATTTTTTACTTTGTTGAAAATATATCTATACTACTTGTGATATTTATGATAATACTATTATTGTTTTATTCTTTTAAAATAATAGAATTTTTTTTGACACAATTGATATTTATGATAATCCTAAAATGTCAAGCTCGCATTGAACTAATTGCTTTAAAAAAAACATATTAACAAACTCATTGACTAAAAGCTTACATGCTAGAGTTTTCAAAATTCATGTAATTCATGTGGGTGAAGTTAAGTCTTTGATATATTGAATTAATGAGAATTTAAATTATAATTTATTTATGGTTATTTGTTCTTATGTGAAATGTATGAATTGATGTCACTTGTATTATCATATTTATTATATTATTTAAGATGTCATACTTATTATTGAATATTTTATGAAATATGAACTTATGATTTATATTTCTATTGAATATTTTATTTTGTAATATTAATATTTATATTTCTTAAATTATTGGTTAATATGTACTTTGGTCGTATTTAATATTTTAATTTTAATAATTTATATATTTTTAATAGTTGACTAATATTATTTAAATAAGAAAATATTATATTATTTTTTATTAATATTATATTTTATTATAAATTAGTATTAATTAATTATTTTATATACATATATAAATTATTAATATCAATTATGATATTATTTATTAAATTTATACATTACTAATTGATAAATATATTATTATTCAGCTTTAGTAAAAATAACTTATGATGTGTTAGATTATTTAATATTTTTAACGCTTGAAAGAGTTCCATAAACTCATCTAAGAAGTTTAATAATTGTCTTTCAATTAAATAAATACATTATTTTTTCTTTTGCTCATTAGACAAAGAATAGTTCTATTCTCTCCGCATCAATTTCTGTTATTGGGCTTCTCTCAAAAGAAACAATTAAAAATCTTAATAATCTTGTAACAAGTAAACACGTACATCTTCATTCTTTGCCAAATCAAATAAAAGAATATATTGCAATCTGTATCTTTTAATTATGGATTCAATGTTGTTATAATTAAATAGTTTAACACATATTTAAAAGTCAACTCAAATTTCAGTCCCTGGATCCTTTTTAGTTGTGTGCATTGTGAAATATAGCTACTACACTCATGTTTTCTTATGAGATTTCATTGCCTGACTAGTTTTTAACCTTATCATACTAGAAAGCTAATATAATTTATGAAAAACTGACATTGAGCGTTGAGGATAAGCAAAAATTTTTATTAAAAAAAATAAATATTTATTATATTTTTTAACTTTAATATAATAAATATTTATTTTTTTCGTAAAAACTTTCTATTCACGAATAGTTAACCCAGTCATAATAAAACCCTATTATATGTCTTTCAAAGAATAAAAAGGCCGAAGTTGAGTGACTTAGAACAAAATTAATAATGGAAGAACTATTCCTTCATGAATCATAGGAACTATAACAGACAATTAACCCTATCATATTGTCAATATTTGTCTACTCTTTTTGGTCCCTTTGTCTCCTGCTGTTACCTTCACAGTAATATAAGATCGTTTCCTTTTCAACTTCCCTCTCATCTTCATCATGCTAACTGTGGAGAGAATCACTCTTGTTCACTTTAGGTAAATGGAGTTATTTAGATTTTCCATTAGTAATAATGGCTAATGAATCGCATATTCTGTTTTCGTTGACTTTTATTACTTGACTCATGAATCAAACAGCATTAGCACCTAGTATTATCATACTATTTCTAAAAGGACAAAAACAGTTCCATAATTTTAAAGTAGGAAAATTTTAAGTGGCACTTAAGGAACGTAAAAATTGAATTGTCAATAAGAATTAAAAATGTTGTTAGATATATTAATACCTTATAAATTTCGTTAATTTTTATTACGAGACTCATGACGAGCTATCAACACCTAGTATTGTCATGTTGTTTTGAATCAAGAGACTACAGTCATTTTATTCGATAGATAAAAATCTTCATAATGAAAATAATAATTACTTAACGAGCGCAAATAAATTTTTGTTAAATAATAAATAATATTCATTCACGAATGCTTTCATAACTTATTGCCGCTTTACAATACTTCCATTATATTTTGAATCGAGTTCATAAATAATTAAGTATTTCTAATTTTAATTTCATTATTAAAATTTAAAATTAATATCTTTGAATTTTTCATAAATATTATCAAAAATATATATGCACACATCTTATATTGTATATCAATAAATCTCTCTCTCTCTCTCTCTCCCCCCTATTTTTTATTAAAGAGAGAGAGAGAGAAAAGCTGCCGATTAAAAAATATATATAATTTCATTAGAATTCAGTGACAATGTAAAAAAAATCTCACATTATCATTTAATAATTAATTATTATTGATTTGTATAATAATTAAATTAAAAATCTTATCTATCATAATTAGTTGATATATAGTCTACAAATATTTATACTAATTATGCACCAAAATTAAACTCTAAAAAACATTTAATAAAGACTTCAACAATGTTAACTTAATTAAAATATTAAGTTACTGTCATTTAATAAGCTTAAATATGTTTTAAATTTCTTAAAATACATAATATTTTAACTTCAATCTTTATAAAGTTTACTTTTTTTATTTTATTCTTACATTTCATGAATCATTGACTTGGTTTTCTCTCACTAATGTGACTTAAAGAAACAAAATAAAACAAAACAAAAAAATGACGCATGGCATAAAAATTATCACATCATTTAAGAGTGAATAAAGACTAAAACTACTATTTTTAAAAATATACAGAGACTAAACCAAAAAATAATAATTTTCATAAGAGATAAAATTAAAATTTAATGTATTTTGAGAAATTAAAAATATATTTAACCTTATTTATAAAAGTTTAACAACGCTAAATTTATTTTGCATATGTTTTGTTCATATATCCGATATTTGGTGTGCTGGAATGACAAATTAGGTTGTTCAGACATTTTTTTATTAAACAATGATTGCTTAATTTAAAGATTGTATCTGTTTATATTTTCATGTCACTTTGTTTTCAACAGTTATGCCTTGATAAAATACGATTACTTAATTAAAAATAAGTTTAAATACCATTAAAGATGTTCTTACGATGATATATAAAGGAGACGCCCTTTAGTCATTATAATTCATTCTAACACTTCAAATCTTATTGTATTCTAGTTTACTTGAAAATTAGAGTACTGTTGTAGTTGTGCTACTCCTTTACTTCGCCATAATCACCGCTGTTTAGAGAAATTGCACTTTCTAAGCAAAATCCAACAGTTATTCAAAGTTTCAAATATTAACAAAATGCATCACAAACATAATTTGTATGATGCAATTATTACTTTTTGTTTCCGTTAATGATATAATGATTTTTAATTATCTCTTCTTCTGTCTGTCTTACTGTGTAACGTTCTCACCAATATTTCAAATTCTTCTATACATGATGTGAAAATGATACTTGCAAAAGGCACTCCGATAATAAAGTCAAATGTCAGTTTAAGCAATAAATATTATTTACTATTTAAAAGTTAACAACTTTATCTGTACCTTTTACTTTTCTTTTATAGGCAATATGTTGGGCTAATAGGCTTTATGGCTGAGCCTTGATCTTAGCCTTCTGATTAAGTAGATGATTAATAATTTATATATTTTAATTTATTTTAATTATCCTTATTAAATTAAATTATTTTAATTTGACTGGAGGGGTGTTCATCCTTTTTGTTGAAGAGGCACTTAAATTCCTTTTTCTGTTTAGTGTCCTATCCAGAACATAGCTCCCAACCTCGAGGAGGTATGACGTAAGGACTTTAGCTTTGTTGGCGATATCAGTACTATGACATTTTTTAATTTAGGTGGAAAATGTATAATCAGTGTAACCAATAGGGTATTCAGTGTTAAAATATGTTGGTGTCCAATCGAATAAGTACTTGGATTCCTGTTTATGTGAAATAACCGTCTTGTCAAACATATTCGTACCTCCATAAATTTCTAACCCACAATGAATCTCTAGCCTAATGTGTTGATTTTTTAAGGCGTTCATAAATTAGGATTGCAGCAATATAGGATTTTCTCGTACTTCATGCTTTGAAATGAAAGGTTGGTCGTTTATATCCGTTAATCTGGAAGAGATCTGATAGTTGAAAAGGGTGTGACCCTTCAACTGCCTGAAACCGTCCGGCAACCTATAGAATATTGTGAAATGCCGACTGGCTTTCACTTTGATACAATGAAGGACTTCTTTAATGGGAAGTTCCTGAGTTACGATGAAGTGCCTGACAACGTTGAAGCCGACACATATGCTCCTCGTCAGGCTCGACCAAAACCAACCGAGGAAGCCTCCACTGAAGATGAAGATGGTCATCAGGTTGAAATTGATGCTCCTGATAAAGATTAATTAGAGTTTTTTAGGCAAATCGGGGGTCTTCTTTTATAACTTCTTGGGCCATTAGTGCCCCATTTTTGTAATGTTTGTCAAATATATGACAAGTATTATTCCCTTTTTTCAACTTTATTGCATGACCATTTAGAATATTCGAGGCATTGTTAGAGTAAGCATTCCCGTGAAGGAATTTAAATGTTTTTTAACCTTGATCGAATAAGTGTAATCGGGAGTGAATTAAATAATTTCAACTTTAGTAGGCGTAATCATGAGAGAATTAAACGGTTTTAATCTCAACCTAGTAAGCATACTTGATATGGATTGTGATTCAACTTTATCCGAGTAGAGGTACTAGAGAGGGAATTAGATGATTTTAACTTTAGTAGACGTACTCAGGAGATTTAAATGATTTCATCATTATTCGAGTAGGGGTACTCAGGTAGGAATTCTAATTCGACCTTAGCCGAGTAGGGGTACTCAGGAGGGATTTAAATGATTTCATCCTTAACCGAGTAGGGGTACTTGAGAGGGAATGTGATTCAACCTTAGCCAAGTAGGGGTACTCAAGAGAGATTTAAATGATTTCATCCTTAACCGAGTAGGGGTACTCGGGAGAAAATATGATTCAAAAGTAGACAAGAAACTCATGTAAGAATATATATGAAGTAGCTCTTATTAATAAGTGTCTCATTAAAAATCTTTTTGAAAAAACCTCTTTTCACATTCTTTTAAGAGGAAAAAATCCGAGCGAGGAAAAGAGTGCACAAAATTTACACATTTCATTTGTTAACTGAAATAATGCTTTAAATGTGACACATTCCAAGTTCTAGGTAAAATGTTCCCATCAAGGGTTTCAAGTTTGTAAGAGCCATTGTCTAAATTAGTGGTAATCTGAAATGGTTCGTCCCAATTGGTAGCGAGCTTTCCTTCTCGTCGGTGCTGGCATGTTTCCCCAGTGGCTCTCCATACTAAGTCTCTAACTTGAAATTTCTTGATTTTAGCTTAGAGTTAAACTTTTGCGCCATAACCTTTTTACTTGCTTCGGACATTATGGCCGCTTGGTCACGTATCTCATCTATTGTATCTAAATTAGCGCACAGTGATTTGGTATTGGTATGTTCATTGAAGTTCTGATGCTGGAATGATGGTTCACCAACTTCCACTGATAACATTGCTTCAGTGCCATATGTTAGCCAGAAAGGTGTTTCCTTTTTGCTTGTTTAGGGAGTACACCGATATGCCCATAGAATCTCAAGTAATTTTTTTGCCCATTCCCTCATTGTTTAGCCCAAGCATCTTTTGAGTTCGTGCAAAATGATCTTGTTTGCTGCCTCAGTCTGCCTATTAGTCTGAGGATGCTCAACGGAGGTGACTCGATGCTTTCTATGTAATCCCTCTAGGAATTCATTAAAACGTCGATCTGTAAACTGCAGATCATTATCTGTGATCACAGCATGTGGTATACCAAAGCGTGTGATGATGTTTTTCTAAGTGAATTTCTAAACATTATTTGTCATGATGGTGGCAAGTGGTTTGGCTTCAATCCATTTGGTGAAATAATCAATAGCGACTATTAGGAATTTGCACTATCTTTTAGCTAAAGGAAAGGGTCCTAGCAGGTCCATTCCCCATATTGTAAAGGGCCAAGGTGAGGTGATTGGATGAAGGTTGTCGACATGTTGATATATATGTGGACCATGTTGTTGACAAGGGATACATTTTTTGACAAAAAGCTCACAATCTTTGCACAAGGTCGGCCAATAGTATCTAGCTCTCAGTACCTTTGTTGCCATCATCTACTCCCAAGTAAGTACCACAAATACCTTCATGAATCTCTCTCATCACATAATTGGTCGGTTCTTCTCTGAGGCATTTCAACATAAAGGTTGAAACCCCTCTCTTGTACAGCTCATCGCCAAGAACGATGTATTTAGCTGCTTACATTCTTATCCTTTTAGCTTGAGTTGGGTCATCAGGGAGTTTACTGTTGACGAGATACTGAACGATTGCGGTCACCCAATTTTGTGGCGTGTCTCCCATTTCCATACATTCTTGTCCCAAAATGCTCGACCTATGAATTTCTTGCTGAATAATGCTCTGGAGCTATCTAGGCTTCTAATGACTGGTCAGCTTAGCTAACTTGTCAGCTTATTCATTCAGAACTCTTGGCGTGTGCCAAACGCATACTTCATCAAACTCGCTTTCTAACCACTTAAACTCTTGATAATATTGCATCATAACCAGATCCTTTATCTGATACATACCGTTAATCTATTCGGCCATAACTTAGGAGTCGCTCTAACATGTGATGGGTCTCACTCCAATTTTCTTTGCAAGTTTAAGGTTAGCAAGCAGTGCTTAGTATTCAGACTGATTATTGGATGCCTTAAATCCGAATCGTATAGACTATTCAATAACCACCGCATTCGGACCTTCTAAGATGACTCCGGCTCCACAACCGCAAATATTTGATGACTCATCTGAGTGGTAATTCCGTTGACATATTCTATGAGCACTTGAGCCTTAAGGGGTTTTTGTGCCTCAAGGCAGATATCAAATTGGGATAATTCTATTGTTCATGTCATTACCAACCTGCTAGCTATGGTTTTTGTAAAATTTTGGCAACTGAGCAGTCGATTCATACCACTATCTGATGACTTTGAAAGTAATGCCTTAGTCGTCAGGCTGTGGGAACCAATGCCAACACTGCTTTTTTTCATTAATTAGTATCGGGTCTCGACATCTTGCAACGTTTGGCTAATGAAATATACTGGTACTTGCTCAAGCACTTCATGTAACATGACCAAACTGATAGCTTTATCTAATACAACTAAATAGATGATCATGTCCTTCTATGGTCTCGGCTTTGTTAGGATGGGAAAAGCTGCTAACATATTTTTTTACTGGACGAAGGCTACTTCACATTCGTCCGTCTAGGTGAATTTTTGAGATTTCTTGAAGAGGTCAATGAAAGGTCAAGATCTTTCTGCCATTGCAGGCAAAAATCGAGTTAGTAAAGCTATTTGGCCAGCTAGCTGTTGTACCTTTTTTATATTATGAAGACTAGTCATATTAATAATAGCTTGACACATATTTGGGTTTGCCTGAATGCCTCTTTCTGAAAGCATGAATCTTAAGAATTTTCCTCCGGCTGCCCTAAATGTATATTTTTCATTATTAAATCGCATCCCATGTCATCTTGCTTCAAAGAATACTTCATTTAAATGAGCAACATGATTGTTGAGAGAGATGGATTTAATTATTATATCATCAACATACACTTCCATACACCTTCTAATCTGTTCTGCAAAAATCTTGTCCATTAACCTCTGATAAGTGGCCCCTGCATTTTTAAGGCCAAAAGGCATAACTTTATAATAAAAGTTTGCCGAGTCCATTATAAAAGCCGTCTTCTCTTCATCTGGGGAGTACATCTGAATCTGGTTATATTTGGAATATGCATCCAAGAAACTGAGTAACTTGTTTCTGGTAGTTCCATCGACCAAGGTGTCGATATTAAGGAAGGGATATGCATCCTTTGGGCATGCTTTATTTAGATAAGTGAAATCCATTCACATCCTCCACTTCCCATTTACCTTTTTTACCATGACAACATTAGCCAACCAAGTAGAGTATCGTACTTCTCGAATAAATCAGGCTTGTAATAGTTTGTTGGTCTCTTATCAGACTGCTCGTGCTCTATCGCCTCCTATCTTCTTTTTTTTTCTGGGCGATCGGCCTGGCCCCCTTATAAATCGATAGCCAGTGACATAGGAAATTAGGGTCTATACCTGGCATTCTGAGGTCGACCATGTGAACAGGTCAGCATTACTTAGTAGCACCTTCTGAAGTGCTTATTGCTCGTCGATGGACAGGCCTGTTCCGAGGTATATGACCTGCTTCGAGTTTTTTTCCTAGTTGAAAAGGTTTCTTATCTTCATTGGGTTCAACCTGAAGCCCTTCATCTATTCTTGGGTCGAGTTCTACATCCAGTTCTACTCCTAACTGCGGAGATACGATGTTGACATCTTGGTTATGCGCGGGGAGGGGTTTTAAGCACAAACTTGCAAAATAGCATTCTCTGACCATCTTCTGATCTGCATGGACCATGATAATTCAGCCTTTGTCTGAAGGGAATTTCATAGTCAGGTGAAGAGTGGATACTATGGCCCTTAATTTGTTAAGGGACGGACGACCAAGCAATATGTTGTATAAGGTGCTTGCGTGTACCACTAGGTAAGTTACCTTGATACATCTTCCATCCTGTTTTGAACTGAACATGGTGTACAGATCTATGCAGCCTTTGGTTTCTACCCATTCTCTTGAAAATTCAACAAGTGGTTCATTATGCTCCTTCAATTCTTCTTCCGATATTCCTAACTATTTGAAGGTATTCAAATATAGGATATCATCCGAACTCCCTTAATCAATAAGGGTCTTGCAGACAGTACAGTTAAGGATGTTAACACTGATAACCATGGGTCATCCTGAACTGGGTCTACCCCTTGAAAATCCCTGTCAGTAAATGTGATGGGGGGATACAGATTCCGCTTCCCAATGATACATGATTTATAGACCGAACATGTCTCAAATGTCTTTTCCTGGCCAAGTTAGTGGACTCTCCTCCAGCAAATCCTCCTGTTATAATATTAATAATTCGGTGAGGATATTTCTCACACTCATCATGATGCTTGACAGGTGGTTCTCTTGACCTACTACATTGTCGTTCTGCTCTCCTCTCAACATATCTCCTTGAAGGCTCATATTGGTAATCCCTACCCCTCTTGGTGTACGTTTATACAAATCCCTGCAGATGCCCAGCTTTGATTAAGTCCTCAATGCGATCTTTAAGGGTTATACATTCCTCAGTGGTATGTCCCCTGTTTCGATGATAACAACATGTCTTTGACTTATCTGCCCGAGGGGGAGTATTTACACGCTTAGGGATCGTTAGTATCTCAGTTGTCAATGCTTGTTCGAGTACCCTTGACTGATTGGTATTTAGAGTAGTATAAGTGGAATACTTAGGTCCTCTCGGGGTCACCCCGCTCCACCTCTCCGGTCTTTATTTTCCTATTTGTTTCTAAATGGTTCGTTCCTATCACCTTCTCTTTGGTTTGACCCATATTCCATTCGGACTTGGCCTCGGTATTCGGCCAGCTCTTCCATCTGCATGTACTTTGCTGCCTGACTTCTCAATTCATCTAAATCAACAGGTAATTTTTTACATATATTCTTGACAAAAGGCCCTGGTTTCAAAGCTGTTGTAAGGTGGTGCATTGCGACTACTGGCTCAAGGTTGCGGATTGAGAGGGCCACCTTGTCGAAGCACTCCATAAACACTCTAAGTGATTCTTTCTTCTCTAGACGAATATTAACTAGTGCTAATGACATCAATGGATGAGGACGGCTTGTGGTGAACTGCAAATTGAATCGTTTGGTAAGTGTATCGAACGAATCGATGGACGAAAGGGGCAACTTGGTAAACTAGTTGAGGGCTGGTCCATGAAGTGATGTGGGAAATATCTGACATAATAAGGCATCGTTATCTGTGTACAAGCCAACTTGAATTATAAAGATATCTAAATGCTCTTTCGGGTCGGATGTTCTGTCATACTTTTCTAGTATTAAGCCCCTCTAATTCTCAGGTAGCTTAGCTTCCAAAATAAGCTAAGTGAAAGGGCTTCTTCCTGACATCCTATCTCGTTCTACCAGAGGAGTAGTCCTCATTTATTGGTATGTATTTGGCTTTCCTTGCAAGGCCGAGGATTCTCTTTACTCCTAGACAAAAGGGGTAGTTTGAGAAAATATGTAAGTTCTGATCTCGTCCCTCAAATTGGCATTCTCCCTCCTTAAGGCCAACAACTCAAGAGCGTCTTTTTCTCTTAATCGTTGTATCTCTATCATTTCAGCCCTTAATTGTCTTACTATCGAAGAGAGATTTTCATTCCCTCCCATTTCAGCCAGAACCTTAGGTACAATTTAGTTAGCGTGGTCTCCTCCTGCTGATGAAAAACTCCCCATTGTTGGCTCTATCCTTCATGTTGGCTCCTTGTTAGCACCATGATTGATTTAAATTGAGGATATTCGAGCTCCACTGTGGGCGCTAAAATGTTCCCGTTAAGGATACAATGATTTTCAATTCTCTCTCCTTATGTCCTACCACATGACGTCCTAGCCAATATTTCAGATTCTTCTTTATATGATGTGAGGAGGATACCTGCCAAAGGCACTCCAATGATAAAGTTAGATGTCAGGTTAGGTAATAAATACTATTTACTATTCAAAAGTTAACCACCTTACATGTATCTCTTACTTTCATTTTATAGGCAATATGTTTGACTAATGAGCTTTATAACTCAGCCCTAATCTTAGCCTTCTAATTAAGTAAATGATTAATGGTTTATCTATTTTAATCTGTTTTAATTATCCTTATTAAATTAAATTATTTTAATCTGACTGGACGGGTGTTCGTACATTATGTCAAAGAGATAACCGGATTTCTTTTTCTATCTTTATGATTTATGTTATGTTCACATTTGAATCAAAGTAAATTAAGTTCACAAACCATTTTTATTTAAATCAACAATAAATGTACTCTAACTTCTATACATTCTAAAGACGTTCCCATTATATATTTGAATGATAAATGACAAATAAAATTAATAGAATAATGAAAATACATGGGTTAAAATAAAATAAAATAAAATAAAAATAAACTTATTACTTTATTGTTTAAATACTTTTATGATGGAATAAAAAATATTGATTTTATCTAATGCTACCCGGAAGGGAAAAAGAAACTATTATTTAAAATGGAGCTAAACATTTCACTACGTTCAATTATATTTTTATCTTAAATATGTCTATTATAAAATGACAAGGTATGTAAAATAAAAAAATTATTTATTTTGCATCATATTATTTATCTTACAAAATAATGTAAACTTTAAAAAAATTATTAATTATAAAAATTATTTTGATAAAATTACTTTCTTTTCCTAAAATAGTATTATTAAAACAGTTAGAGTATAGTTATAAATATGTTTAAACATTTGGGTGATGAGATACCGTTAAATGTAAGTATTGTTAAAAAAAATGATTATCATTTTTTATTTTTTTAAATGGCAAATATTTCAAGAGAAATGAAAATAGATAAACAGACGTAACATGAAACAGAGAATACATTTCTTCGCTTTAAATAAAAGCACCTTGTCAAATCAACTTATTACAAATAATAATAAAAACATCATCAATTCTTTTGTTTTTCATATTTTAAAAATGCTTTATTTATTTATCACTTTTAAAAATAAAATAATAATTTTTAATAAAAATATCAAGTCTATTACTTATTTTTTACGTAAATATCATAAAATGATATGAAAAAAATAAAAAATTATTATTTGGTCCATTTTCATCCATCCAAAGTATAATATAAAAGGCTTTTTTTATTATTATTTTAAAATCGTAACACGTAGACTCTTCCGGCGCAGACAAATTGTCGGAATGAGATGACTATTCATTTACTTTAATAATTTTATTTTGTTTATTTTTATCGTTATTTAACAAAATTAATAATTTAATTAATTTTTTTATAATTCTACTTGTAATCATTATTATTTATTTGATAAAAAATAATAAATAAATATTAATCAATATGAAAAATAAAATATATAGTAAAAGTTAAGTAATAATTTAAATTTTCTTATAGAATTTGAGATAATAATTTTTTAAAAAATTACAAAACCCTAAACGTAGAAAGGAAAAACGAAAGGAATAGTTTGTGAAAGGAGTAATGGGATTAAGTTAAAATTAGCGATAGGATTAGCTAAGCGTGGCAGTAAGAGCTTTGAGGAGTGACGACACAACGCACGAGATTAAGATTAGATAATTTGTTGATGGATCCAATGAAACTGTGGGATTATGAGAGCATTAAGCCAAGATTTATGAGTCAAATCAACCCCGTCTCATCACCCTTGGACTCTTGTCAAATTTCACCTCGTGCTGCACGATCGTTTCAATTTCGTCCATTTTCATCTCTGAAAGAGTCTTTCTTAGAACGTCTACTGCATATGATAGTGAAAATTTAATAAGTTTTAGTTATTGGCATGACGTCAATTCCATCCTTGAGCAGCCATAGGGTACGTAATTTCCTCTCTTAAGAGCACATTCACCAAATCATAATATTTCACGTTTGTAATATAGCATTCAAAATTGCTCAACTAATCAACTATACAGTGAAAATTTGTTGAATATGGCATCAAAGTGTGAGTGATTATCGTCTCCCTAAGTTGTTGATTAGTGTAAACACGCAAGCACTTGGAATACAGCTTTCAACACGAGCTTTCTCGTGTTCAACGTGCCATCCCATCAACAGCTCCTTCTCAATTCATATCTTCTTTAAAAAATGGTTGCATAACCATAATTGGATTTGCTTCTTGTAATATTAAAAATAAAATAAACCTAATTTTCTCCCGATATTTTATGAAATTAATTTTTTTAACTTTTACGAGCTCAACACCCCTAACATTGTAGACTTCTAAAGTAATAAGTTCTATAATTTTATTATTCATGATGAGATACTGTTTTCATAGGATACATACGATATCATGATCATAAATACATTTAAGAATATTTTAATTTATGTGAATTTTTTACATAAATACAATTGGTGTATTTTTTTCTTATATGTTCCTAGAGAAATATATATTGGAGTAAAAGTAATTTATGATTACCTACTCATGACAAACAATTACTAGCTAGCGCATATAACGATGTGTGAAATGTGTGTGGTTGTGTAATTAAAGAGAAGAAGGGAGATAGAGATAGAAAAAGGGGGGAATAATCTTAGTGCTTGTTTGCCAGATAACTTTACTATTTTGATTCTAAGAAAAATTAATGACTGTCAACATTCGATAGATAGATAAATGGGTTGAACATTTAAGAAGTTTAGTGGCAGATGCGTACAAATTAATATTTTGTTCTCTTATGCAAATTAACAGTAATAGAAAAGAAGTACGAAATCAATATTCATGTATCTATTTGTTTCCTTTCACTTTGGAAAAAAAATTATTAGGATTCATTTGTATGTATTTGATAATGATAATTCTAGTGATTCAATTGCATAATCATATTCGGGTCATTAAATTTAAGGTTAAGATAAATTTATTTATTTTTTCCATGCAATCCATTTAGGCCTGCATCACAAATAGGTTTGGGTTAAGTCAAATCGCATTAAAGTAATTGTTTTAGATAATTAAGACTAATCAAAGTATTTGTTTGAATTTGTTAGATGAATTGATAATGTTTGAAGTTTTAATGTTTTAATTTTTTTTAATTTCTTATGTTGGATATATTACTTTTTTAAAATAAAAAATTATTATGAAAATTTAAATATAATATTTATATGTATAATATGTTACAATCAATTTTTGAGTAAAAAAATATATATAATGGATTGAGAAGCAATTAATGAAAGCTTCACACACCCTTCTCCCCGTAAAGTTGGGCTGTAACTACAATTTTAAAGATTGAATGACTTTGAACGTCTGAATATTGATCTAGAAAAGTGTTACTTGCATAAGTCAAGTTAGGTAACTCATATTGATAATTCTAGAAATTGTGTTTATACCCAATCTAGTAGTACTAACACTGTGGGTATGTGACTGCAATTTTTATTTTATTTTTTCAGTCTAAGAGAGCGTAATGGGAAAGTTTAAATCTCAATCTTTACATTTCATGTCCTTAAAGCTTCACTAAGTTATCAAAGGAGGGACACAAATTTAAGTAAGAAAATTGTGATTCATTTTACAGTTAATATGATTTAGTTTGTGAAACTAACAAGTTAAATAAGTTTGGTTTGTATATTTATAAATTCAATTACTTGCATAAAAAATTAAAATAGCTAATTTTAAAGCAAATCATTTCGGGTTAATTTGCAAACCCTTTGACCTTAAAAAAAATAATAAAATCATAGTTTTTTCACCGATTTTAAACTACTTTAATATGAATAGAGATCCTCTCACGTTACAATGAAACAAGACATTGTCATGTTATTAAAAAAAAGGTAGAAAAGTTAAATTAACAAACCTACACAAAAATAATAAATCTTATTATAATTATTTTATATTGTTACATTTCCTAATAACACCAAAGGATTCAAATTCTTTCAAAGCACCAATTATTTTTGAAGACAGTGCTAATAATAAAACAGTTAACCTTACAGTTTACTCATTTTAACTGACATTCAAATATCAGTGTGCGTATAACGTGAAAAAACACGAAAAAAAAAAGATTTGATTTGTAAAAATCATTTAGAATGTTAAAATATAATCGGTAATTTGATTTTCTGAACGTTTATTTTTATTTCTTCTATTTTAGAAATCCTGTGAAATTCAATAAATTTATAAGAACTTTTTTTTCATGGACGATTTATAAGAACTTAATTTGACTTCAAATTAATAAAACTTATTATTGGGCCTTAATCCGAAGCAAAATTGGGCAAAATGACTTTGCCAAAACAGGGAGAAGATATTAAAATCCAAAAACGCTTTAAAATCTTAGTAGAAAAACCATAGCCCTCATAAAAAAGGAGTATCTCCGAGTCTAATTTAATACATTGACCCAAAAACAAAATCCAATTAGACAAATGACAAAAACAAAACAAAAAGCAATTCAATACTTTTTATCCTGAAAACAATTGTTTTTTCCTAATTAGAAAATCAATTGGCCATCCACTAAAACAAAAGAGAAAGAAAATCAATGGGAGTTGCTTTTTCACTTTTTTTTTTCTTTTCACACTTCTAAAAAAATTTATAATTTTTCTCCAAAATATCATTTATGATGATAAAAAATACATTCACAAATATATTTTTGTACTTCTAAAATTTAGATTTTGAATTCTCAAATTTTAAATTTGAAAACTTATTTCTAAAATATAAAATCTTAATTTCAAAAATTAATTTTAAGAAATGTTTAATAATTCCAAAATATAATTTTCAGAAGTATAAAAATTTAATTTCAAAAATTAATTTTTGAAAGGGTAAAATCCTAATTTAAAAAAATCATTTTTATGGTTAATAATTTCATAAATTAATTTGTATAAGTGTGGAAACTAAATTCTAAAAATTAATTTTCAAAAATATTAAATCTTAATTTTGAAAACTTATTTTGAAAAATAGTTAATAGTTTTGGAAATTAATTTATGAAAGTGTGAAAACTTCATTCTGGAAATTAATTTCTGAAAATGTATAACCTTAATTTAAAATTTTTGTAAAAATAATTAATAACTCCAGAAATTAATTGATAAAATGTAAAAATTTATTTCTAAAAATTAATTTTAACAAGTGAAAAATCTTAATTAAAATTATTGTTAAAAATATTTTTAAAATTATAAAAAATTAATAAGGTGAAAAAAAAAAGTGGGTACAAAAAGCAATCTACAAATCAACTGACCAAAAAAAAAAAAAAAGCGAAAATCAGAATATCTAGGAATAGGATATCTTCATTTTTGGATTAAGATAAGGTTATAAAATAATATCTTAGAACTGGTTCGAAGCCAAACCACTCCAATGGCTACTCCTCTTTCTACCATCGTGGATATCTACTTCACAGACACCAAAAGAACAAGGTTTTCCTTCACCACGCCTTCTACTTCTAAGCAAAAAATCCATAGAAAAATTTCCATACACTGCACCACTTCCAATTCCATTCCAGAAGCTCCTCCCGCATCAACCTCAGACAACAGCAACAAGAAGAAGAAAAACACTTCCTTGTCCGACCAACTCGCACCCCTTGCCAACAAAACCTTATCAACGGTCACAGGAGACCAACCCTACGTCTTGTCTAAGCCAAAATCCACATGGGTCAACCCCACTAAGGCCAAGCGCTCTGTGCTCTCACCTGAGAGGCAAAAACGTGTTCCTCACTCATACTCTCCACAACTCAGAGATTTGAAACGCATTGCTCAGAAACTCAATGATTCTGATTCCCTCTCCGAGGCTCAATTCTTGGCTTCTTTGGAGGAAATCCCACGTCCACTTACTAGAGAAAACGCCCTCTTGATGCTCAACACATTGAAGCCATGGCAAAAGACTCATCTTTTTTTGAATTGGATCAAGACCCAGAATTTGCTTCCCATGGAAACCATATTCTACAATGTCACAATGAAGTCTTTGAGGTTTGGGAAGCAATTTCAGCTGATAGAGGAGCTTGCACACCAGATGATTGACAATGAGATTCAACTGGATAATATCACATACTCAACCATCATATCATGTGCCAAGAAGTGCAACCTTTTTGACAAGGCTGTGCATTGGTTTGAGAGGATGTACAAGACTGGTTTGATGCCAGATGAGGTAACTTATTCTGCTATATTAGATGTTTATGCTAGGTTAGGCAAAGTTGAAGAGGTGATAAGTTTGTATGAGAGAGGGAGAGCAACTGGGTGGAAGCCTGATCCTATCACATTCTCTGTGTTGGGAAAGATGTTTGGGGAAGCTGGGGACTATGATGGTATTAGGTATGTGCTGCAAGAGATGAAGTCTGTTGGGGTGCAACCTAATTTAGTTGTGTATAACACCTTGTTGGAGGCAATGGGAAAGGCTGGGAAGCCAGGGTTTGCAAGGAGCCTGTTTGAGGAAATGATTGAGTCGGGGATAGCCCCGAATGAGAAGACTCTAACCGCTGTTATTAAGATATACGGCAAGGCCAGGTGGTCGAGAGATGCTTTGGAATTGTGGCAACGGATGAAGGAAAATGGCTGGCCTATGGATTTTATTTTGTATAATACATTGTTGAATATGTGTGCGGATGTTGGACTGGTGGAGGAAGCTGAAACTCTGTTTAGGGACATGAAACAGTCTGAGTATAGCAAGCCAGACAGTTGGAGTTACACGGCAATGCTCAATATATATGGGAGTGAAGGGGATGTTGACAAGGCAATGAGATTGTTTGAAGAGATGTGTAAGGTGGGTGTTGATCTCAGTGTGATGGGGTGTACCTGTTTGATTCAGTGCTTGGGAAAGGCCATGGAATTTGATGCTTTGGTAAGAGTTTTCGACATTTCAGTTGAGAGAGGAATTAAGCCAGATGATAGGCTATGTGGTTGCTTGCTATCTGTTGTGTCTCTTTCTCAGGGTAGCAAGGATGAGGATAAAGTCCTCGGTTGTTTGCGGCAAGCTAACCCAAAATTGGTTGCCTTTATTCAATTGATTGATGATGAAAAAACTAGTTTTGAGACTGTCAAGGAAGAGTTCAAGGGCATCATGAGCAATGCAGCAGTTGAAGTGAGAAGACCCTTTTGTAACTGCTTGATTGACGTATGTAGAAACAAGGATCTTCTAGAGAGAGCCCATGAGCTACTCTACTTGGGAACATTGTATGGATTATACCCAGGTTTGCATAACAAAACTGACCAAGAATGGTGTTTAGATGTTCGATCATTGTCAGTTGGTGCAGCTCTAACTGCACTCGAAGAGTGGATGTGGACACTCACCAAAATTGTTAACCGAGAGGGTACACTGCCAGGGTTACTGCTAGCCCAAACTGGTACTGGTGCTCATAAGTTTGCCCAAGGACTCAACATTTCTTTTGCCTCTCATTTGAGGAAACTAGCTGCTCCATTTAGGCAGAGTGAGGATAAAGTTGGCTGTTTTATTGCAACTAGAGAGGATTTAGTCTCTTGGGTTCAATCAAATTCTCCGTCGGCTGCTACTGTAACATAGATGATGGTGGAAAAAACTCAAATGACATTTACCTTTTCCGTTATGGTTATTACATAACAATGATACTTGCACGTTTGTTTATTGCTTCAAATGTCGAGATGTGAAGAGTTGGAAGGCAGAGGAGATGGGATGTGATCTTCCTCTCATTTCTTAGAGTGTATACACATCCTGAAATTTATTATTTTTTTCTCATCATGTTGTCTCCCACCTTCAAGTGTAGGCAAAATGCTGCATGCATGCTGCCATGAATCGATCGTTAGGCAAATTGTGAGAGAAACAGGGTCCCATCTCCCATGCATAATTGCGTACCTAATGGTAATACTAATTAATGCTAGATATTCATACACAACTTTTACATTATCTTAAGACAAATACTATCCATTGATCTACGGATGCCAATTAACAAATTTAAAAGAAATGTTTAAATTAAAAAAATATATATTGATAATGTATTTTTATTATAATTTCAGTACAGTCATAGGTAAGTTTTAATAAAATTTATTTATTTAATTTCTTAAATAATATTATTAACACATCTTAATTAACAGAAAAACAATCATCTACTTAGTTTAGAATACAAGAAATTAACAATTAATGTTCGATTTCGTTATGCTTATTATACGTTTTATTCTGCATTATATAATTACATACAACGCACTGATCTATGCAGAACTCTTAAGAGATCTCTAATTCAGAATAATCATGTTAATTCGCTGTGGTGGAAATCCACCCTCGATAATAGATCGTCATTTCTGACTAAGGACTGCTCGAGTTCAGTCACTACACTTGTATCCCCACTCATATACACCCACGTTTTCTTGGCTCTGCCAGAGAAAGAAAAGAAAAAAAAATAAATGCAAAGGGCCTTCGCTATGCAAAATTTCTATGATTTTTCATCTCTATAACTGCAAAAAATAAAGGCGGGGGGGGGGAAAGGGGAAATAGAGCTGCGAATGTTTAAAAAAAAAAAAAAACAGTAGCTTTACTATCTTTTTTTCTGACTCCTCAAGGGAATTCCAGAAGCCCCTCTGCGATGCCTTTTCTTAGCTCAAACCAAATTGCATTAAGCATTCTTTAATTCTGGATAGAGCTTTAGCAGTAGCCTCTTGCCAATAAAATCTGAGATTCCTCAGTTGATAATTTTTAACGTTGTAAGACCCAGAAAAACATATTCAGACCCATGAAAAATGGATCAGGTGTGAAACTATGGCACTGGCTTCTCAAGGCATCCTCAGGCGCAAAAATGTTTTCACGGGTATAGAGCCAACAACTTCTAGGTCTCACGGATACTTCCCTGATGATTTCCAGATTCTTCCTTCAAGTGATATCACCATAACAGTAACATCATCATGATACTTCCTCCGATCTCCTTGTGGGATATCCAGCAATTCATGAAAATCCATTCCTGCCACAATTCGATGCTAAATCAACACTCTAAATGCAGGTTGTATATACATAATAGTTGAAACATAACAGGTCAAAAAAATCATGCTAGAAATGAAATCAACATATTGTTTGTAGAAATTTGCCCCACTTTCTGCACTATTCCCATCCCCAGGGGTTGAAAAGAGAAAAGCATCCTACTATGTTCAAACATATATCAAAGTAAGCTTTATCCAACTACAACATCCTAAAATACCCAAGCTAACAAAAGTGGATAGACACAGCAACCGTCCTGAATTTAAACCTGTTATCAAAGGCAAACTATGGTATACAAATTAAACAAAATACATAAAGGAAAACAACAAAGGTGGGTATTGACTAAAAAGTCCCCTGAAATTGACTTCATACAATTCAGATAGAGAAAATAATTTAGAAGTTCACAGAATTGATGAGATTTTAATGAAAGAGTAAAATATATGGATCTGTAAGAACTGATGAAAATAATGTCGTAGCTGTGGTGAAAAGCTACAAATTATTAAAACAGTAGACAAAAAGTGAAGAAATTGGAAAATATAAACATAATACAGAGCATCTCCCACCAAACTACAACATGTCTCCGAGGCACACAAGATTTTCATAGAAAAGCAGAACAGGTCGGGTTTAACACCACTACAGCAGCTAAAAAGAAAAGAAAATTAAAAGAATAATTATAGAGCTCCCAACACCAATGTAGCAAAAAAAAAAAAAAAAATCAAATCCGTCAAATTTCAACATGTATACTCTGCAAGTGTTAGTGTTTTACTTCTTAAAATCTAGCATCAGTTTATTCTTCAAGCATAATTTAGTTGAAATACATCTCAAAAGTGGAGATTAGCATGAGCTTATGTATTATATAAACAACCAAAGAGAAGTTAAAATGTTAAAAATTTGCATCACCATTTACGAAAAGATCAATGAGTTAGGAACTTGATTGCAAGGTATAAAATACTTGAGACGCACATTGGAAGTATAGTACTCTAACGTGAGATTTATAATGTCTTAGACTTTCCAACTATAATAGCTAGCTTTTGTAATATAATTTTCTCAAGGTTTTTTTGTCAATTGATATCAAAGCCTTCCACCATATCTTTCAGTTGCATTCGAGCAACTAAGATGGTGATACCAATATTGCAGTGTTCACCTGAGACTGGTCAAAGGGACTAGTGCATTGCAAACTCACGAGTGTAGGGGCTGCAGTGCATGGTGGGATGTTAGGATTCAAATGCAAAGTATAGGGGTTGAATTCCACATTGGATGTGGTTCTTATGCTTTTAATTCATGTATGAAAAGAAATACTAATTAATATTCCCTCCACTTGTGTCATTCAAAAAATTGCACATTGCACGTCTAACAAGACTGAAAAACAAGAAATACACAAGGTCAGAAGATTCATTTACCAGCCTTCTTAGCAGCACGGAGGAGCAGCTCTTCAATTAAATGTTGGGCAGGATCTCCTTCCGGAAATTTTTCCATGAAGCTCTCAACATGAGAAACCACTTCTTCATTGTTTAGATATTGATATAAACCATCAGATGAGAGGATCAAAAACTGATCTCTCTGGCATAATCTATGGTGACGTAGTGAAGGAGAGCAAGATATATATGGAGTAGTGCCAATATATTCATTACGAAACATCTCTAGTACTGCATCATTCCACTTTGGCTACAGAAAAATTCAATTCATACCATCATTTAAGAATACATTTGTGTCCAAAAATTAAGAAATTTATGCAACCCTAAACAAATAAACAATCAGGCTTCTAATTTTGGGTATAGATGAGCATCAGAACAGAACACGCAGCAGTATCATAAGCACAACAAACATGAGCTTGATGACAAATAAAAGATTGTTGTAGTAATAATGAATGACAATGCAAGCATGTTCTCACAACAATTGACTTTATTAATAACCTTCTCATTTTGTCAACCAGGATCAGGAGTATATTGCAAGATTGAAGTCTAATTGTGTGTTTGGATTAGCTTATTTTAGAAAAATAATATTTTTTTTTTTTTGGGTACCTTTCGTGATCTGAGAGAGCTTTTGAGGGGGGAAAAACAATCTAATGATACTGGTTACATCTGGGTTTCCAAACACACTACAGAAGGTTGGACACTGGGTAGCTAAAATCGATCAGTTTATCATAAAGTGTACACAATCTAGTGAACACTTTTGAATATTTCTGAATTTATATCACATGTTTTGCAAGTTTACCCTTTTTTTGGCTGAGCACACAATGGAGTTTTACAAGGTGATAGATATTTCAATTTATTCCAATAACTAATATCAACATAAATGTTCAGCATATCAAAATATAATTATAAGAATACAAAAGGATCAAGAATAATAAGATGTTTGCATTTATGAATATAGATAGTTAAAATGCACACCAGTGCAACTATGCATATAAATATGTTTATGGCTTCATGCATTTTTTTAAATACTCAACAATCTGCATATATGTATTAACAAAAGTTTATACCCATATCAAGTAAGAGCATAAGAGGTGAGAAGAATCAATTTCAACAAAAATATGGATGATTTAACACAAATCTAATCTTCATTCATATTAAACAAAAACATGGATGTGACACTTACTACACACACACAGACACACACTTCGTCTAACCAAAGAAAGGCACTAAGCAATATGATTAATTAACTTTCATTCATATTAAAAGAATCAACATGAAATGTCATTCCATAATGCTTGAACTATATAAGTCAGCATATTCCCTCTGAAGGAAGCAGGAAATGGTTCAAAAACACATTGTATTAATAAAACAAAGTATAATAAAAGACCTGTTTCAAAAATCCAGCCCCAAATGCTCTGGTGACCTTAAGACGACCCTTAACTCTATCATTGACTATACATTGGGTATCATCAGGATGCTCATTTTTAATTCTAATGACTTCCTGCAAAACAATAAGCTCCACTTTTTAGGCAACTCATATAACCAAGTCACAAATGTGAATAAAAAGCAAAAAATACTAATAGCTGCAACTACCATTAATATTATAACTTCTAGTATGTTTAACTAAAACAAGACAACAAAAAATTATGAAGCCAACAATCTAGCCTCTTGAACAAGTCATAACAAATTACATAACACAGCGTGTTACTAAATCATAAACTTCAACTGCCACTTGATCTGGATTAAATGAAAGAAACAGGCAATCCTGATTGAAATACAGCCTACTTAAGGAAAACAGCACAAAGAAATGCATGCACACCCAAACTCAAATATGCCCATATTTGAGTTTGATGGGAAAAAGCATCATTAGCAATAATGGCTGTGTTAAATTCCAGTAAAGACACTAGAGAATAGAGAGTAGCTTTATGGGCACTGAAGCTTTACAGTTAGTTGGGTTTAAAAATAAGGTGAAACGAGACTGGGAGAAGCAGAGGAAGAAAATAAAGCATTTCATTTCATCCCTAAAAAATTAAACTTACTTCTTCAATGCTGGTGCTGTGGTCAGTTGACAGCTGCAACGCGACCAACCTCATTTCTTGAGCAGGACCTTCATTCCCCAACGTGATTGCATTTCCACTTTCACCTAAAGCCAATGACTCTTCAACTATGCTCTCGGTGCTGGATCCAACATCTCCCGCATTAGAATTAATCTCCTTGGGCTCATAGTGTGCAACAATAGCACGGCTATCCCCAACATTCATCACGTACACATCCTCATCCCTCATCACAACAACCAAAAGACACGAACCCATCAAAGCAAGTTCCGGATTCGTACCCAGAAGCTTATCCGTCATATCCAAATACGCAAGCTCCGTCACTTGGAGCGCCCGAGACATTGCACTCAAAACCAGATCATGATCCACGGGACCCACTTTCCTCTTCCTCCCACCAACACCAACACCACCACCATCGTCACCACCACAAGGCTTATCCTCCGCTCGATTCTCAACCTCCATCTTCTCTTTCTCCTCCGCCCCCAAACTCCACGGCAACAACTTCCTCCCATGACCCTCCTTATGCTTAGACAACCCGTGCTTCAATTTCGATAGCAACAGCCACCTTCTACTCACAGCAGAACCCGCATTGGCATTGTTAACGCTCAGTGCATCATCAACGGAAAACGCAAACCTATCCGAACCCGAAAGATCGAGTCCATCTTCAGGGTCTTCGGCCAGAAGCTCCCACAGCCTCCGACGTTTACTCTCCGTTCCTTCTACCTTCTTGGCAGAACTAGAAGTTGAATCTTCTACCTCACTGTTTTTCACTACAGCACTCTCCGCTACGGGATTTCCTTCTTGTGCTTCTTCTTCTTCAACTTCCCAGAACAGACCCTGAAGCTCGTTGTGAACTGCGCGGTAAAGGTGACCCATCAGAAACTCCGGCGCGTCGGGGCCGTTGAAACCGTCGTAAATCCCAACGAACAACCACCCTTGCTCCTCCGACACCACCACGTGAACCCGATCCTCCCCTGCCTTCCCCAACGCCCACTGCACATTGCTCTCGATCCTCGCCTCCGCCGCCGGCTTCCCCTCGCTCACCGG
This sequence comes from Abrus pulchellus subsp. cantoniensis, assembly GCA_024086825.1. Taxonomy (NCBI): domain Eukaryota; kingdom Viridiplantae; phylum Streptophyta; class Magnoliopsida; order Fabales; family Fabaceae; genus Abrus; species Abrus pulchellus. Next base: position 32,969,896 of record CM044049.1, read on the forward strand.
AACCTCCTTCCTGCCGACGAAGTTCAACACCGGAACCACCCACGGCCGCTTCTTCTCCGACAAGTTCCGGTGAAACGCCTTCTGGAACCCCGAAATCCCTTTCTTCTTCTTCTTCTTCTTTCCATAGAGCCCTCCCAGCGGCGCCGAGAACGGAACCTCGCCACCGTCGGCGGCGGAGCCGGCGTTGAGCGGCCCGGAGAGGGCGTTGCTCTCAATTGGACCGGAGAGGAAGAAACCGCTCCCCTCGAAGGGTTCGCCGCCGCGGGGCACCGGCTGAAGCGGGAGAGCGCTAAACGACGACGTGCTTTCGAAGCCATTGACGAGATTGCCCTTGGAGGAGGCTCCAACGCAATCGGCTGCATCGTCGTCTAACTGAATAACGGTTTTGGGGACGGAACTGTTAGCACTAACGGAGGCTCCGGAAATGGCTTTAAATCCGGTTTCGTGAAATTCGGGTCGGATTCGGGGCTCATGGGTCGGGGAGAAACGGAGGGAAGTGGAAGGAGAGAGGAAGCGATCGGAGTGAGTGGGAGAGAGGAATCGAGCGGAGGATCTGACGTAGCAGAAGGAATGGCCTAGGGTTTCGTCCAATGGCTCCGTGGCTGTGAATATCACGTCTTGGTGGACCGGTTCGTTTGTCCGGTTCACCGGTTCGAAGCACGAACAGAGGCTCGAAACTCCACTTCCCATCACATTTGAAGTGTTTCTCCCGTTTGGGTGCGCAGAAAATCCCCCAACCCCAGTGTTGAGAGGGAAAACAAAATTAATACCTCAATCCAAAACTAGAAAGAGGGACCAACGGGAGCTACTAGCTAGATAGACAACAACAACCTCATCAATTACATTTAAAATTTAAAAAGAAAAAAAGAAAAGAAAAGAGAGAGTGAGTAAGTGAGGAAAAGAAAACAAAACAAACTAGGAAAGTGAGTAGAGGGAGGAAAGACGAAAAGAGAAGAGGGTAAGCGTTTAATTTGTATATATAATAATAATAATAATAATAATAATAATAAATCTTTGAGCGCTGAGAATGAGAAGGGCGAGAAGAGTGAGTTGGGTTTGTAAAGAGGGAAAAGGCGAGTAGAAATTTTTTTCTAGTTTTGTCCTTTCTGTGGGTTTTTCAAATGTTTTTTCTTGTGTTTGTTTGTCAAGTTGTTGGGTCTGATATCAGTAGACGGTTACGTCTGGAAATGCTGTGGGTTTATATAAGCTGGCTCACACGTAGGATTCCAAGCTCCAACTCACCCTCTCCCTTCACCTTTTTCAATTAAGATAATCTCCATTTTTATTTTCAATTTCGATGGTTTTCACAATTACCATGAATTTTTATTTCAATACCATAAATTGTATGTACGAATAATAATATATTTCTTTCAGTCTAAAGTCTAACAGAGAAAGGCCATAATATTTGGTTGGCTGGGCATTTTGTCTTTTCAGAAAATTTAGTTTGGACTTTGCATTGGTTTCAGCTTTCAATGGAAGATTCAAATTAGATTTGAGGCCTCTTTAAGTCAATTATTAAACCAAACCACTTGATATCGAGTGCTCTGGTTTGGTTAACTAAACATTTGGAAGATACAAAATACTATAAATCCTTAAAAACAAATTATAATAATAATATAATCTATGAATGTTTTAATTTTGTAACTGGTTCATCACAAATGAAGTCCGAAATTAATAGATCAGTCTAGATTGTATTTATATGTCGAGTTAATTACACCCAACATATCTGTGATCTTCCTCTTAACGATAGATGATTTAAACTAATAAACCTTTAAACAAATATAATTTTAATCGATCACTCGAATACATTTTCACAAATATTTTATTTTCATTCCTGCATAGCATGTAGCATTGGCAATTATTGACTCGTAACAGCAGTTACTCATTCATTTTTATTTTCACAAAACTAATGTTAACGGTGATATTAGTAGCTATTCCACAGAAAAGGTATATCATTAACAATGGAACCGGTGAATTTTTAATTGAATCTCACTCCCTAGAACTGGTGCATATTCTCAAATCTGAATTATTGTCCAAGCTTTTGTTTGTGGCTCAATCCCATGTCATGTGCCCATGTTATTTAATTACTTTACCCAATTGATTGTGCAAGAAAGATTAGATGGAACTGAGCACATGTTTGTTGAAAAAAAAAACACTAAAAATGGCATTTTACATCACAAGGTCGTTTGGAAAAATGTGTGTCACATCCATTTCTCTTGTTAGCTATATTTATTCGAGAATAAAATATTTTATGACAAAAAGAAATAATAATTTGAGTTTAAGACCTTCAAAAAATTTAATGGGTTTAAAATACGTATTCAATCCTTATCTGATGATTTAAAAAGTGTGTATATTCCCTTTTATATTACACTGAGTAATGCCGTAGTTATATCTTAATTAGAAAAAAAAGGATGTTCTAGAGATATTTTGAAGTCATTTTTTGAGCTATTGAATTTCTACACATGTGAAAGGTAGACTGGATATTATTTTGACTACTTCACCCTTGTCAATATTGCAGTCGAATATATAAATATTTTAGTTTGTCGTCATTTGACGTGTTGAATTTAAAATATTTGACTAATTTCTTAATTTAAATATAATTTATGACCTTGTTTTTGGACCTTATTCATTCTTCAACCTGGTTAGTCTTTATCTTGTTTATTAAATAGAATTGCGCCCGTCATGACTTCAACTAGGCAATTAATCATGGTAGAACACGATTTGCAGTTGTCATTTATCAAGTCCTGGATTGCCATGCCCCCAGTTGTTAACATTAAATATCCAAGTGCATTCCAAAAAATGAAACGATATATATAGTAATATACAAGTTGATTTAATTAGATTTACGTTGACTCAGTTGTAAATCATTTTTGTTTAAAAATCTTTTTTTGCCAAAACGCGTACCTTTGTTTTAAATATTTGTCATTGTTTTATATTTTTAAGAAATCAAAAAAGTTGAATGTTCAACAATAGACTACCAAATTTGAAAGGGTAATTTAAATAAAATTAAAAATATTCACGTACGTGTATAATCCGCACGAGAGATTGGCTCACTCACAAAATTGAGTCGCCAAATAAGTTATTCAACTGCGAAGTCAATACACTTTAATCGGAAAACTTGATAAAAACGAAACAAGAAAACAACATTAAATTTAAAAAAAAAAAAAATACACTTAGTAGTTTCAATAAACAGAAGGAAATTATAATATTTAGAAAACTGTTTAATAATATTATATATGCATCTTATTGTTAAAATACATATAAAATGTCTATATTAATTTTAAAAAATTAAATACTTTACTAATAGAGATTAATGTGATATTAAATTGTTAAAGTTTGACATTTTTCTTCAAGTGATGAAGACCAAGCCAAAGATATTTTAATTCATATGCATCCCATCAACATTCTTATAGGTCATGTGCAAGTTTTAAGTTTGTAAAAAAAAAGCTGAGTCTATTTAAAGGTAGAATATGACTAAACTATACCTTTATCCAAAGGTTTTTTATAGAATTGGGTTAAGGTTGATTAAGAAAGTATGACAAGCATAATTGAAACAATTTAATGTATTAAACAAATGTTTGTAGTGTATTTTGGATCCTATACTAGTATGAGTTATATATAAAGATAATGGTTACAAAAATATTTCATATACCATGTTAAATATATTATTTTCTACTTAAAATTTGCAAACATAAAATTATTTTACTAAATAAATTTTACTTTTATTTCTTTAATTACTGTCTTTAGCATACATATTAACGCATGCTTTTATTTTATTTTATAGAAAAATATATCGAATTTAATGAAATACCTTCTAAGTTTTTGTATATTTATTTGAGTAATGTTATATTTCCCAATAATATTTTCTCAATAATGCCCTCTCCTATTTTATAAAAAATATATAAAACAAAAATAAAATATTATATATACTTCAAAATATTAAAAAACATTTTATATTTTTGTTTAATAAATAAACAAATTATGAAGAAATTATAGGTGGGTTTCAAAATACTTTATTATTTTTTACTATGCTATTTATGTCATACAATAAATTAAAACTATTTATGAATGTTTATTTGATTTAAAGTTTATACGTTAATTTAATTCTTCAATATATAATATGAAATGTCTCGATAAATAATTATAAGAAAAATATTATTTATCAACGGATAGAATATGCTAAGCATTAAATTATTATATTAATATAACTTTTGTTTATATCAAAAAATTAAAATATTATTATAAATATTATGTATTTATACTAATAATATGATACATTATATTAATATTGATGTTTTAATAATATATATTATTATTTATATTTAAAATTTTCATAAAATAAATTATTATTTTTTAAAACAAATTAAATCAAATAAAAAATAAGTGTTTAAAAATTTAACCGGTACAAACTTGAGTTTTTGAAATCTCTGACTAGTTTAATATCTTAAGAGATAAACTTTAAGTAGACTTATTTTTACGTGGTTATGTATTTTTTAAAAATTAAATTTAGAATTTTAACTAAATAATTTGTGTAATTAAATTGTATATTAAAAGTTAACGTTAATCACTAAAAGTAAGCTTTAATTTTAATTACAAAATAATATTAAAATATGAAGACACTATAACTAAATTTTAGACATGTTTTAGTTTCTCTTAGCACTTACATGTATTTGTCATAAGAAACAAAAAGTAAATTAAAGAAGGGTAAAGGTTCAGTCGTAGAAAAGTACCAGCTATAGATCAATAATCCCAAGTCTGAACTGATTGATTTCAACTAATTAATCTAACGACGTGTTAAATTTTCGTAAAAAATTAATTTTGATAAACAGTTATTAATATGATTAATAGTGTTATTATTATATAAAAATTTAAAATTATTATAAAACCCCAGATAATGTCATTAATAAAAAGAATTTAGCAGTAATAAAAAAATTGAACAAAATAATAAATAGTGACAGGATTTGTTATGAAAAATAAAAAGGAGAATAAAACATTTTAGATGAAGCGTGATGGGAGGAAATGGACGGTGGTAAGTGAACGAGGATACGAGATAGGGACGGTCTGTTAATGTATATATGGATTAGACAAAAGTCGCAGTCTCAACCCCTTTTGTCTCAATCTAATTTTGATTTTATCTTATCTTTTGTTTTTATTTGGCAGCGCATCTTAATTATTTACTAATTATTATGGGAAGTCATGGGGGAAGCTTTTCCACTTGGTCAAAGAATAATCCACTTTAAAGGTAATTATTATTACACTCTTGCTAATTAATGCCTAAACGATATTGATTATAGAATGTCAATTAAAAATACCAGAAATTATATTTATTTTATTATTAATTAATTATCAGTAGTTATTTTGACAAGGAGACATAAACGAAAAGGAAATTAAGATGTGAAAGGAGAAGGCGGGAAATACGGTCTGTGACTGTAAGTCAATGAGTTTGTTGAAACAAACGCTTCCAAGTTAAAAACCACAGACGACCGCCTGGATATTCCTATTCGTCAATTCAATTATTTTTAATTGGACAAAATTTTGGGAATATATTTTTTAATTAAAAATTATATTTTAGCGTCTTCAATGACATAAAATAAAAAAAATATCAAAATTATATAATTTAATATATTAATAATATTAAATATTATAATTTTATATCATAAGAATTGTATTTTAAAAATATTTATTTTATTTTATGTCATTCAAGATTTATTAAAAAATAATTAAAATTTTAACTTAAAATTTTGGTGCATATTATTAAAAAACTTTAATTTTTAATTAAAATAAATGTTCAGAACTGAAAATATGCAATTAATAATAATAACAATATTTAATTAAAATGATAAACGTTTATTATAATTTTTATAAATTTAATACAATAAATGTATATTTTTTATAAAAAAATATTTATAGATATTTAAATTCAATTTTGAAAGTTGAGATTAAATTTATTTTAAAAATATCAAATTTGTTTATAATATCATACTTAAATATAAATTTTATCCATTTATTTGTCATTCATAATAATCAGTAAAATTTCTGTGTAATGCATAAATATTACAACTTCGGGATCAATTGCCACTCATCTGGATCAGCATTGCTCTAACGAATCCAAAGTTAAGAAAATTTTGAATTTTTTATTGGCTAATCGTTAAACTAATTAATTTAGTTTTAATTAATGGTTATCATTTTTACCCTTTAATTATTTAAATAACATAAATATTTTAAAAGAATAAAAAATATTAGTGAAAATGTAATAATTAATATTATATTAAATGTTTACCTAAATAAATAAATAAATAAGAACAAAATCGTATATATGTTATCTTTTTTTTTTTATCACACTTTTTTAAACATATTTTTACGGTTGCTGAAATTTATTGAGACTCACAAAATTATATAAAAGTCTCATTAAATAAAAAGCACAACCCACTTAATTTTAAGAATACCGATAAATATTAATCAATAAGAATATATTATAAAATTTACTCTTCTACTTTTTCTTTTTTGATAATTTATTAATTTTACTTTATTTATTTTTCATTGTCATATTATAAAACTAATAAAAATTAATATTTTTATAATTTTATCCTTAATACTTAATGTTTGTTAGGTAAAGAATGATAACTATTAATCTTTATTTTAAAAAATAGCCTTTAATATTTGTTGTCTTATTTAATAGAAATAAAAAAATATTTTTAAATATGATTAATTTCTTTATATCCTTATTTATTCTGATATTTGTATTAAAAATAACTCATATGCTATCTTCAATTTAAAAAAATTATTATAAGTTTTTTTCAAAATATACAAAATAAATACTTAAATTAAATTTTAATTGTATTAATTAGTATTATTTTATTTTTATCTATTGTGATATTTCTGATAACAAGAAATTTACTCATAGGGATGAAATATTTATTTATTTTATGTGTCTATCTATATGAAAAGGGATCAAATTATATTTGCATAGCTTACACAAATAATTACATTTGATTATTTTTGTCAAAATTAAAAAATTATAAGAATATATTCAAAGAGTATTTATTTTAATATATTTCAAAAGTGCATAATGATTAATATATAGTATATAAATAAAGTATTAATTAATTTTAAATTAATATAAAATTTTGCAAACATAATCTATACAATATTTCAATCTAATGATTACTTTTAAAATAAAATTCTTTAAAAAATTATTAAAAAATATAATTTTTAGTGTCAATTATAATAATGTATTTTGATCCTTCTCACGTGTAAGTGTATATATAAATATATAAGTTGCCAATTTGATCATTTAATACTATAAATATTTCAAAATTACAATATAAGTTTATTACATATAATAATTTTTATTGATCTTAATTGAAATTAAGTTCCTACGTAAAAATTTATTTTTAAAAATAAGCCCTACTATTAATTCATATAAAAGTGAGTATTGTATTTAATAAATTTATTTTAATCTTTATGTGTAACACATTTTTCAGTATATGTTAAGAAAAACAGAACAAAATAAGATATAACATATTAGAATGAAAAAAAAAAGATATGAAATTTCAATATTTATATATAGAGAGAAAGAAAGAGAGAGAGGTTTAATGAAGTTTTTAATTTTTACAAAAGTTACACAATTTAAATTTAATTTTTATAAAATATTCTGTTAAATATAGTCTCTATTTATTTATAAATTATTATTTTTAATTTTTCTAACTGATAATTCAACAAAATTAACATTTAATGGTATTTCAATATATTATGTTAGCTACGTGAACTAAAAATAGTTTGTGAAAAGTAAAAATTATATCTTAATTATAAATTTTATAACGACTAAATTTAAATTATGCAACTTTTGTAGGAATTAAACATTTATTTTATAAAAAATTATTATTTTATTTTATTTTTTGTGCTCATCAAATATTTTTCATAAAATAAAATATTTTAAAAAAGTAAAATTAGTAGATTAATTATTTAACTCTTTATTTTAATTCAATCAGTCTTCTAATTTTTGTTTCATATTTTGATTTTGATTTAAAAGGGGGAAGAGGAAGTAACTAAGGAGAAAGAAAAAATGGTTATGAAAGCATAAATGAAAGGTAAAAGAATGAAAAAAAAGGAAGAACAAAAAAAAGGCAATTGAAAAATTTGTTGAAATATATTATATTTTCATCTGAAATTACAAATCAAAAGAATATAAATAGTAATTTCTCAATGGAGATAACACTTTTTATGAATCAACAAGGCACTATTGTTTAATACTCTTGTCTTTACACCTCTCAACAAGATGGTTGAGGTAAATGAAAGCATTACCACATTTTTTATTTTGTGCATGTTATGCTTTATTCTTCTTTGTGTCAAGAAATATTTTAGAGAGAAATTGCTATTAAGATTTGTTTACTTTTGAAAAATTGTTTGATATGTCTCTTAACTATTCAATCCTTAAATCATTTGGATGTACTTATTTTATTCTTTTATAGTTTTATGAACAAAAAAATTAAGTCCTCTTGCTTGTTTATATTGCTTTATTGGTTAAAATATTGAACACAAACGATATCGTTATTGGAATCCTATTTCCAATAGATTATGCATCTCTCATCATATTACTTTTTGAAAAAAAAAATCTTTATTTTCCACACTATTTAGACTTTAACACTCCCTTAACACCAAGTCTTTGTTTTTTACTATTTTTTTTTGTTCAATTGTTTCCAAGTTCTTATACAAGTAATGTAACGTTCTGAATTTTATAATATTAATTATTATTGATATATGTATATGTGTGTGTATATTATATTATATTATATATATATATATATAATTGAGTTGAATTGATTGGGCTGAAAATAGGCTAAGTATGGATGCTGCTGCAGGACATTCTCGCTATAGCGAAAGGCCCTTGAGCGTGAGACATGAAACTGTGCATTTCTTGCTGTAGCGAGATTCTGTAGAAACTAGAGTGCAATTTTGTCTTAGTTTTTTGCTGTAGCAAGGGAGAGAGTCGCTACAGCAAAAGGACCTCGCTGCAACAAGAATATCTCACTGTAGCGAGAGTGTCGCGACTAGAGAGAATTTAAAGAGGGTTAGGGTTTGAGAAATGTTATTTCTCACATTTTCTTCAAAATTTTTTCGATTCTCTCAATCTAAAACCTTATCCCACATATTAAATTGCCTCCAAAGCCGTTTGAGAGTTTGATTGAAGGTTGGATTCGTATTGGGAACGCTTGGAGGTGAGTTTTAATGGTTAGAGTTTTTGTTTTTCACTCCTTTTTTCTATTTCTTTGTTTCCTTGGATCCTCACGGAGTTTTTCCATGTATTCAGGCCAAAATCCGTGTGGGGAGCACTTCCGTGGTTGAATTCGAGTGTAGTTCTTCAATCTAAGATAAAGAGGGACCTACCCTATCTCTGTGGGTTTGATTGTCGTGTATTTTGATGAATATTGCAATGTAGTTGAGATAGAGGGTAGAAAATATGTATATGGTGAAATTTGTTGTGTGTTGTGATGTGTGATAGCATGTGGAAACCTGTGATGGGTGATTGTGTGGTGTGAGTGTGCTAATACTTGATGAATGAGGAATGTATATGTGAACTATGTTGAAAATATTGTGTGAGTAAATAAGGGTAATGTGTGTACCATGCAATGTGAATAAGTGTAGACCAAGAGCCTTGTACAATGGTGAATATTGTGTGTGTAGTTGAAATGAATTATGTTGTAAATGCATGTCGGTACTTGAAAACGATTATTGCGAACAAATATGCGCCTAAGAGTTGTGTAAAATAAATGATTGTGGACTTTGTGTCGTGAAATATGGCTAAATGCTGAAATGTGTTTGGACAAGGCGTGTTAACGCCATTATATTGTGCTGTGAATGATTTAACGATACACTAAGGGTGCGAAAGATGAGGACAGTAGAAATACTTTGGGGAAGAGTGAGTGGTGGTGACACCGATAGTGAGAGCGGCTACACCACAGGCTACACATTCTCTTTCTGACTAGACCTCTGACCACTACCTTTGTTGAGCGACCTGTGACTGCTCACGTGGTATCCGTGAGGAGGGGGTAACCGGCGACTATCCATAGTGAAAATATGTTATCACAGTGCTACCGTGAATGTGGCTGGCATGCAATGGATGCACGAGATTATTGTTTCATAATTTACGTGTGTGTAAACTGTTTGGTGCCGTGAGTGTATCAGGGTTGAATTAAAATTGAATTAAGTAGTAATGCTGCCTGTGAATATATTTATATGAATTGTATTAGAAATGATGAAAAATATACGCAAGGTGAGATTCTGTATTTGTTGTGTAATGCGTAGTGTAGAGTACTCACCTTTATATTCGTTTTTTAGGTAACCAAAATGATCAGCATCGATTTTAGTGAAAAGGTAGATGAAATTGCTATAGGACTTAGAATATTATTTTAAAATTGCTGTATTCGAATAGGTCTTGTAGTAGATATTTGATATGAACTTGTAACTTTTTCCTTAAATTTGAAACATTTTAATGAGGATTTTATTTGAATGAAAAAGTTATTCTCCCTATTTTTGTGAAATTCATTATTTTGGAAAGTAAAACTAAGGTGTTACAAGTAACCATGAAGAGCTCTTAATTTATCCTCTTTCACCTACTCATGTTAAATATGTTATTATTGTTCTTCTTGCCTTTGCTGTATGTTATTCCACTTGAGTAGGATAATTTCCTATTATCTTATTGATTACCATTGTTATCTTGCTATTGCAACTCATGGACTTCTTATCATGAGTCTAGTATTGATCCCTTTTAGTATGAAGCTATGCATGAATAAGATTTAGCTTTAGAGAAAACATATACATGAGACTTAGTTGTTCTTCCTCATAACATGACCCTTATGGGCTATAAGTGCGTCTATAAAATTAAGACTTGTTCCAGGAGGATTGTTGAGCTTTACAAAGCTTACTTAGTGGCTAAAGGGTATATTTAAAAGTATGGGATAGACCACATAGAAACCTTTGCACCAGTGGCTTGTGTAACCTTTGTTCATAGTCTCTTAGCTATTGTTGTAATTTGTAAATGAAATCTTTATTAAATGAATGTCAAAAATATCTTCCTACATAATGATTTGACAAAAGAAGTCTATATGCATTCCTCTCTTGTTATCATTCCCCTTGTAAGGTTTGTATGCTTTGATGGGCTTTATACATGTTATCATTCTCCTTGAGCTTAGTATGACAAATTTAGTTCAATCTTACACAATTTAGTTTTATTTTTGGTTCACATAATTTTGTATTATTTATTCATTAAACTAAGAATGAAATTGTAATTCTACTTTATATTAATAATATGATCATGAATGATGAATCTTGAATTTCAACATTATAGCCCTCTTTTAATCAAAAATTTTAAATGAAAAATATTGATTTTCTAAGTTATTCTTAGATCTTGAATTTTCTAAAAATTCTAACGGTTATTATCTCTCCTAAGTCAAGTACGCATCTGACTTACTTTCTCAACTTTTCATCATGGATAGAAAAAGTAAATTCACTCCCTTAAAACTCAATTTAAAGCTTTCATCGTTTGATGACACGTTTCTTGATATTCTTATTTATCTTATTATTATTTTTTATATTATATTTATTGTTTATATTGTCAATCAATTTATAACTATTTCATACCTTTCACTCCTTTTTGCTATCTTTAGAATTTTGTGATATATTAAATATTTTTTTTTAAAGTTTTTTATTTTTATACAAACTTTTCTTTAGTCTTACCTAAATACTTGCTAATGATTCAACAAATTATAGATCTACAATATATTATTATTTCTTCTTAGGCAATTCTCTTATTTTTTAACCTAATAAAAAGTGAACTATAACTTTTTGTTCTAGACCAAAATTTAAATATTGTGTTCTTATTAACGCTACTATAAATTACTTTGATTACAATGATTATTAGTTGATATAGGTGTTTCATATTCTCTAAATATTATTTTTCATTATAAAAATAATATTTGTAATATTTTTTATAAGTAAGTAAAGCACGTCAAAATTAATTATCACCTCGTAAGATAATATATTACTAGTGACATAATTCAGTTGATTTTTGTTCCCTTCACTAGGTAAACAACTTTTTTTTTTTATTAAAGTTGATATATCTACTCGTTTTTAAAACACAAACCAAAATTATAAAATATTTTAAATAGTAATAATTAACTAATTATAATAACTTAATTGAAGCAATCATATCAGTTAAATATTTTCTATACAAGTTTCCTTATTTTCATTGACTTGCTATCATAGCAATTTATACTCTATCATCTCCATAATATATAATATATACCTGAATATATATTTTCTTATGTCTTGTACATTTTTTTTTAATTAATAAAGTATATTTTCTAAACAAAAAAATGAAATAATAAATTATAATAAAAACAATTATTTATTTTTTCATATATTTAACTTTTTATTAATTTTAAAATATTTTTAAAAAAGTACTCAAAATTTTCATGGAAATTCATAATACAATAATAATAAATGATAATTTTTTTATAAAAATAGTGTTAATCAGTGATATGTTATGAATTTATAATTTTTATTTTATTTTTTGTATTGAATAGTAGGACATGATATTTTGAAATCATTCTTATCTTGTAATAAGATAGCTCTATTATAAAATTATATAATTTTTATCAAATAATAAAATGAAATAAATAGTATTATAAAAAATGTTGTGATTTAAATTAAATATAATAATACTTATTATTAATGTTAATTTTAATAATTAAACTTGTTTTTACGTATTTAAAATGATAAATTTTATTAAAAAATTTTCTTATATTTTTAACATAATAAATACATTAAATTTTAATAAAAAATATTTTTAATTGTTTAACCTCAACTTTAATAACTGAAGTTATGATAAAATTTATATGTTTTCTTAGTGTTATTTATTAATTAACATCAATTTTTAATAAAAATTATATTAATTTTATTACATATTTTCAAGATAAAATTCACTTTTTAATTAATAAACAACATTAATAATGTTTAAAAAAATTGCACTAACAATAAATAAGAAACTGTATTTAAATTTTGTTTATAATGTTAGAAGTTTTCTACAATTAACTAGTCATATAATTTTAATTGAATTTAAAATGTTAACAAGTGTTTATTAGTTAACAAATAAAAGAATTGTTAAAAATTTCATACTTATGATACTTTTTAGATAGTAACTTAAAAAATTAAGGTATTAATTAATAAAACCTTAATTCAAATTTATTTAATATAATCGTATCTCATTGGTTATAACAATAACGCTTATTGTTATGTATTTTATGAGTGTTTATTTATTTTATAAAGTATTTATTAAATAAAAAATGACCTATTTAAAAATGTTAAAAGTATTTAATACTTTTGTTTAATAATTTAAGAAGTATAAATAAAAATAAAAGAATAGAATTAACAGCCAAGGGGAGTAATGGAATGGGGTCCACTGTCCACGAGGTAGGAATAGGATTAGACATAGATATGTTGGTCAACGACCTTTCACAGATTCACTGAAACGTAGGTCCACTGTTTCCCATCGTGACGTCATCCCTGTCGGTACCTTTCTTCATTTCTCACCCTCCCACTGTCTTGTTTTATGCTCTGTACCCTTATACTCAAATCAGCAGAACATTTTTCAATGCAATTACCCTTCACACTATATTCAAATATTTTTATTTTAAGAATAAATAACAGCTGAAAATTAATCCTTTTCAAGTATAGAAGTAAATTTGCCTTTATTGATGACTATTTTCATACACAATAAATTTTATTTTTTTTTAAGATAAGACTTATAAGATAGATCTGTTTACTAATCTTGTCATACTCTTTTAGTTACTTATGCTAATTTTATTTTAGTTATTGCAAATTTTTAACCAGTATACATTTACATAGAATAAGAAAACGTATTAATAAATTTAATTTTTGTTATTTATGGATTATTTCAGCTTAATCTTTAGTTTCAAATCTGAAATATTCACAAAGATACATGTGTTATGAACAAGAAAGTGTTATAATTTTTAATAAAAAAAAGGTATATTTAACTTCTTATCATATACAATTTTGAACAAATAAAAAATTTACAGTTAATAATGCATATGATTTTTTATTAACATGTATTATCAACTAGACATTTTAATTTTTAATTTATATTGTTACTCTCTTGAAATTCTTCATATCTTAAAATGTTTCTTCCACGAAGCTAACCAACCACAGTTCAGATCACCATTGGAACTCTTGAAACAGTAACTCTACTCATCCATGTATGACACCAAAACAGTACAAAATACTTTCTGTTACGTTATAAACAACATCCAAGAACAAGTCACAAGCTCCTACAGCGTGGGCAAGATAAGGAGATAAATGAATTTGTTTAGCATTGCACAAAGGAACACAGTGTAAATGATTGCATTAAATAATTGGTTACTGTGTTGTAGTGCGTACACAATGTGAAATATTTATAATTTGATCCATTTTAAGGTGAAAGGGGGTAGCCAAACCCGTTTCAAATTTAAAAGTAGTGGTTACTATTTGAAGCAATCATCTTTCAGACATGTTTTAAAATTTCAAGGGTATTTGCACCATTTTTTGAATTAAATTTTTGAAAACAAGAACTTGAAAGTTGCATTTTTTAAATTATTAGTAATTTTTCTCAAATTAAATAAATAAAATTTGACCATTGATCTTAAGGTTGCACAAAATTAATCTAATTACAATAATTTTACTCTTTTTAAATTAAATTAGTTGGATATTTAATATGATAGCCAAAGATTTAGTTTTTAGAGAAAAACAAATACTTAAGATTTGGAAAAATTGAATAAGGGATCATGCATGGTGAGTGTTTTTGTCCCCGGTGCATTTTATTAGTTGAGAAAAGGAGGAGTATGCTCTTTGGTTCTTCACTATCACATTCCCATGGTTGACTTCAGTCCCCAATGTCAAGTTACGTGCCGTCAGGGATTGGGGCTCCAACTATGATATCATCGGCCATTGATTTTGCACCAAGCCCCAGAGATATTTTTCAATAGTCATAATCATGTATTGACCAAAAAAAATACTCATAATCATGTTATTGACATGACTTTTAATTTCATTTCAAACTGAAAAAAAAATCCTAACTATATATATAAATTCTTTTAATCGATTGCTGCATCAACCCCATTTGTCTTTCCATAATTTGAAATGCCAATTGTGGCAGAACGGATTCTTATTTGACAAATTCTACAAATGACAAATATGGTATAAATAGGTATCGTTCAACTTATTTGAACACACGCAATGTCAAATACATCAAGTTTTAGCCCGAAACAAGTCATTTGAAAGCAGACGAGGAATCATGCTTTTGAAAATCAGACTTCTAATGCATTGGATCCAACTAGTCATTAAAGAAAGAAAAAACAGTTGCGAACTTAACAAGCTTTTCAACAGTTATTAAATAATTTTCATGTAAGTTTTACAAAAGTAGTTAGAGAGTACATATTATCACTCTTATGTCTCCATTGCTACTTGAATTAAAAAAAAATGTAAAATACACATGAGAAAAAAAAATTATTTTAAAAAAATCACTTAAATAAGGATGATAATAGCTATACCCAATAAACTAAACTAATTATATTAAATGAAATTTACATAAAATTCAACTAATAATAAATAATGTAAAAAAAGTCAAATGTATGTAACATTCTTCTCTCAAAAATCATTCATAGCTTTGAGGTGTTCACTGAGACGAAGTACCATATTATAACTTCTAATATAAAATTTGTAACTTTTTGAAAAAGATTTTATAATGTTTCTGTTAAAAAGTAACAGATTAGTACAAAGGTAGATTAATATAAAGCTACAAAGTATTCAAATAACGCTGTCAACTTTTGAATCCTGACAAGCCTCTGCATTCATGTCCCAAGGCTTCGCGGGGCATCGAAAGGGAAAACTCTGAAACTCAGACAGGAACCTCGGTACCAGAGAACAGATGCAGTAATCACAATAAAACATGTTCATTTCAAACATATTAATACATCGTACTATGATGATATATACATGACTGGCATGGCTATAGTAGAAAACTAGTCATTTTCATTGGTTCTGGGGCTGGGCTGCAATACATAGCTAAGAAGGTAATGTGGTTGTTAACTCTTTGGCTAGTCAATATCTCCTTGTGATTGTGCACATATACATCATGCGACTTTGACATCAGTATTAGGATGATTGGAAGGAGTGTAGAAGGGCTCAAAACTGTCCTGCTCTTATATCTCTATCAAGCCGATCTGCATTAAGCGTCCCTGGAAGCTCTCTAAAGTCTTCATTGAAGATAGAATATGCACTGCATGCGTTGTGGAGCAGAAAATATTTAAAAAATACCACAATTTCCAACAAGTAAACTGAATATCCACAATCATCGGTTAAAAAATACTGCATGCAAAGCTGGTTCAAAATGTTTTACCAAAAATGCACTATAAATAGATATGTAACCATGCAATTTATAAGCTTATAAATGATGCAGAGATGAGACATAGAATCTGTCACTAGTTTAATTGTCAATATATTTCTTTTCGTCTTTCTATTCCAGAAAAAGTAGTATTCCATATTTTTGAAATGAAATGCTAAACTATGTCATCCTTCTCATGGATTGAGAAATCTGAAAATATGTGAAGACAGTAGAGATTTTATACATAATACTAGGAATTTTCCGAAGGGAAAACATAAAGAAGAATCCAAAAGCACAAAAGAAGGATTTAAAATCCTGTTATATTATTTAATGTGACATAGATATGTCCAATTTTTAATCAAGGATTTAACTATTTATACTCTTCCTTCCCAGTCTTTTGTTCTTCATTTTGTTTTGCTTCTTTTGATAATATTGAAGGTCCCTAACATAATTCAGTCTTATTTGAATTCTCAGATTCGACTGTCACCATTGTAAAACACTAGGAAGTAGAAACCCCATAGTAGACAACAATTATTGTATAGTCATACCTGATATCACCAGCTTGGCGCTTTCCAAGATTGAAGAGAACAAGACAAAACCCAGTTGCAAGTATCTACACGGAAGTTGTGACAAACAATAAGGACATGGAAATTTTATCATATACAAAGACCAGAAAGTCCCTTTTAAAGACATCTAGCATGCTCGGTTCAGCTTAAACTTAGATAATCGTTTATTTTTCAACAGCTTTTTAGGAATCTGAAAGAAATAAACCATTATTTTTCCAAACTAAGTTGAACCAGTCTTGCACTAAATTTAATCTCTACAATATGAAACCATGTTTATGGGTCTGTAAACAAGGTTCATTGGTCCTCATGGTGCAGGTATATTCTCAGCTTATCAGATTAATGTATACCCAGATGATTTACAAGTAATGAAATTTACCATAGAACTTCCACACAACACATGCTCATAATTTGCTCGAACTTTTGTTTTGCAGAAGTTGTTCTGGCGGGGGGGGGGGGGGGTGATTCAGATTCATGATAAATTCAAATGACTAGGGCTGAGTGCTAGCTGAATTAGCTTATAGACTGAAAAAGATCAAATAATTACACAGTATTTTGTGCACTGCATGATAAGGTCCAGTGTCCCAAGTCTCAGCTAGGCATGGAAAAAATATCTAGTGGATTTGGACCATAAAAAAGATAGATTGTGGATTAACCCCCTCCGAAAAAATAAAAAAAAAATAAAAAAGGAAGAAAAGAGACGTACATACAAAGGTCCGAGATCCCATCTATGGGCGATGGGAGCCAGGATAAACCACATAATTATGAGAGCCCATGCCTTCAGACTGAGAGTGAAAATTACCATCAAAAGGATATCTGTCAATGGAGGATGAACATATTTAGAAGATTGTTAATCTCAAAGGGAACTATTATTATTGTTGTTGTTGTTGTTGCCCATAAGAGATCCACACATCTAAAGCAATTCCTTGAATAATGCACAGTTAATGAATTATGCCAGTTTTAATTTTGTCCTCATGCAAGCAGATTATGGTGACACATATATTACAAAGAAACACTGCATTTATGGACCAAATTGATGTATAACTTGAAGATTTTGAAAATCCAATATTCAAATGGTTCTATTGAGATGAAAAAGTCAAATGATGATTTGAACATTATGGATTCAATGGTGAATGATTACATATTTAAAGGATCAAAATAAAAATTTACTAGTGTCTATATGAATACCATTTGTGCAGCTTATTACCTGGAAGCTTTAAGTTATCGTGTAGAAAAGAGTATAGCCTCTTCTTCCACCAACTTGATGAGTGAGGAAGCCGAAACTTCTGCAGAAGTAGAAATCAAGGAAAAATCGCATTGAGGCGACGATTACCAAATTGACATTCATTAGATGATAAGGCATGTTCGGTTGGGATTGTTTTGGAGAATTAATCACTTATTTTAAAAAACTCTCATAAAGCTAACAAAAATAAGCAATTATTTTTTCAAAATAAGTTGAACTAAGCATGTATTAAAAGAATTGATTTTACCAGATCTTCATCGTCATCATCATTGTCATGTCCATCCTTTACTGGTGGCTTTGGTTTAACAGCAACAATCAAGCAATCTAGTAAATAAATAATTAATGCATCTTTGTAAGAAAAGTTAACGTCACATGCATAAAAAAATAAGGTAAGATACTATAGCCCAAAAAGGAAAGAGAAGGAACCGATATAATCAACAATTAATCAAGTATGTTGACTTTTTCTTATAATAGGCCAAGCAATAATGTTATGAACAGAACGATTTAAACTGACAGTTAAATGATGCTGTACAAGGAACAAAAGTGTTTTCGATATGTAAACTTATCAAATTAATGTCAATAATGAAATGACTAACACTCATAATGCAACCATATGATTGTGTATAGATTATAGCAGGTCACAGCAGAGGCAACAGTACATTTGAGGTAGAAATATCATAGGACAATTCTTTTTTAAAGGAAAAAAAGATAATATAATGCATTCATCAAACAGAAAAAACATTATGATTAGAATCATACCTCCATCATTAAGCTGTAAGTATACATCATCTCCATTTTTCAAGTCACACAATGCACTTCCATGTAGAATAAGACTCAAGTTATCAATCGGTAAATTATCATTCCCAGCAATTAATTTTCTCAAATCACGCACCTACATGCGATTTATAAGAAACAAAACGAAATCATCATTATTCTCGCGAAAAGAAATACAAGGCCAAAATAAACTTGGTTTGATTTCCCCCTTCCCAATCGACAACAAGTTTTCAGAAAAACAAAACATTAATGAATTAAAAGTAAAACTGTTGGCAGTTTGAGGCATGAAATAGCCCTTGGGTGAGGATATTTAGTGCATGCAACTAAAGAACTCAGGTCATAAAGCTTTAAACACTGTAATGAAGATACGAAATCCAATGGCAAGGTTCAAGTTTGTCACATAAACACATGTAAAGAGTACAAAATCCACAATTCATGCTTCAATTGCAAGTAACCCTAACCCCCTAAGAATTATTGTCAAGTGAAATGTGTCATCCGTGAACTCGTGTGTATTGGAATTCAAATCAAATGGATCTATTAATTCTCTCATTCGGTATCTGATTAGGATCACAACAGAGAATTCAAATGGTGTGTATTGAAACGCTATAATTGAAACAAAGAAAATTAAAAATTGGTAATTGAAGGGAAAAGAGAAACCTTAATGGAAGCGGGAACGAGGAGGCGAGAAGGGCGAGTAGGACCAATAGTTTTGAGAACGATCTCCACCTTCTCCGATTCATGCTCATCCATATTCATCCCCAACACACAAATCAAATATGGATCTAACTCGATTTCGCTCACTCTAATTTACTCGCAAATTCTATTGAAAAAACTGATAAATTATTGGTGTTTGGGAAGTGATCGCAAAATTAAAAACTCTAATTTTTATTTAACTTTAAAATAAAAATTTAAATTTAATCAAAACCATGTTGTATATTTAAATAGATTAAGTTGGCCTGAGTCTGATAATTTTCTTTATATAGATTAGATAAAACAATTAAAATTAATTTAAGCCTAAAATTTAAATCTTAAAAGAAAATCCTAAATTCTATCATTTATCTTATTTAATATGAATTTTGAGTTATCATTGCGATCATTTTTTTCCTTCTTAATAAAATTGTCTTTAAAATATTTTTTATTTAATTTAAATTTTATTTCTAATAATTCCTTTTATTCTTGTAAAACTTTAAAAAATAGTATTTATATTTGAAACAAGCTTCTGTAAAAAAATAATTTAAAGAATGAAATTATTTTTAAAATAAAATTAAAAAATTTAAATGAAATTAATTATTATTCTTAATTAACGTAAATTAATTTTTTTAATATTTAAATCTGGAGGAAGTAGATCATAATAATACTCAAGTCATAAATAATCCTTCAATCATTTTAATATCTTATTTATAAAGTTTCAATTTTATTATTATGCAATTTTTTATAATAAAAATTATTAAAATAAGTGTATTGATACAAGTTATCAAATTTAAATATTTATATCATTTAATAATTTCTTATTAAATATAAAATTAATTAATTTTTAGAAATTATTAAATAATTTATCATATTATTTTATTTAAATCAATAATATTTTTAAAATGTAAATTAATATTATCAATGAAGGAGTTGGATATTGCTTAAGTAAGTTCTCGTGTACAAATTTTTTATTATGTAAACGACAAAAAAAAGATAACGTAAAATGTTCTTTTGTTCACACTCTATTTTACTTTTGATTGTTATAATGAATTTTATTGTGGAAAGATATATTTCACTTGAATTGTTGTCACATGTTTGCAAGATTTTCAGTGATGAATGGACGTATCTATAAAAGTGATGAATGCACGTGCAGTTAACAGTTTTATTTTTGCTTGAGTGAAAATAGACTTGTTTAAGTGAAAATACAGAAAATAACAAAAAATTTTATATAAAATTAGTTTAAGCAAATTTTTTTTGGATTAAACAAATTTTACAGATTCGCTTAAGCGAATCATGTTTAGCTTAAGCGAATTTTGAGTTTTTTTTTCTCAATCTTCTTTTCTGCTTCTCCTCATGCCTAATACTCTCTCCTCAACCTTTATATTTAATATTCTTTAATCTCCATATTCAACCTTCTTCCTTCTCTCATATCTAACTTATTTGTTCCTCTTCCAATTCCCTCTTTCTTTCACTCCATATCCAACTCCTCTCTTCTTCTTGTTCTCACTCCCTCTCTACCTCATACCTATATCTCTCTCTTTGCTTCATTCCAAATTCTCCACCCTTCTCTCCCTTCACCACCACCCTTATACCACCCATCTTCTTATCTCTATATATTTTCAATTCTCTCTACTTTCCATACCTAACTTTCATATCCTCAAATGCACAAGATTAGCTTAAGCTAAAAAGGATTCGCTTAAGTAAAAAAAAATTCGCTTAAGCTAATTTTATATAAAAATTTTTATCGTTTTCTATATTTTTACTTAAACAAAAATGAAACTGTACCTGCAATTTTCGCGTTAACTGCACTGGATCCGTATCCATATAAAAGTGCATTTAGGCTTATGCCAAAGCTCCTATTAGTTTAATATAGATTTTGTCACATAACTTATAATAACTACATTAGAAATCATGACCCAATGTTTATGATTTCAGTATATTTTCAACAGCTTCTGATAAATGAGAAAGAACTACTATTGCCACTGCACTTGAATGTTCACAAGCCATTTTTTTTGAAGGCTTGGACCACTTGGTGGGACGCAATCCATCAAAGCTAGCTGTGTTTCCATACAAATTGATGCAATGCAATATCAAATGCTGCTTAGCTTTGAAAAATGATTCAGGATTAAGATGCCATATTTTGAAAAAAAAAATCAATTTCTTTTTCTTTTAATTTTAATGCTAATTTTTAAAAATAAAAATAAAAATAAAAACCCATATATACAAGATGTATATATCACATGCTTGAATGCATTTACCATTCATAGAGATGTATTGAGAAATAATTAGTTTTGTTTATTTAATATATGAAACTTTTTTTAAAAAAATAAATAAGTCCTAAATATATACTCTATATATATATACTCCCTAATCTCTCTCTAAATTAATCTCTTCTTCGTTTAGAAATTTCATCTTAAATCTCCCCCTAAATTCAATAAGTTTATTTTTCCTTTCCATTCAATAGATATTTAATTCAAGTTATTTTAGAAAAATAATTGTTTAATTTTGTTAGGTTTTGAAAGAAAAAAGTGATTATTGTTAAAAAATTATTATTTTTTAAACATGCACTTATTTCTTTTCCTTTTAATTTCAATTTGATCCTTTTTGTAATGGAGTTGGTATTTGATCATTAGAAACTATATTTTAACTGTTACGAAAATCAATAAAAGATCAAATTGGAAAAAAGAAAAAAACATTGACAAATAAAATGTTAAAAGTGGTAAAATAGGATGGTGAGGTGAGGGGGACAATGTTTGGTTTCTTTGTTTCAGTGACAGATGTTTAAGTAAAAGTGAAAATTGAGGATACGTTACTTTCGCCATGTTAAAATGAATACTGTAGAGTGTCCGTGCATCACGTCCTGTCTCAAGTTCTTTAGCTGGTGCCCTTTTTCCATGATATAAACGTACATATGTGTGATTGTGGACCCTTCAAAATAACCCCAAATAACAAGGGGCTCTTTGCTCTTTTTCATCATAATCCAATAGATCAGCTTCTTTTTCTTTCCTAGTATGATTACTGTTGGCATAATTTTTACCGACAGAACTCAGAAGTTCGTCTCCAAGTTATGCACCCTATAATTCAATCACTTTTCTCTTCATTATATATCAATTTTAGTCTCTCAAACTGCAAACAAAAATCTCATTTTAATTTTTAACTTTGCAAAACAACATTTATTTTATTCTTTTTAATATAAAACAACAATAAAAAAAACTAAAATGAATTATTTTTAAAACAATAAAGAATAAAATAATTTTTTTATAAAATTAAGAACTAAATTAATCCACGCTTATAATTTTAAAAACTAATATTTACTCTTTTTCTATTCAACTCCTTTTCACCCTATAATTCTTATTCTCTATACCATTCTAAGTTTTGATATAGAAACAAGCAAAGGGACTTGTGACAAAGTTGGTCATCCATCGCTGCACAAAGGCACGGTGAAGTGTGTGTTTAAAAACTTAATAAAAAATCACATTTTTAACGTAAAAGTTAGAACTTAAGACTTAGTAAAATCACGTTTTAACATAAAAGTTATAACTTATAGACTTAACAAAATCACGTTTTAACATGAAAGTTATAACTTATTGCACTGAAATGAATTGTCGCTCCATCGAAACGTGCCAGAAGAAGGCAAAGACAACAGTGCAGGGGAGTTGATACCAAATTACGCGTCGACATTGATTGAGATGCCATTGGTGATTGTGCGTTTCCCATGGTCCATGGATTTGGTAAATAATTTTCAGAGGACTAAATGAAAATTGTTCTCTGAAAATTTCATAGACTTTTTTGTAAATAACAACTCCTATTGAATATTACTTGTTGGTGAAGTTGCAGGTCATCTTGCTGACATTCATATACATAATCCGCTGAAAAAAGAAATGATTCATTGGGGGGACAACAAAAATTGATTGGATCTTTGTCGCTTGAGAGGTTGATAAATGTAATAACCGTGAAGTGATTAACATACCAAAATGTACTACAATTTGAACTTTTATTTTCAGTATCTCACATGAGCTAACATAGTACTGAGACAACACACATGTCACAGTCATTGCAACGCATGACCCAAGCATGTGGCCGCTGAAAGTATTTACATAGGATTGCACGATATTTGATACAGTATACAACCAGTTCAGTCACAAGATTTGCATAGAGAAAGTTCAACTCCACGATAATCCAAGAGTTACACATGAACTAGTTTAACATTGAAACTAATCAGATTTTGACATCAGGGGACTCAGCATAAGAAATTGAAATCAGTTCAGATCTAAACTTGTCATCCTTATCACAGTTTGGCTTTGCAACCCCATCTGATTTCTTGCTCTCGGATACAGAAATAGAATCCAGAATCTTATCCGGTGAAGTGTTAGAGATAGCAATAAGGGACTCACGTGCCACCTCCTTAGACTCCTTCTTGCTAGGTGATTTGCTATCCATATAACTTTATGCCTTTTCTTTTTCCTACAAGCCAAACCCAAAATTCTGAGATCATCAAAGAGATCAGATGTGTTAATCTGTTTTGTGAAATCTGGTGAACCGGACACTTGACCAGGTTGGCTAGAGATGCTGACAGGTTTGGGTCAAACCGGTCAACCATTCAACCATCAGGTTTCTTTGACCTCAACCTAGCCGCCAGACCTGGTCTACTACTGTGTGGTTTTTACAACTGTTTTAAATACAAGCACCTATCAGCATGTGGTTAAATTGTTTCACCCCATTACTACTATCATCATTATCGTTCTGCTTTTGACTGTGTTTGTGTGTGTGTGAGAGAGACATTGCAGAAGAACTACAATTTTAATAAAATGTATATATAACTATTACTGAAGCATTAATCAAATCTTATATAAATGCCTCTTACAGTAAAAGAAATGTATTAAATTATCAAACTTCATCAATGTTAATGATTTATAAAGATACACAGAGAAGAGAAAATCAAACAGTCAAACATGATTAGTATCATACACATATGCAAAGGGTATGATCACTTGGTGGTCTCACCAAAATTTTTTTAAAAATCTTAGAAATACTAAAACATGTTGAATGGCGTGCGGCCACTTTGATTTCTACCTTTACTTTAAAATATTTCCAGAAGAACCAAAAGACCACTAGCCGTGCAGGAAAAATTAAAAGAGCAACATGTGTTGTTAATCCACCATTCCAGAAAAAGCAGTAATGATTCCCCTAGTTGAATTACCCAGTTAACCCCTTCAGTTATGGACACCATATCAGCCAAATTGATTTTCTAACCCAATTGATTTAGTAAATGTTACAGACAGTACTCAGATCAGACATTCAACTAGGCACGAAAAAGCATATATTCCTACCTAACAGTCAACATCTTCAGATCAAACTTGGTTCAGTATAAAAGATCCCATTTCTTCTATTCCTTGTTTTTAGAAATATCATAACAGTAACATATGCCTCTTCCAAACCTATTTAACTATATCTTATCCAACTACAGAGATCCACTATCATTCTGCTTTTACCATTCCTTCAATCGGGCCTTTTTGCCTAGTCTCAATCCATTCGGTTAAATGTCCTTTGTTGTCCCGGAGTTAATCCATTATTGCTGTCCCGTCGTTAAAGGTCGAGGGCAGAACTTTGGGTTAGAGCTCATTGGTTATATCCAATGAATGAAGGGCACCGATGCCACCAATCCCATAAAGATGAATCTCCTTTTTACTCCAGAAAATCTATTTCTCTATTTAAGGATATTGTCAGTGTCTTGTATCAAATAGGCTCTAAATTCCATGCATCAAATACTACCCAATTAGGTTTTACTGCCCAAAAAGTGAGAGAGAGAGAAAAAGGAAGGAAAGAAAGAAAGAATCTGTCATTACAACCATATCCAACAGTTTAGCTATAACATCAAATTCACATATGCATGGACATATTCTAACATCTATTGTAATACTTTAATATTTAGAATTATTGCAAGATTCCTTCAGGACACTTTGTTTCTGTGAGGTACAGAATGCAGATACCATTGGTAATTAGTGATCAATGTTTAGTATTTTGTCCCATTTAATTAAAATAAAATATAATTTAATGTATTTATATTTCAAATAAGTGGTCATGGATAAATATTAGCCACTAATTATTATACGTACGCACAAAAAAAAAAGGATACCAGAGAAATATCCCAGAATTAAATTTGAAATAGTTGATATCTAAGTTTTCTTAAGAAAAAAATCATTTCAGACCGTGAATTTCATCGACTAAGCATTATGGTCTGTATGTATATTGCGGCCTTTGCAAAACAATTGGTTCAGTCAAGTATAAACACGAATCAAGCAGATATTTCCTGTGTTATGGGCAACTTTTGAAGTAAAACAATTAAACGTGTAGAACATAAGAACATGAACAATAAATCCTTTTTACTCTTCATATACCTAGCATCATGTATCACTTTTTTAAAATAAAAATATTTGATCCTTGCCATAGCATGAAACTATCGTTTGTTTATCAAAAGGTATACCGCATAACTACATTCATCTCATCTGCAACAAAATTCAAATCACGATTAACAAACCAAACCTCGAAACAATCTTCCAAAACAACCAAAGCAACTTTGAAATCGTTCAGAACAATTTGTTAACCCCCAAATCATCAGGCTTATTTACTTTTACAAAACAACGAGACATGGGGGAAAATATTGAAACCAAAATGATTGAAACTGAACCAACCTTATCGGTTGTATTCGATTCATGAACCCCCAATTTCAAAGTAAGAAATAAAAACAAACGTTGATTTTGTCTTCATGCAAATGGCTTTTCCAATTCGCTTATCATCAATCACCAAAAGAGTGTATTTTAATTTACATATCCAAAATCGCAGGTAGCATAATAAAGGAAAACGAAGAGAAAAGAATATCCGACAAGACATGCGGAACAGCAAACGAATCGACAAGAACAACTTAGATTCGGAAACGAAATTATCGGGTGGGAAATGATGATGTTCGTACCTTGATGTTTATGAGAAATTGGAACCCGTCTTGGAAGTAGGACCCTTTCCAATGGATCGAATGCGATTAATATGGAATTTAAGGGACAATTCAAATAAAAAACCTCGGTTTGGTCATCGATTAATATGGGACCCTTTCTCCCAAAATTACCATTTATACTTTTTATTGCGTAAGCGTGTCAACTATTTCAACGTCTTCCTTTTTTTTAAAAAAAGACAATAGGATAATTTTCTAGAAACAAAAATGTTACAAATTTTCTTTACCTATTCTTATTATTAAATAAATGTCCTGTGTATTTCACGGAATACAGAGCGAGGACGAAGAAGTAATTTAACAAGTTCTATATGTATTTTATTTAATAGTATAAAGTGTGTTTTTATTATTTTTTCTTTTAAATAATTCTAGGGTTTAAAATACAATAATTTTGTGCATTTTTATCTTATCTTATTTTTAATTTTACTCCATTTCTTGGAGCACATATAACAGGAGTTGCTTAAGTCATTTCTACTTCGATGTTATAACTAAGTGAAAAAATTAGTTGCTTAAAATGAAGAATGATTTGCTTGTATTCTCCAAAAACGTGACCCCGTTGCTCTTTTATTAGTTTTTTATACATGTATTTGTATTCATTAACGCAGTGTTAAACCTAGTTTTAAGATTGCGATTTAAATATTAAGAAAACTTTCAAAAATCATAATTAAAATTTTAAAATTCAATTTTGGTATATAAAAAGTACTGATTCTAACTAAAATGCATCTTAAGTGGAGGTTATAATTTCTTGAAGCGAATTTAAAGGGAATGCTTGCTCAAATTAAATCACATATCAAGGAATTAATCTTACTTAATTGAGTTAATTCCGGCTAATTAATTTTCTCTACTCCCTTATTTAATCTTACTTCTAAAAATTTTACATTGTGCATCTTCCATTAATTCCTTTGTTTCCTTTTATAGACTCATATCTACCTAAACTCTCACCTTTTTATGAATCCCCAAGTTTTCTTTTAAATTTCATCAAAATTTTTTTAGATATGTTTCATTTTTCCCCTTCTATTGGCAGCTTCAAAATTTGAACCTTATCCTCCTTTTTCAAAGCTATTCTTTCTTCAATGGACATCATCCTTTCACTCAAATCCTCTCTTTTAATTTTTATTTTTGAAAAATATTTTACTTTTTTTTTATCAAATTCAAATAGATTAGCTTTATCACGTTCTATTCATTGTCATGTCCATATTAAAAAATTCCCGCCCTGGATGCTAAGATAGGACATTGCATCACCTTTTCTTCCACCTTTTTTTTCTGATTTTTTAATTACTTTTTTTAATCTTTGGAGTGCCCAAATCAAAATGAAATACTAAGATTTCTATTAAAAAATAAAATAAATATGAAAAAATTAAAAAAAAAAACTATAATTTCAAACTTTATATCAGGGAAGACTAACCTCTTAAAACTGAGTCGTCGTGTTGGTTTTGAAGGTTTGACCAAACAAGGTTCGAAATTCGACCACCAACATCTACATTCTATACGAATTTGTATGAGTAGTTGATACAAAGACGCAAGGCCACAACAGGTGACCTGAATTTTAACAAAAACTGTTGTCAAACAATTGGCATCTTTGACTTATCAAAACTTTCATCACTCCTATAACCGAAGCATTTATTGAACTCAAGCATAACACAATAACATTTATTAAATTAGGAATATAAAAAGCATAATTAATTACTTTTTCATTATAACTTACTTTTTAAAAATGCTAAAAATTAATTCTAAAGATAGATATGAGCAAAATTAGTATTAAAATATTTCCAATCTTTTTCATAAGAAATAAATAATCCATTAAGACAAAAAAATTATAATGTCAAATTTACATTATATTTGAAAAATATAAATATCATTAAATAGTTAATTTTATAGTAAATAAATTAATATATTTATTTATAAGTAATGGGTGAGTATCTCATTAACACAAATCTAACAATAAATAAAAACATAAAAAAATAAAATTGGGGTGTCTAAAACAAGTCTTTATGTATTATAAATAGGATAAAAATATGCTGATAATATATATATAACTGGAGGAAGTAGCAATTTCTTGCCTTGGCAACTTGTTAGTATATTACAACCATGGCCTCAATGAAAAGAACCTTTGTTTTGTAGTGCTGGTGATGGATGAACACCAAGCCAAAGATGTTGATGGCATAAACGAACTTATTTTCATATGGAGAAAATTCATTCTACATGATTCATTTGTATGGAAAAATCTATACTGTAATATTCCTTGAATAACATCTTTATACCCAAAGAGTTCTTTATCTCGCCTCCTAAACTAGCACCCTACATATGCCTACTCAAGCAAATACAAATTACGGCAAAATAGCACATTCTCTAATGCCACTCTGCTAGTTTAGTGAGCAAAGAACTGCACAGTAGAATTTTAACCGCGCCAGCTGTTAGATCTCTTAGCTTCAAAGGCGGCTCCATCACTAAGCATGTCATGTGCATCAGTTTCCATTCCCAGCTTGGAGAGAGCAAGAGCCTGCAGGTAAAATGCAGTTGGCCAATCAGGTATGCATACCTGCGCTTGCATGGCGTCCCTTAACGCAAGTTCTGCTTGATCATTCATTAAGTAGGAGAAGGCTCGCCTCGCAAAGACGGTAGCCGAGGGAACAGACATCATAACCACCAACTGTTTATAGCAGAGAGAAGGACATTCAGACTATGTTCAACTTTAGTAATTATAGTCATATCCAATAGCCATTGGATACAATGTAGATAAAATAAGCATAAGGATATTTGACAGCAGGTTTGAATAGAAAAAATGTTCTTCTGGTGTACTATTCCACACTCTGATTAAAGGGCTTTGGGAAGCAATGTTTTTCTACTTCGAGAATCACGAAGTATCGTATCCTTGTGTAGAAATAAGCCATAGAAAATATTGTACAACAAAGAAGGCTTTGCAGTGGGTGTGTCCCAAACGCACCTTCCTTTAGTCAGACAAGAAAAGTGAAACAGTGCATCTACCTTAGAATAATACTCAATCGCATTTTTGAAATCCTTGTCTCTGAATGCAATATCCCCAAATTTCTTTGTGTTCAAGATATCTTGCACTTGTTGTGTCCATTCTTGGAACGAAAGCTGCAGTCACATTTTAGTTAATAGACAGAAGCAAGCACAAAAAGAGTTGGTAAACAACCAGAGACTAACAAATCAAATTTAAATTTGTAGACTTATTTGTGTCTTAGAAGTAAAACAAATAATTTTGTACTGCAGAAGTAGTGTGTTATGCTTTAATGCAACTAAAGTGCAGCATGATCAGAAATGACTGGGTCAATATATGCATTCATGTCAGTTACTAAGTGATGCAAGTCAGGGTGCGACAAAAAAGAATCCGAGCAAAAAACATAAAATATAATTCTACGTTTGTAGTGGCAATGAGCCAACCCCAACCAGAAGAACAACTTGAATATGAATGCCAAAACAGGAATATTAACCATGCTAGCAGTTATAATAAAATCATATATATGTAGAAAACTGTAGTAAAACAAACCAACCTTAGTGATATGCGTACCCACATATCTCACTCAGATTATTGGTTTCTCTGTATGAACTAATTAAACCAGTGTTGGAGGTAAAAATGTGATTTGACATACCTCATTTTCTGCACCTTCTTCATCTTTATAACCTGTTTTTAACAATATATCATGCACAGCAGTAAGATCCATTCTTGCACAGGCCTTTCCAAGAGGAGAAAGCATGGTTGGTAGCACTGCTGTGTTTTTAGTTAGACCCATTAACACATGAGATGCTACCTGTAGAAAAAGTGGGGAATAATTCAACATGAAAAGATTTTGTAAGGTAAGAAAAGGGATAGATAATGAAGTTGAACACAATTGGAATGGAGAAAAAAGGACAGAAAATGTATGAAGGTCAAAATTGACAGCTAAAACATAAACTAAATACCTCTTTCTGCTTTTGAAGAGGTGTAACGGCAGTAAGAAGAAACTTAATATCAGGTCTTTCTCTGGCCTCAAACTGAAGACATTTTGAAGCAAGCTCAACCAACTTTGTAGCATCATCATTTGCATATTGTCCTTCTAAGGAAGAGTCCATCAACAACAAAGCATTTTTCCCTCTAATTAGGTCCAAAGCCTGAGGACCAAAATCAATTCTATTAATAACTTCAATACCCATATATAGCATATACCATATTCAACTTCATATGATTTAACTATCCTGCATGAATAGGCACTTCTGCATCAAGTTGTCACAGGATTACAGATTATAATCATATGAGATTCTTTTTTAATACTACGTGACTTCAACTTGAAAGCAACCTTAATATCCAGCAGCATGCAAAAGGGTGTAGAGTGATTATAATTTTACAAGCAGAAAATTTTATTTATTCATGATATCATAACCAGGCGAGACTCGCATGTTTTGGATTGAATTATATGATTCATGTCAAACACCAAAAGAATCCAGAAAATGTAAAGTAACATATGATGCATAGCATGCTCAATAAGACATAAAGCACATTCTACCATTTGGAAACTATGGATAAAGTTTCCACATGAATTTGACCAAAAAAAGAAAAAGTCTCTTGTTAACAGATGAACAGCTTTGATGGATTTTGGAACTTGGAAGAATTGAAACATACATGGCTTGGAGGAATATGCTTGCCGCTCAAAAGATCCAAAAGAACAGTTCCATAACTGTAGATCACACTCTCTGGGATTATCCTGCCTGCAGGAGTTGTTAAAGTATCATATTATCATTAATTATGCTTAGCAAGACTTCTTATAAGACAGGGCTGAAACAACCAATGGAAAATCAGGCAAAGCAATGTTGCCAATGAATCTAACAAACATTGTTGTATTCCTTCTAGACTCTAAAGATCAAATCACATTGCAAAAGATTCCTAATTAATATAATAATATATAGATAATATTCAAATTCCTGTTGGGAATTCCATAAGAAGCTTATGTAAAATGATGGCAAGTATTATACCTGTTCGCAAAAATTCAGGTGGAGTATAAGCTAAATTAGTACTGTAGCTTTTCCCATCTCGACTATTTTTCATAAGCCCAAAACTAGATAAGCGGGGATCACCATCCTGGGATAAATAAATAAATTAGAAACAATTTTCAATGCACAATTTTAGATATTCCGGATGAAAAAAAGATGTTAATGGTCTATATGTGCAAGCATATGAATATAATTGCAATTAGGTATTGCCTTTCTAGAGAAGACAACAACAAAGTATCAAGTTTAAACAACCAAGCTCAGAATTAGAGAAAGAATACAGGATAGATATGCCTAAACAGGAAAAATGCATCGTCCAGACTGTAGTTCATGACAGATTCATAATGATAGATTCATAATCATACCTCATCAAAAAGAATCCTATATGCATTCAGATCATGATATATTTTCCGGTTTTCCATGCTACAATGATCTAGTGCCTGGGCAACATGGTATGCAACTCTAACACGCATTTCCCATGGTAATGGTTGCTTGTCCCCTATTACATAAAATAAAACAATTCATCAAGTAAAAATTAAGCAAATGGATTACTAAATTACAATTGACAAGTGGAACAGATGCTACTTGATTACTTATTACAAACTGATTATCAAACTACAGTTGGACTATACATCTCCCCTCATTTCACATTCCACAGATGTCACATTTCACATATAAAGTACATTAAATCTTGAACAAACCTGAATGCATTAACAATCAGATAGAACAAGATTAAGAAATAAGGAGATAGAAATATAAGTTAGAGAATCTTTCTATAAAGAAGATACAGTGATCAATATTGACTTTGTCCAGAAAGCTTGAACCATGGAAAGAGTAAAGAGGGAAAGCCTCAGTTATGATTTGCAATGTATGCAGTTAATTACGGCTAATAGTGGAGAAGAATACCAGAATGTGAAAGGATTATTTGATGCTACCTCTACTTTGGGATGAAGTTCTCTGCTTCTTGATGGAATTCACCTAATGTCCCTTTCAGAGGGGTTCCTTTGTTGGATATGCAGAGATGTTAGTCAGCTCTACTAAATTAATGCTTGTCTTTATTTGTTTGTTTTTTCCTTTTCTGTTTTGGGATGATATATTATCCTATGTTCACATGCTTCTTTCTCTTGTCTCTGATAACCCTTTTTTCTAATCAAACATTAATTATTACCACAGGTCAAAATCTCTTTTATACTCTGTTTCAAGAAATGAAGGCAACAACTATTTACCACCAAAACCAAAGACAATAAGTCAATGAGAAGAATGACAAGACAGGGTAAAAGTACTAGAACTAATAAATAGCTTTAATGACTGCAACAAAGTTGAATGAACAGATAGATATGAAGCAGTACAATGAAAGAGATGCTTGGACAAAGTATCATTGGGCATGTACTCAGCTACCAAGAGCCTTTCATCTCCTTCAGCACAACAACCAATTAGATTCACCAGTCTGTTGTGCCTCACTTTCCCAACTCCAGCTGCCTCTGCCTGACCAACCAAAACCATTAACAAAAGCTTGCACTCCCAGTTAAAAAATACTCATTAGCACCACAGAACACCCCACACTAATATGAAAAAAAAATGTACGTAGAAAAATCTCTAAAAAAAATTGACAGAATCCAAAAAAACTTCTTCTTCCAGTCAAACCCCAAAAATGCACATGGCATAAAAGAAAGCCCAATATATTTACAGCGTGTTTCCAAAAACAACATATACATGTCATTGTCATACTCCTTTTTCCTTGAATTTCTCAACCAAATTGATGGCTAAAACAAGTATCTCATTCCTCTCACCATGAACTGTTGAGCATCAGGCCAAGAGAGTTTGGAGAAGCGTTTGACAGCAACTAAGCGATTGTTCTCAAGCTTCCCTCTGTATACCACATTGGGAGCTTTCTCGCCACTCTCAGAGACAATGTAATCTGTGCTGAACTCATTTGTGGCCCTTCGGAGTTCACTCAAACCGTACTCTTTGAATGCTGAAACCTGACACTCTTGATCAACATCATCCCCACCGTTCTCTTCAAAACCACAATAAATAAAACAAATCAAAACAAACTAAAAACCCAAACTTTCTCACACCAACATTAAAACGAGAAAAAGAATCACCCCATTCAACTTCAAAACCCAACACAGCTAGATTTCGACTAAAAAAGCAAACCCGACAAAAGAAAAAGAAAAACTTAGACACGAGTTGAAAACCAAAGCAGAGTCAAAATCGGAGGAAGAGTGAAGAGGGAACCTGGATCGGGTTTCTTGGACTCGGGTAAGGCAGTGGAAGGGTCCTCAGGAGAGTGAAGATGAGCGGTTTTGGAGTGTAAGCAACCCATGGTTATGATTGTCAAATGATTGATATGGTTATGGTTATGGTTATGGCTATGATAATGAGTGTTGTGTCTACATAGAAACCATGGTTGAAGCTTAGAACACTAGATTGATATGGGGCATCATATACATGACCAAGAGCATAAACAGTGGTGCCTTATAGTGGTTTTATAAGCCCAAAAATGTTGCAAGTGACTCAGTCACTGCTACTCTACTCTTGCTTGTTGCAGCGGCGGAAACACAGAAAGGAGAAGAAGAGAGAGAAAGGAGAGAGATAGAGAGAGATGAAAAAGGCCAAACCCCAAAAGGTGAGTTTAGTAAGTAAATGCATCAATGTGAAAAAGTAGAGAGAGAGATGAAGTGAAGCAAGCACGGAACAGAGAAGGTCACATGACAGTGTCTATCATGGAGCACGTGCTGCCCAGGGGGGGGCTGAGAGCCATTTTCCAATGCCACTTTTTTTTATAATAATTATTGTCTCTATTATTCTATCTTTTTTTTTTTTTTTTCGCAGAGTTGAAAAACAACAATCTCAGCTTATAATGTTTCTTCCCTCAAAATTAAACGTATCCTTTGCGAGAAGAAAATAATGTTGCTTGAACTTGAAATATTAATCATAGTAGAAATAGAATTTTGAATAAGAAAAAGAAGGAAGCATGTTCCATGAAGCAGTGATTAGCTTGTAATGTAACAGACATAAAAAGCATGCAGTGATGTGTATGGAAGAAACGCAAGCATGAAGTATGATTATTTACACAACTTTTGTGTGGAACTGAATTGTTCCTGTTCCACGTTTTAAGGGTCTTGTGTCCGCTTTTAGTTTCTTCTGGCGTTGGTTGTGCGATGCAAGGGACCGTGAGACAGAGTGAGACCCAAATCCAGTGACAATCAACGTGATAAAAAGTGAATAAACTTTCCCTTCCTTTCTCTTACGTTATATCAACTTCAACATCAACAATAGTAATAATGAAATGAATATGGTTACAAAGGTTTATCTTTTTTTCATGGTTTGCATAACCAACTCAAGCGTTTCAGTAATATCATTTTTAATTCAAAAGAAAATGGAATCATCAGTTACACGGTAACCTGTCATACAATCCTCCGGTTTTTTAGGTTATATTTGGTGTAGAAACAAAAATAATTGAATGCACAGTGCAGAGGGGTCAATTACAAGAGGAGTAAATTTTATCCCTTCACCATGGAACTGCATTTAGAGAAATTTTTCAGAGCCTGCGGAGGTTTTATTGCCAATTCAAATTTCAGAGAAAAAACGTCTATGCCTCAAGCAATTTGGGGAAAAAATGTCTGCTTCAAGCTTGAACAAAATGAGATATAAATATTTATAGAGAGATTAAGTTACTAGCTAAGTAAAATTTCCTTAACTCTCCAAAACGCTAATACCAAAGTTATAAGAATTTGTTTCCACTATTAGAAAAAATTAATTTCATTCCCTCAAAATTGACTTAGTTGATTGATTGAATTATGAAACCTGAATTATGACTACGAGTGTGTGGGTCGAATTTTTGTAGTACAATTGTCCTTCTTTCATTTTTTATCCTCTCTCGTGTAAGATTTACTACAAGTTTCTTTTGAATAAAGGAAGAAGAAAGCTATTTGTTTCTACACATTTTCAAAATTACGTTAATGAGTATTTAAAAATTTTGTCTTTATTTAGTCATACTTTATTGTAATTTTTGGTTGAAGTAATAACTTTAACATATTTGCTTCGAACTTGTTTTAATATTATTAAGGGTCTACACAAACTTTAAACTACATTAATAATGGGATTTTCAAGATGAGTCATGATGTTTTTTTAGTATCTGTATGCCACAATTCAAAAGATATTGATATATTAATAACACAAATGAACGATATGTTTTTTTATGCTGCACAACTCATAAGTCGTTCATATAATGATAAAATGAAATATGTGATAGAAAATAATGTCCCGTGAGATTGCAAATGTTTTAAGAGGAACGTTGGTAACTTTTTTTAATATATTTTTAATAATTAAAATTTAATGAAAAATTATAAAAGTAAGAAAAAACTATTAAACTCAAAATAAAAAAGTATAATTCATGTGTTTTTTCTAATTTTTAATAAATTTTAATTAATATTAAAAAGTATATTATACATCGTGCTACTCACATTTTTTTAACCTTGTGTATATATTATTATTTCTATTCAATGCTAATGTTTCATACTTGTGATTTTCTAATCAAACAAACCTCATTTCTCTAACTTAAAGATTGATTGGAAAATGGTCTTTGAGTTAGTTTTGGATCGAAACATTTAATAAATCTTGTTGCTAGGGATAGGGTGAAATTACTAATTGATTGCTTTGTAATTGTTTAATGCAAAGTCATTTGTTAAATATGCCAAAGATTGGTATTTAAGAAAGAAACTCAGAATCTTACTACTGAGGAATTGATAATCAAGTCATTTTATTTTATGATGGTATTGGTTTAGAAAATGGATGTGTATATATGTTTATGAGAGTGCATGCGATGATAGTTAGATGAAATCCAATTTCAGTGCCTTTATATTTGTTATTTTCCAAATCTTAAATATTGTTCTTGATATGAAATCATTTGTCAACCACAAATCCAATTATTTTGTAAATTAAGTTGAACATGTATATTATTGGATTAAAGTAATAATTGATAATCTTACGAGCCATTATAAATATGGTAATTATTTTCACTATCTTAACGAAACTTGATACACTTGCTAAAATTTCTTAATAATTATAGTAATTGTGATGATGTTGTTTTATGTATTAATCGACGTTGCAATTCAAAAGTAATTAATGTATTACACAATAAATAAAAATTAGTTTTTAACCATTTACTGTAACTCTAAAATTTAATGATGAAGAAACAAAATAAATTAAATAATACAAATTAAGGAAAAATTATCTCATAAATATTTTAAAATTTTATTTTAATTACTTCAAAATTTAAAGTTAAACTCTGCAAAGGTAGGTTTTCCCTTTTTCTTAATTATTTATTCACTTTTACACATTGATGAAAAATTCATATATATTTTTAAATAAAAAATAATTATTAAAAAATTTAATTGATTTTTTTAATAATTTTTAGTGTAAAATTTGGTTGAGACATAATTTTCAATCTATTTGTGTTAAATTTTTTAATATCATCTTTACACAAATTTCTAGATGCCCTAACATTGCTTTTAATGTGGTGCTATTTATTTATATAACTGTAAATAACAGTCTAAAGATTATTAATACATTAATAAAATATGTAAAAAAAAATCTTTTGGTAAATGTTAAAAGGAATCAAAATTATTTTTTTCATTAAACAAATAAATACACATTTTTAAATGACTTTTAATGTATTTTAATAAAAAAATATTATTTTTCAATGCTTCAATGAATATTCTTTGAGCACCAATTAACAAAACTCTATTATTATTTTTAATCCAATCATTCATTATAACCCAAAAAGTTGATAATAATGAATAATGAATGGTACAAATTAAAAAAAAATGCTCTACTAATATATTAGTTTAACTTTGTAACATTAGTCTTTCTTAAAATATAAAATTAAACTTTGTCATTTAGACTTTATTTTTTTATTGAATAAATCTTAGATGCACTACTATAAGCATATTATCTGCAATTAGAATTAGAGTTTCACCTCAATAATTGTTTTAACCTGATTTTTAATGTTAACTTTTATTATATATGTTACTAAAATAAAATTCCAATTATATTTAGAAAACCTCGCTATCAATACTTATGGCATTGCTCTTAAATTTTATTCATTTTTATTCCATTATTCTCCCTACTTCTCCCATATATGACTTACTATGAGTTTTTTAAACTAAAAATAAAATAGTTTTTATAATATTTAAAAAGGCATTAATGATATATATTTTTAAATAGGTGTTTTGATTTTGTTTAGTAATTAATTTTTATCACTATTGTAAAGTCTAATTAATTGAGGTAATAATCCATAACCTTTTTATCTTAAATTTTTCATAATGTCGTTAAGCGTCTATACAAATTTCAAAATACATTAACTGTACATGATTTCTTTTCTACAATCGTCCACCACAATCTGAAAAGCTATTAATATATTAATTAATAAATAAATAAATATATCTTTTTGAAAATTTAACAGTTCACCATTAATTCAAAAAGACAATGATAAAATAATTAAATAAAATAAATTGTACAAATTAAAGTTAAATTATTTTATGAGACTACGAATATCTCAAAAGGTTATTGTTGTAACTTGAGTGATTGTTGAGATTTAAAATTTAATTATGTAACATTTAAACTTTATCCAATTTTTAATTTCCTTGTTCTCCCAATCTCTCTCTTCCTCTTTTTTACACATATGTAAGACTTACTACAAGTTTTTTAAAATAATAAAAAACATAAATTAATTTCTTTAAAATTTCAAAAATATATTTATTATTTTTAAAAATTTATTTTCATTGACAATTTTTAGTAATATTTTAACATAATGGTTGAAGTAATACTTTAAAATGTGTTAATAACGGAAGCTTTTATAAAGGATTATGATACTCT
Organism: Abrus pulchellus subsp. cantoniensis; assembly: GCA_024086825.1. Lineage (NCBI taxonomy): Eukaryota > Viridiplantae > Streptophyta > Magnoliopsida > Fabales > Fabaceae > Abrus > Abrus pulchellus. The sequence goes on from CM044049.1 coordinate 33,008,472, forward strand.
TTTTTTAAAAAAAAAATACAACCAATATACCATTGTTCAAATTTTTTTTGTAAAGTTCGGACAACGATTTCAAAGAAACATATTCATAAAAATTTATAACTAAATATACATCAATTAGGCATGTTTTATAATTAAATAAATAATTAACACAATTGATGTTAATAATTTAAATATATTTATTTTAAATAATTCATTATTAGTAATCCATCTAATTAAATAGAGAATTACTAACAACAAGTAATTAAATATAATTTATAGGGGTGTTCAAAGGAGTTTGATAACCATTACAATTACCTTAGAAGTACGTCTCTTTTATTGACCTTTTAACATATCATTCAATAAAAATGTAAAAGATTTTACATTCAATTCGTACCATAAGCTCGTCTTATAAGATGTTTCAAATATGAAATGTTTCTTTCGTTTTTGGTGTGTGTTTTCATTTTTACTTGCAGAAGCAACAGTACTATTTGTTTTATTTTATTTTTTTTATAATTTAGTTGATGAAAGACGAAAACATCATTTCCTTGCATTAGTAATTTATTTTACAAATGATGAAAAGCAAAACACATAATGAAAAAAAAAAAAGCCAATACTGTAATCATTAACAAAAAATTGATAACAAAAATTAATATTTTGGTCAACATTGTAATGTCAATGCCAATATGCATCTTCTTGTGGTTCGTGGGCTTTTTAGCTTTATAGTTTCAACTTTTGTGTGAGCTTCGTGGTTCAGTATTCCAAGGCCTTCATTTTAATTAAAAGCCCACAGTACCAATAAGCCCACAGTATTATGTTTTTTTTTTAAAATAATATCGTTAGGATACTGATTAATATATAATTAGAATTAAAAGCAAAGAATAAGAATAAGATTAAATATAAATTTAGTTTATCTGATTTTAAATAATATTTTTTTTGAAAGACATTTAAAAGTAAAACTTTGAAATTCTTTTGAAAATTAATTTTATATTTAAAATTTACTAAAAATAATTTAATTTACCTGTGATGTTTAAAGGAAAACTAGTCTATTAATGTAAATCGAATGAAATTATAACACTACCAATTTGATAATATTTACAAAATTTATGGGTATATTTGAATTCAACCATTTTTAAATTCAAGAAATTTTGAAATATATATAACTTTATTTACAAAATTTAAACTGTTTCTAGTTTAATAGACCACAATGTATAGGTGTTTTATTTTAAAATAAATATATACAATTTAATAATTAAATAAAAAATTATAAATACCAAGCTTCAGAATATATTATTAAATTAAAAGACATGAAAAACAAAAGTGTAATATTCATTTATATTATTGTATTTAAAAGATGTAAATATCAAAAAGGTACATTTATTATATATATATATATATATATTGTGTATATTATATTGTAATAGATAGAAAAAAGTAAAATATAATTTTATATTAAAAATATTTTATTATAATAAACTAAAAATGACTGAAAGAAAAAATTTGAGAACAGTACATATTTTGAAAAATAAATTGATGAAAATGAATTTTATAAACATAAAAAAGTATTTAATAGAAATTTGAAGTATATATAAGATAATATTTTTTTTATATAAATACAAGCATATGTATTTTTATAAAATTTAAAAGTATATACATGGTAATAAATAATTTTTTATAAAAATAAAAATAAATATTCATAAAAATTTATATAAAATAACAAGAAAGGGTTAAATAACAACTTTGATTTTCAACATTTAGAATAAAATTAGTAAAATAAAAATTATAAAAATAACATGCAATTTACATTTTATTCTTAATTAATTTTAAATTTAAAATATACACCTAATGAATTAAAAGCAAATAATTTCATTAATATATTTCTTAAATAATAAACTAATATTTTATTTTTAAAATAATAAACTCTAGTTTAACATTTTGAGAATTTTTGTTTTAAATTCTTAATTATGTTAAGATTGTGTAGTTTAATTTAAATATCATATCATTTATTCTTATTTAGTCCTATATCTCGCATTCTTAAGGGACTTTTCTTTAGTGTTATGATATATATAAAGACTTTTAAATTACTTTATTGAATTAAATATTTTTCTAGTTTAGCTATAGATATAGGTACATGGTATGTATTAAACTGTGTTAAATCAAAGCTTATATCTTAACATGCTCTACCTTTAAATCTTTTTATTCTCATTCTTCTATTATGCTATTTTAAATCAAATTTTATATCTTAGTATATTTTACTTCCAAATCTCTTTATTCTCCTTCTTTTATTTGTTCTTAACAATAGGTATCAAAGCTTATATCCTAGTATGCTTTGTTTTCAAATGTCTTTATTCTCTCTTTTTCATTTACTTCTAACAATTGATATTAGAGCTTATATTTTAGTATGCTTTATAGTTGCAATTTTGTCTGATCTTTTACATCAAACAAATTTTGTTCTTTTATGAGTCTCAATTTAGAGGAGGCAAAAGTTCTCTTAGTTTAGGGGAGACGGTGAAAGCTCTCATTTTGAGAAGGCAGTGAGAGCTTTCTCAATTTAAAAGAGACAATTGGAGCTTTCTCAGTTCAAGGGAGGCAATGAAACTTTCTTAGTTTAAGGAAGGCAATGGAGATTTCTAGTTCACGGGAAGCAACAAGAGATTTCTCAGTTCAAAGGAGGTAGTGAGAGCTTTCTTAGTTAAGAGAAGACAATTAAACTTTCTCACAATTGATAAGTTGAGATTTTAAAATTATCTTAATTGACTTTCAAATATAATTGACAGGAAAAGTTCTACACTAGGTGAAAAGTAGATGAAGAGAATTGTTAATATTGTTTAAGTTTCATGTTACTTATTTTTATTTAGTCTCACATAACATATTTCAAAGAATTTTTTACTATATTGTTATTATATAAGTAACACTTTATAATGCTTTTAAATTATACAATAAATAGTGATTTTAGACAGACAAATAAGAAAGAGAAAAGTCGTATTTGGCTGCAAGATCCCTAATCTTTTTTTCTTTCTTGAAAGCTATCAGCGGCCTCGCTTGAGAGTGTAACGCCCTTAATTTTGTAATATTGATTTTGATATATATATATATATATATATATATATATATATATATATATATATATATACCTAAATGTATATTCATGTGTATATGTATGTATATATGTATTTATGTGTAAGCATGATTGGTTGGGTTGAGTGTAAGGCGAGAAACTGAGTTGTTCTCGCTGCAGCGAGAAGACTTTTGCTGTAGCCAGAAGGCCCTGGGAGGAAGAACCAGAACTGTCACCTTCTCGCTGTAGCGAGAGAGCGATAGTCTAGGGTGCATTTCTAGGTGCAGTCTCGCTGTAACGAGAGGGTCTCGCTATAGCGAGATTCTGCAGAAACTATAGTGCTGTTTTCTCTAGTTTTTTCGCTGTAGCGAGGGGGCGTGTCGCTGCAGTGAGGTCTATCTCACTGTAGCGAGAGTATCGCGACCAAAGGGGTATTTGAAGGGTTAGGGTTCGAGAAGAGGGTTATTTTCACGATTTTCCTCTCTCTCTTTCACGATTCTCTCTACCCAAACCCATTCTTACTGATTAAAAGCCCTCCAAGACCGATTGGAAGCTAGATTGAGGATTGGAAAAGTGTTTGGAGCTCTTGGAGATAAGTTCTATAGCTAGGGTTTTGGTTTTCGTCCCTTGCTTTCATTTCCTGAGGTTTTCCTTAAGTCTCCTTGAAATTTCTGTGTGCTTTAGGGATGAAATCCGTGTGGAGAAGCGATTCCATCAACGTTTCGTGTCGAGTCTTCATTTTTGAGGTAAGGGGAGTACTTTACTTTAGTTATCTTTGTTAGGAATGAGTTTATTTGAATGAATATAGTAATGTGATAGAAATAGGAAATGAGGTTATCTGTATTGATGAATTGTACGAATTGGGTTGAGTCTGGAGGTGTCTGACCTCTAACATATTGTGTGAAATTGAGTGATGTGCTTGTGTTGGTTGCCATTGGATGCAAGGAAAGGATGAGAATTATGTACTGGATGTTGTAAATAAGTATGGACACTCGTGCCGTATAATTGAATGAACATTGTGTGAAAAGGTGGACCTGAGGGCCGTGTAATATGAATGAAAATAGGCTAAGAGCTGTATGTTTTGAATGAATTGTGAGCTATGTGCTGTGAAAATGAAATGTGGACATAGTGCCGTAACTATTAAATGTGAGTTTTGTGCCGTATATTAAAATGTGTATGATTGGAACATGCAATACCGTTGTAATGTGCTGTGAATGGTTCAGCGATACACTAGGAGTGTGAAAGATGAGGATGGTAAAAATACCTTGGAGAAGAGGGAGTGATGGTAACACTGACTGTAAAACAGGTGCACCACAAGCCACACACTCTCTTCTTGACTAGACCTCTGACTAACCTTTGCTGAGCAACCCGTGACTGCCCACGTGGTATCCGTGAGGCGGAGGTAACCGGCGACCATTTATGGTATAAATTTGTGATCACAGTGTCAATGTGAGTGTGGCTCGCGTGTGTATGCATGAGTTCATGATTTGTGCTTGTGGATGTGATAATGTTGCTTGTGTTTGTTCTTGTTTAATGTATTGAAAATGTGCTAGAAGTGAGACTCTATGCTTAATTGTATGTTTTGGTAGTGTAGAGTACTCACCATTACATTCGTTTTTCAGGCAATCAAGATGATCAGTACCAGACTCAGTGAAGGGACGGATGGACTGCTATAGAATTTAGATTTTGTTTTGAAATTTGTTGTAATTGAACTAATCCTGTAGCAGTTGCATGATATTAATTTATAACTCTTCACTTATTTCGAAAATCTTTTATAAAAATCTGATTATCCGATTTGTGAAATTATTATTTAATTGAAATTAAATTTAAGACGTTACAGAGAGAGGCCTGGGTCTCTTTCCTTTGCTATTCAGCGAGGGTCATGAGACTTTACGCAAGTGGAGAACTTTCCTGTAGTGCTCACTAAGGAAGGAAATCAATGTCTTTCCTACTACTCCAGAGGATCTGAGGGGCTAGAGCATCACGAAGCTGAGAAAAGGTCTATGGAAGAGCTAGATCTAGTAGACCGTAGCACGAAGAAGGTCATGATAGGCTTAGAAAAGCCAGTGGAAGAGAGGATTTGGCACGTACAAGAAGGTCTGAGTTTTGAAGAGTTGAAAGCAGATCAACTGTTTTCTGAAACTCTTTTTTCTAGTTCTTGCACTTATAAAGATAAAGTTAAAGAGTCACAGGACATGGATTTAACTTTCAATGATGATGAAATCCTAAAATTTATCTTAGAAGACTTTAATATTTGTCCTGAGTTTGAAGATAACTATGAATCTCCCGATACTCCTCAAGATTTATGTCCTGATATTAAGATCCCTCTAGAGGATTATGAAAACTGGTATTCACCTTGGAAATTGACTCTGATTGTTAAACTCCTAGGAAAATCAGTGAGCTATAGTTACTTAAACCAAAAACTAGCTAATACTTAAGGGAAGAATGAGGCTTTAAAAGTTCTTGACCTTAATAATGACTTTTTCCTAGTTAAGTTTAAAAATATTGATGATTATAAATTAGCCTTTTTTAAAGGGCCTTGGTTAATTTTAAATTATTATCTTTTAGTCCAAAGATGACATCCCATGTTTAGACCAAAAGATTATAATATGAAAAAGATCGTTGTTTGGGTTCGTATGCCTGATTTCCCTCTAGAACTGAATAATACTACTAAGTTTTTGTGGTAAGTAGGGAACTGTTTGGGTGTTATGTTAAAAGTTGATCCTCATACATCCCTAATTTCAAAAGGAAAATTTGCTAGAATTTATGTAAAATTAGATCTAAGAAGAAAGTTGGTCACAACTTTAAAAGCGTTTGGCCATGAGTTCAAAGTTGAATATGAAGGACTGCATCTCATATGTTTTAATTGTGGTAAATATGGTCATAGGTAGGAACAATGCATTGATTATATTAATCGTAGTCAGAATGTAGGGATCCAGGAGAATATCAAGCGTCCTATTCTTGCTAGAAATGAAGAAAGTGAAGCTATTAAGAATGAGATAAATAGAGATTTGGTTATGTCTAAGCAAGACAGTAGCCTTAGACAAAAAAAATGATCAATTTAGTCTCTGGATGTTAGCAAAAAAATCCCTCAAAAAAATATCTAAATCCAACTGGCCTTTCTGGGAATAATGGTACAAATAAAGAGCCCCAAGTTGGGTCTAGATTTGATATCCTAGGGAAGTGTGATTAACCTTTGAGTCATGAATTAGATCATGAGAGTTTAAGGAATCCTTACCCTCAACTTAACCATAGATTCAATCCAAAGGGCCAATCTAGACATAAATTTAGTTCTAAGTCCCCTAATGCCCTCAATCCAAATGAGGCTAGCAAAAAATCAATTAAGGCTAAACCTTTCCCGCATAGTGGAAAAATAGATAAAGGTATTGAGGACTTTTAAACTTTAAGAAACTAGAATCTCCTAATAATAATCAGGTAAATCAAAAACTTTCTAATAAGAAGAATAGTAAGAAAACTTTCATGCTTATGAAACAATTTCAAAATGTCATCTAGAAAAATTCTAAAATAGGACACTCTATACAAGATCTTCTAGGCCTTAACCTTGAAATTTTGTGAAATAACCAAAATCTTCAAAAACTTTCCCCTACTGATAGACTCCCAGATACCTCTTTATCATGGGATCTCGAAAATACTAATAAGCTGGTGTTTACTTCTACTGAAACTGTCCTACCTTTATTTAATCACAGTAAGCTGTCCCAGTATCTCATAAATGTTCAAAACTCTATCTAATTAGTTTATTTATTACTTATTTTGGAATTGTAGAGGTACCGGGAACAAAATCTTTCATAGAGTTGTTAATAATTTAATTAGAATTCACAATTTAGATTTTATTGCTCTTTTTGAGCCAAGAATTAGCTCTAAGAAGGTTGACTCTATCATTAAAAAGATTAACCTTGATGGGTTTATTAAGGTTGATGCTAGAGAGTTTGCTAGGGGGATTTGGTGTTATTGGAACACCAGTAAACTTAAGGTTAGCCCTATAGCAAAGAATAATGACATGATTCATCTAAATATTAGTAATGGGTATTAGGATTGAATTTGATCATCAATCTATGCTAGTCCCCAAGAGAACTTAAGTGCTGAGTGTTGGAAGCTGTTAATTGAATTCAACTATTCTGTTAAGAAGCCCTAGTGCTTAGCTGGAGACTTCAGCTCTATCCTCTATCAACATAAAAAAGTTAGGGGTAGGTCTACTAACCTGAACCTTATCCAGCAGTTTGTTGATTATCTGAATTTTTGTGGGTTATAAGATCTAGGTTTTAAACCTAACCCTTTCACTTAGCATAAAGGCAATATTAAGGAGAGGATAAATAAAGTCGTTGCAAACGACTCTTGGAGAATGCTTTTCCATAATAGCTCCCTGATCCACCTTCCCTTTTTAAAATCTGACCATGATAGGCTCTAGTTAAAAATTAGAAATAAAAATAGTTTTGTTTCTCATAAAAAGTCCTTTAAATTTCTTGCCCCTGGGTCTACCATAGTGATTACCCTAATCAAGTAAGGAACTCTTGGTTATTCTAGATCTTGAAATGATAATATAAATTGTTTTCAAAGAAACATTTCTTATTGGAATATAAATACCTTTGGCAACATTTTTAAAAGAAAGAAGCATTTACTAAATAGAATTAGGGGAATATCCTGCAAATTGTCCTCCAAGGAAAACCCTTCCTAATTAATCTTATGAGATCATTATGGAATGATTATAAAAAAACCTTGGACCAAGAGGAATTATTCTGGTTCCATCATTATAAATCCAATTGAATTAAACTAGGAGATAGAAACCATAGCTTTTTTTCATAGAGCTATTGTTATTTATAGGCAAAAGAATCTTATTGAAACCCTAAAGGATGATTTAGGCAATTGGGAACATGACCCTTAAAAACTTCAAGCCCTTGTTGTTTAATACTTTAAAAACACATACTTTTATCCCTGCCCTAATAGCCCTCCCCTTAGCACTATATCTTCCTTTTTCCTCCTAAAAGAATCTGAGTTAGCTATTTTAAATACTAATTTAAGTATGGAAGAAATAAAATCTTCTTTATTTAGTATAGGGAATCTAAAATCCCCTGGTCCTGATGGTATCCATGCTTTATTCTTTAAGAATCAGTGGGCTTTTTTAGCCTTTTTTATCCATAATTATGTTTCTTCTATTTTTAATAACCCTTTTAAGATTACTGAGGTGAATGCCACTCTTATTGTCCTAATCCCAAAAATAGAAAATTCTAAGCACTTTAAGAACTTTTGGCCTATCTCCCTTTGTAATATTAGTAATAAAATTATTATAAAAATCCTTACAAACAAAATTAGGAGTTCTTTGCCCTGCTTAATCTTTGAGAATCAATCTAGTTTTATCTTTGGAAGATAAGACATTGATAATACCTTAATCCTCTAAGAATTGATTCATTTTTTTATAAATTGAATAGAAATAATAGTTACATGATGATTAAGTTAGACCTTGAAAAGGCGGCTTTCATAAAATACACCATTCAGCAAATTGGTCTTCACCAGAATTTAGTGGATCTTATTTTTCAGTATATCTCCACTCCTTCTATGTTCATTATTTGGAACAATAATCATATAGAGGAATTTAATCCTAATAGGGGAATTAGGTAGGGAGAACCTATCTTCCCTTATCTCTTTATTCTTTGTATGGAAAACACTGACTCATCTTATTCAGGATAAAATAAATAATGAGGAACAGACTCTTTTTTTCTTTTAAGAATAGGGGACCCAAATTATCTCATTTATTTTTTGCTGATGACATAATCCTTATTACTAAAGCTAATATAAATAATTCTGAACTAATTAGTTCTGCCCTTAGTGACTTCTGCTCTACCTCTGGCCTATCTATTAGTAAGGAAAAATCCTCAATTTTCTTTTCTAAGAACTGTGACCCTCTATTATTCCAGGAAATTAGTCTCAGATTAGGCATTAGATAGTCTGCTTAATTTGGAAAGTACCTGGAAATTCCTTTCAACCACTTCACCTTTACTAATTAGGATTATGTTTTTTTAGTTGATAAGATTAGGAGAAAGTTTTCCCTTTGAAAAATGAAATTTCTATCTATGATTACTCTTGCTCAAACTTCTATTATGAGCATTTCAGCCTATTTTATGCAATCTATGTTAATTCCCAAGGCTATATGTAAAAACATAGATACAATCTGTAAGAAATTCATTTGGGGGTCTTTAGGAGGTAAGAAATACCATTTAATTGGTTGAAAAAAAGTCTGTAAACCTAAAAAAGAGGAAGACCTAGGTTTTAAAGAGACCCATCTAGTTAGTCAAGCTTATATTATGAAATTTTACTGGAGACTTTTAGCCTCCCCTAATAATCTATGGGCCCAAGTCATTAGCAATTAATTTTACCTTGGGTAAGAATCCAAATTCTAGCAGTTCTCAGCATTGCTCTCATTTGTGGAAGAGTATGCTTTCTGTTTGGTAGACTTTTTATAAAGGTCTTGGCTGAATCATTAGGGATGGTATGTCTATTAGATTTTGGGAGGATAAGTGGTCCCATTCTCAACACAACTTTTAACATTTTTCTAGGTTTCTTATCTCTAATATTGATTCTGATAAATCTATGGCTCTGTTTGCTCATAATGGCCAATGGAATTAGGCCAGGATCAAGCTCCTATTACCTGACCACATTGTTGATTTAATTTCTCAGGTTAACCCCCTGTCCTAACAAGGGGACAAGACTTATTTTACTGGAATCATACTAGTAATGGGACTTTTTCTGTTAAATCCGCTTATAACCTTATTTCCTGCCCTGCCTAAAGTCAAGTTTTTCATAGTAATTTGTTTAATTTGGTGTGGAGTTAGGAAGGTCCTCCAAATTTTATTTTATTTTTTGTGGAAATTGACTCATGTTTGACTCCTAACAAATGTTGAGAGATACAGTTGTGGTCTGACTAACTTTCCTGTGTGTTCCAGGTATATGAATCTGTTATACATGTCCTTAAGGACTACTATTTTGTCAAAGATATTTGGAAGCAGCTTGTTCTTCTAGCTAATTGGGTGCCTTTTTTCAGTAAAAGGTTGTTTAGTTGGCTTGAATATAATCTGTGCAAAGACAATTGTCCCCTGCTACCATCCTGGAAACTTTTATTTGGTCTTGTTGTATGAAATTTGTGAAATAATAGAAAGCACCCCTTAGCAGTGAGTCTCTTTTTCATAAAATAAAATCAGATTTTGATTACCTCTTTTTCTGCAATAGGTCTAATCAGGTGAGAGAAGCTAGTTGGCAAGGAATGGATGGCTTCACCAAATGGTAGCCCCCTTTGAGCATGCAGCTAAAATTAAATGTTGATAGAGTTGTTTTTTAATCTGCTGGAACTGTAAGTTATGGAGGCCTTATTAAGTACAGTCATGGAAGGTTTATTATGGGTTTTCATAGAACACTGGACTTGTGCTCTCCCCTAGCTGCATAGCTTTGGGGTCTATATTGGGGTTTTCATCTTGTCACCTCTAAGAATATACAGTTGATTTGGATTGACTGTGACTCGAAGGAGGCTTTGTCTTTAGTTGTTAACCTCCAGAACTGTAATTATCCTCACTTTTCTGTCATTTGTAAGATTAAGAGGTTACTTAAAGGAAATTTGATTTATTAGGTTCAACCATATTTTACGGCAGACAAATCAAAGTGCTGACTAATTGGCTAAAATTGACCCTAAATATGGCGGTCTTGTTTTGTATTTTGAAGAAGTGCCCCTTTATTTAGTGTCTCTCTTTAAGACTAGACACTTTAGGGTCTTGGTCTCTTAGATTTTCTATCTAGGCTTGTGTTCTCTGGGCTTTTAAACCCTATTTATTAGAAAAAAAATTATACAATAAATAAAATATTTTTCTAATATAACTATAAATGTAATTACAAAGTCATGTTAAATATTTATATTTTTCTTTCTCTTTAATTTTTTTTTCTCCCAACAAGTTAAATCTATTTTTTTTTTGTAACAAGCGCTGATAAAGCACGAGCATTGATTTTGCTGTTCAAATGAAAATTTTTAGATGAAGAAATTGATGAAAGCAATTTTGACAAGATGATGAAAGTAACAAAAGCATACCTTAGCAATGAGTCCAATGACAAGATGTGATATTTTTCTTTATAACATGACAAGATGTGAATTTGACCTATATATGCTAATTATTTAGATATATTCGGCTTGACAAGATATGATAATTGTTATATATTGCATTATACCCTGAAGGAGGTGAATACATATATGACAAAAGTTAAAAATATATCTACTTTTATATCATAAATTTTATTTTATCTTTTAAAATTTGCCTAGTTTTAGGGATTATTTTCCATTTTATTATATATATGATTTAAAAAAAAAACTGAATATTTTATAAAAAATTATATTAATTTTTTTTAATTTATGATAAATTATATTAGATGATGATGTATTTTTAAGATAAATTAGATGTAAGATTATTGTACTTTTAATGAATTATAATTTAAATTTAATATACAAATTTTAAACTTGATTAATTATCATAATAAAAATTATGTATCTTGATTGAAATATTTTTTCATAATTTAAACTACCTTTAAAATTTATCTTTATTTTATTTCATTGTTTATTTATTATTATTAATAATAAAAGTATGCAAAATTCTACTTGATTTTTTAATCAGTGTGTTGCACTTGGGTAAGGTTTGTTGTAGCTTTTAATACAACATGTAGTTGCTTTTGTTAGAAAAGTTGAATTATTTACCTATTTTTACAATTCAAACATGAAATTTTGTAAATGAAAGAAATGGAAATGCATCAAATTAATTGTTCATCTGCAATTCATAAAAAAAAATTCTTGATTAAAATTTTAAGAAATTTAATTTTTTTAAAGTAATATCCAAACAAGATATTTAGAAATGTAAAATTTTAAATCCGACGACAGGATAAAATATTGCATTTCCTCCTTGCAATTCATAATGCAAACATGCTATATATATATATATATATATATATATATATATATATATATATATATATATATATATAACACTCTTTTATAAAGCTTTAATTTATAATTTTTTTAATAACTTTAAAAATAAAAATAAAAACACATTACGTGTATTTACAAAAGAATTCGGATTTGTTTCCAACAAGATAAAAACGAAAAACCAATGTGAATAATAAAAAAATGTTTTTGAAGTGCCTTAAAGAATTATGTTTAATTGAAGACATTAGGCAGTTAATTCAAGTGATACATGCTTTATTTTTTTTCAAAGCAAAATTTCAAGTTTGAATATTGTGAATAAAAAATATTTTTGCTGGGAGAGCTAACTTTATTAACTTTATTATATTGTTAACGTTTTCAGCTTAAATAAAATGATCTCCTGTATAAATTAATACATGTGATTTAAATAAAAAAATAATATGATGCGTGATATCATGTTTCACTCATAGCATATCTAATTAAGGATGCGTGAAATGATTTAATCTTAAAACGATGGTGAAGTTTTGTTTTACTTAATCTAATATTTGATGCTACTTTTTATTACACGTTTATTGTCTTAGTTCTGTGTTCCAATTTCCAAAATAATAAGGCTATAAACAATAATCAACAATGTTGTCGCTGAAGTGGGAATCTGAAGTGTTCGACTTCCATTTTTTTTTCATTTATTTATTTGCAAATTATCACGCCAAAGGGAAATTCTCAACACAATTAAAGGTCTAAAAGATACTGTTACCAACTCATTACCAAATGACCAAACAATTAAAAAAAACACATAGATAGAAAGGTTGAGTACTTTGTTTTTAATCTATTTGAGAATCACTATGCAATCAAGTTTAGTGGGATATCCTAACAAACAACCGTGATTATTTGATTGTGAGAAAGCAATTAGTGGTTTGCTTATTCATAAATTTTGTCCAAAGTCAAGAAGGTACTTTCCATTTTCTTGGGATAGGGAAGGGAAAAAGCTCAATTTTAGCCACCACCACCCACACTGTGCTTTTCTTAATCATCCACAATATATCATAACGAATCCAAAGCTCTTTCTAGTGTAAATTTTCTGCCTTTTATTAGATTATTAAATATAGGATTTTCTTAACTTTTCTCTTTGGAGTTAAGTTACATATTTATAAATTATAACATTTATAAATATTTTTTTAAATACATATTTATAATATTAAAATTATAACAATATGTAAATATTTTTATTTTTAATAAAAATTTATTATTATTAGTTAATTATCTTCCATCTTAAAGTTCAAGTTATCATTAGCACCTTTTAATATAAGCAATAATTGTAATGACTCTATAACCTACCTTGCCCTTTCAAGTTCCATGAAAAGGAAAGAAAAGATATGCCCATATGAAGATTAAACATATGTTTACGTGAAAAGGAATTACTATTATCCCCTTCATCCCATTTACGACACTAAACTCTTATTCATTCTTAATTGCTTATTTAGTAATCTCAGTTTGTTTCTTTTATGATGCATGAGTTGATAAATATGTAATATTTTGTATTTTTGTTACTCATTATTTATAATTTATTAATAATTATATTAAATATATTTTTATGAATAAAAAACAATAAGTAGTTTATTTTATGTCTTGTAAATTCACTTAATATGTATTTAATTATTAAAAAAATTTAATATTTTAAATTAAATGTCATTAAATGACTTCAAAGTAGATATTCTATTAAATGGTTTAAATAAATTACTTTTATGTCTTTTAATATTTAAAATATTAAATTAATGTTAAGCAAATGTTTGAATAGATAAATTTAAAATATATTTTTTAAAAATAAAAATTAAATTTTAATCTATTTTTTAAAAAAATTTAATCTCATACAAATAAAATTTTAAAAGTATAAATAAAAACATTTCCTACCTATTCTCTTTCATTCGTAAATTTTAAACTTTTCTTTCAAATTTTAATTAAATGAAATATTTATTTTAATAATTTTATTTTACTTAACGATTATTATTATCAAAATAAATATTATCCCCTTAAACATTTGACATAGTCTTTAAAATCATAATCTATACGAAAAAAAATTAATTCATACAGTTAAATACTGTAAACTTTAATACAGTAATAATCTTAAAATTAAATATTATAAACATAATACTTGAAAACAAGCAATATAATTTTTGAACTCAAGTATAGATTTATCTATAAAGTAATTATTAAAATAATTATTAATAAAATTATTAAAATTAAGTAATTAAAGAGCATGCAGAAGAGTTTATAAAAAAGCTTAAAAAACAAAACTTATGAGCTTTATTTATTTGTATTCAGTAAATTTTTTTATATAATTCACTAAATAATTTTATTTTAATAAATTTAATATTTAAATTCATAACATAAATCTTGCTGCAATGAGAGTTTGTTGCATACTCACTTTAATAAAACCATTTGCCAAAATACACCATTAATTCATTTATAAAAATCAAGTCAATTCAAATATTTTTATACTTTGACAATTAACCAATTCTAAATATATTCTAATACAATTATTAGTTTATGAAAAACATACAGTTATCATTTTAATTAACTTTTAATACTTAAACTTCATTACATTTTAGTTGTTTCATTAGGATTTTTTTATCCATTTAAAAATAATTAATTCTCTGTTGAAAATTGAATAAAAAAATATCTCTTTGCATGTCATTTAAGCAAGATCTCTATTTATAAATTCTAAATATTTATAACAAATATAAAACACAGGTGTTGTTATGTAAAAAATTTTCGCGCTATTTAACAATTAAAGTTAAAATTATATTTTAGTAAAATATTTATATTTAATATTATTTTAAATTATTGATACAAAACTTTAATTTTGATTGGTAAAGAGCACTAACAATATATAAGTAAGTGCACCCAAAATTTTTTTCTTACAAAAATTTTTATGCTTATTTTGTTAACAAAATTAATATAAATAAAATTCATATATGGTACTTATTTTATTTAAATTTGAATTCACCTTATGCTAATATTATAAATATAAGTAAAATTTAAAAAATATGAATAAATTAAAAAAATAAATTCAATGAATAATATTCACATTTTTTTTTCAAGATTTCTAACTACAAAAGTATAGTTGTGTAAAAAAAAACTGAATGGTTAATCTATTATTGTGTATTTTATTTTCTCTATTTAAGATTTAATATCACAAAGTAATAATTTTTTTTATTTTACAACCATTTTAAATTTTTCTATAAAAACTAAAAGGTTAAAAATATAAAACAATAAGATAAAATAAATAATAAAATTTTAAAAATTGAAAAAAAAAGAAAATACTATGTGAGAATTAAAATATAAGAATATGAGTATATATATATATATATATATATATATATATATATATATATAAAATATAATATAATGGTTGGGGTAAATGCAATGGGACCACAAAGTGTTACATCGGATTTGAATGCAGTATGATCACAAAATGGTCTTTTCCCTCATTTGGAAGCTTTTGTAGGCTTTAAGAAATTAAAGAGAGTAGAGTTTGAAGCGTTTGATGCACTCATATTTACCCCACAATCCACATCCCCTCTTCTCTTCTCTTCACCCAAAATCCATATCCTTAATGCCACAATGTATCAAAGTCCTCAAAGTCATTAATACCTTCCATCTTCCCTCAACCACATGCTATTGAGACATACCACAACACACTCACACCTTCTCTCATTCCCCATGGAAGACATTGCTGTACCTTACTATATTCATATTGCCAATATTCTATTTCTAATAGTTAATCAAGTATTTTCTTATTATCCACGTAAATGAGAATTCATTTATTCATATAATATATAATATACCAATTTAACCACATAATATTATAGATATTTATTGAATAAAAAATAAATTTATGACTTATAACTTTCTTTTATTTATCTTGATGAATTAATATTTATTTTTATAAATAAAATTAAAATATTTATTTTTGTGAATGGCAAAGATTATTTAAGATGATTCGTGTGTATATAGTTGACCTTCCAGATGCACTACACTTGGCATGGTTATCTAAATTTAATCCAAAATCAGATTTGTTCTGTGCTTTGATAGAATTGACCTCTAGCCAATGATATAGAAATGGTAATTTTTTTGGGATTGATCGAAGTAATGGAAAGCCTCTCAAAGAATTAACATGTAAAAATCTTGACATGCATATACTCCAGAAGATCCACGTCAAATTCCACTGGATTATTTAAGATTGCATGTCCTCTCAGACCCGATAAGTCTGATAATTGAAAACTGTAATAAATAAAGAAAATAAATCAGATTGACTTTGAATGATTCTGATTTGTGACCTAGCTGCAAAATTCATGAAACTTGTTTAACAGTTGTTTGCAGTGTAATTGTCTAAAATCCATGGCTATTGCCTAAAAGGATGAATAAGACGTTTTTGATACATGATGAGAAAAAAAGTGAAATAAAAGTGTGATAAGTATCCAAGTGACCTAACCTAAAAGATAGTTGAGTGGGCACTCCCACATATTCATTCATTCATTCTTGTGGCTCGTTTCTGTCCTCCACTAAGAGCTAATTTCATTGTCAAAATTCGTTCAATGTTTCCTTTCATGGTTCATATTTCACATTACGTGCACATTTTAGACCCATCAAAGACAACCGTAGAAGCCTATCTACCTATATCTTCCAAGTGCAAACGATATAATATATATATATATATATATATATATATATATATATATATATATATATATATATATCACACTATCTTACTCTAGGCAAGTCAATTCCATATAAATTAACTAAAACAAATAAGTATATATAACTGCTCAGTTTCTGCTTTCAATTTTCAACGTTCCTTCCCATAATTGAAGCCAACTAGTTAAGGCTTTTCTCATGGATTTTAGTTTATTATCAATTTTTATATTTTCTTGAGCTTCAATTGGGTACTCGCCATGTTTAAAGATAAGAAGAGACAGGTCTTACACTTAGTACCACAAAATATAAAATACAGAAATGAACCGAAACACTATCACCATAGAGAAAAAGCTATCTTTGTGGGATGACGTAATTGAAAACAAAATTCGTGCACAATTTTTATATAAATATAAACAACTACTCATCTTTCAATTAGTTTTCTAATTGTATATTACTTTACCAACAGCACTGACCAAGGGGTCTAGTGTCCACCATTAGTATCCACTACACAATCATTATATTATATGTTTTTTTAAACCTTTTTGTTATTCTACACTAATATTGATATATATTGTTTTTTTTATTTTTCATGTAAAAGGAAAAATAAAGAAAAATCTATGTTAAAGCATGTCTATTTTTTTATATATATATCTATTCATTTAAATAATTAATTTTCGAATAATATTAGAAAAAAAAATGCACACATCATATGTAAGCAGGTGCAGGTTTGTAGTGCACTAATTAATCAAACGAATAGTTCTATGTTAATCTAATTGATTCCTTTTAAAAATATTTCTAATTAGTGTGCTATTACTATTAAATTTTTGTTTTTATTTATCAAACATATAATTATTTTATTTTATTATTAAAAATAGGATTTTAAAAGATAAGGCTAGTACCCCAGTTAATTTAATTACCCCAGCACAAATCGTAGTAGATGATTCTTTGGTTGTTTGATGGAACTACGGGAGCATGGGAAAAATTACACTATTTAATTTTCATATTTTTTATTATTGTTAATAATAATAAAAAATTAAACTTATATTTTATTTTAAAATTTTGTTCATCAAATTATGATAAAAATTTTATCATTTTTGCAATTTTTACATAAAAATTTAAAAGATTGAAAACAAAATAAAAATAATTAACATGGTATTTTATAATTATTAATAAAAAATAAAGACAAAAATAATTTGTTAATTGTTAACAAGAGTTGATTCAAGTGATATATATGCTTGATTCTTCTTAAACAAGATTTTGAATTCAAACTTTATATGCCAAAAATTACTTTAAAAAGCTAATCTCATTGTGATGTGAATATTTTTAATTAAACAATAATTATATAAAAATGTATATAGTTTAAATAATATATTAAATCTTTAATTGACCTCTAACAAACTACTTGAAGTCGTAGCATTAGTTCATGATAATATATATACATATATACTTCATATTAATGTATCGTCAAATATACAATTCAACGTAAATCAAAATTAATTCCCAGTAACTAATAAAAAAGATGCCAAAGTTTGTATTTTTAAATTAGTACTAGAATGAAATCCGAATTAAGAATCCAAACACAACTAAAAGTAACAGCAACTAAATCAGCCGAGAGGGCCCAAGAAAAGAAAAGGAAGGTCCTCAGAACCTCAGTAGTCCATTGTTAAGAAAAGAAAAGACACTTTGTTTTGATTTTTTTTTTAACGTGTATCTAAATATCTAAAGATATATAATACAAATTTGTTTTATAAAAAGTTATAAAATTTAATATATTAATAATATTAAATATTATAACTTTTAATGAAAACAGTGCTTATTATTTTTTATTGCATATCCTTCAATATAAATTTTTTAAAAAAAGCACGTGTTTTCCAAGATAAATTGTCCCTATTAATTTATATAAACACATCTAGGAGTCCAATTCATGGTATCACTAAGATGCGCCACAGTTTTTGAAAGGCAACAATGAATTTATGGCACTATCAACAAGCTTAGAGACTAATACATAGCTAGTACTACAAATATGAGTGAGAGAGCATAGAAGAGTGATAAGTGAATCCAAAGATTGAAAAATCCAAAGATTGAAACACTAACAGTAAAATGTTTGACTTATTGTAATGTTAAGGAATACAGATAAAGGGCGAACAGAAGAACCAAGTTAAGGGTAACCAATGAATGTGTACAAATGTGCCAGTCATCATGGGCTAAAAATAGGTCACTGTCTCTTCACCCATCCATATGATACATGTTCAACACTACTGTTCGGCCACAAATTGGATTTCATGATAAAAATTTTGGTCACGACGTTGATGTTTATGAACAATGGGTGCGATCTGACTATTGAAATAGACTTTAGAATAAATTTATGTGGAAAAAAAATATGGCTGCAGGTGATAAGACAGATTTTATTGCAGGGCTTGGATGCATGCTTAGTGCTAGCTCTAGTGCGTAAGAAAATCCACAATATGCTTTATGGAGTTGCTGTTGATAAGTCAGTTACATAGACACAATACGAGCAATTCCATTTCACAGCCAAAGTCAGTGAATGTCACTAGCTTATTAATCATTATTACAATTTGAGTGTATTTTCGATGTAGAAAAAAAAAATGTGAAAGAGTGTGTAGTTCAAGTTTAAGTGAATTGTTTATCGATTTTTTATTTATATATTTTTTAATTGATATTAACTCATCAACGTGAAAAATTCTTGATTTGAAATTCTGCCTACTAACTTGCTATTACGTCCAATTATTCCTCACCCTTCATTTTGAGGCATCGAATTTAAAAAACATATATTTGTTGAATTAAAAATAAAAATGCACTGGCTATAGTGAAGAGACTTTAACTTAAAATTGATTTGTTTTTCCTACATTACATTTTTCCTAACTTATAATCACTCTTTTGTCACGACCTTACTTGCATTGCACCCCACAAAATTGTGATATTAACAGACATCTTGCTTTATGGGTTCTTTCTTTCTCTATCATTTTCCACCTGCGACAAAAGGGGGATGTTGGAATTTTTGTTTGGTCTTGTGCGTCACAGTTGTATTCTTTATAACGAGCTTCTTTTACTTGTATATTTGACATCTTACGCACAAATGGTTTATGAATAAGACGTGGGAGAGTTCCTTAGAAAGAAATGAGTCTAAAATGTCTAGCAGTAGAAATTCAATTACCAATGTAACAAAACCAATGCCTTCGTGTAGGTTGAATTGCATCAATATATTTGTGAACAAAAATAATTTTATATGCTGCAATTGGACTTTACCAAGATGCTTAGTATATGCTGTTACTTGAAAAGGAGGAGTAAATAAGGAATATAGGTTGCCAAATATGACATGCACACTTTTCTCCATTTCTTTGTGGGATAGGGGAGATTGATCATAAGAGGGGTCGGGGAATATCTTAATTATATCATATCATGATTCACCACTGTAGTACATGATGCAGATACATACTGCACATTGACCTAATATGCATGCCATTGTAGCTAACATTCTTTGCTTGGAAAACAGCTATTGGGAAAATCATTTTCATTCTCTTTGAAGTTCTGTGAGGTTTCTCGTGGCTAGCCTCAATGTAGTTCCTGTTTTGACACGTAAAAAAGAAAGTCATTGTGACCTCAAATCAATCAAGCCTAGGAAAGGATGTGAAGAGGGGAGTATATAGCTAGCAGGAGCCTGGTCCTCCTAACCATGGTTCCATTATTTTCTATTACATAATATAATGTTCGAATTAAAAAGTAGGTCCATTGATCGCCACTTATTTTTGTTAGTTGATATTGTACTACAACTTCAAATACTAATTAGGTTGGTAAGTTTGTATTTTATGAGTTGATGCACTGATTTAGTTTACAAGTGGGTTAAAAGAAACTTTTAAAGATGAGCTTCATTACTTCTACCTTGACGAAAAGGATAATCTTTTGGGAATATAAGTATTTAACATATTCAAAAAATTATAAAAATGAGAGGATCTTTAAGATTTACTCCTTTTTTAACAAGTAAAAGTAACTTCTCTTATATCAACGTGATTTTATTTTATTTTATGAATAAAAAAATATGTTTAAGTAATTATAATTTTATGTTTTTTTTTAACTCTTATCATTCTTTTAATACAAAACTCTAGTAATTTTTTTATTTATAGATCGAATATAAATAATACAATTTAATTTTAAATGAAGAGATAAATGCTTTAAAAACTATTTAAAAAGTTTGTGGAAATTACAAGGCTGATGCTCATCACGTTTTCTCGTGAAAGACAATAAATATGTTAAATAATTTTTCTCTTGTACAAATTAATCTCATTTAAGCCAGCCGGAGGCAAAATAGGCAGAGCTGCCTACCCCCATTAAGTGCCTTTTTCTCATTTATTTATCTTTGTTCACTTCTTAATTAATTTATATATTCACTCCTCAATTTTTTATATAAAGATTAAGATTAACTTTCCCTTACCATTAATAACCTTGCTCACACCCCACTTTGTCAGGTCATGGGTTTGGTTAATATATATATAGCAAGAAATAGATGTAAAGATTTCTTATATAATTATACAATTTTTTATATTTATTTTTAAAAAGAAAGAAATTATTATTATTTATATATTTACCCACAGACCATATGTAATTAATAGTATATAACAATTATTCTAATGTTTTGGTGATAACGTGAAAATAGGTACTGGACATTCCATTTTTCATAATGTCACCGCCACATAATTGATGTATATAATCTGAGTTAGATGAACGGTTATCAGTTACTGTTATTAGTTGAAAGTTTGTTATTGTAGTTGGAAATTCAGTTACAGATTCAGCTAATAATAATTTGCAAACCCATCTCACATTATTGAATGAAGTGAATGCAATCGTTTCCTACATTTTGTAATAGCAGCCAGACCAAATAATACTCAAGGACTCGTTTCATGCCTGTTTTTTAGATCTAGTTCAAACGTCACATTATTACATTTTTTTATATATATAATGTTTTTATAAAATACTTATTTTTTTATTAAAATTGAATTTATTTTTAAAATCACGTTTGAATTATTAAAATTGGCGTATGCAAATATTCATTGAAACGCACGTTAAATGTACTTGGAGAAGTGATTTTCTCTTCAAACTCTGTTTATTTTTGTCCACAAAACTTTTCGAACTCTTGTTGTTTAGGTGATTGGCTGGGAATCATAGTTTTAAAAGCAAAGCAATTATTGCAAAAGGAGTTTTATGAGATATATTTTGGCTATATATAGATAAACTCTTATGTTATTTGATACCATTAATTAATTGCGTACGTAACAAGTTGGCTGGTTGTCTGCGAAGATGATCCTATCACTTATTTATTCAGAAGCTGGCAAAGAATGTCTGAGCAAGTTGAGTGAGGTATATGTAGAAATTCATTGAAGATCGTATGTTGTTATATTTAATGCCAATTCATTCAATATGAATGTTTGTTTCCCAATGGCTAGGGAATGAACACACTTTGGAATTGTTACAATTGTAAGCCTTGCTTTTTGTCGAGGAATGAATTGAGCATATGTTAATGGAATAACGGAATCATATCAAATATAATAATTCAGCAAAATCTATAATAAGAAAATCATCAAATCAAAAGTGATTATGTTTATTCCCAGGAATAACATTCGTCTTCTTATGGTCACTCCCTCAAATAGTACCATTACGATAGGATACGGGGATTAGTTTTATATACGATTCAAATGGATCAAACTAAAGGAAATACCTACCTTGTGGTTTAATAATAAAAACAAAAACTGTTTAAATAATTGCATATGTCCAAAATACAATTAAATGTAATGACTCAGTATTACTTAAACAAAATCTCAAGTGTAAAAAAAATTTGCTAGTACACTCATCCACCATGTTTAAAGTCATAATTTCTATTTGTTCATATGCATATAATTAAGAGTAAAATACCTGTTAATATATTTTAAAAACATGATTATCTATTAACTATATCAGACAATTTGCTGGTAGTATAGAACTGTTTAACACAACTGATTAATAAAAAGTTATAAAGACAAAAAATAACTATTAAGTGAATACGATATGCATGCATAATTGTTATATTTGAACCAAATTGCTGTCACCAAACATGTGCAAATTAAATCCCATGTGAATGAGCATTTTTCTAGCTGTCTGCTCCCTTCAATGGCATGCTTGTCGAGTAGATTTTTATTCCTTTGTCCTTGAAACTATCCCATCAAATTCAATGGATGGAATTGCTTCAGGTGCTTATGGTATTTTCTAACTAAGACGAAGAGAATTAGAAAATTACAAGAATTATATATTATACGAGAGTTTATTAATACTTTTAAATTTCAGAAAAATTAAATAAAAGTTTTTTCAGCAAAATATAAATATTTATTGAAAAGTATATCTAAACTAAAGTATTACATGATAGGATAAGGATTAGCTGCTTATGCAAGTTGTTAATGTTGTAGTTTGTGATTTAAGTGGGGGATTAAATTGTCAAACCAAAATGTGTTGTGAATAGGTAAAATGGATTTGAGAGAGTGCTTGAAAACTGTCAGCATCGAACTAGCAACCAATGATCGACCATAGGAGGACCCAGTGCTCTCATAGCTTTCATTAAGATAATAATTATTTCGGTATTCATCTTTTTCATTTTCAAAGGTTAAACTATTCGTTTGATTCGGAATGTAATTTTATGTTTATAAAGTATCTATAATTTTAAAAAGATACAAAATAATCTCTATAAAATTTCCAAACAAAGTAAAGGATACAATCCCTTTCCAACATATTCCCATAGCTCTGCTCCTCTTACTAGAAAATACACACGATTAATAAGGATTGTTTTACATCGCCAAAAATTACAAAATCTTTTTCAAACTATATTAAATTGGAGGTGAAATTATAAAGAAAACGAGTAATTTAAACTTTTTTGAAAAATAGTATCAGCTTGAAGGTGAAGTTAAATATTTTGTAAAAACTAACAAATAATAAGTAATTTTCACATTAAAAACATCAATATTTATACGAATAAATTGCAGAATACTTATTAGTTTGAAGATAAAATAAAATAAAATGAAAATACAACAAAAAATTTAAAGAATTGAAAAGTTTTTTTTGTGGGTACTAAATATGACACCGACCTGCCGTATATTTCAGTCCAAAAGAAAATTCTTTGCATTTATTGTTGGCTGTCCTTCAGTGCATTGAGTTTTAATTTCATATAGTACTTATTCTTTAATTTCTCAAATAACCATTTCTTACAATCTACAAAATATATTTATTTTCTAAATAGTTTGATAAACTAATTATAATAATTATACTCTTCATTAAGTTCACAATAATATAAACAAAAAAATCAGAAAAAAAAAATATTACGGGGATCTCTCGACTGCATATATTACCATCAAAGGACTCTGCTTAAGAAAAATGCTACAGAATATGTTGTGTTTAAAAAACATATAAATTAAAAAATTATACATGAGATGTATGTGTCCACTTTATTTTTGGAATTTGATATGCGTAACAACTTTGATATAAAAGTTCTCATATCAAATAAAAAATACTTTATTTTAAATATTTTTGGAATTGTATGACACGTGGGATGTCCCCACTTTTGCACTCTGAAATCTCCACCGTTCATGCATAGGGTCCTTCCTCTATTTATTGAATTCTCCCACCCTCTCTGCATCATGTGTAAATTTCGTTCTTCTTTTTGGCCTTCATCATCCCAAGCAAACACCTTCCTCTGCTTCATTCCTCTCACCTGCATTCCACAGCAGGTTGAGAACTTCATTTAACTTCCTCTTTGTCTTCGAATTTGACATCACCAATGGCTTGCTTAGAGGTTTGCAAAGAGGTAATTAGTTATGCATATATCACAGTTCTACAATTTGTATAGCACTCATCGGTCAAGTGTTTAAATATATATTATTAAATGTTCAAGTCTCATTGTTATTGTTATAATATAAATACTTAAAATGCTGCCATTTCTTATAAATGTTTAAATCACTCTGTAGACAAAGTTCAAAGATGATCAAGACGAGTTCACTCTTGATGGCAGTGTTGATTGGCATGGCCGCCCCGCTATCAGAGCCAAATCTGGAACATGGGTTGCTGGAACCATCATACTATGTAAGTTCCAAATCAATATAGTTTATTATTTAATGTTTTTGTTTTTGTTACACGATAATGCATTAAGATTAAATCATGCATATAAATATATATATATATATATATATATATATATATATATATATGTGTGTGTGTGTGTGTGTGTGTGTATAAACCAGGCCTTTAATATTCCCGCGTCTTTTATCAATCGCAAGTATACCACCATATTATATAAACTTTCCCTTAATGTTTTTCTATACCTTGCGAAATCAATTTGTTTAGTGCCAATCGTAATTACATTAAAGTGCCACTTCAAAGATCAATTGAATATTGATCTTATTGAACTTAATTGAGTGTGTGTGATACGTCTACGTATAGTTGATGACTGTGGCAGCTCTTGGGGGCTTAGAAGCTGAAATTTTGATGAATATATATTAGATAGATAGCTTATCAGAGGAATAGAAGGAAGTGTGAAACTTGCTTTTAATTTATTCATCTTATCAGTTTCAGATGGTAGAAAACGACAAAGGCCTTTGTGGCTGATTCCCACTCCACCGCACTATATATCTTTCTGTTTCTGGAGTTATAGGCTAAGTAGTTCTTTGTCAAGTTGAGAGAGAGAGAAGATAGAGATTCTGAATCCTCATAAAACGACACAGGAAGGGGGCGAGAATGAGGAAATTGGCATGCATTCTAGGGGAATGCGTTCCTGACACGTAACCAATGCTAGGATCTTGCATGACGTGGGTATTTGCCACGTGTCATGAAAAAATAGATGCATGATTATTAACCATAGTGTACAAGCAAGACTAATTTCTTTATTTGGTACGTCCAAACTGAGTTGATGATAGCTAGCACAAGAACAATTGCTGTTTGTTTGTTAAAATAATTGTTTATATATATATATATTTTATTTTTATTTTAACTATTTTCATTTATATATTATTTTAAAATGTTTGTATATTTTATTGAATACAATGAAAGAGTATAAAA
The DNA here is from genome assembly GCA_024086825.1 of Abrus pulchellus subsp. cantoniensis. Classification (NCBI taxonomy): domain Eukaryota; kingdom Viridiplantae; phylum Streptophyta; class Magnoliopsida; order Fabales; family Fabaceae; genus Abrus; species Abrus pulchellus. Next base: position 33,034,253 of record CM044049.1, read on the forward strand.
AAATAAGAAAATACTGTAACAAGTGAATTTTTTTAAATTTAAAAGATAATTATTATAAAAGGGAAGGAGTAATTCATAAATATTTGGTAGGTCAAAATCGGATAAGTATTGGAATATAAGGCGTGGTTAAATTTAAGCAATTCATATTTGATTTTCTTTCGGTAAACCTTTGAGTTCAAGTTTTACCTGTGAAAAGAAAAAACAAAATTAGCTCTACATGTAGTTGTAGTTTCAATGATATGCACACATACACAAATATATTATATATACGTAGTCAAAAGAGTTACTTTCAAATAAGTAAATTTGAACTGCATAATTAATTTTTTAAAATTATGTAATTTTATGAAATATTCACTTAACTTATAGATTTGATTTTGATTATTTATGATAAACCTAACGCAAATAAAGGGGACCATCTCACTTGATACATGGGTAGAATCATTGTAATTTGGTTAGTTCTGAAACTTTTCGTGTGTGCAGAGAAGAGCCCAAACAAGTAACGTGCGTGCATGTACATACCCATAAACTGAAAACTAAAATTTATTTTTAGATTGAAAAATACATGCTGAGATAAAATATCTTTTTCTTTTCGATTATAGAGGGACGGGGGTAAGGGGATCCAACATAAACAAATTCTGTAAACAAAAAAACATAAACAAATTCTAATATATCGATACTCTCTATTTATGACTACGGTAAAATATAATTGGTAATGTAGAAATAATTTATTTCAAATTATGCATATTATATCTCCTTTTATAAATATTATGATCTTGGTTTGCTAGGGAAGTCCTTTATAGGCTTTCAAATAACTCCATATACTTTTTTTACGATAATATAACCGTATATTTCAATCATGCAAATCGAAGTACTTGTTTGAGTGTAAAAAAAAAAAAAAAATTCCCTCCAGCTAGTATTTGAAAGACACAGATGCACATGCAGAAGTGACAAGATCCACTACCCTTTCCGAGATATTAGTAATACCTGGTTGATTTAGCCATGCATATTTATATATCAAAATTTTTTCTATTATAACCAACACATACTCTTGTACCACGTCAGTTGGTTACGTATTAATTATCACAGATTAAAACTTGTAATTTTCTTAGCTTAATTCGCAACCATTTGAAAGTCTTTGCAAATATGTAACTAAATGCATGCGTAAACAAGCTACATTATGAATGCATAGACACCATGATGCATGCTCACGCTGTCTGCAATACTCGTAACGTTATATGCTAACACTACAATTTTATTGATTGGGTCAATCAGTGAACCAAGGTCTGGCAACTCTAGCATTCTTTGGAATTGGGGTGAACCTAGTGCTCTTCCTGACAAGAGTGATGGGACAAGATAATGCCGATGCTGCAAACAGTGTGAGCAAATGGACTGGCACAGTTTACATCTTCTCTCTAGTGGGTGCTTTCCTCAGTGATTCTTATTGGGGAAGATACAAAACTTGTGCCATATTTCAGGTCATCTTTGTAATAGTAAGTACATATATTCTCTCAATTTCATTTCCCTTTCGTTCTCTTTCCTTCTTTGTTCCTTATTCTTACTTTTTAATTTCAAGCTAGTACATTCCTAGAGTAATTAACGAATCTTCTGGTTATGTAACAGGGTCTTGTATCTTTGTCCCTTTCGTCGTACATCTCCTTGATTAGACCAAAAGGTTGTGGGAATGAATCAATTCAATGCGGTAAACACTCAAGCTTGGAAATGGGGATGTTCTACCTCTCAATCTATCTCATTGCCTTGGGGAATGGTGGGTATCAACCAAATATTGCCACATTTGGAGCTGATCAATTTGATGAGGAGCACTCAAAGGAGGGTTACTCAAAGGTGGCCTTCTTTAGCTACTTCTACCTGGCATTGAACCTTGGTTCACTCTTCTCAAACACCATTCTGGGCTATTTTGAAGATGAAGGGATCTGGGCCCTTGGGTTCTGGGCATCTGCAGGCTCTGCATTTGCCGCCCTCGTCTTATTTTTAGTTGGGACCCCCAGATATAGACACTTTAAACCCAGTGGCAATCCTCTTTCAAGGTTCTGCCAAGTCCTTGTTGCTGCATCAAGGAAATGGACAGTTCAAATGGCATCAAATGAAGAGGACTTGTATGTCATGGATGAAAATGAATCTTCCACCAATGGCAACAGAAGGATTCTCCACACCGACGGGTTCAAGTAAGTAGTAGAAGCTAATTTCAGCTGAAACCACGTAGTTGAAAGCTTTTGAAAAATAGTTGACGTTTATACCTTATAGCTCAGAGGTTGCATGAATGCTTTTACTTCATTTATGCATTAATTGATCATTTTGCTAAGACCATGGCACGACCTACAAATGATACACAATTCTTCATTCAACTGAACTATAACGATTTGATCAATTTACCATTTGTTATCTCCATTACAGGTTTTTGGATAGGGCAGCATTTATGTCTTCCACAGATCTAGAGGACCATAAAGGAGGCCTTTATAACCCCTGGCGTCTCTGCCCTATAACTCAAGTAGAAGAAGTGAAGTGCATATTAAGACTTCTTCCAATTTGGCTCTGCACTATACTATACTCAGTGGTTTTCACACAAATGGCATCTCTTTTTGTGGAGCAAGGGGCTGCCATGAAAACTACAATTTCCCATTTCAGAATACCACCGGCTAGCATGTCTAGCTTTGACATCCTCAGTGTAGCTATATTCATTTTCTTCTACCGTCGAGTGCTTGATCCACTTGTAGGAAAACTTAAAAAGACAAGCTCCAGGGGACTTACTGAGCTTCAGAGAATGGGAATTGGGCTTGTTATAGCTGTAATGGCAATGGTTTCAGCTGGAATAGTTGAATGCTATAGGCTGAAGTATGCAAAACAAGGGTGCCCCCAGTGCAGTGGCTCCAGCACTCTAAGCATCTTTTGGCAAATTCCTCAGTACGCACTTATAGGAGCTTCAGAGGTTTTTATGTATGTAGGTCAGTTAGAGTTCTTTAATGCTCAGACACCAGATGGCTTAAAGAGCTTTGGAAGTGCCCTTTGCATGACATCAATCTCCCTTGGAAACTACGTAAGTAGCTTACTTGTTAGTATAGTTATGAAGATCTCCACTGAGGATCACATGCCAGGGTGGATCCCTGGAAACCTAAACAGAGGTCATCTAGATAGGTTTTACTTCCTCTTAGCTGCTTTGACATCAATAGACTTGGTGGCTTATATTGTATGTGCAAAGTGGTTCAAGAGTATACAGCTGGAAGGGAAATATGAAGAGAATGATAAGCCTGGTAGCTACAAAGTCTAATTGCAATGTACAACAATCAACGGCTATGGTTACAGCATATATAAATAAGAGAAAGAAGGGACCAACTAGTCAAAATAACTTGAGCTATAGCTGCTATTGGAAGAAACAATGGCAGGTTTGCAGTAAGAGAAGCCCTTTACCTGAGTCTCTTATAACTGTATGCAATGTTTTTGTTACACCTAACTATTGATCTATTTGGTTAGAAAAAACATTTTGTTTTTATTTTTTGTTTTTGCATATAATTACTAAAGTGTCATCTTATTTTCAATTTATATTCTGGTTTCAAAAATTTGTATAAAAAATGGTTAAAAAACAAAAAAAAATGTTGTTTTTCACCATTTCTTGTACATAATTTTGAAATTAGAAAATAAAGTGAAAATAAGTGACATTTTTATAATTATTTATGAAAACTGAAAATAAATCGGCAAATGTTTTCACAATCACAAACCAAAGAGACCTTAATATTTTCAGTTTATGTTCTTGAATTTCAGTTGTGTAAAACTAAACTTTTTGAAGAGACAATGACAGTTTCAGGGTCACTTTAAGTTTCCCTTCTTTCATGTTATGGATGTTCCATTGCTAACAATGAATATGTCATTTTGAATGCCAAGTGTGAAATGGTTTGTTCCTATTTCCAACTATTTACAGATCTTACCAACTATGCCTTCCCTCCCAAAGCTAACACAAATGTTCCTGTCATTGATGCCTGGAAGTGGAACATGGACAAACATTGCTATCATGGACAATCCACTAAGGCACCAAGGGATTTCTTATACATTCTAATTTAGCAGAGTGACAGCATAGGTGTGATTACTTACACAGACATTCAATTACCAAATAAAATCCTAACTGGCAGTGGCAGACCTAATGTAAAGGCTGTTGTAATGTGGACAGAAAGAGTTCTGTTAAAAACCACTTAAATAAAAAACAGTATTGACCAGCAACATATATTGTAGGTCAATATATTTCAAGTGTCGTACATGGATCACCTAAAAATAAGATAACATAAACCACCAACTTAGAATTTTTAAATAAAAAAAGCACTTAGGGTGCCAGGATTCCTGCGTCTTCGTAATCAATGGCTGAAATAGAATTGACATCCCGTGCCTTATTTTCCTACCAAAGCAAATAATTCATATTTTCATTAAGATTATCAGACCAAGTAGCAAAGGCGCACATTATGCAATGGAGACCATTTCCTTCTCTATTTAGAATCCAATGAAGAATTGCCCATATAAGAAGATAAATCAGAAGGATTAACAATCAATAAATAGAAGGTTTGCTTAACAATCCATATAAGAAGTGACTGATTTATCATTAAGAGCAAAGCAAAATACTCTTAAGCCCAGTTTGCACGCCTCAGCAAAGACTGATAAGTTCATTGTGTTTATTTTATTATTTGCCATCATTTTCTTTTATTAGTTGATAGTGTTCTACATTAAAATTTTCCAACAATAAGCACATTGTCAAGCAAGTAATAGGCAACAAAGCGATACAATCCTATTGCTATCAGAGACCAACACACATAACTCCACGAAAACCATTTCAGCGTGAGGATATCAACATACAGAAGGAATCAGTCGCCGAAGTTTAAGCAATGTTAATGCAAATCACGAAATCAATCTAAGAGTGAGGGCAGCTAAATTGGAGGTCTCTGCTCTGCAACAAAAACAAAGGACGTGATTTAAACTCGCCTCGAACAGATAAATAATTGAAATGTTGACGCGACGGAACGAGATCAGAACCCACGAGTGAGGAGTATAGGGAGGCTGAAGGAAATTTGAGAACCAAATTCACTGTTCAGGGAAATAAGGGAAACATTTTCGAAGTTCTTCCTATTTTTTTAAATAATAATTTATTATTTCATAAAATAAATATTAAATAAAAAGAATAAATTTATTATCTTGCAAATATAAAAATAATTTAATATTTTATTTACTAATTAAAAGTTTTTTGTTGGACTAAAATGAAAAAAATAAAATTATTTCATAAAAAAATATTATGTTCAGAAGCATGATTTAAATCTTAATAATTAAATAATTAAAAAAATAACTTTCTTACCTCTAGTAATAGAATAAAAATAAAGTGAAACGTGATAATTTTACTTTCATGAGAGTTAATAATTATTCAATTTTTACAAAATTAATAATCAATTTTTTATTGAGTTTAAATTTTGGCATTGATAATGATTTTTTTTTACTATCAGTCAATAAAAATATACACAGGATATAAATAAGTTTACCATAAAGGTGCATCTTAGAATTCCTCTTCTGAAGGACCAGAAAACTAAGATGATAGGAAAGTAGTTTGTTTATTTAGACAAAATTGAAAAAATTAAACTATGCAGTAATAGATGCAATTTGCTATAAGATAAGGAGAAAACCATTGGAATTTGGACGATGAGTTAGAAGAATTGAAAGACGATACAAGTGCTACAAGCATAGCAAAAGTAGCCAAATTTAATAAGTTGAAAGTTAGAGCAGAGCCCTTTCAAATATGGAAATCAAAATGACATTTTCTTAGTTAGCAATGGAACAAACAATCACGAAAGAATGGAAGCTTAATGTGACTCTGAAACTATAATGGTCCCATCAAAATTTTATTTATCCGCATACAAAATTCAAGAATAAGAGCTAAAAGCTTAAGGTGAAACAATTAGTGTGACTACAATTATAACATGCTGAAGTAACAAGGGTTTCTCTGAATGCTCCCTTCTTTATCTTGTGTAAGTATGTATGTTGTTACCATTGCCTGTGATTGTTGTCCATTGCCAATAAGGCTCATCCTTCTCTTGTGTATGTTGTATACTTTTGAACCACTTTGCACATGCAATATAAATGGTCAAGTCTATTGCTGTCAAACAAGCTAAGAGGAAGTATAGCCTATCTAAGTGACCTTTATTAAGGTTTCCAGGGATCCACCCTGGCATGTGATCATTAGTGGAGATCTTCATAACCAAACTAACAAGTAAGGTGCTCAAATAGTTTCCAAGGGAGATTGATGCCATGCAAAGTGCACTTCCAAAGCTTTTTAAGCTACCTGGTATTTGAGCATTGAAAAACTCTAACTGGCCAACATACATAAAAACCTCAGAAGCTCCTACAAGTGCATACTGAGGAATTTGCCATAAGATGCTTAGAGAACTTGTGCCACTGCAGAGGGAGCATCCTGGTTTTGCATACTTGAGCCTATAGCATTCAACTATTCCTGCTGAAACCATTGCCATCACAGCTGTGACAAGCCCTATTCCCATTCTTTCAAGCTCGGTTAGTGGATTAAGCACTCGACGGTATAAGAAAATGAAGATAGCTACGCTGAAGATATCAAAACTAGACATGCTAGCTGGTGGTATTCTGAAATGGGAAAATCTAGTTTTCATGGCAGCACCTTGCTCCACAAAAATGGAAGCTGATTGTGCATACACCATTGAGTACATTATGGTGCAGAGCCAAATTGGGAGAAGTCTCAGTACACACTTCACTTCTTCAACTTGAGTTATAGGGCAGATATGCCAGGGGTTATAGAGGCCTAATTCCTGGTCCTCTAGATCTCTAGGAGATATAAATGCTGCCTTATCCAAAAACCTGCAATGCATATGACAAAAAGAAAATTCATCAAATTGCCTCATAACTGAGAAGAAAGCAGAATGATCGACTATACTGAAAATTGTGGTGTCTAATCTGTAAGTCATGCCATGGTTTTAGCAAAATGACTACATTGTTATATAAATACAGTAAAGGGGAATGCTAGCAACGTATTATTTTTAAACACATTCTTCAACACACCTATTATGAAGTAATTTTTTAAAAGCAATCAATTTAACAGGTAAGCGATTTGACTTTTAAAACAATATGTTGAAGAGTGTATTATTAGCATTTCTCATAGTATAAGCATCAAATGCTCATGGTATTGAAAGTTTTTGATTATGTAGTTTCAATCTAAATTAGCTTTTACTTCTTACTTGAACCCCTGGGTTTTGAGAACCTTCCTGTTGCCATTGGTGGAAGATTCATTTTCATCCATGAGATATAAGTCCCCTCTGTGAGATGGCATTTCAGCTCTCCATTTCCATAATGCAGCAACAAGGACTTGGCAGATTCTTGAAAGAGGATTCCCACTGGGTTTGAAGTGTCTATACCTGGGGGTCCCAACTAGGAATAAGATAAGGGCAGCAAAGGCTGAGCCTGCAGACACCCAGAACCCAAGTGCCCACTTTCCTTTATCTTCAACATAGACCAGAATAGTGTTTGAAAAGAGTTGACCAAGGTTGAAAGCCAGGTAGAAGTAGCTAAAGAAGGCCACTTTTGAGTAACCCTCCTTTGAGTGCTCTTCATCAAACTGGTCTGCACCAAATGTTGCAATAATTGGCTGATACCCTCCATTCCCTAAGGCAATAAGATAGATTGAGAGATAGAATATCCCCATTTCCAAGATTGAATGTTTCCCGCATGGAATTGATTCATTCCCACAACCTTTAGGTGCAATCAAGAAGAGATCTAATAAAAGCGACAAGGATACAAGACCCTGTTATATCAAACCAGAAGATTCGTTTATTATTCAACGAATGTGCTAGCTAGAAATTTAAAGAGGAAATATGAAATTGAAAGAATATTATATTATACATACTATTACAAAGATGGTCTGGAAGATGGCACAAGTTTTGTATCTTCCCCAGTAAGAATCACTAAGGAAAGCGCCCAAAAGAGAGAAGAGGTAAGCTGTGCCAATCCAACTGCTTACATTGTTAGCAGCATCGGCATTATCTTGTCCCATCACTCTTGTAAGGAAGAGCACTAGGTTCACCCCAATTCCAAAGAATGCTAAAGTTGCCAGACCTTGGTTCCCTGATTCATACGACCACAAAATAAGTCTTTCATTTTTTAGTTAATGCGTGAGTTACAGAGGCAGTGTGTGTATGTGTAATTTGCATAGCTTAAACAATTAGGATTAATAATTTCGTAAAGGGTAGGTGGTGTTCTTGTCATTTCTGCATGTGCGCAGTTGTTTTAAGATGGATTAGTCACTGATCAATGGTTCAATGATGAAAACTCCATCAGAACTTCCCTGAAATTACTGCATTGTCACTATTAATTAAGCATTATGTACCACCACCATAAATTACCGGGTCTAACAGTAACCTTGATCGAAGTTGTTCAATGAAAAGTTCATTATCTTGAGAAGAATTTCCAGTGCTAGCAGGAGAGAGGATTTTGGTTTCTTTGTCACACAAACAATACCTCAATGTGCATGATTAAGTATCAGGAATTATTTATGGACCAAAAACAAAGTATAAGTAACTATTACTACGCACATTGCACCACAACAGTATACTAAGTATCTAGAAGCGCCTTAGAAGGCCTTCATAGTTCACCATAAAAATAATGTGTGTGTGTGTAGAAGGATGTATTATGCAGTATAATTTGAAACAGAATTGTCTTTTCCTTTAGTGGGGAGTGCCGTATAAATTGATAAAAAGTAAACATTTAATAAATATAAATATAAATAATTGTATTAATATCGATTTTAAAAATTAATTTTAAACATGTAATTTTTATTAAAAAAATATAATAAATATCTTTTTTTTAATAAAAAAACTAATAATTTTAAATTTTTAAATATAACTTTAAAATTAAATTTAACAAAATTAATAAAATGATTTTATTAAAAAATAAAATATTTATTATACTTTAATATTTTAATATAATTTTTTTTATAAAAAGATATACTATTTTTAAATTTTTAATACCTAAGCCGTGTAAAACCATAAATAATGAATGGTGTTCTCATTAAAAATGTAAATAAAATGATGATTAAACTCTTTGTTTAATTTTGAAATATATCAGTGTCAAACATATTTTAGTTTTAAATTTTAAAATATTTTTCATAGTCTACAATATATTTTTTTTAATCAATTTAGTCTTTAAAATTATACATCGTTAAGATATAATAACAAAATATTTAAGTAATGTGTATAATTGATTGTATTGCAAAAATGACTGTCATATAAATTGTAATATATAAATTTTATTTCATTTTAGTTTATGAAATTATTAATTTAGACATTTTAGTCATTAATTTTTAAAAAATTTATTTACTTATTATTCTTTTTTATTATTATTATTCCTTAACATTATTACTGTCAAAAACTATCGGTAGAAACCATTATTTGTTACTACTAATATAAAAAATCACCATTGTTCCAAATCACCGTATTAAAAACTACTGTAATATCATTTCTCATTGTTTACCAATGTCTTCTTCTTCCTTTGGCCAACCCAACATCAAAAAATTCTTTTGCAACTAAAAAACCTTCTCCTTCATAACTTCTTTGTCATTTCTTTTCCTCTAAACCTTAGCTCTCTTGTTAAGAAGGCATTATCTTTTCTTGTTCTTTATCGTTGCATCTTAGATCCTTACCCTCTACCACCATCAAAGGATTTTTAGATTGTTGTTCTTAACTCAATCTACCACAAAAAAAACTATTATGGTATGTCTTCCCAATCAATTTCTTATTCTTGTGAAGTTGAAGTTAGTGTGACTATCTGAAGCAAATTGTAAAGGTGAATTTGATGGTGAAGACAAAAAAGTTTGAGAAGATCTAATAAAGAAAGAAAGTGTGTTATGGTGGTTTCGATGATGGTGTCAAGGAAGGGCGAAGAAGAAAAATGATGGATAGAAAAAATGTTTTAAGAATTTAGGATTAAAATGTTTAATGCTAACAATCTTAAAGACTAAAATAAAATTAAAAATTTGATATTTTTATCATATAATTACATACATGCCATTTAACATGATAAAAATTTATATATAGTAGTTTTTATTTAAAAATTACAAAATTTAAGGAATTATGTCAAAGTTTTTGGGTTATGTTACATGAGTAAACATCATGGATAAACTCGTGTTCCTTCATTCTCCTTGTTGGACCTTGTCAAAGTTTGAGCTTTTGTCCATTTGAAAATTTTGAAAGTTAGGACCCAATTGTTGTTGAATTCCTTCAAAAACTAAACCAAATTGTTTGAAGCTTTAAAATTGTGTTCATCAAGTGCTAAATCAACTAACTTGAGAGAAGAGAATTATTTCTTTAAAATCACAATTATTGCTTTGACATTGTCAGAGTTATTTTCCTTGAAAATTTGTTTAACAACTTTGGGCTTGACACTAAGGATAACAAAGTCGTCATCTAAGTCTTGTTCCAATAACTCTTATGACTTCACAATGGTACAAAAAAGGGTGGTCACAGGAGGAAGAATACAAATAATTAGCAGCGGTGAAATCATTGGCAAAAAATGCGACATAGATCGACAATGAAAATGTAAAGGAAGAACAAAGAAAAAAAAAGATAAGTAAATAAATGATTTTAAGAAATATAAACTAAAATATCTTGTACGATAAAAACTAAAATAAAATAAAAATATATATTACATGTTATAATATTATTTTATTATATATATAATTGATCATATATATTATTTAATGTGACATATCAATATTTTGTTATTATATATTAATAGTGTTCCAAAAGATGATAAATATAAAATATTTTAGTCTTTATAATTTTAAAAATATTATATTAGTGTTTAATTTTTTAATTTTAATTAATAATATATTTAAAAAATTATATTAAAGAATATGTTGTTGAACTTTCTTGCCACGTTGTATATATTTAGAATTGGAACTTACAAAGTATGATGTTTCCAGCAACCCACGTCCCAGATTTGGCTATGATTGCGGGGCAGCCATGCCAATCGACACTCCCATCAAGAGTGAACTCCTCTTGATCTCCTTCCAATTTTCCCTAAAATTTTCAACATCAATTTTGATTTATAAATATTATTATTATTATTTTCAATATTTATCTAAGAATATATAATAAAATATTAATAAATAGCATGTTATTAATGCATTGAATATTATATCATTATGTAATTTTTAATAAAAAAAAATTATATATATATATATGTAGGTTTTTATTATATGTCATTGAATATACATTAAAAATACTATTATTTAACACTTTTCATTTGTTTATTTTATTTTATATTACATCACTTGTCGCATTTTTTTCCTTTTTTGTTATATCTTTTTCGGTGTATACACAAAAGGCTGTTTGTAATTAAAGAAATATAAATTAAACATACCAAAAGAAATGGCAACAACTAGTACTTGTAAAAACACAATACTACCAAACTAACATATTCATAATTGAAACATGTGTGTTAATTAATGGGGTAAGTATAAATTAGCATCATAAGATTTAGGTGATGTCTGGTTTAATTGTTGATCTTTATTTATTTTTTTATTTCAATTTAGTATTTCCAAAGTGGGTAAGATATCCTCCGTCAACTTTTTTTGTGGAAAAGTTAATATAATCCATCGTGACTAACACGAGTTATTTGATTTCTATCAATGAAGAGTCTGTCTTGTAAATATCTGAATTTTAGAGTATTAATTTATATTTTTCCTAATCATTAAAGCTGAAGAGAATGACCTAAAAAATGCACTTGGCTGCGATTACCAAAGGAGTACATTGGGAAAGAGAATAAGGGTTAGGAAGTATAACTGGTTCTAGATTAAGGGAGAAAAGACAGAGAGATCTCTGGTTTATTGGGAATTAAGGACTAAACATATACATATACTACATGCTTGTATATGACAAGCCATATATGTGTGTATATATATATATACTTACCTCTTTGCACTCCTTTAAGCAGGCCATGGCGATGTCAAAGTAAAAAACAAATAGAAAGTTGAATTAACTTTTTAACCTGTCGTGAAAAGCAGGAGAAAACTAAAGGAGAGAACAAAGAAAAGAACGAAAATCAAGCATCAAGCAGAATGGGTGGGACTATTTAACAAACCATTTTTTATGTGTCTAAGCCTGTAAGCTACATAATAAAAAAATATAATATATAATTTTATTAATGTATCATATTATGTAATTTTTTATATAATTTTTTGTTATGTATCTTTTAAAGAGTTCACTTACTTGTCAGGGGAAAGGAATATAAAGGGATCTGATTGACTATTAAAAACTCATTATTATTTAAAAAAATTAAAGGAAAGACGGTGCCATGAACTATGGTTATTTATTTTAGGAATCTATTTATCGTCATTTCTAAATATCTATTATTATTTTTGTTTATATAATTTTTATGTAAAACACTTTTTTTTCACATAACAAAGTAGGAAAATTATCCTTGTTATTCAACTAAAACTTTTTTAATAACATATTTATTTTTAAAAAATATTATTATAAAAGTTACCGCTTTTAATTCTATTTATAAAAAGTAAATATATAATTCTTCAAAATTAACTACTATATGTCATAAATATATACTTTGTTTCAAAAATATTTGTAATATTAAATTATTAACTGAATATTTATATATTAAATGAACAAATGTATTTAGTTATATATATAGCAGTAAGTGTTGTTTTATTAAAACAAATTTCACAATAAATAGTAGTATAAATGTAACTTAACAAGTACTATGTCTAGTAAATGTATCTATTTTTTTATTTTTTATAATTATAAAATATTGATAATTATTTCTTATAATAAGACTAGAGGCAATATTTTCAACTTATATAAAATTATAAAAAATAAAATTATTTCATAATTTATAATATATATTTTAATTAATAAGATAAATAATGATATACTTTTAAATTTTTTTGTAGTTTTATATGAATTGTGGTAAAAAGCTTCTGTAGGAATATCATGTGTTTTTTTAATATATGAAATATATTTTTTGGTGAAAAGATTGAGTCGTATTTCATCTAAATAATTTTAATTAAAAAGATAAAAGTAAATCATTATTTTAGTTTACCTGCACCTATGCACATATTTATAATTGTACTAAGTGAAATCAATAGTAAAAAAAGAATTTAAATCGTGTAATTAAAATATAATATTATTATTATTATTATTACTCTTCAGGGTATGTATTTGAAATTATTTTTTATTAAAAATATTTATTATACTTTTTTATATGCAATATAATAAATATTTTACTAATTTAAAATGTTTAAATTGAATTCTAAAAAAAGTTAGAAAACTTATTTAAAAAATATTTAAAATAGATTTAATTTAGACATTGTTTACTAGTCACGTATAAGTATAGCTAATCATAACTCTTTTTATGCTCTCAATTCATACACATACATATATGTGCGTAATTGAAATTTCATTCATGGAATATTTAAGTAAATTTAATTTTTAACTAAATAAATAGAATTAAATATAAAATTAATACCAACTATTTAAATAAGAAAAAAAATTAAAATTTATAAACTTCATATTGATAACTAATAAAATGATGTATTACTGAAATATTTGTAATTTTATTTAATATATTTATTTTAAATATTTATTACTATTATTTACCTACTGTTAATTTTTAAAAATAATATTTTAAATTATTCAACATAAACTTTCTTTAGAGTTCTTTTTGGATTGATCAATATCTTTTTATTACTTCTTTTGCTTATTAAAAAGATTTTTATAGAAACATCTACTAACTTTCATTACTAAAGATTTTAAATTATTATACGCATATAAATTATATGATTATTATTTTATTTTATTTATAATCATAATTAACTTTTATTTTTTGTAGTGTAAACTACACATATCTTTTATAAAAAATAATTATTACTAAATAAAAAATTTTAAAATTTATTCTACTTAAACAAATCATTATTATATTATTATTAATTTAACAATGTGAATATAATAATAACAACAACAATAATAATAAAGATTTTATCTTAATAATAATAATAAAGATTTTATCTTACTAAACGAGATTGGTTGTATGAATTATATAATACTGTTAAGTTCAATTAAAAACTAAATTTTAATGTGAATAATAAATTAATAAAAAAAAGTTGTCATAAACAAGTTAAGTCTAATTTTCAATTGTATTTTAATGATTTGAAAGCAAAGTTTAAACTTAATTTAATTGAATGAATGAGATAAATTTCAGCAATCATTAAAAAATGCGAATATTCGATTCAAACTAACTTGTTTATACCTTCATATAGACATTTTTCATTAATTTTATTAGAAATATCAAGATTAACACGCAAAAATACATTATTTTAAGAAATTTTTAATTTATACGGTCAAAATCTATGATTCACAATTTCACGTTAAAAAAAAAACTTATCTTTGTCACACCTTTATTTGACCATTGCCTTTTCGGGTTTTCCAATGACCAATGGTATTTAATTAGGTAGCATTTTGTTTTGCCAGTAAAGCTGGTGTTGATATCATTAATCGTTGAGGTCATTTTTCCCCCTTTTCGGCTATTCCAATATTATTTACTTGTTTGCCATTTCCTTTTATGTAATGCTTCATATTCGTGTTTTAATACAAATATTTGACAAAGGCAGAGTTTAAAGATTTGGCTAGAGTATATTTGCTGAATTTGGTTTTAGTGTAACGTCAAATTCATAAATCCATTATGTAAGAATATTAGTTAATTCTCTATATATGCAATATATGAGTATTGTTAAATAAATATATTTTTTAAAATTTAAATAAAAATTTATTTATATTACTTGTTCAATTTAACTTTATTATTATTTTAATAACATTTAAAAATAAATATTTTATGATAATAAATAAAATTAAATACTACCGATCATGTGAATTAACTAATAAAGAATTGCTTCAACTTAATATATGATTTTGAGTTTAAATTCTTTAAATACTTAGAGGATGAGTTTTGTCAATAATTTTTAAAAATATTTTCAGTTAAGATTCAATATTTATATTTAATATATTAAATAAAATTATATTAATAAAGGAGATTGTAAAATTTAAAACTAAAATAATTATTATTAATGATTTTAAAGACAAACAAAAAGAAACTTAATTAAACCTATTTTACAGTGCTTTTTCAAAAAGTTATATGAGTCTAACGTGTAATTTATCCAACATAATAAAAGTTTGAACAGTGTAGAATTAGAAATTGAAAGTCAAAATATCCAATTGATGTGTTTGCATTAATAGCCTTAGAGAGATTGTGTCTTAACTTTAAGTGATTGTTAGTTTCATAAGTCTGTCCAATGTTTTGCTTTAGGAAAAATTAGAAAGAAAGAAAACAAGTGATAAAGAACAAAAAATTGAATTTTGTTTAGATGGATAAAAAAAAAAAAACCAAAAGAGAAAGAAGATTGATTGAGATAATAAATTTATCCATCCATTCACTTATTATTATGTTAAAACATTATAATAAGTTATTTAATATTCTATTTTTTTTTTTACATTTTTAATAAAAAACAACAGAAACTATAAATAATTAATTTTTTCTTTATCTATTGTTCGCATATATATATATATATATATATATATATATATCATTTTTTGTTAAACAAAACATAGTAGCTGTTTGTTTATTGAATTAAATGGAATTTATCTATTTTTGTTCTCAAATTAATTTTTTATTGCATAGAAAAACGTCAATTGTTTTATTTATAAAAATGTTAAGATGATAAAGATAAATAATGAATATATTCTTTATAATTAGTAATGAAAAAAATTTGTTTGAAGCCGAGTCAGGCAAGTGCTTAACGTGATATTGCTGAAATCACATCACATGTGGATATGACATGATTGTGATAACGTTGGCTGGTATGCATGTATGTAAAGCCATTTCGTTTAACTTTTTGGTTACATCTAAAGCCATTTCACTGAATTAAATTATATTAATTACTATAAACCGATGGACGATGGATGTTAACATGCAGTAGTTTATTTCATGCAAAATAACATTTTAAACTGTGACATACATCTTATTATAAAAAACATTCTGCTTGAGTAAATGACATCATCACCATCACAATATTATATTTTTTTAATTATTTAAATACATTAAGTGTTACGATCGGGCCAAAACAACCATTGCATTATAAATTTTTATTAAGAAACAATTTAATTGAAAAAAGCCTTCTACATCTATAGGAAATTTGCTGTTCATAACCTGCATACAGAAAAGGTCAAATAATTTAAAATTAAACTTTAATAAATCATAACTAAGATCAATGACTTCAAGAAAACTAAATAGATTAATATTATTATTGATTAAAAAATATTAAACATAATTTTATATCTTAAATTTGAAAATTATTTTTAAATAAATTTATAATAATTATAAATTTTTATTAATTTATAATATTTGTTTTAATTTATTAATTTTAATATAATAACTATAATTATAATTATAAATGAGTAAAACTGAATATTTAAAGAATAAGTTTAACTTATAAAAAAAATCAACCTTAACAATTAAGTTAAATTTAAAATTTGAGCTTAAGTTAATCAATAGTTTTAAAGTTTAGACTTTACTTATTAGCTTGTGTGTAGTTTTTTTTTGTACGTTTTGAATAATTTTTTTTATAAATTTAAAATTTAATAAATATTTTTATGCTAAAAATAAAGGAAAATAATAACAAAATATAATTTTATCTACACAAAAATAATGAGTTAAGATTAAAAATACATTTTATTATAAAAATTATATATATATATATATATATATCTTAAAAAATATAGCCACTCATTTGAAATATAATTTTTGGAAAATATAAGTTATTTTTTCCGTCACTTTTTAAAATTCCGTGCAAGTTCTTGTATATATCTCCAGAGATAAAATAAAAAAATTTAAAATAATAAAATATAGAAGTGAAATTCAAAATAACATGAAGCTCGAACTTTAAACTCACCTAGTTCTCATCGTGGCATAGTATTAAACAACTTGGCATCAAAAGAAACAAACTAAGAACACTTTCCAAACATTGTTCGCGTGAAAAAAAAAATCTTTAATAATTTCTTAAAATATTTTTTAATTAATATTTTCCCAACATGAAAATAATTTTAGATGAATTGGTAATACAATTTAGCTCACCACTCACAAATAGAGCAAAATGGAACATTGTATTCACTTTTTGTTCATACGTTTGTAATATAATTAATCAAGGGTAGTCTCGCCGCGAGCCCATTGCGACGGGTAAATATAAGTTTAGTCCTGATTAGATTTAAACCAGAGAAATTTAATTTATTAAATAATTTTGGTTACAATTTTTGAAAAGTATAATTTAAAATTTATTCTTTTTTGCTAATTTTAAAATTATGTTTTAGACCATTATTTTACTACCTATCAATAATAGAGTATTATTATTATTATTATTATTATTATTATTATTATTATTGTTTTTAAAAAAATTAGTGTACTTATTGATTTATTTAAAAGCTCTTATGATGTACAAGATTAAGGTCATTAACTATTTTATCGTAAAAAAAATTATTAACTTATTTTGAAATAACTTTTATTACATGTTTAAAAGATTTTACCACAAATTAAGTTTTCAAATTCTGAATCATGTCAAAATTAAATAATTTAGCAAAACAGATCAAGCTCAGGTCCACATAAAATATATTTTAATTTATCACATTTTTGTTATAATAAAAATCTTATGTATATCTAATAATTTATATATGTAATTATGATGTTACGTCTTTCGGCAACGCTACCCAGTAATTATTGTGATATTGTCTTAAAAAGGGAATGAGACGTAAAAAAGGAAACGGAGCGAGAATATTAAAACGGTGCAGGAATAATGGATTGTGCATATGATTTAGCAAAGACGGGATGCACCAAACCAAAAGCAGCGGCGAATAGGGTCTGAACTTCGCCATCAACAACATTCACTTTTTAGCTTTACTTGACTCTGACTAGCGTGAACCCAAAAGACCACTCTCTTTTGGCAGTATGCAAATTCCACAAAAACATCGTTTTCAAAAGACAAATTCCTCCCCTTTCTCCAATTAAATCAAAACGTTTCCAAGTAAAGAAAATTATTATATCATATCGTTTTCTTTTTTAGACGTATTTTTCCTAAATCGGTTATTTTATATTGTTTTTATAAAACGACGTCGCCCACTGACCCCAGCCGCGACACACATGAAAAAGCCGAATCTCGTGGAAAATCCATAGACCCGCCACGCTTAACAGAGCTCCAAATTCGCTTTGCTCTGCTCTCTCTCTCTCTTTCTCTCTCTTCGGTTGCAGAGAATAAAACGAAGAAGACAAACCCTAACGGCGATACTTGTTATGGCGTCTTCACTCCTTCAACCTTCTTCGTCTTCGACTATGTCTTTTGCTTCTTCTTCTTCTTCTCTCTTCACTGGCACTTCCCGTGCCTCTACTCTTCGAACCTTAGGTTTTGTTAATTATTCCCGCACTCGAATCTTCGCGCCTAATAGCGTGGTAATTGTTCGTTTTAATTTTTTTCCAATGATAATTTACACTTGATTGTGTTGTTTTCATTTGAGTGGATGGTGTTGCAGAAATGCGATATGGCGGAAGCGTCGAATTTGGTTAACGGGAAACCGATTATTCCCGTTCTTAATGAACAGACTCTGCCGAAGTTCTTGGAATCGGCGAGGACGGAGAAAACCGTCAACAGAAACAGTAACAGGTTGAAATTGTTCTCTGGTACCGCCAATCCTGCACTTTCTCAGGTTATTTTGCTTATTATTGGCTTTGATGCTGAGTGAATAGTCGAATTAGTGCCTGAAAGATGTGTTGATTTCTGAATGATGAAAGTTAATGTACATTTTGCCGTACAATTTGGATGATGAAATGCGCATGTAAGGACTTTTTCATTGTTTAAGGACTCGTATGACTGATGCAATATCTGTTAGAGACTTATCTGACTATTTATTTCTTTTATATTTGACCTTTCGAGCTTTTTTTTTTACCATAATAAGCTTGTTAACTGAATAAATATTCATAATTTTATTTATGATTCTAAGAATAAATATAATAACTGAAAATGATATCAGATTGTATTGAAGGTGTCATCTAGCACTGATGTGAATCAATTTGTAATTATATATATTGTATGTACTGTAAATGCTTATTTATTGAAATCAGAATCTGACTAGCTAGCTACCTGACCGTCTGATTCTTTGCTAGGCAGGTTTCTGTTGAGTTTTGTTGTTTTTTTAACTCCTTAGAGACTTATCTGACTATTTATTTCTTTTATATTTGACCTTTTGGAGCTTTTTTTTTTTTTTTACCATAATAAGCTTGTTAACTGAATAAATATTCATAATTTTATTTATGATTCTAAGAATAAATATAATAACTGAAAATGATATCAGATTGTATTGAAGGTGTCATCTAGCACTGGTGTGAATCAATTTGTAATTATAAATATTGTATGTACTGTAAATGCTTATTTATTGAAATCAGAATCTGAGTAGCTAGCTACCTGACCGTCTGATTCTTTGCTACAAAATAAAGTTGGCATGATGGATCTTTCGATTGGGCAGGTTTCTGTTGAGTTTTGTTGTTTTTTTAACTCCTTATTGCTTCAAATAGGAAATTGCTCGGTACATGGGCCTAGAACTTGGAAAAATTTCCATAAAGCGATTTGCTGATGGTGAAATCTATGTCCAGCTACAAGAGAGTGTTAGAGGATGCAATGTATACCTTATACAGCCAACCTGCCCTCCTGCAAATGAGAATCTCATGGAGCTCAAAATAATGATTGATGCTTGTCGGAGGGCATCGGCCAAGAATATCACTGCTGTGATTCCATACTTTGGATATGCCAGAGCAGATAGAAAGGCAAGTATATTGTGAATAACTGATTTACTTTTGTAATCATTAGTTTTATAAGAGGCATCTGCGTATGATCCATAATGGCATACAAGATTCTCCCACTCATTGGATTACCACTTTAGTGTACTTCAGTTATTTCTAGAAACAGTAATGTTTATTCTATCAGTCCCCTTAATATTTTGAGATGCATTTTGGGATGCATGTATACAGAAAAAATAAATGAGAAATAGAAACAATGGTATACGGTATCACAAACTTTGACAATTCTTAGCAGTTCAAATAATAGAATGGTTCTGGAAAATTTTCTGAATGATTTGTGATGCCTGTTTAATTCCCTTTCTCTTGTGCAATTAAATGGAGAAATAATTTGTTTCTGTCTTTGTCATCCTATTGAAAAAATTTATTGTCAGTTGGTTTCACATTTTTGCATAAGGATGTACTTGAAGCTAACAAATGGGCTGTATATGCAATTAATGGAGGTTTTTTAGAATTTCTTTTCTTCCTTCATAGACTCAAGGGCGTGAATCTATTGCTGCTAAACTTGTTGCAAACCTTATTACAAAAGCTGGGGCAGACCGTGTTCTTGCCTGCGACCTTCACTCAGGGCAGTCCATGGGTTACTTTGATATTCCTGTGGATCACGTACACTGTCAAGTAAGTGAGCTGAGCTTGAAATGGTTGTAGTTTATTTCTTGATGACATGTATTTTAATACTATTGTCATTGTTTATGATGTCCACTAGCCTGTAATCCTTGATTATCTTGCTAGCAAGACAATAAGTTCCAGTGATTTGGTGGTTGTTTCTCCTGACGTTGGTGGTGTTGCAAGAGCACGTGCATTTGCAAAAAAGTTATCTGATGCACCATTAGCTATTGTCGATAAAAGACGCCATGGACACAATGTTGCTGAGGTAGTAACTGCAATAAAATCTGTGCATTTGTCTTGACATGATTCATTTCTTTTTCGATTTCCATTTATGTGAGGGATTATACCATTAAACAGATTTTTTTGGTTTTTCTTACTGTTCCTTACTAATAATTACTTTCTTTCCTGAAATAATTTTGTCCTCTTTGGGATGCTACCTTAATCAATGAATGTGGCCATTGATAATGTTTATTTGATTTATATTATGTTAAATGGTTTCACTGGTGTTATCTTATTTCCAATTAGAATTCATCTTAAAATTGATAAAAGTTCATAAGAAAGTTGCCTCCTTCCTTGAATATGAAGCCTATAGATGCTTAGACACGAATACAGGATATGGCCCAACATTAACATGAACTTTTTAAAATGCTAGCAACACACTCTCAAACATACTTTTTTGAATACACCTAATTATTGGCTATAATTTGTTGAAAAGTACAAAAATATGAGAGAGAAACATTAATTTAGGAGTGAGAAAGAATGAAATCTAAAGAATTTTTGTAGTTTTAATAAATTTTGTCTAACAGTTAGAGTGTGCTAAAAAGAGTGTGTTGCTAGCATTCTTCTTTTAAAATCAAATACTTTACACACCTGCACAATATTTATAAAGATGTATTGATCATTTCTCATTATTCCATCATGGCAATATTAGTAGATGACAATCACAATTTTAAAAAATTACTTGTGCTGTACTTGTTATCATGAGAAGAAAACCATAGTTACATATCTTTTCTGTTCCCATTTCAACATATATTAGTAAGGTATTAAGTGGCCAATCTAAGTTACGTGGGTATTCCTTAGGGATGAGGACCCAATTTGTTATTGTTATTTTTGAACGTGCACATTGTTGGGTTAATTTTATATTATCCTAACTATTCTCAAGGCTGAGTTAGTTAACTACATGGATCTTTCAATGTATATTTATCTGTCTTATGTTTGCCCTGCAGGTGATGAACCTGATTGGTGATGTAAAAGGAAAAGTTGCAGTAATGGTGGATGATATGATTGACACTGCTGGTATGCTGATTGGAAAAGAGATTTTTATCCTGTGCTTTTTTGTTCCTCATAGTTATTATCTGCTGGGTCAAAAGAATCTAACTAAGCAAACAAGTTCTCTTAGCTTGTCTTTATTAATTGAAGTTTTATTTACATTCTAACCTTTTTTTTATATTTTTCTTTTTCTCTATATTATTCTTATCTTAGTGTATTTTCGTGGTTGGCCACATCTTAAAATGAACTCACAATATCAAACAGATCCCAAATGTTATTAGCATATTTTGGTGTTTGTAATTTTTGAAGTATTTGTATCAGAATTTACATAAGCATATATTCTTTGAGGGAGCTTCTGAATGTAGCTTTAGAAACTAGGAATTAATTAATAAATAATAAACACTATCATAAGAGTATAATTGAGGGATACAAATTCAGTCTTATTCTAAGTCATCCATTTGCATGAGGAGATGGTTGGTTACCGTTTGAAAGGTTCAGCTTGCATTTCCATAAGGAGCATTTATGGCTTTTCTTCTTTGTTGCATATGCAACAATGATGGCTGTTTTTGTTTCGTTTGGCCTTTTTCATTATTGATATTTGTTGTTATATGTATGATTCAAATTGTTTTTTATGCCAGGGACCATTGCTAAGGGTGCGGCCCTATTACATGAAGAGGGAGCCAGGGAAGTGTATGCATGCTGCACTCATGCTGTTTTCAGGTATTGCCTTTGGTTGTGCCAAACATTTTTATTCTTCCTTTTTTATGTTCCTCTAGTAAATGATAAAAGGTGAAATTTATAGTCTTGAGTCTACAGCCAAATTCTGAAGCATGTTGTGCTTGCTCATAATTTTTACTTCAGTTTCTTTCAATATTCGTAGTTTTTTAGACTATAACTCTAATTGCTATTCAGTAATGAGTATTTAGTCAGATTTGCTATATAAATATTGCTCGTGGAGTCGTGGCATTAATGTTTAGCATGATATAATGAAACAGTATTCATATTACGGTTGCTTTGTTTTATTTGGATAATCACAGTCCTCCTGCTATTGAGAGGTTGTCCGGTGGCTTGTTTCAAGAGGTTATTATCACAAACACCATCCCAGTTGCAGAGAAGAACTATTTCCCTCAGTTAACGATTCTTACCGTAGCAAATCTGTTGGGTGAAACTATTTGGCGTATTCATGATGATAGTTCTGTTAGTAGTATTTTTCAGTGAACAATCGCAATTACCCTTTGTTGGTAATTTAATCAATAAATCTTTTATTTTAGACCCAGCCTTTTATTCATTTCATCTCATTTTTACTTTATTTCTTGCCATTATTTTCTACATTCAATTTATCATTTTGGGTTGTTAAATTTTAGGTGTTATGGTTGTAGCTGACAGTCCTATTTTCTCATTTCAATTACAATTAGGCAGGCTTGGCAAACAGCCCTTCATACCTTGGCTGGTATTTTACCCATATTGAGAGGTTGCCCTTCATACCTTGGCTGGTATTTTACCCATATTGAGGGGTTTAAGGTTAAGGGTTATCTTGAAGGAGTTGGTTTAGGGCAAGGTCAATGTGATCATTTTGTGTGGAAAAAGCATCATTAGAAGGGATTCATTGTTTAGTGTATTACTATATCCTCCCCCCCCGGCAAAACACACACAAAGTATGGATATATCTTGTTTGTTTTAGAGAAAAAATAACTTTAAAAAGGTTGTCTTCAAGAAGTAGTCCAAATCGAGAAAAAAAGAAAACTAACCTAAATTATTATTTTGTTACAAATTTTATGGGAAAGTGGTGGTTTCTTCTTTCAAGGTAATGGTAGTTATTCGATTCAAAAAATATTTACAAAGGATTTACATTTATTTCATCTTAAAGAGACGGCGTGATGGTTCAAATTTGAGATCTCTTTGATATATTATTATCTTGTTTCACAGGAAGAAGAAAAAATCACATAAAAACTGAGAGTAAACTAGCAAACTAGTATTTGAAATTGTGATCGTCAGGGTCGGATAAATTAGTTCTCGAAATATTTAAATAGATTTGTTAGGGTAGAGTATGGTGGAAGTGGGACTCTGGAGAGAAACAATGTTGCTTAGAGGTGAAAGGAAGACAAATGGCATGATTTTAACATCCCAATGATTGTTTATGACAAAAGTTAACACTTTAATGACACAAATCGTGAGGAATGTTAAGTCTATTTAAAAATTTTAAGAGTTAATTTATTCGACTTATAAAAATTATGAGAGTAAGATAGCATTCAAATGTAAGATGGTGTTAGATTAGATAGAAATTCAACTCCCACAATTTGTTTGAACATCGATCAAATTGCTAAGTTCTATTTAAGGTGGAATTAGATGCACCGATTTAGCTCTATTGTTTGAACATCTATCAAGCTGGAATCTTTAACGGCCTAGGTATATGGATTAATCAATGGAAACGACTTTAAAAGGATCTTATAAAATTGACTTGATAAAATGTTTATTGGTCCAACATGTCGCCCCGTTTAACCAATTGCTTAAACGATTAAAGATAAGATCCCAATTAAGAAAAAAGGGCTTGGGAAAATATAAAAACATAATTGTTATATGAATATCTAAAGTATCATGTAGAATTTGAACTTTTCAAAAGTCGACTTGAATCATGCTTTGATATCATATAAAAAATTTACTAATAAAACTATTTGCTACACTATAAAAAAAAAAAAACAAGTGCTGAACATATAATATTGATGATTTCACAAAATGAATTATTTTCTTTGAAACGTTAGTTAAGTTTCTCTTTCTATTTCGACACTTTACATAAAATATGCACTATTTTCAAATTCAATTGACTTGCTATCTGATTTTGATCGAATATTATGTTTGATTATTGTAAGTTCACTCATTAGCTATAAACTAAACGTAAGTGCCCTAAAATCCTACGTTATACTATAAAAACTTTATCACGAGTTTAGTTGTATGAGACTCGTGCAAGACTTCATTGATGCATAACAATTGATTAATACTAACTACTAATGCCATTTTTTTTGGACAAGACTTCAAATTTAAATGTCTCATGCACGGAGATTATATAAGAGAAGCAATTTCTGAAGAAAACTAATTCTTTGATGGGTTTATCCTACTTTTATGTGGAACAGGATCCATCTCTTTGATGAGTTTAATTCTTCAACATTTGTAATTTTTCTCCAGCAAAGATTAATGACATTAAGGCTTTATTTGGATTTCATGTTTAAGAGGAGAGAGAATGAGAAAGAAAGGATTAGTGATTAATAATGTTTATTTAAAAGTTAATTAAATGAGAGAAAGGATTATGAGATTTTTCTAATAATCTCAAATCTCTACCTGACCTTGTTTTTTTTTTTTTTAGTTTCCCTATTTTAGAGAGTTTTAATCTTTGTTTGGGTTGAAAGTTTAGAAAGAAAGGGAAGAAAATGATTCAAAGAATTTAGAAGGGGAATGAGAGTTCCTCAACCCCTTCCTTGAATGTTTGATATTAAGAGTAAAGATTAATATAGGGTTTAATATGTAATTAACATTAGTATACTTTTATATTATTTTTTTTTTGTATATTTTGTATTTTTTGAAAAAAATTAAATATTTTAATTTTTCTAAAAATTATTATTTTAAAAATTTCTATTTCTATTTTTTATATATATTTTTTAAAAAAAGTCACTCTCAAAACTAAAATTTTTTGAAATTTTTTTTTATTTTTTATTTTCTTACTATTCTTCTCTAAACTATGCTAAATATTTAATCTAATAAATTGAAATATAAATGATAAACCCTACTACATAAGTCACTAAAACTCTTAGAATGGAACTTTAAAAAAAAAAGTTAGAATGATTTTGAGGAATTTAAAAAAAACCCTTACTTTTTTTACACATATTTAATTAACTTTCAAATAAGGGTTATTGATCCCTAATTATTTCCTTCCCTCTTTCCTTTTTTCCTAAGCGTGAAATCAAACAAAGCCTAAAAATTTTAAATATATTTTATTATTATCTAAAACTTGTTAGAAAATACAAAATTATATGAAAATAAATCAATTTAGTTATTTCCACTTTTAATTTTCTAATTTACTAAATAACTTTCAAATAATGGGCTTGATCCTTTTATTTTTTTGGGTCAAATTTGGAAACCTTTCATATGATACAGAATAGAGGATGGCTTATTGGGCCTATAGAAGGTGTATACCCTATCGAACCGGGTATCCCTTGCAAACTGGGCCTATATTGATAAAACCCTAATTTGTATCTATAAATAATCGCCAGTTTCATCCGCTTCGTCCATACGATCGCGCCACTGCGGGTATTTCTAGTTTTAGCTCTCGTTGAGTTGTTCGGATCGATTCTTCTCCATTGAGTTGGTTCTCAATAAAAAGATTTTACGATATTTTTTCGGTTGTTATTTGCAAATCAGTTTTTCCTTTTGTTCACACGAAAATGCTGAGTCTGTGATGAAGATGTAACTGTGCCGGAGGCGAGTCACGTGTTGCGCTCGTCCATGACGGCGCAATCATCCTCTAAGAAGTTCTGAGCTCAACATTGATTCCTTTTACTTCTATTGTTCTAAAGATTTTAAAGTTATTGCTAATTAGCCCCTTGTTTGATTTTTGTTTTGATTTTGTGTTAATTAAGAAAGCTTCAAACGTGATAGCGATTAGTTGAATGTTCATAGGGTTTTGGTTGAGGGTGAAAAGCGAAGTGATGATAGCAATTCATTTGTCTGTCAATCCGCTGATATGCGTGTGATGTATATACATGAATCCCGACAGGTTCTGATCGCCCTTTTCATTCCCTCTTCCATTTTTTTTTCAAATTTGTTTTGGTTCTTTGAAATTTCTAGGTTGCTTTTCCCCCTCCTGAATAGAGGTTTAGCAGGGGAAGAATTTTGTCTTTTCTAAAATTGAAATTGTGATTGGGCATATGATGAATCTCATCTATAAATGGGTAATTTGCGTCTGAATATTTCATTGATGCTATATCACCTTGGAGACCTGATGCTCGTAACTTTGTCGCCGTTTGGTGTGAAGATTCATTTGTATGGTATCTAATGATTAAAATTTTTGCAGTTTAGTACATAGTCATCTATTTTTGTTTTTTGTTAATAAGTTTTTCCTGTAGTTGATCGATTAAGCCTCTGAGAATTTGGGGATAATCTGATTTTATTCTATAGAGATACAATGAGAGAAATTATGTAATGGAGAGAAATTATGCTGAAGCAGCAATGCATGACTCCTTTAATAAAGTAATTGTCGAGACATAAAAGCCATCGATTTAGTTAAAAGAAAAATTTGAAATTTACACTACAACCTAAACCTCGAAACTTAAGGATAATATCATCCCAATTTTGATTGTGTCAGGCCATTTAAAACTAATGTAAAAAACTTCGGAACTTTATATCTAAATATAAAATTTTTAAGAACGAAATTATGGTGGGCTTGGAATTTGGACAGATAAGGTTGTTTAAATAAATGAAATTATTCGGAATGTTAATATTCGTGGAATATGACTAGTAATATTCCACAATCTAGAGTAAGGTGCTCGGATGACAAAAAGTTTTATTATTGAAAAGATTAACAACAAACTGAACTTTCTTACAAACTGCACACCTGAGATCAAAATTGTATAAACATGTTGACTAGATTTTTAATTAGAAAAAGAAAAGAAAAAAGTAAAACCCTGGAAGTGTCACACAATATTCTATTTTATGCATATACACATTTGTCTATAACTATCTCTTCTATGTAACTAATTCAGATTCTTAAAACTGAGGTTGCGTGCATGGCAAACTTGAGGTTTCACTCCTTGAAGTTGACGTCCTTATCTACGTTACTTAATAGCCAATAACACCCTGTGAGATGACAAACATTCTACTGCTCATGAGTATGATAATCTTAAGCTCACCTCGAATTTTGTAACATAAGAAAAACATCTAGATAATATATCCTTCGACTTGTATCAAAAAGGTTTTAAACTGAAGCGAACGAGAACCATTTCATATATTTGAAAAATGCACCTTGATGGGCTAATCGACTACCATGATTGTTCATCAGTATTATCCAAAAGCATTTCCTTATATAAACCTAACTAATGAATTGGATTGTCAAAGAGAGAAGAAGATGGAAATATATTTACCAAGAGTTGGTGCGTTTGTAGGTCATAGTCACAAGTCCCCACCTTTAAGGAAAACCTCTGGGTGTACTGCTGCATTGGTGAAATTTAGAGCTCGTTGCAGTTTACGGGGGTCAAATACTTCAACATCAATGGAGAATATTGAACTAATTGGTCTATGATCTGAGAGCTTATTTTCTGCACGTCTATATTCAAGTTGCTTTATTCCTTTTCCTAGCCACAATATACGATCACACCTGCATTATCATTAATATGATTAATAATAAGTGTCTAACACATGCACCAAAATAACATTCACCTGTTTGTACTTACCAAGCTGGAGATCTCTTCTTTTCCCCTTCCTTTAGATTCTCACCAATGTATTTATCAGAATTAAATTCGTACTTGTAAGTGGGTGGGAAGTTTATCAACCCCTCTTTCCATCCATCAAATACATGCCCACCACGCAATTCGTTACTTAGCTGCACATGAGGTAGAACAACTAGAAAATTCAAAAACATATCCCTTTTGCTACTCCAGGTCTAGATTTTGTAGGATGCAAATTTTCTAGCAGTGATTATTTGATAAAAATTAGAGCATCACTTTGAAGACCAATAGTCTAGTCTAAGTTTCACAATTCTCACCTGATCATAATTCATGAGTTCGTCCCATTTCTTTTGAGCTACCAGCTTTCGAACCTCTCCATCCATCATATTGATACGATAATTCAAATCCCCAAACCAGAAAATTTGACTGTTAGCAGGAAGCAACCCATCAGTTAATCCAAGATGTTCATAATAGCTAACTGTAAGCATATTACAAATCACTATCTTCAGTCTATTCATGTCCTTTTCTATCGATTAGATTTATTCCTCCCGCCAGCAAAGTAATTACTCCTCATATCTGATTTAACCTACCTTTGTGCTGTTTACATAGATATTTTACCTGCATATAATTTCTTTATACTTCATTCTTTGAGTTCATTGACATGTTCATGGATGTTGTGATGAAAGAACAAAGTTTCTAATGCATGACTCTACTTATTTATTTTTCCATTTTGAACTAGGAATATAAAAAGGTGAATGAAGCTGTGATCAGATATTTGCATAGGCAAGATAACTCGTCAGGTATATATATAAAATTTAACAGACAACTCACGATCAAATTCATTATAGTTTTTTTTTATCATGTTGTCCAACACAGGTGTATATTATGTAATAAAGCTCATAGGTTGATTGTAAATAAAAGGACAACTTTCAAGTAAAGCTTACTCATGAGATGGTATTGTTTGTGGTTGATCTGTATCAAAGACGGATGAGAAACAGGTGCGTCGTAGAATTTCATGAACATCCGAGTTTCGTCTTATTTCTGCCCCGTCCTTCTGACCGGAAGTCAAATGGGAACAAACAAAGCACAAACGTGACTGAAAGAGAGACATACTAATTGAAACAGAACCCTGCATCAGTCATAATTTGTTATTTAGAATAAACTGTAAATGCACACATATGGTGGGTTTTCTTGTGCTCTACTACATATAACATTGCATACAGCCTGCCACTGATCACATTGCACCACTACATAACGTAACATGGAGGGCATTACTTTTGTCTTGTAAAAACTTCAACATAAGTAAGCTTCCATTCTAGTCAAGATTTGTAAGCATTGGTCACTTTAGTCTTTGACCGTATACACCCTTACTTTAGTCTCTGATTTTGTGAAAAATAATTCATTTGTATCAAAAAGGACTAAAGTAATGTTTTTCTTTTTTGAAGTTAAAGGATTAAAACAACCAACGCTTACAATTTCAGATGTTAGAATGAGGTTTACTTGTGGAGAAATAAGACACTGCTCAATTCATCTTTATAGAGTGGGTAGCAAGCACCCTTCCACGGCGCGATGAGGTGAAATGTGATCACTTTACAGACATTTTGCACTTACATTGCCAATGATCATAAAATGCATACTTGACTCTCAGCAGTGCATGTGATATATCACATGCTGTACAGCTGAAAAGTTCTATAATTACTTGTCAACAATTGGCATAAAATTTCTAGTGACTTGGAAGTATTCTATAGATATACACCTACGCTATAATGATGTCAAATTCAGTGTAAAAACGTGCATTTTGCCATTACCTTGTTTCCCATGTAGCCCATAAGACCAACCCCAACAGGAGAAACTTTCAAATTATTAATGTGCCTTCTCAGCCTCCTTTGCACCCAAACAGACACATATATTCCTACCATCTGCTTGCTGACAATCCGAACATACTTAGGATGTGACTTCATACAACCCATTCCATTATCATTCTCATTTGGTAATTCAAAAAAAGCATCATCTTCCTCATCAGATAACATATCAGATAAGTCATCAAGGGTATCAATCACTTCTTCAGGCATCACTTGCTGCTCTTTCCATAACAAACCCAAATTTCCAGAACTATGGTGTGAACGTTTCATTCCACCACCATATTTTAATGCATTTTCTGTCCAGTTAAAGCCAATTCTATCTGAGCTGCTTAGTACTCTACGCAACTTTGGATTGGAATTAGCATCGGGAATAGCATCTAGTGGACGTTCAGGCCAATCAAATATAGTTTGAAGATCAATGTCATCATATATTTTCCTCAACTGTAAACTTTTTCCTATACCAATTATGCTTTTCACTTCCTGCTGTTCTAGCTCATCATTGTCAAAAGTTGCTAAGTACTCTTCATTCATCATCTCTAGTGTATTAACATCTTTACTGTCTACTAGAACATCAGCAGAAGCAGAAGCTCTTAGAACAGGTGAAGAAGGGGCACTGTAACTTTTGTGTTTGCTTTCAGGTTCAGAAGATTTGTTTAGTGTTCTTCGAATAATTGCTTCCCATTTTCTGATGGGTGTGTTATCCTCTGCTCCCAGAACATTTCCAGCATTCAAGGGGACTACCTCCTGGAAACTGTTAAAAGCAGCACATTAGTTTTTATTGAAAGTTTTAGCATTTAATAGTATAAATGCATTGAATTACATTAAATTATGTAATTTTTAATGGTTACTATCTTATTAGATTCTTAATATATGTAATATTACGCAGTTTAGAAAAATTGTTTCAACAAAATCATGTTGAAATTGTCTCAATCTCTCTGAGGGTAGACATTATATAAATGGAGCCTATTTAATATTTATTAAGAGAAAGAGAGATAGACACAAGATTTCAACATGACCTACTATGCACACTAGAGCTTCTATCCCCACTTATCGAAGTGCACGTAGTAGGCTTATTTAGCAGAAGGATACTGTGGCAAATCAATCTAAACCGTTCAATTCATTTTTTATTGGAAACTTTGATATAGCAATTTCTTTAACTGGAAGCCATTGGTCAGATAGAATACATGCTAGTTCAAGGTTGGGACATGGAAGAAGGTGATGGTTGTGGTCACGACAACGAGTTGAAGTAGTGGCTCTGTCCTCAAAGAGAGAGACGAAGAGAGGAAGTGGTGGGGGCTTTAGGGTAATAGGTAGAGGAGGGAGCAGCCACGATGACAAAAATCGATCAGATTAATCCTTGACTTTATGTGAAATGATACATTTTAGCATTGTCACTTAACTTAGACATGTAAGAAAAATTAACATTTCTCGTCGTTCGCCAACATAAGGAGCTTAACTGCATGATAGATTACTATGTTATATCAGAGACTAACAACAATTTTAAAATGTAAAAGACTAACGTGCACAATTGCTATTACCTGAAAGACTAATTGATAATTTACTCGTAAAATATGTTTATATTTATGTATGAGATTAAATATTTTATTATAATCTTGAGCAAATCTTAGTCATATAATAACTTTTTAAAAATAAAAGAATATCCTAAAAAATCTATGAAATATAAAATTATCATACTAATAGTTAAATAACACAAGTATCGCGAATGTTAAAATCGACAAGTAAGCGCAATATGCGTCAAATACAAATGCAAGTATATCATACGTGTATTGATATTGGATAAAATACAACACTCATGCGTCATGATTTTTGAAGTATTGGTGTGTTAGAGTTTATAGGAATTGTTAAAAATATACCCATGATAAATTACATCAATGACACAGAAAAATCTCATCAAATGAACATAAAAGACTAGATCCGTTGTTTCGAACCATAGGAATGAAAATTCAGCTTCCCACTATAATATAATTTCACTTAAAGCGTGATGCAAATAGGTTCCTCGGCAATATTTTTGGAGACTAAGAATACGCTTAAATATAGATAAAAGGTGATTCTTTCTTATAAGAACAGGATACTTTCTTATATTCCTAAAAACAGTCACTGCTAGGAAAATATGTAGGCATTTTCCATCTACAAAACATGAACTTCTGCTCAATCAAATGACTTACCTAATTGCGTAGCAAAAGATGGTGTTGCCATAAGTCGCATTGGCATCATTTAATCTTTTTCATTGACTTATTCAAGAATAAACCTAGCAGACTAGCACTCTATGTCACTAAAAACAAACAAAATACATAAGTAGGGAGAAAAAGATAATTGTTGAAGTTAATGCACTTAACAAAACTGAAACTCCTTGAACTTGATCAGAAACAAGATAAGTGTAAGAGTAAAGCTATGTAACCTATGAGGTTATATGAAATGTAATCCAATAGTATATTAAGTTCTGCCTAAAAGCTCGTGAATGATCCAAAAATTTGTCATAATGTTGAATTAGCAAATATAGAAACATGACATGAGTGTACCCTGAGCACAGTAGAAATAGTAAACCAATGGGCAACTGCCGAAACTACATACCCAATAATGTAAATATCTGCTGGCTCCTCAGTGCAAAGCCAGCCCTCAATATCAAGATCCTTAGGTGGAAGTCTTCCAGCAACATTCCAAGTGCCAATTGTTACCCTGCAAAATAACCATTTTATGATGCATATCATTAATATCATTAAAATAATAATATGATTCATAACCAGATTACCACCAGACCTCACTTCCTTTGTATTTATGTATTGAACACGCAGAGTTTCTGATTTCCCTCTTCTATGTCTCATCTTGTAGCCCTTACAAGATGCATCTGAATTACAAAATCAAATCACATATGATGGTGGTTTTAACACACTGAACTCATCAGGTGTCAAAACAGTCAATCATTTGAAGTTCACAAAATTAATCAAGCTAGTTAGCTTAAAAGTTTATTTAATTTCATATGCTTTGTTTCTGACTTCCTATCTTTTCTTCATGGAACATTTCAGCTTCATAGTTGCACCATAAACATCAATATGTAATGTGTACTTGGCAAGTTTAATTTGACATCAACGAAGAGCACAGTTTTTCCATGTCCACCAAAAGGTGGGAACAAAGTTATTCAAGCTATGACAAGATGCCACGTTTAGATTCTAGATTTCATTACAAGTTAATACTCTAACAAATCATATAACCAGAGCAAGCAATGATCAAGGTCTATAAGAGAAAAGAGCACATATTCACATAATGGCACCATTTTAAATAAATTTAGTGAAAACAGTGTTTTCTTTTCCTTCAATTATCTCCTCTAAAGAAACATAGTACTGCAAAAGAATAAAGTGTTGCCTGATGTTTGACTTGGGAATATGGATTGTGTTCTAAGTGGATTATTATCTTCACGCACGCCCATTCTTGAATCTTTAAGAGAGCAAGCTGGATGAAAATTGAAGAACAAGGAAGGGAACAAAAAAATGAAAAGAGAAAGAAAAAAATAGAGTTAAACAGGACAAAGAATATAGAATAAAAGCATACCATCATCTTCACTCTCAGTTTCAGTGTCCACTTCATCTTCACTAAAATCATACACCTTTGGCTTTATGTTCAACCATTTCTTCATCACAATGGAGGGCCAAAAGGCCTGCAACGAAGCGAAATTCTATGCTGTCAAGAAACATATAGCTGATATTTATCCTCAAACAGATAAGTTTGCAAGGCTTGTTAAAGCTTACCTCTGAGCGCTTTCCTCTCTTTGCTCTCATAGCCTCAGGTCAAAATACTATAACTGAACCAAAAAGCACTTACGCACAGTGCAAGACTTTCAAACCTCAAGCTCTTAAATATGAAAGCAGTCTCTGACATGCTTTAAACACTATTTGGCAGCTAATATTTAAATAAGAGGTCTTCTCAGATCGTAACAATTAACAAAACAAAGTTGGAGTTATTTGAATGAATGCACACTAGAATGGAGATCCCTATAAAAACAATAAGAAAAGGAAAGAAAATGAGTGACTATATAGCAAGGCATCCATAACCACAACTTGCAAAAGTAAAAATAAAATAAAATTTTTGGTCCTCACAGCACTTCCAATTTTTTTGATAATAAACACACAGAAAAACATACTCTTAATAATGAAATTTTGGGAGAAACCTAAAAGTATGTCCAACAATGCCAATTGTCACTTTCAAGAGAACACGTATGAATATACATAAAGATGATATCAATTTCTGAAAGATAAATCATTGAGCCAGCATCAACAAGCAAAACTGTTGTACTAATAACATTCATTACAGTAGGAAAGACAAATTACGAAAAAATGTTTTTTTATATTATGTTTCATATTCAATTAAGCAACTGGCTAATAACTAAATCTAGTCCAAACTATAAAAAAATTCAAATGGGTATTTTTATTATTATTAGAACAATAATGCACAAACTAATATCTACTACTACAGTTGCAGATTTATCACTGCCACAAAATATACTAGTTAATAAATACATCATCAGACACCAAAACTGCTGACGACTGGAAACCAAAAAGCAAGGATACCTACAAATCAAGTGTAAAATCACATCCAAGATTGGTTAATGACCCCACAAAGGGGAAGGTTCCTTTAACAAGGAACAATCTTGTAACAAACAAAACCATAGTTAAGACATGATATTTAATTTAATAAATGCATGCTTAGCTCAAATATGCAACTAACCAGAGTGTACACTGATTAGGATTCATTATATCAACAACAGCCACAGACTCATTGGTTGGCTAGTCGATCATATTGTCATCTCTTTTATATTATTATTATTCTTCCATGCAAAAACAGGTTTAGAAATTGACAAGCTTGGCATAAAAAAACATAAAAACAACTTGACCCACAAAACCAAATATACGAGTGTGAGAGTGAGACCATGCATGTAGGCCCAGCGCACTATATGTGAAGGTAACAGTTTTGAGTTTTCAACATCCATTTAATCTATTCTATGTCAAATGGACAAACAAAGTGGTGGAGTATACAGACTGACAAGAAGATAATTCTCTCTCTTGTGGATTTGAATATAATTTTTAGTAATGTTAACTTAACCGAACAATTAAAATAATGTTGAAAACTTTCGATAAAAGGGGAATTTAGTAAAAAGGGAGCAACTTTTTTCTGGTAAATCTTGTCGTGGCCATGTGGAATTGTGAAGCAACTAACTTTACACACCATGGAGGATTCACAACAAATTAATCAAATGTTATAACCACTGAATGATTCCTTAATTATGTGACTTGATTGGATTCAATCATTCAAAGAATTTCTATTTCAGTGGAGGTTACCTTTTTTGTTTGGTATTTGATACACCTTTCTATTTATACTATAATTTAATCATCTATATCTTTAAAAGAAACTAATTATAGTAGCAATTATTTGAAGAATTAAATGACAATGATAAAACTTATATTATTAATGAATTAAAGTTAAATTCAACAGCCAAACTCATGAAAATGTCTCATGATTTTATTTTTAACATTCAATTAAATAATTTTAAAAAAATGATTTGTGATTAGGGAGCATCCTTCTGAAACCATAGTCCATTTGAATTTTGTTAATAAATATGAAATTCTAATATAAGCTGCAAGATTTCAAAAAAATTTTGAGTTAATTAACATAAAAAAAAAAATCTAATGAATGGTAACTGTCTTGCAAAAACTTAATTGCCACCATGATGCACACTTGGTCTTCTCTTTGGATGACATGTAGGGATTTGTCGTCTTAAGTCACTGTCTCACAAGTATAAGGCACCAAGCAGCATATGGCATATCTTCGCTGCACAATTAGCGGTTGTCAACAACATATCTCTAGCAGTGTTCTTACTAAAAGTTGAGACTTTGACAGCTCCTGTGGAC
Organism: Abrus pulchellus subsp. cantoniensis; assembly: GCA_024086825.1. Taxonomy (NCBI): domain Eukaryota; kingdom Viridiplantae; phylum Streptophyta; class Magnoliopsida; order Fabales; family Fabaceae; genus Abrus; species Abrus pulchellus. Next base: position 33,070,301 of record CM044049.1, read on the forward strand.
TGTAGTTGAGAGTGCAAACTTGTTACTCAAATAAATTTAATTTGAGTAAAATATCACGTAATCTTGAAAATATAAGTGGATATCCATATAGCCAAAGGGTTTGATCTTCAGTCTTGAGAAGTCAAGATAGAGTGAATGTTTTGAAAATAGTATCAACATATTAATCACTTCTCAAGCTCTCATAATTTAAAATTAATCATCAAATAATAAACTAGCTTGAGGTAAAGCTTTAAGCTAACAAAGAGTAAAGATATATACACGTCATGAAATATTGAGTATTACGTTGGTTGAATAGGTACTAGTTGCTTCTTATGCATCAATATGACACAACAATATTCCCTCTCCTTTTGAAATTTGTCCTTCTTCCTGCCCATAATTTAATCCACTACTTCTTTGTTGCAGACTAATTGGTTATGTTTGGTTCATGTGCAACATCATGGGAATTTAGAATTGGGTAGAGGTACGCTTAATGCTTTTGACCCCAAAAAATGAGTTTGTATGCATTGTGATATATTCCATTGTTCGTTATGGTGGTCCTTGATTTAGCAGTACAATACAGACTATAATGTTTGGTTAACTATATATTTTTAGTGATTATTGAACAAGATTGATATAATTGTGCAGGTATAGTGTGAAATATTACGCTTAATTAAGTGGGGTGATTGATAGAAAAAAGATGTGGATGCAATGTGATAAGAGTGAAAAGGTGAATTGGTCCCACGAGAGGGAGGGCTTCCAAAGTAACAATTCTCTTTGAATGAATGAATGATTACAGACACCACATTGCCGCCCCCTCATCTATCGTACTTCCTAACATCTAATCAATCTCCCTATATAACTTTTTTAATTTTATTTTTTTAAAGAGTATTCTCAAATCAGAATGTTTATTTTTTTAAAATCAATATTTTTATTATTATACTATATATATATATTACTTTAATTTTTTATAATTTATTTTTATTTTACTTAATGTAATAGAATATCTATTATTAATAAATATAATATATATTTAATTCATTATTCAAAAATTTAATTTAATTTAATGATATCCGTGCAAAGCATGAGAAAATTGCTAGTTATCAAAATGCAACGTATCACTAAATCTGCTGCATACAGTTAACGATTTTACAAATTCTCCTAATACAGTAAATATACTAATTTATTTATTTATTTATTTATTTATCTAGAAAAATAAGAAAATATACAAATTAAAAATTTAATTATTTCGTTAAAATTAATTATTAAATTTATTAATGTACCCTTTATTAACAAGTGAGTCTTCTTTTTACTTTTAAACTACTCTAATAATATAATTAAACTACATATTGTTTTATAATAAACATTAAATATAATTTAGATCATCTTGTATTATTAATTAATATAATATGATCATGTCAGATAGATAAAAACACAATTTTCATTAAGTAAAGACCTACCATACTTGGTTATAGAACTCACTAATTAAAGTTGATAAAGTTTATGCTTTTCTCTGATCATATTGTGTTGCTTAATAACATCATAAAATGCTATAAATTTATAAAAAGTTATTACTGTTACAAGCTTAAATTGAATTCTAAAAATTATGATTTTAAATATCTCATTTTTTAAGACTCAAAAATACTTAATACCTTCACGGGGTAACAACTAGCAAGTGAGTTCAATAAGCAACAAAATATGGCCAAAGCTGGGACATCATCATCACTTGAGCACTAACCTAATATATATACCTAAAGTCCAACCTAAAAAGGCTAAAATACCAAATGATGACTAACCTAACTCGCCACATAAAGTCCAACCCTAGACACCAATACCTAACCAACTTCAGTGTAACTCATTCACCAAGTCCAAGTCTTCTGACTTTAATTTGAAGCCTAACCTAGTAACATGATGGATATACACTACGTACTGTTATATATTGGTGAGGAAACTAATGAATCTAATGATTATGATAAAGTAGAGGACAGCTCCTGTAATATGCCTTTTTGCTAATGATGATGAGGAAGAAGATCATCCCTAGTTCCCTACATTCTTGTGATAAAGATAAAAGGGTAAGGATATGCTCGAAAGAATAGTAAACAAAATCATGTAAAGGTTAGTACTCATGATAAAGATATCTTTCACGATGAAGACCAAATGTGACGACTCTCTCAAGTTGTGAATAAGATCACATCTATCAAAAGAAGAGGGAAAAAATGTAAATGGTATTAATACCGTTTTTTGTTGAAGAAGTCGTATCTTTGATAAGTTATATATGAAGACAATGGAAGCACCAAATTAAGCATTTCTTGTTCGTTGATGTGTGTATAATAATTGAAAATATTTATCCTTATATTAACTTATTACATTTTGTTAAAACTTTGTGAATTTACTGGTGTTGCCAGGAAAGCTAGTGTCATAAAATCTCAAATGAAAATAATTGAATCATTATAGAGGTATTTACAAGCTGTCACACTATTATTTAAGAAAAGACATTATTTAAATAATGAATTTTGTTCTTTGTTTCTATAATGCTCCCGCCAAATAGATGATATATATTGTGGTTTATCTTGAAATTCACAGATGAGATTATCTTACAAAATTTAAATGTGATCCCAGCAAGGATATGTAATTTTAGGTCTAGTCTAAATTTACAATATTCAACTATAACTTTATTTTATTTGGAGGTTATAAATTGCTGTATTCTCTAATTACAATTGTGCTACCCACTTTTATTCTTAACTAAAAATGGTTAAAAAAAGTGGTCTTGTTATATAATCAATTTTTTTTAATAGGCTCGACTTTTTGAGTTGTATGATATGTATAGTATTAATGTAAACTTATTATTTTCATTTTTTTAATTTATGTTTTGAACATTATAATGTTAAATAATTACAGTCTAAACTTAGATGTTGAACTATGCTACTGCATGGTGCGTATATATAAGTTTATTTCATTAGTTGAAATTGTGTATTGAATTGACACGTCGACAGGACAATTGTAGAGAAATTAGAAAATAAGGAGAAACTAAGTTAAATTCATCAGATAAATTATAATATTCTAATGTATTAGTTTTCGAATCAAATTTAAATTATCTGAACATTAAATGATGGATGGTGTTTCGAAAATTAAGTATACGAAAGAATCTTTGATAGGTCTCATTTCTTAGCTGCTTTTTGAATTTATTGAATCATCATCATCATCGTAATACTAAAATTTGTGGAAAGGGTTCTATTATTTTAAACAGGAATACTCTCATACTTAAAAGGGTATAATTTGTTTTTCCAAAAAAATTAAAGTAAACGTTGACAAAAAAAGACAAGAAGACATATAAGAATTTATTTTACTGTGCTTCATTTTTATTGAGCATGATTATATGAAGGATGATTCAAGAATGATAATTGCGAAATTTAAAATAAACATTCCTTGTGATGTGAGACTTACGTAAATATGATAATCAGGTCCAAAACAATCATTATTTCAGAAGAGAAAAGTTTTCGTGAAGAGAATAAAGAGATTCGTCCAAAGCGTGAGAACTATGATGTTATTATTAATGAAAGAGATGCATATAGAATGTACCCACATACATAAGAATTAAAAAAATTTAGTGTTGGTCCACGATTACACCACGTCAATGAACTTAGCCATTCAATCACCACTTGTCTCTTTGATAATACAGTCACGTAAGTTTTAACTGTTGGTTGAAGATGTGTTTATTATTTAATGATCCATATATTATTGAACATTAAAGTCTTATTCCATGGATTTAACAGAATTCAAAGTAAAATTATATATATCTATGCATCAAACAACAGCAAAGAAAGTGAGAGGATGACGCATAAAGTTTGAAAACTACTGTAAAACAATTAGGACAGGATGTGAGACCCAATATAGGGGAGATCTATAGTCATCATCAAAGTGTATACAAGCTTATTAGCTTTATGAGCATGGCATAAAATTGGCAAATAAAGGGTATGTTCTACCACTTTCAAATCTTTGCAAGGTAAATACAATCAACTAAGGTGGTTGTCATTTTAAAATCACTAACATTGAGTGGCTTATGGTAAACAATGACATTTCGAATTTGTGATTTGTGATGTCATTAATTTTAGCAATGATAACTTATTGTAGCTGATGTATAGTATCCATCACTGAAATTCAGTGCTCAATACGATCTTTGTTACGGATATCCATTGAAAATTGTGCTTCCAATGGTGCACTTTTCTTTTACAGTTTTGTCCTTTTTGTGGCTGTTCTATCGCTGGCCTCCACTGAGTATAAGACCTGCAGCCGAAATAGAAAAACATTATTTAAAAAAGAAAACTATGGATTAAATTCAATTATTCAAATACAAATATTACATTCAACTGCATACAGTGACACACCCACCACAGACAGAAAACAAAAACTTTAAACACTCTCTTTGTAGTTGAAAGTGAAATTTGTTGACTTGCTGCTATCGGCTTGATTCAAAATATAAAAATTTTGATTTGACCAAAATTCAACTGTGGATGAAATCTTCGAGACATTGTTTTTAAATATTTTGATTTGACAATTCTGTAGAAAAAATGTTTAATACCCTCATACTACACTCTTGTAGTATTTGAAATTCTTCTATCGTTTTTTATATTTTCTAACAAGTTATAATATAAAAATAACAAATTTTTCTCTATTCTACTCCCAACACTATGCAATCATTTTTACAGAACTAAGCAAATATGATGTACATAGGATGAAGCAACATAAATTGAATAATTGCTACATAAGCACTTGTTACGTACTTTAAAAGGATAATTTTTTTTCCATTTTTTCCAATATTTTGAAAGCTAAATTTAGATGAAAAAAATTATATATAAAAAAAAGTTTCTTTGGATATGTGTACAGTTTCGTATGAATCTCAAATTATGGGTGAGTTATTTGGTATATGGTACATCTTTAAAGTAGGAAGAGTTAATTCCAATTAAAATTTAACTTATTAAGTGAAAAGTAAATAATAAGTTAAACTAATCAATGTTTTAGAAGTAATGCAGGGGATATGGTGATCGTATGCTAATCAATCTGCTTTAGAAAGCTCCCAATCCTTGGTTAAAGGAGAGAAACAATTAAAGGCGTTAAGTAGCAACATGTATAGTCTTCTAAGAGCAAGCGTAGTAATAATGTATTCCCCTCATTTGAATGAATGAAATTATGTTAATAGAAGTATAGTCTTGAATGTAATATATATTTTGTTGATTAAAGAACAAAAGTAACAAAGTAACTTGTGAAGCGTTAAAAGGATTGCAGAACGTACAGATGAGAGTTAAAAAAGCGTTAAAAAGTTTTTAAGTAAAAATTATAATTAATAACATTGAAATAAATGTGAATTTATAAATATTTTAATATAAAACAAACCTCTTATTATATTTTTAATTTGTAATGATGAGTTTATTTAAGTTATTTTGTAAGATAAATAACTATTTTAAATAGACTAATGAAATTTTATCTTAAAAAAATAATAAATTTTTTAATACAATATCTTTAACTTCACAAAAAGACGACATTTTTTTTTACCATCAGTAGTCAAAATTATCAATATAAAAAGTATGTACACGAACAGAAGTTAAAAATAAGGTTGAAGGGATTGATGTGATAGTTATCCGTATGTTATTTATTGTCAAACATGGTTATTCACTGTTATAAAGGTGAGTTTGATAAAGTTGAAAAGTAGACCAATTTAATAGGATTAACTATTGACTTATAAATATCAATTATACCATAACTATAGGAATCTAACCAAATCTAAATACATTAATCATTTGCTTTTCAACTTCACAACTCCATTTAATACAGTTTGTCTTTAAAATTTTAAGAGTGTGTTAGGATATATAATTTGTTTAAATATTTATTTAATAACATTTTTAAAATAATAATTTGTGTTACATTAAACATAATAAATTACACTAAATTTTATTAAAATAAATTAAAATAGACTAAGGGTAAGAATGGACATACAGTTGAGAGTCAAAGTCATTTTTTAATAAAATATAAAAAATTATTATATTTGTAATCAGTTGGTTCATTCATCACCGACATCTTTAACAAAATCAATGCAAACATATCATTAGATTACAAACATTAACTTAGGCATAGCTGTTGCTATGGAGGTTTGTAATGGCAGTTTGATCACTATTTTTAAGAAACTATTAGGCAAAATTGTAGCATTAGAACAGTGAGTTGTCACATTTTCCAACCAAAGCAGAGAAAAAAGAGAGCCTAGTGTTTTTTATATACACATGGACCACATAACTAGGCTTCTTTCTTCATGGCCATAGTAGATGGAGTAGAAAAGGAGATGCACTTGTACCAGTTTCAATTCGGCAAATAGTGATGAAATGGGGACACTCCAACCACTCACTTGCCAAATTGAGATATTTAATAGTATGTACGGATAAAAAGGAGGATAAGTAATTCAAATTGGTTAATCTCCCTCTGTTTCTTTCTTATATTTATTTTTCACAAATGTTTTATGCGCATAGTGTATGTGAAATTAAAAAAATTGGGTGCAACTAACATTTTTCTGCTTGTGTTAATTAACTTGCCATATTCAACATAATATAGAGAGAAAAAACCTCATCAATTGTAAATATCAATCAAATGGATGAGTTGATTAGAATTCTCATGGAAATATTGTTCTACCTTTTATTGCTATTTAAACCACAAATTAGATTGAATGAATGAGTTTTATGACAATGTAAAATTTACTTTATTTTAATACACTAAAAAATAAAACGAATTTAGATATGGTATAACATAAAATTTTAAAAATAATAATTTTTAAGTATTAAGGTTAGAATCCTCTCATCCATCTTCTTATGTAATATAACTTGCTCTTGATTTAAGTCATGTCCCTTAATTGTAGTAAAATTCATTCAATTAGGTTACATTTAATTTCTTAATACTTAAACTCCTTTGTTTAATGCATGAGTCCTAATTTCTTAAGTGAACATAAATCAAACATGCGTTAAAAGATTTTCAATTTTTTTTAATTACTCGGTTCTATATCTAAAATTTTAAACAGTTAATGTGATTCACTTCAAGTAATAACTAAAGAACTAATTTTTCAATTGTGAAATTAAGTTTAGTTTCATCTCTTAGGAGGACAATACAAGAGAAGCATAAAACACAAAGGAAATCACACAATTAAGATAAATAAATTCAAATTACCCAAGATTTATAATGAAATTCTCCTCCCCTAGATCAGTTTTGAAAGTGCAAATGAGAAAAAAAGTAGAAAATTTATGTCAGTATAAATATTTATAGTAAGTCTTCTAACTACTACTATGAGTATGCAAGTAATTTTGCGTGAACAGATAAATTAAAGTAGTGTAGATGATAATGGCGGCTTAGGTTGCCTTGTCTTCCGAAGCATTTGGCAGCCATTTGTTAACCTTAGTTGCCATAAAACACATGACAAAAGATTAGTTGAATGCTTCGGCCAATAAGAAAGTGGAGAATTAACTGAAAATGATATTTTATATATCCTAAAACTCTCACTTACTACCATTCTTATTTTATCTATCCCCACAACCGTCCTAATTATCATAGCCTTTCCTTCAAATTAACAAGTCTTGCTCTAGTTTGTCTTTTTACCTTTTTATTTATTTATTTAATTGGATTCAATATTATATCCAAATATAACGTAAGAATCTAAAGTGCAAAGTTTGACGCTAAACTTAAAGAGCACAATAAAACAACCGACTATTTTGATTATATATATATTTATTCACTGTTCAGAAAATAAATAACGTTCCAGAGGCTTCTTAGTTTCGTGCAGGGCGTCCTTCACTCCCAACCACTTTTTTATTTGCAATTTTCTAGCAATCATTCAGTGTCATCATCCAAGGAAGGAAACAATTTGTTATACTCCATTTCAAGTGAGACTTTTTCGTTTTATGCCACTATTCTAGAAATTCAATTTTGAAAATTAGTTTTGAAATTTAATTTTCAAATGTGATTAATATCTTCTGAAATTTTATATCTAGAATATATATTAAAAAAAGTATTATAATTAACAAAAACTGGAAAGACACTGAAACCTTCTGAAAGAAGCGTTAAAATAAGCCCAAAATATTGGCCCACAGATGCTGGTTGAGATCATTGAAGCCTTGAAGAGTGAAGAGCTTGAGAAAGGAACGAGATGGCTAGTCATCCCAAATCCACCTGTTTATAAGCAAAAGAATATACCTAAACTCCAACATTCATTTTGCTATTTCAGTTTCAAATTGGATGTATGTCCCCAAATTGCTGAAAAGAAATATCTTTTTATTTTTTATGGTGTAGTGTAAAAAATAGTTCAGTTAAAGCACTTATCACATTGATAAGAAAAATAAAATATACGCATCTAGCGAGTGCTTGAATTCATATTAAACTAACTCTAAATCATCTAAATTCATAGAAAAAAAACGTAAATTCATTACTCTAAAACCATTGAAGTGCATAGCTTTAATATTTTTTTTCAAATATCATAACCGCCGTATTTTTATTATAAGAAATTAAAAGCCACAAAATACATTACAGTATGGCAAAGCTGAATTGAAATTTTACAAATATACATTACAATTTAACATTTGTTAATAATCATTCAACGACGCCAGAATATACAGGAAAATATTATGAATTATTGTTACCAAAAAAGTTAAATCAATTTTCTGATAAAGTATTGGACGTTATCACATCACACGCACTACACGATACAGACCTATAAGCAGGTGGTAGTAATGTATATTTTAATTTGTGCGCAAATAGCCACACACAGAACCCAATCATCATTTGGAACAATAAGGAAGATAGAAATCACTGGTTTCCAGCCAAGAATATATTAACATAACGAAACGACTTCATTTACTCTCCTAGACTATGAACATAACTCACAATAATTTTTCACGTCTCACTCAGCAGAATGTTACACACAACCAAATGAAGCAGATGTTGCCATGTCTGGAAAAAAGTGGAGGTCCAGTGACGTATGAATGGTACACAAACTAAGCAAAAGATTTTTCTGACAAACTTCTGGCCTCTACATCATTGCCCACAAAAATAATCCTTGAAATTCAACCTGTTGTGGTTTTGGAGCAATCCAAAGTGATCACATGATGGTGCAGCGGCTCCTTTCTTCAGGAGGCTGTGAGTTTACTTGCTGAAACCTGTGTGATTCGGATGGGTTGTAGGTAAATTCTGAAGTATCCAGCCCATACTGCATAGGGAGCACTATCAGTACAATTTCACAATTCATAAAACAATTTGAAAGCTTGAATATGAAGGGGAAAAAAAAATTAACAAATAGGATTCCATTTTAGGATGGTGCACAAAGTTATGCTGTTAAAAGCTTTTACTGGAAGTAAAAAAATTAATACGGTATTTTCTTGTTTTCTTGTAGAGTGAAAAATAGTAAGACTATGACAGTGAAAAATAATAGTACACTAAAAGTGGATCAAATTTAAACTTAACTTTAAAGCTGCAATATTTAATATTTTAGTTTAAAGAAAAACATCCTTTTTTAATAGAAATAGATTTACTTATAAATATAATTTAAATTTAGTGTAACAAAAAGAAAGACATTAAATGCTAAATACTTAAAGCTACATAGATGTTATCCACATTTTTTATTTGGTTTAACTTTATCTAACTAAAAGAGAGGTCAAGCTATGGCAAGTGAGTGCCCAAAGGACAACGAAATATCACTGAAATTTTAAAAACATTGTGGAGGAGTTGAGCTTGCTAGTAGTTGAAGTGTATTTGGAGGCAGGAGGGTATACACAATTACACTTGTTATGGAAAAAGACAAGGGAAACCATGAACCTCCTTGTTCCAAGAGACCTTTGCCACCGGTTATAAGAGAACAGTCAAGACAAGCAAATGAAAATTTTCCCCTAACAAGAATAATATATAAACTGAAAGCATTGCACCTTCTCCCTCATGCGTGTACTCCATGCATCATTTCTGCTTGGACGCTGATCACCTGTGCCAGCAACTGGTACAGCTGATGCTGGGCCTGCTGGTCTGTTGAGCAAAGGCTGACGGGTTTGCTGCCTTGGATTAATGTACTCTTCATCACTATCATACTCTGGTGGCTTATTCGCAGCCCTAACAATAAGGGCTAACACAAAAAGAAGAGCCTGCAATTCCATAAAAATAACAATTGGCATATATTCATATTATTACCTATATAAAGCTTTTCTATTGTTGGTCCTCAGTCTTGATGGTAGGTAAGTGGGGTCCTGTAGGAGGAAACTTTTCCACAAGAGTGAAGTACATTTGAGAACATACCACATTACACCAACAGATATTTTAAGGCATCTCACAGGCACTTCTTTTTCCAAAATTTCTTAATTGCAAAGTAGAAGATTATTGAATTAGTCAAATTTGCCTCATTTAACCTTATCCATACTCCATTTCCTCTCCCTATTCTTGCCACTTTTTCTTTCTCCTAGAATCAATTAATATCAGAACTACTTTTTCTTGTGAATTGTAAAAAATATTGAATCAAAAGAACCAACGAAACTGTGAAAAATAGCTCGAAATATATCATCATATAAATGATGTATACTCTAGTGTTCAATGTAATATTTTAAACTTGGAATTGAAAATTGAAAGAACAACATAATCGTATCATATCTGAATCTGTTAAATCACTAATTCAGAAGAATGAAAACAGAGCAATGAAACAATTAAATAGAGAGCATAAAATGAGTGAGTGACTATGTGGAACTTTTTTAGAAGAATAACAACAAAGCAATAGAAATGTAGAACAATCAAATAGGGTGCATGTGTGTTCAGTGCTCCAATTTCTTTTCATTTAAGAATTTAAGTTTATTCGCCTTTTCATTTTCTTTTATGGGAATTGGTGAAGGAAAAGAAAAGAAAAAACAAATCACTGAACCATGCGATTCATGTTAGTGATTCACACCTGCAGGTCTTGTGACACAAATCGCTGGCTTGGTGAATCATATTGAAGTGTGAGAACCGTGCAATTCTAATTATTATGATCCAAAATAAGGTACTACGTCTTAGCATCATTTCTAAAAGTGATCGTTTGGCTGTAGTGCTTGCACATATTCTCTATGGCTACATGCACAAGGACATAAGCATGTCCATTAAACAATATCGCTCCCTTTCAAATGTTGATCACATCAATTCTTGCTTACCTCAAAGATAACAATTCCAAGAGCAACCCATTGCACAATTTTCCAGTTCTCTCTCAGAAATCCATATATCATATCAAAAGCTCCAGTTTTGTCCTTGGGAATTTCCTGAAAGAAATATAAATATAAGACAAAAAAATTATAATTTTCCTTAATTTCATATCACAATTACCAGCAACAACGTACTTCTTTCCAGCTTTTATCAAAAAATATAAAGGCTGCACATCCCAGCTCTACTAAGATCAACAACAACACCAAAACTGAATACTTTGTTGGATTAAGGAAACTATTAACATTTCAAGATTAATGCACACACACGCCGGGGGGGGGGGGGGGGAGGTGGCATAAGACATTCTAAAAGGATACAAAGCTCAGGCAGCATCCATTCCGTGTCACAGCTCCAATGCAACCAAAACAAGAAATGATGAAAAGAATTACCCCAATTCCAATAAATACATAAATAAACCTGCCAAACATGAAATACACAATCAATGTAAGGGCAAAGACAATATAGTTTGAGCTGTATGAACTTATTTTCTTAAAAATGTTTATGTACAGGTGTAATATTATCAGTGATTGTCTTTGTCACACAAATACATACGTGTCACCAGTAGATCTAAAAAACACCATTACATGCAAAAGAAATAAAGGTTATTTCGAATTTAGAAAGTTATAAAGCAAGTTTATCTGAAGTTTGTTTTCTTCAACACTGACAACAATAAGTAAAGCGCCGATTACACCAAATAACAAAGGATGCTTCCAACTATTACATAACCACAATCAATTGGTAAGCCATTCTAAAATCTCCAGATAGCTGCTCTCACTGAACCTCACCAGATTGAAAGATTGAGATGTAAGCCATGTCAATGAAGCTGATTGAAGAGATTTGCTTCCTATGAGTTAAGTAATTTTGGCAGCAAGTCCTAATCATATTTCACCCGTTATTGGTTCTAAAGCAAGTTGGAAAGAGCTTTACTCTTTTAACTGTAGACTTTTAACTTAGAGATACAATGCTAAATTAAACACCCCCCCTCCCCCTGAAAAGGACAGGCTTTAATTTCAGCACACCTCACTTCAGCAGATAAAACTCAGCAAACACTAACAAAAACAATACACATTACTAAATTGGTATGCCCAGGAATTGGCAGAAGACGAGCAGCATTCATACCAAGCCTTGGGCAAATCATCAAAAAAATTGTTGGACAGAGACACTGCCATAAGCATGGGTCGGCCAAGTTGAACAAGAGTTTGGTCATCATTGACAGTAGAAACAGTGAGAGTATTATCTGGAGCTTGATTGTATTCAACCAGCAGATAGATCCCATAGCCCACCATGGCCAGACCAACAAGGGTCATTATGAAGTTCAAAAGCTTCAAAAGACACTCCCAGCAACCCCTACAAGCCATCCTCCTCCACCTGTAATTGCACTTCAATCCCTCAACCAAAATTCAAAAGCGTGGCCAGTGTCCAATATTATCTACTATTCTGCACACAAAAAAAGCGGCCTTCCCATTAACCATCACTGATAACTGGAAAATATCATAGCAACAATAAGACCCCAAATTCAGGTTTAATTTTAAGACAGATAACACACTTATGCTCCATCTACTACCTTAATAGTAGGCACAAAAACAATAACAACAACTTTAGTATTCCAATGTACATATAATTTATATAAATCTAACATCAGGGATTCCAGATGAGAATTGCGCTGGCATATTCGAGACCCTAACTTATTTTCGTCAATCTTTATTCAGAAACCAAATAGAAAGCCTAAGAAGAGATTCTGTAACAGAAAGCAATATCTTTTTTTTTTTTCTGCGAATGCTAATTCCAAATTATATCTCCCATTTAAAAAAATTAAAAAATTGATCAAGTTGCAAAGAATACAATTGACCATAATCTCCAATAAATTCTAGCTCAGAAAATCATTGACGATTCATTCAACCAAAAGGACATAAATTTAATTGATAAAGCGAAAAAAAAAAAGTAAAAGGGGCAAAGGTTTAAAGAAGAATAAATGGTAAGAAAATCCTAAATGTCGAGGAAAGCTGCGATGCATAGAAACTGCAATTACTCACTGAAAATCGGCGATTTCTACAGCAATCGATTAACAAATTGCCCTTTTTCTGAGACTCTTGGGATCACGCACCCACCGAAAACGAACGAGAAAGAGAGACAGAAAAATAAACGGCGACTCACTGGAAAGAGAAAAAAACGACGACAGAAACAGTAAATGACATTAATGCCCTTCCCCGTCATAAATTTTCGTTAGTATTTAACGACGTCATAGTTCGATGTCGTTTTATAGGCACACTTGCATTTCGTAATTAATTTCAATTGGACAACATGGGATAATCATTTTTTTTCAGGGACTTTGTCGCACTCTCTCCATTTCAAATCAAATACTCCTCCTATTTTTATAACAACAATAAATAATTAAATTAATGTTTCACACATTAAATTAATAATATATTTATTTATATAAATAAAAAATAAATATCTCATTAATATAAATTTTACAATATAAATACATAAAAAAATTAATCATTATTACATCTTAAAATAAGTTGTTATTTTTATAATTTTAAAAAAATTGTTAGTAGTTAATTCTAATCTGGCATATTTTAGTAAATAAAGTACATTATATATTAAATAAAAATACATATATTTATAAATTTAAAATGTAAAATATTTTATATTTATTAAATAATAAAAAAAAAGTGCCCCCGGTTATTTTAAAAGTTAAAACAGTAATGAATGTAAATGATGGTGTGGCGTTGTGACGACCCTAAAGCCTTGTTTGGCAAATACTCCAATGTCGCCAATGTTTCACTTTTATTCTTTTCGTTATTATTCCTTCCAATTCCAAACATACCATTATCCATATTCCATTAATTATCATATCCTATATTTGCTATTTATTTTTATATGCAAAATTTTGTTGCTTAGCCACACGTGTAGGAGGCATTGGTTACATTGATTGATTCAAATCTTGTGGACGGAGGGATTTGGTGTTTTCCCTGTAATTATCTATGCCCTTGTCCTAACATTTTTCCTTAAATTGGTTATTTTCAATATTTTTTGCTTTTCTCTGTATCAGTTCATAATTTTTAAAATTTTATTGATAATTGTTTGCCAAAGCGATATCAAAATCGATAATTAGATAATATAACTTTTTCTATCATATTATACTTTTGTATTTGTTTAAGTAATATTACATAAGCTTATCTTATCAATTTATGTAAATTTTATCTTGTATGAATTTTGGTTAAAAAAACTAATATGACATATCTAATTTATTATTTTAATATTTACCAAACAAAAAACAAAATATAAATTTATCTTTTATTTTAACTTATTCTTATTTAACTCTTGTACTTTTTTTAATTATTCTATGGTATCTACAAGTCCACCTATAAGAAATTTATAAATAGTAACTAGTAGGTGATGTGAGATGTGAGAAATTGAGAATGTTTGGTGGCAGAATATTCGTACGGCATTTCGATTCATTGCTACTGAAATAGTAGATATAACGCATCAATTTTTGGGGTACTGATTTTAGGAATAAACTAAAAGATTGTCTTAAAAAATAAAGTATTTATTATATTTTTAGTATAATACATATTTTAAATAAAAAAATTTTGTTTTTGGAGAGTTAAAATCAGTCTTAAAAAATTATGCAAAACATATTTTTAGTAAAATATAATAAATTTAAACTTTCAGATGGTTAAAAGAATTTGAAAAAAATCTACTTACTCTAAAAGTAAATTTTAATTAATTTACTCTGCTTAATAATTATTTATAGAAAATAAATTTCATTCATCCAAATTGAAGACTTCTCAAAAGCTATAGTTGACAAAATTTAAAGAATTATTCGATATTTCATCATATAATTGTCCAAAATTTAAGGAAGGAACCATTTAAAAGCGTAAGATTATAATTTCATCTATAATCATGGCTCAGAATTTTTCAAACGAAAATTCAAACACCGCAGTTGAAAGAGAACTACGCCAGCAACTGTCCGTCCATTGGATAAAATTATTTGGTATTAACAAATTTGTCTTATTATGGGTATTTTAAAATTTAAATATACAAATTGAAAGAAAACATTATTTAAAGAATTTTAATTTATCTGTATATTAATGTACACGTGTCCCTTTCTTCTCCATCCTATTTTTCTCTCAAACTAAACTTTTTTTTTTCTTTTTATTTTATCCTTATTGGATAGTTACAATGTCTTTCACTCTTTCTACATAAAAATTTCATCTTTTTAATCTTTTTCAAGGTTTGTTCTTCTTCTAATGTTTTTATCACTCCTTAATATTGAAAACCCATTATTCTTTTACCTTTTATACTTGTTTCATTCACTCTTTTTTCTTTTACATCGATATGCAACTGATCAAAAATAATATCTGTTGAAGGCGTTTTTGCACCCCTCTGCTTCTAAGCAATGCTTGTTTTTCTCCTTTTTCAAGCATTATTTTTTTCAGGTGTTCTTTCGTGCTTTATTGTATGCACATGAGAAGATCTTTTGCTTGCCCGTGTTTAATAGTTGAGTTTGATACAGGACTTATAGATATGATGAAGCTGCTTTGTGATTACTGTGAAAATAAGGAACGTTAATAATACGTTTTCTAGCAAATTCTTTTTAAGAGTACAAGTACAAAAATCTATGCTCGTCAATGCTACAGTAGTCAAAAGTGTGTTAAAAACAGCATTTTATTTATGAAAATTTGGACTTGTCACTATACTTCGTCCCTTCCATGATTTTGCATTTAATATATATTTTGTACAAAGCTCCCCTTCTCTTGAAACAAACCGACAAAGGTGCCTTTTGATTCCCTTTCCCTCCTCTCCATCAAAATTCCTCCATTTCTCGCTTTTGAACAAAACAGTGTTAATCAATGCCTTTACAGTTCTAATTAACCATTGCCTTAGTTGAAAAAGGCCAAAAAGTTAAATTGATGCATAAAGAAGCATGAACACCTTTAGAAAAAACTAAATTCTGAAATTACCAAAACAGCCAAACAATTCAATTGAAAGATGAAGAAACGGCTGGCATCCGTCAAAAGATGTGAAATCATCTTCATTATTCACAACATGTATCCCATCCTTTCCATAATTATTAGGCACCCAACAACACAAAAAAGAGCCCCTCCCTCAAATCACTGTTATGAGCACACTTTATGCCCCCCAAAAGTACCCCATTTACAACAATATCCCCGTCACAATTTGAACATCATCTATTTACAGCCACAAAATTTTGCATAAATAAATAAATAAAAAAACACGTGGCTATTTCTCAACCGATCAAGTTGCCTAACGGGTGTCCTGCACTGCATTAAAGCAACTGATTTTTTTGTTCATTTATTTTGGCACATGTGACTGAGGGATAGGATCAATGTCTACTTGGTTGTTGCATCATGGAATTGTACGACCTGACATCATCAACACTCAACAGCGTAGGATAGACCTTAAATTGGTTGGTGGTGTGGTGTGTTGGGGGTCCAAATAAGGGAAATCAAATGGTCCCAACTCCTATTCCCAGCCAAACTATAACTACTTGGAACCTCATAAAATTTGAGAAAACAAAATAATTACAACAGGGTGTTAAGGTAGTGGACCCTTTTAGTTTGTCACCATCAGAAACACTCTTTGGTGGGTAATCATCATCTCTGGTGAATGTCAGCCAGAATTAGAACCCTTGGTGGCAGGAGGAATGCTGGAAATGCCTTGTCTTGAAAGCTCAGCCATCACACTATCTGTGGAAGGAGGTTTGAGGCCCAAAGGCAAGGGTAGCCATGGCTTGTTTATTGCCTCTTTCACAACTTTGTCAACTACCTCTTCTGCCTGCATGCATGCATGGTAACACACTTTATGGTAAGAGTTCATGGGGGGTTTGGTTTGGACTTCCATGGCATTACTAGTCAAGCTTTTGGTGAGTTAGATAATTAAAACTCTTTTGAGTTCAGGCTCGTTCTTATGCAAGTTTAACTTCTTAAATTTGGGTTTGGGCCTAACTCAAAGCCAAAAGCTACTTTGTGAAATGATGATTACTTTTAACTTTTATAAGCTATACTTTGACTAAATCTATAATCAATGAGGGATTCAGCAAATTAGAACTACCGTGTGATTCAGCACCCAGAGAAAATTGCAATCTTCTAATATGATTTGATTGGCCATAAGATACATGGTCTTTTCGTGCAAAGCATTTAGATAATTGGCATTTATAAGCATGGATGTTGTATGATGCATGTCAAGTAGAAAACATTTGAAATTTACTTCTCAATGTCAATGTACCAGCTATCTGTTGCAATTCTAGCAAGGGAGTAAAAAGTACTGAAGTTTCACTGATTTTTTAATCTTTCAAAGGCTTTTAATTAGAGTTACAATTTCATCTCAACATGAATTTCCACCAAGTGCCAACTAGAATCTATGTATGAACTGGTGACCCAGTTGCTAACAAGATCAAGTAGAAAAAACACTGAAAGGTCAGTATTGAATTACCGGATAATGCTCGACAGAACTTTGTGGAATGCTACACGTGTGATCCACTGCATCAGCATTGAGCAATGCAGGCATATTCTGTGGTTTCATGACAATTCTGGTTAATATCATCCTGATAAATAATTTAAATAACGAGCAAAATAGAATTATGCAGGCATAGTCACATGGACCATTAGCACACAAAATAGCATAGTCATAGACAAAATGTTAAGACCTTCAGTTTGCCGATACTCACCGAAGAGTAGGGAAAGCATGGAGCTTGAGGAGGCTGTACTGGTAACACTGGGCAGCCCCATGCATCTGCATGCATCTGCAACATCAAGTGATCAATAGTCAAATTGCATCCATAATCATAATTTCTCATCTCAAGCCAGAGAATGAGGTTGCTAATATAGAAGAAAAACTTCATATCTTGAATTCTAAACAAAATACCCCTGGAAACGGTTTCCATTGCCAATTTTCGGTAGGCCGCTGCCACAAGGGATAACCAGGAGGGTGCCAAATATGCATGCCAGCTGTTTGATTGCCAGATTGTCCCCACATAGGATATACAGGAGCCAGAGAAAGGGTGTGATTAGAATGATATGGAGGAAAGGCCATAATTGGTCTTTGAAGACAATAACTCCTTTGCATTGTATCTCTTTGATTCAACCATTTACG
This sequence comes from Abrus pulchellus subsp. cantoniensis, assembly GCA_024086825.1. Taxonomy (NCBI): domain Eukaryota; kingdom Viridiplantae; phylum Streptophyta; class Magnoliopsida; order Fabales; family Fabaceae; genus Abrus; species Abrus pulchellus. Next base: position 33,088,628 of record CM044049.1, read on the forward strand.
ATCATCTTCCTTGGGCAAGATATGTCTCTTATGCATTCTATACTTCTGTTTTAACAAAAAAAAAAACACTTTTAGAAAGACTAAGCTAGATACATAGATATACGAATATTGTTTTTCTATTACCAGTACCAGAAATGTAAATAATGACCTGAAGATGGCTTGCCACATTATGCCTTGTCAAGCCCTCCACCTTCATTAATTCCAATATTCGAGAAGGAATGGCTTGATCAATGCCTAGTTGTTCCACTGCCTTCACAAATTTTTTGTGCAGCTCAGGCGTCCAGTCTACCTGAGACCAAAACCAAGTGCCAAAACTGTATTTAGACAATCAGAATCGCCAGATCACTTATAAAATAAACAAATAAACTTATATACCTGCAACTTGGATAAAAAATGAAGAATTCAAGACTAGAACTATTTCCTAAAACGCTTAAGACCAGATTGAGGTCTCATTAGCTGATGCAATTACAGTTTGTGGACACTAATATTCAAGTTTAATAATTAAGTGTATATGGATCATAAATTACTGCTTTGGTCTGAACACTCTGCCAAAGAATTTTATCATAACTAGAAAACACATTCTACTTTGTACTGATACAAGGAGAGGCGATGATTGGAATAATGCTGTTTAACAAATCTGTTTCAATCAAAATCTCGAAGCGAAGAGTCTTTCCTAGATTTCCCATCAGAGAGTAGTTAAGATTTGACAATTATATTACAAGATTTCCTGTAATTACTTCATGATTATGAATATGGAATGGAGATATGTCTGAGTATTCTTGATCAACTCCAAGAATACAGACAATTGGGAACATTGACAGATTAAACAAGAGTATGGAAACATTTTTCAGTTATGTGTGCCATGCAATCATCGAAATTTATGAACAAAAGTACAGGTAGGAGGGTCAGAGGAACAGGGACATTCTAAGAAGAATGAGTAGTCATAAAGCAGCTTACTTTCATCTTTTTGCGATTAATTTTTATTTCATATGAATCACCATGAATGCCTACTTTATTTGAAGATGTTGTATGTCTTTCAATGTTGCTGACACCTTTTGTATTTTGAGTATGTGGAGAAGCAACACTCTCATTCTTGGAAGCATCAGCAAAATCCTCTTCCTCCTTAACCAAAGTGCTTTCGGATTTCCTTTGTTGAGGAGTACTTTCAGCATTCAAATTTCCACATGTAGTTTCGACAAATTTAGATTCTCCATCATGTTCCCCCCCACTTTCTTTTTCTGTTGAGCAATTAGTCTGCTCTTGGCAATCGCCATCATCCAACAATCTTGTCCCTTGTTCCAATTGTGGGGTTGAAGGAGCTGGATATTTATCATTTCCAGGAGACTGCTCATGGTCATTATCAGTAAACCTGGATACATTTTCAGAGACTCTACCTTCATGTTGTTCGTTGTCTGTTTGCAACTTGGCCATTACAGTTTCTTTGATTGGTTTTAGTGATTCAGACAGGATGCTTGCCCCAGCACTGAATGCCTGCTCGAGTTTAATCACATAAGAAACCATTTTGCACATATTATGTTAATAGAAATGACAGTGTAATATTGCCAATATCAACAGACCTTGTGAACCACATGCTGCCAGATATTTCTGAGCTTGTCCTCGGAGAGTGGTTTGTTGAGGAACTCAACTGCACCAAGCTTAAAAAATAAATGGAGCAAAGAGTCAAAAGGAATGCATGAACAATCAGAACAAAATGAAAATGTACTCTTTCTAATGATTTGAAGATCATATTCTGAGTAAATATTGAACTGAAGATCCAGACAAGTTATATCAGTGCAATGATTTTAAAGGAGAAGCTAAAAATTTGGTCTATAATTTGAATGAATGAAAAGCTTAAATTAACATAATACAATAAAGAAAAGAGCCAAAACAATGTAATAGAATATCGTAAGTAGCCCAAGGAATATTGGCAAAACTAAAATTTTACCGCTATGCACTTCATCATGGTGTTCAGGCAATGATTGTTAGAAGTCACTGCATCAAAAATTGTATCACTGGTTAGAAGATTTACACTGAGCAGAAAACAGCCCTGAAGCAAACTTTTTCCCATATTTGCTATGGTCCTGTTTTTGTTAACTTTTCGAGAAGTGTTTATAGGAGAAAAAATTAGTATAAAAAATGAAAAAAACTTCTCTTATAAGTTAGAAATAACTTATACTTCTCTACTGTTTTCTATTGTTTTTAGGAGTTCCAGAAAGTTCTCTTTTTTAACTACTCTAAAATTTAAAAAGATAAGTTGTTTTAACTTATGAGAGAAATTTTATTCATTTTTTATACTGATTCTATATTCTATAAGGATTTATCTATAATTTCACCCAAACAAGGCCTATGTCATGTTATGTTCTAGATCATTCATCAATTTCAATAGGCATAAGCTACTAGAAAAGAAGGGTTGCAGATATAAAAACAATAGTAAGAAACATTCACAAGGAAAATAAAAGAAAAGAGGAAAAAAGAAGCTTGTAATTATTACTATTATCCAAAACCTATGTATATGTGATAGCAAAAATTGTGCTTGAAAGGAAGTGATGTTTCTCTCTACATTTCGAACTGGTTTTGGTTCAGCACTCACACTAGATAATTGACTTGTAAATGCCATTAAAACAGAGTAAACATTGGAGGTTTAAAGGACAAAAAGAAGTTAAATAGGCAAATTTGGGTTTTGTTTCGGTACTTACTAATGGTTGGCAAGTCCTTGGCATTCTCAAGAAATTTGAAACCTCCCTGGCTGCTTGAACTCACCTGTAATTAGGGTGGATGCATATGGTTAATATAACATCATCGAAGAAGCTTTATTTTAACAACCACAAGATTAAGAAATAGAACACGCACAAAAAGATAAAATAATTGTCATGATATTTCAGGAGCAAAATGTATAAGATGATAAAAGTCATTCCTCTTGACTAGCATTTCAGAAATTTTAAGATAAGTTGCGTCTTTGATAGAAGTTTATGTTATTGCCTAAAGTTTGGCAGCAACTAATGATAGTCAGGACTCAGGAGTATCACTCCTCCACTGAGATGTTCACTTTATTTTCAACAAGTATACTAGATATCATTTAAAAGTTTCTTTTCTATTTTTAATGTTACTACATTAAGATTCTTCATTTATGTAGAAAGCGAAAGTTCATTACCTCCACTATGGCAATGTGGAAGCTTTCAGGTCCACTTGAGATTGCTGACAAGGCTTCATTCACATCACAGAAACTATAAACTGTGCAGAAACTCCAAGGGTTACTAAACAAATTAATAGAGAGGACAAGCATATGTATAGGAAACAAGAATGGGAGAGATGAAGGAGAGTGGGAGTAGAGTAAAAGAACCATGTGCTTCAATAAAAATCAAATTATACTTAAGTTGATCCTTAAAATATAATTTCAGTCAAACTTGCATTGATGGATGCTTTTGTTTCTCAGAATAAATTCATGTTTTCAGTGGCTTGCTGATTCATGTTGGCTGGGAAACTAAAAGACCATAGAATGTACAAATATAGTGTAGATTTGGTAGTTCTTAGTTAGATAACTGCCAATTCTTTTATACTTCATATCTTCACAATTTGGACCATAATCAGTTTTGAAAACACTTGTAGTTGAAGCATGAATAAAAACTTTAAGAAATACCATTCATGGAAACCTTGAGCATGGAAAAAAGGAAAAGGCTATTCTTTCAAATTCCTAGCCTCCACAAAGCAACTAAAATCTGAGACCACAATTTTACAAATAACCATATAAGGATTCTAAAGCAATGATGCTTGGTAAGATGCCATGGTACAGAAAGATGGGGACCAACTTCACCCACTATGGTCCATAAGTCGGAATTGGTAGATGTAGATAAAGAGGTGAGACATGTCAAAACAAAAAGAAGGATTCCAAAAAGTCTTACCATTATAGTCCATGGCCTCAAGCTTTGCTCTTATCTCGGCAGCAGAAGTTCTGTCTCCCTCAAGGAGAAGAACCTTGAGCCCTTTGGGAAAATCTTTCCATTCTTGTAAATCATTGGCAGTGCAAACCATAGCTGGCTTGGCATCGTTCTCAGCCTCCCACAGAAAGTAACAGATCAACACTGCTTATCAACATCCAATTCGCTCTGCAAAACCATGCCATCACAAGCTTGATTTAGTGAGCTAGACTTCAGTATAAAATTACACAAAACTAAAAGAACAAAACAAAAAGAAACTCCGTGACTTCAGTATAAAATTAAACAACACTAAAAAACAAAACAAATAGAAACTCCACTGTATACTCAAAATTTGTATAAATGGTAAACAGTTTCCAAATAGCAAGAAGATAATGCAGAACAGTGGCATACCATCTAAAGATAAACCCCAAAACAAGGTTCAGATCAAAACTACCATGCCCTCTCATCACTAATGACACAGCTGATAAATCACAAAAACAGAATCCCACTAATTTTTCAAGAAGCATTATCCATACAAAACAGAATCCAAAGCCTCTCCTTTTGTATATAAAGATCTCATTGGCATGCCACTTCCACAGAACAGCAAACAGACAAATACCCCAGTAATTAAGATCTCATGAAGACCAAAAAGAAAAGCTCAGTCATCATGAACGATCACAAAACAAGAAGAAAACTTTACAACAAAGCAAGTCAGGTAGAAATCCAAGCAATTCATAACCTTGAACCCAAACATAAGCAGAAAGCTCAAATGGGTAGACATGCATGCGCATATCACAATCCAAAAAATACACAAAACCAAAAACCCATCTGAATTATGCAAAAATGAACACTCATGCACATAAAAAAAACATACTAGAGGGAGAAAAAAAATGCTCCTTATGAAACCATTCTCACTACCTTGACATAAAAGAAAATGCTTCTTCAATTCCATTGCTTCTCCTCTTATTGCATTGGTACAAAAGCAAAGTGTGAAGAGAGATAATAAGAGAGAGAGAGAGAAGAAAAGATAAGAGAAAGTGAGAGAGGTTTAAGTGCTGGGTTCGGAGGGTGCGTTCTTGTCCTGTGACTACTGAACAGTTGCCATCAGCAGTTACGGACCACAAGTAAGCCTCTCAAAAAGGTCAATGAAACTTTCTGCCACTTCTTCAAAGGTTAATAATATTCCAATACTACCCTTCTTCCGAGGGTAGTGCTCTAATACATCTACCTCCAACTTCACACACTTCACCAATCCACCATGTAAACGATGGCTGCAGAAAAACACATGCTTTACTTAACTCATTTAAAGTAAAATATTTGAAGCGGACTATGTTGTTTAGAGGTTTTACTATTTATGATAGAGTAAGGAAACTGCTTCACGTGTCTCCTCCTCATGAGTGCCATTTATGGGCTTCTTTTTATCATAATTATTGTGCATTTAAAGTTGTTGTATATCTAATTATTGCACCTTTATGCTCTCCGGTGGAACCTAAGATGAGTTAAGTTACAGTACAGCAATAGTTCTCATCATATTTACAAAAACTAATATTTAATTTATTAAAATTAATAAAACTAATTATATATTATAAACTTATATTTTATTTTAAAATATCTACGGTAGTAATTGATATCTTACATGTTAAATGAATATGTTCACTTATTTAAATAAAAAGTAAATATCTTATTAACATTAATTTTACCATAAATAAATATAAAATAGTTGAGCAATTAATATATTCATAAATTATTCTTTATTTTTTATAATTAAAAGTATTAATAAATTATTTCTTATAAATATATCAAAAATAGTATTTAAATATTTGACTTGTGTAAAAAAATTATAAGTAATTGTTTTTTAAAAGAAAAAAGATATATATTAATTTTATATTTCAATATAATACATTTGTTTTTAGTGATTTAACGTGCTCATGTTAATAAATATGAAAGAAAAATATTTATCAAAATAGGAAAAGTCAACAAATTTTAATGTACACAAATGTAATGATAAATTTAAAGTTAACTAAGATGAAGGGAGCAGAAACATAAAACATATACTTGTACACCCTAAACTTGTTACAAAAGTTAAATGAGAGGAACACTCCTTTGAAAAACATTCAGCACTTAATCAATAAAAAGACTGAAAGTATAACTAAATTGTAATTAAAATAACTTATTTTTTAAGTTTTGGAAAAATTAAATGAAAGTAATTTTTAAAAATAAAAAATAGATAAAGTTAATTTGATTCATATTACTATTTAATTTCTTACTCTTATAAGTAATTATTTTAAAAAATTGTCTAAAATTAACCATGTTAATCCACATCTTGTGGAATAAGATCTTATTAGGAAATGAAAGAGCATAAAACTAATAGGCAAAGGTAGAGCACACATTATTCAAAACGTGTATAGCAAGAATTGAAGGATGGCAACAAGAAAGATCATTTATGAATAAATTTAAGGTAATCGGGTGAGATATGATACTCAAATACTGAAACCACTCAAAGAAGATATACATGAAAACAGGCTAAACCCTTTGAGGAATAATAGTATATAATCGTAGGTTCAACCAATGAATCTGATAAAAGCTATTGCACCAAATTATTTTAGGTGAATTCATCAGGAAAACTTGGATCTCGAATTTTACCGTGGTTGAGCTTATGCTAAATCCCTTGTACATTGTGCTAATATGAGTCCATAAATTCAAAACGAAATTTTTAATATGCATTTAGTGATAACAATAAAAAATTATTTATAATAAATTTTTAAAACAATTACATAATTTAATACATTAAAAATCACACAATAACTTTAAATGCAGAGCTGTTAAAATGAACAACCTGACCTGGTAGCAAACTCAAACGGGTCAAATTTATTTAACCTAAAATAAAAATAAATTCGCATTTTTACTCTTTAAACCTAACTCTATGCTAGTTACGGGTTTTTATGGGTTAGCTTAACAGCTTGAATATTTTTTTTAAATTTTTTTTTAATTTTTATAACAGGCTATTTTTTTTTTACTTTTTTTTTTATAACATACCATTATTTTTTTTCTTTCTGTTTTTAGTTTTTATAATAGATTATTTTAGATTGTTTTTGTAGTAGTCTAATAGGCTATTCTTCTTTTTTTAAAAATTTTTATATTAGACCATTTTTTTAGTTTTTTTTAAATTGTAATATATCACTGCTTTTTTCTTATTTTTATAACAGTTATTTTTTTTATTTATATATACATAATAAGTATAAAAAATATAAATAATTTTATTATATATCCTCAAACACATTATAAAAATCAAATTAAAAGTGCTGAAAAAACTTATTTTTGACTTAAAAATAAACTGACATGATCAACCATGAACAGACTGTGAATTTCTCATTGCTAAAGGATAGTAGGACACGATCATGTCTTAAAGGAGATTCTTTTTTCATTTTTTCTTTTTTCTTAAAAAAATCTCAGAAGTCATGTCGTGATTTTACAGAGTGATGTGATTCATAAATTTTATAACTTTTGAAAATAGTTTTATTGTGACTTACTGAACATATAACATGTCACTTATCATTTTAAAACGATCGTTGAGATAGCATGATTAAATGTATATTGCGTCATCATACAATAATAATATAAGTTACTTCAAAAAATTAAGATTATAAATATTCAAATTAATTTTAAAAATTAAATATTTAAAAGGAAAATCTTTGAATTGAAAAGGGAGAAAATTGGGTTGAGTCACCCCCACAAAGAGAAAAAGGATTTTAGAAGATTGAGGTTGTCTTTCATACTGTGAACCTCTAATTTCAGTTACAAATATAAATAATTGTATACATGACACAGTGCATAATTAAAATTTTTCAAACAAATTTTTTTACAAATTATTAAAATATAATTCTAAAAATTAATTAACTTCTATTGTTACAGCATTACTCACAAAACGCATGCGTGGGCTTTATATTCAAGAAGTCATGTATTTTTAGTAAAATTATTTTTATATTTATTACATGTATTTTTTAATATTAAAATTATTCAAGAATGATGGATTATTTTATATTTACTTTCAAATTTTATTATTTTTGTATTTTTTTAATATAATAATGATTACAGTGTAATTATTTTATAATAATTAATCTAAAAATCATATTAAGAGTGTATTCTAATTAGTTCACAATAAAAAAATTATATTAAAATTACGCTGGTTTAATTATATTAAAAGAAAACTATATATGTATATAAATCAAAGATGATTTTATTATTGTTAAATATTTATAAATGAACCAGAATAAATTATATTGTATTAAAGAAACCCTCACTAGCAAAGTCAAAGGCATAAACAAAATCCATCAAGAAGATTTATAATAGAGGTCTCAACAAAAAATGCTTGAAATGAATAACTTGCATGCGTAAAATATGGATCTTAAATAAAAGGTTCTATAAGAATCATCACAACTCAAGAAAGTCAGCTAAATACAACAAATTATAACTTTTTTGTTTACTAATATTATTCATATAAATAAAATTTAACTATTATAAATAAAATAAAAATGTTAAAGTAAATACATTTTAGTTAATATTATTTTTATTAAGATTTATATAGATTATTTTATATTTAAATAAAAATATAAAATGGAAATTATAATTTTTTAAGATATATAAAGTAAATTTTTTCTTTATTAAAATTTTGGTATTTCTTATTATAATTTTTAAGAAAATAAAAAACAATATAAAAAGTTGACAATACAAAAGGTAAAGAAATAAAAAAATTATATATAAATAAAGTAAATGAAAGATAATAAATTAAATTTTAAAAAAATAATACAAGTGAGGCTTTTTTTATTGCCTTATCTAAATCATGTATATTTTTTATTGAATGCAATTTTACCTGAGTCAAGTGAAATCATTAAAAAAAAAAGTACTAAAATTCTTCCTTCAAATATTTAGATAATTACATTTATTAGAATTCAATCTTAAAACTATTAATTAAATTAAAACAATTTTTTGCTGATTAATCATCATGCACTGTGGTACCATAATAAAAATTTATGTCTTATTTTTTAATTTAAAGTCATTTTAATTCATTGAAAGGCTTTGATTTAAGTTTAAATATATTTTTGTCTTTATATTTTAATAATTTTTTTTAGTCTTTTCAATTGATTTTTAATTTTATTTTAGTACCTTACTTTTTTATATATTAAGAAGAATAAATATGCGTGGCATGTCGGGCGATACAACATTACCAACGAAAACAGAAAGAGGTTTTTACGTAATTTGAAGATTGGTGATCAAGGGAATGTACTTAAAAGGCACTAAAAGTTTTTATAAAATAAATTAAGTTTACAAAAAATAAACAAATAAAAATAGTTAATTATTTATTGAACAATTTTATTTTGATCTCTAATATATATTTTTAAGTATAAATAAATATTGATATACATTTATATATTTATAAAAATTTAATTTATATAAAACTTGATATGCGAGATGAATGTAAACATAAAATCTTATTTAACAAATGAATTAACAAAACTTAATATTTTTAAAAAGTTATTAAGTAAAATAACTCTACGTTAGAGATGTTCCTAAGTTAATTTATTCTCACTCATCTAAAATACACATTTAAATTAGTTTTAACTATAAATTTATATTAAGATACATATTTTTTTATTAAAATAATGGAAATTATTTTGTAATGCCAAAACAAAGAGATTGAGACATTCGCGGGCATTCAACCATGACAAGTATCACATGTATATATATTATTGGAAAAGAGAGATACGTACACCATGCAAAAGATAAAAGCAGAAAAGTTCATCAGAAGAACACTCACTCTGAATAATGCTTGTGCTTAAAGTTTTTCTCAATTTTATAAGTTTTTTTATTATTTTATTTTTAGTGGGTTATTATAACATGGATTTTCCAATTGTTCCTCGTTGTTTAGAGTTGTGTAGGCACATAACAAAAAAAGGCAAACAAAACTCTAACACAAGGACTCTATGGTAACAACTTTTCTAGAACTAAACAACTTTAAAAATGAATTATTAAATGAAAAAATAGTGATATTTTAAGAGACAAAAACACAATTTAGTCTCATGTAAATGATATATATGCATACACCGGATACACATACATAAAAACCAAGAATTACTTAAATAAAAATACTTACTTTTATTTAAAAATGATAGGTATTAATTGTTAAATCTTATTTAAATAATTCAAATAAATACACAGGTGACCGCTCACTTTTTCTAAGTGAGAACTTATGTGTGTTGTGATCAAAATTTATAACTCTTAAACTTTTTTAATTAAAATTATTCTTATTATATATACTCTTATGAATACCTACCCTAAAACCAATAAATAGATTATTAAAGTTCAACCACATAAAATACATTCTAGGTGAATATTGATATTTCATTTTGAAATAGATAATGATTAAGGGGTTCAACTCATGAATTAAGTTTCACCTACACTGTGGTTATATTATTGATTGGTAGTATGTAGAGTCACTTTCCAGTACTGTCACAGATGTTTTACCATAAAACATGTTATTAGAATTAATTTAGCATATATTGTTATTGTTAAATTGTTTAAAATTAATTTTATCAAAATAAACAAAAAATATATAAGTACTTAAAAAATTTATCATATACCAATAACTTTACGTTAGATTATTAGTCTTATAATCAATATTAATAATGCAGTATAATGCATTATACTACTAATTTAATGTGTATTAAATAAATGTTAGTAACAAAGATAATCTTAACGCATAACATTAATCCATTAATAAATGAATAATATGTTTTGTGAAATCGACCTGATGATGGTCCCAATTAAGCTACTATTTTCGTCCATACAAGCAAGATTTTAGCATGTCAAGTTGTCAGTATTACAAAGACGTACAGGGAATCCAGAAAAAAAGATGAAATACTAAAACTGTGGTGCAGTCACAAACACACACACAAGTGTTTGATATGGTAGATAAAAACAAGGACCTCACTTATCTAATTATCTTTGCTTTTTATCCTCCAGTTAGTGAAAAGTCCCACACAATCACCCCATAGATATCTTTGTCCCCTCCATCCCTCATTCTCCTTGCCCATGATTTTCAAATGCTTCAATCGCTTTCCTTTCTGCTGAGTTTTGAGATCATTCTAGCAAACACCCAGATTTCAAAATACCACCTAATTAATGTCCTTGTCCTTCCCCTCCCATGTTTGAATAATTGAGTCCCATCTGGTCTTTTAGTTCATTTCCTCAACCTTCGATCAATATTTCTCTCTTTGGGCCTTTTCATTTATTCCAACTTCTTTTTCCATTTTGACTCTCAGCCAAATGTGTTGACGCTGGATATTTAATTAGGATCTTGTTAATCCTGACCTTAACTTAATGCATGGTTATTTAGAGAGAAATAGAGGGAAGGGAGTTTTATAGTATTGTATGGTTCAATATTTTGAATGAAAGCTCCCAAAATGAGAAAATTTGGAGGAAAATAAATTATTTAATTCAATTAATGGGATAAAATTATCTTTATTTTAATTTTTTATATTTAACCATTTTAAGTATACAATAATACATTTATTTATTTCCATTCCTTGTGAACCAAATAAAGTATCTCTTTCTTTCATTAAAATGTTCTTCTCTCCTCTCTTCATTTACACCAAACAGTGTGTTAAAAAGGTTTTTATTAAAAGAATTATGTTAAAATGCATTGAAAAATTTTAAAAATAATTTCAATAATATTTTTACTAAAATATTTTATTTTTAATTTCTTAACTAGTGACTTAAATACTAGTAACGTTTGTCATTTCATTATGATCACGAGCTCTATTGGTGCCCCTTTTGTTTGTTTCTTTTTGGAAATATTCTCCCGGATCAAGTCTTGCTTTATTGTCATAATTATGCTCCTAATGATTTTTACAAAGAAATCATTGTGGCATACTTTCCCTTGTTTTGTGTATCAACTATAAAAAGTTTAGACACACACTAGAAGAGGTCTAGCTACTTACAACTTCAAGACAAAAAGGAATCAGCATGCATGTTTCTCTTGTAAATGAGAATCTAAAAAAATGTTACTGAAATAACAGATATCATCAATCAAGCCATTAATTCAGTGGTTTGGCTGTAATAGGTAGTCAAGATTGAAGAGTCTCACTTGTCATTCCATGTTAATTTTATGGATATGTTTAGACTGGATGAACAGCTCAATCACAGAATTTCAACAAGAGAAAGATGTATATCTTAAAATCAAATCATCAATAGTGTGGATCACTTTGGATTGAACCAAGCCATTATTATGGTCATTTGACTGTTCGATATTAGACTTTGCTAGTTGTGTGGGTGTTACACGGAACTTCACAGGTCAGGGAGTTGGCTTATTGCATTATTTAACTATAGATAAGTTTGGTGCATTAACATGTCCTATGAGGATGTCATGGCTAGTTAGGAATAGAGGTAGAATATCTTTTATAAGGGTAATCCCTTCTCTTTCAAATTAACTTTTAAAAGTGATTAAGCATAAAAGCATAAAACTAAATAAGGGTTTGGATGATGCATGATCATATTTGAGCGTGTGTGAATATCTTTTATAAGAGGTAATCCCTTTTCTTATTTTTAAATAAGAAAAAATACATATTAGTATTGTTATAAATAAAGGAAAGAAGTATGTACTTATTTTTTGGTCGAGAAAAGTGTGTACTTCAAAAGACTGAAAGGCTTCCGTATTGAAGATGTTCCCAGAATCGTTTACACACTGCTACACTTACTATCTGAATCCCACTATTCCCTTTCCAAATCGTATGAAAAAATGGTTTTTTCTTTTATCATTTAATATATTTATCATTTAATATAAGTGAGGAGACTGAAATTAATAATTAGTGGGGTCTTATTTATTGCAGTTTTGTGATTCTCCCGCTAAATATTAATATAAAAATTTATAATTCTATAAGTATTTTTTAAAAAATAATCATTTTTTTTAGAGAAAAATGCTTCATGTAGTTGCATATGAATTTGAGAATACTCATAATATATTTTTGATCATTATCTAATTTAATAAATTAATTATATTTTTATTTATTTTAACTACATAAAATGTGTTCAGGAGTATATTATATATATATATATATACACGTATGTATGTATTTGGGATGTCAAAAGAAAAAATAAGAGGCTCATTGGGTTAGGTTTTTCATTTTATTCTTTTTTATTTCTTAATTGATCAAGCTTTTAGCAATGTATATCCATAAAATATATGAATTAGCACTCATTTGAATTTTAAATATTACTCAACTTTATAGTTGAGTTTGAGTAACTAAAAGTAGTAAATTTTTATAAAAATATTAATTATATTTCTATAATTTTAATATAATAAATTAATATATTATGTTTTAATAAAAATTTACTATTTTTAACTACTTAAGTCAGTCTTAATAGTTAAAATTAATAAAACTCTTTTTTAAAAAGTATACCCTTTTAATGGTATGGTTTGGTTTTGTTTAGTTTAATATTTCATAAAATTCAAGCCATAAACGCTCTTAACTTTGATAATAGAAAGACTCGAGGCTAATGTGATAATGTAATCACATATATGAAGGCAATAATGGTCGTCTTTGACTTTGAAAAAAAGATATAAAATTTAAACATAAATATTTACTTATATTTTAATTAAATAGCATTTATAATTTAAAGTAAAGTTAAGGAATAAATTAAATGTTAATTAATTTTTAAATCATACAAAAAGTTACGAACTTAATATTCTTTATAATAACTTCATCAAATCTAACAATTCGGTTAACAAAATTTTCTACTTAAAATTGATTTTAAAAAAAAAATCATTTTTATGAACTTTAATATTTTATGTAAATTAATCCTATATCATATACAAGGACGAATTTACATTATAGTAATATGAGGACGCATGCCTTCACTCAATTTAAAAAGGAAATCGTAATAGTATTATAATATATTACGATGCAATTTAAATTTTATTATCTTTAACTTTGGTCTCAGTACCTAACTTTTCTGGTAGAAAATAAGATAACATTGCACCCACTGCACATATAAATTTGTGTGTAGTAGACACAGAAAAACATAAAATTAGACACGCATTTTAAATAAAAGTCAATAATTGATTTAAGATGTCAGGCGTATGCTATTATTTACATAACTAATTGAAAGAGGCTTATTTCACATTTTCACAACAATCAAATCCAAATCATTGAAGCAACTATTGAATTCTCATGCAAAATACAGGTAGTGAGTATTGCTATGTATAGAAAAAGATTATATTCTTAGGAAGATGGAAAAAATTAGGGTGAAATAGGAATTGAAGCAACGTGTTGTGTGTAATTTCTCGTACAAACTGTTTTTGGCCCCTCCGAGTTATCGTCAATTTATTGCTGAATGTGACAGAGCGCGAAACTCAGTTGCAACTCACAACAGCAGCAAGTTAATTGCATACTATTTGCCCACAAAAGTGTCGTGATTGCTCAATTCATGAGCGAGCTCTTTGCTTTTGTTGCATATCATGTCTTTATTTCACAACTTATTGTTCTTAATTTTTCTAACTCATTATCCTTAAGATATTATCAAGTATTAACTTTTTGTTAGACTATATTAGCTAGAAAAACTAAAAATAAAAAGTATATAATCTTTTCTGTAGGAACAAATGTCTTAACTAAGCCTAGAGCATTGGTATAATATTAGTTAATTTTGCTGTGAACCCAGATAGAGAGAAGCAAAAATGTTGGGTTGTCATTTTGTGCAGTTGTCAAACATGCAGCAATGCATGTGGTGGATGGTAGTGGAAACAAGACAATTGAGTTGATGGTAGGAAAAGCACAAGGTCCCTTGGTGCAGAGTTCTGTTTACCCTGTACTGGTAACGCTATGGTTCCAAATTCTAATCAATGATGGTGGACTCCTTTTGATAAATGCACACATAAAAGTGACTTCCTTCACTCTTCTCAGCCACAGACTTGGATCAAAGACGTGGTTGAATCTCCCCCAAGAGCATAACCACAATAATGTCATGCTTAATACTATTCTAATTAAACTTGTAACATCTCTACCTGGTTGATTTGTAGTGATGATGCAACGTTAGGAATTCAAATCATCTTGAAATTTTCTTGAGAATTGGACTTTATATACCTAGACCCACCAATAAGCTTTTAAGTGAAGAAAATAAGAAAATAAAACTAACTAATACACAATATTTTTTAAAAGCGACAGTATAGTAATACATATATTGAAAAAAAAAAGTGAGAATATTAACAGTTGATATAGATAAGAATGATAGATAGGGGGTATTGATAATAGGAATTTTTTAAAGGAAAGGGGTGGTATTGGGTGGGGTTGGGGCATCCCTTAGGAAGGACCGCAAAAACGAAAAATGTTCTTCTTAGATAAATAATTCGATGTAAAGAGAATATGTTTAACTTATTGTTATGCATGATGTGATCTGTCCAACTTCCTCGTGGGTCCAATGTAATTAATGCAAAGAATTTGCTGTGAGTTGAATACTATGCATGCATGCTTGAGTGCCAAACCACGTGAGAAGAAGATCAATTAGTGAAAGGTGTTATCCAATAGTCAAACTATGTCTCCATGTTTTATTTCAGGTGAAATGAATCGGGTGATACCAAGTTTTCAAATCATTGTTACATGAAATTATTAAATGAAGAAAAAAATTATATTTTTCTTTCATTGGAAATTATTTGTTACTGTTATATGTTATTATTTAAAAATTATAGATATTATATTTTAAAACGCCCACCGTGGGGCTCGAACCCACGACCACAAGGTTAAGAGCCTTGCGCTCTACCGACTGAGCTAGACGGGCTCTTGCATGGTCATGCTGTAATTATTTATAAGACTGTGGATAGAAGGTGTCCAACTTTTTTTTATCTTATCCATTATTAAAGATCAGAGTGCATGCTCTCGTGAGATGCAATTGGAGAGGCCATTTAATGTTCCTCTAAAGTGGATTAATAAAAATCATTTATATTTATTAAAAATTAATTTAATATATATTTTATTATAAAATTTTTTAAGTAATTTCTATAGTGCCTTAAAAATTCTTTCATATGAAAAATAATCACCATCTTAAATATGTACAATAAACAACAAATGTTAGTGTCTATTATAAAAAAAAAATATATTCAAAATGTTTAAGATATTAAAATAATCATAATCATCAATTTAAAAAAGATGTATAATATCCTTTCAAGTGTATAAATATTATAGCATACACTGTGATTTTAATGCATAAAAGTCCCTCAATCTTTTTAATATTATTATTTTGTTCGCTTTTGATCATAACTTGATTTCTCATAAAGGCCTGTTCTTAGAATGGAGCCTACAAAAGGATTTAATGCCCTCAAGGCCTGTCTGTATAGAACTCTATCAGCTAAAATAAAGGTGTGGAACTGCTGGGGAGGGCATTATATGCCCATTAATAGTTAGGACATGGTGGATTTTTTCTTTTATACCTAAAATCAGGGTTTAAGATTTGTATTGAAAATATTTTAATGTTTTTTAGAAATTAATATGAGAATAAAAATTTCTCATGTTTAATAAAAGAAATTATTATATCATTGTATTGTGAATTATTTATTTTTATAATAATATTATTATTTTATATTTATAATTTTAAATTATTTGATGATTTGAACATCTTTATAGTGACAGTATATTAAAACTAAATTTAGGACGCACTGATAATATAACATTTTCTTACACCATTGTCTAATTATTCATTTATTTTTATATCACTATAAATTATTGACTTTTGTAATACTACTTTTAAAAGTGTCGGTATAAAAAAATTTATATTGAGAATATTCTAAAATTTAACTTTTAATAATATTGTTTCTCAGATATAAAATATTTTTAAAAATGTTAATTTATAATTATATGAATATGAAAAATTCCTACCTACAAAGGTGAAAATCGTTGGAATTAAATGTGAATAAAGTCTCATGTAGGAAGAAAGATGAACAAGTTGAAACATTTATAAAGAGGTAAAAGTTTGGATTGCATTGTAGTATACACATGAACTTCTTTTACCTTCCTGGGTACGTTAGAGGTAAAAGTTAAAATATATATATATATAAAAAAAACTTATCTCATAACAAATTAATAAGCTTTTTTCTTTTCAAACAAATTAAGAAGCTTAAACAAACTTATGCTCCCAAAACTTTAAATTATTATCATTAACCTATATAATTGTAGTATTTTAGATTATTCATATTTATTTCAATAAGTTAGCCTATTAAACTTAAAAAGATTTGTTTAAAATGACTTGAAACTTGACATTTTTTTCAACTAAATAGCTTTAAAAAAATTATTAGACTAATTTATTTTAATACATAAGCTTGACTTGACAGATGCTTGATGTCAACTAAGTTTTAAACTTCTCATCGTGTAGCTTAATTTTTTTTTCATCTTTATATTTTCACATGATAATTAATTATAAAGCAACTAAAAGCATCTTTAACAAGGTTTTCTACTGGGTTTCTTCCTTTAGTTGTTTAAAAAGAGTATCTGTCACGTGGAAATACAATTTCTTTTCCCAGAACCAATGAAGCACAATGAAAAAGTGGATCCCAACACAGGGACCAAAAACAAAAAACCCCGTGAGAGAAAATAACCACTGTTTAACTGCTAAAGTTAGCCTAAAGTTTACTTAATTAAGCCATAGATTACATGATGATAGAAATATACTTAATGTTATGAATTTAGTTTCAATTATGTGCTCTTTCCCTTATTTTTATTTGAAGTGCCAACCAAATGAAAAAACGATTACATAAATATCTTTTAAAGCACAAGTGAGTTGATCCATCACTTAGATATCTTTTCTCATTCTCCCAACAAATTTTTACCCTCTTCATTTAATAATATAAAAAAACAGTTTTTCCTAACATTATTTATGATGTGAAGGCCATATGGGATGATGACTACTTATCCCTCTCCCTGAAAAATGTGCTGTAGAATTCAGAGCATAACCAAAATAATCAGTGAGTTGGAATTTGTGTTAAGGTGAATATGTATCCTTCACCACTATGAACACAAAACAAAGTATTTTAAATAACGAACTGAATATATTGAAATATTTAAACATTCTAACATCATGAGTTTTCGTGTATCACCATCAACACAATACATTGGGGCTTGGGCTTAATTAAATTATTCAAGGAGCTAGCTTTGCTGATTTATATCCTCCAAAAATAATTTAGCAAGACTAGTTAGGACCTATTTTATCTACACTTGGTATAAGGCAGACGTAGAATGAACTCACATAACCAATCTTTGCTTTCATTTTGCTCTACAATCTTTTCTCTTTTCATTATTTCATTTTTTTTTTCCATTTCTTCTTTGCTTTGGGTTTTAGAAACCTTGATTGTTACTGCAGGATTAGAGGCTTAGAGCCCAATAATACCTGTTTCATTGATCATTGGAGGTGTTGTTTTTAGTTGTGCCAACCCAATACTCTTTCACAGCAACCAATATTTTCTCTGGCACAAGTGGGCCATCCTCATGATCCATCATTTTTGCATCCCATCTCATTCCCCCAACAATTTTTCTAACTTTGTTAAGGACATCAACTTCATCTCGGATGATGATTGCTCCTTCAGGCCTTAGGATCCGATCCATCTCGAGAAGGATGTCTTCTAGGTTGCACCTGTTAATCAAATCAGCATGATTTTCATTAAGGGTCTATTTGGTTGATACAATTGGAATTTCAATCTGGAATTCTAATTTCAACTCCAATTATGTCAGTATTGGAAATGATAAAAATAATTTATTGGTTTGTACTTGTATATTTGGTTGAAAGAAAGAATTGAGATATAGAATTACAATTCTAAAATTAGAATTCAATTGAAATAACAATAAACTAAGAAATATTGATTTTAACTTCTATATTGACACTTGGGATTGTAATTCTTAGAATAGAAGGGAAATTAAACATGATATAAACTAATAGTATAATGCTGCTTTAATTCTAAGGAACTGGACTTATATGTACACCAAATAAGACAAAAACGGATTGAAAGGTATAATTCCAATTCCAACGCACAATTTCCTATCTAATTTCGTGCACTAAATGACAACACTTTAAAGCAGGGGTAGAAAATTTAGGGCGTCAAGTGAGGGGTAGTCCTTTGGCTAATCCGAGGATATAATCAAACATAGCTATCATGAGGGGAAAATTTTAATTTAGCATGTGCTCTTATGACGCAAGGAATAAAAATACCATTAATTACTCAAATTATTTCTGAAAGCAGCATTAAATGCTTTTAGATTTTCAAGATAACAATTTTCATTTAATATTTCCCCCTTTTAGTGGTAAAGTCTAGGAACCAGCCTGGGATTCTGGTGGGTTGGAGGGGAATGTGGTAGAGGATACATGAAAGAAAATTAGGATGAAGAGCATTTGATGGAGTTACTCTTGTAGCATTAGTATGTCCCCAACTTCTACGAGCTCTTACTTCCACTATGAATCAGGCAGTGCACAAAAAGAATTACTGATAAGAAAAGATCATTTAGCTTTGACATGCATTTCATATATTATTTCACATAGCCCTCTCAATAAGAAATACTGCATTACAGTTACTTTTGCAAGGTCTCAAAAACCAAAACTGAAGAACCAACCAACAGAAAAAAGGAACTTGTTCAACATGACAAGAAACTCAGAATCTGAGATAACAGAGGTCTAATGTTTCCAGTTGTTTCTACTTTCTACAAAGATAATCATAATGTGAAGCCATTTATCCGAAAATTTGTAGTTATTAGGTGCAAGCTCAAATGATTTGTATCTAACAAGCTTCCTCTGTCCCTCATGCGAAGAGCATTTTACTTTGTTTGTGAGCATTTTTCATAATGACAAGGCGTTGACTTACTCTACCTTATCCAGACATTCAACTTTTATAGAAAACAATGAGGGTGGCATGGATTAAACTTCAAACCACTTGGACTTGGTCATTAGAAGCTCGAATAGAGCATGTTAAGGGCCAATTGTCCCAAAAGCTTAAGCTGTTTTACTTTGTTTGTGAATAGTTTTACGTTTGCACTAGAATGCACAAAATACAACTTGTGGCATATGGGAGAAGAGGAAAAAACATACTTGTCCTGGTACAAGCTAAATAAACCATTAGCATGAATAAGATCATATGTCCTTGGGTATGTAGAAAAGCCTTCACACCTGAACAAAGAAAGATAATATCAATGCAATTTTGTAGTACAAAATTTTCTTTCCCCAAAAGGCATATAAGGAACTTTAATTGCCTGTTGAATCATCTTTATTAGTGGAGGAAATAATCTGCAGTATTGAATCACTCATCCATATTACTTGATTATTTGAAGTCCATTGGAAATACTATATATAATTATTGAAAAGAAGCCTTGGTGAATAATCAGCAGTGGCAACAGAAAACAACCAGTGTGATAAATAACTTCAATATCTCTTTTCAAATAGGTCCAGAATTAGGAAAAATAGAATGGGCTGTCTGTCTAAAAAAATATAAAAGAACTCCATTTTGCGTCACAGTATCCATAAATGAAAGATCATACAATAATTAAACATACATCTCAGTTTAATGAATCATTTTTGTGAGAATAGGGAGCCAATTTACAAGGAAGTTTTCATGAAATTAGAAAAGTCCTATGAAGTTTACGGGAATTTAAGAAACTTACCAGTCATGATAAATGCCAATCAGACCTCTCTCATAGATAACACCTAAAGTGTTCTGAGAAATGGTTGGTACAACATTCATTACCCAGGACTTCTGTGATTCAAGTGCAGCTGCAAATCCTCCAAGGCCTGCATTCATGTCCATCAAATTCCGATATCTGTTAGTGCCAATCAATTTATTAATTCTTTTGTAAGCATTAACATGCTTTTTCCATAATTTGTTGTCCTCTTGATACAATTCAGCTGTAACCCCTGGAATGATTCCCTTGGCTATTCGAGGAGGGACTGCATAAAGTCTAGCAGGAAACTTCTTCAATTCCCCTCCAGCAACTTCACTCTTGCTGGTTACATCAGGGAAAGGGGTTTTACAGACCTCCATTTTTTTGTACCTATAAAAAGAACCAGGATGGAAAGAAAGAAAATACTCAATACACATACATACAAACAAAAATAACACAGGTATATAAATAAATTTGAAAGCATAGAGAATAAAATCCTATATGATAGCAATACCATACATAAATTATGATACTTGGATGACAAAACCAATCCCTCAAAAATGAAATCATGCAATGATCAAGCTAATACCATACTACATAATACCCACACTCTTCAGATATCCATTAGAAAATTAATTTTCTTCATTTTCCTTCCAAGTTCCCAAAGTTATAGAAAAAGAAGAATATTCTTGGTATTACTCTACTGTTTATTGATGTCTCCAGTTGCGAGAAAATCCAAATGTACAAAAGTTAACTAAAGACGTTGGGTAATCATATAATCATTTATTATTATTTTATGCCCCACCATGCAGGTCATGTTCTCAACTAAGTCTAGCTCAACCCCTGTAACGTGTAAAACTTGTTAAATTTCGGAGCATGCAATGAAGTTACTCACAGTTACGTAGTTCTCCAAAAATGTTAACAAATACAAAAGGCAGAGGAACAAAGCATGAAATTTTGATAACTATTCATATCTTTTTTAACTCAATACAATAATAAGTATAATGGTAATGATGCCTGACTGAAGTGCAAAAAGTTGAGTAGGACTTACCATACATCATCAGCATTATCTAAATCACATAAATTGGGAGACCTTCTTTGGCAGGATTTAGCATTTATTTTCTTCCTCCAAATAGCAATATCACCCTTTTCATATTTCTTTTCCCAACAAAGACTTACAGCTAACTCCTCTATTTTTCTCTGCTCTGCCTTCAGATCCTCCTTAGATCGCTTCCATGTTTGATAGTATGTTTTCCAATTAATTGGAGGGCCAGACAAAATCCAGTATCCACCAGGCCTTAAGACTCTATCAACTTCCATTAGATACATGCCCTCTGCATTCAATTAATGGATGGAAAGTCAACATGTTAATTCTTTTAAAAATTTCATTCAGATTTATAAAGAGAAAAATACCAACAACACACTCTTTGACACACTCTTAGTTATTAGTTAAAATTTATTGAAACCTAGAAAAGTTATTTAAGTCTCACTCCTAATTTCATGATTCTTTCTCATACTTTGCAGTTTTCAATACATTTTAACTAATAAAGAGTTTATTAAAAAAAGTATGTTAGAGAATGTATTCTTAGCACTCCTCTTTATAAATATTTCCCTTTCCCCTCCCACTTGATCTTATGCCTTTGAAGCGATATATAAATGCAATACACCAACACCTATTAGCTGATACCTTGGTAAACTTAAATAGCTGAAGATCTAACATGAAAGCAGTTGAAAGGAAATGGATAGGTAACAACTAACGTCAATTTAATAATCAGGAATACAGAAGATAATGCCATAGAGACCTCGCCAATTAACTATTTTTCCCCTTCATCTAGTTTCACAAGCAATAGTATCGACATAGTGGACAAAAGGATATCAATTTTTTTTATGAATTTGTTTGAAAATTCAGGATCATCATGTACATAAGGAAAGGCTGATAACATCGCATTCTGGATCAATCTTATAGACTATCCAATTTAACACTAACCATTTGAAGTCCACGGTATTAGACATCGAGAACACTGGGCCATATCAAAGGCTCTTGATGGGTATGGAAGATGGATGGTGCCAAGAACACCAATAACAGCAGGTACTCCTCGTTCTAGTGCAAACTGAACTTGTGCTTCATGGTTGTCCTTTGGAGCAAAGGACATAGCTAACACATTTCTCTTTAGCAAGTAGGCTCCCCAGCTTGCAACCTGCATAATTGTTCATGTTTACATTGGTAAAGCAATCACAAGCCAATTGGAAGGTTCCTACTGAAAACAAGTAAAATGTGCCACTGAGCATTAACAAACAAGGAAATGCCAAAATAACAATTCAATCTTAGTCAAAATACATATGAAATTGTGGAATTTGGAATGCAATAGTTAAAAGAATACTATTCATGTAGGTGGTCAACATGAGATTCCCAATTGGTAGCCATTAGAAGGAGACTTCAAAAGGCAGCAATAGGTATGTCAGAGGAAAAAACCTTCTAAAGAAGAAGGTTTTTGATTCCAAAATGTACACAAATAAAATGAAAAGTCAGCTGACCCTTTCGCTAAGCATTTAGGATCCAATCAGATATCCCTAAGTAGCAGACTTTTGCATACCGTGTGTGTGAGGTTCATCAACTCAAAAATAGAGAAACATGGCAATGTGCGTGGAATTCAATGTGTTTTCTTATGTAAATAAGTGGATAGTATTATAACAAGCCAAATCGTTGACTGGGAATGAGGGGAAACAAAAGTGGAAACTAGGAGTAGATCAAAGGAAAATGAAAGAAACAGAGCTAAAAAAACATGATTAGGCATTTAGGATAAGGATCTTCCAAAGTGAATTGATCTTTATTGTGAACAAGTAAGGGTGTTCCCATCCATCAGTCAATTTAAAGGGTATCTTGATCTCAACCAATCAAAGTTTAAGGGTGGAATTACCCATACTTGCTCAATTTAGAGACAAACTCACATTAGAGAAATAATTTTTTCCATTTATTAAATGTTCTTAACTAAAGAACAAGAGCATACTATCAGAAGCACAATTTAAATAATAAAACTTACTCCACAACCAGTGTCAAGTGCTGTTCTGACAGAACCATCTGCAATTGGAATAACAGAAGCAAGTTCATCAATATATGCATCTGCTCCTTGAGGGAACATGGTCCCTCCACCTGGAAATTTAAACACATTTCCCTGATATTGCACCCAGTTTTGAACAGCCTTCTCCACTGTTAAGCTCTTGTAAGGAACATTAGCATAGTAGACATAATCACGGCTTTTAGGCCATGGAAAAGGAGTCATGTACCCTTTGGGAGCTGGAATGAGGCAGTGCAATTTTTCCTGTTCAGCTGGACAATGCCTTTCCCTATAGATCATATTTTCTCTAGGGAAAGTCATTGCTCGGTCTTGCTCTTGGCAAGGTGTATAATCAGTATATTTTAGATCACATGGCTTGAACAATTTAGCTTTTGGTTCAGGCGGTTCAACAATTGCCACATCATTGTGATGGGATTCAAAACTCAAATTTGGTAAAACAGTACAGTCTGTCATCAGCTTATTAACTTTCAAAGCAAGGTTATCTCCCTTTCCAGACCCACTTCTTTGCCATGCTCCCAAAAGATAAAAGAAACAGCACAAACCAAGCACAGCAAATATTGACAGAGGCCTTCTTGCTCTTTGGCCTGTTGCATTGTTTTTAGAACCCATTATATGGTTGTCAGAATTCTGTCAAACCTATGGCAATTAGTACTGAGATTAGTAAGTAAAAAGTTATATTGGACCATCACAAAACATGCAAGCCAACCAAATAAAACCAGTAATTATCCAAGCGCAAAGAATTTGTTACATGTTAACAGAAACAAAAAAAGGTAATGATTTCGAATCTATGAGGTAGTTTTGTGGCACAATTTATAGCTCTAAGCTCTACAAAGTAGAAAACCTTACATTTCCCTTATAAACAAAATGAAGGGAAACAAGCTTAACTTTCTTTTAATCATACGTTAAGCCACACCGTTTTATTTTCTTTTCACAAGCATGCAAGCGGATCAAGCATGAGATTGCTAATGATTTCACACGAAGAGAACGAAAAACTTGGAAAACAGAATTTTTTATGTCATTATCAACCGATCTTCTAGAATCCAAATACCGACTTTTAAACCATTTATTTTATATTACATAGCATAACATTTTCTCAACCCCCGATTTCAATTGTTTAGCTGGATCAACTAAAAGATCTACAATGGCATCCACCAAAAGACAAGTTTAAGTTCACAAAAATTGAAACTTTTCAGCACTAATGAGAGCTCAAAAGATGAAGAAAAACTGAGGTTACAATACAACAAAATCCAAAATGAACGCCATATACTAGCAAAATCAATGAAAGCAGATCATAGCAGCATGAAAATATCATAAAGGAAATGACCCAGAAAAAGAAACATGCATAAAAATGCATTTTTACTCTTCTTTCACCTTATAGATCCCCCCCACTCACTGATCTAAATCACTCAAAGGAGAGGGAGCAGCAGAGAGAAAGAGAATAGTATAGTTGTTGTTGTTGTATATGTTTCACTTCTATTTCAGTGGAATTAGTGGAACAAAGTTGAAAAGTGACCAGTGCAGTGTGGAGAGTGAAATGAAGACGACTTGTTGTGACAGTTGGACTGCACCGTTTTTGGCTATTGACTCACTCCTATTATATAATTGCCGACAGGGTCATCAAACCTTAACTCTTCTTAGTTTCTCAACTTCTCCCTGTTTGTACAGTCATTACTCATCATGCTTTGTTTTTCTAGCCTCATCTCTCACACCATCAAATTCATTATTCATAGTAATAATAGTAAATTTGGATTAACTTGGTACACATTTATTTTAATATTATTAATTATAAGTTATGTTTATATATCTTTAAAAATAAATTCAAATACGTTAAAATTTAAGTACATGTACCCAAAAGTAAACACACAGTAAATCTACCAATGATTCCCCTAAGTTGGCCTAAGTTGTTTGAATTTCAACGCTTTGCTTAAACTTTAACGAACCAATTCAGTACATCTTGTTAATTTAATTTTTTTTATAAGTGTTTTAATTTTTATTTAGATTTTTACTGAATATTATAATGTACATTGAATAAATATTCTTAAATTATGTGAAATATAAATAATATAAATCAGACATAAAGCAAATCTCTTGCGAACAGGAAATCTCCGGAAGCATTAAAGGATAGACATATTCCCGAAGGCAATTTAAGAAAGGCGTTGGGAGACAGATAGATCATTTCATTTGTATTTTACTTCGTTTTATTTTTAAATAGGTATGTAAATAATTTAATGATTAAAAAATATATATTATTAAAATAAAAATATTTATTCATATTAACGTGATATATCAAATTTTAAAGTTAAATTTAAATTAAGATTAATTAAGATAATCATAATTTTAAAAATCATTTTATTTAGAAAATATATATTTTTTAATAGTTTCAAAGAAATTCTTAATTAAATGACATAGCCTTCAAAAAATTAAGTAAATTTTGCAGTATTTTTAAGACTTAATTTCTCTGATTTAACAGAAAAATGTTCGAAGTTCTTTATTATTTGTAAAATCTTTTTATATTTTGCATTGAAAATTAATTAGAAATGTATAAGATGATTCTTAAATTAAAATAAAGATTAGATTAAAAGAGGTACTGACTAAAATAAAGGATAAAAATAAAATTATCTAACGAAATACTTATGCATTTTGAAATTAATTGATAGTGAAGAATCAATAACATTTTAGTATCAGTATAAATGTAACTTTTAAAACAATTTGATGATTAACATATTTAAAAATTCAAAATAAACCTAATTATTAACAAAAAGTTATATTTATCTAAGACTCTTTACTCATACTTCTGAAATTATTTATAGAGTAAAAAATTTATATTTAGATTCAGTCACAAGTAGGCATTTTTTCTTGTGAAGATTTGTGAAAAGGTTTTATATTTGGGTGTTTATATATATTAAAAAAATTAAGAGAATTAATAGCGTAAAATTTTTATTTTATTATTATTGTTATAAAAAATTTCGTCATGCATTAACTCTGTTACCAATTTAGCATGTACATGTAAAATTTTTAAGAAATGTATACATTAATGTAATCAAAATGTACAAATTTTACATCTAAAATCGAATAAAAATTATTGGAGATTTTTAGAAGAAATAAAAATATAAGAAAAAATGTCAATTTTTTATTCCATCAAGTTAGTATTGAATATCATTGATCTATATATTGTATATTAACATAATTACATCCCTAATATGTAATTGAATCTCTTTAAGAGGTTTCTTTTTAGAGCCTCCAAAGAAGTAAAAAAACAAAATTATATATATATATATATTTAAGGCATAAAACTAATTTAAAAATAAATTTTTTTATTAATAAAATAATTTTTTTAATTATTATAATTTTATTTAAAATTTATTTTTTAAACTTTTTGTGATGTAAAATTATTTATAAAATTGCATAATTAATTTTATTTAATATTTTCTTTTCAATAAATAATAAAGCTAATTCGTTTAATCTTTGTTGAGATATTATTAATTTTAAATAAGTTTTTATTATTTTTAATTTTGAAAAATTTCTTTCCCTTAAAGCAACTGAAATTAGAATTGTTAACATTATTCTGTAAGTTATATATGTATTTGAAAAAGAATTTATTCTTTTTATATAATTGAGAATGTCGATTGATTTATCATTTTTTAATTTTATAACTTTTTTAAGATATTTAATTTTGAAAATAAATCTAATCTATCAATATCAAAAAAATTATCATATTTCAAATATTTTTTAAGGTTTAGACATTTTTCTTTCAAAATTATACTATCTAGTGACTTTAAAATTATTTTTCCTCATTATCATGAGTTTGAGAATCAAAATTATCCTCTTTACTAACTATTTTTCTATTGTTGTTTTCATCTATATCTTTATTGTTATCATCGGGTGTGTTTACAGTGAAAAATTTTAATTATAAACAAATAATTCAAGAGCAATCTGGGGACTAGATTTAGGTTCTCTTGAGTTTTTTTATGTGTGTTGTGATTATAATAATTAAATTGATGTCGCAAAGTAGAGTATTAAGGTGGAACATGAACAATAATAATGTAGAACTAAATTAAATGTAAAAGGTTTATAGAAATATGATGATTATATACGTGATTGCAAGAACAAAAAGGGTAAAATGAACTAAAAACTATAATGCAGAATGTAAACATGCAAAAAAAAAATAAACGTATGACTCCTAGCAACAATAAACAGCAACAACCGTGTCGCGTAGAGATGAAAACATGTCAGACTTTACTTTAAACAGGTCTGACATATAACATAATTTTTAGGCCTGAACTTGGCTTGTTACCTGTTAAAAACTTTATTTTTAGTCTGACCTGACATGTTTAAGTGGTCTGGTCTGCCCTGAAGCCTGTTACTAAAAAAATATTTTAATATTAATACAAATATAAATATTTTATTATTAAATTAGTTTACATATTTTTTTAATTTTTATTTATGTTATTAATAATCATTAAATAATTATAATAATATTTATAAAAATTTATAAATAATTTTTAAAATATTAATTAAGCAATAATTATAAATATTTTATATTACTAAAATTTATTTATATTTTTATTGATTTATTTTTTAAAAATCATTTAAATATTAAAGATTTTAGTTTTTTTTTAGAAAAGTATTTTGTTTATTTAAAAACATCTTATATTCAACAAATAAAGTTATAGTGAACGCATAAAATAGATCACAAAAAATAACATTCATACAATTTGTTCAATCAATTAAAAGAAAATTATTATGTTTTAACAAATAAATAAATTTAAACTTAATGCAACATATATATATATATATATATATATATATATATATAATGACAATAATAATAACTATTAAATTAAAAAATAATTACAAAATATTTAATTTTATTTATTTCATTAATTTATTATTTTAAATTAATAAATAAACATAAAATTAACTACACTATAACATTAATGTAATATAAAATATATTATTGATACAATAAATTAAAACACATACTTATATATTACATATAAATTGATAAATTAACTAATAACTTAATTAAAACATGTGCAAGTTATATATATATATATATATATATATATATATATATATATTATAATAAATTTTTTATTTTATTTTTTATCATTTTTTAATAAATTTTTACTTTTAAATAAAATATAATTCATATTTAAGCAATTTTTATTTATTATAAATAAAAAGAATTATAACATAACATATTAATAGAATATTAATATTTATTTTTAAATTTTAATTTGTTTAGTTTTAACTGTGTCTAATTTCTTTTCAAAGACTTAGACGTTCTTTACCTTATTTAAATATAATAAATATAATAATTTATAATTAAATAGATTTATTTTTTAAACATGTATAATTATGTATAAATATTTTTAGTTTCAAATATAATATAAAATAATTATTTATAATTTGACATATTTATATTTAGATGTATGACTGTGTGCTATTGACCTGGTATCTAATTTTTTTTTATAGGTACTTTAGTCAAAAAAATTTATACCAATATTATTTTTATTTTATTTGTTTAAAATTATATTATTTACTATATGTTCCTATTATATATATATATATATGTATATATATATATTGTATATTAAATTTTTTATTATATTTCTCTATCATTTATTTTTATAAAATTTTAGTTTTAAATAAAATATAATTCATATTTAAATAATTTCTATTTATTATAAAGAGAAATAATTAAACATAATATATTAATATAATAATAAAATTAAGAGTATAAAAAATATATTAATATAATTTTATTATTTTATTTTTAAATTTTATTTCGTTTAGTTTTGATATATATATATATGTATATATATATATTTTATATTAAATTTTTTATTATATTTCTCTATCATTTATTTTTATAAAATTTTAGTTTTAAATAAAATATAATTCATATTTAAATAATTTCTATTTATTATAAAGAGAAATAATTAAACATAATATATTAATATAATAATAAAATTAAGAGTATAAAAAATATATTAATATAATTTTATTATTTTATTTTTAAATTTTATTTCGTTTAGTTTTGATTGCGTCTTATTCCTATTCAAAGACTTAACTACTCTTTAACTTGTTAAAATATAACAAATATGATAATTTATTATTAAATAAATTTATTATTTAAAAAGTAGAATTGTGTATAAATATTTTTAATTTTTAATATAATATAATTTATATTTATTATAATTATAAATAAAAAGAATTATAACATAAATATTAATTTAATAATAACAGAATTAAGAATATAAAAAATATATTATTAAATAATTTTATTATTTAAATATATTTTGACTACTCTATTTTTAAATTATAATATATATATATATATATATATATATATATGCAGGAATTCTTGATTCTTTCAGATATCTGCTTTTATACATTTTGTACCCTTCATTAACTGGTGTTGGAATGATATCTTCAATAGGTCCAAAATAGTCCCACCATTGGAGGAACCAGTTTGGAAAGTCATATATCTGGTTCTTCTTGAAGTATATCAACCAAGAATATCGGTTGAGCTTATTCTGGAACCAGAAACTTCTTGTCCAAGCGTCAATGTAGTCCCAGTAATTGTATCCTACTGGATCGAATGGTTGGGAAAATTTCTTATAAGAGTTAAGGTTTTTCCCAAAAGCCTTTGGTGTTAAGACTTTTAAGATTTGGATTGTGGAATGGGTTATTATGGTTGGATCCTTTTGATCTTTGTAATGTTTAATAGAAACAGAGTCTGAATCCACCAGGATAAATTCATAGAATTGTCTGGTCTTATTAGTTGCATAAGGCCTGAAATGGAATCCAGGTGGGAAGACTTTGGTAATGGCTTTGTATGGATTTTTGTCCCAGTATTCAGGTTCCATTTGTACGACTGAGGAAAATTTTCCTTTTGCCACATAATGGTTCGGGTTTGAGGGCTTGCCTTTTTCTTTTTGTTGGTTGAGTATACCTTCTGTTTTTTCTGGATTGGTAATAGTTTTCTGGGATTGATTATACGACTGGAGTATGGTATTTAGGCTTGCTAAATCTATTTCCATGTCTTCTTCAGAGGCAATATCTGCCCATGATTTTTTTGGTAGGTTACTTAGGCTTCCTTGTTGGACAGCCAAGAGTGTACTGATTGGTAAAGCATAGTCTGCTTTGGTTTGTTTGGTGGTTTTTAAAGAAGAATCAGTCTTTTTAGAGGATTCTTTTGGAGTTCCAGACTGCTGAGTTGATGACTCAACAATTTGGATTGTTTTTTGAGTTGATGACTCAATTGGGGTGGATGACCCGGAACTGGTATTTGAATCTGTTGAAGCAGATTGTTGTGATTTTGCTTTATTTAGAGTAAGGGCAAGTTTTACCCTTCCTCCTCGAGCTGTTCCTCCCCTGGATGGGGTTATTGCCTTTCTAGGCATTCTATTTGTCCTGTAAAAATTCACGGGTAAGATAATCAGGAAGGGAGTTGGAGGTGCCTTTGAGATATTCAATATCAAAATCAAAAACACTTAAAATTGCTTGCCATCTTGCAAAAATTTGTTTTGAGGCAAGATTTTTAACATCCTTTTGTAAAATTTCTTTAGCAGACTTGCAGTCTACTCTAATAAGAAATTTTTGATTTAACAAATCTGATTGAAATTTTGAGACGCACAAAACAATTGCTAAAACTTCTTTTTTAACAGTTGAATAATTCTGTTGTGCAGGATTCCAATGTTTTGAAGTATATGCAATAATATGCTCATGAGACTCAATTTTCTGTTTGAGAATGCCGCCATAACCTATGTCAGAAGCATCTGTTTCAACTATTTTGAAAGCATGGGGTACAGGGAGATAGAGGCAGTTTATTTTTCTGACTCTGTTCTTTATTTCTTTGACAACGTTGGTATGAACATCAGTCCAAGAAGGAGGATTCTTTTTAAGCCTATCATGTAAAGGCTTAATGATATTGTTGAGGTGGGGAATAAAATCACCTACATAATTAAGACATCCTAAGAATCTTTGCAATTGAGTTTTGTCTAAGATTCTATCAGGAAATTTATCAGCGAATTCAATAGACTTGCTGATAGGAATGATGGTTCCTTGATGAATATTATGACCAAGAAATCTAATATTGGTTTGGAAAAGATTTATTTTGGACTTTGAAACAGCAAGTCCGTTTTGTTTGATAACATTAATAAAAACATTTATATGTTTAAAATGTTGATCAATGGAATGAGAAAAGATTAAAACATCATCGATGTAAACAATGACAAATTTTGAATAAGGATTGAAAATATCATTCATAATCTTCTGAAATTCAGAAGGGGCATTCTTAAGACCAAATGGCATGACATTCCATTCGTAATGTCCAAAGGGGACAGTGAAGGCAGTCTTGTACCTATCTTTTTCACAAATTTGGATTTGCCAAAAGCCAGATTTCATATAAAATTTTGAAAAGATCTTAGCAGAGTTTAATCTGTTAAGAAGATCCTTTTTGTTGGGAATGGGATGCCTAATCCACTGGAGAGCTTGGTTAAGTGGCTTGTAATTAATGACGAGTCTGGGAGTTCCTCTTTCGATTTCTGCAGGTTTATTGACATAAAAGGCAGAACACGACCAAGGACTTTTGCTTTTTCTAATAAGTTTTTTGTCTAAGAGATCTTTAATCTCTTTTTTGCAATAATGAAGGAGTTCTTCATTCATTTGGATGGGTCTAGCTTTGGTAGGAATTTGGTTATAATGAAGTCTCTCTTCCTGAGAAATGGGTCTTAGACAAAGCCTCGCCTTGTGTCCCTAGGCCTGCTCCTCAAATTGAAAATATTTCCCAAGATAATTCCGGAAAAGTTGAGATAACTTTTGATAGAAGAAACTCCTTCTCTTCTAAAGTCGATGCTTATAGCGGACGTTCTAGTTTTGCTTCTGCTAGGAGATCTTTTTCTTACAGGTCCTAATCCTCTAGAACTGAAATCTCTAGATCTATCAATCATGATCCTTCTATAAACCTCCAAGGATTAGATACATCTTCTAGAATTCCTAGAAATGTTTACCAAACTTCTGAAAAAGAAGAAGAAAATCAGAGTATCCAATCTCCAACTTACTCTTCCCTTAATGAGTCTTATGATATTGTCTCATAAATTCATTATTGATAAGGAAACCCTTAGGAAAGATTTCTACTCTGAGGATTGGAAACCTCAAAGAGAGTGGTTCTTCCAGAATTACAAGGGTAAAAATAGGTCAGATATCCAAGAGGAATTCTATCAATTTCTCGAAAAAGTTAAACAAAACATCCCTTTCTTCGATTGGTATCATGCTTATACCATTCATAATAACATTGATTACCCTTGGTAAGAGGATATTATTAGTACCTCCTCTGCTAATGTCATATCTTGGCAGATTAAAGACGGACAAATTGTTCAGAGCGACCTGCCTCCTACAACTCAGTATCAATTACCCAATTTAAAAGACAAAGGCGGTAACCCTGTTACTGCTACTCCTTTCAAAACCAAGAATTCTGATGAATCTATCACTCCCAGTGATATTCAAGGTCTCATGGAACAGGCCAACTATACCAACAAGTACCTCCAGGTTTTAGGTGATAAAATCTTTGTCAATACTAAAGTCGAAGAAACTGCTTCTTCATTCACTCAATCCCAATTAGAAAAGCCCTTATTCAAACCTTTCAAAATTAGTGCCAAAGCTAAGCAAAAAATTTTAGAACTTAGACAAAGAGAAAAACCCAGAGTAAATGAGGACAACCAAAATCAATTACTAAGTAAGATTACCAGTCTTCTTACTACTGTCCCTGACACTCCCCAAGTTTCCGAAGAATCTAGTGCCAAACCAAGAACTAGATCCCTTAGCAAAACCATCAATGCCATTTCCAAAGTCGATTCAGAAAACTATTCTGAAAATGACTCTGCCCTTGTCATCAATCCTATCAATAACTGGAAAAATTCTTCCAAACTTTATTACAATAGAGCCTCTGCCCCTGACCTTATTCTTGAAGAAAAACAAGATTTCATTCAAAGTTTTAATTCTAATGATATTTATATTTGGAATATTGATGGTTTGTCTGAATATAATATCATAGCCAAACTTCAAAATATGTCGGTTGTCGCCATGGGCTATTTTACCAACCAAAATATGCCTGAAGACACCATTGTTTATATTCTAGTTGCAGGTTTTACCGGGCAGCTCAAAGGTTGGTGGGATAATTATCTCACCGAAACTGACAGAGAAAAAATCCTCTCTGCAGTAAAAATTGATGATAAAGGAAAAACCATTGTCAGTGATAATGAGCGTCTCCCTGATGCTGTGTATACTTTATTATACACTATTTCCCAGCATTTTCTTGGGGATCCATCCCTTTGGCGTGAGAGGTCTGGTGAACTTCTTTCAAATCTCAAGTGCAACTCTTTAGAAAATTTTAAATGGTATAAGGATACCTTTATGTCTAGGGTTTTAACTCGTGAAGATTGCAATCAAGCCTATTGGAAAGAAAAGTATCTTGATGGGCTTCCCAAAGCCTTCGGAGATCTTATTAGAAGTAAACTCCGAAGTCAGTCTCCAACTGGAGAAATAAATTACAGTAGCTATGACTATGGTCAGCTTACTGCCCTTATTGTCCATACTGACATCAAGGCTTGTCAAAAGGACAAGCTCCAAAAACAGCTTGTCAAGGAAAAGGCTTTAAGCAAGAAAGAATTAGGATCTTTCTGCGAACAATTCGGTCTTCCATCTTGCTCCACCAAAAAGAAGAAACAGGTTCCTAAAAAGGATGCTGTAGAACCTTATAAGAAACCCCACAAACGCATAAAACCCCCTCCTCCTAAGAAACAAGGAGATAGTGTTATCCCCACTAATATTCCCAAAAAACCCAGAACTGGTGTAACTTGTTACAACTGTGGAAAACCAGGCCATATCAGCAAATACTGTAGGTTAAAGAAGAAAATTAGCAACCTTAATCTTGAGCCTTCCATAGAAGACCAGATTAACAACCTTCTTATTGAAACTTCTGATGAAGATTCTGTCAAAGAATCTGAAGATGATGTTAACCAAATCCAAAATGATGATCAAATTTCTTCTTCTGATAGTGACGATACTCCAGAAATAAATGTTTTAATAAAAGAACAGGATCTTCTTTTCGAAGCTATAAGCTCTATTTCTGATCGTCAAGAAAGAAAAGAATTTCTTAACAAGTTCAAAGAAGTTTTAGAAATTAAACAAGTTTGATATTACAGATATTTTCAAGAGATTAGAAAAGAATTCCAGTATTAAACCAACCACTATTCAAGATCTCCAGATTGAGATTAATAATCTCAAGAAAGAGATAAGAGAAATTAAAGAACAACAGCAAATTCATCAAGTTATTCTTTCCCAATTAGATGACGAATCTGAAATTGAGAAAGAAGAACTTCCTGAAGAAAAAGATTCTGAAAAGGTTGATTCTGGAAATATAGAAGAAACCTTTATGTGTTTAATCAACAAAGTTAAAATTCAAAAATTTTACATCAATATCAGAATCATCATTGATGATTTTGCTCTTAATACTTTAGCCCTCTTTGACACAGGTGCTGATTCAAATTGTATTTTAGAAGGGTTAATCCCTACAAAATATTTTGAAAAAACTTCTGAAAAACTCAGTACTGCTAGTGGTTCAAAACTTAAAATTAATTATAAGCTTTCCAAAGCCGTGATTGAAAACCAAGGGCTTAAGATTGAAACAAACTTTCTCCTTGTAAAAAATCTAAAAAATGAAGTAATTTTGGGAACACCTTTTATTAAAGCCCTTTTCCCTTTACAAATTTCAAAAGATGGAATTTCTACCCATCATTTGGGAAAACAAATAACTTTCAATTTTGCAAATAAACCATTTACAAAAAACATTAATTCCATCCAGAACAAGATCAATCAAATTAATTTTTTAAAAGAAGAAGTTTCTTTTGCCAATATTGAAAAACAACTTCAAAATCTTTCTCTCCAGAAGAAAATTCATTCCCTTCTAGGGGATATACAGTCTTCCATATGCTCTGACTTACCCAGTGCTTTCTGGAACAGGAAGAAACATATTGTTAGCCTTCCTTATGAGTCGAGTTTTAAAGATAAAATCTTTGTCAATACTAAAGTCGAAGAAACTGCTTCTTCATTCACTCAATCCTATTTATTAGTAGTCCTGCTACTGCCTACTTTCCTTTCAGTCTCTTTTATTAGTTTCTTGTATCCCTGATCCACTTCGGGCCTTCTGGTATCAGAGCCTGATGGGGAAGTAGGAATATAACTGTTGATGATTTATAACTATATTCTTCTAGATCTGGACTTTATATTTTGTTATGAAATTTCTGTAACCATGGTTTATAGGCTGGATAGCTGACAGGCCCTTCGGGTGAGACTTGTAATGGTCGTCCCTGTCTGTAACAACGCCACGAACTAATGGTTCTGAAATATTGCTTTTGTACAGTTCTTTGTTTATGAACATTCTTTACTGGAAGTACAGCAGTTCTCAGATTCTTTTGAATATGGCTGTAGCAGTAAGTCCCGTATGGTGAAAGGGCAGTAAGACTAATTTGACGATGTCATATTCAAAAGAAATAAAGAACATAAGAAGCTGGTGGCTATGGTAAAAGAATTTCAGAATTTGTAAAAAAAAAAAAAAAAAGTCCATGAATAACCAGATCTAGTCGAATAAGTTATGAATAATTAGCAGTTATATTGTTACGGAACCAAATGAGGGTGATGTGCCAGATGTTTATTTATGATGTCAAGACTGCTACGTTCTTTCTCCCGTATCTCCTTTCGCTCTGGCTCTAGCTCATCCTCCTCTTCTCCCACTAAAAATAACATTTTTAATGATCAGGAGAAACAAACTCCTGAAATCACACCCAAACACAACCTCTTCGACGAAGAAGTTCATTTCGAAGAAATTAACCAAAGTATGGATGACTGGACTATTCCAGAAATCCCTCAGGACACATTATATGTTCCTGAAGAACACTCAAAGAAAAACAGTTTTGATCATATCATTAAGACTGTTGAAAACAACATCCCTTTAGGAAAAGATTTAGGAGAAGAATTTCATCTCCTGTCCAAATCTTCCATTAATGAGCATAAGCGCAAATACAAATACCTCCACATAGGATGTGTCCAGGTGGCCATAAAGCCTCTCATAGACATAGGAATAGATGCTGCTATCCTCATGTGTCTTAGAGATGCTAGACATAATGACTTCAACGACTCCCTTATAGGAACTGTCGAAACAAGTCTTGGCCAAGGACCAATTTATTTTAATTGTTTTCCTAACAAAACAGTGAGTCTTTTAGATGATCATATTCTTGACTCTCTGTTCCTCAATATTTGCTTTCATGGGTTGAACATGAAAGAGGGATCTATTCCCGCTGCCTTAATCTATAGGATTCAGTACAAGGCCATGAACTCTTGTGCTTCTCGTGTCCTTCTCAAACCTCAAAGAGGTGAGACAACTTTGTTTATCACTGATATGACAAAGGCTAATGTATCCCTCCCAAGGATAATCAAATGGGATGAAGTCTCTGATACCAGAAGGCCCGAAGTGGATCAGGGATACAAGAAACTAATAAAAGAGACTGAAAGGAAAGTAGGCAGTAGCAGGACTACTAATAAATAAGATGCAAAAATGATAAGTGCAGAATGTAAATGAAGTTAATGCATAGAAACTAGAACGGCGGTATAACCAGCACAGATCTAGTGGAGGGAGAAGAGAAGAAAGCCGGACGATGGTAATCCGAACAGAACCGGCTGAGGGAGAAGAGAGAAAATAATTTGAAACAGCAAACTTTTATTAAAAGATCTCAAAGAGGGAAGGCTTACAAAGGATTGTATCTCTCAGAGCTTCTCTCTCTAATATCTCTCTAGGATTGCTAAAATGAAAGGGTTCCCTCACATCATGGTCGAGGACTCCTTATATAGAAAAATAAAGTACTATTTCTACAGTTCCGGTTGGTAACTGGAACTATTTCTACAGTACAAGTTTATAGTTCTTGGATATCTATTCCGAAGCAATCATCTTCATTTTGATTGTGTTGAGTAGATGATTCTCCTTCTTCTTGACTTTGTAGAAGTAGAAGAACATTTTGTAAATTTTTCTTCATTGCTTCTTTTGAATCACAACTGGATAAAAATGCTGCAATTTTTGATTTCTGATTAAGGAATTGGAATGTCGCTGGATCAGCCAGATTTAATAATTTTGGATTTTTTCCAAAATATTCAGCAACACCTTCAGGACCAGCATGGTCGGCATTGAATTGGTTCCACCATTTCACAAAAGAATATCTGTGGAGTAGTGGGAGAGTCTCTTCATTTTCTGTTTTCCCATATCGGTATTGCCATGAGAATACCCATGCCAAAGCAAAATCAGAAAAATATTTTAAGTCTGCAGGAATTCTTGATTCTTTCAGATATCTGCTTTTATACATTTTGTACCCTTCATTAACTGGTGTTGGAAGGATATTTATATATATATATATATATATAGGCCGGCCTATTAGGTTTAATAGGTTTTATAAACAGTTCAGGTTTGACTTGTTAAAAAAAACCTAAGCCTTGTTTGTTTATTAAAAAGGTTAGGTCAGGCCGCAAGCCCCTGTGAGGCGGCTTGTGTCACGACCCCTTTTTATAAGGGACCGAGAACATTGTTTCTACACCACATACTTATTTAAAATAGGTAAATAGCAGAGAATATAAGTATAAAAAAATTCACTTCTCATTCAAAGTAAAAATGAAGTTCCTTACAACAAATATCCAACAGATCAACATAATATTACATTTACTTTATAATATTCAAAATACCAAAAAAAATTATAATACGTGACTCCCTCGACATGAGGTCTCATATATAAAGAAAAAGGACTGATGCATTATTATTCAACTCCAGCTTCTAACTTTTCTTCACTGGCCCCTCAGCCTGTGAAGTAGATGCAACACCTGCTACATCTGCTCACATACCACCGTACGATCATCGCAGTATACACGCACACAACGACATAGAAAGAAATGCAAGGGTGAGCTTACCAAACATAAAATAAAATTATATATATAGAGAGCAAAATATTTCTCACAGCAATAACCCCATGCATTTCCAGCCCATCTAATGCACAGCATGAAAACGGCTTCCAACTGGTTTCACAGCCTAAGTAATCCAGAAGGAACCGAGCCGGTCCGGGAGCGACCCATTCTGGTATCTGGATCCAGACAAAGACAAAGACAAAGACAAGATGAACTTACCGTTACATGTCTACCCACCTAAACATGTAACTCGGCTCTATAATGATGCAAAACATATATCTCAAAGCATGATGCACGCCACCAAAAATTATTTTAACAGCTCAACTACGGCAAGTTTATAATAGATCAGCCAAAATCTCGCATTTTAAACTAATTAACAACGATTCTGACTTAGAAAATAGCTTTTATTCAATAGATCTAACAAAATCATATCAAAATATCTTGAAATAACATATTAAACCGTTCAAAACATAGTTCATAGGTTAAAGTAAACTCCCCTTACCTCAGAAAGATGATTCACACTAGATCTACCGAATATTACTTGATTATAACAAAAATTCACCGAAGATTCAGCTTTAGAACAGAGTTTCTTCTAAGAACACCATGAATTTCTATAAGAAAGAGAAGGAGAAGAGAAACGAACGGTAAATCTAGCTTCAAACTTAAATAAACTTACTTCCAATCCTTCAGAATAGATGTAGAATCTCAGATCAGGCGAGAAATCTAAGTTTAGGAAGGTTTAGTATGAGAGAAATGGTGGTTTACGGCCTTAGAACCTTTGAGAACCTTGGATAGAGGTGAAGAAATGAAATTTCGTGTGAAACCCCCTTTTCATAGAAAATTTTCGAAATTTACTGTTCACGACGAATTTACTGTTCACCGCCGGAAAATACTGTTCAGGGCACTATTCACGCCGGAAAACACTGTACACGCGTACTGAACACGTACTGTACGCGTATGTGACGTCACCGATGACGTCAGCAGTCACTGTACATACGCGGTTGGGTACTGTTCATACACGGTTTGTACGCGGTTTGCACTGTTCACACGCGGTTTGTACTGTTCACACGCGGTTTGCACTGTTCACACGGTACTGTTCACTTTTTTTTTTTATAAATAATTTCAACTCCATCTAAATATATTCCAATACCAAATAATCCTTCAATTAACATTGAACAAGTATAAAATATTATAGATTACTCAATAATAAATTAGAAGCCTGACAATTCTCCCCCCGAAAATAAATTTTCGTCCCCGAAAATTTCATTCCCCAGAGAAAAGATGAGGATACAACTCTCTCATTCTTTCTTCTAACTCCCATG
The DNA here is from genome assembly GCA_024086825.1 of Abrus pulchellus subsp. cantoniensis. Taxonomy (NCBI): domain Eukaryota; kingdom Viridiplantae; phylum Streptophyta; class Magnoliopsida; order Fabales; family Fabaceae; genus Abrus; species Abrus pulchellus. The sequence goes on from CM044049.1 coordinate 33,128,626, forward strand.
TGGCATCACTAGTTATTTGGTCCCAAACAACCTTTACTAACCGAATAGACTTACCTTTAAGTTTCTTAACTCTAGTTTCCTCGATACGAGTAGCTGGGACCTCCACAGACAAGTCATCTCGTAACTCCACAACATCAGGCTCAATTACATGAGACAAATCTGGAACATACTTCTTTAGCTGTGACACATGAAAAACATTATGTATTCCAGACAACTGAGGTGGTAACGCTAATTCATAGGCTACTGGTCCTCGACGATGTAATATCTGATACGGTCCTATGAACTTAGGTGTTAACTTCTTGGCTCTTAAGGCTCGCCCCACACCTGTAGTGCGTGATACTCTTAAGAATACATGATCACCAACCTCAAATTCTAGGGATCTTCTGCGTCGGTCAGCATAAGATTTCTGTCGACTTTGGGTAGCTCTTAGCTTTTCTCTAATAAGTTCAACTTTCTCCTTAGTTTCTTGCAGCATTTCAGGTCCAACCATCAAATGTACTCCATCTTGGAACCAACAGATAGGGGTTCTACACCTTCTACCATATAGAGCTTCAAATGGTACCATATCTATACTCGAATGATAGCTATTATTATAAGTGAATTCTACCAAAGGAAGCATATCCTCCCAATTACTCCTCTGCTCTACAATGCAAGTCCGCAATAAGTCTTCTAAGGTCTGAATAGTATGCTCAGATTGACCATCTGTTTGCGGATGGTATGCAGAACTCAACCTCAACTGTGTGCCCATAGATTCTTGGAAACTCTGCCAAAACTGGGAAATGAATCGAGGATCCCTATCAGAGATAATACTAGAAGGTACTCCATGCAACCTGACAATCTCTCTAATGTACAATTCTGCTAATTTCTCCAAGCTAAAGGTCATGTTAATTGGCAAGAAATGTGCACTCTTGGTTAGCCTATCAACTATGACCCACACTACATCATGATTCCTAACTGTTCTAGGTAGATGGGACACAAAGTCTATAGTCACATGGTCCCACTTCCACTCTGGAATTTCCATCGTTTGTAACTCTCCTGGAGGGCTTTGGTGCTCCGCTTTTGCCTTTTGACAAGTCAAGCAGGCTTTAACAAACTCAGCTATCTCTCGCTTCATGCCTGGCCACCAAAATATCTGCTTTAAATCTTGATGCATCTTGGTAACACCAGGATGAATGTTGAGACTACCCTTATGTCCTTCTTCTAGAATTGCTCTCTTTAATTCAGTATCTCTAGGGACACAAACTCGACCTTGACATCTGAGAATACCATCAACACCTTTACTGAAACCCTTTGTCTTATCTGTCCCTAAGAGAAATACAATCCGACATAACATTGGATCCCACAATTGTTTATCTTTAATTTCCTGTAAGAAATTATTAGTCACCACAATTCGGCTACAACTAATATTTTCGGGTGATAAGTCCACATGTATGTTCAGGTCTCGGAATTGTTCTACCAAAAGGGTTTCACTGACTTTTAGGGAGAATACCTGAACCACATTCCTACTTAATGCATCGGCCACCACGTTAGCTTTTCCTGGATGATATTGGAGCTGAAAATCATAATCCTTAAGGAATTCCACCCAACGTCTCTGCCTCATATTTAACTCTCGCTGATCAAATAAATACTTCAGACTCTTATGATCACTATATACATCAAACTGAGCTCCATAAAGATAGTGTCGCCACACCTTCAGAGCAAAGACTACAGCAGCTAACTCAAGGTCATGAATTGGGTAATTTCGCTCATGAGTTCGCAATTGACGAGATGCATAAGCTACCACTCTCTTATCTTGCATCAACACACATCCCAATCCCTGATGAGAAGCATCACAGTACACCTCAAACGGTCGACTAGTATCAGGGAGAATCAACACCAGCGAAGAAGTTAGTTTCTGTTTTAACTCATTAAAGCTTTGCTCACATTCCTCAGTCCACACAAAGGATTGATCACGGCGAGTTAACCGTGTTAATGGTGCAGCTATCTTCGCGAATCCCTCTATAAATCTTCGGTAGTAACCTGCTAGGCCCACAAAACTATGAATCTCTGAGGCTGTCTTCGGCCTTTCCCACTGCAACACCGCTTCAACTTTGGAAGGATCAACTGCAATTCCTTTAGCTGAAATAACATGACCAAGGAACTTCACTTCCTCTAGCCAAAACTCACACTTAGACAGTTTAGCATACAACTGTTTTTCCCTTAAAACATTAAGTACAGTCCTCAAATGTTCTTCATGTTCTTCTGACGAACTAGAATAAATTAAAATATCATCAATAAAGACTACCACAAATCGATCCAGGAAAGGTCTAAAGATCCGATTCATGTAGTCTATAAACACAACTGGAGCATTTGTAACTCCAAAAGGCATCACTATATACTCATAATGACCATATCTAGTGCGAAAAGCAGTCTTAGGAATATCTTCATCCTTCACTCGGATCTGATGGTACCCAGACTTCAAATCAATCTTAGAGAATACTTTAGCACCTCTCAACTGGTCCATCAAATCATCGATTCGCGGCAATGGGTACTTGTTCTTAATTGTCAACTTATTCAACTTACGATAATCCACACATAATCTAGAACTTCCGTCCTTCTTTTTCACCAAGAGAACTGGGGCTCCCCAAGGCGATACACTTGGTCTAATCATCTGTTTACGCATTAGATCCTCGATCTGCTCCTTAAGCTCAATTAACTCTTTTGGCGCCATTCTATACGGTACTACAGACACTGGCTCAGCTCCAGGAATCAAATCTATAGCAAATTCTACCTCTCTACGTGGAGGTATTCCAGGAATATCCTCTGGGAAAATCTCAGGGAATTCTCATACTACTGGTATTGACTGAAGGCTTTACTCCACTTCTGCATTCATAACTTCCAACAAAACAAAACAAGATACTCCCTCACCTAAGGATGTTTCTACTTGGCGAGTAGAAATCAATTCTACACAATCTTGCTGCTCAGGAAAGATTAAACACCTCCGGCCACAATCAATTAGCACACGATTGGCAGTTAGCCAATCCATACCCAGGATTACATCTAACCCTGACATAGGGATACAAATAAGATTTACTTTGTATCTTCGTCCCTCAATTGCTATGGGACACCTAACACAAACTGTCGAAGTCTTAATTGAACTTAAAGTAGGTGTCGATACTACTAAGTCACATCCTAGATCGCCCACCGGTAATCCTAAGTTTCTCACACAATTGTCCGCAATAAAAGAGTGTGTGGCTCCAGAATCAAATAAGACAGAAAGAAAAGTACCGCCACTACCGCTGTTCCTTGAACAAGATCTCGTCGCCCGGGTCGCCTCGATGCGAAGTAGTGAATACACGTCCCTCTCGCTCTCGATCTGGTTGTTGTTGGAGCCCTAGTTGCTTTAGGCCTAATAGCGTGCAAGGCGCTAGCAGAAGACGAAACTGCCCTACTAGGCGTAGGACAGTCCCTTGCAAGGTGCCCTGGCTGCTGGCACGAGAAGCAAACTCTTACATCAGTCTGTGGGCACTGGCTCAGATAGTGTGGTCCACCACACCTAAAACATCTGACAATCTGCGGCACTGAGACTCTAGGAGAAGAAGAAATTGCTCCCCTAGGCTGAAATGTAGAAGTAGCGATCCTACCGGCACCGGGCCGATGCCGCCGATCCTCTTGATCGATATGATCGAGGCCGTTGGCGTAGCGACCAACCGTAGGGGCCCTTCTTAGCGCCCTTACCTCCATTACCATAATCGCTAGCAACTCTACTAGATGGAGCCTTCCCAACTCCACCAACATCCTCCGCATTAAGACTCTCTATAATGGTGGCTTGATCCACCAAGTCAGCAAATTCTGTGATCCTGAGTGGGATCAAAATCCTCTTTATGTCAGTTCTCAACCCGTCTGAAAACCTCTGACATCTCCACTCCTACGAAGTCGGGTGAGAATAAAATCAGTAGAGCCGCTCAAACCGTATTGCATACTCATAGACCGATGAGTTTCCTTGCACCAAGTTTAGAAACTCTCGTTCTTTGGCAGCACGAACATGAGAAGGGAAAAACTTTCCCGTAAAACTACTTCTAAATACAGCCCAAGTAATGACTTCACCTTGGGCCTCTAGCATAGTACGAGCTCCGTGCCACCACATCTCTCGCATCCCCTATCGCATATACGTAGCATATATCACCTTTCTCTCATTGGCGCAACCCATGGTTAGGAAGATCTTCTCAATCTCCACGATCCAGAGTTCAAGAAGATCTCGGTCCATCCACTCCCGTGAATTGAGGAGGATCATTCTTTACGAACTACGACAACCCATGGTATTCAGGAAGAGGTGCACTGAGGCAGTAGCCGCTGCCCGTGTGGCAGCAGAATGCTTGATTTGCGACTTGCCGTCGCTGAATCATATCTAGACTCTGCCTAACAGTGGCTGCCATGGCCTCCATGGCATGAGCCAGTTGGTTCACATCAGCAGGAGGAGGATTTGCAGCAGATCTTCTTGGTCTAGCCATCCTAATATATAGATTAGCTTAAATTACTAACGTTTAACACATTCAGCAATACCACCACATAGCTATATTCACAGATTCAGCTTACAGTGATATATTCATATTTAGTATATCATAAAAATTTAATCAATTTAGTACTCAGTATAACAACATATCAACATTCACATAGCATAGCAAACACACTCATTTCAGCAATCATTTACTGACTTAGCTTAACAGTCTCTTATTCACACAGTACGACTCACCTATAGCTCACCCAAGTATCATATACCAAGTTTCCTACATCAATCATGTTTGAGAATCGAGGTGATCAAGCTCGTTCCCTCACAACTTGATGAATAGAAATCATGATATATGATTCACAGCTAAAACTCACATGTTTAATATGCACAACTGACACCTAACAACCTCACCCTGTAGGTTTACCTAGACCATGCTCTGATACCACTAAAATGTCACGACCCCTTTTTATAAGGGACCGAGAACATTGTTTCTACACCACATACTTATTTAAAATAGGTAAATAGCAGAGAATATAAGTATAAAAAAATTCACTTCTCATTCAAAGTAAAAATGAAGTTCCTTACAACAAATATCCAACAGATCAACATAATATTACATTTAGTTTATAATATTCAAAATACCAAAAAAATTATAATACGTGACTCCCTCGACATGAGGTCTCATATATAAAGAAAAAGGACTGATGCATTATTACTCAACTCCAGCTTCTAACTTTTCTTCACTGGCCCCTCAACCTGTGAAGTAGATGCAACACCTGCTACATCTGCTCACATACCACCGTACGATCATCGCAGTATACACGCACACAACGACATAGAAAGAAATGCAAGGGTGAGCTTACCAAACATAAAATAAAATTATATATATAGAGAGCAAAATATTTCTCACAGCAATAACCCCATGCATTTCCAGCCCATCTAATGCACAGCATGAAAACGGCTTCCAACTGGTTTCACAGCCTAAGTAATCCAGAAGGAACCGAGCCGGTCCGGAGCGACCCATTCTCGTATCTCGGATCCAGACAAAGACAAAGACAAAGACTCAAGATGAACTTACCGTTACATGTCTACCCACCTAAACATGTAACTCGGCTCTATAATGATGCAAAACATATATCTCAGCATGATGCACGCCACCAAAAATTATTTTAACAGCTCAACTACGGCAAGTTTATAATAGATCAGCCAAAATCTCAGCATTTTAAACTAATTAACAACGATTCTGACTTAGAAAATAGCTTTTATTCAATAGATCTAACAAAATCATATCAAAATATCTTGAAATAACATATTAAACCATTCAAAACATAGTTCATAGGTTAAAGTAAACTCCCCTTACCTCAGAAAGATGATTCACACTAGATCTACCGAATATTACTTGATTATAACAAAAATTCACCGAAGATTCAGCTTTAGAACAGAGTTTCTTCTAAGAACACCATGAATTTCTATAAGAAAGAGAAGGAGAAGAGAAACGAACGGTAAATCTAGCTTCAAACTTAAATAAACTTACTTCCAATCCTTCAGAATAGATGTAGAATCTCATATCAGGCGAGAAATCTAAGTTTAGGAAGGTTTAGTATGAGAGAAATGGTGGTTTACGGCCTTAGAACCTTTGAGAACCTTGGATAGAGGTGAAGAAATGAAATTTCGTGTGAAACCCCCTTTTCATAGAAAATTTTCAAAATTTACTGTTCACGACTTAATTTATCGTTCATCGCTCGGAAACACTGTTCACCGCCTTACTGTTCACGCCGGAAAATACTGTTCAGGGCACTATTCACGCCGGAAAACACTGTACACGCGTACTGAACACGTACTGTACGCGTATGTGACGTCACCGATGATGTCAGCAGTCACTGTACATACGCGGTTGGGTACTGTTCATACACGGTTTGTACGCGGTTTTCACTGTTCACACGCGGTTTGTACTGTTCACACGCGGTTTGCACTGTTCACACGGTACTGTTCACTTTTTTTTTTTTAATAAATAATTTCAACTCCATCTAAATATATTCCAATACCAAATAATCCTTCAATTAACATTGAACAAGTATAAAATATTATAGATTACTCAATAATAAATTAGAAGCCTGACAATTCTCCCTCCGAAAATAAATTTTCGTCCCCGAAAATTTCATTCCCCAGAGAAAAGATGAGGATACAACTCTCTCATTCTTTCTTCTAACTCCAATGTGGCATCACCAGTTATTTGGTCCCAAACAACCTTTACTAACCGAATAGACTTACCTCTAAGTTTCTTAACTCTAGTTTCCTCGATACGAGCAGCTGGGACCTCCACAGACAAGTCATCTCGTAACTCCACAACATCAGGCTCAATTACATGAGACAAATCTGGAACATACTTCTTTAGCTGTGACACATGAAAAACATTATGTATTCCAGACAACTGAGGTGGTAACGCTAATTCATAGGCTACTGGTCCTCGACGATGTAATATCTGATACGGTCCTATGAACTTAGGTGTTAACTTCTTGGCTCTTAAGGCTCGCCCCACACCTGTAGTGCGTGATACTCTTAAGAATACATGATCACCAACCTCAAATTCTAGGGATCTTCTGCGTCGGTCGCATAAGATTTCTGTCGACTTTGGGTAGCTCTTAGCTTTTCTCTAATAAGTTCAACTTTCTCCTTAGTTTCTTGCAGCATTTCAGGTCCAACCATCAAATGTACTCCATCTTGGAACCAACAGATAGGGGTTCTACACCTTCTACCATATAGAGCTTCAAATGGTGCCATATCTATACTCGAATGATAGCTATTATTATAAGTGAATTCTACCAAAGGAAGCATATCTTCCCAATTACTCCTCTGCTCTACAATGCAAGTCTGCAATAAGTCTTCTAAGGTCTGAATAGTACGCTCAGATTGACCATCTATTTGCGGATGGTATGCAGAACTCAACCTCAACTGTGTGCCCATAGATTCTTGGAAACTCTGCCAAAACTGGGAAGTGAATCGAGGATCCCTATCAGAGATAATACTAGAAGGTACTCCATGCAACCTGACAATCTCTCTAATGTACAATTCTGCTAATTTCTCCAAGCTAAAGGTCATGTTAATTGGCAAGAAATGTGCACTCTTGGTTAGCCTATCAACTATGACCCACACTGCATCATGATTCCTAACTGTTCTAGGTAAATGGGACACAAAGTCCATAGTCACATGGTCCCACTTCCACTCTGGAATTTTTATAAATAATTTCAACTCCATCTAAATATATTCCAATACCAAATAATCCTTCAATTAACATTGAACAAGTATAAAATATTATAGATTACTCAATAATAAATTAGAAGCCTGACAGCTTGACTTCTTCATAACTGCCTTCTTCGCATATTTGTTTGCAACTATTGCTATCCATTATCCATGCTTGCTTTTGAACGTCCTAACAGTTATGGATTCTTCTATAACTGCTATTACCTACGATCTTTCTTGGTGTCTTCAACCCTTATCGCAATCAAAATCACGACGTGACGGTGACTGCATAAGGAAAAGGAAGAATTACAGATACTCCTGGTCGATTTTTCTGGGGAGCCAGTGGAAACACGTGGATGCATTGACCTATACACATCATTCGGGTCAGAGCACGAGGGAAAGCGTATTAAGGTCACTTATTTGGTAGTACACGCTAATACCTCGTACAATATACTACTCAGTAGACTATCCCTTAACAAGTTGAAGGCCATAGTGTCTACTCCTCACCTGGCTATGAAGTTTTTGTCAAAAAGAGGCTGAATTGTTACAGTTCATGCTGACTAAAAGACAGCAAAGGAGTGTTATTTCGCAAGCTTATGCATCAAATCACTCCAAGACTATAGATGCGATATCAATATTGTATCCCCTCGGTCTGGAGAGGACTTGGAAATGGAACTGGATCCTAGGGTTGATGAGGGATGTCAGGTCGAGCGCAACGAAAATAAGCAACCTTTCCAGCTTGGACCGAAGCCTGAACAGGTTACATATCTAGGGGTCGGTCTGGTCTCAACAAGAGCGGCAAAACCTTCAGAAAATATTGCAACACAACGCTGATTTATTTGCCTGGCCGTCTTCTAACATGTCGGGCATTGACCCTGCATTTCTTTGCCATCACTTATCGGTTTATAAAGAGGCTAAGCCAATAGCGCAGAAGAAGAGGAAGATAAGAGGTGACAGAGCGAAAGCGGTAAAGGAAGAAACTAATAAATTGTTATAGGCCAACTTCATCCGAGAGGTCAGATACTCCACCTGGTTGGCCAATGTCGTCATGGTTAAAAAAACAAATGGGAAATGGCGAATGTACACAGATTTCACTGACCTCAATAAAGCATACCCGAAGGACGCATACCCTCTTCCAAACATTGATACCCTAGTGGACGGCGCATCTGGCCACATGATACTCAGTTTCTTGGATGCCTACTCTGGTTATAATCAGATTCGAATGTATCCAACAATCAAGCCGAGTATGAGGCTTTACTTGTTGGTCTCATATTAGCAAAGGAAATTGGAGTTAAACGCATCACTTGCTAGAGCAATTCAAAAGTAGTGGCTGAACAAGTCAATGACACATATCAGGTAAAGGACTCGGTTATGCTTCAATATTATCAGGAATTCAAAAAAATAAAGGATGAATTTGACGAGGCATATGTTCGGCACACACTAGGCTGGCTAGTCAAAGGAAACCTGGGCAATTACAAAGTGTGATTCATCAAGAAATCCCCCAACCTAGCATTGCCAAACAAGCGTGCATGGACATAGAAAATATGCCTCAAAATTGGACGACCGCAATCATTAAATACCTCACTAGCAACAGCTTACCAAAGGATCCGGTTTCAGCTAAGAAAATAAGAATGCATACAGCTAAGTACCTCCTTCTCGGCAAGGAATTATACAGAAGAGGAATTTCAACACATATGCTTAAATGTCTTGATGAAGACCAAGCCAGCTATGTCATGAAGGAAATTCATGAAGGTATATGTGGTACCCATTCGGGTGGATGAACCATGGCAGCAAAGATACTCAGAGCCGAATACTTTTGGCCGACACTCGCCCATGGTTGCCACACATTTGTGAAGAAGTGTATTCCCTGTCAACAACACAGTCCTCATTTACACCAGCATGCTGACACCCTTCACTCTATTAGTTCTCCTTGGCCCTTTGCCATTTGGGGAATGGACCTCCTCGATCCTTTTTCCTTAGCAAAAGGGTAGTGTAAATTTTTAATTGTCGCAGTGGATTACTTCACCAAGTGGATTGAAGCCGAGCCCCTGGCCATTATCACAGCCAACAACGTACAGAATTTCACTTGGAAAAACATCATCACACGTTTCAGCCCCCCTCATGCATTAATTATAGATAATGAGCCGCAGTTCACAAATCGACGGTTCAATGAATTTTTGGAAGGGCTTCACATTAAACACAGGGTCACGTCTGTTGAACATCCACAGACTAATGGTCAGACCGAGGCTGCAAACAAAGTCATCTTACATGAGTTAAAAAGAAGGTTGGGATCGGCAAAAAGGGAATGGGCAGAGAGGTTACCTGAAATTTTATGGTCTTATCGGTGTACGTCACAAACAACTACGAAGGAGAACTTTGAGGTTTCGGATAATGACGAATCCTTAGCCGTCAACCTGGACTTACTAGATGAAGTACGCGGTCAAGCAGCGATAGTGACCAAGGCTAGCAAAAGGATGATGGCAAGGAAATTCAACTCCAAAATCAATCCAAGACAATTTTATGTGGATGACTTAGTATGGCGAGTAACTGGTGAACCACGGCGAGACCGGCGAGAAGGGAAATTGGCAGCCAACTGGGAAGGACCCTTTCGAGTAACGGCACGCCTAGAAAATGGATCATATAAGCTGGAAACGCTCGAAGGAAAGTTGATACCGAGAACTTGGAACGTCACACACTTAAAGCATTATTTTAGTTAAACAAACTGTAACATGTAATCAGTGCACTCTTTTCCTCGCCCAAGTTTTGTCCTTTTAAAAGAAAGTGAAAAAGAGTTTTCCTGAGAAAATTTTTAACGAGACATATTATCAATAAAATACTTTTTCTGTAGACTGTTTGGTTATCTTCAATGAATTTATTATTTCCCTCCCGAAACCCCTACTCGGCCAAGGATGAATTATTATTAAAATTTCCTCCCAAGTATTCCTACTTGGCCAAGGTTGAATTTATTATTTTCCTCTTGAGAACTCCTACTCGGCCAAGGATGAATTATTATTAAAATTTCCTAAGTATTCCTACTTGGCCAAGGTTGAATTTATTATTTTCTTTCCGAGTATCCCTACTCGGCCAAGGATGAATAATTATTAAAATTTCCTCCCAAGTACTTCTATTTAACAAAGGTTGAATTAATCATTTTCCTCCTGAGTACCCTTACTCGGTCAAGGATGAATCAATTATTAATATTATTCCCTCCCAAGTACCCCCTACTCGGTCAAGATCGAATCAATTAATTCCCTCCCGAGTACCCCTACTCGGTTAAGGATGAATCATTATTATTCCCTCCCAGGTATTCCTACTTGGCTAAGGTCAAATTAATCATTTTTCTCCCAAATATCCCTACTCGGTTAAGGATGTTACCATTATGAATATTTTTCGGTTTATAACAAGTATTCGGTTATACTTGGTCAAGTTTATTTAACAAATGATTCAAATAAATAAAAAGACAAGAATAAAAGAAAAAAGATAATTCATATTTCCTAAAACCAAATTGGCTTACAAAATTGGGACACTATTGGTCCATCCATGATTGAACAAAAAGAAAAAACTGAAAGAAAAAGACTTCCTAAATTCCCTCCTCTCTGACGTCTGGACCAAGGGCTTCGATACCAGGGATATCAGCATTAGAAGCATCCACATTCTCCTAGACTTGGCTAGGGGCCTCAGTGTCAGGTTCCACATTGTCATCCACTTCATCACATGAAAGGAACCTTCCGCCGAAGAAGTCTCTGGTGGAGTCAAAGTGGAAGTAAGCGGGCGCTTGGCAAAAGTGATAGCATTGGCGAATGGCATGCTGAAATCCTGCTTCATGTTCGACAACCATCTTGTTAGAACATTTTCCAGCAAACTCCTTCATATCGGCCTCTGCTTTTTGCTTCTCAAGAGCCAAAGCCTCTTCCATCTCTGCAGATTTGGCTTTTAGAGCCTCCTCTATTTCCAAAGACTTCGCCTTTAAAGCCTCGTCCATCTCCTCCTCCTTAGCCCTCAAAGCCTGCTCGGTAGATTGGAGTTGGTTTTCCAATATATGAAGATGCTCTTTGTATTGAATAACACTTGCTTCCAAAGATTTGTTGGTCTCGACAAGGTTCAACCAAACCTCTTCACTGTCAGCTAAAGCTTGTTGGGAGGCAGACCACTCGTTTTGCATTTTCTCTACCTCGAGCAAAGGTTCCACAACCAGCCTTCGGAGCATCATCATCGACTGGACCTGTAGCTCAACGTAGCACTGCTACAAAGCCTTATGCTCCATGTTGTTGATAACATTCCTTCCCTCATCGGAGAGCAAGTCAGGAGCGACAATTCGTCCAGGCCGGACCCCCTCGGTTAGAAAGGTTTCAGGAAGTACGCCCAGGGGAATGGCAGAGTTTGGAGGGTTGCTAGGCCTAGCCATCATATCAGCTCGGGCATGTTTTCGTGCTCCTTCTCCACCACTCGGTCCAGCCAAATGGGAATGCTTCCTTTTTCTTTCCCTTTCACCCTCTTTTTCCTTGCCCTTTTCTTTCTCTTTGCCCTTGTCCTTGCGCTTTTTGTGCTGACCTTCTGCAAGGACAAGGTCTCAGGGAGGAGGCTGGGGCTCGGTCATGGCAGGAACAATGTGATCAATTTGGGGATGGCAATGTTCTTCCCCTGATGTATCGGCTGAAGTCCTCCTCTTTAGGCCTTGCCGATACGTTGGTATATCAATCCTCCTTTGAGCCATGAGACCTACAATAAAAATAAGAAGTCAAATCAATATAATTTGATTCACAAAATAAACTACAAAGATGAAACATACCATCTATATCCAGACGAGGATGAGGGGATTTAGGCACAAGGAGTATTTTTCGGGCATAAAGTTCATAGGGAAGAGACTTCAAATAATCCAAAGCTGATAAATCCCTTGCCGACAACATGTCCTCGGGAAGCACGTCATACCGGCGAGGTACCCGGGTCCAATGGAAGGGAAACAAGGGGTTGTTTTCACTATCAAAAAAATAATTCCTACCTATCGGGTGTACAGTTACCTTGAAGTAATCGGTATTGAAACCCTTAAAAGAAGAAGCATAAGGCTTGAACAATGGCAATTCGGGTTTCCTTATTAAATAGACTCATTTGGCTAGGTCTGAGGGATGAGTACAAAAGAAATGAAGAAATAAACATGCATTAGGTTCTATATAGTGAAATTTACATAAAACTCTAAAGGATTGTATTGCCGCCCACCCATTCGGGTGAAGTTCCGTTGGCGCTACATTCAAAACCCTCAACACTCCCATTTGGAAGTTATCAAAGGGTAGCCTAATACCTAACTCCCTAAACATATAGTCATACATGAAGAAGGTGTCAGCCATTTCGACACCCCTAAAAAAACAAATTCATGGTTCTCGGTTTCGTCTCCTAGGCAAGGATTAAGCAATATTGGGTACGGTTCAGAAGGTTCCCATAAAGAAATGTCACAATGGTCAACAAAAAATTGAAGACTCCTATTTTTTCTATAACGAGAAAAGTAGGCGGCCACTTCACCGTGTACCCACTTGTATCCAGGAACCGCACAAGGAGGAAACACCAGTCTTTCTCTAAGGGGGCTAATACTTGGTAAGGGTTCGGAGTTTAAGTCATCAGATTCTGATGATGGCTCGCCTTCTTCACTACATTCCCTAACTATTAATTCTGACTTGTCGGCCTCCTCAGTCAGTCTTGAAGTCGTCTCTTCAACCCCTTCGGTCCTCTCAACATTTTTCCTATCCATAGTACTCGGTCCAGAAGAGTTTGACAGCGAGTCCTCCCATTCTAAGGATTCGGCCATGGTAGAATAAGAATGAAAAGAAATGATAACTGAACGTACCTTACAGATAGTCGATTTGGAAGGAAGAGAAATCTCTAAAAATTGAGAACTCTTTGGTTTGGAGCAGCAAAGTATACTTCTCGGTTCAAAGAAAAAGTGAAGAATAGAGGTCTGGACCACAATGTATTTATAGAAAATATGGTTTCGGGCATACGAAGGGTCGCCACCTTCTATACTATTAGATCTTTTCCAGATCAACAGTTGAGATAAGGCACCCTTCGTCTGGCGCACACAAATCGAGGAAACCTTAAAAACCTAAAGTTCTAGAATGATCCTTTTTCCATTATTTATTATTATTATTTTTCTTATATTATGATTTTTGGTCTCCACCATCTCGGCTTAACTAACTCATTTACTAAACTAAGTACCCCCCTCGGTCGACTCATTTTACCTTAATCGAGTACCCCCCTCGGTATACTCATTTTACTTTACAAGTACCTCTCTTGGTCTACTCTTTCATCGAATCGAGTACCTCTGGGTACGATTACCTCTCCGGTATGCCAAAAACATTACTCGCTCTACTTATGTTATTAAAACAAAATATCTCTCTTGGCATACCTATTGTTTCTTAAAATCAAGCACCTCCTCGTTTAAATACCCTTGATACTTATATTATTACTAAGCCCTAGCCTCGTACCTCTTCGGGCTTGGGAAGTTAGTGTACTGGATAAAGGACTACTTGGTCCCATCTATAGGAAAAGAAAATCGAATACCTATTCGGTCTAGTTTGGCCAAATACCCCTTGTCAGGATTAAAAGGTAATTAACTCAATTAAAGGTAATAATCAAAATATTATCTAAATTGGATAAAGGGCCAAAATCAAGGCTGACTCAGCAAGCCCATTAGCCCATAACAATGCCTAAAAAGGAAGGTAGAAAGTACAGGTAAAAGGTTGACTTTTCATTATTTAATAACATTTATTACTCAGAACCGAATCCTGACTTCAGCATCGGAGTGCCTTTTGTAGGTATCTTCCCTACATCAACCACAATCAGAAGGACATCATCACTCAAAGCAGAGAGACGAAGACTAGTATTTTCTTAATAGGAACACTTTTTTATTCTTAATATACTAATATAGTATTACTACATTATTGATGATAAATGAAAATTATTTTATATGTGATGAACAAATAAAATTATTAATGGCACTGTGCAACCAAATCTGACTGGTAGGTGCATGCTGATGAAGTGGTTGTATCCGAGTTTCAAAACCTTAGCTGTTGTCTAACCCAATATACATAGGTTTTAGATTTAGATTTACATTTCAGATACCAAATTTTCAAATTTTCTCGTTGTCAATATCTTTGTAGAACATGCCCTCCAACGTTCTTCTGTCTGTTAAGTTATCCCATTTTTTGTTCCATTTTGTTGCTCACTTTTTCAATATCTCTTCACTTATTCTACTGGACTCGCTTCTTAGGGCTTAGTTGTTTATTGTTTAGGGGAGATTATAGGATGACAGATAACCTTTAAACCAAATTGGGAATTTAGGATTGATTAATTGTGCTGGTTCTCAAAAACTGAGATTTTCATTCTTTATTTGACATCATTAATTACAGGTAGCGTGTAATACATATTTGAGTTGAGATGTATCATATTTTCATAATAGATAAAGTGCTGTTTGTTGTCAAATGTCAACTATGACGGTTTATGTATTCGTTAGAATTGCTTGTTCATTTAGCATTTTCTTCTTATCTAATTCTCTCATAGCACCATGTTATTATATTTTACTCCAGCTATTCATTTTCATAGAATGAGGTGAATTGGAGATGGCAGAGTTACCAGGATATTTTCGTTACTGCTTAAACACAGGGAAATTTGTCCTTTTGGCAATTTTGGTCTCCGGAGGAGTCGTCTTGCAAATTTTGGTCAGTATTTCTTTTTTTTTTTTCTCCTTTTTGGTATGTATAAATGTCACTAGAGACATCTTATTAATAAAAAATAAATCTGTTAATCTTAGTTATAAAAATTGAATTTAAACACCTCATAATAGTAACATTTTATTATAAAAAACAAACATTTATTAACTTTTATAACTTTAATATAATTATGTATGTTTTCTTAATAAAACTTATTACAAGCTTAAAAGCTCAATTTTAAAGACTGAAACTTCATAAAAAAATTTACTTATTACTAACTTGTATCTGTTCTATGTGGCAGGCATGTGCCTTGTATAATAATTGGTGGCCAATGATAACCGGTGAGATAAAGTATCATTGAATCTGATTCCAATATGTTATATATATATATATATATATATATATATATATATATATATATATATATAGGATTCTTATGTGAAAAGAGAAAAAACTCCTCCTGCTATTACATCTTTCTTTTTTCCTCTTGCAGCCATAACATTTGTTCTTCTTCCAATGCCTTTGCTGTTCTTTGCGGGATCTGAAAGTTCTTTATTTTCTGAATCAGATAGCAGGTAAATCTTCAACTTTCCACTGAACAAATAATTTACCAAAAGGTAAAAAAGATCTGAAGTTTTAGTCATTCAATTTTATTTTATGGTGTGATGAATGATGGAGGTGGGTGAATGCAACCAAGTTCTTAACTGGAGCTTCAGCTGTTGGAAGCATTGCCATTCCAACCATTTTAAAGCATTCTGGAGTTATTGGTTGGGGAGCCCTTGCTATGGAATTCTCTTCCTTCTTTGTGTTTGTATTAGCCATAATGTGTTACATTCGAATGAATGGTGAAGATGATTACAGTATACTTTGAGATGCATCCAAATCTATATAGGAATTTAATGTACTTTTATATATAGAGGAGTAAGATGATTTAATGTAGGTTGAAGAATGAGGCATCTTGCTTGCATCTTATCATTGTGTTTAAGCTTTTGTATTTTATTATATGCATCTTTTCTCTCTGAGATTCTGCTGAATTTTCCGTTTTCACTCATGGATATGTTATGTAGAAGACTCGGTTAGTTGTTCATGCTGCAATGAAAATCTTGTACAAGGCACCAAAACTACCTTAAAAGTAAACTTTCTATTTATTATTATAACTTAAAATAGCAACTATGTTTTATCCTACATTTTTTCTCTTTCTATTTTTTTCATTGTTACATAAAAAATTGTACAAGCTAGTTTTACCAATAAAACTTCTTTTTCGAATTCTATGAAAGTAAAATGACATTTGTTTAATTTATAGTTTACCAGTTGGATAAGTAGAAGCAGATAAAGATTAGATAACGTTAAGTATTGTAAACTTTATTTGACTAAGCTTGATATATTTATTTAATATGAGTTGGCTTTAAGTTTTTAAACTTGTAAGTCTATTTAAAATATGTCTAGTTAAGCATTGTAAAAATCCTTCAAATTCAAATTTGTGATTAAAACACAGACACGAAAATGTGACAATCTGTTAATGGAGGCATTTCAAAAGGGAAAAAATATTTTATATTAATCTTTATTGTTAACGTGAAAATAAACAATATTTAAAAATCTACTTTTTAATGATACTTTTATATAAGTTAAAAATACCTACTCTTATGTTTACATGTAGATCAATAAATTTAATCTTTTAAATAAAATAAACATATAATGTCAAAATATAATAACAACAACAATATAAACTATAATAAAATATTAATGCTATGTTATGTTTTTAATAGACTAACTTGTTATGGTTCAAACTTTGTTTTGGATGGCCAAAAAGCTATGATTTTTAACAAAACATGATTTTAAAAAGTTTTAACATGATTTATTCAGTGATAGGTCCAGTGTAATCTAAATTTGATATAAATTAAGAATCTGTTTAAAAGAGTTTGTTATGAAAATGTTAAAATAAATCATTTTAAGTTTATTTTAGTATTTTTTATGATTAAATTTATAATATAGGTTATTATTTACAAAATTAATAAATAAACACTTAATTAAGTTGTGTATTCAAATTAGTAATAACTTAACTTATTTTCATTCCTATAAACAACACAGTTATTTATAACAATACGTTGATGATGCTTTTATTTTATAGTTTTATTAATACTAGTTTTTAGAGTTAAATTAAGCAAATAAAAGTAAATTATTTTATTTAAAAAAATATATAACACTTTTATATTTCTACTGTACATAGATTTTTTAATAAAATTTTCACTATAAATCTCTTAAAATTAATCTTTAAATCGGACGGCGATAAAAAAATCCTTCATTTTATTACGGATGAAAACTAATTTTGAACAAGGCAAAATTTAAACCGGATCATACAGAAAACTGAAAATTTTAAAGCATTATCCCCAAATTATAAATTCATGGTCAAGATTCTCAGATTAATAACGTATCTAGTTGCTTTGTAATTTTTGTTGGAACAACAATTATTTTCTTTTGAATCCTTAATTGACGATATTGTAAAATTTTACTTAATTGTATCATTAAGCTAAATTTATTCGACTATATAATAATCCTTTACTATATTTTGTAATCTCTAGTATAAGAAGGGTAGATAGATGATGGGATCTTCTAATTCTAGTATGTTCAGTGTTTGTGTAATCCAAACTTAGAAATTTTCTTTCTACACCACCCTTTCAGAAATTAATTTTCAAAAATATTTTTTAAAATAAATTCTGGAAAGTAATTAATACAGTGAAAATCGTATTTCTGAAAAATACAAAAAGAAGGGGTGATGTGTTTAAAAAGAAATTGCAGTGTAAAAAGAAAATTTCCCAAACTTATTAGTATATTGGGCCTAAGTTGTATCCTTAGTCCAAATCATGTTGGACAAACCATCAGCACTTGGGTGATTGGGTCTTGACGTATTTTATCCGGAACAATAATAGTAAATATTCATTTTTAATACTTTTATATAAAATGAAAATAAAAGATGAAATAAAAAAATAACGAGAGTGAATAATTTTTAAAATATTAAAAATAAAAAAATAAAGTTTCATAAAGTTAAAAAGACTAAATAATCAATGCTTACCGTTTCAAAAAATAAAATGAATATTAACATAATAATAATATATGATTTTCTTTATATCTTGGAAAGAAAACAATATTTCTTCAAATTAATCCATAATGCGTATCACTGCAAAGGGCAATGTCATCGAGAACATACGATACAAACGAATTTGCGTGGCAGCAACAAATTAAGAGAAAGAACGTTGGGCACGCAACGGCAATATGGTTAAATTACTAAAAATGTATGAATTTTACTGTAATTACCAAACACATCCAAATAAGTGTATAATGTGAGCCACATAAGTCCAACCATGAAGTTAATGAAGTCAAAACTTTTATTTCGTCATGACCAAAAAATAGAAAAAAGTTTATTTTGTCGGCTCTAAAATGACTTCTATGGCCACTCTTCATATAATGGAACTTCAAATTCGGCTGCTCATATATGCTCTTCAAATCTTGATGTTATCTCAATCATACTGTTTACTCTTTTTTAATGGAGATAGCTCAAGAGCAGCACCTACATAATACAGGTTAGCTTCTCAATATCACACTCGCTTCTTAATTTTTTAAAAAAAAATTATATGTATATCACCAATTTTTGGAATTGGAACTTGCTTGGTTATTCTTGAAACATAAATAGACAACAACAAAAGGAACATAATTCTTACTCATTCCTAAAAATCCTCGTCCTTTTGTCTCGTGCGTGAGAATCACTATTTTCTTAGTAGGATTTTATTCTTTGTTATTGTTAGCTATTATTGGAAAAAGGGTATATGATGATGAGATGAGGCTCACTGTGTTTGGCCGATCCACCTCCTACTAAGCCCTACAGAAATGTTACTTGCAATTGGCTAATAATATGATCATGTCCCATTTCAATATCTAGCGGATGCAACTTTCAAAATGTTAAGAGATTGTTTATTTCAGATCTCATGTCTTTTATGCCAATTTCAATACAAAGAAATAATTTTATTATTTAGAACAAGAATATGGAGGAACCTCTTGGCGAAAAAATCTGTCTCTGGCATCCAACTTTACTTTAAATTAGTTCTAATTAAGTTAGAAAGAGTCATAGAATTAATATCAGTTTCTCTTTATTTATTTAGTAGCAGATGACAGAAAAGTGTCTCAAAGACACACAAGTGTCACTCACCAACCTCAACATCCAAGATTCAGAAAATACAAATGGTGGTTTCGTGTGTCCCTCTACATAATCTTTTTTCTGGTAGGTCAATCTGCAGCCACTCTTTTGGGAAGGTTATATTTTGATAATGGTGGCAATAGCAAATGGATGGCAACATTTGTTCAATCAGCTGGATTCCCTGTACTAATTCCACTCCTTTTTTACTTCCCAACACAAACACATGCCAAATTTACTAATGACCCCAATAATGATTTCTCCAAAACCAAACCAAAATTTTTCACTCTTGTTTCCCTCTACATAGCTTTTGGCTTACTTTTGACAGGGGACAACTTGATGTATTCTTATGGATTACTATATCTACCACTTTCCACCTATTCTTTACTATGTGCAACCCAATTAGGCTTCAATGCATTATTCTCTTTTTTCTTCAATTCCCAGAAGTTCACAGCATTCATATTCAATTCCATAGTCCTCCTTACCATATCAGCTTCCTTGCTTGCAGTTCATGCTGATTCTGAGGGCCCAACGGGTCTTTCCAAACAAAAGCATATAATTGGATTTTTCTGCACCCTTGGTGCATCTGCTACATTTTCTTTGTATCTCTCTCTTGTGCAACTTTCTTTTGAGAAAGTTATAAAAAGAGAAACGTTTTCTGCTGTGTTGGACATGCAATTGTATCCATCATTCATTGCTACTTGTGCTTGTGTTGTGGGATTGTTTGCAAGTGGAGAATGGAAAACTTTGGACAAGGAAATGAAGGAATATGTAAAGGGTAGGGTGTCATATATAATGACTCTACTTTGGACTCCTGTGACATGGCAAATATCCTCTATTGGTATGCTAGGGTTGATTTTTGAGGTATCTTCATTATTCTCAAATGTAATAGGTACCCTGGGTTTGCCCATTGTTCCCATTCTTGCAGTTGTGTTCTTTCATGACAAGATTAGTGGGGTCAAGTTTATAGCCTTGCTATTAGCAGTGTGGGGCTTTGTTTCCTATCTCTATCAACATTATCTTGATGATAAAAAAGCCAAGGCAGATAGAAGTGATGGTCTTGATATTTCAAAAGGTGAGGTAGAAATTTGCTAATGAAATGGACCAATTTTTTATGATGTTGTAGCAATCTCTTTTGAAGTTGAATTTTGTGAGACAAGAGCCTGGACAAGGGTGATGACGCTTACAATTTTGTGAATTGTAACAGAATATTTTATATGCATATTACATGGTTGTCTTAATATTAAAATTTAATAACTTATCTTTATATTTTAATATTATTTTTTATTTGGATAATAAGAGAATTAGTATCAAAATTTGAATATAGTATTTTTATTTAAATTTATTATAATTGTTTTTAATTAGTTTTTAAAGAAGCTAAAAATCAGTGGTATTAGTAATACGACAATGATGATAAATTAGTATAAATATTAACTATTTTGAGAAATAAAGAAAAAAATGTAAACAGTTTATAAAATATATATATATATATATATATATATATATATATATATATATATATATATATTTAGTGATTCCCTCACGACCTTCAGTCAAGGCTTCTTCATATGCATTGTTTTTTTACTGTGATCTCTAGGTTAAATAATTCCCTTATCCTGTTTGTTTGCACGTGAGTATATATACACTGGGAATTCATTACATATAAGAAATGATACTGAATAATTGAAAAGCATTTTTAGGAAAAGATTATGTAAATGTTACCTTTTTTTTTTCAGAAATGCTTGTTTAATAAGTATACATGAATGTGATTTAATTCAAAATTATATTGTTTAGATTTTTATACTTAACAAAAATAGTTTAAAAAGAACACAAAAGAGAGGTTTATTAACATTTTTTTAATATTTTCTGTCACACTCATAGGTACTATGAAAAAGTCATTGATTACCTAATTGTATTATTTTTAACAAATTCAATAGTGAACTTTTTCTTTGTGCATAAAAAAAACGAGCAATGAAAATTACGGTGCTGAATATTGTTTGGAAAGTTATTTCATTTAACAAATACACAATAAATAAACTACGAAGCTAAATATTTATTACAAATATAAAATTAAATATGCACATATTTAACAACTTTTCAGTGAAGGAAAAAAAAAACTAGAAAACTTATACGTGAAACATTGCATTAAGAGTTGAAGAATCCATGGAAATAGCAGCTGATAGAGTGTGTGTTCAGTGAAACAAGTTTATAATTTATTTTTAAATTAATAAGCTAGTAAAATTATTTATTGAAAAATTAATGGAATTTGTATTTATTAAAAGTTGACTTATGAAAATTTAATTCAAATAATATTTAAATTATTAAAAATTAATTATTAATACTTTCTTTCAGATTTATCTTTATTTTTAAAATAATTTATACACAAAATAATTTTAAGAGTATTTAATGTGTTTTATTAACTGTTTTAAATTATATAAAAATAATTATTAACTAATTTTGATGTTTTAAATATAATAAATTTTTAATAAATATTTTTATGTTTGTTTTAAATGAAGAATAATGGTTGGTATTTATTTTTATAAAAGTAAATATTTTGGAAATAAAAACACAGGTTACCAACATACTAGAACTAAGTTGTTTAGATTCATTTAATTTGATTAAATAACTATTTTTTATCTTTTAGAGATTTTTCAAATATTTTCAGAAATTAATTGTTACCAAAAATATTATAGTAAAAAATTTAATTAAAAATGCACTGAGAGTGTAAATATATTTTATACTATCATCCAATAATAAATTATTATATTAGAAAATATCATTAATTTTTATAGTAATTAATTTAAAAGTCACATCGATTATGCATTTTAATTACTTAACCATGTAAATTTTATATATTAAGATTGTATTAAAATCAAACAATAAAAAAATGTTAGACATTTTTGTTGAAAACAAATCTACGAAAAGTTGTTGAATATATCGTATCTAATTTCAATTCTTTTAAGAAATATTTTGCTCGGAACTTTTTACTGTCCATTGGTTAAATCAAATAAGTATTTTAATTTTGATTATTTATTTATTTATACAATGAGAAGTTTAAAAAAAAAAACACATCAGAATATTGGATAAAATATAAATAAATTTAGTTGAGGACCGATTCATTGCATAACTTTTCGTGAAAACCAAAAATTTATTTTCATAAAAGAAAAATAGTGAAATAATGATTGAGGAACAAAAGAGTCAATGGATATGTAAATAAAGAAAACCAGGTATATAATGAATTAATGGCCTAAATAATGATTTAATAATTCAACTCAGTCGAATTCTATTAATTAGTATTCAAATATTTGGAGCAACCTCTTCCGTAACCTTAAGTAAGAAGTAGGAGCTATTTAATCACAATAATATAATTTAAAAAATTATTTACTAAAATAATGTGATTTTAAATCTAATTACTAAAATAAGTGAATTTAATAACGTTAAAAAGTATTAAGTAAGTGACACACCAGCATTTAAAATTTATTTTTTCTACATATTAAAAATTAACACGTCACATATTCTTTTTAATATTAAAGTTTGAATTTTAAATGTAAATTTAAATTTTTTTCTCATTTGACCAAAATTTAAAATTAAAATTTCAATTTTAGTTTCTTTTCCATGTTGTTTAAGTTTAAATTTAAATTTAATATTCTTTTCTTTAACATAGATTTGAAATTAAAGTTTACATTTTAATTTTTCTCTCACTGAAGTGTGAATTCAAAATCTAAAATTTTGTTTTTCTTTCACTTTAATCAAAGTTTAACATTAAAAAAAAATATTTAAATTCAAGTTTTAATCAAAAGAAGAAGAAAATTAATATTTAAATAAATTTTAAAATTGCATTATCGTGGTGAAAAAGCCAAAAAGTTATCTCCAACATTCCTCTCAAGACTTGAAGTGTAATCAATTCCGAAGAATGTAGGAAAGAAATGAACATAATTATATAAATTTCTTTTATTTATTTCTTAGAGATAGAACACTGCAAAGTGCAGAATAACTTGCATACAAACATGACTAATATTCAACAACATCCAAGACTCAGAGAATACAAACGGTGGTTGAATGTATTCCTTTACACAATCTTTCTTCTGGCTGGCCAATCTACAGCCACTCTATTGGGAAGGTTATATTTTAACAAAGGTGGCAATAGCAAATGGATAGCAACATTTGTTCAATCACCTGGATTCCATCATTTACTACTTCCACTCCTTTTGTACTTCCCATCGCAGGCCAAATTAGAAAACATGGCCAATAATGATTCCTCCAAAACCAAACCAAAACTCTCCATCATATTTTCCTTGTACCTAGCTTTTGGCTTACTTATGACAGGGAATGACTTGATGTATTCCTATGGACTAGTATATCTCCCTCTTTCAACCTATTCTATAATATGTGCAACCCAATTAGCCTTCAATGCTTTGTTCTCTTCCTGAATTCTCAAAAGCTCACATTTTTCATACTCAATTCAATAGTCCTCCTTACCATTTCAGTTTCCCTGCTTGCAATAAATGATGACTCTGAAGACACAAAGGGTATTCCCAAAGGAAAGCTTATAATTGGATTCTTCTTCACCCTTGCTGCATCTGCCACATTTTCTTTACATCTCTCTCTTGTGCAACTTTATTTTAAGAAAATTATAAAGAGAGAAACTTTTTCTGCTGTGTTGGACATGCAATTGTACCCATCCTTGATTGCCACATGTGCTTGCATTGTGGGATTGTTTGTGAGTGGAGAATGGAAGTTTTTGGATAAGGAGATGAAGGAATATGAAAAGGGTAGGATGTCATATGTAATGACTCTACTTTGGATTGCTGTGACATGGCAAATATCCTCTATTGGTATGTTAGGGTTGATTTTTGAGGTATCATCATTATTCTCAATTGTAATAGGCACCCTAGAATTGCCCATAACACCAATTCTTGTAGTCATGGTCTTTCATGACAAAATCAATGGGGTGAAGGTTATAGCCTTGTTGTTAGCTGTATGGGGCTTTCTGTCCTATATGTATCAACATTATCTAGATGACCAAAAAGTCAAGCAAAAAAGTTATGACATTGAGGTTTCAAAGGAAGAGCTAGAAATTTGATCATGCAATTAATGGACATAAAATTAAATTATGTTCAAATCTGTCTAAGTAATTGAGTCAAGACTAGAGCTTAGACAAGGATGATGTTGCCGTTGTGATTTATGCCTTGTATCTTTTTTAGTATCCCAACATAACTTCGTATTGTTATCAAAGGTAATTCAGAGCATAAGGATAGGTTTTAGGTTGATTTTCTTCTTTTTTTTTTTTGCACAAATCATTATAAACATATCATTTAATTTTTTTGTGTTCAATGTTTTGTTATAAATCACTAAAACAACAACAACAAAATATTATTTCTACTTTATTAACTTTTTAAAAAACGTTAAACTAAAAACATTATAACATTTTCTAAAAATAGAAAATATTTTTACAAATTTGTGATACATTAATCAATTATAGTAGAGAATTTGTTTTATGTTATTTCCACCCTTAAAAACAAAGTTTCACTTTAAATTTAATACTGTAATAGAATAAATGGTTTGTCCAAACTTTTCAAAATTCATTTATCCCGTGAAAATAATTTTTGAAGACTCGATAATTAATTAAAGTGATTTTATATGTACTGTAACCATCATTGCAAATTTTAATTTTAATGTGGCCATTTAATGTTTTTGAAAAAAATATTTCCTATAATTATACCTTAAAAAAACTATTTAAAAAAGTTTAAGATTTTAAAATAAAATTTTACGAGCAATTTTTAAACGATCAGTTCGACAACTTAATACAAACAAAGCCAAAAAAAATTATAAAATACCGGAGAAATGCTAAAAATGCAGTTTTTTTTAATATATATTTTTGTTCGTAGTTAAATTTATTAAATATTATAAAAATATAAAAAATGTTAAATAAAAAGTGAAAAACGTAAAGTTTCTATATTTTTTAATAAAATATATTTTAAAAGGTGTGCTTATTATATTTTTCTACGTGTATTTATCGTAAATCTTAAGGTAAATTAAAGTAACTATCTTGAAACATAAGTTTATAATATGGGACTTTTACTATCTTTGAGGGGGCATATAAACTTAGATAGTATAAGATATAATGAATTTAAAAATGAGGAAACCCAGGCTCTCCGCACAAATAAATAAATAAATAAATATATATATATATATATATATATATATATATATATTTTCTTTCCTCAATATTTGCTAATTCTATGGATTAAATAATTATGAAAATGATTTAATTCAAAATTATCTATTATAAATATCGTTAATTATTTATCAATGGCTGAAAATTTCTCGACATTTGCTAATTTTATGGATTAAATAATTATAAAAATAATTTAATTCAAAATCATCTATTTATTGTTAATTATTTATTAGTGCCTGAAAATCGCTGTCCAATATGGAAATATTTTTTTTATTTAGTTTAAGAGTAGTTCTAATTGAAGCGGTAGAAAACTATTTTTGGGCTGTTTGAGTTCAATAATACACTAACAAGTGTTTCATACAATGTATAACTATTTAAATTTAAGGAAATTTTAAAAATAAATTAAATAAAAAGTGTAAAATAATAAAATAAATATGTATAATTAATTCAAATAAATAAGTACTCAAATTTAAGAAAAACATAAATAAACAATGTAGATTCAAGGATACAATCCAAATGATTAAATAAACATTCTAAAAAATTGTGTTAAATAAAGTTTTTTTATTGTATTAAACTTATGTTTTAGTCAATAATCAAAGACCAAGTAAAAATTATTCAAGTGAGTCTTATCTTTTTTTAATAATTTTTTCACATACATAATTAAAAATTAAGTTTTTGACAATATATTTATGAGATAATACTATCTATTAAGTATGTTTGACTTTGTTGGTGTATTAAATGAAGCTTTCAGAAAGATAAAAAAATATTTAACTTTTTGCCTTTACGATAGGTTAATGAGCACCTCCATGTTTAATTTCAATTTCTTTAAAAATTTTCATTTTTGTACTTCTCATCATGTTGAAAAATTTAATAGGTTATAAAAATTTACACAGATGAATATTTTCAAAATTTTATTTACTTTGTCGAACAAAAGCTATATTTAATATCTGATGAAGGCAAAATTAAAAAAGATAAAAAAAATAAAAATAAAAAGGGTGAAACAATGCATGAGAAGAGTCAATAGGTACTACAGTCAACAAAATAGCCAGTCTGATTGGCGCCCTAAATATATTTATCAAAATTTTCAATCGGTTCTTAATTCTGTCCCCAAAATTTTCATTTGATTTTTTCATAAAACTACGTAAAACTAATATTTTTTACTATATCAATTTATTTCATATTATTTTGTGAATAAAATGACATTATTTTATTTACATATTTAAAGAAATTTTATGCAGAATTGATATTATACAATTTGAATATTTTGGTTGAAGTTAATATTTTGTTTTATGTATTTAAAATAAAACCATGCTACTTTTTTAAAAATGTTCACATAAATTTATTACAAGAGTATTTAATTATTTCTGTATTTATGTCTTTCAAACGTCTTTAACTTATTATTATTATTATTATTATTATTATTATATATTTCAAACAGAATTATATAATTATTTATTTGATTTTGTTTTCATACAAACGTGGGATTATTGAATTAAAAAAAGTTGTTATTGTCAGATGAATTTGAAGCAAAAGTTAATAAGTATTAGTTTTAATTGTATATTTTTAATTATTGTGTTATAATCAATGTGCAATTTCAGGTTTTGGTAATATTTTTCATTGTCAAAATTCTGAAATTCTTGTTTTCTATTCAAACAATTAAATGTTTGAGTATGTGAGATTAGTAAAAAATTAAACATGAGAGATTAGAGCTGTTGGATAAAAAAAAAGAGACATCACCTTTACTCCTTGAGAATAAAAACAATAACATAAGAAAATAACGTGAAAACTCTAAAAATTGGAAAAAAAAAACTACAATCGTTGTATAATGACAATTATGTGAATATTTTTACAACGTATAGACTATTTTTTCTTGCTCCAATTACACCTACACTCTCTAAAGTAAGTAATTAAATTAAACCTCACAATTGGAGTGTCTTGATTAAGGATAAAAATAGGTCAGACTGTCCAACAGGAGTCTATATCCTAGCCTTTTTAAAGCCTAGTCTAGTATAACTTATTTAATTAATAGGCTTTTTAAAAAAGCTTAATTAATTAAATAGGTCAGACTTGAGCTTAAAAAAAAGCCTATTAGACCTATTAAAATAACCTATTTAAAATTTATAATAATATATTAAATAATTTTATATAAAAATTATAATATATTTCAAACAGAATTATATAATTATTTATTTGATTTTGTTTTCATACAAACGTGGGATTTTTGAATTAAAAAAGTTGTTATTGTCAGATGAATTTGAAACAAAAGTTAATAAGTATTAGTTTTAATTGTATATTTTTAATTATTATGTTATAATCAATGTGCAATTTCAGGTTTTGGTAATTTTTTTCATCAAATTTAGTCTCTTAATTTTTTAATTGGTATAATTTTGTCAAAATTTTGAAATTCTTGTTTTCTATTCAAACAATTAAATGTTTGAGTGGGTGAGATTAGTAAAAAATTAAACTTTAAATATTAGAACTGTTGGGTAAAAAAGAAAAGAGACATCACTTTTAACCCTTGAGAATTACCCTTCTAACAGAAAAAATAATATAAAAATAATAATACAAGAATATAACGTAAAAATTCTAAAAACTAGAGAAAAAACTACAATAGTTGTATAATGACAATTATGTGAAAAAATTTACAACGCATAAACTATTCTCCCTTGCTCTAATTACATTCACATTCTCTAAAGTAAGTAATTAAACTAAACCTCACAATTAGGGTGTCTTGATTAGGGATGAAAATAGGTCAGACTGTCTAACAAGGGCCTATTATTTAGCTTTCTTAAAGCCTAACTCGACCTAACCTATTTAATTAATAGGCTTTTTAAAAAGCCTAATTAATTAAATAGGTTAGGCTTGAGCTTAAGAAAAAGCCTATTAGGCCTATTAGAATAGCCTATTTAAAATTTATAATAATATATTAAATAATTTTATATAAAAATTATAATATAATACTATATTAAATTAATTAAATTTTAAAATAATAAAATCTTAAATTAAAAACTATAATCCTTTTCGTTAAAGATGAAGAAGGTCTCTGTTATATACTCTCTAAGAGAGAAAAGTTCTAATAATGTATGAATATTAGATCTCTTTAATATATTATTACACGGTCACGGTTATCCCGGACTGCGTTCCGGAAAAAGTGGCCTACTTGAAATGAAAGAAAGGGCGAGCACTCTTGTGTTTCAACCCCACTATCACTATACTATTCATAGTTGTGGGGCACTGTGTACTTACAGCCTCTACGATAAGCAAGTGAATGGGGCCGGTGCGTGGCGAACGGAACGGTTCATCAAGCCATTTCTCGCCTCAACCCCCTAAATAGGAAGAGGGGTACTTTACAAATAGGGGGTAATTGCTTCGCACCTGACTGTGATAGCCCTCTCGATACCTTTTTGGAGCTTTGTAATTAGTGGCCGCTTTCTCGTTGTGATTACCTCTAAATTTTTTTTTTAAATAAAGATGAAATAATAAAATCTTTTTACAAAAAAATAAAAAAATTTTGAAAAAAGGGATTTGGCCCCAGAAATAGAAATTCTGCATTAGACAAACCTATACTTGAGTGCCAAAAACAACCGGTGCAAAGCATAAGAAAGGAAAACTCAAGATTTTTAAGATTTTGTAAAAACTCTAAACAAACCAGTATAAAGAGGCAAGTAAGAGATTCGATAGGAGACTTTTTTTTTTGGGAAAAAAGAAGGCAAAAAATTTCAGAAAGAGCAAAATTTTTAGAAACAAGATCTGAATCTTAAGGAAAAAGAAGAAGAAAATAAAAAAAAATAAATTAATATACCATTAACAACTGTTCTACCGTTTCAATCGCGGTACTGGTAAGTTTATTTTTCTTCTTCGGTTGTTTTCTTAAACATACTTTGCGTAAGCTTATTTCTTTCCTGTGTTTTTAAACTTGCTCTCTATGAGCTCGGTTGTTTTTATTCAGCGTGGATGTATGCCCCTAGCACAAAAACATGCTTAAATCAACTTTTTTCTTTCTTTCTCTGATTTAATATTATTTTATTAGATATGTTGTACTTGATTTGATAGAAATGTAAGATATAGACACGGGCACTTTCTCAAATCATCCCTTTCATCACTTTTTTTTTTATATATATTTATTAATATTTATTATTATTTTATTATATTGATTTGATTGTACAATACAAAGTATGCAATTCGAGGACTGTGCCTACGTCTAAGCTATTAGACATCATTTAATTTACGTGGCCTGATGTCAATTATTGTATTATATTATTTTCCTTTTTTCGTTTAATTGTTAGGCATTTTTCTATCGGTTAAGTTTATTTTTTATTTTTATTTTTTATTTTATTTGTTTGGACCTATCTCTATATTTTTTCTCTTTTCTTTTTTTTTTCCCACCTTATAATTTTACTTTGCTGTCTAATTTTATTTATCCTATTTTACTTTAAATCTTTAGATTTCATTTATATTTCTTAAGCAATAATAATTAGAATAATTATGATAAAAAATCATTAAAATTGATTAAACATAATATTTTTTTATATTATATGTAAATTATATTTTTATTTGTAAAATTTATTTTATTTTAATATTAACAATGAATTCTTTTTAATATTTTTTATGTTATTCCATTATTTATGTCTTAATTATTATTTTGATTATTTACCTTCTAATATTTGTATTTATTTATTGTATGTTTGTATAGTGTTGATATAATTTAAATTTATATTTGCGATTTAGTGTCATCATAAATAATATAATTGCATCAATTTATAACATTAATGTGTAGCCTTTCCACCGTCATGTGTTATAAATTAATAAAATCTTTGTGTACTAACGTTACTTTAGGTTTTACTCAATATTAACATATTAAAAATCTTATCTGATTTCTAAAGTAATCAATTTTATCATTATTATTTTTATTAATTAAAATCTATCATCTATAACATTCTTATTATATTAGTGCAACGATTTATAGTGTTATTGTATAGCGTCTCTACCTTTATACACCTTAAATTGTTAAGACTTTTGTGTATTAACTTTACCATAGGTCTCATGAGATATAAATTTATCAAATAAAATTTAATCTTTTATTAAATAACTATTTTCTTTAATCAATTTAGATATATTTATTCTTTTCATTAAATGGAATTAATTTTGTATTATAATTTTTCTTAAGTCATATTTTAACTAGGGATGGCAATGGGTAGGGTACTATAGTACCCATCCCCATACCCGCGTTTTAAAAAAATACCCGTACCCGGCCCCATACCCGCATGGGTATGAACATTAATTCTCGTACCCATACCCTCTGGGTACCCGCATACCCGTCTTGTATCTATTACCCGCACTTGTTTGAGAAAAAAATATTTATAAAGAAAAATATGTTTATATAACTTCACATAAGTAACATAATAATACAAAAATTTAATATGGAGTTGCCGAACAAGGTAAAAACATAGATAAAAAATAAATATTCAAAGATCATAAATGTTAAATGTATCTTAATATAATAATTTTCTAAACTAAAATTCTTAGAAATAATAAGAAAAACTAAACACACAAGTTATTTGTTAGTGATAATCCTATCTTGTGTGAGATTTGATTGATTGGTAATGGCAGAGCGACAACGAAATAGATCTGTACAATGGTTGTCTCTTCGTGTGGGATCACTTGGTAACCTTTTGTGACGGCATTGACAACTAACTCTAATGAATAATATTTCATAGTTGTTAAGTTTTAGTGAGATAGACATTGAGAATGAGAATAGAGTTAGAGTAGAGAAATTCAATACTAACAACAGAAAGTGGATACATAAAATATTTTTTTTTAACTTTTGAATTTGAAATTGTAAGAAAAATAATAGATTTAATTAAAATAATATAATATAATTAGTATATATATATATATTAATACTAATATTTTTAACTCATATACTATACGAAAGTATTTTATAAAAAATATAAGTTTTTGAAAAATTATTTTAGTGAATTCAATATTTATAATGTATATAAATTTTAAAAGAAATAATTTAAATAAAAGATAAATAGTTACAATAAAATTTTATAATAAAGAAATATACGTGTATATTAAAAAAATTATACTTTTTTATATTTATATCTTTTCAAAAACTTCTTTAAATGTGAATAAATAATAAAAATAATATTATTTAGATTCAATAGATTATAATTGTGCTTGTAATACATATGTTGCATAGAAAAATATTATTTTAAATTAAAATATAAAAAATAAAATTTAAATATTATTAATAAATAATAAGTTTACGGTAATAATAAGTGATTGTAAAATTTATAATATATTTATTATTTATCATTCACTTTATGATTAAAACATCAATATCATTTTATTAACAAAAATATTTGTGTAAAAAATATTTTATGTGTGTCATATATAAATAATATTTAAAAAAAAGTCAATCTCATATTAACTATGTAATAATTAAATTGTATTAGCCTAATTAAATTATATAAAATAGTTTTAATAAATTTTTTTATTAAAAATATAAACTAAAATAAATTTTTTGGTTTACTTTATTATTAAATATATTTTTATATTAATCTTATATAACTTCAATAAGTAATATAATAATATAAATGTAATGCATAATTATAGAATAAAGTTCAAGCATATATATATATATATATATATATATATATATATATATATATATATATATATATATATATGCGGGTGTGGGGCGGGGTGTATATATATGCGGGTATGGGGCGGGATGGGTACTTAGATACCCATACCTGCACCCATCCCCATTAAAATTTGCGGGTTCTTACCCATACCCATACCCGTATAGCGGGTAAATACCCTACCCATTGTGGATAAATTTTGCGAGTGCCCATCGGGTACTTTACCCATTGTCATCCCTAATTTTAACTAAACATCTCTTTACTTATTTATACAAATTTTTACACCATCGATGTGTAATTTACATTGCCTTCAGTTATTCAATAAATTAAAAGAGATTTATGTATAACTTACGATATCTTAAATTCTTTTTCAACGTTAATTATAATCAAAATTAAAATTCAAATGCTTCATTTACGAATAAAATATTTTTAACGATTTGCAATATAATTGTGTGATCTTCCTTTACTTTTTGTATTGTTTCTCGTAGGGTACATGTACAACCGTTATCTTGTATCTTAAACATTATAATTTTATGAAAATAATTTTAATTTCAAAATAAATTTTCTTTTATCAAACTTAATTTTAATCAACTAACTTTGCAATTTTTAGATAGAACTACGTGACTTTGAGTTCCTCATTGCACTCAGGGATACGTAGGAGCGGAAACCGGACCCGTCAAGTCAAAATAATTTTCAAAATAACACAAATAATATCTCAATAAATAATATTTCTTCTTCTAAAATAAAAATAATTAATGTTTAGGGATTAAATAAATATTTTTCAAAATTTAAATAAATTTGCACAATTAATTTTAGGTAACTATTTTAAACGGACGTTGTGGGGTACTAATACCTTCCCCACACGTAAATGACTCCCGAACTCATTTTTGGTTTCAAAGATCATAATATTTTAAAAAAATTTTCTGAAGCTTTTTTAAAATAAACTTTAGTGGCGACTTCTCTAATATTTTTTAAAATATTTTTCGCTGTACAGTTGCGACCGCCTGGTTGCAACACCTATCGCTAGAGGTTTATCATTGGGTCAATAATGCTAATCCCTCTTTTTGTGCTACTCCTACTCCTAGGGCGGGAAGAAGATAAGAAAACGCGAAGCGTTCTATTGGTTTCCCAACTTGTTGCTTCTAAAGGCTGCCCTCTCTCGGCTGGATGTTGGTCCAGCCTACTACGAGGATCCCGTATCCAGCAACCCAATCTAAAAAAAGGGAAAAAAGGCCTTGTCTAGGTTGGAGACAATTATAGATCTTAGGAGACAATTTTAATTGGTCAATAAAAATAAATTTCAATGCTATTAATCAATTAAAATTTAAAATAATAAAATCTTAAATTAAAAATCCTAATCATTTTTGTTGAGTTGAAGAAGGTTTTTGCTACATACCCTCTTATTTGTTAGAGTCTTTTGCATATCTTATACGCATAACATAACAATTATTTACATTGCGTTGTTTCAAATACGTCTATGTGGTTTGAAAGTAATAAATAAGAATATGTAATTTTATTATACATATTCAAGGTATTAAATAATTGTTTTTAATAATTTATTTAGATATAAGTCTTATGACTTTTAAAAAGACATATTTGTTTAGATAGTTTAATAGCCTATTTACAAAGACCTATTGAATGTTTCAATACAAATAGTAGTTGGGCTTTTAAAAAAGTCAGGTTAAGCTTAATAAAAAATCTATGACAGACCAAACTCAAATTTAATAAAAAGTCTATGACAGATCAGGCTCAAGCTTCAGGCTTCAAAATTACTAAACAGGTTAGACCTATTTATGCAAAGTATAGCTTAGCCTATTTCCATTCCTAATCTTGATACCATGGACTCAGGTCTATTATATAGCCTTATTCACTCATTCTCTTGTTCATCCTAGGCAATGTGAGACTTCTTCCAACATACCTTAAAAATGTAGAATTTTCATCAATCCCAACAATCTCCACCATGATTAAAATAAACACATCTTTCATTTTCATTGTCTACACCAGCAATCATTATCTATACCGATAATCATACTCCACTATAAAGAGTATACTCACTTGTAATTAAACCACTTGAAGAATTTTTTTTTACCGCACACCATACATCAATGTTAGTGAACGTCCGTGTACAATTATTGCACACTCTACATCAATGTTAGCCAAAGATTGTGTATAATTACTGCACACCTGGCATCAGTGTTAGTCAACACCCTTGTGTAATCATTGATCATTCCATCAAATTTTTCTATGTCACATTTGACAGCACTTGCAAATAACATTGTAAGTTCAACCACCAAGGATGATTCTCTAACAAGGAATTAATTTTTTCTGTGGAAGATCAGACTAAGTTGCAACCATAGAGCATATTAAGAATATCCTATCGAACCATCACCTTTATCCCTTGAGAATTATCTTTCTAACAGAGAAATAAGATAAAAATAATAACACAATAGTATAACGTGGGAACTCCAAAATTTGAAAAAAAAAATAACAATTATTATTTAATGACAATAAAAAAATAACACTATGTAAAATTTTTTGCAACGCATAGACTATTTTCCCTTGCATTAATTACACGTACACTCTCCAAAGCAAGTAATTAAATTAAACCTCACAACACACTAATACAAAAGTATAAGAAAAATCAAATATAAGCTTAAAGTGTTTCTGATTGAGATGTTTTGATACTATGGACTCAGGTCCATTATATAGTCTTATTTACCCACTCTCTTGTTCATCCCAAATAATGTGGGACTTCTTTCAATATACCTTGAAGCAATGTAGAATTTTCAAAGTGTATTATTTTCATTAATCCCAACAAGAGCATGGATGGAATATTTTGATTAATGAATTTTAAGTGATTAATATTTTAAAGCAATATAATTTTAATGTATATTCTCATAATTTGTAGCTTAATTAATCCTCCTAATAATTATATATTCAAACAGGAAAAATAACGACAAACATAGTGGAAAGTAACGAGTAATTTAGAGTTATATATAGTGTATGAAAACTTGTAAAATCTCATTCTCTCTCTCTTTTTTTACATAAAATGAAAAAAAAAACTAAATACTTCCTGTGCATGATCTGCAAATGAGAGGATTTTTTCACTGGTCCCACTTGCTCCCTTTTCTTCTCTCTATAAAAAGTTGATTTTTTCCTTCACTGTATTACAATTCTTCTATGCCTTGTCGCAAATCAATCACAACGTTAATAAATGATATTGTAGGGGGCTTAAAGATTAAAATAATACATTTTTTTAAAAAAATTATCAAATTAAAATAAAATTAAAACTTATTCCTTGTCTGGAGTTTTTTTTTGCCACGTCAACTGTGATTTCGTATATCAATCAGACGAAATTATTTTTTTTATTTTAAATTTATTCATTTCGTCTAAAAGAAGGATAAAATACGGTAAATATTGACATCTGTCATGCATTTCGTATATATGAGAGGCGAAACGATGGACAAGTGTCAAGATATTAGTAATTCATCTCAATTTAGGATGAAATCATAGGATATGGACACGTGGTTGAATCTAATTATTTCGTCTACAAATGAGACGAAAAGGGTCCCTAATTCGTCTATAATTGAGACAAAAAGCATTTTATTTCATCTATAATTCAGACAAAAAGTATTTCATTTCTTTTTACCAACTGGTCCTTCCCTTGCTGCTGCACCCTTTTATCCAGCCAAATGTTACTATATAAAGTGTGAAATGGGACATTGAAAATCACGGTGAAAGTGTACATTTAAAATCACATTGAAAGTGCAAGGGAACTATACGCTTGAAGATTGGGAAGGTTTTTGAGGTTAGTAATATTTAGAATTTTTTTTAATGTTTATGTTATTAAAAAGTTTTAATTATTTAATTAGAAATAGTTAAATTTATGAATATTTAATAAATATATTTTTGTGTATATTGAAATTAAAAAATAACATTTTAGATAATTAATAAAAAAATTTAAAAGTTTATAGATATTTAATATAAACTTGTTTAATTAAAAAAATAATGTTAGAGTTGTGAATATTTTATTTTATATATGTGGAATATGTATTAAAAATATTACATTTTATATAATATAAAATAATGTGAAAAATAAAAATATGTTTGTGTGTTACAAATAATTTATTTATATTATTTATATAAATAAGTATAATTTTAAATAATTATTGATATGTTTTTTTTATAAACAAGTATAATTGTAAATAATTATTGATATTTTTTTTTATAAATACAGGATGAATGAGATTATTATTATTGTGTATTGGAATGGAAAAATTATTGTTGGAAATGAAGGTGTGATATTTGAAGGTAACTAAAAAATGATAAAGATAAGAAGGGGGATAAGTTATATGAATTTAAATAAAAAGATTCATGACAAGTTGAATCTTAGTAATAATCATGTCATATTTAGAATAATTTCTCGTTTTATGGTTGATTCAAGTGTTAAACAATATAATACATTGGATATATGTGATGATGAAGATATTGATTATATAATTCATGAGTATCAACAACAAAGTATTACAACTCTTATTGAATTATACGTGGATATTGCATTTGGTGAGAGTTCAAGAAGTGGGTCGAATATGTTGGACTTAAGCTTATAAATATCACCATCTAACTCTATGAAAATTGTCAATATAAATATTACAGAAGGTATAAATTATATTGTTAAAATTTATTTTTAAAATTCTTTTAGTGTCAATACATATTGAAAAAATGTTTGTATTTTGAAGGATGTAGAGATTTATGCAGTTATGAAGATGAAGATAATGAAGTCAATAGTAATGATGAGATAGATGATATTGATGAAGGACATATTCCGTTAGACAGCTCATCAGATACAGACATTGATGGTGATTTTGATTAAACTTAAATTTACAACAAGAAAATGTTGGAAGTAACATTTAAAAAGTATATTGATTAAATTATTTATTTGTTGTAAATGATGAATATTGTATGTTTAAATGTAGTTGTAGGTGAAATACCTTTTTGGAATGTAAGTCCACATTACAAATCTATTAATTGGGACCACCCAAACTAAGAAATTGAAGCTGAAGAAATTAGTGAAGATAATTCATGGGTTATTGGAGATGCGTTACATGTGGGTTTGTTATTTGACTCAAAAGATGAAGTTAAAAATGCCTTAGAATAACATGCAATGAGAATACATCAGAATTATTTTGTTGTTGAGTCAAAATCAACAAAGTTGCATGTGAGGTGTTTAAACCATAATAACGGGTGCCCATGGAGAATAAGAGCATCATTGCTTAAAAATTCAATAAAGTAAAAAATAACAAGGTGTGAGGGTAAGCATACACGTCTCAACCCTACAATCTCTCAAGACCATACCAAACTAGATTCAGATTTGATTTCGTCATGCATAATTGGTAAGTTTTGAATAATATCTTATTTCGTCATATCTTTTTTTTATAAAGATACTTAATTCAATTTTTATTGTTGTTTTGTGCAGCTAATCCACCTAAACAATGTCAATCAATGTTGGTGGCCATACACAGCTCTCTATACAAATATCCCAATACTGCAGACCCCGAACTATATTCACCAGTGACAGTAAAATCCTGAAGTAAAGGTAAGTACCTCACTGAGACTCTACTGCTGGAGTGATCACTCAACATAAAACCCCCAATCAACCGCAACATATAAGCCCTAGAAAATCTAGTAATCTGTAAAGGATTCTGTACATGCATCGCCACATGGGTAAAATGTTGGTCTCGCCAACTCGTCTTCAAGAAGCTACCAACAAAATCTGCACGTGATGGTCTAATCCTTAGGCTCTCCTCAACAATATTAGCATAATTAACTCTAATAGGTGTTATCACATATCTTCCATCAATTCATAAACCTAACAACACAGATACATCTTACAAAGTAATTGTACACTCGCCTGGAGGCAAGTGAAAAATGTGTGTCTTTGGCCTCCATCTCTCTACTAATGCAGTGTTCAACGGGAGGTCTAATAGAAACTGACATACATGAGCAATGCCAGTAAATCCTGCAAGCTCTAAATGTGGAAGAATCTCCTCTGAAACATCATCCAAACCAGCTGGAATAAATTGACTCTTCCTAACCTTCAAAATAGGATGATCCCGACCATCCCAAATATGTTGAGACACATGAATATTCTGTAAGTGCAATAATGAAGGATCATCTGGTCCAAGATAAATGACCCTATTCTGTCCTGAAGATGAAACCATCTACACAAAATATAAAATATAACATGGTCAAAATTTTAAACTTTAATATAAATTATACAAAATAATTTCATATCATGCATCAAGTATAATACCTCAAACTGTTCTTTCTTCATCACATAATTTAAATACAAAAACTATTTATAACCTTTAAGTTGTCTTTTTAATCACTGTAATACAAATAAAATAAAAAATAATTATTCATAACATTTTATTCATTTTAATCATTGTAAATCAAATATAATAAAACTGTTCATTACTATATTTGAATATTTTATGGATTTTTTTCCTAAATTTAACATATCTTTTTAAACTTAATAAATCAAAAGAAATTAATATATTAATTAAAAACTATAAACATTCAAAATTTTACAGTACTTCCCATTATAGATCTTATATCATACAATAATAACACTAATTAACAAGTTGTTTATTTTAAATTATTTTTTGTCATCATTTATTAAATTATATAATTATCAATAATTAACTTAAACTAATTACAATCACTCTAAAAATTTATATTCTACATTCAAATTTTTTCTTTCTAAATTAAATTATATAATTATAAATAATCTATCTCAACTAATTTATATCTCTTTATTTCTTTATATTGGACAACTAATTTTTTTATTAGTGTTGTTAATTTTAATACTTTCAATTTTTAATATAACTTTTTTTAATTATCTAAATTTATTCTTTAATTATAAATAAATATATCTATTTACATATTTTAATCATAATTAATTTTAAAAAAAGAATTTATATTATAAGTTTTATACACTATTTTCTAATTATCACTTCTTATATAATTAATCAACCAATTTGATATAATTATTTTCTAATTTTCTATTCTAAATTTTATTTAACTATTTAATATTGTTTTTAATTTTTAAAATTATTTTTAAGTTGTCTTTTAATAGACACCTCAATTTAGTAGAATAATTCTAAATGCAGCTTAACTTTTAATATAAACATCACTATAAAAATTTAATTTTACAAATTTTGTTTATTTTTTAATTTCTATAAAATTACCAAAATTATTTTCATTATATTTTTAATCTAAATATTACTATCAGATTTTTTCTACAAGCTAAAAATGTAATAAATTTAGTTCTCATATTTTTATTTTTAATATCAATTTTAAAATTAAAATTTCTCTCATTAATCAATTTATTTTTATTTTTTCCTAAAATTTTTAATCAAAATTTTATGTTTTTCTATTTATAAAAAATATACAAAATCTTTTCCATACCTTGGTTGTAGATTTCAGGCAGCGGAGATGACAGTTTCCAGCGAGTAAGAATTCCTTGGAATAGCGGCAAGTTTCCTGCATAGCGGTCTCTTTCCGATGACCTCCTCTTCCCCTTTAACAGTGACTGTGTAGCAGATTTAGGTTCTCCCAATATCCTCTAAATTTTAATTCAAAAATATCTTCACTGACTGCAAATGAAGGGAATGTGAACACGATTCTGCAACGGATGAAGATTCTCACTCAGAAATCAAGCTAAAACGACCAAAAATTTGTTACCCACAGGACCGTTAACGGAAAAAATGGAGGTTTGCAAACGTAGAAGGGGGAGAAGGGAAGGCCTCCACCGACACGTGGCCCAATCAATATATTTCATCGCTGACTAAGACGAAATCAGCTATTCGTCCTAGTCAGAGACGAAATATGTTGATTGGCCCACGTGTCTGGAGGCAAGAAACTTTAATTCAAAATTTTTGCCCTTTTCATCTTATCCTTATATGAATTCAGGTTACACCTGGATTTGTAACATTTCATCCCTTTTCTAGACGATTTCAATAAATAAATAGTAAAAATTTAATTTCACTCACTTTATATACTAATTCACATCTAACGATGGCAAAAAAAGACTCCAAATAGAAAATAAGTTTTATTTTTGTTTTAATTTGATAATTATTTTTTAAAAATGTTTTATTTTGATCATTAAGCCATTGTAGGGTGAACTCAAAAAAAGTTTTTGATATTTAAACAGACATTTTCATATATAATATTTAAGTAAAATCAGAATTAAAAGTTTGTAAACGTATTTTTTTAAAGTGTGTGTAATAATATTAGTTCTTCTGAGCACAGAGTATAATAGAATAATTTTTTAATAAAATATAATATTTAATATTATTAATATATTAAACTCTGTAACTCTTGATAAAAAATGATATGTATAAAGCATATTAAAAAAACCTCGTAATATATGTATATATAAAAGCTTAAAAAGAAAAGAAAAGAATATATCCCGCCCGGAGGAAGTTCATTCAAAAGCGTGAAAGCGATGGGTCAAAATAATAAATAATAAATAAAAAAATAATTGACTCATCTGAAACTGGAAAGCAGGAGCGGAAGAAGTTCAGCTCCGAAGTGAATGACCCGAGTCCACTATAAAGCACGAGTTTACGTGGCCCAACACTCTCTCTGCCAAACAAAACCAAATTTAAAAACTGAGCGAAGAGAGTAATCACGTAACGGAAAACACACAAACAACCAAAATAGCTTCCCTTCTTCTTCTTCTTTCTCTTCCTCTTTTGTTCTTCCTTCTTCCTCTGCTACTCTTCCTTCTCTCTTACACTCCTGCGCTCTCTCCCTCTCATCCACAACCAATGGCCACCATGCACTCCTTGATCGCACTCGTCAACCGAATTCAGCGTGCATGTACGCTCCTCGGCGATCACGGCGGCGATGCTGCTTTGCCTACTCTCTGGGAAGCACTTCCATCCGTCGCCGTCGTCGGCGGCCAGGTTTGCTCATCGCTTTTTCGTTCCTTTGCTTTCTTCCTCTTTGAATCCGTTCACGTTCACATTCTGTATGATTCTTCTGTTAACGCGTTTCGCTATCTGTGCTTATGGTTTTTACGGAACGCAGAGTTCTGGAAAGTCGTCAGTGTTAGAGAGCATTGTCGGCCGTGATTTTCTTCCCCGCGGATCAGGTTGCTTATTGTTACTGGTTTAACCGTTCATTCGATTATTCTTTTTTTTTTTTATATATATATAATTTATTCTGTTTGGTTGCTGAAAATTGAGATTGCTGTGGAAATGGAAAAATCTTTGAACATTTTTTTTTATTTGTTTGATTGCGTAATTAATAGAAGAAGAAAATTGACGG
Source organism: Abrus pulchellus subsp. cantoniensis (assembly GCA_024086825.1). NCBI lineage: Eukaryota > Viridiplantae > Streptophyta > Magnoliopsida > Fabales > Fabaceae > Abrus > Abrus pulchellus. Next base: position 33,170,402 of record CM044049.1, read on the forward strand.
ATATATTTTGAATAGTGTAAGAAAAAAATCCAGTGAAATTTATTTTTCGTTTCTCGTGAACAATGCTTGTATTGTATGTTTTACATTTATGTGATGTTTAGGAATTGTGACGCGGAGGCCTTTGGTGCTACAGTTGCACAAAACAGAGGAGGGACAACAAGAGTATGCCGAGTTTTTGCACTTGCCAAAGAAGCGCTTTACTGATTTCTGTATGACTCCTTATGCAATGCTTATTTGATTTTGAATTTCCATTTGAAGATTGTGGAAATAAGAGTTCCTTTACTACACAGCACATGCGCTGCATGCATGTCTTTCTTTCTTTTTTATTTTTTTTAAATTATGTAATTTATAATGTAGTGTAGTGTTTGTAGCTTCGTTTATCAGTGTAAATTTTGAAGGCCATTTAGTTTGATATATATTTTTTATTTTTGCTTTTTGTTATAAAAATACAACGATGTTTTCATTTTAATTTGTTTCCAGAAGTTTTATAAGAAACAATGAAAATGATTTTCCCTTTTTTTCTATACAAATCTTTTAATACAGGAATCAGAATAAAAATAACGTACCATTTTTATAATTAAGAGTGAAAATAACAAATTATGACAAAAGAACTTTCTCAAATCAATCGGCCATTTGGCCCCTTAGCTTGTCAATCTGTTATTCTCACAGGTATTTATTCTTTTTTTGCATTGCTTGATGATGTTAATCTGCATGCTTATGTTAAACTCGCAATGTATTAGCCTCTTTTAGGCTTTCCATAAAGCTCATTCGATGTTTTTCTGGAGTGGTGAGTTATCACACTAGTTACAATGTTTTTGACAGTGTAGGATATTTTTACTAAGATTATCCTTGTACCACTGATTGCTGTGCTTGTTTCCTTGGTTGTCCCAAATGATAAAATGATTTTAGTAGCTACTCGCTAGTGTTATATTTCTTTTGTGTTAATTGTAATGCAAGTTGACACTGGTGAGGATCTTCTAATATATGGTTTAGAAACTTTACAGTTTACCCCCACCACCATTATTTTCTCAGGATGTTTACTCAGAAATAGATAAGCAATATATCTTCTAATCTATATTTTTATTATTCTTTCTCGTTTATATAAACTATTTTCAATGTTTGATTTCTTGTTATCTTTGTAGCTATGGTTCGAAAGGAAATCCAAGATGAAACTGATAGAATGACTGGGAAATCAAAACAGATATCTCCTGTTCCTATTCATCTCAGCATCTATTCCCCAAATGGTAAATAATTTATATTTTACATTTTATTCAGGTGCTATGTATTTCTTGCTTTATAATTTTTCCCCCTCATAGTATTGGGATATAATTTTCAAGTAGGAAAAGGATTTTGCTGTTATTGTCATAATTCTTGTCACCAATCTGCAATAGATATTCAATCAGTCTTAATAATTCTACGTGTACCCTGAAAACTTGATAGTATTTATCGCTATTTTTACTATTTATTGCTTTATTTGATACCATATTTTTAGTTTTTAGTTACATGCTAAATGACTTCCTTATCAATTAAGGATGATTCAGTGTTTTTCCATTAGTATCATATTAAAATTGAATTGCATTATGCTTACTTAAGTTCTTCAAGCACTAATATCTTTCTGATGGCTGAAGAGGTTTAATATCATAATCAAGGAATCATCCATGCTAATTCTTCAAGGGAATTGAATGTGTGCCCCACTGCACTGCCTCTGCGTGTGGGGGAGTTTACTGTCTGTATGTGAATTGTGGATTTTCCATTTTTTGTTTTGCAATATTCAAGGTTTTTCTTTTTTGTTGGTAGTTGTCAATCTAACACTGATAGATCTGCCTGGTTTGACAAAGGTTGCCGTAGGTACGCTTTCTTTTCATTCTTTTTTCTCAAATATGCAAGGATTTCATATTATCACTTTCCTTTTACCTATAAGTTTTTAAATTTTGGCAGAGGGTCAGCCAGAAAGTATTGTTCAAGACATTGAAAGCATGATTCACTCATATGTTGACAAGGTAGTTAAAAGGCGTACTGTCATATACACTGTTAGAAGAAGAATTCCCTCTTGCCTCTTTCTTTAAATATTTGATGTTTTGTGTTTACTTTGATTGAAAAGAGAACAGAAAATATCATTTTAAGATAATGGGAATGGCCGAGGTCATTCTCGTACTCCCAGTGTCTATTTCTACGTACTTTCTTCTATAATTTCTTTTAAAAACATTAATAGTTTCATACAGAAAAATTACATGTTTCAAATTTCCTGTCAGTTTTTGAAGTTTGAAAAAAATAAAGAAGTAGGTTGAAAAATTGATTGGGACATATTTCAAATTTTCTTGAAGTAGTTTTTTTATGGAAATGCTTTTCTTTCATTTTTCTTCCCTTTATTTGCTATTTGACGACTTTCAAAAGTTGTTGAATAAACGGTCTTTGGAAGATGATATAATAAGTTCACCATCTTAATTTAAATCACTTCTCTAATACCAGCGAGCAAAGGACCGGCAATAGTTGGTTAACTTATCTTTTATTGGTCCATTCCCCCCTTGGTCACATTCTGATTTCTAAATTTTGGACTTTATAATCTTTTCCTTTCTGACATTATATGCCCTAGAATGTGTGGCAAAATGATGATAATAATTTGAAGTATTGAACCTTCCAATTAATTCCTCATTTTACAGCTATTTACTATTGTTTCGGTTAACTGCACATTTAGCATATGCATCTATCCATTACTTATATAAAATTTGTATGGCAGCCTAATTGCTTAATTTTAGCTATTACTCCTGCAAATCAAGATATAGCAACATCAGATGCCATAAAAGTTTCTAGACAAGTTGACCCTGCAGGTGTGCTTGCTGCATTTTGTTTACGATTATGTTTCAACTATACAAATTGTATGCGTTTATTTTCAGTATGCTATTATGCTTTTTTCTTGACATTGCGTTAAAATGTTCTTCGTTTAGGCGACAGAACATTTGGTGTGTTGACAAAGCTTGATTTGATGGACAGAGGAACAAATGCTTTGGATGTAAGAATCTTAGCCTTTCTAGCACACCCAATCATAAACTCTTGAGATCATATTTTTTGGCCTGTTACAGAACCTAGTCTGGATTTTACATGAATCTTAATTGACACGGATACAGAATAATTTTCCATATTGGCCTTAATGATACCATTTTGTTCTTCCTGTAGGTCCTTGAGGGAAGATCTTATCGACTGCAAAATCCTTGGGTAGGAATTGTAAACCGTTCTCAGGCAGATGTTAATGAAAATGTGGATATGATTGCTGCTCGGCAACGGGAGCGTGAATTTTTCGCCACCAGTCTTGATTACTCTCACTTGCATAGCAAAATGGGATCGGAATATCTAGCGAAGCTTCTTTCAAAGGTTTCAATTTTTATCCTACTGTTACGCAGTTAAGAGTGTTGGGAGGGCAAGGGCGGCATGTGTTTATGCTATTTTTGTTTTCTTCTTGCAACTCTTCAGAATTACTTGGTTGGTTACTTATAAAGCTGATTTGGTTCCAGCATTTAGAGTCTGTGATAAGAGCTCGGATTCCAGGGATTGCATCTTTAATTGATCGAAGCATAGCTGAGCTTGAAGCTGAGTTGGCACGCCTTGGTAGACCAGTTGCTGTTGATGCTGGGGTGAGGAGTATTTTTTTGCTTTCTACTACAAATATAGGTTGAAATAATTCCTTTGAGGTTATTTATCTAGCTTTCTCTGTTTTTATCAGGCCCAGCTGTACACTATTCTAGAATTATGTCGTGCTTTTGATCGGGTACTTAAAGAACATTTAGATGGAGGGTAAGAATTTATTTATTTATTTATTTATTTTAATGTTTAAACTGGCAACAAGCCAGTCATAATGCTTTATTCTTTGAGAAACCTTTGAAAACACAACCGTATGTTTCGTTTTCGTGTATTTTTTTTTTCATATAAAATATTTGGCGTGATTGTGTATTATATTAATCATTCAAACTAATTTTTTCAGGAATTTAACCTCATTATACCCGTGTTATTAATATTTTAATTGCTGCCAAAAGTAACTAGTTTCTAGTTACTTTAACACTATTAGAAAAACTGAAGAAAGGCATAGGGAGGGTAAGACGAACGGAGGACTTCAAGAAATTATAGTAACTATAATTAATCATAGGTATATAACTTATTCAAGTCATAATTTGGATCATTTGCCTTACCAATCCTTGGTGTTCATCCGGATTAATCGGTCTGTTTAGCAGACTGAGGGAATTATCGATGATATCAACCTACTTTAACGTTTGAATTTGGATGTGTGGGCATCTAGTTTTATAAAAAGTGGATATAATATTTCTTGGAAGGAAGAGCGTTGACATTTTTGGCTTTCTGTGTTCCCCCTCCCAGGCGACCTGGTGGCGACCGAATTTATGTAGTTTTCGATTACCAGCTTCCTGCGGCATTGAGAAAGCTTCCACTGGACCGTCACTTGTCGTTGCAAAATGTGAGAAAAGTGATTTCAGAGGCAGACGGGTACCAACCTCATCTAATAGCGCCAGAGCAAGGTTACCGACGCCTCCTAGAGAGCTCACTTAATTATTTCAAAGGTCCCGCGCAAGCTTCTGTCGATGCTGTAAGTGCTTCTGCTTTAAATAGTTTGATTCAGTTCAACTTCGACTGGAAATCAGCTTTTCCAAATTTTTTCCCTCCACGATTGATCCTCTTCTATGCTGCTGTCTATACTTTTGAAGCTACTGATATTTCCTAATTTCTATGCTATTTGTGACAGGTTCATTTAGTGCTGAAAGAACTAGTGAGGAAATCAATTGCAGAAACGCAGGTTTCAGTTTAGAAGTTTTTTTTTTTTAATTGGTTGGGGGTTGAAATTTTTGTTTTCCCTCAGTAATGGTTCACTTAATAGTCTATAGATGAAATGTGTTCTGGTTAGTTTTAACAATGGTTGTTTGTAGGAATTGAAGCGCTTTCCTACTCTTCAAGCTGAAATAGCAGCTGCTGCTAATGAGGCATTAGAGAGGTTCCGTGAAGACAGTAAGAAGACAACGTTACGGTTGGTGGAAATGGAATCTTCCTATATCACAGTTGATTACTTCCGTAAACTCCCACAGGAACTCGACAAGGGAGGGAATCCAGCTCCCTCCTCAGACCGGTATGCTGAGGGACACTTCAATCGGATCGGTTCAAATGTTTTATCTTATGTTGGGATGGTGTCAGAATCGTTGAGGAATACCATTCCCAAGGCTGTGGTTCATTGTCAAGTGAGGGAGGCTAAGCGATCTTTACTAGACCATTTTTACACACAACTGGGCAAAAGGGAGGTATAATACATAAGTTATAAATCACCTGCTACCATATCAAACTGTATTCACAAACATGATCAATCCTCTTTTAGAGGGAAACATCTATCGAGATAAGTAGTAAGAATGAGAATGATTAAACTATTGCTAAATACTTAGTAGGTTCAGATAAATGCTTTGTTAGCCATCTCGACTAAAATTTTCTCTGTTTTTCAGGAAAGGCAACTTGCCCAGATGCTGGATGAAGATTCTATGTTGACGGAAAGGAGGCAGCAATGTGCCAAGAGGCTGGAGTTATACAGGTCAGCAAGGGATGAGATTGATGCAATTCGTTGGTCTGGATGAGATAAATCGCGAGTGAATTTAATATAAAGCGAATTTTAATAGAAAAAAAAAAAAAAAAAAGAGAATGATGAAGTTGATTGAGCTTGATGGTATTGGTACAACTGTTCATTTTATTGGTCTTTCGGCTTACCTGATGTCTGATTCAGAGCTCGAGTGATGTATATGTTGTTTTCGCCCATCTTTTGTTTGGTTTTTAGGTGCTGATTTTCAGCCATGTTGGAATTTGTGTATTATTTTTCGAGGCCAGTATTTTAAGAAAACAAATCTTGTTCTAATTGATTCATCAAAGGCCCAAAGATAATATGATCAACTTATCATAAAATAGGATCTTGTTAAAAAAGATCCCCACATTACAAAACGGAAAAAAGGGACACTTAACAAATAGACAATACATGCTTCCTGAGGAGCAATGTTATAAAACTAGGAGCAATTTAGTCTGTTTAACGCTCAGGTAACTTGAATGACCAAAAACAATAGCAGTCATGTAACTGATTGACCAAAAAAAGAGGCCACATAACTGGGCTGGTAAGCGCGATGTGGGTCAGATCTGCTTCCCAACTGTTACAAATTGATGAACTCTTGACCAAGAAAAAAAAGGATGTAACCCATCTTTTAAAGAAACCGCTGACAAAAAATGTTTGAAAAAAATCGAATGACCTAAAAATGAAAATCTTTGAAAAAACCGGAGACTACATTAGACTACGAGCTAATATAGATAACAAATATAAACACAAGGCATAAATATGAAATTAGTTCTAGATTTAGACACTTTCTTTTTTATTTTTAGTTCCGTTGACTTTTATAAAATTTCTTTTCCAATAAACTAATTACTTTTACTTTAAAAATTAGACTTTTTTAATATTTCTATTTTTCAACGAACTTGTGAAATTATTATAGGTAAATTTTATAGTGCTTCAAGAAATAAGGGAGTATTTTTTAATTTTTTAGTAGTAACAAAGTTAATAGTTTATTTAAAAAATAAGTAAATATTCTTTAATATTTCAGTATAATCTAAATGAAATATTTAATACTCTTTTAAGTTTAGGAATACGGTAGAAAATATCATTATTATAATCCTTTAAAATAATTTTAAATTAAAGAAAAATATGAAAAAAATTCCTTTAAAATAATTTTAAATTAAAGAAAAACTTGAAAAAAATCTAAATATATTACAGACTTGAAGAAGTAAATTGAAACAAAATCTTAACTTCATCCAGCTCAATCAAATGCTCTCTAATGAGGCTTTTTTATTTAAATATTGTAAAATTAAAAAATAAATTCTTAATTTATTATTTTTTTTAAAACTATTTCCCTGCTTAGAGTGTGTCAGTTCATGTGGCACTAATTTCATTAAAACGACCGGTGAAAATATTAAATTTTTATTTTTTTAAAATAAATTTTACCATAAAAAATGTGAAATAATCAGATTGTAACATGTGTCAGTATCAGCATAATTTTGCAATATAATTGATGAAATTAAATGCTAATTTTGCCATACAAAATTTTTAAATGGTAATACGTGTTATAATCTGAGTGAATTTTATTATAAATATTACACAAAGGTTGAAGTGGTAACACTGACTTTGTTCTTAGCCAACGAGCCTTTGGTGGGATGGCTCTCAACACTGACGCAGCTGCTTCTCTATTAGCTCTTGGCGTAATTGATATTGAATACACAGGGTGATCATTATGATATTCTTCCACACACAAGTATCTTTTCCATTGCATCATTTTTGCTTCTTTGTTATTTGTGAAATTGGATGTAGCCAGTAAATGAAAGACTTAACTGAGGCCTCTCTTTTTATGTCCAGAGTTTCATGTAGCTACCCAAACAAAAACATCACCGTTAAGATAGATGAGAGTAGCAGCAAGCCTCATTACTTGGCTTTTGTCCTATGGTATCAACAAGGAAGGAGAGACATCACTGCTGTGCATCTCTGTGAGGTACTTTCTGCTTCCTTATCATTTGCAATTCAAATCTTTGGGCTAACTCATTTTTTGAACAGATAATTCAGTCAAGAAGTTGAAAATTTTTTGAGCATTTAGACTCAGTTTGGATAACTTGTAAGTAATTGTAAGAAAATAAAATAAAATTAATCAAACTTCTTTCCTAAATTAAAATTAACCTATACCCGTTAATATTTTCAGAAGTCTTTTATTCAATCCATAAATTGATGTATATAAATTGATTTTAATTTATAGTCCTATAAGTATTTGTTTAGAAATTTATCTAAACTGAGTTTATCATTAACTGATTTTCTAATATGAAGCTTGTGTTTTTTATTGAATAATTAACTCTGAAATAATAATAACTAAACATGACAAGACACCCTTAATTTTTTCAACTCTTCATTCAATTGAAATGCCTGGATCAGTAAGGTCCAGTTGGTTAGATAAAAAGTACTGTAATGAGTGTAATCTCTTTGGTGAGACCAGACTCAGAACTTTGCAAGTTACTGGATCGGAGTAATGGGGCAGTCTGGACCACTACCTCTCCACCAAGTGGACCTTTATCTTTAAGGATGTTGTTTAGTGCTGAAGAAAGGAAAAGAAACATGGGTCGTTCCTGTTATTAACATACCACAAGGCTGGAAGGCTGGAGAAACATATGACTTGGGGGTACAAGTAGACCAATAAAAAATCAGCAAAAAGTGATTTATTAATCTGCTATTACTCTAATGAAATAAATAATCAAGTACCCAAGCATGTTGAAAAATGAAATGTCACTTCATTTCCCAGTAGCTTTAAGTTGATAATGATCAGCAATTGAGCCACTAAACTTGTCATATCATTAATCATTCACAAGGTAAACAGATAGACTATCAATACTTTGAGACAGGAAATACTAACCAAAGGCTTAAAGTTGTGACTCAGTATTAAACATTCGGTCATTACACCACTGCAAGCAAGCAGAGGCAACGAAATATTAATAAAAGTGGGAATAACAAATGGCTTGTTTCATTTAATGGTTGAAAAATCATATACCTAATGTCCTAAGGAATTCTAAATGTTGAAAGGTCAAGTAATTTAAAATTAGAATCATGCTTTCATTTCTTTCAAAAAAGATAAAAATTATGGATACAGTACCACCGGCAAATAACTAACGGGATAATAAATCAAATAATAAATAAACTGCTTAAATAAAAGACTTAACTTTTTTTGGCTAGCTCGTCACCCTACTTGCAAGAGCATGTGCAGACAGAGAGAGATTGAGAAGCCTAGAACATTTTTCACCGTCACGATGAAGACAAATTCAAAATTATAAACATTTAAATACATAGATAAAAATAGTGATATAATCTTGAGGATGAATAAAGTAAGATTGAGTCTCACATGTAACAGGTCGCAGGTTTGAAAATCCATTTATTTTCTTGAAATGAAATAATCGTAAATTCTCTATAAATTTTATTTGAGTCCAAAAGGCTTTCTTGACCTGAACTAAGGCACCATTCCTCTACCTACAATTTTTAGTATAAAAATGGAAAAGAAACAGACATGAGTGGATATGGTTGTCTCCTACTCTGATATTCTTTTATCAAGGAAGAGGTGAGAGGAGGGAATGGATTCTGATGGCATTAACTGGATTCCTTGATCCTTACAACAGCCACTCACTTTCCTTATAACATTTCATATATACACTGTATAACTCGACAGCCTTGCCTTGCAAGAATTTTTACTTGATAAACAAAGTTGATAAAATCTTTACGCGTTCAGTCTTCAATGCATCGTATAAACATTCTTTTTCTACTATGGATTTTATGTATTGAATTTTATCTGAGATAATGACGCAAGAAACTTGGCAGGTCATTCTTGATCAAATAGTTTTGACTTTTTCACACCATTTTTTCCTTAAATTCTTTTTATCGTCCTTTTTCTTTTTTTATCCATCATTCATCACATCTCTTATTTTCTCTCTTTTCTTTGTTGTCTTCTTTTTATATCTTTCTATTCCTTCCCCTCATTTCACACCTCACAAGTGCGGGTGAAACAAACATTATCCTTCATCAAATAAATGAATTATTCTTCACCAGAAAATTCAACCCCAAAATCTTCCGCAGAACCAATCTGGACCCTGCAGCCGCCACTAGATCCTTTTGTTTTGAGCCATCCTTGTATCATCATATCATAGCATTTCCATAATTCCATCCCGCAACACATCGTTTTTAGTGGCAGTCTCTATTATGATTAGCTTGCACTTTTCTTCTATCCCAACATCCTGTATTATAGAGAAGAACTTTATGTAGGAGTAAGATTATCTTTCTCAATTGAGTCTCCGAAGGAAAATTTCATCTGTATTCCTAATTCTCCTAACATCGAGTAAAGTATCCTTTTCCTATAACCTGAATTATTCTTAACAAAATATTTAGATTCAAAATCTTCAAGATGAACCAAGCTGGATGCTGCTTCTTTCTGTAATCCCCTTTCTTTTATCATCAATCTCACTCCTTCAACATCATCCCATCTCCCTTGAGAAGCATATATATTTGACAGCATAATATAAGGGCCGATATCCTGTGGCTCTAACTCAACAAGTCTCTTGGCTACAATCTCTCCTAGCTCCGTGTCTAAGTGGGTACTACAACCAGAAAGTAGAGCTCCCCACAATGCAGATCCAGCCTTCACAGGGACCTTCCTTATAAGCTCTTCTGAATTTTCCACCAAACCAGCTCGAGCAAGGAGATCAACCATGCAACCATAGTGTTCAACCTTGGGTTCAATTTTGTAAACTCGACGCATGAGATCAAAATACCACCAACCCTCCATGACCATTCCAGCATGAGTACACGCAGATAACACACAGATAAAAGTGGCATCATTTGGCTGCATTCCATTCTTCTCCATCTCCAAGAACATTTCAAGAGCCTTGTCACCATTCCCATGCAAGCCATATCCCATGATCATAGCATTCCACGATACAATGCTTCTGACTGGCATCTCATCAAAAACATCCCTAGCCAAATCCATAGCCCCACATTTTGCGTACATTGTCAATAGACAAGTCAAGAGCAAGACATCAAGTTTGATGTTGTTACTTTTGATAAAAGAATGAACCCACATTCCCACACTGAGCCTCCCCAAATTAGCACATGCGGTGAGGACACTCACCAGGGTAGCCTCATTCGGCACCACCTCTCTTCCTTCCATCATTTTATCAAACATCCTTAAACACTCACCAAAATTCTTCATTCTCACGTGCAGCGCCAACACAGAATTCCACGTAACCACATTCCTTACTGCCACAGGCATTCGATAAAAACACTCAACAGCCAGAGCGACATTCCCAACCCTCGCACACCCATCAATCATACAGTTCCAAGACACAACATCCCTCTCAGGCATTCCTTCAAACAACACATTCGCAGCATCCAAATCCCCAACACCCACATACCCCGCAATCATACAATTCCAACTAAAAAAATCCCTCACAGGCATTTCATCAAACAGTTTACGAGCAGCACCAATATCCCCATTCTTCACATACCCATCTACCATGGAGTTATAACTAACCAAATCCAACACACAACTTTCATCAAACAGCAACCGGGCATAACCAATTCCACCAAAAACAGAGTACATCCGAATCAGCGAGTTCCGCACAAACAAATCAGATTCAAACCCGAATTTAACAATTCGGGCATGACCCTTTTGGCCTTCTAGGGTCGACCCGATTTCGGTGCAAAGTTTGATTAAGAGGGGGAAAGTGTAATGATTTGGGGGAACAGAACGAGCGAGCATGTGATGATAGTAAAAACGGAGAGCGGAGGGGAAATCGTGTATGCGCGCGTGGGCTCGGATGATGGTGTTGGAGAGGAAGGCGTCGGGGTGATGGAGATGGCGGAAGAGGGAAATGGCGCGTGGGAGCGTGAGCGCGTGGGAAGAGAGTTTCTTGATGGCGGTGGTGGCGAAGAGAGGGTGTTGTGAGAGGTTAGAAACGATGAGTTGCGCGTGAAGTTTGTCCCACTGTTGGAGGCCGTTGCGTGATTCCAACGCCGCAAACAACACTCGCTCCTGTTTCCCCATTGCAGTTTCCTTTTGGCGGTAACATTACCAAAAGATTTATACATACAAAATCCAACGAGTTAACACAATCTCAAATATAATTTAAATCTGTCATTAAAATATATTTTCTATTTTTTAAAATTTAAATATATTAAAATTAAGTTTGAACTTGGATGGATTAACTAAACAAGATAGGTTATTAATACGCTTGATACAAAGCCGTACTCGGATGACTTAAAAAAAAAAAAAAGGAGCAATATTTAAAGTACATTGATATTCTTTATTATTTGGTCAAATTTATGTAAATCTTACTGAATAATAAAACAGTTTTTTTTTTTTCAAGTATGCTAAAAGTACATAATAAAAAAATAAATAATTTTTTTTATTAAAAATTATAGCATTAAATGTTGTCAATACAATAAATTATATATATTTTATAATTTTTAATAAAAATTTATTACACAAACTTTATATAAGTACTTAAAATACATATTAAAAAATTAATGATAAAATATAATAAATAGGAAAACAAAAACCTACATCATTTAAGGTGCATTTGGTTACTATTGAAAAATCAATATACATGTGATGAACATATTACAAGGGTTCATGTAAATGCAAAATTTTCTCCCGTTAATCGAAAAGATAAATATTTTTGTATTTTAGTCTTTAAAATGATATGCATCGATTAAGTTTCATGTTTTACAAAATTCTTATTCCACTGTTTAATTTTACAAAACATTCACATTTTCTACTAAAATTAAAAGTGAATGATGCTTTCCAAATTAGAAACTGAAGTGAGACTTTTGTAAAATCATAATCATGATGAAAGACGTAAGTGTATAATGCAAAGTCTTTCAATCAAACAACCAAAACAAAAATGAACAACAAACTAATGAACAAGCTGTATTATATTTGTTCTTTCACGACTACCTCTCGACTTGTTTTACGTAACTTTTCTCACATAATGCTGTTAAAGTCTAAAAGACTAATGAATCTTTACAGATCTGAGGCAAATACATTCCAAAATAAATAGCACGAAGCAGAAAGATACAAAACTTCAAGACGAGGTACAGTCAGCAAGAACATCCAGACTGAGGTTGAGAGTCTGGGTTAGCAGAAGACCTTAGGTTCACATCGACCATATCTTCTTGTTTTGTGGTAGATAGTGTTTCCATCCCAGGTAATGCCGCAGCAATTTTTCTAAAGAGGGCCTAAATATGTAGGTTCGGTAAAGCAGTACTATAAGATGTCAGAACCAGGTACATAAAATACAAGCAGATATATCATAAGCAAAATGTTAACTTCAGTTCTTAAAACCGAATTTAAACAATTAATAATAATAATAATAATAATATTTTATTAAAAATATTTATTAAACTCACTGCTTTTAAATCCTTAAATTTATTCTTGAAGATTAAGGTTAACAAAACCCATATCATATGCAAGTATACCTAGCATACAAGAAGCTAACTTTTGAAAATTATGTTCACTTGTAGGAAAAATTAACTGTTGGCTGCATTCTGCAAGACATATATATTTAGGAAATGACACCTGACACGATAGTTCAGATCCCAATTGAATTATTTGGAACATCTAACCTAAGGCAATGTAATAAGTGTATACTGTACACGAAAATATTTTTCTTCCAAGGCAAATTACTAAAAATAAATGCATGCCCCCAGGGCCCGGTGATCATTTCTTTTTTATTATTTCAAGCTGATATTTATAAAATATCTTTGGCAAAACAAGGGAAGGCTTACCTTTATATTAAATCCAGCTTTTGCACTAGCTTCAATAAACATAACATTTAGCTCCCGGGCCTTTGCTTCCCCTTCCTCTGTGGAGACTTGCCTGTAGAATGTAAAGAACATTATCACTCATAAACAAATGACGATCCAAAAGAAGACATTACTCCAGTTACCATCTGGGTGAATTATCAAGCATTTCATTAGCAACAACTTGTATATAATTGATTTTTAAACATTTATTATAAAATCGTTATCATAAAATGTGACAAGTCACTGTACCATAGCAATCCTTGCAAGAAAGAAGCTACTGAAAGGAAATGTAAAACAGTTCAAACTACAGAAAGACATCAGAACAAGGATGCAGAGTGCACACGAAGCATCTCAAGGGCCAATCCATTCAAGCTACCAAAGCCTAGAAGCAAATATATATCTCCCTTTCATAGACTCATAGGATATAGGATTCTGCTAACACCTGACTTCATCTTTCATGGATAACAGTGACTGGTCTAAAAATTAAGCAAGACTGTGTTTGGATTAGCTTTATTTGGGACAAAATCACTTTTTCTTTTGCAAAATCCTGAGCGTTTCTAAGTAAAAAGTGATTATTTTACCAAAAATTACCCTTACCAATGCGTGGTTAGGAAAATGAAACACTTTCCAAATTAACTAAGTTAGGAAATAATTTTCAGTCTTCAGCAAGAAAAAAAACCATATTTTAACATTTTAACAGTTTTTCCTGATAATTTTGCAAACACAGTATGAGGATAGAAAGCCAAATTGGATGACATCTTTTACTTTCCCTCCTCCCATTTTCCCCAGATATCTATCTCAGACATACACATCTGATAATAAATATCTTAAAAAGAAGAGATTGAATAAAATCCTAAAAAATGCCATGTTGACGACAAGGGAGGCACTGGTCAACAAACTGGATTATTTCATAGTTTTCTATTGGTCTTCCATGCATTGTAAACAGTGTTGTATATGCCTAATTTATAGCTTGAAATGTTCTTCATTTTGTTTTAAGGGACTAATTGTCACGAGTCACTCATTCTCAAGGAATTTTGCAGACAATTCAGGGCTTAAAACAGTGGCAAAGTAACTATTCCAGCAATTTAGTTAAATATTATCCAATTTATAACTCATTTCTCCATGAAACACTAATCCCCCTTCATATGCTTGACGAATTTTTCAATTACCTTGAATCTATTGTTCTTCCATTCTCTTTCCCAAATCCCATAATCTAGCCTGTGAAGAATGTAATGAATATTTGTGTAGTTATACTTTCCTGGACCACAACAATTTCTTCTTTACTAACCCACATACTTTTTTCTGGGGGTTTAATTAGTAATTAGCCAAAATCAACATCAAAGAGGTCATTAAATATTGGCGAACATGACAGGCAACGTCCTCCAATTAAAAGAGTGAATATAAGGAAAAATATAAGAGATGCAAGGATTATAACTTGACTTGTGTGTAACTGTTCGAAACAGAATGTTAACTACTTTATTACAGTTAGTTAATTCAGTTTTTGGGTTGGGAATTAGATAGTGATTTGTATCACGCCATGAAACAGGGCAGTGTAAACTATCAGATAAAGTGTGTCTACTGTTGATAACTCATTACCTTTTATCCACAAGGTCAGTTTTGTTCCCAACAAGAACGACAATAACATCACTGCCTCTTTCACTGCGTACCTCTTCAATCCACTTTGATGTGTTGAGGAAAGTCTGACGACCTATATCACAAGAGTGCTGAATAATCAGAAAGGATCCATCAAAGTGTTTTGGAACAGGGAACAAAAAAAAAAATGCACAAATGCTTCAAGTCATCCAGAGAGATTTGGGTTGTCTACAGGTAATAGGCAGTGGCTGTTAAAGAAGACTGCATCTTAAAAAGTTCTGGTTCCTAGTGATGTGCCACCTAGTTGGCTTAGTCCTACCTTCAACTCTGAGGAAGGCCACATGTTTATTCCATGTAACCACCATATATCTATCTATCTATCTATCTATATATATATATGTATATAAAAGAAAAAGGGAGGTGGAAGGACTTTAGGCAAGGAAGTGAAAATCAAGATTTTACTGAATTCAAATACATACATATCTATATATAAGAAAAATAATCTTTATATCACTACAAAAACTTAATTAAACTTGAATTGAAGATCTAAAGGTCATATAACAACTCCAAATGCAAAAGACCAAGCTTTTGACAAGTGAGTGACAAAAACAAAAAGGAGAACATAAAAAAATAAAAAAAACAGAGGAAGGGAAACCAGCAGTTGAACCAGTACCCATGCGAAGATGAAAATTCCTCCTTCTACACCCAAAGCCCAATGAACCAACACCCAGGAATAGAGAAGAAGATTGGCAACACCATGATGCAAAAAATAGGGTGGGTATTGAGAAAATAATATCATTTAGGATTGAGAGGCAAATGGGATTTTGGGTTTCATCCAACTGGGCATTGGGTTAAAACTGAAAACATGTTTTTGTGGTCCAACTCAGTGGATCGCATGATCCCACTGTTTTTTAGTTTAAGCCTGGCAATCCCACCAGATTGAAAGTCAAAGCATGATCAAGATCATACAGGCTGCCACAAATTGTAGAATCATGCAATCTTACTAGTGAGATCACAATTTTTACTATCATGGCTTTAAGCATCTTACATCCATCATACAAATCAATAAAGAGATAGAGGGAATGTAATAATTGAAATGTAATGAAATGGAGGAATGCCTCAGGTGTTATTTGCAACAACATAATATTGCTCAAGCTTAAAGGAAAAATTCACTGCACAACTATCAGTTTGCAATGTTGTATTAAGTGTTATGTAGTAAAAAGAAAATAAACTCAGTGTGCAGAGATGAGAGTGCTGCATAAGATGTGCAGACATACTAGACATAATAAGATTAACAATGAATGTATTAAAGAGCAAGTTGAGGTAGCACTTATAGTAGAAAAATGGTAGAATCTTTCCTTGAGTGGTTTGGCCATGGATGGAGAAAACATGTAGAAGCTCAACTGCTCTAGTAAGAAGAGTAGATCAGATGTAGGGTAATCTTTTCACTAGAGGTAGGAGGAGACTAACATAAACTGTAGGTAAAACTATCTTAGTGCTACTTGGTCCATACAGCTGACCTCATCTAATGGAAAAATGTTTAATTTTTTCTGGAGAATTGAAAAATGAACATTCCACTTATATTCAAAAGAGAGAAAAAGCAATAATTTAAAAGAAAGTGAAAATCTTTTTTCAATATGCTACTGCTACATACATATTGAAAAATAAATAATGAATTGCAAACTCAAAGCTCTTCAAATTCAACATTTCAAATAACTGGTATCCAAAAAGGAAAAACAATTCTAGTTAACTACTCATATATAATATGAATTTAATTAAAATACACTAACAGTGTAAACTTTTTCTACATTATTATCCAATCATGAATTGCCATGTCATTGACAATCAATGATTTTTGCAGTAATTACTTTAAAAGTCATATCTACAATATTTTCTAATTGATTGACAATATAAAAATCTTTACACTAACAATGTACCAAAATTGAACTCTTATTATAATGAAAACTTTGCAAGAAAGTAAAATTGTCACAAAAGGAATAGGTGAAAAGAAAACACATCTAAATGGCATACTTGCAACATCATACACGATGACAGCAACAGAGGAATCCCTAATGTAGCTTGGAATTAGACTTCTAAATCTTTCCTGTCCAGCAGTATCCCTATCACCGCACATGAAGTAAAAATGAAGATATTGAGAGGGAAAAAGTTGAAAAGAATTCAATAATAAATCAATAGGATAATGCTTATATATGGAAATTAAAAATTGTCAATCAAAAGCGTCAAACTTTATGTAGACATAAAGTTTGACAGTATACATCAATCATCAAACATTTGAAGTAGGACATAATGCCAAACATACAAAACAGGAATCAAATATTTTAAAGTTATAAACACCATATGTTGCAAATCTAAAGATGCATTATAGCATCATGTTCAGCTTAAATCAACAAACTCCAAAACCTGATTTTATGCTATAAAGAAAAATACAAATGAATGTAAGAGCAGAATAGTTACTATAGTTAAAAACCATTGAAAGCAGACAATATACTCAGATTAAAAGGTATAAGATAAAGGCAAAAAAAAGACTTCAACCAATCATAAAAGATTACACCTTCACAAAGCATTGTCTGATATACTGAATAAATCTTTGAAATACAAAAATAAAATGTAACATACAAAAGAAACAAGATAACATCAAATTGTGATGCATGAACAGTTCAATAACTCGCATATTTTAGGAGTGGATGAAATTGAAAAAGAAAAAGGAGGGTGAGAGGGGTTGTTCATCATCCCTCATCTGCATAGAATTTACATTATCTACTAGATTCCAAAATTTAGTACTTCATTATCTCTGTACATTTAACGAGGAAGAGAAAAATTAGATTGTTAACATAATAGCATTGGCACTCATCTTCATTTCAGACCAAACAATGTGATTCTTACTTCCCCTACCATTCCTTAACCTTCCAAACAGAATTTTCAAAACAATCAAGCCACATCTTACCACAACTGCAGTCGGACAGTTCGATCTTCAAGATACATAGTTTTTGATAGAAAATCAATACCGATCGTAGCCTGTTTGGCAGAAGGAAATATAAGTGAGTCCAATTAAAATGTCAAATCAATATAGAAAAATGGAAATGCAGACAGGGCAAGAATATGCATAAGACAAACTAGTTGAAAGATAACCTTATTGTCTGAAAATTATTTGGTATGAGTCAGCATGACTACAAAGGTAGAGTTAGTGGATACATCTTCAATGTGGGTCCTATTCTTAATTTCTTATCATCGAAAAAGTGGCAAGAAAAGGCAACTACAAGGGGGAACAAATAGGTTACTGCTAAGGGGTTTCACCTCCATATAGTTCAAGCTTCTAAGACATAAGTTATAGGATTTAGCTCTAAAATAAGATAAGTAAGTGTGTAAAGCGAGAAACTAAGGCTCCATTAACATTTCATGTAAGAGTTAAGTTTACTCTTCTTAGTAAGAACCAAGATGAATGGAAACTGTTTTGTTTCTCTCCTCCCTGTCCCATTCCCTCCCCGTAAATTGCTCACACAACATAAATATATCAAAATCACAATTATGCATAGCACCAAAGCTTTAAAATGAAAATTATTACAAAATGTCTCCTAATCAATATAAATCGACAAAACTGTAAGGTGAGTGATAAAAAAAAAAAAAAAAAACCTTCTACAAAAACTCATTGGTGCCGTTTAACATTTTGTCAAAAACATCAACAAACCGAAGCTAAATTGGGTAATGTATCAACAATCACAGGAAAACTGAAACAAAAGCAACGATCCGAATGCAAGTAAAAGCGCGATCTCTGAAAAAGGGTAATAAAAAAGTGAAAGTGAGATTGGATCTGAGAAGAAGACCTGATAAGTGTTGTCGAATTTGTCGTACATGAAGCGAGTGATGATGCTGGTTTTGCCGACGGATTGATCCCCCAAGAACACCAACTTGTACTTTGCAAGAGCTGACACTGGCGCCATTCTTACAATTCACTCTACCAATCACCACAATTCAATTCTCTCAACTCTCTTTGAGAATCTCCTCCGCAAACCAAAGCACTGCATAAAGAGTTTATTATCATATATGCTTGGGTCATGGATTGGTGGGTGCAATTTTTAAATTAACTTTAGTGCACATCTACCTGGATTTTGTTACTCTTTTTTATTACCAAATAATGATTGCTGTTTTTGTTTTTTACTTTCGCTTTATATTCGTTATTAGCTGGTCAATCATAACCAAGAGTAAACTATTAACAGATTAATTTTGGAATATGAATCAATTTTAATCTTTATTATTTCTTTAAATATTAGTCTTAAATTTTTTAAAAACTATTTATTTTTATTATCATTTTATGGATTAAAATAAATATTCTTTTATAAAGTTAAAATTAATAAATAAATTTTAAGTTTTAAAATATTTAGTTTATATAACTTAATTAACTCAAAGGTTTATTCAATAACTTCTGCGTGAATTTTAATTTTATACAGTTAATTTATTTTGAGAGTATAAATGAATATAATTAAAAGTAAAAAATACAGTTTAAAACGTTAATAATACAGTTGTGTTAAAATTTGATAGGAAGAACTTTGTTAGCTTTATAACTTTACCACTCATGAATTCGAAAAGGATAAAATTCATATACATATTAACTCTGAGTTGTTAGATCAGAATAAATGCTGGACCGGTGTTCGGTGAAATGCATGTTGGTAATGATTTGAACTGATGAAAAATAATCAATTACAAATTAATCCTAATTTTGTAAATTTATTTAAGTTAACAGAAATGTATTTTTAAAATATTTTAATTTCAATACAAATGATTTATATTTAAAAGATAAATGAGTCAAAACAGGTCTTAATTATACTAATTAAATATATAAATATGTTTATCATTCTAAAATTCATTGTATATGTACCTATTATTCCGTAAACATTAGTTAAAATTTTATAGCTCTTCTCAATCCCAATTTTTAATATTTTTAAATTATTTATTTTTATAAGTTAAAGTACACTCTTAATGAGAGTGACTTAAATTCTTTCTTGTTTTTATACTTTCTTGCTCATAATATGACATTATCATGTTATTTGATGATACATGATCCAAAATCTTGAGTTACATTAAACAAGGAAGGAGAAGTTACTAAAAATTTTAAATATGATGAACTAAGTTAAAAAGAAAAATAATTATCAAGGAAACGTATAAGCAATATATCTTTCATTGACTACTAAAAAAAGATTTTACATAATAGAAACAAAAATAAAATTAAAAAAGAAAACCATGTCTAATTGATGTCTACCATGCGTCTCTCATCTGTCTTCGACTCTTAAATTTCTTTCTTTTAACATACATTGTTTCCATCTCTCACACTTATTTTCCATTTTGAGCTACTAATGTCTCACATTATTGTCTATTAAAGAGGAAGGCCAGATTCATGTGTGGGTCAATTCATAAGGTATTGCAGGGTTAGACTGAGCCAAGTGGATGATGCAAAGTGCAATACCACATAGCTGGAAGAGATTGTAATTTTCCTGTGTCAAAGGAGAAACTTCACCCCTCTCCACAAAACCTTGCTGGCATGTTGAGGCTGCTTCCATAACGGAACTCATCCATGTCCTAGTCACTTCATAATTCCCAGATAAGAAAACTCCTATGGAATTCACTATTGTCCATGCTGCATCAGAGTAAAGCTCCAAGCAATCTGCTAAACATCCCAAAGCCAAGTTATCTATACTTGTGCTATCTAATAGCTTCTCTATGGTTGCCACTGTGCTAGTCACATTCTCTAGAGCTAGCTCCATTGCAACCAATGCTAGCCCTTCAAGATTTGCTGAGTGACTCACTGGAATTACTGGAAGGGAAGTTGAACAGAAGCCATAGCTCAAGATGATGGATTGGTTGGCACATTGTTGGCAGGTTTGGTCAATTATGTCTTTGGGCACCATTAAGGTAGAGTTTGTTCCAAGAGGGAGTGTGATGAGAAACAGTACTGTAAAGCAGAAAGAGAAGCACAAGAAAGGAGAGTGTAACATTATTTGTTGGATATAAACTCAAACTGGTGGTAACGTTGGTGCAAAGCTATAGAAAGAATGGGTGGTTCATATAAATGAAGGGGTTCAAGAGGAGCGGCAAGTACTATCATAAGGGAAGTTTCCTTAATGGGTTGCTTAATTATGCTCTAGTATTCAAAACAAGAGAGTACTGTTTAGCTTTTACATTTGTTATTGAGTACAAAAAGTTGGCAATTTCGTGGGAACCATTTTAACTGCGGAAGCTTCCTAAGATTACACACAAATGACATATTCACCACTAAGGACCAAAGGAAGTCGAAGAAAACCTTTTCGTTTTGTCACTGGAGGTGATAAAGGTTATTTATCGCACATTGATTTGCTAAATGTTTGTGCTATTCTGTTTGGTAATTTCTTAAGACAAAATTCTTAAAATCTCATGCGTACCTCATTAACGTGCCAAAAGTTAACTTATTCCTATTCTGAATGTTGCCAGAAATTTGCTTATTGAAAGGAAGGCCCTCACGGGTTAGGCAATTTAGCTAATAAGCAATAGCATTAGTTTTTAAAATTTTTCAATATAGGTAGAACAGAGAAAAGTTAATGATGATTAAACCAGCACACATGTAAAAGCTCTCCATAAAAACAGAGCTACAAGCATAAGTCTGCCCCATCTCTTTTTTTTTTTTTTTTTGGGTTATCGTGGATTTTCTTGTCCTATTAGATTTTGTTAAAAAAAATAAATTGAGCCCAATTATACTTCTATACATATGCAAGTCTTAAAACTATGTAGACAGTATTAATATAATAAAATTTTATATTGGTGAGTTAAAAACAAATCAAAACTTATATAAATAAGACAACTTTAAATCTAAATTATCAAAGATATTTTAGATAAATATTTCATTATCTTAAAGTTTAATCACTTTTTATCGCTTGTAAATTGAGTTTACAATTAAAATCTTAATAATTTTAGACAAATAAATTCCTCAAGCCTTAACCAAAATGACATATAGTTTTCACTTTTTGCAAGTTTGAATTCCCATTTTTTTTGTACGTCGACGCAAAAAACTATATCGTGTAGCATCTATTTATCAAACATGTCAATTAAGACTAAAGGTTTTTTTTTTAATATTGTTAAGATATGTTTGAGAGGAGATTTTTGGAGGAAAAGAGAAAGGAATATATATTTTTTAATTTTAAATTAAAAAATTATATATTATTTATAATATCAAATACATTATTAATATATTAAATTTTGTTAATATATTAATTTATATCTTTTATTTTTAAAAATATTAATTTTAAAAATATTTATTTAAAATATAAATTTATATCTTCCTTTCCAAAACTTTCCTTTCCAAACAACCCTTCTCTTAAAATAGCAACAACTATCTCTGTATGATTTTATTTTTTTTGTAATTTTTTTTTGAAAAATGAGAAAACGAAAATAAGAAAATACAACTACCGAGGAACATGACTATAGAAAATTTACTCTAAGGCAGAATAAATATGCTTTGTATAACTATTGATTGATGGACCTTTTTTATTTCATCATAGATCCCTAATAAATGTTCAAGTAGCGCATAAAACCTTAATTGATAAGGAATTCTTCACTTTAGTGCTTCAAAGAATAAAATATTACAACTAATTTTGAATGCGTAATTTTTTTATTTATTTTTTATTAAAATTTGTTAATTAACTCTTAACGAAAAATACTTTATTTTATAAACATTCTTAACGAAATATTGTATGAAGGACAAAAATAAAGAGTTTTTTTTTTTAGTTATCTTGTCTTGAATCAGCGTTGGTTAACATAAGTAAAGATATAATAGTGTGTTATACTGTACTTAATAGTTACACACCATCTATACAAGAATTAATTAACAAATTTTAATTAAAAGATTAAAATAAATTGTAGATCACATATTTAAAATTTATTTTAATTTATTTTTTTATAATTAAATTAAATGACTATTTTTCATAAATGAATTTTAAGATTTAGTCCTCAACTGACTTATTAATATAGATTGCTTTAGGTCTTTTGCTAGAAAATTTTGATAGGGTGGAACACTATACAATGGAAAACATGCAATCCATACAAACTTTTTTATTATATATAATTTTTTTTAATGTGTACTCGAGTACACAAGTTAAACAATAACATTTAACGTTATTAATATATTTAATTATATAATAATATTTTGTTTTTTACATAAGTTTTTATTGTTACTTTTTATTAGACGTTAAAAAAAAAACTACTGTTATTGTTATTATTATTATTATCTGTCCTAGACCACGCATTACAGGGAAGCACACGCATAGTGCATCAGTGTTCACACACATAACATTTTATGTAAATAAATTACGATCAAAATATAACATATATTTGTAACATTAAATTTTAACATCAAAATCTCATTATTCAATTAAGTACTTAAGGTTTGCTGCAAGTGAAATACCACGTTAATCTTGATTATGTAAAAAGTTTATTTCTCAACTATCAAATGATCACAGATGATGATAGTTATTTTCAATCTTTTAAACCTGTAATTATGTTTTTGACTACGGAAAAAGCAAATATATCAACAAATAATGTATCAATAAAACTTACAAAACATGTAAGTTATCAAAGAAATTTCTTTCAATCATGAAGATCTTATATATTTATTGTATGAATTTTTATAAATAATAAATATGACCCTATGATATCACTAATACTATCAATTTCAATTTCATATCCACTCAATAAGCATCAAACAATACAGTGTTACATAATTCTCAACAAATTAATAGCCAACAAGAGCTTCACACACTTCACGAAAATAAACAAAAATCTGTGCTTATTAAATCACTTAGATTTGATTGCTTATCTCATCTTAGTGCAGTCTGAGCTAATTCTATTATTACATCACCAAGTTGTCTAGTGAGTTGCAGTTCACCTTCCCTGCTTTTGCTGGGGGTAACCACACGTTCTGCAGCTTCTCTATATAAAATCTTGAAAGCAGAATTTGATAATATCAACTAGTTAGGTATTACATCTGCTATAGCAGATCATCAAATTAATTTTCCTTTATGATTTTCTTATTAAAATCTTTCATGATGACAGTATAAGAATTCATTATGACATAGTAATATTAGCCCAAGAAGTTTTTTAAACATAGTTTCATCAGCAACAAATAAAGAGGCAATCCTGAAAGTGTTTGAGACCCGATTATTGAGACTCATTGGTATCACTTCCATCAGACTTGGTCTTGCTCCGCTTGTTCTAGCTCTAGATTAGAAAAACAAAGGGAAAGTCAGCATCTTAAAAAATAATGAATTAAAATTATCAGAATTTATTTTTCCTTTTTAATTGTAATGCTAATGTGGCCAAGTTATTAAAATGAAAACAAGGAGTGTAAAACAATAAACTACTTAAAACCTTATAAACTCGATCGCTTACCTCTTCCTCATTTGAGAGTATACATTTAAAAAATCGATGCTACTACCACTATCTTATTTTTATCATCTTTCTCAACAAGACAGTAGCTGCATCATATAAAGATGAAAACATACATATTAAACTTTAAACATAATCAAAGATTTACACTAAAAGAAAAGTCGTCATTTCTATGAAAACATACATATATTGAACTTGTTACGTTCTTAAACATAATCAAAGCTTTACATTACAAGAAAAATCATCATTTCTGGGGTTAAATATATCATTTTTCAGATAAAAACCGCCACAAACATATTTTCCAGCATTTTTAAGAACCAGTTCCACGTGAACCACAATTGTATTTGGCAGTTCTTCAGATAAACATCGCCATAAATGATCAAATGTGCCAAACTCTTTTCTGATGGATTTTAAATAGTAAAAATGTCATGCAAGTAAAAACCGCCACAGCCATTATCAACAAATATTGATCTTGGTTGCACCCACCATACCCTGTACTTCATTATGCATCTCCTTCACAACTGCTGTGCTGTCAGATATAGTTATTAGGTCCCCTATTACCTCAATTATCTGTTGAATCTCTAGCAAATGGTGCCTCAAACCCAGACTTTTCAACTTATCATCATATCCTAATATTACATCCACTCCTACAAATTCAAACAAGTAGAAGTCTTGCAAAACCTTCAAATTTGGAAGTTGTAACTCCACAGCTCCTCAATAAACCCCTTGACTGTCATTGCCCATTGGCTACTTTCATAAAATAACCTTTGCAATGCAACTAAGTACTAACATTTAGCTACAGGTTTAGCTCATCTTCTTCTGCTTCCACTTCTTACTCACCTGTTCCCCTTCTTCAACAGAATATTCTTCTCCTAAAAAAATCACATGCAATTGTTTATCGTGCCAAACATGTCCTAGGTGGAATCGCTCATCACATCAGAAACAAAGCCCTCTCTGTCTTTTGTTGTTTTCTTCCTCCTCAATCAACTTCTAGAACCTCAAGCCCCTATTGTTGGTACTACCAGCACTATCTTCACGTGTCTTTTTTGTTAAGAGTCCAGCACAACTAAAATTATTCCCATAAATATTCGTGCCTTCTACCCTGTCTATTTTGGATGTTTTGAAGGAATCAGTTCAAAGTTTTGATTAAACGTAACTTTTTTTCTAGATTATTACAAGTATTTTTTTAAAAGAAATAATTTTGTTCGAGCTATGTAACTATAGCTATTTAGTCTAACATTCATACGCAAAATTTATACTTGCAACCATTAATTAAATTATAAATTGATTCAAATAAAAGTATAAAAAAAGATTAATATAAAATTTAACAGTGTGTCTATGTATTATTTAATACATATATGAAATGTTCTATAACTTTGTGTTCATTTTTTTTTTATCTCTTTTGTTTGGATTGGTATTTGAATTTCATGGTGTGAAACTAATTTAAGTTATAATGTATGATAAGACTCTCACTAAATATTAATGCAGACACATTGTTAAAAAGTCGAACTTAATATCATTAACTAGTTTAGTGATGCAAATCTTTCGATCAAGATCCAAAAATTAATCCCTTTTGAAACATATAAATCTTTCTCGGTAAAGTCTTTTTATACATTCAAACACAAATCAAACCCAAATTAACATATTTAAAGATATGCTAAGATCTGTAATTTACACATAGCACTTGAAAATATTTATTAAAGAATAAAAAATATTTATGATATTTATTTAGGATTGTTCTGTTTGGGGCACGAAATTAAGCATAATTACAGAAAAGGAACCAGCACCACCATGTGAGGATTTTCTATTCTCAGTGAGAGAGATTTCTTTATCTATTAAGGCAGTTATCATGGACTCAAAGACAACAAATCAGTTCCATTATAACAATGTTTTATTCAACTTCCCATACATCTGTTTTTCATTTTTCTTTTAAATTTTTTCTCTTGAATGAGCCTGTCAATTTAATCTACAAAATAAGACTATGTTTAGTAAAAGTAACTTGTAGTGTATTTAAGAATTTATAATTTATTGACTTAGTCAATAACTTGTTGTACAAGTGCTCGGTAAAAAAAAAAAGTTTATAACTTTCAAAAGCTATCTTTTTATTCTCTTTTGTATTTAGTATACTCTCATTCTTTTTTCTTCCCTATTTTTTTATCTACTTTTTGTCTCTTCTATCGAACAAAACACATGTTAACCGAAGCTAGCATAGCCAAAACGGTATATGAAGTTAATTACTGGCAGGGAAAACTGCCAACCCACGTAAGAATTGGGTGCATGGTGGGGACCTGGGAAATGGTCTCTTCTAAATCGCAATGATCCTCCACTTTGTCCAATCATGCTGAATTGTAAACTAGCCTCTCACTTATTCTTAGTCATCACATCCAAAAAATAATAAAAGGAATCAAACCTTTAGTTCTGAATTGTGATCATCACGCATCAACTAAAACCAACAAAAAAAACACAGAATAAAATATACTTTTGGGTGTAAGGAGTGGAAGAACTTTACAAGTTCACAATCATTCAAACAGAAATGATTCATATTAGGTGGACTAACAAAGTAATGACATTGTATTAAGTTTTTAGAAGCAAAAACATTATTCTCTCCATGTAATAACTTAAGACAAACCCATTTCATGATTTTGACAATATGTATATGCTTTTCCTCAATAATTTTGGCGGAACATTTGGATAAAAGCCAAAGATATTACATTGAGTTCAAAGTAAACGTGGTTCTCCTTTGTTAAAGGGGACATTTCACCTTTCTTATCTTTGAACTGATCTTCACAGGTAACTGAGTCATCCAAGGAAGCACTCACGTGTATGCCAGCCGTGTCCAAATCCTTGAACTTGAAAGCAACCATGGCATCTTCTAAAGCTGAAAGGGAATCCTTATAGAGATCAAAGCAATCCCTTAGACAAGCCTTACTATATTGATCAAAACTTTTGTTCTTCAAGAGCTCAGAAATTATGCAAACCATTTTGGTTCCGTTGGATTTTGTTAGCTGAATTGACATGCCCAGAAGATCTTCGAGGTTGGAGGGTGCTGGTTGCCACTTGGAGGAGGCATCTTTGAGGGATGCAACACAGAAATCATAGCTCAAATTTGGGTCGTTCTTGGAGGCCTCTCTGCAAGATTGAAGGATAAGATTAGAGCCATTCGAGCATTGAAAGAGAAAGATAAAGAGAATCACAATATATAAAGCGAATTTCATTATTCTTGGTCTTTATTTTCTATGGGGTACGAATGTTTGTGAGAAATGGGGTCTAATTTAGGCCTTATAATGTAATCGACACATCATATATTTGTTTGAAGTTTGGTGCTTCGGTGGGAATCTGATGCTGCACGTACGTTGATTAATGAAGGAAAAACTTACTTTGACAAAAGCCAAGTTGAAGCTAACATTGTGTTGCTTTGTGTTTGCATTTCTGTTGTGATTTGGTTCCTTTTGGCAATCCTTTCTATATACGTCATATTAGCTAGAAGTCACTGCAAATTTTGTCATGTAACGCATGCACAACTTTGTGAGCTCTTATCCATAAAACATCCACCGCACATGCATGATTATATCAAGTCTGATTAATAGATATCAACACCCATTATTTGATTTTTATTTTTCTCTCTATATTTCGTTTTGATACAACACATTACTTATAATATATATACACTCTCTTCTTTTATATTCTCTTCCTATAACTCTTCAAGTTCTTTGTTTCAATGAAAAAATTAAATGAATTTTTGTGTTTAAAAGTTAATTTTTTTATCCTTTTTTCTTTAGCCAAATAAAAAAAAAATACTTATTTGCATGTTTTTTCTACTCTATTTTTTTTCTCGTCCAAACAAGGCATAGGTATCTACTATGATCTCTTGCAAAGTTTAATTAATTATGGTCCAGTTTATACAATCTATCTTCAAATAATATAATATTACCTTTTATTGTTAAAATATAGCATAAAATTAGTAAAATAATACTCTTAACGTAAAATATTATGATATTAATAAATAAGTTAGATTCATTAATATTATATGTTAAATTTTAATATTCCGTTACTTAACAAAACTAAAACGTAAGATTAATTAATCTAATCATTGATTTGAAAGTTCAATGTATAGTAAATTAGAAGTAAAATATTTGTATGATGAGAAAAAAAAATAAAACAATAAAGATTTTTTATGATATAATATTATATAAATGTTTGTCAATTATTTCATTTATAAAAAACTCTAAAATACTCTTTAATAAATTGAAAAATCATATGAATTTAAATAAGAATAAAAAATATTCTTTTGCATTAAGAACTTAATAATTTAACATAAATATGCAATCTAATTGATTTGAAATCATTTGCTAAATTGATTAAGACTTTTGTTGAATTATTTGCTACAAAGCTACCTAATTGATTAGGCACAACTCCTAACGACTAGGGTCATTTTATCTAATAATTGCTATTAATTTAGAAACAAACTATATCGATTAGGAATGAGGCAAATATCATAATTATAAATGATGTTCCAAAAGCTTTTTACTTGATCAGCCTATCATAATTTATCATGTATTGCTAACAAGTAATAAAAAATTAAACTACAATAATTGATTTGGTGTATTAGAGTAATTGATTGGATCAATTCTAAAATGTCATTTTAAAAGCACTAAAATTCTAATTTATTTAGTTGAAAAAACATTTTACTTAGATTTTTGTAAACCATTTAATGTTATCACACATTTTTATAAAATATAATCATAACTCTTAAACTCTATTCATGTCCCTTAAAATGGATCAAAATTTGAAAAATACATCCACGAACACAATTTTTACTCAAACCTTACCTATATATATATATATATATATATATATATATATATATATATATATATATATATATAAACCTACCCATCAAAATATTAAAATTTACCGAAAATAAAAAAAATTCAAAATTTCCCTATAATATCGCATTGTATAAAATTTAATTTTTATCAAGTTTTTACTAAATTTCTTACCTCTAAACTTTAAAATTATTTCATATACAATCAAAATCCTCCTAAATCTAAAAAATATTGGGTAAAGATAATAAATTAAAAGTTGTAGGCATTAGAAAATTGAGGAAACTAAAAGTCTAATTAAATCTAAAATAAAATTTAAAAAAACCAGTTCCTCTGGCTTTTTCTCCATTAAAGCACATAAAATTCATATAACAAGGTGTATTACTCAACTGTAATTAGGGATGACAATGGGTAAAGTATCTAATAAACACTAGCAAAATTTATATATAATGGATAAAGTGTTTACTTGTTACATGGATATGGGTATGGGTATGTGTATAGGTAAACACCCACAAATTTTAATGGAGATGAGTGCGAGTATGGGTATCTAAGTACTCATCCTCATACCTGCACCCATCTCCATTAAAATTTGTTATACAACTATGCATTGAATTTTTGTATTATTATACTACTTATGTGAAGTTATATAAGATTAATATAAAAATATATTTAATAATAAAGTAAATAAAAAAATTATTTTAGTTTATATTTTTAATAGAAAAATTTATTTACTATTTTATATCATTTAATTACGCTAATACAATTTAATTATTACACAGTTGATATAAGATTGACTTTTTTAAAAAAATATTATTTATATATGACACATATATAAAATATTTTTCACATAAA
Source organism: Abrus pulchellus subsp. cantoniensis (assembly GCA_024086825.1). NCBI lineage: Eukaryota > Viridiplantae > Streptophyta > Magnoliopsida > Fabales > Fabaceae > Abrus > Abrus pulchellus. The sequence goes on from CM044049.1 coordinate 33,200,495, forward strand.
TATTTTTGTTAATAAAATCATATTCATATTTAAATCATAAAGTGAATGATAAATAATAAACATATTATAAATATTTTATAATTACATACTATTACCATAAGCTTATTATTTTTATGGATAATATTTAAATTTTATTTTTTATATTTTAATTTAAAATGATATTTTTATATGCAATATGTACATTATAAGCACAACTATAATCTATTGAATTTAAATAATATTATTCTTATCATTTATTTACTTTCAAATTTTTTTTTGAAAAGATATAAAATATAAAAAAATATTGTTAATTCTTATTTGTTAATTTTTTGAATAAAAAAGTATAATTTTTTTATTATAAAATTTTATTGTAACTATTTATTTTTTATTCAAATTCTTTCTTTTAAAATTTATATACATTATAAATATTTAATTCATTAAAATAATTTTTTAAAAATTTATATTTTTAACAAAATACTTTTGTACAGTACATAAGTTTAAAATACTAGTATTAATATATATATATATATATATATATTATTTTAATTAAATATATTATTTTTTTTATAATTTCAAATTTAAAAGTTAAAAAAAATTATGTATCCACTTTTTGTTGTTGTTTAGTATTTGAACTTATTTACCCTAACTCTATTCACATTTTTAATATCTACCTCATTAAAATCTAACAACTATGAAACATTATTCATTAGAGTTAGTTGTTAACGCTGTCACAAATGATTCCACACTAAGAGTCATATATTTCATTATCGCTTTGATGTTGCCGATAACACTTGTGATATTTGAATATTTATTTTTTATCTATGTTTGTACCTTGTTCGGCAACTACTTATTAAATTTTTGTATTATTATATTACTTATATGAAATTATATAAATATATTTTTCTTTCTAAATATTTTTGGGTACGTGAGTAGTACAGATACAAAAATTAATATTGGGTATGAGTATTTTTTTTTTTAAATGCATATATAAAGATGTGTACTATATTACCCTTAGCATATCCTGTTCATTTTCATCTCTAACTGAAATATTGGTTTCTTGCTTCACGCATTCACTCTTTTACAAAATTAGCCAAACATGACATAACCGCTGACGCTATGATGCTGCTACCATCCAAAACTGGAACTGTCGTTTCCAAAATATAGTTTATGCTTCATACGTGATTAAACTTCCTAACATAAACATTTATATATTATTAATTGTATTAATCTCAACTCTTATAATTCACTTTAAATATTTAAATGTAATCAATTTTATTAAACACTTTATGCAAGTTCAACCCTACACCATTGCAACTAGACCTAGGAGTAGGACATAGTGATAAGGTAACCGCAACCATAATTGAATGATTACCTAAAAAAATTGGTCATATCGCCCAAATATCAAAAAACCCTAAGCACATCTCAATTTATTATACTATAAGTTAGATTACATCATTATATCACAACGTTGCAGGTAATTTTAGAATAAAGCCCTGTTAGTTATACAACTTTTGATTTATTGTTATTCTATCAATGTTAGACTTGACAATTAATTTTTAGAAAAAAATAATAGAGAAAAAAGTAATAATCATTGTTTGAGAGACGAAAAGAATGAATTTTATAAACTTTTCTGATTCTATATTTTTTAAGATTTCTTATTAACTCTTTCTCCTCCTTCTTTACTCTATTCTTGCTCTTCTAACATTTTCTTTTCTATTTCCATAAATTTCCAAAAAAGGCCTTAATATTTCAACTAATTTTTTTTCCGGTAAAATGTTTAACATGGGAGACTTCAATTTGGTTATGTAGCGTAAATTAGATATTGTTATGCTGCCATGCTTCGATGATCAGAATTCATGTTTTCACTTCACTTCTACTGATCACGCATAACCAAAAATCACCATTACAACATCGAGTAAAGTTTCTTACTTTAGTATCTACTTTTTTGCAGTTTCTTTTCTTTGTTTTGCAATACTTTCTGCTTTTAATTTTAAAAATTTACAATTATTCATTAGAATGGATAGTCTTATATATATATATATATATATATATATATATATATATATATATATATATATATATATATATATCATCAAATCCAACAAACGAGTGGCATTTGGGGAGTGGGCAAACCAGACTGAGAGAAGACATCTTGAAGATTGTAGTATATTTATCATTGAATTTTTTATTTTTATTTTTTTGTTCAGGATCAGGAATATCAAGCAATGCTGAAGCTGGATTTCCATGGACATCGTAACCTGTCTTGTCAACTTCATCAAGGACATAATAGGATTGCAGATTACTTTGTTACGATGAATGTGAAAACTGAATAGGGTCTACGACTAACACCTGAATGGAAAAAAGAAGAAACAACAAAATTTAATAGTCTCTGTTTTGTTTGGTCGAATAGTTAATAATTGCCTAGAAGACATCATATATATTTTACGGCTTCTAGACAAAGAAAAAAAAATTATTAGCTTTAAACTGCTTCTTGGAAGCATTACATTAATGTGCGTACTCAACCATAGTATATGATGATAAGCGTACAAAAAACTAGCAATTATGGAATATTATAAATTACAACTACAAACAGAAACCTCACTTGCTTTGATCGTAAAAGGACAAATGTACTCAACCACAAGAAAGAGGATGGAGCTCATAGGAAAAACTTCGCATTGATGCCATGAATGAACAGTAAAAGGAGGGTTTTTTTTTCTCTTTTTATTTTAGTTTAATTTAGCGTTAAATAGTTTTTAAAAAGATAGTTTAGAAAATAAATCTATATAAAAATAATATATTTATAGTTTTAATATTTTTATAATATGTAATTTTTATCATGAAAAATATAATTTTTTATACTATCTATCTATTTCTTTTTACTACCTTTTCTATTCATCCAAACAAGCATATTTTTTAAATTTATTTTATTTTTATTTTTATCTATCCAAACAACACATTTTTTACTTTATTTTTATTCTATTTTTTCACTTTTTTTTTTCCACTTCATCTCATCTTCCAAAAAAGCCTAATGATAAAAAAAACTAAAATAAAAAATATTTTCTGAAATCAAACGTCTCCAAAATTATCATTTTGCTTTCATCTATTTTTAAAAAATTGTAAAAAATAGTAAATTTTTAAGAAAAATCATGTTTAAATCTTTGAAAATAAATGACTTAATAAAAATAAAGTGATATTTTATAATTAAAAATAAAGATAAAAAATATAAAACAAAATATTTTTTGAAACCAAATAGAGAGAATATGAATGTGCATAATGAAGTGTGGCTAGAAATACAGTTAAATTGAAAAACCTTTTTTTTTTCAAAAAAGAAGCGAATATATAATTTTGCTGTTGATGGGAAATTGAAAACGCGTTATTCACAACAGTTATTTGTTTTTAAACTACAAACAGTGATTTTAAGATTTATTTTCTCTTTATTGTGTCGCCACTTACGGCAATTTGCCTTAAGCCTTATATTTTATTCAAGAAGTAATGATATATTTTTCTGAAAAGTTAAACTACAAACCTCAATTTCTTCAAATATAAGTATTAAATAAGAAAATAAAAATGTAATATCTAGGAATCCAAAAATTATTTACTGATTCCTCCTTAAGATTATTGTGGAATTCCCAGCTTATGCTATAAATTTTATTTTCACTAGTTGATTGTACACTTGATTGGTTTTGATCATTAGTAGGAGTCCCAAAGTTACCGTAAGAACAGTGTGTTCCTGGCTTGCATGAAATTCTGATTCTCTAAGGAATTTAATAAGTTTATTTTTAACCTATGCACATTATAATAAGTCAATAATAGAAAATTTATTAAAAAAAGAAAATATTTATGATATTAAAATCCTCACATGCTCCTCTCCATTCTTTGCTCTTGTTGCTTGATTGAAAAACTGGTTGGAGTGGTAAGAGCTTGAGTAAACTTTAGGAATTCAATAATGGGATGACTGAACGTGTTTCTTGACTTCTTCGAAGCCACAGGTTATATTTTCCACTTCATTTGCAAAAATTGCATCTCTCCCATTTTGGGCTCCGCAATACTTTCAACTCTAATATTGGGTGAACTCAAATTCCTTTTACAATGAATACAACAAAGAAATCACATTAATGCACCACCGATAAAAGGGAAGAGTTCCACTCTGCTCAATCAATTCCACATACAAACCTACAGCAGCATTTCACCAGAACGGTGCAATATCGACAGGTACACTTAGATTAACGAATAATCGATACAACCTGAATCAAAGATTATATATATACATCCACTAGACAATTCTTCAATTTCAAACATCTGCAATCAAGCACAGAGTAATATTTTCACTCCCTACGCTGCACTGTTATGAAGTAAGCATAAAATGGCATCACTTACTGAGAAAAAAAGGTTTAAACCTATGAGGCTAACCACTTCATACATCAACATCTGAACGTGTCGGGAACTCAATGCCCCTTAGTGCAGGTATGTTGTCTAAATCCTCTTTTGAAAACAATGGGAACAACCATAGGGCCTTCTTGGTGCCAAAAACCTTGAAAAGTGAGAGATAACATAGACTAAAAAAATCAGATAAGAGTGGATAACGATATTCACACGCAACTACTATTACAGGGTAAGGATAATATTTTGTTTTTGATAAAACCTATTACATGATTGATTCCTCAGTAGAAGACTTTATTTCATGTTAAATTACAATAAACCACCACATTATTTAAGATTATATATTTTGGCGACCAAGAGGAGTTATAACCTATTAGTTTAATTACAGATCATGAGACTATTATCACAGGATTTTTTTCTGACAGCAAGTCCACAGCATAAAACTTTATTCCACGTTAAATTACACTAATACATCACATCATTAAAACTCATGAATCATATGTGAAATGTCTATTTTCAAAATTTCTGAGCTTAAAAATATAATATTGTTAAACATTTTCTGTTCACTACCATTTTGTAATCTTTTGCTACTTGATATTAGATATTACCTGCTCAAAATTTTTCTTCCGTCCCAGGTCATACCTCCACCTAACTCCTTTTTTCTTTTCGTGAACCTAAGACATCATATTTCCAAATAATATTTTCAGATAAAAGAAGGCACCAAGCCAGATGAATATTCAAGAACATACAATGTCAACTTGTTTTTGAAATTGTTTAGAAGTTAGTGTACCAGGTTTTCAAATATTTTAAGGTCAAATGAGACTAAGAAATTGATGGTTGAATCGATAACCCACTGAAACAAAAATAGCAGCCACCAAGTACCTAGCCATCTTACCAAATAAAAAATGACCTAATATGCATTTGGTTTAATTTATTTTGGAAAATTAATTGTTTAATTTTATTAGTTTCCTGAGACAACTTTAAAAAGTGATTATTTGTTTTTAAATAGACTTTAGCAAACATGCTACTAATGAATCTCATGATTATGTTGTCTACACATAAAGTAAAATTGTCCAGAGCACCGCTACATGCCAAACTGTCATGACTGTTTTTCCCGCTCAATGGTGTTTTAGTAAAAAAAAAAAATATGAATGTTTCATTTTGAGTGGGTTTTAGGCTTCTTACGTGCAAATGCACTGATTGCCATTCTAACAAAAGCCTGGCATAATTCCTACATCAAGAGAACAGGAATATGCTGGGTCTCAGACACAAGTTAACAACAGTCCCATGCATGTCTGACAATAGCATGGCCATACACCAGTTCAGAAAGGGTAAAAATAGAATAACAATGTAATGATTACCTCTACTGAAGTTGTGTTGCTTAACAGAAGAGATATATGCATAACTACGAAACAGAGAAGACTCAGCGCAAATGCTAAATTAAGAACTGCATTAAGGCACACAATCTGTAAGAAGCATTAATAGTTACAAAAATTCAATAAAAGCCAGTCATAGTAACTTGATTTATTCAAGCAAACTAGTATACTTACTAGAAGCCAGAAAGATTACGGCAAAGCCCCCAGGAGACATTGAATGATTCTTGGCTCCACCAAAGAATCTGATGAAACTAGGGACCAGAGCTAAGCAATCCAGCGTTGTCTCAAGGAATGTATACAGCTAGGAATGGTGAGGGAGAGGAGAAAAAGATGCGAGTTAGGCAAAACAGACACAAAAAATAACTTGTCATTTAAGCCTCTCTACCTGAACACTTGCACATTTACTATCTTCAGATTTTGTTGTTCTCTGATTTTGTTTGGGAGTTTGGAGGGAGAGGGAAGGAAAGGGTTTGAAGGGAAAGGGAAGAGAGGAAGAGAGGAAAAAGGAGAAAGAAAGATGGTTAATAGAAAACCTCCAAATTGGGAGGCTTAAAAATATGAGTTTAAAAGGGTTTTGGAGGGTTTATAAAACCTCTCCCTCCCATCTAAAAACTCCCGACCAAGGGTTGTCACTAAATAAGCCTTCCCCTTTCCCCTTGAAAACCAACTCACAAACAAAGCTTAAAGAACTTGACCCCTATGAGTTTTATTTTCAAAATATTTTAATAAATCGCTTAGTATAGGTTATTAAAATAAGCTGTTTTAGCTTTTCTCAATAAGTTTTGTAATTAAATTTAGCATAAATCATCATTTAAGAAGAAATTATTGAATAAACGCTTGATCAAATACTAAATCCAAACGCACCCATTGTTGTCCTTAATTATATAGCAGTGATATGTAAACCCCCAAATCTCTCACTTCATCTTCTCATTCCCCACCTACTATCACAAAAGGAATACTAGACATTTAATTCCAACGATTAAATTGATGCAACGGATTAAGGGAAAGATGGGTAGGTAATAGGATAAGAGAAATATATTTACCAAGAAGAGGAGAAAATACTTGTAGTTACGCGCCCCAACGCAATTGACGACCCAAATACAATGATGATCCATCTTGAGAACACACCTTTGGCCTAGCGAAGGGAAGAAAAAAAAATTACGCTTAAGAAAAATGAGAAAACAAGTGGGTGGTGGAAGTGAAGTGACTTACAAATGGAGCAGTGATGGCAACGCGGTGGCTTGGCATTTTGGCATCGAGAGCAGTAAACAGGGGAGGGCGTTGGTTCCAAATCGAATCGAACTTGTGAATTGGGTTGGTGCGGTCTCCAATCATGGGGAACCGAACCGGGATCGTTGAGGACGACCATGAAATAGGACCAGGTTAGTAGAACGAGGAGAATGTGGAAGAGGGTGAGGATAGAGAGGGCCAAGAAGAAGGAAGAGAGAATGAAAGGGGAGCGAAAGAGGAGTGGACCCCATGTGATTAAAACAACGGCGTAGTAAGTGAGGGCAACGATGGCACCGAACAAGAGGATCATCAAGTAGCCCACCACACTGAGGTTAGAACAGAGCTTAAAGAGGTTTATATTTGTTCCCATTCTCATTCCGATTCTTATGTTTGGGAGTGGAAATGAAACTAAAGAGCCTCTTCGTCGTGCCGGGAATAAGCGTTTCCAGATATCGGAAGCCAGGATTGAGATTGAGATTGAGATTGGGATTGGGATTCCACTCACTCCTCCCTCTCCTCTTCTTCTTCTTCCTCTCTTCGAACTGTCACACACAACTTTTTTTTCATTCCATGGGTCGCTTTGGATCCAAACAACCCACAATTAAATACTCTTATTTCTTTTCCAAAATATCTATTTAACGTCTAAGTTTCTTATTATAATTTATTAAAATAAGTTATTTTAATTTATCCTAATAAATTTCATCATTATATTTACAACATAAATTATTGTTTAAAAGAGTTTATTGCATAAGTACTTAAATAAATTATGTATCTAAACGTACCTAAAATTGACTTAAAGTTTAGCTAAAGTATTCAATTTACAGCGAGAAAATATTACACAATAAAAAACTTAAACATCATGAAAATTTGAATTAGGTATAATGCAGGTGATATCTCATTTATTTGATTCTTATGTTTATAAATGAAAATAGGCTATTTCCGCTATTAAAACATACAATTTGCTTTACATAATATTTGATTTGGTATGACCTATCCATGAAACAAATTGAGTTTAGGCTTTTTTTCAAAAATCTTAATTTAAAATATACCTTGATTGTTTTGTCTAATTTACCTTGTTTAAATTTATCAAAATGCGAATTAAGTTTTATATGGATAAACTTTTAGAGAAGTTTTTATATAAAAAAAAAATACAAATAATAACTAATTTTTTTTATAAATTAAAAATAATTTATCCCTTTAAATTTTAGAGAAATTAAACGAAAGAATTTCATACAACTTGTAAAAAAAAGTATAAATTGTTTTAACTTATGAAAAAAAATATATTCATTTTTAATATTGATTTTTTTTATATAAGAACTTTTTAAAAAAATTTCACAAATAAAGCCTTAGTCCATTGAATCCATATTTTTTATTTTAAAACTAAAATTTAATTATTTATTAAGTAAATATTAATTTTTATTAATATAATAAATTAATAATTTTTATAATTTTTTATTTTTGTAATTTTTTATATTAATTTTAGATAGACTGGTCTATCAACCCATTAACCTACTAATTCACTTTGTATTTTTTATTTATCTTTTTGTCTTTTGTCAGGACAATTTGCTAGTCCATTAGCAACTTTTAAATAGGGGGTTTAGAATATGTAACTCATTTTAGAAGATAGATTGGAATAAACTAACCTATTTTTATGACTTTTTACGAAGTAGATTGACTCCTCTTGTCACCCCTATTAGCATTATTATAATTCATATTTAAATATGTGATTGATGCACAAGTTATAAAAAAATTATCAAACTTAATAAGTCTATCTAAAATATACATAAAAGGTTCTTTTTTTTCTAAATAAATAGTATAATAAATCTACCAAAACTTTTGATAAAGTTTCTTCTATAATTTTAATGCTCCAAAAACATAACAATCAATTAGAATTAATCTACAATTCAACAACAGTCAACAAAACTCACTTTTGACATAATATTGATATTAGAATATTTATTATATGATAAAATAAGATCTACGGAATTAATAAACCAAACCAGTATAATAATGAAAGCTTACTGTCAAAGACTCTAGTAGTATAGGCCAAAGTTTTTAGCAATTTGCAGCTCCAATGTTTGATGATCTGAAAAAAACATAGGGTGAGTCATATAAACTCAGTGAGTGCATAACAATTATAATGAACAAAAATAAAAAAAATTAAATATACATGAATGATTCATAGTCATAGCACTTATAACATTCTAACACCATATAAATAAGATATCTAATCAAAATTTAAATAACTTAAACATAAATCAAAAGATAAAAACCTTATAGAACAAAGTAATAATTAAATCTTAAATCCATAATTAGCACAATAAAATATGTATAAATAAAATTGAAATAGCAATTTATCAAAATATCATAAATATCAAGTTTCTATATTTTTATAAGAGTCACGCATAGTAGATTCAACATATTAGACAACTCTATCTTATTGATTACCTTCTTCTAAGAATAACCTATTCTTTAGCTAGGGACAACTACACTATGGTTAGTTCTCTCCTCTCCTAGATCATGTCATATCATAATATCTTCTTTTATTGTAGTGGGGGCAATTATATCTCCTATCCTCTTGTGATCTATCTAGATTAATGACTATAAAGTTTTAACATAAACTCTCAATATAATATTTCACAAAAATTTATTCTCAAACATAAATCAATTTTATTTCAACGTTAAAATCCTCAATGCATGAATTTCACAAACAAAACTAAAATAATGGTGTCTTTCTTGTTTTACAAATAAATTATGTTATTGAATATAAATTCACATAAAATTTTAAATTTATTTTGATTTAAACATTATATATTGATATATTGTATCAAATTGATGATATTATTTTTTATGTTAAATATTTTTTAAAATTTATTATAATCTTGATAAATTTTAATTATAATTTAATATTCAACACATTATGAATACAAATAGAAAAATAAAATTCAATCTTACTTTAAATGCTAATTTTTTATAATATCTTTTAAGTTTTTAAAATTGTTAATTTAATCCTACTTAATATGATAAAATTTATTATTAATAATTAAATTTTTTTAAAATTATAAAATTTAGAAATAATTATATAATATATATTGTATTTTATTATTTTAAATATTTTAATTTTTTTGGGTGGATTTAAATATTTTAATTTAATGATATCCACTCAATACATAAAAATATTCAGTAATTATAAATATGGAATAGTGGAGCCTGTCGTGACACTTGGGAACTCCAGTAGGCCACATCACACCAAATCTAGAAAGTTTGTTTGGTTTAATAAAATTTTGAATCACAACTTGAGCGAATCAAAGTACCTTAAAATATTCCTTGTATTTATGTTGATGTTTTTGCTTTCTCGTGAATTCCAGAAACCTTTTCAACACAACATCTGAAAGATCTTGACAAGAGAATCCCATTCCAAAACTCACCTCACCTACTCCCAGACCCAGGTCCTATTTCTCTCGAAGTTCTTGTCTTTTCCCTGAAGGAGTTTCTGTAGAATGCTCGCATTTTTGTTTGTTAACCGCCAGTCTGGTTATTCTAGTTTTGGAGGATTTAGGGTTTGTGCTCTTTATTCATTTCAGCATACATATCAAGCAGAATAAGATGCAGCAGACACCGCAAATGATTCCCATGATGCCTTCATTCCCACCCACAAACATAACCACCGAACAAATTCAAAAGGTATACTTTTTAATGTTTTAATCACTCTGTTCCCTCTTAAGGTACAGTGTCAACTTCAAGGCCTTCATGTTCTGCTTCAACATAGTAAAAACTGAACAGGGTTTAGGAAGTAGGAACTGAGAGCCATTTTTTTTTAAATAATGATTTTTTACATCAACAGTCGTGTCTTCAAACTAAGTTACTTATATGAAATGTTTGTTATTGGAAGTTGGCAAAATTATTGTTTTGCCTCTTTAACTTACAGCTCATCATTTTCTCTTTCTTTCCTGTAAAGAATTCGCAAGTCCATGATATGACTTTTATATTTCAGTTTATTGGAATATCTATATCTTGTGTACGATGTGTGTGGACTTTGTGATCAATACAAATGGTCTTGGCATTAGAATGCAGCTGGCCATCTCATGCCTTTAAATTATTTGTAAGTTGGAGAGTGAATGAGAGCAGTTTTGGGGAGTTTTCCATCTTTTAGCTTGTTGTTTGTAGGCTGCAAATAATTGAGTTTTGCTTTGCCTGTTGACTTGGTTGTGGCATTTCGTTAGCGTCTTTTTTTTTTTTTTTTGAAAACTTTCTTAGACAAGGTAAATTGTTTTCCCATATTTAAACAAGTTTATCATTGCATGGCTAAGCAGCATAGAGTCTGAAATTATTGGAATCCTCCATGGTACATAATTCTCAGAAGTTGAAATACTGAAGTCTCTCTGAGGAGTGAGGACATGAACACTAATGATGCTAATGTGCTTAAAATTTTTCTATAGCAGACTGGATTCATCAAGAAATCTATGTCATGAAGTTGTTCATTTGTCCTTTTGTTTTAGGTTTATTTTGAAAAATCACTTAAACTTTTTTCCCTATTTTCTGTATCTTCTTTTTGTATGCTTGTTGCGATTATTATTACTTCCCATGATCTACTTGTTAAATACCGACATAGGCATTAAGAATGTAGATTCTCGTGTCTAATTTGAATACCCTGTTATATGGCTCATGATTCAGTATCTTGATGAGAACAAAAAGCTGATTCTGGCAATAATGGACAATCAAAACCTCGGGAAACTTGCTGAATGTGCCCAGTAAGTGACCTCTCAGTTGTATCTGCATTTTCTATTTGTGATGACTTTTGTTCTGAATTTAAATAGTGCCATGTCAGTAGTAGGTAAATTACATCATTCTCCCCTGAGCCCTGACAGTTTGCATATCTGATAAGTTGCAGAATCTACAAAGTACAAACACAATCTGATGTGGGTTATTGTTATATGGTAGCGACGTGTAATTTTTTTCATATATAGAGTGTACTTTTTTGTGTGTAACTGTTTTAACTTCAAGCATCGATTTGTTGACATTTTAACCTTGTTGAGTACTTCAGTGATGTCTATGAAAGAAGGGTAGTTTGTGTTGAAGTTGGAATTTCTTTTTTATAGATAGTGTTTGACGATGTTTCATTCTTCTCGACCTGGCCTGTCTTAAAATCTTTTGGCAAGGCCGATAGTTACAGCATTTTTGCTTTGTGTTTTATTGAGTACGTGAGGTAGGGTTTTTGTAATGATTTTCTGATGCTTTGATGTCGTAGGTACCAAGCTCAGCTTCAAAAGAATTTGATGTATTTAGCTGCAATTGCTGATGCCCAGCCACAAACTCCAGCCATGCAGGTAAATATTGAGCATAGCTTGTACCTTGGAGTCTATTAGCTTTGGCTGCCCTTAACTTTCCCTTAATTGCCTTATTTTGGAAACTTGCAGATGACCCCACACCCTGCGATGCAACCAGAATTCTATATGCAACATCCTCAGGCTGCAGCAATGGCTCAGCAACAGGGAATTTTCCCCCCAAAGATGCCATTGCAATTTGGTAATCCCCATCAAATGCAGGATCCACAGCAGCAGCTACACCACCAGGCCATCCAAGGGCAAATGGGACTGAGATCTGGAGGGATAAATAATGGCATGCATCTAATGCATAGTGAGGCCACCCGTGGAAGTGGTAGCAGTGGTGGTCCTCCTCCAACTCCTGGTCCAAATGATGTACGTGGTGGAAGCAAGCATGATGCTTCTGAGGCTGGGAAGGGTGGTGGAGATGGCCAGAGCAACTCAGCTGCCGGGCGTAACAGTGGTGATGTTTAATCATCTTATCTGAACGGGTCAGGAGAAAAAGTGACATCTTTTACATCGCTTTCATGAGATATATGTGATTGGTAAATCGTAGGCTTCTCTTAAAGGTAGGACTAGCATGTTCTGATGACCTTTGATAGGTGCAAAGAACAAAGACCTTCTCCATTTCACATCAGTAAAAGAAGTATCTGTTTGAAAACGCTTTAAAAATCTTGTATACATAGATTCGATGAAAAAGTTGCAGCCAGTAGCGTTAAAATAAACTTGAATTCATACGCATTCAAATGTGAATCCAAATATGCAAGAAATTGTGTTGTTGGCATACACCATTTAAATTGCATGTTGGCTTTCCACAATTGTGCTTCATTGCGATGATATATAAATCAGAATGCTTGCATTTGGGGCAAGTTAAAGCCAGAATATTATTTTGAGCTGGTGTTCATGAGTTGAAACTTTAAAAATATATGAACAAATTATTAAAAATAGACTTTTAATTCCTGGTATATGCATGAATTAGACCTCTACAGTTTACATGTTGGTTCAACTTAATTTATTTCATAATATCCAAATTGCCATTATTACTTACTATTTATATAAAAATTTAGAGCGGTGCTCCTAGGCACGATTCTGGATTTATCTGTAAAATGTGTTTATACAATCAAAACAATTAGTCGAGAGAGAGACAATGTCACTCAAAACATAGCCCGCTCAAAATGGATGATAGATTGTGAAATCTATTGATTCATAAGTCAATCTTTATGTAAATGGACAAGACATCAACATATGGGAAATGGATATTTCAATCCTTAAATATAAGCAAGATGGCGTAAAGGAACCAAGGGACCTAAATCGTTGGAAAGTTAGGTCATATTAAAGATAGATATTTTGCCATGACTATGTTTGTAAGAATTTAAGAAATAAAGTGTCATAGAAAGGAACCTAAGAGACCTAAATAATTGGAAAATCCACATTGTTAAACAGTACCAAAGATTTTTAAGTATAAAAGATTTATAAATTCAAAATTAACCAAAGGATAGGAGCTTCTGTGAATGAAAGAAAAAAGAAAAAAGAAAACAGCGAATCAAGTTTAAGAATTGTGAAATACAAATTCGTCTTCGTACAAGAAATCATTTCTATTGGAAATTTTGGTAGCCATAGAATTTTTTTTTATTGCGTATTGATTAGGGAATTAAAATATAACATTTTCTGCGTTTTAATTCATTTACCTTTCTTGTTGAGTTTTAACTTGCTTCATAACATTTTTCATTTAAAAATTAAGAAAGTAACAGTAATTATTTTTTTAATATTATTTTTAGTTCTTCATATCTTACCTAAATGCTTAATTAATACATAAATATACCCCAACTCTTTTAATAAGGTTAAATTTATATTGTCAAAGAAGACTATTTTGTCATATTAATTAATATAATTTATTATTTGTTCATTTTTAAAAGAAAATTTTATTTTTATTTGGGTCTCCATTTAGCAGTTTAAGACACTATACATTATTAACTTTTCATTTCTGTTTTTAATTTTTACCAAATCCATAAAGAGTGAAATAATAGTAAAATTATATTACGAAGTTGGCAATAATTTTAGTATAAATAAGAATATTAGTTACATTTCTTAATCTATATATTATCCTCCGAAGTGAAAAAATAAAATAAAAAAAGAAACAAATAAAATAATTTTTTACAATTTGTGTATTACTTTAAACAAAAAGTATTTTTAAGTGGGAAGGAAATGGAGAACAACATTTACACTAAATATTTTATTTTTCATTTTTCTGAGTTTGAGAGTTTTCATTTAAAAGTAATTACAAATTTAAATTAAATGATTCAAACGTGAAATCTTATTTAAAAATAATAATTTTATTATTATCTAAACGGTGTTAGTGATTTTTTTGGTTGCTTGACTTGTGTAATTAAAAATTATATAAAGTTAAAATAGTGGCTTATATATGAGTTACTAGAATAGGTATTAATACTTTACAAGATATTGTAAAATGTTTAGAATGAATATTGAGTTGAATTAACAAAACAAGAGACTTATTTTTATTTTTTCAATAACTTTTAATTTTTAATATAGACACTCATTAGTTTGTTTTAAGATGATAAGATTATTCTAATGACACTTACATCATAGAAATTAGAATAACAACTTTTAAGAATGATACTACAATGATCCAATACTTATACATTAAGAAAGAAATATGACATGCTCACTCAAAACTAGAACAAAAAAAAAAAATAAAAACTAAATAAAGCTAGTAAAAATATATTTTCACTTATGATCATTGTTATCAGAACCAAATTGCTACAGCCAAGAAAGACAATTTCCGGTTTTCTATTTTCCTCCTTCGCCACCTTTGCGGGTTTTTTTTTTTTTTTTTTCCTTGTTTGCTTTTATCTTGATCTTGTTAGCTATGCCGACATTGCAATCATGTTGGAAACTATTGTAGTAAAGAAAGCCATAAATATCACATGGACGTAGCCATAGCCGCATCAAATCAGAGCTAGTTGCAAGATGACAATGCCAACGAACCTTAAAGGAAGGAGGGAGAGCAAAAAAAAAAAGACGAAGTTTAAGGAGAAACTAATGAGTGGAATGAGAAAGATAAGATGGAGGTGATGGCCAAAAGAGAGGGGCAAACAATAATGGTGGAATAAAGACAAGGAAGAAGAAGAATTTTGTTCTTGTATTTTTGTTCATATAAAAATTTTAAATAATATTAATTGCTATTTTTCTAATAATATCCTTTTATCCATATAAAATATGTATACCATTTGAGTAATCCAATAGCAAAAAGAAAACACTAATAAATGGTCATTAAATTATATATATATATATATATATATATATATATATTCTCTACACAGATAAATAGAAGCATATAATTAATTTTAGCTACTACTTCCCTAGAGTTTTAGATTTTTTTTTTTTTGGTCCGTTTCAATTTTCTTTTCTCTTTGGTCAAAGATTCATAAATTAAAAGTATCTAACACTTATAATTAATGGATGCTAAATAACAAAAATATTACTACAATGCACAACATATGTTATCACATATAATTAAGGTTCAGCGGTTTATGTAACACAAAATATTACTATAATTATGAGTTATGAGTGTGACAAATGGTAATTTTTCAATTTTGGTTTTGTGGGACCAATTTGGAAAGCTACGCACTGGTCGTCACCCACTTCGAGTTCATAACACACTAGTTGTCAAAATGGCAATCAAGCTTTGATCTATAATTAAATATAACATACATGTTATCAATGGCAAACTACCCTAGATAACTTTGGAACCGGTTTCTCCCTGAGTTTTACTCTCTAATAAATATTAACATTAATATTAAAAGACTTTAATTTTGATATTATGCAAATAGTCAATTTAAATACACTACACATATAACTATTAAATTAATTATCACAAAAGTCAATCATTCTTATTTGTATAATAATTCAATCAAATAATAGTATAAATATATTATATATTTTAATTAAATTTATTTACAATTTTATCTCAATTTTTATTTCACTTTTTTTATTTTTTTTATTAAAAAAAGTAAGTAAATTGAGTTTCGACAATTCCTTATATCTTAAACCTCCAAAAATGCTTACGAATTACTTATAAATTGTCAACTAAATTTTACTTATCTATTATATATATATATATATATATATATATATATTATCCAGCCTAATTCGGATCCAACTCAAGTTGTGCATTTAAATATAGCAAATAGTAAATAAATTTAATATTAAAAAAATTTTATATACACAAAAACTTAAATTTAAAATTTTATTTTAATAATATTAAGTTTTTTGTCACTCGGACAAATTCTGTTACTCTGTATATATTACTTTAAAAAGAAATAGCTTAAAACAGTGAAGTTGAAAAAAACTACTAAACATTGTGTCCCCTGCTAAGTTCTAATTCATCTCTGCTCTTTTCTTCTCTTTCTCTCTCTAAAGAGTCGCATATATAAATATAAAATAACCAAAGATATCTAAATTATGAACCTAACTGTTTGACTTAGGAGAAGCATAATCCCACATCGTGGGCCGCTTGCACTCCCAGCATCCCCGCATTGATGTTCTTATCTGCAGCTCCTTTCTCACCTAACTGCTCAATCACATTCATATTGTTGGCAAGTTTTATTCACACCACAGCTTCTGCACATTTCTTTTATAGGAAATGAGAAATGAGTTTGTGTTAATTTTCAGGTTTTGGGGCTGCAATTAGATGGCATCATCAAGTGGAGTGGAAAATGGTGATTACAACAAGAAGAAAAGTAGGTTGATAACAAAGCCATTCTTAGTTATTTTATTGTTGTCATCATTGATAAGCATAGTGGGAGGTTGTGTTCTTGGATGGTGGCTACACAAATATCATCCAACAAATACCCAACTCTGGATGGTACCCTTTGGCTTCGTTCTCTTCATCACCCCACTTCTTGTTTGTCTCTCAGTAATTGTTGATCCTGACCCTTCTCTATGTGTTTGTATTACCAAAAGTGACGACGATGAAGCTTTCAACAAAACGCCTCAACACCCTGATTCAGTGGATCACTCATTTTCTCAACCCAAAGGAGGATGAGCTTCCCCTCCAGCTATAAGCTGCTTTTTTCTATGTATGGTACTTGATAGATAGTGTATACATTATAGCTTTTTCGATTATTCATCAAAATTCAGTAATACTATCATAGTTTCTATGGATGGATCAATGAGGACAGCACCGTCATTTTCCACTACTTGTTCACTTTATTCTATTTCTGGTTTACAACTATTGGATATCTTAGAACGTGACGGGGGTAGTAGATATCTGGGACCAAATTATCGTCACTTTTAAGGGTTTATTATAATGTTATTTAAAATATTTTTTTCTTATAGTCTTATTATTAATAAAATATTTTACATAATACACAAGAACAGTAATAAATATTTGTTTATGATTAAAAATAAAGGGCACAGGGAATATCTGTGAGAATCTAAATAATTTATGGGAAAGCAGGGTAGGCGGGTAAGGGTGTCACAGATGTTCCCTTCCCCAGATTTTACACCCGAAATGGAAATAGATATAAGTGTGTGTGTGTTGTATGCTAACGGTAGCTTTCAAGAAAAACTAATATTGCAGGTTGCAGCCGTCCATTGATTCTCTATTACTTTCCAAGAGATATGACGTTGCTTTTCAGTCATACAACCCATTTGGAAAAAGCAAACATGTTAAGGCTTTCAAGAATTTCACAGTGCATCCAAGTTTCACAAAAACTCTGTTCCAAGATAAATTTCAAGTAATCCTTAAACTTATCTTTTACTGTGCTTTCAGTATTTACAATTGACATGTCGAAATTAATTCCACTGTTTGGCAATATATATTTTTTAAAAAAAGTGAATATTCTTTTAAAATAATATGAAAATAAGCACACTTTTTTTTTTCAATTTGTAAAAGTTACTTAAATTTTGCTTCAACCAACAAGTTCGTGAGCAGGTGTTCCCATGGAAAAACAAACTAACTTGTTTTATAAGTAATTGAAATATGATGAGTATATAGGCTATCTCTTAGGCTTTATTTAAGAGTTTAGAAAGAGAGGAAAGAGAAGGATTTAAAGGAAAAATGAGAAGAAGGAAAAGGAAGAAAAATGAGGTTAAACTCTTTCCTTATTTGGATGTTTAATATTGAGAAAGAGAAGTGATATGGAGTTTAATTATATAAATAATTTTAAAATTAATATTTTTTAAAAAAATTATCACTTGAAAAACTAATATTTAAAAAAAAGTTAAAAAATCATATTTGTAAAATAATATGAAAGAATAGAAGAGAGAAAACTTCCAAGGTGGAAGAACTCAAAAAACAAGCTTTTGAAGGGTTTTGAAAGGTTTAGAAAAATTCTCAAAACCTTCTCCTCCTAATTAAACAACTTTCAAACAAGATTAATTCCCTCCTAATCCCTCCCCTCTCTTCCCTTCTCCTCCTAAACCTAACTCCCAAATTCCTCTAAATAGTCCTTGGAAATTTCCACAATCCATTCAATTTTTATTTGCATTTTCGTCCCACAAGAAGTGCCAAAGATAAATTCAAAAATAAGTAAATTTTAAATTAGTCCTTGGGATTACACATATTAGACATCTTTTTAATTCATATATTTTAAAATCCTTCCTTAGTTTCTGATTTTGCAATATTCACTTTCATTCTTTTGATTGTAAAATGACATTAAAAATAAACTGAAAAATTGTTTTTCTTTTTTAAAAAAAATTAATGAATAATATTTAAAATTTTAAAGATTAAAATGTCTACTTCAAACTCATGCAATCTAAAGAACTAATTTAAGCAGATGTTGTTTGATTTTTTAAAATATTTTATTTTAACTTCTATTTACAAATTTTTCACATTTTTTTATTGTTTTTTATTTTCAAATTTTGTATAAAAAATAATAAAAAAATAAAAACTCAGTATCTATTGTAGAAAATTTTGAAAATAAAAAAGATAGAAAATGTTTTATTAAACCATACCCAAACTACTAATATAAATACAACAGAGAAAACAAGAGATTCCTAAAAGCCTATAAATAATAATTTATGAGTATAACATAATTTATATCAATTTCCAATGCCCAAAATATTTAAAGCATGGGCTATATTGATATTATTCATCCAACCATATAAGAAGACTATAAATTTTGAAACTCAATGTTCAAATAGCATTTCCATGTTTTTTAGTTACTGGTAGTAAAGGTATTGAAGATACAAACTTTACCAACTCTAGAACAAAAACAAGCTCATGGCAGTTGGTTTAAATTGGTAAAACGACCTCACAATCCAGGTCTTGCTTCAAATGTTGTAACCTGGTGCAAGCATAATTTGTACACTATTCACATATGGACTACCATATAATTTTCCTACATCCATACATTTGGTACTTATTTTCATATGCATTTTTGTCTATAAGAAACATTTCATTGCCCTGTGTGTTCATCTTGTAAGTAAGCAAATTTTCAATAGATATGCTATATTTTGAATGGAAAGAAAATTGCTTGAGAAAAATGAAAGAAAAAATTTAAAAATAAGTAACAACAAGCTCAATTAATTTTGACATAAAAGGCTTGATCATTTCCATTATTTAGGAATGAATTACATGTTCAAAAAATATTTAACTTGTGGCACTCTTTAATCATTTTCATATTTAAAAACTCACTATACTTCATACAAATTTAGATATCAATTTTGTACTTGTAAGTAAGAGGTCAAACTATTTTTTTTCTATTTATTTGATATATTTTTAAATCTCAAAATTTTGTTAAAAAGTATAATAAACCATTCAATTTTTTTTCTCACATAAAGATTAAAAAAAACAGAATTTGGGATTATTAAGGTTTAAGGTGCATTCAAGATGTCACAACTCGAAATTGAGCTGTGGGGACTGATCCACAAGTTAAGATACCTAGACACACATATCTGAGAATCTTATTTCGAAGCAAATATATAAAACAATAGAATTTTTTAAATAAGTAATACGATAAATTTGTCAAACTTTATCATATTGAAGACATGGAAACTCACAAACATCTATGCTTTGGTGTTATTGAAGACATTCATATACAGTTAATTTATGGACCCCAGTCCATCCATACTATGCCAACTAGGCGCATACAGGCCCATTACAATTTGTAGCATTTATTGCCGTTATTAATTGTCGATAAAAAAAAAGACGTTATTAATTATTAATTAAGTTAAAAATTTACTTTCACAGTGCTAAATTTTTTTATATTTTTAATGTATTGCAAGAATAATTTTGAAGGATAAAGTTCACTTAATAAAATAAGATGCAATATTATTATAACAATGTTGCAACCAAAGTCATACCTGGGTGGGAGGGGGAATGTTTGGGAATATCACCAGGAAAATGTATATGTGCATCATGGCCTTCCAAAAGATTAAATCTGCATTCTAGAATGATTATATGGAAAAAGATGTTTATGTTGAATAACTAATGAATTTTGTAGTACAAGAAGAAAAAGTATTAAAATTAAGAAAAACATTTATGATTTACAATAAGCATCATGGTACCATCTACAACAAATTTGACCAAGTTTTTCAAATCCTTGACTATTAATATTTACCTACATATTACTGCGATGAAGGAAAGAAGAGACACTATGTTAGTTTCTTGTTCTTTCCTTGCACAAAATCATGGATAATCAAGTAGTAGCCAAATATAGTCTATTGATAATATTTTGGTAAGTGCACTAAATTGTTGAAATAACAAAAATAAATTATCGTCCTTAGGGATTAATGTTAAATACCAACCCATAAGAATGACAGTATTTGGATTACCAAAAATAGTATTGAACAGAACGAAAATTAAATAAGTGCAGGAATTATAAAAATAGATTAAAGTGCTGAATTAAACTTGGAGCAATAAACAAAATAACTGCAGAAAGTAAATTTAGAATAATTGCATAATTTAAATGTCTTAATTACTATAAGTGGGTCTAAATACAATTAAAAGACAGGTTGAGTTCGGAATCCCTTATCCCTTTTCTCTTGCATGCAAATATATTTATAACTCAAAATACAACTTCTCTAATAGTTAATTTCTAAAATACTTAACTTCAATTCCTTGGTAATTGGTTCTAAAATGAAATTAGTGTCTTAATTCTTTAGATACAACTAAAAAATTCAGCATTAAGAAATAAACTTATTGACCATATCATCATAAATTTCTATTTCTAGATAATTTATAATGAGCAAATTAACCTCTATCCAAGAAAGCTTACTACTTTCCAGCAATAAATCCCTTTTCATCAACCCCATTCGCATAAAACAAGGAAACATTAAGTTCAAAATTAATATGTTAGAGAAAGAAGGTGTCTTGAGCTATATCCAATGTTAGTTCATTGCAAAGGGTAAATATATAGGTTCATCCTCACTTAACCCAAGGAAATTTAGCTAAACATTATAAAAGGAAATAAATTAAAATTGAGATATATTGCAGAAACAGAATTCATAGTCATAGAAAAGCTTACAATAAAATAATAAAATGAAAGAGTTACTATTTTATTACAAAAATTAGAAAAAATGGAAAGAAAATCTAAATTCTCATAAAAATCCTTCTACCAAGATGTAAGGAGTTTGCTCTAGTTATCTTATTCTACGTAAAACTGTATAAAAATTTAGAAAACTGTGCTCCAGAATATTCTAAAAAAAAAAGATAAAAGATGTCTTTTCATAATTTTCTGCTTTTATAGGCTCTATCAGCATCGTGTTTCCACAAATAAAAGTTCATGTCTCCACGAAGTGTGTTCTGTAATACTTAATTTTTGCTCTTTAGTCTAATTATTACTTTTTATTTAATTTTTTTAAAAAATTTAATTGTCAACGTTAAAATATAAATGATCTATATAAATTTTTTAGTATTTATAATATTTTATTGAATTTTTTAATTAATTATATTAATTTATAATTTAAATTTAATGAAATATGTCAAAAAATTTTAATTTTCATCCATCCTGGTCCACCTAAGTCTAATTGCAAATGATGGCTTATAGGCCAAGAATATATACGTGTCATGCCTGTAAACCATAAGGCTTAGTTTCAGAGACTGGAGAAGGTACAGCAATGACTACATAAGCAGCGGACACACTTATCATGTTACACTGACATACATAAAAAAATGTGAGAAGCACAGCCAAATGTTGCAAGGGTCACTTCTCAATTGGCTAGGTGCTAGCCTATATCATCTAAATATTATTACTAACACACAGAAGCTACATGACTATGAAAGGAAACATTTATTTGCATACTGCTCAAACAAACTTCCTAGGTTTCATGATAGTCATTGAAAATTTTTAGTTTGAAACATGTAAATTGAAAAGATTAAACTCCTTATCGGTATAGGCTTATAACTTTCGATTCGTATTGGATATATAAAGTTGGTGCAAGAAAAATGACCTGCTGGCACAAAAAAAAATCTTTTTTGATATTTGACAATGGTCCTTCAACCTTTTGGTTAATTTTCTCAGCTGCACACATTGACCGTTAGCATAGACAGACCCAAGAAGAATTTGAGGTAGATGATACAGTACTAGACCCATATCAACCATCAGTAACTTTGTTACACAGCTGTAAATTGACGCCAACAAACTCAGTTGCTTTTGAAAGCCTTAATTTAGGATAAACTGAATCCAACACAGATGTTGTTTAAAACTTATCTCAAAACTAGCAAAAAATATATCAGCAAACTTGTGAACCAGAATGTTGTCCAAAAATCCCAAAAATCCTTTTCTTCTTCCACCAATTCTTTTGTTTCTGTAAACAAGAAAAGAAATGTAAGCTACTACAACAAATACAACAGAGAAAACAAGACATTCCCCAAATCTTATCAATAATAATTTATTACTATAACACAACAATTTATATTAATTCCCAATGCCCAGTTGCTTTAAATCATCTACAGAAATTCCTTTTCCGTTTTTATGGTAATGCTAATCTGGAAAAGTTGTTAAATTGAAAATAAAGAGAATAAAACATAAACGCTTGATGCTATGATCTGATCTTTATCATCTTTTTCAACAAGACAATGGCTGCATCATATGAATCTTAAAACATATCTTAGATCATCATATTAAACTCATTACCTTCTTAGACATAATCAAAGATTTAGGAGTGTCCTAATTACTAATAGTGCTTATGCTTCAATGATCTGTATATACCCTCATAACAAGAAACAAAAAAGAGAGTGATGTATAACATTTACATCAAGTGGAAGATACAAGTCCAAAATGATAAAAAATGTTCAGATGCTAGTAGGATCTAATCAATCAAGATGAAATGAAAATCAAGTCACATAGATTTGATTGCTTACCCAGGTTACTGCAATCAAAGCTAATTCATTGCAACATCACTAAGTTATCCAGTGACATGCAGTTTGCCTTCCCTGATGTTGTTACAAATCACAGCCTCGACAAACTTAACCTCTCAACCAAAAGCAGTATAAATCAGCCCAATACAGACCCTAGGGGTAACCCACAAGCTCTGCAGCTTATGTACTATCAAATCTTGTTGGTTTAATTTAATGATATCAACTAATTAGGTATTAATTGTTTCTGAGAATATCATAAAATTAATTTACCTCTAAAATTTGCTTATGAAAAATCATTCATGTTGACATCATAACCAAGGCAACTCATTCGCGTGGAATATATAATATAAATGTTGTATACATAAACTATAACAGTATTGAACATAAGTTATTCCCCAAACACTTTTTTAAGTGTAGTTTTGTCAACAAATGGAATCTTCTGCTGAAACAAAAACATGTTAGACAACAGTGTTTTTGTTTCTTAATATTTCTTTCCTACTGTTACAGCATGGGTAACATTTATTTCAAATGAGAAATCAGTGAAAGAAGTGAAAACTATCAAATCTAATGCTCAAGTCCTCTATGCACCAAATCTTCATAAATGTGTTGGTCATTTTGTACAATAGCCCCTTACGTGTCCCAATTTAAAAATTACTCACCTGTCAATTGTATCCCCTTCCAGTTTTAACTAAATCAGCAGTTTCTATACTAGAGGATACAGATGCAGCACAAGTATTAAGAATCTTAGATTAAGTCACCATTCCTTCATGGTAAAAGTAATTAGCATCATCACAAAGTCAAGAGCTATTTCATTCAAAGTCACTTCGGCACAAAGCATTTCATCCCGATTTTATAAAATGAATTACATTTAGGGTCAACCGTCAAGGCTCATGCTCAAATTCATGTTTACATTCATGAAGTATTTGCACCAAGGAACATCCAAGGCTCATGTTTAAATTCATGTTGCAATTGAATTTAGCATCATCAAGGCTCATGCTATTGATGCTAACCATTCTAATTCAATATAACGAGTACAAGACTAAAAAAACTGCATTAGGGGTTATGAGGTATCCAAGACCATGCCATAAAGCCAAACAAGACAATTCAACATTACCAAAAAGAAAAGAACGTTTCGGCTCATCAAGGTACATGCTTATTGTCATGTTTGAATTCATTTTGTAATATCATTTAGGATCATTAGGGCCTACAAGTACACTTGAGTTTAACTCACTCCCAAAAGTGATACAGATGTAGTGATGAAAGTTGCACCACCTGAGGGCCCATCTCCAGGTACAGCACTAACAGGAAAATTTGTATGCGCATCATGGCCTTCCAAAAGAACACAACTCATTTTAACCTTGCAATAGAATTCAGTTTAGGGTCACCGAGGCTTCAAGAAACCATCCCGATTCAAAATTATGAATAAAAAACACATATTTCAGTTGCCATTAGGTTGGGGTCACGAGGGCTTGTTCTCAATTCATAAATATTTCAAGATTATGAAATAAAGAATTAATCTTGAATAAAATAAAATTAAGAGCCATCATAATTTCTTATGTTCATAGAGTTTTTCAATTAACAAAGGATGAGAAGATATAGGATTATTGTAGCAAATGTACTTATTCCATAAACCATTCGTGTCAAGCACGGATTTGAGACAGAGTTTGCTCGTCGATCGAAAGCACCGTTTTTCTCAAATCAATTCTAAAGAATTTCAAAGCACCATTGCATTTAGAGTCACCAGGGGACAATGCATTCTATCCCAATTTTACAGTGAATTGCATTTAGGGTCAGCCAACAAGGTATATCCGTATATGCTCAGCTTCATGGTTGCTTTCACATTGTAATTGAATTCATTGAAGACTCAAGCTTATACATTTAGGGTCACCAAAGAACAATCCATTCCATCCCAATTTTACAATGTGAATTGCATTTAGGGTCAGCCATCATGGTATATCTTAGCTTCACGTTCGCATTCACAACGTAATTGGATTTCACGTCATCAAAGACTCAACCTCATTCACATTTAGAGTCACCACAGCATAATGCATCCATCCCAATTTCACAACATGAATTGAATATAGGGTCATCCAGTAAGTCACATGGTTAGATTCATGTTTGCATTCACATTATGATGGATTTGGGGCAATCAAGGTCTATGCTTACAGTCATGGTGCGATTGTATTTAGCGTTGTCAAATACTCAAGCTCAATTGCATTCAAATAACCTAGGCACATTACTTATCATCTCAATTTTATAATATGAATTGCATTAAAGGTCAACCATGATTGCATCAAGGCACATGCTTAGATTCATGTATGCATTCATATCATAATTGCATTTAGGGCCATCGAAGACAATGCTTAGATTCATGGTGCAACTGTATTTAGCATCATCAAAGTCTCAAGCTCAATTGCGTTCAAAGACACCGAGGCACAGTACATTCCATCTCAACATTATAATAAGAATTGCAATAAGGGTCAGCCATCAAGCCACATGTTTAGATTTATCTATGCTTTCATATTATAACTCCATTTAGGACCATCAAGGTCTATGCTTAGATTCATAGTGCATTCATAATGCGTTGTATTTAGCATCGAGGCTCATGTCAACCATTCCAATTCCACCGTATGAATCAAAAACCCCATTTAGCGTTATGAAGGGTTAAATTTAGTTAAGAACGAGGAGACAGAGAATTATTGTCGCAAAAGTCAAATTTGTCACAAAACATTCGTGTCAAGCACGGTTTTGGAACAAAGTCAATTTGCTGTTTTCCTAAAGTCACTTTCAAAAAAATTTAAATATTCAAAAAACATGTAAAAGATCACAAGAAATCACTTCCTACAGGGCTAATGGAGACGTAATCAAGAATCTGATCTTGACTTTTGTTCTATCCCGTTACCTACAAATACGAAGTACTCATGATTTTGGAGATTACAATTTGAAAGTACCTGAACCACCTTTTTTTCTTGCTCTAAAATATAATTTGAAACATATTTAATATATTCTGAAAATTAAGTTTTTGAAGCAGTTTATAATCCAAAAGGTAAATTTTAGATATACTAGACACACTTAAAGAAATTAAATTTTGAGAATAACAAAATAAAAGAAGTTTAGATTATGATATAAAGAATTAATCTTGAATAGAAATAAATTAAGGTCGTGGTCATTTTTTATCTTGATAACGTTCTTGAATTGAAAAAGAATTAGAAAATATAGAATTATTCGTGGCAAACATAGAAAGTGCCACAAAGCATTCGTGTCAGACATGAATTTTGGACAAAGTATGTTTGCTCAACAATCAAAAGCATCGCTTTTCTCAAATCAGTTTTAAAGAAAGTGAAAGATTAAAAACTGAAATTTGAAAGAGAGAGAGAGAGAGAGAGAGAGAGAGAGAGGACACAAAAGATAAGAAGAAATGAAATTAAAAGTTGCGACTAATGCTAACTGGGGATTGATGGAGGCGTAATCAAGAAACATATTAACTTACGAAACCATCCACAAAAACGACGTTTGAAACTCAGAAATCAGAACATGTGTGCTCTGCTCGGTCTCTCTCGGCTTGGGAATTTGTGATCTTTTTATAAAATATGAATGAAACGCATGCATGATAGGCTCTTTTATATAGTAAAATTTATGGACCCAGGCCCAGTCCAATTATGCAATTAGATTAGGTTTATTAACTTTGTTAAAGATTTAACTTTCACGTGGACAAAAGAAAATAAAAATAACCCTCATAGTAAAAGATTTTTCTTACAAGAATAAATTTTAAAAATAAAATTTTTAAATGTTTTTATTTATGCACATGTTTATACTTTTAAAAATGGCAATTTTGTGAATAGGAAAAATTATTGCTAGAATAACTAGTTTCATCTGTTTTGGATGTTTTTAATTTGAACATAAATGTGTTCTACGGAAGATACGTTTAATGTGACTGAATTAAAATAATATACTTTATTTAAAACTATTCTTACACCATAAAAAAATTTTAAAAATTTCAAAGAAATTAAAATATTTATTTTAAAAAATAATTTTTATTTTTATTTATTATAAATTAAAAGAAAAAAATTAAATTTTTTAAGTTATGAACGGAGTATATGATTTAATATTAAAGGTCGATTTCATTATATTCTTATAATAAGTCTTGCGTAATATAATAACATTATTAAATAAAAGTGTTTTAACTAAAAAGTAAATAAATGTTAGAAATAATGGCAAGTAAATTAAAAAGATAATTATACTTAAATAAAATAAAAACAACTGATTTTATTATTTTTATAAAATATTAATGTTTTATATTACTTTATGATTTAGATGAGTATTAATTTAGTTTAAAAAATAAAAAGTTTATAGCATTAAAAAAATATAAACAAAAATATTTGCTCAAAAGTTAAGGCAATTTCTTATTCATTTTAAATTACAGAAGTGTAAAATAAATCCAATTTTTCACATTTTTCAACTAATCTATTATAACCCGATAAAATTTTGAGTTTAGCTAGTTTGAGTTAATTTAATCATATACTAAAAACAATATTAGTCTAACTAACCTGGACCCGGATCCTCTTCATGCAAAATTACTGCATTCATGTCTAATTGATATTTTTTTTTCTTACATTTTATTAATTTGTTTTAAAATATATTTCAACATTACAATAGTAATATAATAATTAATGTGTATTTAATATTTATATCAAAATCCAGAATTATCTTCTTCTTCTTTTTTGTGTCCAAACAGTTTAATTCGAATCCAACATAGGTCGCATACCTAGATTTAGTGGGTAAGTGAATCTACCATTGAATATTTCTTACATACAGTAAGACTCGAACTGAGAGACCTTATTAAAGCGATACCAAGCCACTTACCACTCAGATTAACCTCTGTTGATCAAATTTATCTTATTTTTATTTTAAAATTTTATATATCAATATTTAATATATTAATGTCCTGATAAAGCTTATCATAAATATACTTGGCTTTAAATCTTTAGTAAAATTTCAATATTTATTTTTAACATGAAGACCTAACTTAATAAAAAAATATTTCAAATAAATAAAGCTCAAAAAATTATAAAAATAACTTCTTTTAAGAATGAAATATTTCTAGTGTAAGAATTACATAAATTAAAAATAATAATTCTTTTCATTATTTTAGGTAATAAGTCATTTAATATTTTAATTGAAAATTTATATATTGAATTAGATTATATCTCGTAAGAGTGATTTATTGTTTAACTTTACTTTTCCTTAACGAAACCCGTATATCATTTTAACTTCCATATTATTAGATTATAAAATCAATTTTTAAAATTTTAAATATTTTTTTAATCTGCATTTTTTTGGATTCTACTTAATTTAGTCATCTATATTTTTTGTAATTTATTTTTAATAAAAATTATTTTAACTTTTGATATTTTACTTTAACTTATTTATTCACGTCTTCATTTAAGAATATAATTAAATATAGTTACATTATTTTCATAAATAAATTTTGTAATTAAATACCATATTCAAAAAACATAAATTATATTAACATCCGCGTTGACTTGGTTGTTCATTTACGTTTTCCTTTAAAATTGAAGCTTATCAAAATTTCCTGGTTTGTATGTTGCTTTTCGGTGATGGATCCTTATTTTGCAATGGATCTTGGTCCTAAACATATTATGTTGGCAGGAGGAAAGGGTGCACAAAATTTCAATTAGGACTGCTTGAAATTTTTGCCAAATCAAAATACGATGAGTTTGAGACCAATTGGAAGAATCTAAAGAATTCCAATTCCAATGTCCACAAACGACAGTACATGAAACGACTTGACAGTGGCATGTTCTCAGAGATTGTCTAGACACCTGCATGCTCTCTTGTTTCGAGAAATTAATGATTTATGCACAATATTAAAAAAATACAGTGACAGGGTAACAATTTACAATACGAAGCGAGGGGGAGATGATGATGCATGAAGATCACTTAAAAGATGCAGTTGCTCACCTTCCACAAAAGCTGGTCACAAGCTAAAGTATTTACTTAACTAAAGTTGGGGTAGAGGGTGTAGTTTCAATGATACATGGAGATATCAGCTCTCACAGCTCTCATCCAAATTGTCGGTTTCTTGAGTTTTGCTCAGTTTCGACCAGTTGAATAGGTCAAGATATTCGGAAGTTGAGTCAATATTCAAGCCATTAATGATTGAAACGCAAAGGTACGCTACCACGGGCTGCAAGTCAACGACACTGCTATAACTTTGAGTGTTGCCTCCAAGGGCACCCCCCGTCAAAAGCCTGCTCTAACACATCTTCCATTCGTTTAGCAAGCAGGATCTGTTAGGAAAGTTCAAAAAGGAAAGTATGATTTTGTGTTTCATTCTAGTGATGATAGGAGATCGTATTGACCAGATTGAGCACCATAACAACGTATAAAACAAAAATAGGCCGAGGCAAAATACTTGATTCAGCACCATAAGAATGTCAAACAAGGCCTTAAGTAGGTTTTAAAGTGGAAAGGTGAAATATTAAATTTTCAATACCAAATACTTTTCTATAGTAGTGCAGCAAAACATGCTCAGCTGACAACTGTAAAACTGTGCAACCACGCTTCAAAAAAATGGAGGTAGAATTACCTCCAAATTAGCTAGCACTGATGATGGTACTTCAACCAAGTCCTTCAAGTTCCTTTCAGGCAGGATAACTCTCTTAATACCATAACGATGTGCAGCTAATATCTGTGAAAGATTGACAAGTCACATCATGCCACCATTTACAACTTAAATTGTTTTAATCTGTTAATGTCGCTGGAATATGATCAATAAATTTAAAGCCAGGTACAAATGGAAAATTAACTGCACAAAGCAAATATTTTGTAGCGTAATTTCATTTGAAATGGCACACTAGGTTCATATAATTCTGTTTACTAATTAAGTTTTTTCTTGGTAAAATATATTGGCCTTCCATTCATGTAGCGATCTCATCCTCTCAAGCACTGAAGTTGACCATGCCTTATAGAACAAAAGATGCCCATTTTCTGCATGTTTATCCCAAATATAATACATACATGCACATCTGTCAACTCTTTCCCCAAGAGAAATTAGTGAAACAAGTAAACAGCTCATAGTAGTATCCACTAGATAACTAATAATTACGCTAGGTTATTTTATTCCAAGATTAAACAACTAACTAACTCTTACCCCATTAGGTAAGTTCAGTTACTTGGACCCTGTGTTGCCAATGGAGTAGGGAAAAATTCCCCTTGGCTTTATGGTATGCCAGCCTCCAGCCAGCGGCAGAAGACAGGCAGCCATTTCAGAAAAACAATTGTAGAATTTAACCAACATGAAGACTGAATAGTTTATATAAAAAAAATAAATATTTCAAGCAAATTAGCTCATCATAGGTGCTTTACTTCTAATTCTTATTTTCTTGTTGGACACAGTACATTTTGTTAACTTATAGTAGTGTTATTTATTAGCCTCAGTTCTGATTTCATTCTTGTAAAGCCCATAGTCCCATCTCAGAAAGTTGACACCAGTCAAAAAGACCGGAATTTTACCTTATCCTTGACACCCCCAACCGGTAGAACAAGACCCCTCAGTGTCATCTCTCCAGTCATAGCGGTATCGGATCTCACTTTTTTCTGACTGAAAAGTGATACCAATGCTGTGACCAAAGTCACACCTGCTGAGGGCCCATCTTTAGGCACAGCACCAGCAGGAAAATGTATGTGTACATCTCGTCCCTCCAAAAGATTAAATCCCTCTGTAGCAGCAAGCCTAAGATCAGTTGCCCTAGCCCTTACCTGCAAAATCAACCCTTTATAGTTATAATTTTGAGTAATGATTCTTGATTAAATCCATGTGTTGAGCGTATATGACGTTCAGATGGCAAGTGTCCAAAACAGACAAACATGAAAGCAAATGAGTGATGACATGCATATCACACAGCCTTGAATCCAAATGACTAAATTAAGTCTAGAAAATAAAAGAAAATATCACTTCTATTCACCATAAGATACTACTTAAAGAAATTCTTTCTTTTTTGGTGACACACAAAGCCTTAGTGGGTTACATAATGATAGTTAAGGACCCATTGTATCATGCTGTTTCAAAGGGAACAAAGAAGCCTTAAGATACAATGCTTGTTAGCAAATGACACCCTAGATAATTTTTATATGCACAAGATGGTTTAGATTTTTGAAATACAGAGCCCTTATTTGTTCCAAGGGTCCAATAAAACATATAGGGAATCAGAGATGCTAGTAGGATCAAACCATTCAACATGAACTAAGTCACTTAGATTTGATTGCTTACCCATGTCAGTGCAATCTGAGCTGATTCTTTTATTACATCACCAAGTTGTCCAGTGAGATGCAGGTCGCCCTTCCCAACCATTGCTGTAGCCTCCACAAACTGAACTTCTCCACCAAAAGCAGTCCAAACCAGCCCAACAGAGACCCCAGGGGTAGCCACACGTTCTGCAGCCTCTCTATCATCAAATCTTGGAGGCTGCATTCAATGATATCAACAAATTATGTACTATTCCTACTAGAGCATATCATCAAATTAATTTTCCTTTAAGATTTGCTTATGAAAAATATTTCATGATGACATCATGAACAAGGCAACTAATTCACATTTAATATATCAGAGAAACATAAAAATGAATTATAACATAGTAGTCCATATCAATTACCCCAAGCACTTTTTCAAGCATAGTTTCATCAACCACCATTGGAGCAGCAATTTTGAATGTGTTTGAGATGTCCCGACTATTGACACCCATTGGTATCACTTCCATTTCAACTTCAGTTCCATCAGCAAGTCTGTTTTCCAGTAGTGGGGTAGCAAGTCCCTGCATCCCTTTGCTTAATGGAACTACTTGTTCCTGCTCTGCAACTCTTACTGCAGCAGCTCGAGCCAGGGCAGCTAGATTCCTCTCCAAATTTCGCACACCAGCTTCCCTAGTGTACCTCTGAATGACAAGCTTCACCATTGGCTACGTCAAAACAGTTCTTAATTAGAATTCTATACAACAAAATTGCTTTCTAAAAGCAGAGACAACATAAAAAGTATTTCAGTGTGACTAAAATGATTCATATGTTTTTATTAGTTTTACTGCTTCTTTTAGTACAGTCAATACTGTAGATGGAAATAATGAAATTGCAAGGACTAGTAAAGAGACACTTCTAATGTTCAATGAATGAAAATTGAGCAAAGAGATTGTGCAAATATAGGAAAGAGATCCACAGGAATGGACAACTATAAACCACGTAAAATTAATAATACATCATATGTCTCCTTGATTCATGTTCTTTGAAATATGAATTTATTTGTTTGCTTGCCTACTTCTGTCAAGATGGTCCCAAATTTCACATCCACTAAATGAGCAGAAACTCTGCATGTTTCCAGATCTAATTTTATATAAAAACATTCAGTACCTCCGGGATCTGAAGAAACTCCGAACTCAATCCATGCTGGTCTAAAACTCTAGGAATCAAATGCTGCATGGCTATTTGGAGTTTTTCCTCAGGTGTATATCCAGGAAGCTCAATCACTTCCATCCTATCAAGAAGTGGTGGAGGAATGGGTTGCATCCTATTTGCTGTAGCCACAAAAACTACCTTGGATAGATCAAATGGAACATTCAAATAGCTAGCTAACTTTAAGGAACAACTTCAGAATTAATTTATTTTTTCATTTTAATTTTTAAAATAAAGAAACATTATTAGTGAAAGGAATGATTTGATGTTAGTAACAAGGAGGATAAGATATCCTCGTTAGCCGTGAACATTAGGAACAAGAACAAAAACAAGAAAAAATGAACAAGTTTTGGTAGAGCAATAGATACATTAGGATATACATTCACACAATGGGCCCACCAAAAAAGGTTAAATTGAGATTTACTTATCCTTAAAAATCATCAAAGAGGTTGATGGTAAAATCTACACAAAAGATATATTGCTATCTAGATCAAGATCATAATGAGAGACTTGCTTACTCAAGGAAAAACTCACATGTAGACTGACAAGTAGATAGTAAAAAATACAAAAGAACAGGTGTCCGTAATTAGCAAATAGCTATTGCATTATTCATTATTTTAATTATGACTTTTGTGTGTGTGTTGGAAGGTGGAATAAGAAAGAAAAATAAAACACAAATAATTTTCATCAGAAAGAATATCTACATGTATCATCAAATCCAACAGAAAGGAGTGGAAACCAAATTGAGGGAAGACATCTTGAAGAATATAGGATACTGATCATTGAATGATTTATTTTGTTCGGGATCAAGAACCTCTAGCAATGCTGAAGCAGGATCTCCACGAACATCAGAACCTGTCTTGTCAACTTCATCTAGCAACATAACGGGATTGCATACAGCTACTCTCTATAGTTTAAACATAAAAAAATCCATCAGTCTGAGACCCAAAAGGGGGAAAAACACAGTAACTAAACTTTATGAACTCTATTTTGTTTGGTCCAATCTTAATGCTTACCTTTGTTGACTTGAAGTATGTCTTACAACTTACAATGTCTACGTACAGAAAAAAAAAAAAAAAAAACAGTGTACTGGATTTGAAATATCTTCCTATGAAGCATTATGTTAAAATGTGAGACAATATCTTCTATATCTGTATCTGTGCACACATAAGAAATGATACTTGAAATTATCTAATTTTCATATATGCACACATGATTAGCAACTACAGATACCATGTTTTACATTTTAAAATAAATATTACATAAGGTTGTAAAAGAAAAAAAGAAATCTACAGTCTACCCAAAGAATTCACTAATGAAATCTATTTATTAACCTCCATATTCTCTATGGTGTATTATAAATTACACAACAAAAAGAAACCTAACATCATATGATCATTTAAAAAGAAATGAAATCAGCCACATGAATTCACTAATCACAACTACTTGTTAACTTCCTCCATATAAACATTTTGCATTTTCAACTTCAGTGACCTTTCTCCTTGATGTAAAATTTATTAGGGGAGAAATGACAATTACAAGATAGGTGGATCCAAAATCCTAGTGGAAACAAAGAAACACAAGAACCAAAAAGAATGTAATATTTGTTTTGTTTTAAAAAAATCTAAAATTATAAATAACTTTTTGCATGCATCAACAAATTCATACAAATCAGACACTATTAAAAGTAATGTTCGAAATTTGGAGAGCAGTTTAACCTTTAATCCATCTATAAGCCGCCCAGGCATGCTTCCAACATATGTTCTCCTATGACCTCTAATATCAGCCTCATCCTTGACTCCACCAAGGGATATGCGCACAAATTTTCGGCCCAAAGCAGCAGCAATAGAAGATGCCAATGATGTTTTGCCAACACCTGGCGGTCCAACAAAGCACAAAACAGGACCCCTCACATCTGGTTTAAGCTGTGATGTATACATATGCTTAATTAGAAATACATTATATCATAAACACAATATATTAACAGGCACACAACATATTTGGCAACCTTGCGAACAGCCAGGTATTCAATTATCCGTTGCTTGACCTTCACCAAACCATAGTGATCATTGTCCAGTCTCTTTCGTGCAGCTCTTAAATCCAATTCAATATCTTCACTGGCCTTCTGCCAGGGCAGATCAGCTAGAAGCTCTAGGTAAACCCGTGAACTACTATACCCAGGTTGCTGAGGCTGCATTTTTTTTAGCCTCCTATTATACAAATTACAGTAAGATGAATTGATTGTCTGACAAGGGTGCAAAATCACTTCAATAATAATTTTATTATTATTTTATTTTACAGAACATCTATAGGCCATAGCAAAAGTACCTCAATTCTCTGTGTGCATGTTTCCATATATTTTGTGGCATTCCTGCACTTTGCATCTTTCTTTCAAGGGCAGCCAGGTCATCCTCATCATCATCATTATCTCCAAGTTCCTCTTTTATAGCCCTCATCTAATTACAAAAAAAAAAAAAAAGGGAAAACAAGAACATTTCAATTAGATTAACACAAATAAAGAAAGCAATAAAATACTCCTCTATAGCAAAGCTGGCTAAGACTTTCTAAATCCTTGACAAAATAAATTGCTATTTACCAGCATATTACTGCCATAAAGGCAAGAAGAGACACTACTAGTTTCATTTTCTCTCATTCAGACAAAATTGCTGATAATCACATAGTGCCCATGAGTATGTAGTCTATGAGCCGATCCTAGTAAACTAGTAAAATCTAGTCTAACTACAAAGGGTGCATTTGCATACCCAACTTATTAAGCACATATTCAATAAGCTCTTATTACATATACCATAAATTTGATTATAAATGTTTTGCAATAAGCTGAAAAGAGCTTATTGCGATACAGTATACTGAGAAACTGAAAAAAGATAAAAAGAGCTTATAGTAGGTATAAGCTATTTTCATAAGCTCTTCCAAACTCCCCCCCAAGAATATTTACATGTCATGCTTACAAACCCACATTTTGTTGCCCTCAATGACTGCAGAACTGCAGAAGGTACAACCATGACCACTTAAGCAGTGGGTATACTAACCATGTTACACAAACTTACATTCAAACAATATGATATGGGTACTGAAAAATACTGCAAAAGTTACTCTCTCTCTCAGCTAGGCGTTAGCCTGTATTATCTAAAAGCTAAAATAGAAGCTATACGAGATGAATATGAAATTCCAAACTATCAGAGGAAATGTTTGCTAGAGCTAAGCTAATATATGCTGCTCAAACAAACTTTCCTGCTGTCATAGGCCTGAAACATGTGATGGAAATTTAGTAAGGCATAAAACTCTTTATCAATACCACCTTTATACCCTTGTTTTCCACATTTGACAAATATAACAAAAATATGGCACAAGAAAGCTAACCTGTTGGCGCAGAAGAAATTCTTTTTGAGATTTTGACAATTGCCCTTCAACCTTTTGTGTAATTTTCTCAGCTACACGTATTGACTGTTGGCATAGATAAACACAAGTAGAATTAGAGACTAATGATACAGTACCATACAGTATCAAGCATCATTAACTCTATTACTTACCTGTAAATGCCTATCAACTAACTCAGTTGCTTTTGAAAGCCTCACTTTAGGATCAACAGAATCCAACATACATAGTTGTTCTTCAAAACTTATCTCAAAACTAGCAACAAATATATCAGCCAACTTGTGAACCGGAACATTGTCCAAAAGGACCTTTGTCCTTCCACCAGTTTTTTGTTTCTGTAAACAAGCAAAATGTAAGAGTCTAATACAAATAAAAAACAGAGAACATGACATTCCTAAATTTTATAAATAATAGGAAACAAAAATATAGAAGTCCATATCATGAATGCTCAAAATATTTTATGCTTACATGGCCGAAAATGTTATTATTTAACCAAGCATACAAGAACACTACAGTTCTTAAAGCTCAATACTCAAACAGCATTTCCATGTTTTTTAATCAATGTTGGTAGAAGTGCTAAAGGTACAAGCTTTACCAGCTCCAAAACAGAAATAAGCTCCATGGCAGTTGCTTTAAATTGGCGAGACAACATTATGAAATCTGGGTCTTGCTCCACTTGTTCCAGCTCTAGATTAGAAAAACGGAAGCAACTCAGGATCTTCAAAGATAATGAATTAAATATTATCAGTGATCAATTCATTAGGACACTACTCTAAAATTCCTTTTTTGCCTTCTTTATCATAATGCAAAAATGAGGCAACGTTGTTAAACTGAAAACAAGGAGATTAAAAGAATAAACTACTTTAATACAATGCTCTCACACACTCTTTCCTCACAAGAAAGTATAAAATTTAAAGCATTGAATGTTGCTATCATCTGTTTTCAACAAAGCCAATGATTATATCATATGAAACTTAAAACAAATCTCAGATCATCATATCAAACTCATTACATTCCTGATCACAGATTTGGGATGGTGCCCTAATTTCTAACATCATGTATGCTTCAATGATCAATCCATTCATAGCAAGAAAACAAAAACTGTAATATGTAACATTTACATCAAATGAAAGGCATAGGTCACCGCATAATAATGTAATTTTTATACCCAAAATAATATCAAATCTCTGGTGGAGCATACCACAGCTAGGTATACAACTCTAACATATCATCAATAGTATCCAAGCTTTTGTTGTTTTCATTTGTTACCACGAAGAAAAGAATGG
The DNA here is from genome assembly GCA_024086825.1 of Abrus pulchellus subsp. cantoniensis. Taxonomy (NCBI): domain Eukaryota; kingdom Viridiplantae; phylum Streptophyta; class Magnoliopsida; order Fabales; family Fabaceae; genus Abrus; species Abrus pulchellus. The sequence goes on from CM044049.1 coordinate 33,238,254, forward strand.
TAAGAAAATATAGATTTCCTATAATAAAGCTAATACCAAAGTAAAAATTTGAATGGCTTACCAATCTTAGTCATTTCAAGGGAAGTTATCTTTGCAGTATGGTATATTCCTCTTGTGCTTAGTTCTTGGACACTAAATCTGCACAAACCTTCAAGAACAACTGTATATGTAACCCTCCCACTTGGTTTCTCCACTCCCCTTGATAAATGTAATGGTCGAGCAGCAACCCCCCTAGAGCCAACAGTCTACTAAAATCAATCTTAATTTGTAGATTTTATTTAGCCAAAATCAATCAAATAAGTAAGGGCCTGTTTGGTTCATGAAAACATTGCCCACTACAACTTGATGCAATTTACAAAGAACAGATGAATTGTAAGAATGTATGATATTGGTATCAAGTAACACTGTCTGAGATTCTTAAAGTCACACAAAAGATACCAATTTAAGTTATACCTGTTGTGCCAATGAACCACATCATTCTGCCTTTTTGTATCAAGCTTATGAGAATCCACTGAACCACCTTGAACTTTTGAGTTTTGGTCTGAAGAATCAGTTCCTGAACATACAAAGGAAGCAGAAAAAAATGAATATTGGAAAACTATATTTTATTCTCTAAAGAATGAAACAAAAAAAAAAGCATTTTATCACCTTGAGATACAGTGGGACCCAATGGCTTAATTTCAGCAGCATCACGCACTGGCAGGATGCCAATCAATCCCTTCTCTTCTCGCTGCCAAAGTTCTTGTTCCACCAACTTCACACTTCATTAAAGAAGGAAAGTAGGACACAGTCACACGTAATGCTTAAAGACAAACGCAGAACTCACAAAGTTCAACTTTTTGGTGCATGTTAATGCGTTGCCTTTTGAGGAAAGTTCTAAAACCCCGAAAAAATGGTACAAATGAACTAGTAAATACCAAATAGTCAAAGCAATCCTTCGAAACATAAAACCAATCAATAGTAGTAATACACTTTTTACCGTTAGCTAACATTTATTGGATACACAAAATTACAAGTCTCAAAAAACACAGAACGGGGCCCACATTATTTCATGAGTATCAATAAATTTGAATAAAAAGAATCTGCTGTTATCATTCCTCTAGTCAATTATCCCTAAATAAATTAAAGCTTAGAGTCTAATTAGACCCAAAAAATGCACACTCGGGAACCTCTGCCGTTATTTTTACCGCATAAAGAACTCAAGTAACCATCGGTACAACTTTCATAGACTAATTTAACTATTTACAGGTAAATTTAAAAGCACATACAAAGGGAAATCAATAAAAACAGTTAAAGTAGCTTCAATTCAAAATTTCCACTTCCGATCAATCGAAACACACACTTGAAGAAAATTTGGAGCTCGAAAAGTGGATTGGTAGGATGAATGAAACAGAAAAATTAAGAGGTACCTGGTAGGGGAAGTGCAACGGATTCTGATGATGGCGCCAGGTAAGAGGACCTTGTTCCTGAAAGGAAGAATCGCCAAGCGACTCGGCAACTCGACCGATTCGGCCATGCTGGAAACTCGGTGTGAAATAAATCCCTCGATTTGTTTGTGAGATAAAAGGAAAGAAGGGTGAAAAGAGAGACACGAACGATGGAAAATAAATATAGAATCCAATTCGAAGCAGACAAAGCCCCGAACTAACTTCCTGTTTTTCTCTCACCTTTCATTTCTTCTTTTTTTCTTTTTATCAAAAGTTTTCCCGTTTAATAATTCTAAATTATTTCCTCCACGAGGCAAGATAATTCAAAGTGAAGTTACCTTTTTTAATCGAATTCGTTTTAATATAATACTAAGTTAATGACGAAAATATGCTATATTTTATAAGTGTTTGAGGAAATTAAGTTTTGTTAATATTTTAAAATTATTATTATTATGTGCAGATATTTTATTTTTTATAATATGAGGAGGGAAGAACCTTCTTTGAAGTGGTCCATTGACATACTGCTCCTCGGGCAGCTGTCCCGATTGCATCTCTAGTTTTTTCGTTAAATTTCACACATTTTTCTTATGCGATTGTCTTCAGTCAACCACGGGTTGTAAATAAATTAAGATATTTATAAACTATTCAAATTAATTTGATAAATATTTATTCAATTATTTTTTAAAATTAAGTTTCAAATCAAAATTAATTATTTGAATAAATTAATATATGAATTTATAAAATTTACATTAATTATTTTTAAATTTTTGGATGTATATATATATATATAATTACTTATCAAGACATAGTTTTGATCATTTTTTTCATATATAAAACATTTATTTAATTTGAAATTTTGTATCTTAAATAAATGGTTATTTTTTTTAATAAAAATCAATTTTTATATTCAAATATTTTATATTTAATCTTAAATTATCTTTATGCAAATAAATTAATATTTTATTTTATCTTTTAGTGTGTGTATGTATATTACATATTAAACTAAAAAATAAAATCTTATTCTAAAATTGTAAGAAAAATAAACACATTATAAATAAACTAAACTTAAGCTTTTAAGTCTAGTTGTTTAATTAAGAAAGCTAAATTTAAACATATTTTTTTTACAATCCAATTTTAAATTTTAAATACCCATCTTGGTTTGATTTATTAATAATACCTCTTGTCACGATTACCAGAGTTATGTTTTGGTAAAGAATAAGATCATGGTTAAAATTTTGATATCTTCAATAAAGTTTTTATTTAGAAATCTAATTTAGTATAGATCACTGGTTTTTATTTTAATTTTATTATATTTTGATTAACACAAATAATTAACAAAATTATATTATTGAATACCTGTAATATTTCACTCTTAACATATAATATAGTTAACAGTTATTTACTTCAATTTAACATATTATATAGTTAGTTTTAAATAATAATTATAAAATATCTTTTTTGTTTCAGCTGTGATAACTTGTAGTTACAAGTTTGTCAATTTATGTAGACAATATACATACATTTGAAAAAATAAATTATTATTTTAATATGTTTAGTAAGATATCAAATATGTATACCATCAACAAAATTAACATTTTTAAAAAAATTATTTAAAATATTTTTAAAAATTAAAATAAATAAAAATAAATATGGAAGATAAAATCAAATTTAATGAACAAAAACACTAATTTTATCATAAATTTGTTATATAATATGTTATGTATACATTAAAAGACGATAATAATAATTAAAATTTTCAAATATATAATAAGAATTATAATTATTTAAATATGCATAGTGTTTGGTTATAAAAATTTAAATAACTTTAAAGTCAGATTAATATAATTTATTGATATATTGGAAAATAATTATCAATACAGTCATTCTACTACAATTATATTAAAATATAATAATAAGTTTAATTTTGATATATTGTTAGTATAAACCATTTTACTTTATCAATTAATCAGGATATATTATAGATATATTTTTTATATTAATTGTTATATAAATTAATAATTATTATGGAAATGATAATTTATGATTAAATAATAGTGTAATAAATTCTACTTGTGAATATATTTAAATCTAAATATATAGTTATAATACTTTATATTATTTATTACTATTATTTGAGAATGATAAAATTGTTATATCAACTAATTGTTTATTCTATGATACAATAATTTATATAACCAATAATACAATTTTGATTTTTTTTCATTACTTTTGTAAAACATTCACAATATTAATTTATGTACAAATTAAAAGTAATCATCTTATGATATTTGGAGACATTAATTATTATACATAAATAAAATAATTTAACATTATAACATATTGGTAGTATAATATATAATAGTTTCATATATTTGTTATTTTATACAATCAATGCTAAAATATTTATGATAAACAATAAATAGTGATAAATATTTATTTTTATTATTAAATATTAAAATATTATTTTGTATAAATAATTATATTATTCACTAACAATATGATAATTTAATAATATAAGGATTTGATACTATAATCATAACAGTTTATTCTGTCTATGAAATAGGGAATGATAGAGATAAGAAGTAAAACATCAAGTAAAATATTTTTAAAAAATTATAATTACGCAATAAAAAATCAGATCCACGGGATATCAAAATTATTTATATTACTTAACAGTATTTTATATAATATAAGATATTTTACTTCAGTTTAAAAATTACTGTGAAGTATATTAACTTTATAAATTTTAATATATATAAATTTAAATATAATATAAATTATTAAATGGTTAAATGATCAATTTATATTATATGAAAAATTATTAAGTAGTGTAACTATTTAAATTTAACATATAATATCAATATATCATAACTCGCACATAATTAATAAATGTTATGTATTTAATGATAATTGTAATAAAAAGTATCAAGTGTTGTATGCTTTTATTTTTTATTTAATTTTAAATAATTAAATATAATTGATGATGATAAATTTTATCGCTCAAGTGTACTTGTTCAAAGAACAAATAAAAGAGTATACAAATAATAATTAATCACAATATGAGAAGATAATAAATAAATATTTAAGTAAGCAATTTTTTTATATATGGTAAATGACTTTTTATCTTTTCGCATCGAAATATTTTCTAACTGATTATGCATTTGAAAGTTAAATTTATATTTTTCTTAATCTATTTAATTAATGTTAAAATTTATTCAATCAATATGAATATAATTTATTGTTTACAAATTAATAATAAAATACATTTTAAACAAGCAAAGAACATTTTAAAAAATTTCAAAAATTGATAAATGTAAACTTTGTATTTTATATTTAAAGTTTTTATTAAAATAATGTTCAAAAATATTTTTTTTTTATTTCAAATATTTGCAACACTCATTACAAATTTATTTATTTTTACCTTTTATCTATTTTTAAAAATTACATTAGTATAACTTAAACTAATTATTATAATATATAATAACTTTTTATTAAAAGAATATCTTAAAAGCAGTTTTTGGATTAAATTTTGTTACCATATATATTATGTTTGTAAAATTTTATATCAACACAAAATTATTTGATAGTTTATTTATGTATGTGAAAATTAACGTAATATAACTTTTGAAAAGTATAAAAATAAACATTTTTAATTATATTCTTATAATTTTTTAATTTAAACAAAATTCAATGCAAATAATTAATAGAATATATAATTATAATTTTTTTTTTAAATTCACAGAAATTATATTTCATATAAAATTACTAATAATATATTATTGATATAAATTACTCCAGTATAATTTGCTAATTTTTGCACTCGACTATTTTACGTACCTTTCACTGTGTAAGTTGACCAGTGACAGGATTTACAAGTATTGGCAGATGTTTTGCTGGATTTGCCTTGTATACCCTGTTAGAGTACTTGTCGATTTGATGGGTTGAATAATTAATGAATTTTTATTTAGCAATATTTATGGGAAAAAAAACTAAATGAATAATATTTTTAACGTGTTTAAGGAGACATTTAAGTTGACAAAAAAGGGAGACTAAATAATGACTATAGTATAATTTTATTTAATTTTGATATATACTTAATTTTAGTGAATACTTTAAATTTAATTTTAATTAATTTTAAAATAAATAAATATACATTTTTGTTATGATGAAAAAACTAAAATTTCCATCTCAAATCCATTAAAAATCCACCCTTATTTTATTAAATTTCATTTGCCATCAGTCTTCCACAACAAGGCCTCAAGGCAATCTTTTTTAAAGTGTAGAAATTATCAAGTGAGAGTTTTTTTAATTTTTTTAATAAACTACGCATGCTTCCGTGATAATATATTATAAGCCACGTGACGTTCATATGCTTTTTGTAGCTTACATCACCTCATTGACATCATCAGTGACATCGTCAATCCATTAAAGACAGGAAAACTAACAAAATTAATGGTCAAATTAAACCTGGGATGTTTATACGTCACGTTTATATGTTTTTATCTAAAAAATTTAAATTATTATTTGTTTACATATGAATTTATTTTTAATGAACTCTGCATCGTCTACGCCAATAATAACACCTTCCTCATCTACTCATTAATTACACGAGTATCGAACTACATGATTTTTAACTTATCTTTGATTAGCTATTTCAAATTGAATTTCTAATCCATATATGATATTTAATTTGTTACATCGATGAAAAAATTATCATTTACAGGTTATCTTGAATCAATAATAGTTAAATGATTTGTTTTTCTTATCTATCACAAGGAACTTTATGCTAACTACGGTGGGAAGGGTTAGAGTTTCATTAGGTTTATAATCGTAGATGATGATGACTTTTTGCCTCTTCGCTTGAAAATAATCTCCATGTATCCAAATTTTGGAATGGCAAAACTCACCAACCATCATCGAGATTTTTTTTCATTGACCTCCGATTAATTTAGCATATTCCGAAGACTACAACTCAAGTAACATGAACCATTGATATATTGGTAAAATATTAGAAGCACTAGATTGGATTTTGATTTGTGATGACTCACTACAAGTAAACAAGCTCGTAGATACTGAAAGAAAGATAGTTGTGCTGTGGGTAATATGTATAATAGTTGAGCATTTTCTTCTGATATTCTGTTCTGTATTTCCGATGACATACACTCAGTAAACTAAAAAAGAAACACAAAATAATATCAATCACGTAATAAAATGACTGATTTAAGATTTCACAATATTAAAAATCAGTATCATAACCATAAGTTGCACGGATACTTTTTCATTTATTTTTGTTATATTCATTCTTCTAATTTATTGAGCATATAATATTCATAAAGTTTATTATTGATTCTATATTTATTCTATTGTATTATATACTATATATTCTTAGAAGATTATTATCATTTATTCAAAACACATTGAATTAGTTATTCAGGCTTATAAACTCTTGTTTGATATCATGGGCAATCGAAGCTTTTGAAGGAGCCTCAAATAGAAGTTAGACATTTGTATATGCCATATCTATTTACTGTCTTGTAGTTTTTTTTTTTCCTTATTTATTTATATGTTCTTATTTTCCTTTCCTACTCTACTGAAAAAATATAAAACGTGTACTTAATTTCCACAAATATCAAATCAGCTTATAGACATTACTCACAAACGTTGAGTATTTATTTTAATTTTTTATTATTTATATAATAAATACTTAAATGGTGAGGTCTGTAAAATGAAACGATTAAATATACTATATCAAAAAAGACATGAGATAATATTTTTTTTTACGTAGTTTTAAAAAGAAAGTAAATTTACTATAACATGTATTGCTATATAAAGTTAGATTAACAACTCTATAAGTATTATTTGGATAACCGATTCATAATTATTTTCCAATTACTCTTACACATGAGTGGTACTATCATAGTGCTAATCACCACCATTTAACTTTCCAATCACAACTCAAATCACCATATAATAAGCTTCTATATATCACTATTATCTATATTAACAACATAAGTTCAAACTTGTATTTTACCATCAGCATCATTTCTCCCCACCACACATTATTTCTTAATATTATCTCAAACAACTGCAACTATAATATTTTATATTTACAATATCATATCATTTAACAAATACATTGTGTATAATAATTAAAGACATTAATATATATTTAAATCACTCTATATTACAATAGTAAATTGTATTTTGCAATTTTTCATATTTTTTATTACACATAATTTTATCAATTTTATGCTCATTTATTTATAATTGTTATTTTATTTATATTTATTATTTTTCAAACATTTAAACAAAAATTTTATTTAAGCTTTTTATATTTAAATATATTCTGCATAATATTTTATGTATACAATTTTTTACTTTTTTCATACTTTTTTTATCATTTTCACAAAAATTTTCCCTAAAATCACTAGCATTGTATCATTATTCATAATTTTTTAAGCAAAAATTGTATTTATTTTAACAAATATTTTATATGCTGAATATAGAAACATGATAATTCTTAAATATTAAATAGTAATTAATAACAGTCTGTTTTGTTCTTTAGATTTTTTTGCAAAGACTAAAAATAACTTATAATTCTTATAATTTAAACATTTATCCATTATTATGCATGTAACATTCCTATTTTTGTTATTTATTAATTTTGTATTTTGTATAAATTGTTAACACATGTTGATTGAAGTTAGGAGAGTTTTAGGTATTTGAGTTGCAAAATTTCTCGCTGTAGCAAGAAATAAGCGTCTAAAATTAAGTTCTTTGACGCTCTCTCGCTATAAAGAAGATGCTCTCGCTGTAACTAGAATGACATACAATAAAAGAAAAAAGTATTTGATTTTTTCGCTGCAGCGAGCGAAGATCTTCCTTAGTATAGATAGTTTCTAACTAGCCGCAGATACACAAATATAACGTGTGCTAACCTGACCCCTTTTAGCAAAAGTATGGTCAAGAGTTTAAGTCAAGAAATAAATGTGAGACCCGTGATACTCTTACTCTCATTTGTTATGCGCAATTCAAGAAGAGCATCCATCAGTCTCATTTCTCCAAGATTTCTCAATCGCCTTTATCTTCCACAGTCCCAGTGTATCTCTGAATTATCTACACTTGTCCTTATCATTATTTCTTTCTCATTCCTTTTCTCTTTCCATATTTTTCATCTCTTTTCCATATTTATCATTAGAGATTTACTCTTCTTATTAGTCATTATGGCCTAAATTCATTATTTACTGTAACCTAACTTATTATTTGTATCCTATCATATTATTCATCCCTTCATTTCTCTATTTTACTCAAGTTTATTACTACGACATATATCAATCAATCATTGTCAAGAGTTTATCACCGTCAGACTTAGTCGACAACATACATGCATATACATTCAAAACAAGGATCATATATATCATCAAATATTACAAAACATGTTTCAAACATAACAAAAACATGTTCTCATCTAATATATACTCAAAATCATGCATTTCATCACAGCATTTTCATGAACACAAACATACCACTTTCTTAATAATAAGATAGAACTCTCCTTATCTTGCAATGGAAGTTTAGTGAAGGGTTTTTGAGAGATCTTGCTTAAAAGGTTGGGTTCTTTCTAAATATCATAAAAGATCCTATTTAGAAGAGAAAAAATAATAAAACAACTAAAGAAATGGAGAACTAAGCTTCAAAATCTTACTAAATAGCAAGGAGAGTGAACTTCCAACTTAAATCAAAGAAAGATTAGAGTTTTTCAAGAATTTTCTGAAAAAATAAAGAGAGAGGAAAGTAGAGAAAGGTCATAACTTAGATTATAATTTAATTTTCTCAACTTAGAAACCCTTAAATATTCTTCAACTTGCGACATTTTTACTACAATATTTTCCTTTTAATTTGTCTATTCTCATTTTTTGCCTTTTAAATTTTTGTAAGTTGATTAAAGTATTACTAAATATTTTAAAATTTTTACGTATTATATTTGACTTATAATGAGTATAATTTAAATATTTTCTATTAAACTCTAAAATTATTTTCTTATCATATTAAATAAAATAAGGATGTTGCAATGCATAGGTCATAATTTTAACATTTATTTAGACCTTATTTATTATTTGTTTAGGACACTTTTCCATGATTTCATATTTTATGAGGAAAACAAATTAGTTCCTATAATTTTTATATAAAAAATCACTTTATTAAATATTTTGACATAATTAATTTATTTATAGTTTAAACCATCAGACTTCATTTTGACATTCAAAGAAATATTTTTGTTGAGAGTGAATTCCTAATCTTTAAAAAAACATTTTCTACCCCTCGCATTAAATACTTTTTATTAAGTTGACTAATAATAATTCAATTTAATACTATCACTAAATTTTGCTTAAATATATTTGTAGTCTTTACAGATATTTTAAAATTCAGTTTCAATTCCTACAAATATTATTTGATTTTATTTTCAGTTCTTTTAAAAGTGAATGATTTTAGTTCCCTGTTAAGTGACTTCTACTTTTATCACATGCATCTTAGTCACATTCACGTATGTTGGTTCACCATTACCAAATTGTTCCATAACTCCTCCAATGTCTATTTTATCATTATAACTTAATATTGCATTTTCTTTTAATATTTTTCCTCTCAGTCACTACCACACACTCTGATGCAGTAATATATAGTTAAAATACACATCATAATAATTAGATTAAATTATCCAACTTGGCATTGATAGAAGAAACTTAATCACGTCATCACGCATCTTCTTAAATCAATGTCTTTATTTCCTAATTAATGAAATCACATTAACCAGCCTGAGAATCATGTTGATGTTGTTATGCTTCTTTTATGCATGGAAAGGAAAAAATGGGAAATAAATAAAAAAAAGTGGCCGTGGTTAATGAATAGGGTCTTGAGGTGGAGACGAGACAAGTCTAAAATGAATTGAAATGAATACCATTAGTTGTAGGGAAAACCTACGATTCACAGTAAGGGAAATTCTTAAATTAGTATTTTAATTTTTTGAAATTTATTTATTTAGTTCTTAATTTTATAAAATGTAATTTATTTTTGTCTTGTTTAATACAAAATAGTAACAACAAAAAAATTGAAAATTAAAATTAGTGCCTTTTGTAACTAAAAATTAATGAAAAAATTTGAATACTTGAATATTTAACTTATATATTTACAAAACTAATTTAAATTTTGGTCCTTAATATTTGTTAAAATGAAAGAGGTTGTTGGGGGATGGAACATGCTAGCCAAATTTTGATATTTTTCCAACCTAAATCTCTTATGCTTTTCTTATCTTTCTGATATGTTTCTTGCTTATCACATATAAAAATATTACCATTTTCAGTCGTACTTCACTTTTCAAAGCAGCATATCATTTCATTTTTTGAATAAAAGAAACACGTTGTTGACCAAAAGAATAAAGAAAATCTTTCAACTCATCAAAACCATTTTTAGGTGATAATGAATACAAAACCTTTGATCTAGTCAGCCATGATTACCATTGCCCACACCTAGCAGACATTTTTGGAATAAACACGATAAGAAAATTAAACACCTAAATTAGTTTTTGAAATATTTATTAGACCCAATTCAGCATGTAAAATAATAACAATTGTCAAGCTTAATTATTTACAATGTTTTATTTTCTATTCTTGAATTCAAGTACGTGTTTTCCTATTTTGTATTAAAAAAAATTATTTTCAAAATATAAATATAAAAATTTTGAACAAAATTTAGTATCCACGGCAACTCTTAAAACATCGTAATTCAAATTTCTCTTTCTACGTTAGTAGACGGTTATCCTTAAATTTTATATGAAACACTGAATTATTTTAACTTTTAAGTCTTTTGTGTTTTTAATATTAAAATAAACAAAATTGTTTCTTTAAAATTTATTCCATATCACGAAAGATATAAATGTTGTCTTAATTAGTTAACATGCTAAGTAAGTAATTTTATTAAGTTCAACAAATATTTTAATAGAGAGACATTATATCTCAAGACTTTTAAAGATTATTTAGAGACTTTGTTTTCAATACTAAATTAGATTCAGTGATTTTTTAAGAGACTGAATTGGCTAAAATAAATATTAAAAATATTTTATAAGATGAAAATTACTAATGTTATTTAATTAATAGGCTTGTGAACAATTTATTTAAGCTATGGGTATCTTAACACAAATATTAACATATTTCACGAAAATAAAATCAGGGACTAAATAAGAAAGAGAAATAACTAATCAAAACGAATGTGTCAGCTAGGCCTGGGCTGTGCTTGTGTCGAGCAAAGCCGCATTGGCCCAAACCCAATTAAACTCAGCAAGGATTTCCGTTTTTAAGTGTCCTATCTTTATTGGTCCACATAATTTACATTGAAAGAAAGGAAGTACCTTTTTTAACCATTGGTTATATTTGACATTTAACTTTTATAAATAATTTCATGTTTAATTAAAAAGTTTTCATTTATTTTATTATTAATTTTAAATATTTTATAAATTTATGTAAATACTAATATTTGCATATCTTTAATTTATTTAACACATCTATTCAATAATATCTTATTTCTTACTTACTTAAATAATAAGTATTTCTTACATTTGTTCTGAAAAAGAGATATATCCAACAAATTTAACTAGTCCACTCAAACAAGATTTGAATCATCTTTCATAATATTATAAATAGATATCTAGTTTTATTTTTTATTAAGAAAGTTTAAATTTACTTAAGTAAAATTCATTAAAACTAAGAATGATGGTTTGTACTTCCCTTTTAATGACTTTCTCTTTTCTCTATACTTTAAATAAGGACCTTTCAAGATGAAAAATTGTGATAACAAAAAACTTGGGTAACCATTGCTGTTGCTCAGGTGTTTGTAATTTCTAATCAAACAACTTTTTCAAACAACTCTTTCAAGGAGGTAATGTCGAAATTTAGCCATAACTTCAGTAATAGCAAATAATTCTCTAGTATAGGCATATTGTTTCTGCATCCTAGGAGACAATTTCTTTGAAAAGTATGCAATAGGATTGTTTCCACATTTGGCTAGTTTTTAACAGCCTCCAACTTGCTCAAATCTATAGATACTCTATCACCAAATAATGTATGACCCAAATATTCAATCTTTGTTACACCAAAACAACATTTAGAAAATCTAGCATAGAATTTATGATGCTTAAGAATATTCAGCACAACCTCCAAATGATGTAAATGATCCTTTCAATTAGAGCTGTAAATTAAGATATCGTCAAAGAATACTAAAACAAATCTGCGAAGTAAGCCAACAAAAATATCATTCATCAAACTTTGAAAAGTGGCTGGAGCATTTGTCAAACCAAAAAGCATCACTAGCCATTCATAATGGCCATGATGAGTTCTAAAAGCAGTTTTACATCTATCTTCTGATTTAAGAAAAATCTAGTGATATCTTGATCTTAAGTCCAACTTGAAAAAATAAGATGCACCATACAACTCATCAACAGTAGGTATAGGAAAAATATCCTTAATGGTTATGGCATTCAAAGCTTTATAATCAGTACAAACTCTCCAGAAACCATCCTTCTTTTTTTACCAAAATAATTGGTGAAAAAAAAAGACTTTTACTGGGCTGAATAATTCCCTCATCAATCATTTTAGCCATTAATCTTTCAATCTCCTCCTTCTGGCTATGAGGATACCGGTATGGCTTGACTTTAACAGGCTGAGATCCTTCTATCAAAGGAATGAAATGATCATGAGACCTTTAAGGAGGAAGACTCGTAGGAGTAGAAAACACTTCACCATAACTGTGTAATAACAAAGCTTGCTTAGGCTCCATGTCAACTGGAAGATCTGGTAAGGAAAAAGTAACTGAAGTCTCTGCAATCACTTGCATGCTATAAATTTCAGCAATAGTATCAGTATAAATCATTGTTTGAATATGATGTAACTGAGCATGAGCAGGACCGAAATTTTGATCCCCTTGCAGTGTAGTAAACTTACCATCTAACAAAAATTTCAACTGGAGATTATCATAATCAGCAATATATGGACCAATAGTCTTCAACCAACTAGCCCAAAGAATCAAATCAGCTCCAAAAATAGGCAATAAGAACACCGGTAAATGGAACACATTACCCTAAGCCTGTACTCTCAATTTTTTTACTAATCCTTCAACAGTCATATAATTTTCATTACCAACCATTACTTTGAACTTAGTAGCTGATTTAACAGGCAACTTTAAAAACTTAGCAATGCGAGGTTGTAGAAAACTATCAAAGCTATTACCATCAATTAAAACTATCACTAGAAGTTTGTCCATATAAGCCAGGAATCGAATGGTACCAATACCAATGCCTCCCTTCAAGGCGTTTAAAGAAAGATGATGGTCGTCATAAATAATTGGATTAGTGGCAGGAATATCAGGAGGTAATGAATCACCAAGGTCAGCAAGCTCTTCCTCCCCCAATTGTAACAACAGCAACTGCTTATTAGGACATCGATGATTAAATGTAAATTTATTATCACAAAAATAACAAAGACTTTTCTCCCTCTGCAATTGCATCTCCGCAGGACTGATACATTTCATAGTTGAAGTTTTCAACGGTAGACCAGGTGGTGTAGGCAATAGAGGTAGAAGTTGTGTCTTAGTAACAGATTTTGTTTGAACATTATTTTTTGTATTAGAGGACAACTGAGAATAATGTTGAACATAATACTTCTAATAATCTTAACAACAGGATTATACTTCTCTTCATACAATTTCGCTAAAACAATAACTCTCAACAAAGTAGAAGGAGTCATAACAATCACATCACGTCGAATATCTGGGTCTAAACCACTGATGAAACAATTAAGAAATGCATCATTTGAAGTCCAAAGGAATGATTTGCAAGAGACATAAATTGCAAATAATACTGAGAAACAGAACCTGCTTGTTGTAATTTGAAAAACTCAGTCATAGGATTGTCAAATGGTGAAGGTCCAAACTGAGATTCTAGAGCCTTAGTCAATCCTAACAAAGTAGAGACCACAGCTAACTTCTGTAACATCTGAAACTATGAAACAACATCCTTGTCAAAATGCATAGTAGCAATATCAACACACGAAGCATCTGGAGTATTGTGTTACGAAAAGAACTTTTTCGCTTCTAGCACCGGAGTAGAACCATCAAAATGGAAAAATCCAAGAGAAATGCTTTTCACCGGTGGAACAATGTTCAAAGGCAAGATTTGATGTGGAGGCTCACTGTCTGAGTTCAAACTATCATTGTGCTGAACACTATTCGTAATCAACATATCTATCGATTGTTGTATTAGATCTAAGCGATCTTGCTGTGATTTCTGAAACTGAGCCTAAAGATTGCGTTGAATTTGATCTCGTTCAATTTGACCATTCATCCAGCTTATAAGAGCAATAATTTGGTCTTGCAGCATTTTGAGACGAGTGTCAGTCATTGATATCAATGAAAGCACTAATGAAATGTGACAAAAATTTGTATTGAATTTTCAACAATTTGGTACAGCAAAATTGATTTCTCAAATCGTACTACAGGAAAGAAATTCAAATTGAAACAGAATCTATAAGTGACGTCATAGCTTCGTATTTGTGCATCCAATAATGGCCTCCAAAAATTTTGCAGAGAAGACACCTGAAGCAGGTGTAGAAGAATGAATTTAGAAAAGTATCTGAAAGAGAATTTTCAGATAGGAATCAGAGGAATTCAGATAGAAAGTTACCTCACACACACTAATTCAGCTGAAATCCCTTAAGCTTAATACTGGTTTTCTTCACACGTGAACCTCACTTTCTTTCCATTAAACCCGGATCAATGTGTTCTGAAGGCGTAACAAACTTTTCTGCCATAAACTCCTCTTTACCTTTGCATGTTACAGTTTAGTTATAACTTGTAACTACAATAGTAAAAAAAAAAAAGAGTCAAATATTAGGATAGAGAAGATCTTATTAATACTTCTAACTCACCAACCCAAAAATGAAGTTATCACATAAAAAGAGTTTCATTTAATCTTCTTCCACCTACACTATGTCAATTGGACTTTTGTCACTACAGTAGCAAAAAGTTTGAAACTAGCGATAAAAAGGATTTGTTTCTCACTTGTTTCTTTCTATCATTGACTTGCAAAACTTATAGCTACCCCTCTTCATAAAATTTTCAGTCTTGTTACATTAAAATTTTGTTGTAGCACAAGTCATCATTTTCGATTTTAGTGAATGTCACTTAAATGAATTTAAATTTACTTAAGTTTATTTTGTTAAAATTAGCATAGCAAAGTGAAGAACCTAAAGCATTACCACTTTTATATTTTTATATCTACTTTACCCACATTCATTTTTTATCTTTTTTTTATTACATAATTTATAATAAATATCTTTTTTTATTTCTAACCTTCCTTTTCTAACCTATTTCACATTGTAAAAGAGGTTGGCAAATAATAATTTTTCATTTGTTATAAAATGAGATATATCCAACAAATTTAATTAGTCATCTCAAATAAGATATGGATCATCTCCTATTACAAATTAGATGTTCAATTTTATTTTTATTTAAGTGAATTTTACTAAAATTAAGGATGATGACTTATGTTTCCTTTTTAATGACCTTTTCCTTTCTTTATACTTCAAATAAAAATATTAAAATATGAGAAATTGTCATCAACTCATTCTTAGAGTATTTGTTTAAATTTTTTTTTTTTTTAATAAAGCCTCTTATAAGACCACTTTGAAGTGATAGAGCCAACAAAATAAAGTAATAATCAAAGTACAATAGTCTAATTATAATTTATAACTACAACAGTTAAATAAAAAAATAGTAGAATGGGATTTTTAACTAATTTAGCCAAAGAAAAAGTCCTATCCAAGCATTCATTAAAATCTTTTAATGCTTCTAATACACTAGCCTAAAAATGGAGTTATCACATAAAAGAACTTAGTTCAATCTTATTCCACCTAAGCTAGAGTCATCTAGACTTTTGTCACCTGAACTAAGTGAATTTAAATTTATTTAAATAAATTTTACTAAAATTAGCATAACAAAACGAAGATTTACTTAAGAAAATTCAAAATTGCTTGAGTAAAATAAAATAAAATATCAAATTTATGTTACAGTAAGAGATTATTTGAATATACTTAAGCGGTATAGCTCTTATATTTTTATGATTATTTTGCCTACATTCATTTTTTATCTTTGTTTTATTACGTAATTAATTATAAATATATATATTTTTTCTTTTCTTTCTAATCTTTCTTTTCTAACTTATCTCACGTTGTAAAAGAGGTCGGCAAACAATAATTTTCCTTTGCATTATAAGAAGGCCCTCAAAATAATTTTTCTTGGGTTGGAAGTGGGACTCCCCGGTTCCTAGGCCCACCAATCTAAAAATACGTTCCAGGCTTTTTCAAAGGTAGACTTTGTTTGTGTTGACCAAAAAAAACGTGGACTTTTTTGGTAGTGTAATGCCAGCTTTTGGAAATTCTCCAGTCCAGATTTCACAAGCCACGTTCTAATTTATATTTTCTATATTTTGGTTTTTGAATTTTTAAAGCTATACAAATACATTCACCTATCATGCGTTTAAGGGGACAAATCTATTATTTATACTTAAATCCTTAGTCTGAACTTGTATGTATCAACTCATTTTATTATAAGCTCTCTACAAATTCAAAACACAAGTTAATTTATATATTAAGGTTTCTTCTCGTACAATACAAGGCATGTTACTTCTCCAACACTAGTCTTGACACTTCCAGCCCCGTGTTTGAATTTCGCAAGCTGTGTTAGCTTTGAATATCAGATAGTAACCCAAGCTCTTTATGAGTAAGCATTCGGCTTGGATAGTCATTATATTCAAGTGAGAAGTCAATATTTATGGTAAGATCCAATAGTCAAGATTTGCTTCTCTCACTCTCACATAAAAAAATAATAATTTCATTTAATACATGGAAAAGTTAAGTTTCTGAAATTATGTTATTAAACAAAATTCCAAAATTAAGTTTTCATATTTTTACAAGCTCTTAAAATTTAAAATTCAGAAGAATTGTTGCATTATTTGAGAACGATTTTTTATTATCATAAACATAATTTTTTAAAAAATTAACAGAAAATTATTATTAATGAGAGTGGGAAAAAATTACAAAAACCAACCCTCACATACTATTGTAATGGTTTTTTAACATGACGTACTTTTGTCGTGTCGAATTTGTAACGAAAGGCGAAGCCCGATGGGCCACGGCCCACCACATGTACTGTCAATGCTGATGAGGGCGAGTTATCAAGAAAGATGGCAGGAACACCTAAAGTCAGAAAATGTTGTTATTTGACTAGAAAAAGAAAACTAAAAAAAGAAACAAACAAACAAAAAAGGTAAAGTATTTGTTGCCATGGCCAACGTAATAAGAATATCTTTAAATAATTATTATTTATCATCTTTTTTCTTTGTCTATGAACTCGTATCAGTATCTCACATTAGATGTTCGATTAATGTAGTGAATAAATTCTTAAATTACTCTCTCAAATTATATGAGTTGGACTTCTGAGTTTATTGAAATTATTTATTTTAATTCTTTTACTTTACTTTTACTATTAGTTTACATTAAATGTTGATTAAAGTGAAAATCAATTTATTAAATCAAAGACTAATGAGAAATTTTAATATTTCAAAACTAAAATACCTCACACATAATTTTTTATTTATAGCATCCTCTTTTTCCTTATCAGTGTAAATACTGACTACTGGTTCAGAAAAGCAATCTATTAAATAATGGATATCTAGATTGTTTAGCCATTCTTAATCTATTGTAAAGTTCATCAGAAACAACAAGCTTAAAGGGACGATGAAATAACTCATCCAAGTTCAGACACAGCATTTGCCATATATGCGTACATATAAGACAATGCAAGCAAGCTTCTGTTTTCCCATTTGCACCAGATTTTTATGATATTTATAAATAATTACTAACATTATATTATATGTATTATTGTGTATAACCTTTTTTTATAGACGAATTTTACAGTTATTATATATATACTTTTAAAGATTAAAAAACATCACCCATTCATCATTGACGTGTCTTTTTCAAAGATTTAACTATATTTTAATCTTTTTAATTTAACAGATGTATAATTTTAATTCCTCAGTAAAGCTTTTGAACTAATTTAATCCCTATATTTTTTAATTTATGCAAATATTATCTTTTTTTATTGATTTTCTTTTATATAGAATACCCATCTTCTCAATGTTTTAACTAAATTTTAATAAATTAGATCAATGAATTTTTTTAAAACATTTTTTTTCTATAACCATTAAATTTCAATTAAAATATATAAAAAAAACTTCAAATGCTGATTTCACATGTAAAATAATTCATCATATCTTATCAAATTTAAACTAATTTTTAACTTTTAAACATTCAAATTATTTTACAGAGTAAATTTAATGTAAATTTCTCAAATATTTTGACAACTAAAAATTTAAACAAAATCAAATTAAAGAACCAAAATTTTACAATTATAAAAGTAGAAAAACTTAATTAACTAAAAATAAATAAAAAATAAACCGAAGATCTAGCACAAACTAAATTAAAGAAAAAAAAAAAAGGTAATCGAACTCTTTTTGAAAAATATGTACTCGTTTGCATTTTAAACACTCGCCGGAGAGGTTGAGGATTGGAGTACCTTCCCCATTTATCATACTTAGATAGCTGGAAAGTGCATTCACCAATTACAGAACGTGAAGGATGTTTTTGCTAGGACTTGTGTTGCTAAACATAGGATTATTGTTACTCCGCATGCCATATTGCAAGAAGGATCATGTTAGTATAATACCACTGCTCAACATGAGGGTTTCTGGAGAAAAAAACACAAAATCTTCTAGAAAGAAAAAGTAGAGGGTATAAGTTTCTTTCCTAATTTTGTTAGCTAAAATGAACAGAAATATATATACAGTACATCATCTTTCAAGAGAGAAAAATATAGTTTATTATTAACTATATCATAATTACGTCTTAAAATCATATGATTATTAGTTATTAAATGTTAAAAGACTTAAATCAATTACAACATGTAGAACTTGCCAGAGATAAGCTTATAAACTTTCAGGTTATATCAGAAAATAAACCGAGGGGAGAGAATCGATCAACACCACTATTAAATCCCACAAAAGGACAAAGAACTCCAAAAGAAAGGCAGAAGAAAACAGCAACAGGCTGGGAAAAGAGAAAGAAAATTTCCATTGTATTCAGTTTCCTTTTTGAAAAACTGAAACTATATTGGCACAACCACCATAACTCAGCGAGGGAGAGTAATCTACAAAAGGAAAGAGAAAAAAAGAAAACACGAAAAATGAGTGATTTGGTAGAGAGGATCTCCCACTGGAAGCAAACACACTTTTCAATACGTATACCATTTACAGCTACATTCACAAAATTCCCCTGTACCCATCCCTTCTCTCTTCACCCTTGTTCCTGGAAAGAAATATAAAAGTAAAGTAAAACTCGCAACTTCCCTTTGTTACTTTCCTTTTATGTCACAATTTTTTTTTTCTTTTTCCTTTTCCGGGAACACTGCATAAGTTCCGTTCCTCTCTTGTCTTTCGAGGAATCCTATGTACCCGTCAACAACCTAAGCCGCAGCAACTGCCCCCGTACGAAAGGAGTAATTTTGGGCCTTGTTTGGCGACACAGATTTTCTTTGCTCCTTACTCCTCAAAGCCTTCATCGATGAAGAAAGGTTTCTATTCTTCTCTTTGGCTTCGTCTATCTCTATTTGCTCTTGCCTGCACTCTTCGCTACAGAAAGGCGTGTCCCCTCTGCAACAATTCAAACAACATCTAATTCACAACCAATTACCCCAAAAAAAAATTTTTTTTTTATTAAAAAATTGCATATCGCCAAAAGGATATTTTGGCAACCAACTAAAAATTTGATTTTGATAACAAGTTGTGAGTTATATGTGTTAATAATAAGAAGGGTTGCTGTGGGTGGCTAACCTATACATGAAGATGTCTCTATTGTCACCAAGTGGTTTTTGACATAGGAAGCAAGATTGGAGGAAGTGGGGGTGGTGATCTTCGAATCTCGCGTCGTAGAATCTAGTGGATCTTGGTGAGGAAACAGAAAGGTTCCTGAAACTAGTTCTGTTGTAAGAGGTAGCATAACCCATGGTCATGGACCTTGACACAAAACTGTTGGCACGATGACCAGCGTCCATGTCTGTTAAGGAAGCCAAACCGTGGTCCTGTTCCAAGTAACAAGGTTTTGTGCTAGTAGAGGCGTAGGAGTGCATGAATCTAAGGTTTGGGTTTGGTGCTGAAATGTTACGGGTTTAGTGAGGGAGTGGGGAGTGTAGAAGAAAGTGGTGAGAGATGGTTTTATAAAGGGGATAGGTGCAATGCAAGTGTGATGAATGATAAAGAAAGGGTTTGGTAATTGGTATGGAACAAGAGGGAGATGTTTATAAGTATAAACAGCGGCAGGTTTGCTTACAAGGAATCCGTGAGAGTGAATCCATTGGCTAAAACAACCTACATCAAGACCGTTCAAAATAACATTATTTTTATAGAAATTGTATGATTGGGGGTAAAGATAAATGCCAGTAATGTTAGTGGAAATTACATAGGTGGGATTGAATGGTTGAGAGGGTGGCATTATTGTGATTTAAAGGTGATAGAAAGGGTTTGTTTCGTAGGTGAGAAAGATCTTGTCGAGTTACCAAGTCCAATATTGGACCAAAACACACGAGTTTCTCTCTCAAAAATCAAAATTGATGTGGGGAGGGTTAGAAAAGTGCGGGCCCAAACTCGTGCAATGCGCGTAAACGTAACAGACACACCGCCCTGGTCCTAGTGTACTTTTTACCCAGCAATTTCATGGGGCCTCACCTCTCACAAATCTTAATTTTTAAATTAAAACACCACCCTAACGTTCTATCATTTTCTACGCACTATTTTTTCTCTTACTTTGTTAATCAGAAAAATATGCATTAAAAACTAAAAGCACTTTACAAAAATCATACTTACTATTTGTTTATTTAATGTTTTATTTGTTAGTTATTTATACAGCCATGATCGCATTTAGTTGAGGGTAAAACAAAGCCATCAAAATCAAGGAATGGTTTACATTTCTCTGATCACTAAAAAATCACATAAAGTTTATTTATTGCTGCCTTCAATTCCGTTGTAAATAACAATAATTGTAGTTTTATGAAAAATATAACGATTTTAAAGTTTGAAAATAAAAAAATGTAATAATATATGTATACAATAGTAAATTATTTTTTCAAAAAAAAATTGCATTTTATGTCCGTTAATATACACATTCACCGCATATCGTAAAAGATTTAAAAACTATATTTTCTTTCCCATTTTTCAATAAAAACTTCTCTAAAGATGTATTTATAAATAAAAATTGTTTTAAATAAAGAATCAGGTTTGGTAATGTTGACAATTTATGTTGTTCCAAGTGATTTCAAAACCAAATTTTAAAAATAAATGTTTTAAATGATTATTTTTAAGTGTCTAGTTGTTTACGACCAAAATAATATTTTTAAACATAAAAATCTAATCTTAAAGTTTCGTTGTTCTGAAATTTGAATTACAAATAACTATTTTCATTACAATTAATCACCTTTGAGTATAGTATAACAATAACTTGGTTCTAGTTTTAAATTTAAGAGTTCATGATATGTCTAAATTATATCTTTATTAACAACATTACATTTTTGTATAGTGGTAAGTGCTTTTAATTATATCAGTTCATTTTGTGATTAGTATGATTAATTTAAAGATCTTTAAAAAATTTAACTTTCTAAGTTAATAAGATTAATTCTAGGTAGAGAATTAAAAAAACTGGTAAAAACATACTTACATTGTCCCAAAAAATATAGTTAGACTTATTTTAAAAGTGATTGTAGTATTATCTGAATAAAATTAATCCTTTTAAAGTATTACTTTCAAACACAAATTAATTTTTTTGACAACTATTTTTTTAAATAAATATTTACCAAATTAAAGTTGAATGAATCCTAAGTAAATGCTAAAATACTAAATTCTTATAAGACAAATAGTAAAAGATGGGAAAAAATTGAAATTTCCAAAAAAAAAAAACTGCAGCAGAATTACAAGATATTCGTTTTTACACGATATATTTGGTTTCCATGAAAATAAATTGTGATATTTATATTTTTGTAGCGAGAAAAGGGCATTTAGGGTGGTGGAAGAGATTCGCAGAGTAACATGTGCTGCTTTATTCCGTTTTATCCCGGAAAGGAAAAGGATTCTGGAGCCCTCAACGGTCAATTTTCTTCCCTAGTTTGCTGTTTTTTATTTAATTTACTCTATATTTTATCATTTTTTCTATCTATTGTAACACTACTAGCTTGTAGTTTTGAAAATAAAATCGGACCAACTACTTCCACCGGTTGAATAAAAATTATTCAATTGTCTCTGCTCTTTGGTTGAATCCATCCATAATCGGTGAAAATCAATCGCAAATTGATATTAAAAATTGCCTTTAATTGATTTTTTTATATATAAACTGTATTTTTTGAAACTAAATTGAAATTCAATAGCAAATTATAAATACCTATATACCCAAATTTTTTATTATTTATATCATATGATAATTTTGTACTAATTGAAATTTAAAAATAAGAATTTATAATATTAACTGTTATAGAGTGTGATAACGCGCCTTGGAGGGGAGTGGGAAGGGATGAATTGTTTAGGCACTCCAAAAGAGCAAAACCCGCGGTTTCGCTTTTTCCCCAAACCTTGCTTCCCACTCCACGCCACTCCACTCCAGTGCCCTGACGTGACGTCATAAATTCCTTTTACTTTTATAAATACTAATATTCTTTTGTCGTTTTGGTGTGCGTGGGCCCACTCTCCCAATACCATCGACGCTTTGGGCCCCCAGCCCATGATTTTTTGATATGATGATGCATGGCGTGGCCTTGTTCCATGGTTTTGTGGACTTTTCGGGAATTGTCTATTTTCAATTTAATTATTTATTGGACGCAAAGGACAAATTAGAACAGAACACTTTTCCCCAAGACTCGTCCACTTCTAGTTTCTACTCCCCACTCTGCCCCAGCCAGCTGTTCCTATTGTTTCACCGCTCTACACGTGTGCTTTTCGTACGTGCCATCACCCAACACATGTAATACTCTTTTACTGCCACGTGCTACAACCTCTGCTCTTCGCTCCGCATTTCTAAAATACCATGTCACCTCCTTCAAATTCACAATTTTATTTCTTCCACGCTTATTTTGGTTCATTAGTATTATCAATAGTATTTAAATAATAATACAGACGCTTCTTTTTTCTTTTTTATTTTCCTAACTAGTAACTTGTGTCTTAAGGATATTGATTAAAAAAGTTAAAGATAATGTTTTTTTTTTATAAAACAATCATGTTAAAATATATTTAAAATTATATCAATGAGTATACATTTATATTTTCTGATTAACTCGTTAATATTTTTTATTTATGATTTAAACCTTTATTATATTAAAACTTTAAATATAATTTATTTTTTATTTATAGTTATAAATAATCAAGTTAATAACTTATTATACACGTATTAACATAGTCTTTAGTGTTGACTTTAAGATATTTAACAAATTTTGGTGATCATTAATATAACATTATTTTTTAAAATTTAAAATGTTACAATTTTTTTATATTTAAAGTTTATTTTAAACAAATATAAGTTTAAAGTATTACAATAACCTTCTTTTAAATTAATTTTTTAACTACTTTCAATTTTAAATTTATACGATTTGATTAAAATGATTTTGTAAATAGAGTGAGAAAATAAAAGTAATAAACTTCAAAAAAATCATTTAATATATGAAAAACAAAAATCACAATACAATATTTTTTAATAAATATACTTAAAATTAATCATAATTTCTGAGTTAAAAATAATTATATTATTATATATTTTATAAATCATTTTTTAATCTAACATGCTTTTTAAAATAGAATATAATAAATATGCTAAAGTTGAAATATAAAAAATTATACATCAACTAAAAGTTTCGTAATTTGTTTGTACAATATTTAATAACTCATGGAATACAGTAAATATCTTTTTTTATTTAATTTTAATCCTTGAGCAAAACTTATTTAATATTACTTTAATTGAAATTTAGAGTCTTCTTTTTATTAATTCTCCATTTTATTTAGAGAATAATATAAAAAGGTTATGATAATATGTTTAAATCTTAATTATCTTTAATTATATAATGTTTACCATCTCGTTTCAGTTTTAGCGTTTGAAACGATGGAAGATTATTTCTTTTCAAAATAATATTTAAACGTTTAATTTTAATTCATTGTTATATCGTGTAAAATTTTGTATAACATTAATTATTTGAAAAACACACGACGTATTTTGAACTAAATTATTATAAAAGCTCATATCAAATAATAATATTTCAATTAAATTATTATGTTAAATGTGTTATTAATTTCTGGCAGAAGTTAGTTATAGTGATAAGCAGCTTGGTACTAGTAAATCCACCTTACATTATGATAAAAAAAATTCACCCTTTGAAAATATTCAAATAAAATATAAATTTAATTAAAATATATTGAAAATTTGAATATGTTTAAATTTTATTTTATATAAAGATGATATCAGTAAAATTTTACTATACCTAATAATTAATCTAAAAATTATATTTATTATATATTCTTATTAACTAATTGTACTAATTTTGATTTACTTATAAAAAAGAAATACTTAATTTATATGTTGTTCCAAAAATATTTCTATTATTAAATAATATTATATATTAAATGAATGAACATGTCTATTTATATGGACATAAAGTAACTATTTTGATTACACAAAAAAAAAATAAGTATATAATATTTAAGTAAATAATGTATTTAAAAATGAATATTTATTTCTTATAATTCTTTATAAATAAAATTAGAAGTAGTATAACATTCATTAAAAGTTTAAATGACTGTCAATTGCAATGCATCCAATTTCCTATATATGTGATCGTTTTGCAAAACAGAGAAAGAAAAGTTCTTTCTGTAAAACAATCATGCTGTAAATAAACCACGACTCCTTAACCCTCCAAGCTTTGAAGCCATCTA
This sequence comes from Abrus pulchellus subsp. cantoniensis, assembly GCA_024086825.1. Lineage (NCBI taxonomy): Eukaryota > Viridiplantae > Streptophyta > Magnoliopsida > Fabales > Fabaceae > Abrus > Abrus pulchellus. The sequence continues at coordinate 33,263,796 of CM044049.1, forward strand.
GGAACCCTTTTATGTCCATTTAAGTATTTGAGGTTTCTAACCCTGTAACTTAACATACTAACAAGAGGGATATGTGGTTTTGGAGACAAAGACCAGGAGCTATATCCTGTGAAAAAGATACAATAATTTAGTATTAGTTATTTAATTTTATATAAATAATCAATATTTACTTCAAATAATGATAATTTAGTTTTTTTAATGTACATGTTTAAGAATAAATAATAAAAATTCGTGTATACTGAATTTTTATTAAAAATTGTAAATTTAATATATTAATAATATTAAATATTATCTTTTTTAATAAAAAATAAATTTTATTATTATTTTATTACATGTCAGTAGACATAAATAAAAAAATAATATTAGTTTTTAACTATTGATGTGAAATTAAATAATTAGGACTGGTTTATCGTCCGATTACTTTTGGTCAATGATTTATTGTATAGATGTCTCGATTAGTTGCACAAGAAGAAGCCAAAGACTAGAAGTTGCTATTTGTTTTCATAAATAAATCCAACATTGCTAAACTTTAATTAAGATTGAATATATTCCGCTTAAGATTCTAGACAATAGAAAAAGTAACGTGAGGACATAGAGAAGCTACCAACGAAAAATTAGAACTCGAAAAATCTTAGAAGAATAGGAACCTGATGACAAGTATTGATCGAAACAATTATGCAAAAGTAGTGAAAGAAAAACGATGAGCTCACAACAATTGAAAGAGATAGATGATTTAACATAATTGAAATTTGTACACACTAATTATAATTTTGTGGTGTCGTTAGACAACAGTTGGGCTTTGATGGTGATATTTGGACGAATTATTGGGAGATTAAAAACTTAGATTATGCTTGTCGATGTGAAAGAATTTTCAGTAACTTCAGAGTCAAGATCCCTCGAATCATTATGATCGATTCAAAATGATGGAACACTCAACAATTACACAGCAATTAATTCACTTGCTATGGTTCACCACTTTGCTAGTACTGAGTTAGTTTCATAAAAACAAAGGGTTCCTAATGGTTTAGTAGACATGCGAAACCAGGTACAATAAACACATTGAACCGTGTAAATTTTTAACCTTGTAAGATAGTGTACTTCATGCAGTTATTTTATCATTCCTTTAATGTAGTTACTTTGTTTGCCATTTTATCTGTTTGTTTTTTCTTGACATATAATCACTGTTCCACCGATTCCTATCAATATTTTTTGTTGCTATTGCGTTTTAGAAGTTCTTTACATGTAATCTTTAATCATAAAATTTTTGCATAAAGTTACTGCAGAATAAGTAAAAGGAAAAATGAGCTTTTCCTTAACAAATTTACACCACTAACATGCATTATTTAATTCTAGAGCAATACTACTACTGGGTACAGTACACATGCATATAGAAGAAATGGCACATTGGCATAGAAGTAATGGCTTCCACTATTTGATTTTTATAAACTATGTATAACCGAGCACTAATTGAAGTGACAATATGCTTATATTAATGTGTACTTTTTTTTAAAGTGGACCTTTCTTAATTATTACCTTGTGACATGCTCAAAAAGAGAAGAAAAAAAGAATAAAAGTTCTCGCATTTTTAGGACACAGCTAGTAGATATAATTGTTATCATCACTGCTCCCTTTTCGCCCGTGGATACAACGAGTGTTAAACATCATTTGTTTTTCAAATCCATTTAGAAATTTTCTAATGGTTGCACTTCAGATACTGTTAGAGTAAATAAACATAAAAAACATATATTATTTAAAAATTGGAAAATATATAAAACTATTTATTTATTAAGCAATTTAGTTAAAGTGTTTAATAAAAATACTAATTAAATAATTTTAACAATCAATCGAAATACCCCCCCCCCCGGGGGGGCCTTCTGTAATGATTGAAGATATAATCTCAGTATTATTTTAGTAAAGCTTGATTTATGCAGTAGTAAAAGGTCTGTTACATTATTACTCAATCACTTATTACCATAAACTAAGAAAATAACTGTTATCTAATCAAACCTTTTAATAATTGAGTTAATAGTGTACATACACAATTTTTTATTTGATGATATTTTTTATATTGTATGGTAAATGCATTTTCATTACTGACATTATAATTTAATTTATTTATTAGTCAATTCATACTTCCAGATAAAAATAATATTTATACTAAAATCAATGATATGCAGTGATATTAAAAATATTCGAGGGCAACAATCGACATTAATTTTTAATCATTTTATATTTGATAGTCAATTATCGCAATAAATGAACAACCGTTCTTCCCCAATCTTTTGAAATCTCTAAATTAACACGCTGTTGCAACTTGAAGAAAAAAGAAATCCGAAGCACACTTTAATTATTTGTTCGAAAGAGATTATATATATAATTTTATTTAATTGAAGAAAAAATCTCTAAATTTTCTTCGATCTGTTTATTTTCTCTCCTTCAAAATTACCGAACACAGTTTGTAAAAAATTACCGTAGCACAATTTAGCGATACTTTAATGTATAAGGTTCACTGTGAATAAGAATCAATCATTCTGACCACAAATGTTTCATTATTATTGTTATTGTTTTAAATTTTAGCTCTTGCATTTCTATGAATTTTTAGTATTTATTTTTTTAATTAATGTAACTAACTACTAAACTAACATATATTGAGTTTTTATCTGTGAAATTTCATTAATAAAAAAAAATACCAAAATCAAAATTTTAAATATAAAAAGAAAAGTAAAATTTTTTAAAAACTAAACAATTACAAAAATACATGATTTCATATTTTTACAATGCACCTATTGTTCCTTCTTAATAATTACAATTAATTTACAGTCATATATTTACATATTTTTTTTTATCACATTTTTTACTTTTCTTTCTTCTCCATTCATTTCACTCTACTTTTTTTGGGTATAAATATAATAATCCATTTTTAAGGTCAGTAGAATAAGTTAACTTACCTCAATTTGTAGTTGTGTTGTAAAATATTAAGTCAAGTCAACTTGTTTTATTTTAAAAGGTGAGTTGAAAATAATAGTCTATCTATTTTGAGAGTGGGTTAATACGTCAACTTGATTAAGAATTAAATAAGAAATATTAATTAAAAATAAGAAAAATTTTATATTTTAAATTTAAGACGAATTAATTGATAATCATAAAATTAAATTCATAAAATAGTTATTTAATTTTGCAAGTTATATGGGTCAGCAAAATTCGAATTCTAAAATTCCTATTTGCCTCGTTAAGATAGGCAAATTATGAGAATAGATCAGTTAGGTTAAACTTATTTTCGCAATTCGATTTTTTTTTTCTCTTTAACTGTTTAATTGGGACCATCAACAAATCATAACTTTGAAATTTCAAATTTCGAAGAAAAAGAATGCTGGGTTCGATACTTTCATTTTTTCTTCTTTAACTTGAGCTTTTATTTTACTTTCGAAAAAAAATATTAAAAGCATTAAACAGTAATATATGTGTTTCCTTCTCACCGGCATGTCTCGTAACACGAAACAACCCATAGGTTTATGAATACATTGTACATATTCATGGCAATGGTGGTTTTTGTTTTGGGACCCATTCTTTTTCTTATTGTTGCTTAGCACCCTGTTCTTTGTTTTAAATATTACTAAAAAATTCGTTGCTTTTCTTCGAGGATTGATTGTTTTATTCCCCGCAAATTAATTAACCAATATACTAACTTTTGAGACAATAAATGAAGATTCTGCACAATTTTAATGACAGAGGAAGAAGATTCTGTGCAGCTTCGTTTAAGAAGACACGTGTGGCCACTGTGGAGTACTGGAGTATAGCGTTTGAGACTTTGAGCTATCTGTTCCCATCCACTTTGAAGTAGGCAGCTATATTTATGCAGATTAGGCTAAAGTATCCTATAAATATTTTAGCTTTTTAAAAAATTAGTTTAATTCGATTTTATGTGGACAGTACATTTATGTATTCTGATCTGGCAATTCATCGTTTTTTTTTTCACTCGATGGAAGAAAATAGTAATGTGAGCTACCAAATCTGTATGAATTGGCTCGCACTATGTATGCATGAACAGCAAATTTTATCAAAATCAAAGTAAAAAGTTTAAATTTTATTTAACCATTTAAATTTAAGATAAAAATATTTATTTTTTATGAATATTTTTTAGCCAACCTGATAGATTAACCTGTATTACTAATTCTAATATAAAGAAATGCATGCCTCGGTTATTAATCATGTTAAGGATGCATTTAGACTAAAAATGATAGTGAAACTTAAATTTAATTAATATTCGTATAATAAAAATTTATGAAAAGATAGTAAGTTTAAATATGAACAATTATCCATAAATTCTTATAAACATAAGAATCATAATTTTCAACTTTAATTTATATTTAAAAGGTATATTTATTAAAGTTATTTGAGAGGTCTTCATATGATCACTTAAAAAGAAAAAGTTAATGCAACAGTAATAAATATTAAATTTATTAATTTAAATGTTGAATAGTATAATATTAATATGTTAACTGTGTATATAAAATTTTAATAAATGAATCAATTTAAATTGTAATTTTAAATTTAATATTTATTTATATTTGAAAATATATTATGGATTAAAATAAAAATATTTAATAAAATATTAATTAATTGAATGTTTATAAAAAATGGTTAAACGAAATAAGAAGTGTATGAATGTATATTGTGAGAAGTTGACAGGGAAGTTTTAGGGGTTTTTAGGATTCCCCCTTTATCATGCTTCTGCATGGAGTGATGAAACCTAATATAGCTCCATGGACGAAGGCTTCTACGTGTAGAGGCTATTTGATTTTACTTGCTAGCTCCATCTTCTTCTCCATTCGTCCTCATATTCACTCTACTTATTTCGTTTTCCAGTGGCTGATTCGATTTCGGGGATTTCTCTCTCTCTCTCTCTCTCTTCTCCCCAAAAGAGTAAATGACAAAGCTACTTTAGCCCACTCTATTCACTAATTGGCCCCTAAACACAAGTATTCAATTATTGATTCAACACGTATAACTTATTTAATTTCTATTTACTGTATACTGTTATCTCACAAAAAAATTTCATGAGGCCATTCCAGTTTGTGATAAAAAACATATTATTATTAATAAGAAGGATAGTGCTTATATCCGTATACAATAAATTTTGTAACTGTTCACTTTACCCACTGTAAATTCTATGTACGTATACACATACATGCATAATCAGTTTTCTTAAATATATCAAGTTGTTGTGGAGGTGTGCTTTAAAGTGTTTTTTTGTCTTTAAAAAATAACCTCAATTAACGTGAAAAGTGATCCAAATATTGTTATCATATTAAAAAAATGAGGGTTGTGATTAAAGTTAAACTAGTAGAGGTCCACCACCGGAGGAAAGGTAAAGCAGAGCTTAATCAATCTGTTTTTGTCTCCCTTTTGCTGTTCACGAACAGTTTGTAGTATTAATATATTGGATTAACAATTAAACATGAGAATAAGAGAGCCTCAACACATCGATCTCAGGGCACATGGCTAGCAGCCTGAAACGGACAAATCTTCACTTAACTATTATATAGACATTGTTGGATTTCCAAATCTATTCTAAGCACACATGCCAATCTTCAATACCTTCATTCATTAAAAAGAAAAAAAGATACTTTAAAAACCACAACTTGCTAATTTCGGATTTCCCTGCTCAGAGACGATAGCTGGGGGAGGGAATGGGTTGCTCAAAAAGAAAATGAGAGAGAAAAATTAGATCAAAGTTCAATGAACCTACCTAGCCTAATACATCTGTATTAAAACATGGGTTAGACAAGCCCTGACTATTATAAATTCCACTAGTTTGATACACATAAGAAGGGCCCAATATCTCAGGCCCAAGCCCATGAACTATGGTTTCTTCTTGAGATACCCAGCTTAACCAATATTTGTTGTTGAGTCCATGAGCGAAGCCCACAATTGGGCTATGAGTATCCTCTCCTTTTCTGTGACTCAACAGAACCTAGTCTATTTTGATTAGGCTGTTTGAATTGACCCAGAAAAAATATACATGAATGTTTTGGGAATTCTGGCTTATGATGTGACATCACTTGTCCAAAAGAATGTGATTTCTTGCCAACCCAAACACTTCATTGATCCAAAAATACATAGAATCACGTTGTAGGTCTACTCTGCTGGAAACTTCCTCAAAAGAAAGAAACACAGAAGACTTTGAAGAACTGAATTTTGACGACCAAAAAACAAGGAGGAGGAGAAAGTCAGAAAGATGTTGCTTCCACTTCATTTTGCATGGTGAACCAAACATATATAACATAAAATACTAGGAGTTATTTTTTAAGACTGACAATCACTTAATATATTTCCTTCTTTAATTGAATTTGTAGATCATGTTGAAGATGTAGGTAGTTTGGGTAATATTTTTTAAACAAACACTTACAAGAGAAAAAAAAAACATTTTTTAATAAATTAAACGAGGAGCCTAAAAGTATGAAGAAATATAGGTTAATTTTACAATAATATGCACGAAACTTTAATAAAAAGAGGGGAAAAAACTTTGAAAGGGGAAACGTTGCGTCCACATACTCTCGTAGTTAGCATCGACCACCAGTAAGTTAGGAAATTTCTTATGTATTACACGGATTTTTGTCATTATAAATGAAATATAAAAATATAAAAAAATAAAATTTGATTATTTTAATCCATAAAATAGATTAATGAAAAATATCAAGCAGAATATAAAAATTACATGTATTTGAATATTTAATGTTAAGAGTCTAAAAGTTAGTTTAGTTGTAAAAAGATTATTTTGACGGAGATTTACAAATTTTTTGTTATATTGTTAATTTAAAAAATTGAGTATTAAATAAAGAATAAAGGAAATTAAAATATCTTTGTATTTTAATAAAAATTAATTATAGAGAAAAAATATTAACTTAATTTGATATGATGATTAAAAAAACATGTGTTATAAAATGAAAAAGACATAATACGCATCATCAAAATGAGAATTCAAAATTGTTATTGGTAAGTGTCAAATATTCTTAAAGCCCATCTTTATATTTTAAATTAGAATGTACTAATTTAAAAGCAACGTAATCTATCAGTTTATTCTCTCTTTTTTTAAAAGAAGTGTAATTTGTACATTTTTATAAAACTAAAATTTTGAATTTTTATCCTTAAATTTTATACAATTGCATGATATTAGGAGCATAAAAATCTAGGAAGCTATAAGTTAGAAACATGGGAACATTAATAATAGATGGGATCCGAAAATATGTCAAATAATGGGAGCAAGGAGTGTGTCTTATCTTAATCTAGGACTAGGATGCCTCTATTCGAGCTTTCCTTTTCTGTAGTGGGTATGCCTTTGATCACTGCCTCACTCCTGTACCCGATCCACCACCACCTCTGCTTCTCTGACTCATAAAACATCCACGTCTTTACCAATTCATTGCCACTTGCCAAATGCCAAACGCTAATAAAATGAGAACCCAATATGTTATACAGCTAGCTACCTAGCATAAAATAAAAGTACCCTACCCGGGACAAAAACAAAGTTGTACTATACAGCTTGCTACATATAACTCCTAGAGTTACTGCTCAGATTGTTCCACATAATCAAACCACACAGTGATTCATTCTATACCATTTTAATCATTTTCTCAATTAAATGCACATTTTTTAAGTAATTAATAAGACATGAAAAGGTTTAGTGAAGGGATATATATATATATAGAATCACTCGATTATTTTTACAATTATTGTTTGCAATTTCTCCTCCCTTTAGGTTCTCACTGGCATATTCCAAGCTTTGCAATGAATGATTTTGTTATTGGGTACATTCATGAGAGCAGAAATAAAAAATGAAGTTGTTACATTCACAAAATGACATCGAATAAAACATGGGGACAGATTTCAATCTTTATTGGCATGCTATGTTATTAAAACTCGGGTATGGCCCATTACCATGATGCTTTGAGAAACTGTTTCTTTGCATTTCACGTGTACTATTCCGAGTAATTGACCCTCACGAAAGAGAACTCGAATCAGTTAGACCTAAAAATGCCATTAATGTCAACTTTTTATACACGACACTGTCCTTCGTACGCCTATACTCTTGCCGTTGAAATGAGGGCGCACCCACACACTGACCCCGATATTTGACTTGCTTGATTAGTTTCACTTCCATTTCAGCCATAAATGCACCCTTCAAAAGTCTACTTAATTGAGGGATCTAAGCATGCCACTAACTACCAAATGCTCCTAAATTATGATGAAAATTTGGTTCTTTCGGTAGGAAGCACAGTACTAGTTAATGACTCATAACCACACTCATGCTTCTTTCCGTGGCCTAGTGTCTATCAACTTCTCTAATAGAACAATAAGAGAATAAATAGAGCAATGAAAAGATGAAAATTTAACCAACAAATTACAGTTGGTATAATCAGAACCAAATATTTTTACGGTGTCTAATCAAATAAATTAAATTTCTTGGGTTGTGAGTCTGGTGGTGACTGGTGCCATGTATCTATCAATTTTAATTTAGCAGTTGTGTACATTTGATATCACTCACCCCACCATGGCACCTTCTCTACCTGCACCTCACTAGTCTCCGCTGTGACAAGTGCCGGTGTTCTTTACCACTTTGGGTCGCACACACAGTAACAATGGGCCCAAGGGTGATGAGTGAGTTAATAAAGGGTGAAGTGGGCTTAATTTGTCGGTGGTGAATCCAAGAAAGTTTGTTGCGAGTCGTCAGAGAACGTATTGGTCATAACTCATAGGTGTGGTGTGCTTTTGCTTAGTGTGAGTGATGCAATTTGCAAATTTCTCCGCAACTTTTCCTGTGCTTGTTGCCAATGCTCGCAATCAACCTCTTTGATTAAGCATCACCGCATCCCTTATGGGGGGAATGGATCCATTTTACATGTTTTCTCGGTTAAACATAACGCTTTTATAAACATTTTTAATGGGTAAATCTAATCCAAGTTAAATGAAAGCAAAATTTAGTAATCTTGAGCAAGGGTTTCTAAAAGTGTGATTGTGTTAAGGTTTGATTGAATGGGTTTACTCTATATGATAATCATACATGACTCAATTTATAGAATGGGATTTACATTATTTAAGACAAAAAAGAATATTAAAAAAATGATACTTGTGTACATTGTATGAATATGCTGAATTTAGGTAAAGTTTATAAATATAAATTTAAAATATTTAGATTGTAATGATGAATGTGTATAATTAAATTTAAGTAGAATTTTTAAAAATAATATTATAAAAATGCATATTTTTTGGGCTTGGACCAGTGAGATTCAAACACTATATTATATATCCAACTAATTTGAAAATAAGCTGTGCAAAATTACCATGATTAATTCAGTTCTCTTTTCTCGATTTCAGTGCAGCTACATTTTTAAGGGACTCAAACGTGATATTCTCAGTTAAATTAGAATAACTTACCAACTTATCTACATATTTAACGATAAAATATGTATAATTAATTTCAAGGAATCTAAATTAAAAATAAAAAGTTGAGAATTATATTACTAACTTTTATAAGTGAGATACTTTTAGGTTTGAGTAAAATAAATTTTTTACTGCTAATAAAAATAAGTGTAATGTTGGTATTCAGATGAGAGGTAATAACATATATAGTAAAATTAGAAGAGTGTGTTTGTAGGAATGAATGAAAGAAAAATGAGAATAGTTGCATAATATAGAATCGGAGTAGAAGTTATTAGTTAACGGAGGCATTAAGTTGATGGACTATATTGATTTGGACTGATAAGTGCACTATGATTGTGTTGTTATTTTTATTTTAAAAGTACATTAATATATCATAATTATAATTTTAGAGTTGAGTTTAAAATCTAATATATGATTTTATGTCACATTCTATATAATAATTAGACACAATATTTTATTTTTTAACTTTACTCTTTAAACTATATTGTACATTTTATGAAATTGTAGGTACAATTATTTACTAAAAATGAATGATTTATGTGACAAATGACTTAATATTATTTAAGTAAGTTTTTATGTTTGAGTTTTTGTATACGTAAAAAATTTTCAGACTCACTTTTTATGTTTGAGTGTGCGACCTTGATCAAATTTAAATTATATTATATAATAAAAAAAATACAAATGCATATTACTTCTCATCACCGTAGCTAATAAATTAGGTACATATTACTTCTCATCACCATAGTTAATAAATCAGAGTAAAGACATATAAGACTACAAAATTAGATATAATTAGATTGTAAAAGATATACACATATCAAATGATGTATCTTTAAGTATTCATGATAATGATAATAAATACTTAAAATATTATTATAAATTTTCCGACGTATGATGAAGTTTAGGGCTCAAAAAATAAAATAAGACAGGGGATTAAAATGGACAGATAAATTCCATCAACGAAAGAAAAAATTACCAAAAGTGAGGTGACAATATAAGGGTAACCCATCTAAATGAAATTTGAGATTTTGTCGCATAGAAAAAGGGGAATTTTTTTAAATAAGTTAAGTCATTCTTTTTGTCGCTTAACCCCATCAAATTATATACATATGCTATTATTAGAATGTAATGTATCACCGTTTTAACAAGGAAGACAAATCACCAATTTATATAAATCAATGGTATCTTAATATTTATTTTATTTTTATTGATTTTTAGATAAAATTTTGGGAGAAAAAACCTCATTTAAACAATTTTAAAATAAATGTGAAAAAATGAAACCTAATTCGTTAGTATATTTTTTTAACAAAACTTAAATTATTAATATAGAAATTATGAGTTTAAACTAATAATATAATGTATTATACTAATAAATATTTTGTTTTTAAAAATTATATATATATATATATTATCGATATATAAAATATCTGTATAATCTATTATTTGTTATTATAAAATTTAAAAGTTTATACTAATATTTTTTTTATCAAAAAGATTTGTATTAAGAAAAAATATTTTAATATTTGATAATTTTTGTTTGTTAATAATACTTTTTTTAAATTATAAATAATTAGGTACAAGTTGAAGACGTATTGTAATTTTTTTTTTTGCTAAACATTAATATTTTATTAAAGATAAATTTAGAGTATAAAAAAAAAAACACTCTAACCCGTTACAATCAAAAGAAATTAATACTACATATTAATGAATCGTTAATCTAATTTACATATATAATTGATCTTTTTAAAAGTTTCCTCATTGCAAGCTACTTCTAGTATAATAATATTATTTTTACTCTATCATTTAATGGTGACTTATTATATAAATTTATTAATTTTTATAATAATTATTTTAAAACATTTGGATAATTTTTAAGTAAAGTATGTTTCACAAAATTAATAAATAAGTTAGTTAAAAATTAGATAGACAGTTAAAAGTTGAAATTTGAAAACCAAAAGCTAATAAACTACTTAAATAAATTTAAAATATTTAATAAAATAAATATTAAACTAGAAACATAAAATGACAACTAAAAATTTATTAATTATTACTTAAATATATAATTAGTCTCTATAAATATATGTATTTTGTAATAAGCTTATAATTTTTTTAAAATTTAGTTTTTAAAATATTAAGATGTTAGGATTTAATTCTTCATTTTTTTTTTCTGTTAAGTGATGAAAAGCCAATTCATCACTCTTACGTTATTTAATTATTATAAATGTTTTAGATTTAATTATGTTTTTATTCCTCATAAATGTAACATATTTTATAGTAGGTTTTTATAATTTTTTTTAAGATTTAATTTTTAAAATATTAAGAAGTTAGAATTTAGTCCTTACTTAACTCTTTTATTATTAAGTGAGCTGGAGAGCCAACTCACCATTGTTACATATTGTCACAATATTTAATTAATTATATTATTTAAAATTAATATTTATAAATAGGTTTTTAAACATATTTTAAATATTTATAAAAAGTTTTATAAAACCTTACTTTTCTTTACTTTCAATGTTTTCTTCTCTTTCTTTTCTGTGTCTTTTTCTCACTCTCTATTCTTAAGACTTGAAAAATTCGACAAGTATCTTGATAATGAGTTAAAAAATTTATATTTTATTAAGAATCTCAACGTAACATATAAAGTTTATTAGCTGAGTACTTGAAACTTATAGAAGATGAGTTGATGACAAAAATTAATTCTAATTTTTTAATATTTTAGAAATTAAATTTTAATAAAATTTTTTTATAAAAATCTATTACAAAACATGTTACATTTAAAGAAAAAAATATAATTAAACCTAAAATATTTTTTAAAAAAATTAAATAACGTGAAATTTTACTATATGCTTTAATGAGATGCTAAGAAATTTTTTTATTAAATGAATTGTTAAACTAGTAAAATAAAATATAATTTGTTTTCACGTTTTTAAACTAAGATTAAAATAATCAATGGTTAAAAGTTTATTTAACACAAGATATGTAATACATTAAATTTGTTTAATACGATATTAGCATGTTTAGTTTCATGTAAGATACAGGTGAATTTATGTTTATTTTAATGATATTATAGTAGCATGTTTAAAAGCATTTTAAAATATTTCAAACATACACAAAGGATTTGTTTGATTTATTTTTAATTTTTAATTTTTAAAAATTATATTTTAAAACAATTTTATAAAAATATTTTTAGAAAAATAAAATAAAATAAATTTTATTTGATAATTTATTTTTTAAAACTGTTTTAGTTAGACTTTTGTTAGTTTTAAAAAAAATTAAAATTAAAAACAAAAACATTTAAATAGTAATTCTGGTTTTTAATTTTAAAAATTGAAAATAGAAATTAATTTTTAAAAATAATTTTTAAAACTTACATTAACAAGCAAATTTTTCTATTTTTTAATTTTAAAAACTAAAAACTCTATTTAAAAAGAGAAAATAAATAAGCTTTAAATCACTGGAGATGTTTTTTCCTTTTTTTGAAATTGATTCTTTCACAAATAGACACTAAGTTCTTTAGCCATCCAATGCACACTTAGTTAATAGTAAAAAATTTACATCGATTAAAATTACACTATTAATCTTAATGATATAGTTAAACATTCATTGTCCAAATGATTGCATGGTCAATATCATCTTATGATTTAAAATGAGAGTATAAAATTATTAATTTTGATTCTTAAAATTAATTTAAAACATCTAAAATGATAACTTTTGATCAAGAGTAAAAATACTTATTAGATAAAAAATACAAAATGTAATGAATACTTTTACTACAAAATTATTTTTAAATATTTAAAATTAATCTTAAGAATTAATATGAATATTTTCCTAAAATTATGGCCTTAATGCTCTAAATTTTTCAAAATAAAAATTATAAATTCTAGAAATATATTTAAATTGACTATCAATCTTTTAATTTTTTGTCCAAATTCAATGAAGTGAAAAAAAATTGATGTGAGATATTATATTTCCCAAGTAAACATGAAAAATATTAAAATTTCTTGATACAAACATATATGAATTAAATTGGGATCAGTTTAGAATTTGAATCCAAAACGGTTTAACTTGTTAACTTTTCTTTTTTTCATTTTCTATTTGATTAAATTCGATGGATCCTTGATATCTTTTGGTGAAAATGAGGTTCATATGGCCGATCCTGATAAAGTTATATGCATATTAACAATGATCAAATTGATTTATATTGACAAGCTAGCTACCATATATTAAGTAGACTATAGATCCTAATTAGATGGCAAAGCTAAAATAAATCAGTGTCTCTGTTCCTCAAAAGAAGGTTACCACAACTACAAATGGTGTCATGTTCTTATCATAAAAATGGGATGAAACAGTGATATGAGTAATGATAACAAGACGACGTTCAACACACCTGTCCTCAACCTCCACTGATGGTAAAGTTGTTAGTGTTGGAAAGAAAATCCAAAGGAGGGAATTTCTCACTTTTGTTTTTATTTTTTAAATAAAGATCACATATACATGTTCCCTAGCAAATCTATCAATAACTTAATATATAGCTCATCCCACTTGTGACAATTCTACGTCAAAGAAAGCAACGAACCACCCTTATCATTACCTTTTTCTTTCTCTCTGAGTTTACTTTCAAATTTTGCATGCGTTAATACTTATTTTTACCACTTAGGTTTGGTCATATCCATGCATACAATTTTATCTTCTGCCAAACAATGTTCCATACGTCCTTATTTTGACAACTGCCCCCCTGCCAATACATCTACATTATTATCAACCTCATTAATTTTTTATTATTAATTCTTGGTACTATATTATTGGAATGAAAATTCGGTGGATCACTATGTTTTATATGGGAAGAATTATGGGTGTTTTTGTGTTGTTTTAGGATTAAAATTAGAGTTTTATCAATTATGTAACATCAATATTAAAATTTTGTTCTTCATATATACATTACCCATATATTAGTTGAAGTTCTTAAATATGTTGAGTTAAGGAGGCATCTTGGTTGTACAAGGATGTCATTACGAGATCATGCATGTGACTTGGCTTGAAATCAGATACATCTGAATATTCAATAGGGGTTTATGTCATTTAATTAATTAGTTGGTCACATAGAAAGCTTGTGATGGGTTTACTATAATTTTTCATTCATGTACGAGTTCCTTTCTATGCCACGTTCTGGATAAGCTCAAGTGTCCATTCATTCACCAACCCAGAGGAAGAATCTAATTAGGAGCGAAATTAATAAACCTTTTCCTTAAGAAATGTTTAATACGGTTCAGATTTGAAAGCAATCATCAATTTGAAGAACACAACTTTGCAAAAGCGAGTCATGATCGTCCTTGAATGAAATTATAGCACTCTAGCGTGACCTTCATCCATCCATGACAGCTCAAACTTGTTTGACCTGCAAACCTTTTTTACCCATGACCAACAATTTTACATGTTACTCTCACAAAAATGCATAGCTCTTATTGTACTTTTTACCCCATATTTTGTTACCCTATTTTCTATTTCAATGTGAATTTTTTTTCCAATATAAAAGTCAGAGAATACATAGAATATAGATAACAACAGCGTAGACAAAGTTGGGTAAGTTCACATGAGGGGACAATCTGATTGTAATGCATGCTCTTTTATATATGTATAGTCAGTGCCACAACCACAAAGGATGAGTAGTTAAAATAGGTGTAATAGAATAAAAGAAATTGGATATGCTTATTTGGTTTCCTAATTGAAAATTTAAAATTATTGTTTGGGAAAAAGTGGGGTTTGAAATGAATCTATTCAAAGGAGAAGCCAAACATGCATTTATTGTATTCCAAGTCTTTTAATAATAGTGATTCCTCTGTTTCTCCCCGTTGCTTGTCTCACTTGATTGATAGTCCTGATTTTGGCTAAATTGTTATCAGTTTGGCTTTGAATTGAGTTCCACCACTTTGATAATTGAACTTCATGGCGAAGACTTCACATCAGATGATGATGCCTCGGGTCTTGTCCAATTCCTTGTTTGTTTGGTCTATATTTTCTTCATGATGCTTTCATTTTCCTTGATACAGGACAACCAGTAGCCTTTTATTTTTTCAATTTGTCCTTCCTCTTTTTTCCTTTATTTTTCTTAAAGCTAGTTTCTTGGAAGTTGGAAAGAGGGACTATTTTGTTTTCTTTCCACTGACTATCAACTATGCATGAATTCACTTCATATACGGAGAATAGTAAATAATAAATAATATACAATTTTTAAAGTCTACCCAAGAATCCATACATGTTAAACAGCTAAAAATTATAACATTTAATATTATCATTACAATAGATTTTGTAATACTTCATTAGTTTTATTATACACTCCAAATACATGTTAAAAAGATCATAAATAATATAATGTAATTTAGAGAGTGGTGGCACAAAGACAAAGGGCTATCTTTCTTTCTCGGAAATCAATTGAACTGCCTGTGTTGGCAGTGTCTTGGTGAACTTAAAAAGGATTATTAGGCTGCTTCAGTTTCAAGGGTCAATGCACATCTGAATCCTGATGCCTATATTTGTGTGCAAAATCAGAAATTTGCTTTAATTGAAAACTGGGTTTCGGAAGAAGCACGGAAGAAGACAAAGGGGCATCAAGCTTGTGGGCAAGTCTCTACAAACGTGCAAGTACATGATACTTATAATCTTATATACATGTTTTCTATGTAACTTTTGGCAAGAAATTTAATACATGCGCGCTTGATTTGTGCAATAATTCTTTGGAATAGTCAAAATCATATACATATCTCGTATGATTAAGTTTTGAGGCTTTTCTTTCAAGAGAGATTTGGAAAGAAGAGCAACAATGAAAATGTATGAGATTGACGTTTCTCCAGATCCAAATGGGCCTTTTAAGCTCGTTTATGTAAGTTAGCAACGTTATGTGCAGTTGGGCTTTGTTGCTGCTACATCTCATAATTCTTATTATGTTTCATTTTTGGCATGCATCCTTAGCAAAATAAAAATTAAATATTTAAATTATTTTATATAAATTTTTACCAAATATATTTAGTAAATAGTAAAATAATGATACAAAATAATAATTGAATAATTATTTTATATTGTAAAAAATATTTAAAATATTAATATTATAACTTGTTACCAAACTCTTTTACAAGAAGAAAATTCCACTAGAACTCTCATCCACCTTTTCCTATTTTCTTTGTCGGTTATTTTTTTTTCCTCATTTATTTCAGCTCATGTATAATGAGAAAGATATATGGTACAATTATTTGCAAGTACAACCAGCATTCAATAATTTTGAATTATTAAGTTGTTCATTTTTTCTCATTAAATTCATATGTAACCTAGTGTAGAAACTGTCTTGTCATACTAACAATTATTACACTACTTTAATTTTATTTTATTTATTAGTCTTCCTACTTAAAGAAAAAAAATTCAACTTTTGTTTTAAAAATATTTAATATCCATTATTTAAGTATTAAGACGATTATTAAGAGAATATCGTAAAATAATATAACATTACTTCAATAATGATAGGAAACTATCATAAGACATTAAATATATTTATTTTATTTAAATACTTTATTTAAAAAATATTAAAAAATTATGATAAAAAAATGTAATTTTACTTTTTTCTTAAAGGTCACATTAACGAGTATCTTGAGAATATATAAGTTAAATAATATTTAATCCATCATATTAAATCCTTTGAATTAATTTTTAAAAGTGATTATTAACTTATTTTGGTAAATGCTAAAAAAAGTAAAAGTAATTTTTTTATTATATTTATAATACAAAAACTATTTAATATTTACTATTTAAGAAATTAAAATAATATTATGTATTCAAGAAACTTTTTATTTTTATTTTTAAGGAATTTATTAATGTGACTCCATTTACTTGTGTATATTTAATGTGATAAAATATTTTTTGGATTGAATACTTTTAAATACTTGTTTATTTGAATTTAATTTGGTGCATAAAAACACTGTTAATTAATTAGAATACATTGTTGATGTAATTTTTATATTAATTATTATAGAAATTTATGGTAGAATAATAATTCATGAATGAATGTTAACGTAAATAATCTTTACGCTACTATACATTTAAATTATTATTTTTTCTTTTTCTTAAGATACATATTAATATTTTCCCTTATTAATATTTTTTTTCAAAAATATGCGGAAAAACAACAAGCAACATGTTTTTGGATAGGAACTTAGATCTAATGTAACAATCAAAAGGCTGAAAGTTATTAATTTAGCTTTTGGATGAGGATCAAGGAAATATTAAAAGATGTTTAGATAAGAAACGAGATCGTTGGCTTAGCAATGTGCTTATTAGGGGGTGGTTACCACAATGTAAGCACATGAAAAATGAGTCATTAGAGAAACTGACCACTCTCAAGTAATTATTTAGGGTCTGTTATTCATGTGTTCTGAATTTCATCTTATATTAATTTGTTTAGAACTTTGGAAGTTTCTAGATGTCTTTATGAATACTAGTTCTTTAGTTGTAATCAAGGCTGAACCCTCTCAAAACATCCAATATTACCCTTCTATCTTTCTTGCAATTTGCTTTATGTTTAATACAATTTAAATTCATTTATATTTCTTGCATGATACTTTAATTCCATTAAATGTTAATTTATACCAAAAATATTAAAACTACCCTTTTAAATTCAACTTTTTTTTACAAATATTTAAAGATAAAAAATAAAATAAAAATAAGATAACATATTTTTAATTTAAAATAAAAAAATATTTTTTTTTAAAATTAAAGACCTCACACCTTTGTATAGAGTTATTATTATTATTATTTTTTGCACATTTAATAGTTGAACAGTGCTACCAATATATTTTTTAATACATCTTTAACAAATTTCTAATAAAAGCATTTTTTAAAAAATAAATTTACAAAACAAATACCTTAATTTTTTTAAAGAACAAATTACAAAAATATACATGGACGATATAAAAAATGTTTAAAAGTAAATATTAACACTTTTCCGTTTTTTCAAATTCTGTTTAATTCCTCTAATTTATCTATGACGCACGTCAATGTTTATTCAAACTTGTATTTAATTATTGTTAATATAGTTTTCTATCAACATTTTTATGTCGATTCGTTTCTTTGTTAACCCTTCTGTTCAGTTCTTGCTACCATACCATTTATCGTTTTGCACTTGCACGAAATTACCTTATAACATGAAGACTCATAATGCTCTGATTTGGGTAACAATCTATCATATCCCTTATATAGTATCATTGCAAATAAAGTGACACATTTGGTATGAGTGTCGATTGACAAAAAAATTATTGTAAACAATCTCAAACATGAATCTTGGTATGAACATTGAATTCTATAGCTCATGCTTCTACGAAACGACATTTGGTAACCTAATTTGGATATATCTTATAAGAAATAAAGAAAACCACTAGTGTGATATAATGGAGGGAATGCTGGTTACCACACACAATGTAAATTCCGCACGGAATCCTCAACAGAAAGAAGGGAAAGAAAAAGCACCGAAAAGGCTTAGGAAACAAATTTACAATGTACCATGGCACCATTCCTTCCTACCGGAGTGGGAAACATGGGAATATTTAGAGTGAGTTTCAAAATAATTTAATGTAACCATTTTCTATGACTAAGGCATCTTAAACAAAAAACATTTCCGTAGAATTGTAATGCCTTATGCCTTGCAAGTTAAAAAATGTTACCTGCATATGCACGCATACACATTACCCCTCAAATTGACATCTGAAAAATCATTCTTACCTGAGCCATGCCCTTCATGCAATTAAATTAAAAAAAGAAAATTCAAACCTCAAATTAACACGCAACACCAGTAATCCCTATCAAATAATCCTACACTGGCGAAACCAAACATCACTCACAAACACGCCACATCAACAGACCTTCTCATAACTCCACCGGATTTAGACCATTGACATTTTAAAAAATTGGAAGGCATTCATCGAATGAAAGAATATATATATATATATATATATATATCAATATTATATCAATGCAATAGAATTTCCAGAAGGAGAGATAACCAAAAAATAAAAATAAAAATAAAAATAAAATGCCACTGCTACCCACGTGGCCATGTACATCGACCGAAGGTAAAATCTACTCAAATCAAACTTCCCCTTCGACATGAAAATTCAAAAGTGAAACAAAAATGTAATAAATTTATTTATATTTTCTATTATAAAATTTTTTTAAGGGCCTGTTTGGAAGGCAGTGATATGGACAAGGAGGGGGGTAATTCAGTAAAAGGGAATGGTTAAGAGAGAAGGACTTCGACGGTTTTAATCTTAAGCGTGAGACAAACGGGGCATGCTCGGAAATGCGCATCGCATTCTGTACAGATGCATAAGTGCCGACACGGAAATACCACAACCGAAGCCACGCGCTTCCCGCACCCTCTGCATTTCGGACGCGCCGCCGCGGCCACCACGCGTTCAGGGTCAACGTAGGCCGACTCGGCGTCCTCCGCCTGCCCCTCCACGGCGCAGGACACGCCACCGCCGCCGTCCTCGGCCCCGTGGCACATTATGGTCTGCTGCAATTGGGCCTGGAGGGACGCCGCCGTCGCCTCTTGGGCTCGGGCCTTGGCCTGCCACACCTGCGCCTCCACGCTCAGCTGGGCCGCGCGTGCTTCTAATTCCGCGTTCTTGCGGGTGGCTTTCTCCACTTCGGCTTCCTTCTCCCTCAGCCGCTGGGCCACAGCCTCCTCCGCCGCGCTCAGCAGCGCCCGGTAATGCCTTTGCCTCTTCTCTGCCAATGTCCGCCGCAGTTGCTCTCCCTGATAACATCCCCACACAACCTCCATTAAAAAACTAACATTTGTAACGAAAAAAACACAAACATATTTAAAAACAGCTTTTTTAAAAAAATATTTTGATCTTTTCTTCATTTCACCTTTGTTCATATTTTTGAGCAATTGGATTGGAATCATAAAGGAATAAAAATTGGTACCTGAGCTTGAAGTAATTGATCAATTTCGTATCGTTGTTGTTTGAATTGGGAAGAGAAGCCTCGGGACAATAGAGAAAGGAAAGCAGAGGAGTGAGAGGCATGTTGTTGTTGATGATGATGAAGTTGTAGTGTTTGTTGTTGTTGGTCATCGAAGGACAAGCATAGGCCAGTGGAGACAGCATTTTGTTGGTGATTATGGAGTTGAGAGAGGTGTATAAGCTGTGGAGGCTGAGATTGCAAAGAGAATGGATTAACATTAGAGCCTATGCCGGTTGTTGTTACTGTGTGTCCAATCTCTTCTCTCCCTCTCTTGCGACAATTATTATTATTATTACTATTACCTGGATGTCATAAAATATAAATTATGAAATGCTCTCAATAAACTATGCATATAGAAAAATAATGAAAGAGAAGGGGTTATTGGAACATACTTCCATTGTCGTTGTATAACATGTGAGACTGATTCAGGAGACCTCCTCCGGGTTGAGGTTGCAATGAATAGTCATGCCCTTCTTGCCCGTTTCTGTTGATGGAGACGGAACATTACTATGAATTGAACAACAACATGCATAGCAGAGGAGAATAAGAGAAATGAATGAGTGGCGAACCTGTTTAGAAAGAGGACATTGGATGGGTATTGAGCTTGAACGGCCATCAACGAATTATGAGCACAGCACTAGTCTTTAATGTTCTGGATTTGCCTTTGATGTTGTTGTGTGCGGGTGAGAGAGAGAGAGAGAGAGAGTGAATAGATGAGAGAGTAGTAGATATGGGGGGGAAGAGATAGATGCGATTGAAGCGAATCAGTCCAAGAGAGACACCTTATTCTGCTCCCTCTTTCTTTCTCTTTTCCCTTCCTTCTCTTCTTCTTGGCTTCGACTTGCCTTTTCTTAAGAACTAGTCTCCTCTTGCTTATTCTTATTCTTCCTTACCACCCTTATTATTTAAATACTTCCCCCGAAAATAATTTTCTCAAATAAAAAAAAATAATAATTAGTAATTAACAATGATAGTAAATGAGTATAATTTAATAAGAATAAGAAAGAGAGAGAGAAAGTGCGTGAGTGCATGGGATTGTGTGTGAATAGAAGAGGCGTTGGTAAATGGGTGATGTATTGTTGTTGTTGTTGGGGTATGCAGGTTTCTGCCGCTACCGCTGCCGGTGGAATTGTTTGTATATGACCCATGCGTCTCTCGCTAGCTTTGCTTCCTTCACCACCTCTTTTTCCTCCATATTTTCCTAACATTTTTCTAAGCCCCATGAATATTATTATTTTAGGCACATTCTTACATACATCACTCTATAAATGAAATTTCAATTTCTTATTCGTATTTTTGGATTATGGAAATGTCTCACAACTTTACACACAATGCACCACTCCCACGTGGGATTTTTCCTCTATAAATTCCTTCCACTTATTCACCCTCATAATTACTGCTATATATTTTTTACAAATTAAATCAATTTACTTTATATTAAATTATGAGTATTCATTGACTGTATAAATAAATAAATAAATAATTTAACGTGTTAATGGTCTCATCCATATAAAATTAATTAGTTTCTTAAAGGTTGGCACCCAATTAATTTCTATCGATCTTAATTATTTAATGGATTTATATAATCTTATCTAATCCCAAATACGGAACAATTTTTTACTATTATAATAGTCCTTGCTTCTCTCACAATTATTACCATTTATTTGGCAGTTCTCTTTATTTTTGTTTTAGAAAAACATTCAAATGAGAAAAAACAATCACCAATACCAAATTTTTGAACATTATAAAAGTAAAGAAATTAAGATAGTAAATATATAAATAAGTTAAAATTTAATTTATGTATCTCATAAAAAATACCCTTATGTCATGATTTTAGTGAAAGGCCAGGAGTCCATACTTTAAGAGTACTATTTTTTTCCCTTAGTATGAATAGTCCTCAGTAATTGATTTAAGACTCGGGTTCAAAAATTCCTTTCCTAACATTTAAATTATACATATAATTAAAAAATAATATTTTAATTTGTTAAAGGAAAATAATAAATGAAATTTCATATGATGAATATATTAGATAATTTTTTTATCTGATATTAGGAAGATTATTATCAACATAACTTTCTTCGCATTTAAAGAATGAAATGTAGGTTTCTGAGGACGGAACTTGTGATTTTGGTTATGACTTGATATGGCTTCCTTAATGCATTGTTTGATGAATGATAAAGGCTTAATTAAATTTAGTATTGTTAGAAACGCGTCATATACAGATTGAAATTAATTTGGGAGTGGCTCAGAATTTAACTCAGTTTGAAAACTTTCTGTCTCCCATCCCTGAATGTTATATTTAGCATTATTGACACTGCTAAATCTTAAAAGCAATATTAATGGTATTGCTAAGTTTATTTTTTTACTGGGTCCTGAGTGTTCAAACTCTTAACAGGTGTGTTAGCTATGATTCTTTTCTTAGAAAATTGTGAATAGATTGAACTATTCCCGATCTTGGTGCATCATTGGAAGAGCTGGTGTTGAGTTATCTTTCTTTGCTAATTTCCTTCTTCTTGGAAAGGGATTTGCTAATTAAAAGGATTTAGCAAAGGACTATTTCAAATGACCTAATAAAACCAACCTAGCAAAATTTAATCCCACTAGCGCATAGCACTAAGGGAAGAAAATTTCAAACATATCATCATTTAGTTATAAGTTATAACAAAATTGACTATTTACTTTACCTTTTTCTTTTTTACTATTTTAGTTTAAACCAACGTTTTCACTGTTTACAATTTTGTTATTTGCTAACATCTATCTTAACTAAATCAACAATTTCTCACCAAAAAAAAAAAAAAAAAACGAAACACATCAAAACTAAAAATAAAAAATAAAAATACTATTTCTTTTTTAATATTAATATATTTTAACATGACTTTTTGTATTTTTTATTTCTAATTTCTTAATCAATATCCTAAAGGTACTCGTTAGCCAAACCTTAAAACAAGAGTACGATCACCTCTTACAAAGATCTTATATTATATTATTTTTTTTCTTTTATTTTAAAATATACATTCTGTTTTTAAAAAAACTGCATAAATATTATATCTTAGTCTATTTTAATGTAAAGTATTTTAATTTTATTTCTTTTGCAATAATTTTTAACATGATTAACAACTACTTTCAATATCAATTATCAATCTTATAACTTTGGAAGACGAAATTAAAAAAGTTAATTTTTCATTTACTTATTAGAATATTGAAATTAATAAGAAGATGTTGAAAATTAATTATTGATGATATAAAATAAGAAAACAAAAAAAAAAAAAACATTAGAAGTCGCTTTCTTATTTATTTACCAACATTTAAAGGTTTGTTTATATTTAAAATAAAAAAGACGTGTAGCTCACATTATTTTTTCCGAAGGGAAATATATATTTTTAAAATAAAAAAAAAGTGTAATTTAAGTCTTTAAAAGAAGTATAGTTTACTCTTAAAAGAAATAATGATAGCTAGGGTTATACCGAATATTCACTCTTATCCATGATTAATTTTCTTCATTTTGAGGGACGGGGTACTGTTTATATTAAGAGAAAATATTTTTAAATTAAAAGAAAGATTAAGTAATTAAAAGGTTCATTAAAAAGCAAAAAATTAAAAACTAAGTTGACAAAATTGTAGTTGTCTTCTGGCTTTTTAAATAAAATCACACTAATAGGAATGAAAATAATTTGTGTTGACAACTCTTGAAACTGCATTGATTTTAAAATTAGAGGTAAAAGTTTAGTTTGTTTACTTAATCTGGATTATTTTTAAGGCTTGACAAGACCTTTTAAAAAGTTTTACACAATTTAAAAGTCTTTTTAAATATATATTTTAGAATAATACTTTAATTTTTTTCAAAAAGATTAATAATTTTGAATTTTATTTAAAAATAATATATAATCTAAAAATATAATAATAGCATTGTCTGTATAATATTATCAATTTATATATATTTAAATTAAAATTTTTTATTTCTCAAAATTTGAATTTATTTATAAAAATAAGTTTTTTTTTGAAATATTAACTTAACATATTTAATAAATAAGTCTAACCTATGTCTAATGTAACGTCGGTCATAAACTTTTAACGAGTTACTTGATTTATTTTTATATTCACTCACCATGAAAATAAAACACATCAAATAATTTTTTTTTAAAAAAATGTTAATAATATGTTATATATTATTAAATAATTTTTTTTAGATTCACAGTATTTTTCGTGACATTCATAAAATAGAGAATCAGATGCGCATAATTTTTTTGACTTACGTCCAGTAAACTTTAGTTAATACTTTATTATTTTATTTGTCACTTTAAAAATTTCAAAACAACATTAATAAAATTTTATCAATTATATGTTTAACTTAAAATCAATAGATAAATCGAATAAAAGAGATAAAGAGATATAATGGAAATCTAATGGCAAGTTTAATGAAAAGGAGATCATTAAATCTGTTCTTTAATTTATGTGTTAAAAATCTGAAAATGACCCAAAAAGTAAAAAAGTAATTAAACATATATTAGGAAAATATATCTTTTCAAGTTAAATTTTGAAACAACATATTCATGTGAAGGTTTTATATCGATTACTCTTTCATACACATTAAATATATAGGTCATGACATAAAATATTTAATAAAATTTGGGAATGTTTATAAGAAAAGAAAAAGATGCAAAAATTTCACATAACCAAATCATGTGAAAATTCAACATTAAAAGATTTATTTAATTTTTGCCTTAAAAAATATATTACTAATTAATACTTGTCATTTATTAAATATGATAAATAAGTATGCCTGAGATCACGTAAATATTATTACTCTAAACATGCATCTTGTGAAAACATAAATACAGTGAACGCCAAAGGTTGTTAAGAAGTAATTACAGATCCTCAACAAGTTGGTCGGCCAGAGCCCCCCGAAAATGATATGGGTAGGTTAGTATCAAGATTTCAAGTCAAGATTTATGAATAATTGATGCAAACCTATAACTGGAGGGTTCTTTTTATGTGTATAAATTAAGGAAAAAGTCTAGAATTGATGGTGATTTGATTCCATGATTGGTGTTCTAAAAAAATTTGGATGATAAACATGAGTTATTTCTTTTCTTGATTTCTTCCACTTTGTATTACTATTATTATTAACTTCTTTACGAATAAAAAGGACTAGGTGATTTGGTATATCTAACGGTGGCGGTGAAAAATGAGTTGTTGTTTAATTTAAGGTTAGGGAGTGAATATCCCACAAAGAAGAAAAAGATGGAAGCGGGTATTGGGTGATCTTCCCCAAAAACCAAGAACGATTTCTAACTTTAATTAATGGAAGAGTGTGACAAAGAAAGAGAGAAGGCACTAAAAAAAAAGGAGAAAAGGAAAGCAAAAGAGAGGAAATGTGAAAGAGAGTGCTTGGAATGGCATCACACAATTTGTCCCAATAAGAGGGTCGGCTGTAGCTAGATGATATCCTTTCTCCCCTATCTACCCATTACTCTATTATCTTAATTTTTAATTAGTCTTTTTATGATAATATTACAAACCTACACGGCAATTACGACTCACTCTCTCTCTCTCTCTCCTAGACATTGTTTTCTTAACCCTCTTAATCAGGACAGCCCCACTTTTCTCCATCTGCGCACTGCTTTGTTTGTTTATTGTTTCAGTACATAATGTTGGTGCTTATACAGTTAATAGGACAACCACCTGTCTGGCTTCCCTTGTTTCCTTCATAAATCCTAATGCATGAATCAACACACTCCTCCCTCGCCTCTTCTTCTTTTTCTTTACTTTATCTTTTGGTCCACCAAAGCCATTGATCAGCAACCCATTCATTACTCAAGCTTAGCTAGCCCCATAATAACACCTCCTCAGTTACAAAATATGTATTTATTCACATATAAACATATAAGTAATTATTAAATATTTATTGATAAAAATATTATATATTTTTTTTATTGCTTATCCTTGAATAGATATGTAAAGCAAATTAATGGATTTCTTTATTATTTTTAAAAGATAGCTAGATTCTACATTAGTTTTATAGGTTTGACAATTATTACCCGGAATTATGGAAACTCTTGTCCAAGAAACAAGATTGGACCAACACCTTCGTTGGTTGACCTCATGAACAAATAATCTTGAGTTCACAACAGATGATCGAGAAATTATCAATTACTACAGGTTAGGTAAAGTGAAAGGTAATGTGGTATATCCAATCCAAGGTTGCATTTAGAAAAGTGGACCATGGTAAAATGTGCGTGTTGGCTTGAGTATGAAAGGAATTGCATGTCAACATTTCCAAAGGGTTAAATCAAACCAGTGAGCTAAAGATTGTTGATTACTAGTGTCCAGAAATAGTGTGTGAAATGTTTATATATTAATGATGGAGTCAATGCATGAAGGGCCTGGTCAAACGGGGTGTTTCTTACGGTAAAATTTAAAGGTACGTTGAGACAGATCGGTTATCATTATGCTAGCTAGACAAGTCCATTGAGAGCTCTTTTTTTGGTTTTGGTCTCTTGATGCTTGTGAACTTGTTCTTGGGGTTTGGGTTAAAAAAGAAGTCATATATTGCTCTTAAATTTGCTGAGATTTTGAGATTCTCGCAGGATTGGAAAAGCATTTCATCAATGTCACAATTTTTCTTTCTCGGCACTGTCTGCCCGTGCCGAGCCAAATGCATGTTTCGTGACTTCTACTTCTTTATTATTTAAACTTTGATTATTAGTGACAATTAAAAGAACAATTTGGTCACATCATAATATCGTATGCTCTACAAAAGTCTAAACGTTCTGGATTGAGCACCAATCTTAAAAAAATTTGGAAACCACAATTCATAATTATCAACTCCACATAAAAAAAAAAAAACAAAATAAACCAGTGATAAAACTCCCACATGAAGTAAATTATTATGTTATTAAAATTAAAAACTATCTTATGAAAAAATTAAGGTGCTAATATGAGTCACCATCTTCAAGAAATGTCATGAAGCGTAGCGCATTTCCCTGAGTGAAAACAACTTTGCTTAACACAATTCTTTTGTCCTCATTCAGCCAATAACCCCGATTTCTTTGACCCACACATTTCCGACCCAAACTAAACTCCTTTCATTCTCTAGGGTTTTCCATCACTTTGTCTTTCTTATCATTTCTTTGCTTCACAATTTTTTTTTTCTGGGGTTCCTTTTGGTTACATGGCACCAACTTGGTTCACCACCCCCACCACTTCTCCACAGTCTAATCCACTATGTACCTATTCGGTTATGCCATTCTCTTTTTAACATCTTCCCTTTTATTTATTTATTTTAAATAATTTCCTCTTGTCTTTCCCTTCCAAGACCACCTAGGTCCTCGCTCCATTATCACAAGCCAAGTGCTGGGGGCATCAAATTTTCAACGATTTATACCATGCCATATTTCTTATCAACAATTTTTTTATGTGTTTCTCGTCATAATAGAAATAACCTAGTACTTTCACTCAAACACGTGATTGTTATTTGAATTGTTGACATTAATCGACGTCTCATCGCAATTGTTAATTAAGAAAAAATATACTGCATTATAATCCCATGTGTTTCATAAAGATAATTAGTGATTCGCATTTGTTTGTGCCCTACATATATAGTGAAGTGAACTATCACCTAAACCAACTCAATCACCAATCACGTTCTACAAATATTATAGGTTCACCAGTTGCTTCTTGTGGCCGAACGCATTCTCTATCATTTGCGCCTTGCCTTTCATCGTGATTTTTTTTTATAGTGGAGTGTATAGCTAGTGAAAGATAATAACGACTACTAAACCCAATCTAAATTCTATATACATATTGCTCTTAGAATTTTGCATTTCGCTTGACTCACCAAAAAGAAAAATTGTCTATAGCTAGCAAACGTGTGAAAAGTGACAAGGAAAAAAAAAATACCCAAAAGAGCATATGTAATAACCAACGTATACACACAACGAATAGTAAATTTACGTAACTTTGTATTATCACTAATTTTAATATTCAGACTTTTAATTCTAATTTATTTATAAGTTTTATTGGTTGTTGTGAGGTAACACACCTACCGCATGATGTAAGACCGTAAGAAAGAAAGCAAAACGTGATGGGTTAGCTGTTAACTCCTTTTTTTTCTTTTGGGGGGGGGGGGGGGGGGGGGGAATGCATTTGTAGTCTTGTCGTGCGATAATCAATCCCACTAACCCATTCCTTGTAAAAAAAATTGAATGCTTTAAAGAACATAGTGATATTAGTTTTCATAGTTAATTGAAATTTAGCATATATATTATTTCACGATGATTCGACTATAGGGAATGGAATAAAACTAAAGAGGACTCATGAGCAATCCACCTCGAAAAGTCCTACAAGATAAATATAGGTTCACAAAAACGAAATGGACTTAAAATTGGTAGCAAATTATTAATGGAATTGTCAGTGTTGGTAGGATGGGGAGGGTGGGTGGTGCTATAATTTATGAGGCAGTGTGTTAGTGCATTGGCTTCCGTTTCTGATGTTCATGATAATGGCAGTCACAAGAAGAAGCAGTAGTGCAGAGAGATAGAGAGAGAGGTAGCGAAGAGAAAGAAGGGAAATAAAAAGGGACTCGTGAGAGGTAATGAGGAAACAACATCAAGGTGTGGGGAGGTGGTGGTGGGTCTCTCTCTTTGTTTTTGCTGCCAAAGAATCAAAGTCTAGCTAGCTATTCTCACACTGTAACCCAACCCCTACTTACTTCACATTCATTAGTGGGCGCAACTTTTATTTAGACTCTTCCTCTTCATATCCATCTCATCCATGTAGCTAGGTCCCATGCATGCACCCCCATTTGCTTCACATTGTGCTCCTTCTACGATCTATTTTGTCTTTTAAGCTCAATTCTAATTTCAGTTAGTTGAGAAATTAACTAATCCTTCCTTGATTGAATAATTTCAGATGCATAATTGAAGAAAGGGTTGCGTTGCATGACCTTGTCCACATTTACGTCTCCAATAATATCTATATATCACCAATTTTAATTCACGATGTTAAGCTTCGGCGACCCAACTTTTTTCTCATTAAATTTAAAATATTTTGTGAATAAAAAGGAAAAACTATTAAAATTGGACCAATATTATTGTGATGATCATTATACGAAGCTAACATAAGAGATTAAAAGAAAATAAATAATTGCATTACTATTAATTTTACTATCAAAATATGAGTGGATGCTTATTAACATAAAATTCCTACAAAACCAATTAATTACACGGTACCATATATAGATGAATTTATGCTAGCTTATTGAATAAATAATTTTGACAAACTATTTAGTTATTAGTTTATTCAATTTTTTAGTCCTTTAAATTTATACTTTTTTATTTAGTCTTATTTTTTTAAAATAATTTATTCATAAAATAATTTTGTCACACAATGATTCTTTTTTATTAGTTTTTCTCACTTAGTTGCACTTAAATATTTTTTTAATTTAATCTTTCGTTTGAAGAGGATCAAATGAGAAATTTATAATACTTACGACAAATAATTAAAAAAGTTATGATATTTAAAGGAATTAAAAAAATTATAACATTTAGACTATCTAAATGAAAAACAAAAATTATAGAAAATTTGATAAAAAAAAGATATGTTATGAAAGTTTTTTTTTTTTTAAATAAATGAAAAAGTTACAAATTTTTAAGGAACAAAAACTTAATTGTCTCAATTATTTTATTAAACTTGAAGCCTGAAAAAAACTAAAAAAATAATGAGATATGGTATCCTTTCTCTTGTTCACAAATTTAAAAAATAATAATTTTCATCATCCAAATTAAGATTATATATTGAGAAACTAGGTCCTTAAAATTTAACTTACATTTCAATGAGATTGAAGGAAGTATAGATTCGGGCCCATGAAAATTAAATGAATAGAAATATTTGGAAACGCCAAGTGGACCACAAAGAAAATTAAGTTGACCCCATTACAGGAGAACTCTCGCATTAAGATTTAATTTAAAAATCCAAAATTATGGATCACTTTCGATCTGTTGCCTTTTCAAACGATAAAGAAACCACTGCAAGCTCCCAAAATCCCAAACCAGAATGAGTATGGAGCAAAAACAACTTGGGTTAAGAACAAAAATTTATTGAATACCCAAAGGAAGAGGACAGTGGTCCCCTAATCCAACGGATGGAAGCACAGGTACCATATTGATAATAATAGTACTGTGCCCATCACATCATGCATGACTCTGCTCATTATGTGAAGTTTCTTGCAGGCTCGGTGGCACCAAGTTTTCCTCATATGCATACGAATAGGATCTTACCAATTCAAGCCACCCCTTGTGTTTGCCTTACCGATCAGAGACACAGAACCAGAACCCTAATTAAGGCTTACGGGTACCTTCAGCTTAACTTAAAGAATCATACGTGGCTTTTAATTAAACTAACTGTACCATGTCTTCACAGTTACTTGATAATATTATATCGATTAATTATTTAAATTACTTTGATATTAACAGCAAGATAAATTTCATCTTAATGCTATTTAGAAAAAGTACATGTTTAATATTAAAACTCTCTTTATGACTCAAGGATTCGGTCGTAAATGGGCTGAGATGATCTCATATATAATAAATAAAAGTTTAAACTTTCATGTATTTCTTTGAAATAAAGTAATATAAATACTTAACTATTATTTGAACTAAAATTGATTCCATGACTTTTAACCTTAGAAACAATTGTTTGTGTAGATTGGCAAAGTAAAACTTAGGAACAGTTTGATTTCATAAAATACTTTCTATTTTTATTTTAAATTTTACTCACAAGAATACTATCCTATACTGAAAAAACTGTACAGAAAATAATAAAAATAACTTTTTGATTACATCACACTAGAGGAAGATTTGGGGTTTTAAAGGCAATTACGTGACATCTAACATATAAAACACAAGTGCTTTGTAAACTAGTGGCTTATATATAGGATTATTTCTTCCTTTTGTTTTTATCTATCTATTTTTGAAAGAAAATTGTGATCATATTTATCAGTTTATTTTGAAATTTAAGATAATATATTCATACCGTATCTTGTCAATTATATCCTTATCTCTATTTATACTTACATTTTGTTGTTTCCACTGATCATATATCCATTAATTTTTTTTTTCATATAATTCGTCACCCAAATCGTATTATATTCTCTGGCTATGAATTTTCTCCATATAAGATATGCAAAATGACTATGATTTCTTCACTTGACGCCATTATTTACTCCGAAAACTTATAGACAGGATTCTTTTTAACCAGCAAAAACAAAATATATAATTTTTTATCGACAGGAAATTATTTTACTCCAAATAAAGCCATAGGGAATGCAGATAAATAGCTCTGTCAAGTGATGAGAGATAATCAATGAGATGAAATCACTTAAAAAACTAATCTGGCCGATCGACGTGGAAAATGATTTCCTACCATACAATTCGAATCGAGAAAAGTGGTGCGATAAGGTTGACATTCTCTCTTTGAACAATATTAAGAGATTAATAATACATAGGTAACGCATGCTCATATTAATAGTTTATTGCATAAAATATAAAATAAAAAAAAAAAGAAATAATAGGGATGAGATATAATTATATATAGAATAATCTGGAGTCCATCATTACATAAGTGTACAGTCACAAATTAGAATACTTAATTAAGTTGCTTTTAATTAATTGTGGCGTTGTCAAGGTGCATTTTATATTCACCATCTACAGGCACCAAACCACCAGAGCCTTTTTTGTTTTTAACTTGATGGGCATATATAAGCGTAAATGGATAAGCATATAGGTAGGGAAGGATGAGGCAGAGAATGGCAATCTTAAGTTTGTTTTCTCAACTTTTAAATGTTTCTTGGCGAACAAACAAATAATGTGATATATAGTAACGAGGAGCAAACACGGGGAAGAGAAAGGGACATTTACTGGCACAAAGCAAGGATAATTAGCAACCACGACTATGATGCAAAGCCAACCATATTTATATTATCAAGAGATAATAAAGAGTTGCATGTTGTGATGGCTAGGATGTAGCTAGCGACCAAGCAAACTATAGGTTAAAACACCATCTCATTATAATCAATAGTGAGGGGATGAGGCACGACCCATGACCCTTCTCCTTTGAATTATATGGCTTTGTCCTCACTTAGAAGCAAAAAATGACTCTAATTAGTTTCAAATTAATACTTATATTCTCTCTCTGGAAGGTTTCTCTATCGTGATCATGGGCTCATGGGGACCAATATAAGAATGGTGAGAAGGGAATCCATCTAAATGGCATGGCATGGCATGGGTTGGCACAGTTTGGAGTGACTGTGGTGTTAATTGGCATTATATTGACTTTGGATGCAAACAAGAGAAGCTGCTATTGCCTTTCGAAGCTGAGGTGCCAATCGAATATATGTAATTATTTCAACTAGACATCCCCACTTTAAGCTAACTTCTTTGCTTCTTCTTCCCTATGGAGAGTTGGTGGAAAGGAAGGGCAGAGAAAAAGAACCGTCCTTCCCAAATTAACTTGTTTAACTTTATTCTTTTTTGTTTCTTCAAGAGAAGGAAATTAACTTTACAGATGAAACTGTACCAAACATTTCGATTCTTACTCTCGTTTAATTATTGGTAGAATCTTAATGGTAATTTTCGGATACAGCTACAAAATAAGAAAAAATTATTCTTTTCTTTTATTATTTAGATTAATTTTTTTAAAAAATATAATAATGTTACATTATAACTGCTATTTAACATTTTTTCCATCCTTCATTTTCTTCCTAAATCGATCAGAAGAAAATTTTGAAAAAAAAAGTTATACTCTCACAATATTTTTTAATAAAAACTTCTACAGTTAAGAAATAAATAAGAAGAGTACATAATATAAGTGATATAATAAAGAAAAAATGAATTCTAAAAATATTAAAAAATTTATGTACAAATAATATGATTTAAATAAACTTTTTACATGGTCCTATATCAACTTTTGGGTCTGTTTTCATATTCATTCCAAGAGGAAAAAATATCATCTCAGTAAATCTCTTCTTTTAAAAAATAAAATAGAACCTTTTCAAGCATTTTTTTTAATCGGCTTAGTAAATTTTATTTTTTAGTTTCTATACTTTTTTTTTCTCATTTTCAGTTTTAATTTTTTTTACTTTTGTTTTTATTTCTTGCTGTTAATTTGTCGTTATGTTTTACCACTAACTTAGCGTATATGTTAAAAAAATTATAAATTAAAATTTTATTATTGAAGCACAAAAAAAAAAAAATCATTTTTATATTTCTTACGAAGTAAAGTATTATATGATAAGTTAATACGTATAACAGAACTAAACTGAACTTCTTAAAATATTTGTTAATTTATATAAATGTAAGTTATAATCAAAAAATAAAAACAAAATTCATTATATTCATTGAAATTAAAAAAAATATTTTTCTTATCCCTTTATCTGTTATTCTAAATAGCCGCCGAGAAATTGAAAATTGTGATTACCATAATTTTTATTTTCAAATTAATGTTTTAAATTATACTATGTGCTTTGAGTGGAAAGCTTTTCTCTCTCTTTTTTTATCCATGTGAAAACCATCCGTTGTAATTCTTGGATTTATCCTTTTGATTACGTTGATCAAAAGAAAAATAAAAAACTTAATTTCAACATTAAAAAAATTCAATTTGGATGACAAAGATGTGTAATTTTTTTCAATTATATATAAAACTAAAAAATTAAAATAAAATACCTTCTCTCAATTGAAACACCACTTGTACGTGATTTCTGAGTATAAAATTGTTCACTCGTTTTCTTTTTTCTCTGCGTGGAAATCATCAGCTGCGATTCATAGAGATTTCTCTTTAATTACATTCATTTATTCAAATAAATCATAATAGGCTTAAAGAAATTAATTTGGAAACAGTAATACTTTTTTTTTTAACTAATAAGTTAAAGAGTTACTAAATAATTTTTTAATGAAAATACATACTACAATATATTACAATTTATAATATAAGCATATTTATAATACTTTATATATTTTCTTATTCATGTTGGTGGGACATTGACTAGCAGTGTAAAAATTCTACAAACGGTGGTTTTTTTTCTTCTTCTTTTTTCTCGATCCCCTCGTGTCCTTATTATGAATTGAGATATTTGGACCGAAGGTTGGAAACATATTAATTTTTTAATGTGTATTATATAATATATAATTCTCCAATAAACTCATATTTTTGAGAATAAATTTATAGAAAATATGAACATTAATACAATATAGGTTAATTTGGTGCTTAAGATATACTTAAAGAATTACACAAGAAGACATCAAAAAAGAAAAAGAAGACTACTAAAAAGCATTAATTGTTCATGATGAGTTATGAAATTCTGTTGATGAGAATCAAATTAACTCCTTGAATGTATCCTTTCAAAATTATAACACCGTACAAATTGAGAGCTAACACATTTAATAGCTTGATAAAACATATATCTCTATAGCATAATTTGGTGCGCTATAAATACCGTTCCGATAGGTTCCAATAAAACAAAATCTATAAACACATATCTTCCTCATGCCGGAAAAGCAAGTGGACCTTAATTTGTGAAAAGTGGGAAGAAAGAAACAAGTGGAGCTCAAAATTTTGAAAGGGCAAGTGGACCCATCTCATCGATCAAACAAATCTAAAATTATGCTGTTAATTTTTTTTCTTAATGAAATAAACTCAATCCACAACCATTATTATCAATTTAAAGTGGATCCAGATTCATCACCGATCTTTAATTAAGTTACCATGGTGTTTTCTTTAATTCCAACAACACAGCTGCTGTATATATATATATATATATATATATATATATGTAATGTCAATATTTGTGTCAACAAGGTCACCTCTTGATTAAATTATAAGCACAAATTTACGGCATAAGTTTAATTATTTATTTTGCGAAACGAAACTTCATTTCAACCACAGAAATATCTTATGGAGTGGGGAAGAAAGTTGTACGTGGGGCACGTTAAAGAATATATTGTGTATGGGAAGCTAGCTCGACCCAGATTAATTTTCTTTTCTCTTTCTTTTCTATTTGTCTAGAGGCTTTTGATTTAGATTCTAACTTTCCTACCCTTCAGCTGGACATGCACCAGCACGAATCTGCCATTGAACACCAGTTACATAAAAGAAAATGTTAATGTCGACTGATTTTAAGTAATTAATTTTAAACATTTTTTAATGAATTTATTATATTAAAAGTATAAAAAAATAATAAATATTTTTAATTTTAATAAAAAACCATTATTTTAAATATCTAAATTCACTATTCAATTTTAAGAATTGACGTTGAAAAATGTCAATAAAAGAATTTGCCTAGAAAAAGATGAGAAGAATCGTGTGAAAATATCGGTTTTCCTAGATTTTCTCTCTCTTTGCATCACTTTCTTTCCTTTCTCTCTTGAGAATTACAATACTAGAACTTATCTCTATAGGAAAACGAGACCCATTAATAACGCTCACGCGTCAGACACACACATGCAAATAACAACGAACTAAAGAAAGGATACCTTCCTCTCTTTTCTGTCCCTCTCGTATGTATGATTCTTACAGCTTTTCTTGTTAGAATCAACCCCATCTCATCAACACATAACATGAAAATAGTGATGTGGAGTACTTTTCTTTCTAAAATATCAGTTAGGAAAATAAAATAAAAAACTATTTCTGTTAATTATGTTAAATTATAATTCAATATTTTTAAAACAATTACAAGCTAGGGTTTAAGATGAGATATTAAATATTTCCATAGAGCATGTATTTGTTAATACTTTTCTCAAATATTTACTCATGAATTGTTCTAACCTTCTACCTTTAGGAAGCTACACGTGAAAGGTATAAAACATATTTACCATAAAGTTGAAAGTGCCTCTCTTTCTCTTCTTGATAGTGTTGGATAGAATCAGGAAAGACCCATCTCTTAGTTTTTCCTGTTTGTTTGTTTTCCTAGATTTTTGTTGAGGTGGTCTTTAATAGTTTAGTTGGGGCTTGGTTCCAAATTCAAGTAGTTTGTACTAAAATTATTGTTGTGACACGTTTGGTTGGGGTCATTTTCTTGAAAACAAATAGTTAGCATAAGAGATGGGGAAGGAAAATAAAACAAGAAAGAGAGAACAGAACCCAATATTTAGAATATGTAGATGCGGATGTGGTGGAATATCATACAAGCATAAAAACCTACCTTGAAATCCTAAACATACAAAACGATTCCATGTAGGACTCTCTCATAACTAGTATTCAAAACTTTTTCTTTACAGTTCATTTAATTCCTCTAGCTAAAGGGAGGAAAAAACAGAAATTGACCAAACTCCCATGCTGTTTGAGAAAGAATAAATTCAATGCATCGATCGACATTTTATTCATGCATCTTCAACGGTGATCGAGCACCTTAGATTATTCAAAAAAATATCCCAATCTAAAGAATAGTGTTCAAAACCATTTTCAATAAACCCAAAACTTGTGAAATCGAAATTCAATACCGAATACTTAAATATAGAGCTTTCATCATCCTTATGGGCAATAAGGTATTTTTCTTTTCTCCTTTTTATTTATAGTGACGAATAAAATCAAAACATGATCTTCAACTTGACATAGAGAGACAGACTTTGAAGAAATTTTCTGACAACACAAAATACCGTGGCAGAAGTTAAAAGATTGAATAAGACCAGGAGTCCAGATGTTTCATGATGAAAGTTATGTAGTTTTGGAGCGATTCGAACCAAAGTAAAATTGACCAAGCATACCAATTTATTTCGTTTTTGTTAAAATAATTTATGTTGGAGGGAAAACTATGCACTAACTACACATGATGTGAGAAATAAATGGGGTGGATGGGGAAAAATTAAACCAAAAAAGCATGCATATATGCATAGGGTTGCATTCATTTTATTTTATTTTTGCATAATTAAATATAATGATTCTGTTTGTGTAGTGTGAGTGGGGGTGGGAGGGGTCAATTTTGTTGTGAAATTATATGGCTAGACTCAACCAACATTATAAAGAAAGAGGGGATACATAACATAACAAAGTCTCACTTAGCACAACCTTTTCTCCCACCAATCGACCACCCATCTCATAGGCACAGGTCACAGCATATGGGTGTCTGTCACTGATACATTTTCAATTTGTTTCCTTTCCTTTGCCTCCACGTTGCTTTGTTGCCTTCTTGACCCTCCCTCTCTGTCATTGCCATAATTCATATCCCTTCACTTATTTTGGCACGTATCCCCATTTCAAATCCCCCTCCCACTCAATATAATTTCTTCACCTACCTAAGCTGACAAATTTCCATTGCATTTTGGAAAACAAATGTGATTAGTAGGAGCAAACAAATTAAGATGGGTGATTGAGATGGAACCCCCCCTTTTTTAACTTTAATTAGTCAATGGGTTTTTAGTGTTTTCTAGATTTGTCTAGCTTTTTTCGTAGTGTATATGTCTATGTAATTTACCCAACTTTTATTCAGCAGCCCATAATGCACCTTTTGATTTCTCTCTCTCAGTTTAAAATTACGATGTCATCTTGTATATATACTCACTCTAATTAATCAATTAATTAATAATTGTGCCTCTGCTCATGTCTTTCAACTTTTCCTATCCTACTATTACATTAATTATTACAACACGCTTTATCAAACATATATCTATTCAAAAGTTTTAAAAATGCAAGCCTCAAACATGTGACATTGCAAAGTTAAATTCAGCTCTCTTTGCTGTTTGGCTATATATATATATATATGATCAGATTTAAATTTAAAGCACTGAAATGTAGACAACAACCCGTAGCTATTTTATTTTTACCCTAGTCTTGTTTCTAACGGTCTTCAGGGGAAACATACATGGAGTATTGAATAAAAAATAGAAAAAAAATGTTTATTTGGGACCCACACATCAT
This sequence comes from Abrus pulchellus subsp. cantoniensis, assembly GCA_024086825.1. Lineage (NCBI taxonomy): Eukaryota > Viridiplantae > Streptophyta > Magnoliopsida > Fabales > Fabaceae > Abrus > Abrus pulchellus. Next base: position 33,302,148 of record CM044049.1, read on the forward strand.
ACACGGGCTAAAGTACTCAACTAATAGGACCATATTAGGTACATTGGTATCCGACCCACTGATAACCCCTAATTAATTGGATCCAATTGTCCTTTCCATCACAATTTTGTTAGGGCCCCAATCTTTGCCCAATTTTCATGCATTTGTATGATATCCTTTTCAGTCATTATACAATGGGTGACAATGGATATCAAACACATCATGTGACTAACATGTGACTTGGGACATGTGGATGGCAAAAACCAACAGTACAACTTTCAGTGTACACATAAGATCCGTGGATCTAATCTTTGTCCCCCGTAGTTTGGTTTTGGCTCAGTCTATTACATTATGCCTTCTCTTTATCTCAGCAATTTTAGATCTAAATCTCTCTTTTGTTCTTTAAAAATCTTATTAGACGTTTTATATACACTATGATAATGCAAAAGAGTCCTCTTCTTGTTAATGGTCGATACCTTATTATTGTTTCACCTTTAAAAATAAAATCTTTCAAACCCAAATTGGAGGGTGGTGGTGGTTTTCTTTTCTCATAAAGATACTGTTTTACTTAATTATTTTTTTTCCTGAAAACAAGTGATTGGGTAGTGTTACATATTCCTTCTATAAAAGTTGTGACTTTTTATAATTCTATATTGACAAGTATAAAATATTTTTTCCCAAAACATAAATTAAATTTTGTGCGTGTGTTAATTCATAACCATAACAAATGGAAACCAATTGAAATTCGAATAGACAATTATAATAAGCATATACTATTTATATAATTAATCTAAAAATAAATAAATAAATCAAAATATCTGCCTAGCCATCTCAGCAACCACAGTTAATTACAGCTTTTTCCCCCTTAATCTCCCTAGTTGCGGTCATGTGGATGCACTTATTATTACAGTTTAACAGTTACAACCATCGATCCTTCCTGCATTCATACTCAAGTTATATTATTGAAGTTAATTTTATCAAAAAGCTATTATTTATATTATCATAATCACGTTTCAACTGTGGATTGTGGGTTTGATGGTGGATGAGTACGGTCCATCATAGTTCTAGCTTCTTAATGGACATAATTTATTATCTCTTAATTATGTTTTTGTCTGTGTTTAATTGGCTAATGTTAGTAACGGAATAGCTGTATCAGATGTGACACTTGTGATAAACAAATTGTGCGTGAACACTATCATATATCATAAGATATATCATAAGAGAAAATGTTAGGCTTAAAAGTTTAATGATCGATAAAGAAACACTTCTATTTTGGAGTAAAACAATTTTTGTTTTGGACAAAAGAAAATTACTGAGCAAATCAAGGAATAAAAAAAAATTAATTTGAGCATTTCGAAATTCAAGAAGCATTTTTTCATATCCTTGGTAAGATCACTACGTATGCTATATTTATGTCCCCCAGCTTGAATTGTACATAGGTTAGGCATTATTGGACTTTACGTATGTATAAAGTCCACTAACCAAATATGAAATATTTCTAAAAACGCCGTTCGGGGTATGTGGGACAACTATGCACGCACCAAGAACTCTCAATCAAAGCTTGAAATTTTGATAACAATCGTTGGTGTGGCTGATGAAACCAAATTGAATCTCAAGCTTTATTGTCTGCTGTGATTGTGATCTAGGATCACCATTGCCTTCCAAATTAGTTTTTCTCTCAAAGTGCACATCGAACTTCAAAAAATTTGTATTTGTTAAGTGGGTTTTTAACGGCAAGGGTTAATTAGCATTTTTTTTTCTTTTAAATGGAAATCTGAAGCAGACATAAGAGAAAATAATACAGCGCATGATATTTGATTAGGATTTTTAAGATGAAAATTAGATACGAGATAAAGTTACAAAGGAAAATATGTGTGAAGCAAACAGGAAGCGATTGCTATTAACTCTAAAATATTATTATTTAGGCCTTTAAAGTACTAAGTAGTGCGTTACAAGAAGGAAAAGTCAAAAGTATGAATGAGGATCTAATTACAAATGACTGAATTGTTTTCAAACCTTCAACCTTAATCTGAAGAATCTTGAAACCTAATCTCATCGCATAGCCAGCATACAAATTGAGAATTTTGATTATGATTGAGTGCTTTATATATTGGGTTAGCTTAAAAGCATTATTCAAGTGATGGAAATATAATTAAAAAAGAATTAAACTGTACTATTTGCTCAAAGAGTGCAAATTCTTTAGGTTGGGGGTTGCCAAATCGTTATCTCAATTCTAAATGTCTTGTCTTGTATGCCTCCTAATAGGCCTGGTTTTATATGAATTGTTTCAGGTTTGGATCAAGTGTAAAGATAAAGTTAAAACCCAAGTCTCTATCTTATTTTTTTTTTCAACTGTTTATTTGATTAAAAAAATATGAACCCGTTGGAGCTAAAAAGTTAAATGCAAAGAAAAGCAAAGAAAGGAAAAGAATTTGGAAATGGATTCAAATCATGCCATTATTATCATCACCATTATAGAGATATGTGTTTGTAATCTAAAGGGGTCTTGATTGAGCGATTGTCATGAATATGGACTTGGTGAAAACAAAAACGTACAGTTTGTGAAAGCTTAACTTGTGTTTGGAATTTATTGTTTTGATTTGCCTCATAACATTGAATCCCTTTTGGAACACGTCGTGAATGTGTTTGGAGGAATGGGGTTTCCAAAATTTCCGCAGCCTCCTTTGACTTGATCCCACAAACCCGATTGCGCCGTGTCAACGAAGCATTAGTAGTTTGATTAAGCATTTGTTAATTAAGGATGGTAGTGATAATTGATGTTTGATAATCAAGCTAGCCACTCTCTTTCGAATACATGTTTGGTTGTTTCAGTTACAACTGTTCAAGAATTTGAGGGTGTGGTAGGGACCATATAATATAATGAGATGTGCTTAATTTCTTCAATATAAACATTTTAAACTCATTTGGATTGTCGCCACTGCCTTGCCTTTCTTTATTTTTGTCATTTTCACTTACAAAGGATGATGAGCTTAGGTAATGATGATAAATACCCCCTCCCAAAGAAACACAAACAAGTGAAAGAAGTCTGACCTAGTTTGATTTATTCTTTTCTTTTAAAAAACCCCATCATTGTTAGGTTTCTTCTTCCAAGTGATAATTTTTTTATTTTTACACATAAATCTTGAGTATTGACTACTTTAATTAGTAAGAACCTAAAGGGACTTTAATACCGATTTAGAAGTTCGCAATTCTTCTAAATAAAAGAACCAAGATTAAGACATGGCCAATTAATTAGCTAATTCGTGGTTATCACTCTGAACAACTAGAAAGAACTCTGTCCAAATTAATACCCAATTTTTCAATATCCAAATCCTTTTGATTAGCCTCCATGGTTTAGGCGTTTGTTAGCTAGTTTCAAATGAATTGGCAAAGAGGCAATATACAATCCATTAAACAAATGTACAAAATATATCATAAATAAGTTAAACACCTTGTACAAGTGAAAAGAACCGCCATAAATATAGACTAGGTAGCACAAAGTTCACTAACCATTTATTCACATTCTTCCTTCTTGTACTCTCTTTCCTCTACAAAACGCGTAATTATATTTCTGGCTATAATTGTTCTGTTATATTTTATTATATAAGTATATATATATCATTAGTTTGTAGAAAATTAAATTAGAAGGGAATGACTAAATTCGGTCCAATACGGATTTAAACTCATTTTATATGTTTTTTGAAATTTTTGAACTGAACCAAATCAACTCTCATTCAAAGAGTTCATTTTGTTTTATTTATTTAAAAAGTTATTAAAAAGATATTTTTGTATTCATGAATAAAAACACGATCGCTAAGAATGATAGATAAAGAAAATGATAAATTTACGTGCCCTAAGAAAAGAAAATGATAAATCTAAACCCTTTCGAAAAGTTATGTTGATTTTATTACTTCAAGATATGCAATAGCTTTTAAGAGGAAGGGAAGTTACCTATTCCAATTGCATGTGAACACCAACATTGCCAACGTAAACGAAATTAGGTACACAAACTCTCGTATACCCTTACACATAGTTCATCCATACTGTATGTCTCCAAACATAAACAAAAAGCAGCACATATAACCACAAATCATTATTCATGATGTTTGATTTAACGCTATTCAATAATACAAGCAGGAAGAAATAGTAACAAACATATTACACAAGGACAAATTCTTTGCACTTTTGTACCTGAATTTCCAAGATGAGTTTGAATTATCGAGCATACAAAGAATTTTAGATTGAGATTTGCTATATTTTTAACATTTTTTTACTATTTTATTAAGTGTACTGAGGGAAAAAGTGCGTATATATTTATTATTTTTAAAACATAAAAGATATTTAATATTTTATTTATTCAAAAAATAAGAAATTTTGTAGAATAATAAGAAATTAATAATTTAGAATTATGTAATAATTATTAAAGACATTAATTAAGCGGGTGAATGCTAACAAGTTAATAATTTATTATCTATTAAAAAGACTAAGTAGATTGAAAATAATGTGAGTTACGATTAATTTAAGTCCTTGAAGATTTGGCTTTTGCTAAAATAAAAAAAATAAATAATAAAATCTGAATTGTAAAAAAAAAAACAAAAACAAAAACAAAACTAATCATTGCTGAATAACATAACTTTAACATGCTATTATGAAAAAAACTTTATTAAAAAAATAAAATCTACTTCAATCATTCATCTCAATACTTAGAAATAATTAATCATCGGTTGAAAAATATCTTTAATTTAGAAAAAAATATAAATTTATCGTGATATTATTTAAACATGCTGATCTTTATTGGATTGTAGCCTTGTAACTTGTCCATGCTAATTCCACATAGTAATTCTTAGACGACTATGTTATGTCATGAGATGATATTTTGAATCAGCAAATTTTATAACAGTGTGCCAAAGCCAAACCATGTGGCCCCTGACACTTGACAGGCGAAGATGACTAGTGATTTTTTGTGTTCTATATTTTCATGCTTTTTCCACAGGTGAAAGCTTTTGTGGAACTATTTTGACCATTTCCAGTGGCACAGGAACCTCATCAATCCCTAAAAGTGGCAGTTCAAAATTATAGAGAACCCATGATTCGTATGACCAAGGAGCCATGATTCTTGGCTGTACATACACATGGCTTACTTTTTGAAAAAGAGAGAATATATAATCTAAACAATCACCCAGAAACAAAAATGATGCTCTCTACTGATTTCCAGCTCTCACCAAAGTTATCATGGATTATATTAATATCCAAGATTTTAAATTTGATAGCCTGGGAAATCACCATTTCCATGTGAAGTTCTTAACTTTTCTCTATCCTTGTCACCCAACACAATCATAGTTCTGTGGCCTGGATCAAACCACAAACTTGGTTGAATCTAGAATACTTCCAGATGGAAAGCAAGTAAAATGCCAAGTACTATGGTCTATAGAATAGAAAATGAATTGTTAATTTGTTATTCCCTGATATGCCCCCCTCTACAAAAATAATAATAATTGAAGTGAGATTTATATGATATATTTTGTTATATGTTATTAACAAGTTATATATATAAATATATATAATTGGACCGTTGATAGCGAGTTATTTGCACCACAAATTACCCATGTTCGAAAGTAAAGTAAAGTAAAAGTCAGATTACGTTGATTATGTGATAAGCACTTGCCACTTTGGATAGGCTTTTTTTTTATTGCCAGCTTCCTTTTTTTCTGGTGGGCTAATAATATACTCTATAATGAATGAAAATCTTAGAAGAGAGAATCATTACGATGATCAAGGGATTGAGAACATTGGGCATGATAATGGGTTTGATAAATTAGCAGAGACTCAAAAAAGTTGATGTTGAGATGAGTATAGCCATTGAAACTTGAAAGCACTATTGATAGCATGTGTCAAGGGAAAAAAATGTCCCTCAAAGTTTCATTCCCACCAAGAAAGTAGTTGTGGATCGAGAGGAATATAAGAGAATAAAGCAATAAATAAAAGCTCTTCTACATGAAGAAACCCACATAGCCTAAAAGGCTATACCCTTACGAAAAGTTGGGAGGAGAAATACAGAGATGGAATTTCTCTGTCCCATTGGTAATTTGCCTTTGGAACCCCCCCAAACCCATCTTGGATTCTTTTGACGCAAGAACCAACAAGCCTAGTGAATTGACGAGTCTTTGATTCAAAGAAAAATAAATTATGCATAATCATGTGTTTCATTGCCCCGTTGAAACTATAATTTACATCTAAAACCACTATGCTGTGCTGCACGTGTACGTGAGTGACTCATGCAGGTAATTAGGTATACGTTGTTTCAGTGTTTTACCACTAATAAATCATATCCGTAAAATCAAGGACTTGCCCTACTTTTGTCGGTTGAACAAAACATTAATTATTGAAGAGAGGGTAACAGCACATATTCCAAGTGGTTTCTTCACTTCTAAGGTGGTGAACGGAGCAAAACATCAATTGGGGCAGGAATATGTACGGCATGCTTTTGATCATCTAATTAGCTTTAAGCTATTGACCCATTATCTTCGTCCAATGAGCCAGCTCTTACCAATCTAGCCAGCTTTATCTTATTCTCTTCAAAAGTCAAAATCAGAGGAGTCAGAATTGAGAACCCTTGAGGTATTGACTGGTGGAAATTACTGGACCTCTCCCCCAAAATTTCAACCCAAAACACCAACACCACAATCACTCAATATTCACTCACACTCTGCTTCGTGCTAATACTCTGCAATCAACTAGAGGACACCCTAAACTTGAAAACCGGGATTTTACTTTAAAATCAATGTGCACTGTTGTCTATCAAGTTCCAATCACTGATGTCGAATGTCTAATATAATTTGCCGACAAAAACATGCCATAAAGAGAGTTGATAGTGCATCGTCATTTCAGACAATAACACCCTATCGCAACATCAGTGGCATGGAATGTACGCTATTCGAATTAGTGTGACAAGGATAACACAATGCAACAACAGTGACAAACAAAATACTGCAATATTAACAGGATTTTGCCAAATAAAATGAGGCAGCTGCATCGTGACACTGTATCGAAATGTAGATTCAAGCTGGGATTATGGGATAACATCAGCTAAAGCTACTAGTCTATTCATTTGCTTTAGTCATTGACGCAAATCATTTTAGCCAATGTCCATAAAATTGAATCAGAAGTTGTTGAAAACGAAATTGGAGCAGCGAGGCTTTCAAATCATAATTTGATTAATCCGATAGAGTTGTTGAACCGTAATTAAATTGGACAGTGCTCAAAATTGAAAATATAACCGGTTCAAACTTCAACAGGTTTAATTGTCCAGTTTAATTTTTAAAACATCTTTTGGCTCCATTTTGACTATCTAATTCTAATTAGAGAGCATTTTCCTAGAACAGTACAACATTCAGATATTTGTTTCTTTCAAGAAGCTAGGTGTTAATTAGAAATCTAGCTTCATAACTTCTCTACATGCTCAAGGGAAGAAAAGTGTTTGTCTACGGTGTTGAGAGTTTCTTGATCAATTTCGGTGGTACCAATCAATTTTGGTAAAGAATAATCCAATTCTTTGGCTTGTACCTCATCAGTTTCAGCAGTTTGATTCTTAAGGATTTCATTGTCTTTAAGGTCTATCAAGGCAGAGCCTTCTTCTGAATTGAAGAGTTGGACTTTCATCTCCAAGCATGACTTCAAATCCTCCTCAGTTCGGGCTTTATTAATCTTATCCATAAGATCACTTATAGCTGATAACCTTTCGATCCTCTTCCCCCTTTTTGAAGCTTTATTAGCTTCATCATCAATTGATTCATTGATGTCACCATCTACAGCACGTTTCTGAAGCTTCTTCAATCCCTCATCTACAATTTGTTGTATTCTCATTCTCAACCCATCACTTCTCATTGTATTTGATCTTAGCTGCAATTTTAACCCAGGGATCATTACCTCACTGCTCTCTGGAGTAGGATTAGACTCCAGTGCAGAGGATACATTGTCATCCAAAGACTTTACAGATAATACTTCTTCTAATAAATCTACATTCAGCATGTATCGATCGAAAGCTTCATTTTCCACTTCAATATTCCGCTCCTTATATTCTTTTAACTTAGAAAATCTCCATTCATTTATAGCTGCAGCATCCTGTAATCATCGCAATGCTATTACTTTCACATAACATACAGGTCAGCAAAACAAGTTATACACTTAACCAAGCATCCCCAATGTAGTGTCTGTACCTTTCTAGTTAGTGGCTTCTTTGAACGAAGTGAAAGGTGCAAACTATTGAACTGAGCAAAACTATTGGAAAGTTGTCGAAGTGATGCAACTCTACCTGCACTTCTGAAACAGAAAACAAAATAAAATCCAGTTTAGGGGAAAATATTAAGAATTTGGAAGATGCTTTAAATGCTGATTGTATGATTGAATCAATCAAGTCATTAGAGGAACAAACTGGAAGTTCAAGAAAATTACTGCATTAAGAAAATGGTATGATGCAAAAGGGAAGATTGACACATGATCTTGAGCAATTACTGAATAGCATGCAATGTAAAATATGAGGAAGACTGTAAGTACTGCATTACAGAGTCCAGCCTGGCACTCGGAAGAGAAAATAGCATTTCTATTCAGCAGAAAAATCGTGCCTCTATTATTTTAAAATAAATTAGATATACTTCCAGTAAAGCTTGACATGTTTAAAATATAAACTAAAAAATGGATATGGTGCTGATGCTCTTAACTTACGTTGACTGAGGTTGTTCTAAGGATTGCTGATCAAGTGGAGCAGCACCAGAAGATGGTGTCTTATCAGGAAAAGTTGAAGTAGCTTTTAACACTGCATTCACCACAAAACATGAAAACAAATGGGCACAAGCATAAAGATCTAATAGAATTTTAAATTATGGGAAATATTAACCAAATAGAAAGTATACAGATATTCTCAATCTTGCCAACAGATTGGCAAAACAATTACAACTTCCTTTTAAAACATCTTATCTCACTTTCATATAAAGTAGAAGAGTGCAAGGTTATAATTCACAGCTAAAATCATGAATCACCAAGCCAATAATTTAGTTGTGAATACTAAAAATGCATTCAATCATATGATCTGCGGACAATGAAAATTAGCTTGAAATACAACAACATGTGAGATGTATGGTTAAGTTTCATCATTTTCTAGTTAGCTTGGAATATATCATAAAAAATATGTATAGTATTCAATGTGGTAATTTTAAACTAGAAAATGATGAAAAGTAACCATATGTCTCACATGTGACTATGAGTGTGTCTGTGAGTGAAGCCTCTATTCCAGAAGGCTGAAAACAAAGCAATAAAACAACAAAATAGACAAGCAAATAGAGTGCAGGAAGAGTAAGTGATTGTACGAAAGCCCTATTTCAAATTAATGAATAAATATAGAATACATTGAATAGGGTGCATTGATTAGTGCTCCTTCAGTTACTCTTTATTCAACAATTTAAACTCATCTGACTTTTTAAATTCTTTGATGAGAAATGGTGAAAGAAAAAAATGAAAGAATAAAAGATCACTAAATTTTCACTCAAAGTGATGATACAGAATCTTATCGATTAATACAGCTATCGCAAGGTTCAAAGTCACATGCAATTCATCACAATGCAAATCATTGGCTATCCAAATTGTACCAATTTGAATCACAGATTGTAAGTTTCTAATAACATTGGACGAGTTGTAATTTTAATGTCACTAGATAAACAGTATCTTTTCATGTACTCCCCTTAGTCTTAAACATAACACTCAATTGTATTGCATCAATGCAGGTGAGTAATTTTTAAAATATTCTAAATTGAAGTAAAAATCTTTATAAAAAGCATATTTTGAAGGAAGTGAAGTAGCAAAGTATTTCATTTAGTAAATGAAAGAAAAAAAAAAAAAAAACACCTGATAGGAATTGTGCCCCGTCCTCTAGATGGGGAAATGTCTACCAGCATACATCCAAGACCATTAGGGCTTAATGTGTGAGTGGGGAATTATTTTGTAATAGAATCAAGAGTTAGGGGCAGATGGGGAAATATGTAATAAGTTAGATATTGAGGATGCGAAGGAACATGCAAGTCTGTTATATTGGGATTTGAATTGATATTTTGGGACAGAGAGATTTCTCTCTTGCTGGGGGAGCATTGCTCTCAGAATTCCTTCATTCTTTACCCTTTTCTATTCTTTCTTCTTGGTATATTCTTGCTCTGCAGGTCCCTTTGATACTATACGTATCAAAAACCAAACCAAACAGCTTCACAACAAAAACATGGAACTATGTACAGAATGATTTGTACTTGAGTGCATAGTTATCAATGCCAAATAGTGGTCACGATTGCTGCAACAGAGAAACACTCTGCTACTGCATTGTCACAACAAGGTGCCATGAGAACACAACACCTTGACAGCACCATTTCTGACTGTTATTGATAACTATATTTTAGTGATAAGTGAGTATTGGATATGTAACTGCGAGTACCCAATAAGTACCTGTACTAAATGCATCATAGCTCTGAGGATTGCTTATTTCAAAATTAATAGTGCATTAATGGTTAATCATTAAAATTAAAGGGCGAATATACTCCTATTTGCTAATTTGAGAGACAAACTCACTTAGAAGAGCTACCAATAGCAGTTCTGTGTGGTGCCGAAAATTGCAGTTGTCCATTACTTTCTGAGTTGTCATACATTTTTTTGGGTTTTTATTGCAATTTTCCCCTTTTGTTCACCGTAATGGCCTCAGTTCAAAACTTTGTTTGAGGCTTGATTATGCAACACACGCTGCTCACCAGCACTGTTTCCAGCCAGGTGCAGGCATAACCAATTCTCTATTTTGAACATACTTTGTTCAGCTAATTGTTCATACATCCTCTATCCTTCCTATACCTGTGTTCTGCCTTTTTTGTGTGTTCTAAGTAATTGTGTCTACCTGCTCAACCATCTGTTATAACTTTCTTTTACGTGCTTACGAGTAACATATAAAAAAATTGTCCCTAAGTGTATGTTCCTTAAGGATGACATACTCCTGCTTGAAAAATTAAAAGAAAAGGATAAATCTAAACTTGAGTTATGGAGGTCATACTTTAGACTATAAGGGTTTTCACTAGAGCAAAAGTAAAACAGAGTAAAACCTAGACTTCATGCTGCGGGGAAGCCTTTCTTTCTAAAATTCACTATGTTGGCGTGGAGTTAGAAAGAACCAAAATAAACTAATCGGTGTAATTCATGTTAACATGGAATTTCTAAGCACTAACAATTTGCTTGGAGGTGAAAAATAGAGATCATAACATACAATCATGACAGAGGGATATGCAAATAAATTTAAGGTACAAAGTAACAGAGAAAGATATTGCAGTTTAGATTAAAGAGGAAACGGACCATGAATATGACAGGGATTTTGGTTTCTGGAACAGCAACTCTTGCATGATTCGTAGGGACACCTTGAACGAGCCACATTGCCGCACTGCTTGCACTTTGGTTTGTTATGGCCGCGTTGGGATTTAGGCGGAGTAGCGGCCACGCCTACGCCTAGGGTTCCTGGTTTCGCCGTCGTGTTGTTGTTCGGTGCCGCCATACACCTTTCTTCTTCGCGCTATAATTGAAATTTGATATTCGAAATGAAATTGAAATTGAAATTGAAACCCCCAACCCAACCCAGATGAACTGCACGACACGCACACCAACACAAGAGAGTGTTATTTCTCTCTCTCTCTCTAAAATTTTGTTTTTCTTAGTGTTTATGTTTTGTTTTTCTTTGCTTACATGCTCTGCTTGAGGACTTAGGCTGTGGGCCGATGACTTATTTGGGCCCGATCCAATTACTTTTCAATAAGCCTTAATTTGAGCACTTATTGCTCTGATTACCAAACTTTTTCTTGCCATGCACGCTTGCACTGCGCAACTGTATGAATGTTTATAAAGGTAAATTCTAACGTGTGTTCTAAAATAAGATATTCTATACTCTTTTATTTATTTAGTAGAGTTAACAATTTATTTATTAAATATATAAATATTTTTAATTTTTAAAATATTAAAAAATATAAATTAAGAAAGAATATAATGCTCTTTCAATTTTAAGCGTATGGTAATAAACACTATTCGTAAATTGTTTAATTTTGATATATCATTGTCGCATATTCTTAGTTAATACTAAGTATGGTGACTGTTGAAAAATAATACTATGATGATTATTGATAAACAAAATGAAAATATACTATTAATATAAAAATATTTATATTATTAATTAATTAGAATAAATAAAAGATATAATTTTTAGAATCATTATAAAATTTAAATATTCTATTCAATGTGAAAATAGTTCAATTATTATTCAGTAAATGCAAATTATTATTTTAAAGACACTAATTATTAAAATAAAAAGTATTGAAAAAAAATTATATCGTAAATGCAAGAAACATTCAATAATTATTTATTAAATTATTATATTTTTTTATTTTAAGAAATAATTGTAGATTAATAAATATAATTAATATTATTGTTTATGTTTAAAAAAAATATAATATGGTATTGGATAATTTTTTATCTCATTTATAATAAATGTGTCAAATATTTAAGAACAAGGTAGGAATAAAGACATAATTAAAACTAACGATTCATATTTTCTTAAACATTTAAGTAGATAAATAAAATAAAATGATCTTATGAGTGTATAAAAATAGTGAGTACTTACAATATTTAAAAGAATATGTTTAGCACTTCTAAGTATATGTGAGATATTCATTAACAAAACCTTTTTACAATCATAAAAATTTATTAATAATTGATACTAACATTTATTAAAAATAATCCTTGTAATTATTAAATTTTTTTCAAATACTTTAATCATTCATTAAAAATTAATTACAATAAAGTTTTAGCTAATTAAATGACTAAATTAATAAAAAATGTAAAATTAAAAAGATTAGATACAATTTTAAATAATCAAATTAGTATTTAGACCCAGTAAAAAAGCTAACTTTTAAATATTTTTATATAACTTTAATTTTAATTATAAAACACCAAGAACATTTAAAATACCCACCAAATATTTATTATAGGACACATAAAAAATATTCAATTTTTAAAATTATCTTATTAAACAAGTTTTTGACAATTTACTTCATTAATTATATTACATGTGTAAAATTAAAATTTATTAACATTTTAAAATTGATATTTTTTTTATTAAAATTACATTGCATCAAACTTATCAAATTTATAAAAGTAAGATCACAAAAGCTTAGTTTATAAGGATTCTTGTCACACAATTGGAGAACTAACTAGTAAGTATACTAGGTAGTTATAGCAAGTAATAAAATTTAGAAATCAATGTGAGTTCTAGGTATCGTCCTCAGGGATTAGTTCTATCAATTACCACTTTACAAATCAATAACTAGTTGAGCTAAACGAATTTGGAGTGTTTTAAATCATTTAACAAACAAAAGCAATAAAGTGTAGAAATCTGAAAAATACAACAAAAATAGAAATACGAATTTTGTATTAAAATGCTATATGAAAAATTGTTAGGAATCACTTCACCGGATTTTCTATTGCAATGTAATAATGTTCTGGACTCTTAAAAATTCTAATTGATTGATAATCAATTTCACTTCTTTAACCAAAGGATAATTTCTTGCCTCATTGATCCTAATACCTAATTAAACCTTCCTAATTCCTTAGGTGAAATTCAATCAAATATTGCATTAAGTTTTGAAAATTATAGGATTACTAGATTATGATACTTATTCCTAAGATCTTAATAACCTAGGCATATGATTCAGATATGAGAAATAAACTCAATTTCCATTTATGAAAATTTATCTAGGTTCATTTGAATGAATGATTAGTTCACAACTTCATTAAGAACAGAATCACATACTCAATTCAATCAAAACCTCAAAGTCCAGATCCAAAATTACATCACAATATCAAATGTTTATGATTTTTTATTTTGTTCTTAAAAAAATCCTTGCATATATAGCATAACGATTAGTTTTTTTTTATGATTTTGTTTATTAATTTAATATTTAGTAAATACTTTTATACCTATATATATATATATATGATAAGATTGAAAATAAAAATTTTTATAATGAAAATAGTAAAAATAAGATGATACTATAGCTCTTTTTTCTCCCTCTTAAACATACAAAGTTAGTAAAGATAGATATGTCATTTGTAGCTGAGTAACAACTAACAAGAAAAAAAAAAGTAAAAATTGTAACTAATCTATTTTATGAAGTTTTTAATATTTAAACTGAATAAATTATAAATTTTATTACAAAATTTAGATCTAATTTACTCTCAAAATCTAACTTATAAGAGAAAAATTATTTTAATTTTTATAGTATTTTGGTTATATTCTTAGCAAATGTAAACAAAGAGAGCTAGGAATACATTATTTAACATACTACTTTCAATATATTCTTATATATTAGTTTAAAATAGTTTTAAATTATAAAAAATATATAAGAAATAACATTAAATTAATTAGTTAAAAAAGTAAAATTCATATAATTTTTATAGTTTTTAGTATATTTTAACTCATAATTAAAAATGCGTTAAAGAACATTATACTATATTTATAATATATATATATATATATATATATATATAATAAACCCGCTAATTAGTTTCTAAGATAGTAAGTATCAAACATATTAATCTTTTATTAAAATTCATTAGTCCTTGGTATAGTACATTAAGTGATGTATGCTATTCAGTTAAAAATGTGTATTGGGGGCTCAAGATGATAGTGCAGAAAAAGATTTAGTTAAAAATATGTTATTTTTCTTATTATTAATTACCCTGGTTGTAATCATCCTTTGTTTCCTTTAATTAGTGAGATTCAGAATTTGTTCAAACATTTTCGTTTTATTAAATTTAGTCATGTTTTTAGAGAAGCCAATCGTTATGCTGATGGCAGGATGCCTTCTTATTTTTTGGATTCTGCTCCTTTAGATTTACTTCCTCTTTTATCTCTAGATGCTATAGGTTCTAGGTACCCTAGAGGTACTATCTAGGTTTTTGTTGTTGTTTGGGCTTTAAGCCCCGTTTATTAGCAAAAAAAAAAAAAAGGTGACATGTGCTATAATGTTAACTTTTGTTAATGTGACATGTGTGTTATAACTCTAGCTTCATTGTAAAGTTTTTGTCGTATCACCATGGCCCAAGTTTGTTACTTAGATTGGAGTCTTGCTTACCAAACTTGCATCCCCTTTCTCTTCGCATTGTCACCTTCATTGTTAAGAACTCAAGTTTAAATGTGAGTTGTAGGTCTACCTCCATCTCAAAGTCTTTGTTGTGATCATTATGACCTTAGTCTGCTACTCATATTGAAATCTTGCAAACAAAGTTTGTTTTTCTTTCCTCCTCCTCCTTGTATCATCCTTCAATGCGAGAAAGCCAGCAGTTTAGGTTCTGAGCTAAGCATTCGTGAAGCCAATCCCTTCTGGTCCCTGCTCTTCCCGTCATTACAAGTCAACAATAGCTTTTTCTTTCCTATTAGTAAGTCAAATCTGGCTGTTCTGTTATTCCAGCCTTGCATTCATCTGGTGAGGAATTACCTTCTTCATTCCCTCTTTTAAGAGAAAAATCACTACTACCACCGGGATTCTATTACCATAGATAGGCGCAGCAAGCTCGCTTCCCACATTTCATTCTCTGCTTTCCTTCTGAATGAGAAGCTCCTTTGGAACAACAAGAAGATACTAGCGAGATGGTCGCCTTCATTGTTGATAACTCAAGTTCGAATGGCTCAATCCTGTAGTAAGTTCCTTTCTTGCTAGTGACACATCTCTCTCCTTCTCTTACTCTCTTTTTCTTTTTCCTCTCTGAATCACCTCCATTGTAGAGTTATTGTCACAACCATCATTGCCACATTCTATTACTTGAATAAAAAACTTACAAACCAAATTTGCATTCCCTGCCTCCTCACATCATCTTTTTCAATTATAAATATTTGTTCTTGAATCGTTCAGCCTTGTTGTGTCCATTCTCATTGTCTTAGGTTCAAGGTCATATCTTCGACATTCCAAGGCTAAAAAATTATACCAAATTGGTGTCTATTTCTTTGTTCATCTAAAAAAATAATAAAAGAATTGTTTTAGGCTTTGTTTGGGAGTTAGGTTTAAGAAGAAAAGGAGGGGAGGGAAGGAACTAAAAAGGGTTTAATCTTGTTTAGGAATTGCTTAATTAGGAGAGGAAGGTTTTGAGAGTTTTTCTAAATCCTTCAAAATCCTCTAAAAGCTTGTTTTTTGAGCTCCTCCATTTTAGAATTTTTTTCTCTCTCACTCTTTTATTTATACTATTTCACAAATAGGATTTTTTTTTTAAATGTTGGTTTTTCAAGTGATAATTTTTTAAAAATTTTTAAAAAATAAAAATATTAATTTTTAAATTATTTATATAATTAAACTCCCTATCACCCTCCCTTCTCAATATTAAACATCCAAACAACGGAGGTGTTTAATCTCTTTCCCCCTCCCTTTCCTTTCTCTCCTTCTCCCTTCAAACTCTTCCTCTCCCTCCTCCTCCAAACTCCTAAACAAAGTCTTAGTATCACATTGACATCACATGTATTACTAAACATATATGTCAGTAAAAGTTAATATTTATCTTGCATTAGTTAGCATTGAAGACCTAATTTTCTAATGGACTATCATATTAAAAATTAATGAGATAATTTTAAAAAGTCAGGGCCTAATATGCCTAACACTTATTATCTCGGAAACTAATGTTTGAGTTACTTATAATATATATAGTTTGTTATCTTTATATGCATAGTACATAAAATAAAATAAAAACATATCATATTTATCTTAGCTAACTTGTCAGCACATTAATTTGTCTCACTATATATATGAGTAAATCTAACAAAGTGAATAAACTTAAGAGAATTCCTAATTAAGTAAATGAAACAAATAGTGAAAAGATATTCATAATTAAAGAAGGTGAATCTTTTGAGGCACTCTCAAACTAAATATTACAAATAAACTTCTTAACAATCAAATTGACTCTTAAATAAATACTCCATAGTTCAACCTCTAAAGGAGAGCAAAAATCAAGTTTGTTTATGAAATAGGCAATAAACTAGCCTTGAGCGTTTTATAGTAGACATCTATAAGCAACAATTTTACTTATCACAACCAGAGGATCACAATGGTATAGTGAAAACGTTTTAAGAAAAATATCTTTTAAGAATTAAAATAAAACGTTTTTTAAAAAATTAGAGGAGTCGCCACCAAAATTTATTAAAAAAAATATTAGAAAAACTTTGAAAATGATCTTTGAAATCAAAATGACTTTCTGCAAATTTATTTTAATTTTGAAAACTATTTATTTAACTCCAAAACAATAAATGTTGCTATCTTATTTTAGAGAAAAGAAATTTATTTATTGAAATATTGTTTAGTATCTTAGTAAAGAGAAAATTGATTTTAAAAATTGTTTTGACTCAACGGGTTCGGTTCCCACTCCTACGTATCTCCTAGTGCAATGGGAGATTCAAAGTCACGTAATTCTACTTAAAAATTTTGAAGTTGGTTGATTAGAATTAAATTTAGAAAAAAAAATTTATTTTGAGATTAAAATTATTTTCATAAGATTATAATGTTTAGGATATAAAATAATGCAATTATATATGTATTCTATGAGAAACAACACGGAAGGTAAAGAAAGATCACCTAACTATATATAAATCATTAAAAAAATATTTTTATTTGTAAATAAAATATTTGAATTTATATTTAAATTATGATTTATGTTAAAAGAAAATTTAAGATAACGTAAGTTATACATACATCTTTTATAATTTATAAGACAATCAAAAGTAATGTAAATCACACATCAATGTTGCAAAAATTTGTATAATAAAATGAATAAATAATTATTTATTTAATTTATTAAAGTTATAAATATTACTTAAGAAAATTTAAAATATAAAATTAATTCGATTTAATGAATGAAATAAATATATTTGAATTGATTAAAAATAAAATATCAATTTAGAAAAAAGATGAAAATTTTATTTGATAAATTTATATTGCATAGGACTCAATGTGATGTTGGTACAGAAAAGTCTTAACAATATAAAGCGTATAAAGGTAGAGACGCTACATAATAACACTATAAATCGTTGTATTAATATGATTAAAATATTTTAATTTAATTAAATAAACAAAATATTTTTTACAATAGAAAATAGAGAAATATTTTTTAATTAGATTATACATTTTAATTAGATAAAAAATAATCATGTAATTGATTAATTTTAGAAGTTAGATTTAATTTTTATATAAATTGATAGTATATAAAACCTAAGGTAATGTTGGTACACATAGGTTTTGATAATTTATAACGTATAAAGATAGAGTTGCTACACATTAGCATTATGAATTGTTGCATTAATAAAATAATTTTGATGTAAATTGATTGATTAATAAAATAGTAATTATAGAAAAAAACATCTTATTGATTATTAAGATAATTATCTAATCAATTAAAAATAACATATGATAAATTAAAGTTGCATAAAGCCTAAATAACGTCGATACATGTAGATTTCATCAATATATAACATATGATGGTAAAGAAACTATGCACTAATGTTATAAATCAATGCAAACATTTATTATTTATTCATTTATCATAAAATGAATTTAAAATGTAATTTATATCCATAAAACAATATAAATAAAAATATGAATATAAAATTAAATTACATTTTAAATTTGCATAAAATAGTAAAAAGGAATAATGCTAAAAAAACAAAGCCAAAAATAAATATATGAAATAGATACAAGCAAAAAATTTAAGAATTATTATAAAAAGTTTTATATATATATATATTACTCTACTTATCTTCCATTATTTTTAATTAGAAAGGGATACATTTTATAAATGAAAATAAAAGTCAAATATAATAAAAATAAATATTAATGAGGTATTTTGCTAAAAAAAATGGTTAAGAATAAATAAATAAATAGATAAATAGATAAAAAAAACTAAATAATAAAAAGGAAGTTTAACTTTAAAAAAACAAGAAACTTTTTTGAACCTTAGAATTATCATATTTTACTTGGTTTGCAAATGGACTACCGTAGCTCGAAGTTTTAAAAAGAAGAAAACAAAAATAATAAACAAATAATAATGATTAAAAAAATGAAAGTCCTAAACTGTGAATGTTAGTTGCGTGTTTCAAAATGCTACTGAAGCTGGTATTCTATTTAATCACATTGCATTTTTTTCATTTCAATAGTAAAAGTATTAATATATTATACATATGAAATGAGAAAGCTGAAACATTGATTTAAGATCTTTGACACTTCATTCTTATCAAACCTTTTCTTTCTTTTATTTTAATAATAAAATAACAGATTAAAAAAATAAATAAGAAATAAAAAAATTTAGTTAACTAACCTGTAGACTTCTTTTTCTATCTTTATACTTTGCTTTACATTACTTTTTTAACATAACTCAAAATATGGTCTAGGAGCAATATTTATATTTTAGAAAGTCAATGAACGTTTCAGATCTGAGCGATAATGAAGGATGATAGTTGGCTGGAACAATGTAGTTTCTTCTCTCTGTTTTGCCTAATTTCTTTTTCTACTCTTTTCTTTTTCCTCGTATTTTTTTAATATTCTAGTTCTTTATCTTTCTTTACTCGATTCTTTCGTTCTTTCTCATATCTTCTCTAAAAAAAATGCTCTCTTAATTTTTCATCCCCCCTTTAGAAATTTTTTCTTTCCTCTTTAATTTTTTTTTTTGCTTTCTTTCCTAGAAAAAAAATCTCCTTTTTTAGATTTTTTATTTGAATTTTTATACTGGTCTTTAATCTCACTTTTTAAGGTTTCATAAATGTCAAATATCTGAGCTTTTTCTCTTTTAATGTATAAAGTTAGTTTTGAAATTGAGATATAAGTCTGCATAGTGCAAAACTTTTATTTTTAAGAACCAGTCTCTTTCTCTCTCTTCTCTTTTTTCAAAATTTTTCATTTTTTAAAGTTATTTTATTTTATTTTTATATTTTTTTTATTTGAAGACAATCCTTAAAAGGCAAAAATTGATTTTCACATTACTAGTAAAGGAAGAAGAATCATCCATATTTAGTTTGAGTTGTCCATGATTAGAAGACACTCATTTGACATGCAATGGGTCCTTAATAATTCTAAAGAGACTCTTCGAATTATCCCTAAAATAGTACTCAATATATTCAACATATAAAAGAGTTTTGAATAAGCAAATTAGGTAGACTAGAAGATTGTTTAAATATAAAACAATTGCTATTTTTTCATAAGTACTAAATAATAATATAAATTTTTTTATTTTAATTAAGAAAATTATAATTGAGCTGAACATTCAAATAATAGGATATTCAAATTCAAAAAATTGCAACTGAACAAGTGAATCCATTGATTAGACAAATAAATGATTCTCAAATATTTTTAGCATAAAAACAATATATTAAAACATGGATAACATTTTTAGGAGCATCACCACACCTAAAATAAATGTCATAATTAGTTATACCTCTCTTATAACTCTCATCATTAGGTAGTAGTTTACTATGAGAAATTTTCTATAGAAATAAAGTATTTTTTGGTGGTTCTTTCCATTTTTAAACTAATTTAAAAATCATTAAAAGGAAATTGTATAACAATAGAGTTAGTAATTAATTGATAGACAAATTTAATGGAAAAAAAAAATCAATTTTAGACAAATTTCAATTAAGACTAGAAGAAGGATTAATCTTAGCAATAATATTACAAATCTACATATGAAGCATATTATTTAATTTTTTCCAATTTCAACTACTATTAAGAGGGAAAAAAAATGGATATAGACATATCTTTATCTATGTCAAAAATAGGCTAGATAACAAGACTACGCAAGTTACTAATGTCAGGAATCTAGTTAGTCCATTCCCAATGAACCAACTCATACCTAGAGAAAAGGTAGGCCAAATAGAGATTAGACCTTTTCAACGATGAGAAACTTGTTGAGATTTACTAGCCACAAGATTTGCCCAGCTCTAAATTTATATTTGGCTCTAGGTATCTAGACCTACAAATCATTTTGAAAGGTAATAAACTTTCAACCTATTTTCATCATATAAAAAAGATTAAAGCTATAAAGATGCCTAAACCCTAAACTCCCTTTTGATTTACGTTTACAAATTTTGTGTGAACTTATAAGATGATATTTATTTTTGTGCCAATAGATCCTCCAAATAAATTTCTTATAAATAATATTTATTTTAGTGCATATATGATAAGTGTATAAAATAAGTGATTTGAGATGGTAAATTAAACACTTTTGTGTTAAAAGTTAGATTATTTTGTTAAATTTCCTTCAAACTTGGTTACAAATACATATATATTTTTGAAATGAATGCAATTTTATGGTTTTAAGCTCTTTTTGATCTATTTTGCAGTTAAAATCATAAAAGAAACATCACTTAAAGTTGAAGAAGATTAGAAAAGTTAGAGGAAGGATTAATTGAAGCATGAAGTTACAGAAAAGTCAGCTTCTTGAGGTTTCTCGCTGTAGCAAGAAATACTAGCTACAGCGAGAAGTTGTAGCTGGAGGAGGGTGAGTCTGTTCCCCTGTCGCTACAGCGAGAAGTGGTCTCTGTAGCGAGAAGTGGTCGCTGTAGGAAGAAGGCATTTTTCTCGCTGTAGCGAGAGTTAATGCTGCAACGAGAATAAAACATAATGACCTAATTTTATTTCCATTTCTCGCTATAGCGAGGCCATGTCGCTGTAGCGTGAGAAGCTCGACCAGACTAGTATAAAAGGCAACTTTTATGTTCAAGTGAGAAGTTAACTGTTCAAACTCCATTCCAGAGGTCCAAACGGCGCAAAGCATAGAGGAAAAGTAGGAATACTCATATTTTTTATGCTTTATTCCATTTGTATCTCCATTTTTGTTGTCATAGGAGTCATGAGTAGATAATTCTTCTTATAGGATTGAATGTAAATCTTCAAATCTGATGTATTCTCAGTAATTTATATAAATATAGCTGTTTCTTCGTCATCTGTAAGGATTTAGTGATCTCAATCCGTTTATAATGTTTGAATCTAGTTATTTGACAGTTTTTAGTATTAAGATCTGAGTTATATTTGGAAAGATATTGTTTAGATCTAGATCTGATTGTGATTACTCAATAATCGATCGTTCTAGGAATAAATTTCAAGTTATTGATTGCTATTAAATCTCGATTTCAATGCTGGATAGTTTATTAATTGTTTGAGGAATCAAAATTTGAGAAATTATCTTAGAAATGTATTTTCAAGGAATTGAAATATATGATTTTTGTATTTTGCATCAGATTCATTGGAAATGATTGCTATATTTATTACTGAATTACTAGAATATATAGGGGGAGATAGATGAAATTCAATCCCAGATTGTTAACTTAAATTTTACCACATTTTATCTTAATACTTTACATTTTAAGTGTTGTTAAATATTACATAAAAATTATTCACCAATTCTATTGTATATAAGCTCAATTAATTTGTATCTTATTAATTAATACATTTAAATTACTCTCTGAGGACGATATTTTTGTACTCTATCGATTATTACTTGCAACAGACTTGATACACTTGCCGTGCTTGAAGGAAAAGAACCAACAATATAGAAACATTGATTAACTGAGTTTGCATCCCATAGTTTGGAATGCTCACAACAAAATATTGACCAAGAGCAAACTTACTAATTAAAGACAAATAATTCTTTTTTCAAAGAGATATTTTTTTTCCTAATTTAATCAATAAGAAAATAGATGTTATGCCTAGAAGGCTTATTATGCTTAACAAGTATCTCAAGAGAATTACCAAAATGTTGAGAGGAATTAATATTGAAAGACTCACATAATCTTTGTAAGAGATCCATCTGTATTTTTAGAAGAAAAACATAGGAAATATTTTTCTTCATTAATCACTTGTCTAGAGGTTGAACATAATTCATGCAACACTATTTTGATGAGATCAACTTGTTGAAGGTCAACTTTAGCTACTAAAATAATATCACCAATAAAGAATAAGTGAGGAATTTCAAATTCTTGGCAGCCAAAGGAAAAAAAGAACCAATTCTCATACAGAATCCTATCTTTAATTAAGTGGGTTAATCTATCAATATACAAAACAAAAATATACAGGGAAAAGAGGATTTCTTTACCTAATTCCTCTAGAAGGCTTATGATAAGTCCATGTTTTAACATGATTTTGTAGCCTATTTTTATGTACTTGATCATTATTTGAATGAGTTTTGCACTAATTATTGTATTTTAATATGTTAAAAACTTTGATGGATTATTGAGGTGTTTTGGACATGAATTGATGAAAAATAAGGCAAATATGTCCATGCTTCGAGCTATAAGCATGTCTATACATATTGGTGTGTACAGATATACTCCTCTTCTGATACCTAAGATACGACAACTCTATAAAAAAAAAACTTACTATTCCTATCCTTTTAGATTGGCAATTTAACCCTAAAGTGATTGTACTAGTAAGTCTCCTCCTAGTAAAAGATCAATTGATAATCCTTCCCCAAAGACTTCTTAAGGTTAATTAAGGATTATAACTAAAGCAAGTTTATGGAAAATACCTTCAATCTTGCTAAAATATGTTATTTTTATATTAAAAAAAATTACCAAATGTATACCTTGCAACACCCTTTTATTCATTCATTTATTATTTGATAAATTGCTTGAGACTAGATGATGTTGGGATGTGTTTTAATGTGATTTAATGACTATTTGGAAGAGGTCTGGTATAAGGAGTCTTGCTCAAGTGAGATAGGTCTTGCTTATTGAGATTGAACACTCATAATCACAAGATTTTAAAGCATTTTCGCTCAAGTGAAATAAGATAAACTTGTCCCAACTGTCCTTTTGTCCAGGTAATAAGCGATCTCGCTCATGCGACAAGTGACCTCGCCTAAGCAGTCTTGTAGGAAAAATGGAAAACTCTTTGGACTCCTTGTCACTCAAGCAAAAATATCAGAAAAAGCTTGGAGAACCACTCTCTGATTTTCTAGCTCAAGCAAGAAAGGACTCGCCCAAACGAGAATGATCTTGTTCAAGTGAGAGCCTGCTCGTTCAAGCAAGAGCATGCGAGATTTTAGGGGCATTCAAGAAATTTCAATTGAAAAAACTTGCATTGCAATCCAAGAAAACTTTTCTGACTCTTTTCTCGAAACTTGCTATTCCTTCCTCCCAAAGAAACACCTCTGAGCTTTGAACACAGACTTAAATTCAGATTCCATTGAATTATTAGTAAGTTTCTCGGAGCCTGACTCTTCAATCTTATCTCTATTTTCTCTTTTCTCAAAAGGTAGTCTTTTTTATAATATGTAGGAAGACCTTAGTTTTTTAGATGATCTCTTCCACTAACTTCTTCATGAAACTATTTATTTAAGGTAAGAAAAGTTCTATTTTCCCATTATTGAGAACATGGTGTGTTCTATCCATGTGAATGTTGTTTTGTGTTACTTGTTTGTAAATATGTATATATTTATTAATGATATATGTTTTTCTTTGTTTTTGATAATTTGAATGATATGTGTATTGAATATATATATATATATATATATATATGTGTGTGTGTGTGTGTGTGTGTGTGTACGTTGTGGCCTGAGTCCAAACTGGCAATGAATGATTGATAATATAATATAGGCAATGAACTTGAATAAAAAGAAAGAGAAAAATGATGAAAAACAAGCTACCATAAAAGTGACAAGTGTATGTTATAATGAGAGATAAAAAGTGATAAACTCAAGATATAATGAGAAGTATGGAAAGGGAAATAATGATGAGAAAGGAAAGATGATAAGGACAAGTGTAGATAATTCAAAGATACATTGGGAGTGTGAAAAATAAAGGTAATTTTTAAAAAATCTTGAAGAAATGAGGGTGGTAGATATTTTTATTTGATTTGTACATAATTAATGAAAGTAAAAGTATCATAGGCCTCAACTTATTTTTTGACTTAAACTCATAACCATACTTTTGCTAAAAGGGGTCTAATCGGCACACATTGTATCTGTGTAATTGCAACTATCTAGTAACTATTTATACTAAGGAAGACCTGAAAAAATCTCAAGGATAGTGAAATTTTAAAATAAAGAATTAAGGAACAGCGAAAAGAAAAATAGAATAAAATCATGGTATTAATGAACACTGTATGTACATGAAATGAAACTTTATTTTTTTCTTATTATTGATTGATATGTTATTTATGTTTGTATTGCCTAATCTTATTGTAAATCATGTTTAGTAATGAAGAAAGAGGTTTATCCTTACAAAACACTTTAGGGAATAAAGATATCAAATCTCTACAGATTTGTTAGACTGTTAGAGTTACTTATTAGCAGTAGACTTAATTATGTATTTAGGGAGTGACAGTAGCTTTGTCATTATAGATTTATTGTAAATAGTAATGATAACTATTGTATTTACTTTAGAAATGACAGTAGGATATAATGTATCTTTTGATTACGTTATTAGTGGTAGGATCTACCATACCCTATGCTTGTACATATATAGAGGTTTGGCCAGAGCATCAGATGCGGTGAATTACTTATACACTTTTATGGATCATGATCATTATGGAAGGCTAAATCGATTTACTTCAGAGCGAGTCACTAGTATTGAGGTGGTAGCTGATACGGGTGATCTTGGTGAGAAGAGGACATATCCTCAGAAGAATTAGCAGAGATAAAGGGATGACGACTAGGGTCATCTTCAGTCTTTTAGTGTGAGAATATTGTTCATTAAGACTTATTGTATTTTGTATCTTTTGTAAATGGTGTAAATGAGTCCTAATGCATTTTGAAATTATGTTTTGTACTTATTAAACTTTTGTATATTAATGAAGTTGGTGTACATATATTTTACTTAAGCTATTTGTCTAAATTTATTTGTTTTCCTATTGCCTTATTCCTAAAAAACCTTATAAATTTGAGTAATAAGAATGAAAGTTTTAAATTTTCATGACTTTTGTACTTTGAATATAAGTGAACTTAATTTAATTTTTCTTTTATTTATTAAATTGTATAAATAAAATAAGGATGTTATATACCTATTCTAGTTAAATATATTAGATCTAAACCTAATAACATCTCCTGTTCAAGAACTAGTGCTTAACCAATAAATTATGGAAGCCACTACCTATAATCTTAGGAGCAAAAAATTTAAAATATATTAATTTTATTCTTAATTTCAAGTCACAGAACATCATGATCAAATTTCAAAACCAAGATATGAATAACAAAACTATTTCAGAAAGAAAGCCTCCAAAACTTATTGGTAACAAGCTTATCAATACTCTTCTTAAGAACACTCGTATGTTAGGTAAAGGAATTTTCCTTAAATTGTAGGTCTTACTTGCCACAAAAATCCAAATACCCAACAAATTCCTTAATGAATTTATAGTTTTAATAGGACTCCCTTCTTTTTCTACTCTTATAAATAATTGAATTAAAGTTTGTAACCATACATCAAGAATTGTCAATTAACCCTTTTCAATATAAAACTTTAAAAAAATCTTAAAGATTAACATACATTGAAAGCAAAACTTAATCCTCTTAACACTATATCTCTTGTGAAAACTCTATAATTAATAAAATTTAAATAAGTAAGATTAATTTTAAACATAAACTTAATTATTTAACTAAAATAAATAAAATTGAATAATATATAAAAAAATTTAAGTCATTCATTTAACTTACATCTAATGTATTATAATTATTATTTTATTAATTTTTAGATATAAATTAAATGAAAGGTTCATATTAATTGTAAGAATTTTTAGACTTACGAAAGTATAAGATTTTATTCTATAATATATAATTTTTTTTCATAATTATTCTAGATTTAGAATTTAAGTTAATAAGAAATATGACTATGTCCCGTTGCAAAGAAAAATAAATGAATAAGTTTACTGATCCCAAAGAAAAAAAAAACGAATAATCTTACTATAATTTGTTTGCATCATGTTCCTTATAATATGGTATTATCATTTATCATGTTCCTCACAAACACACGAGAATTCAAATACAAATTTTCAAAGTCATCATATTTTAATTTCTACCCCACTTTCCAATTGTATTTATATATATTTTTCTATCATACTCATTATATCTATACATTGTGAAACCATATTTATCCAAAAAAATAAAAATAAAAAATCAAACTGAATAATTTGTTTAACCCATCTCCCGAGTCTAACTGTAAATGTGTTCCCTTTGACTTACGATACCTCTAAATTTTGATGTATGTTGTCGGCAAGGCAATGTCAATAATATGTGTTGGATAGAAGAGGTTGTCTTTAATCACCCGCCACTACCCACCCTTTCTCATTCTCACATCACATGAATGGTGAATATCATATCGTCTTTATTCAACCACCAACTCATCATCTCATAATTCAAACTCACTCTCTCACTCTATCCATTCCCATAACACCATCACCATGGAGGGTCTGATCAAGGGTCTGGTCGACGTCGCTCTCGGCGTCAACGATGACGATCGCGATCAATCACACGAGGAACAACGCTCCAGATCCTCTTGGGCCGAAGTCGTCTCTGGAGATCGCTCTCAACACGACAAGGTCACATTTTCCATTTCTTCATTTCCATTCTCAACTTAATCATACCCATAAATCAAAATTTAATCTTGTTCGTTAACTTTATCGTTACAGCCACATGAGGAGGAACGGTGGCAAGAGGAAAGTCACAGTTACAGGGCTCCCATTAGGCCTCATAAGGTCAATCAGCAATGATTTCTTCTCTATTTTTGAATTAAAGAATTGCATATGTATATCAGTTATGGTTTACACTATGTTGATATAATATATCACTGCAGGAACAGTATCGTCCTCAACATAAGGAGGGTCAATCTGAAAGTTTCAACACTCTCAACACACCTCACAAGGTTTCCCTCATATTAGATTCAAGTTCAAATTGCAATTTTGATACCGTGAAGAGAGATACGGTTGCAGCTTAGCTTAGCTTTAAAGTTTTTATGCAGGGGTTTGCTGATCTTAAGAAATGATCACTTAATTCTTTGAAATGTAATGTAGCTGAAACCTGACTTTTAAGAAAATATCTAGCAGTAGGAAGATTATTGTTTGTTCGGTTGTTACCTTGGATTTGATACATCACTTGGGTCATTTGTCAGTACTGATTAATTATAATGATACTTTAATAGTTAACATTTTGTAATGTATATGTTATGAAAAAAAAGTTGTGGTATCAGAGTGGAGTTATGATGCTGCATCGTTTGAGCTTGATATGTACAACATTCATGCTCCTACGGACCTCTTGCCTCGGTCTCTGTGCATAAAGTTTGAGACTGTTGTTGGAGAAAAGTATTTGAAGAAATAAATGTTTTCTTTTTCTAATTTATTACATGATAAATGGTCCACTGCACTGGGTATTTGAAAATGTTGAATAAACTTGGTTATTGGCCAATCCCTTTTTCTTCTTTCAAAGTGACGCAGCATATAATATGGAGGTTTTTTTTTCTGTTAAAATTTAGCTATTTTGGTGAATTCAATCTTGTTTTATTTTTGCAGTTGGATGAAGATGAAGATAAAGATGAATGGCAGACTGTTGGCAGACCTTCAAGGAAAAACCAAAAGGTTTATCTTTTAATTCTAATCAACATGTAAAAGAAAAAACTTTGTAGCTTTTCAGTGTTTTGTGTCATTTCAAACAAATCGTATTGTGTTAATACTGCTGTTGCTGGTATATCTTCTTTGAATTCTTCTTCATGTTTGCTTTCTTACTGAATGTGTGATCTAATCACTTCTGAACATTTTATGCCTGATCCCTGTCTGAATCTGAATGATAGATCTTACCAACTTGATGCAGGTTCCAAAGGAAAATTGGCACAGCTATAAACTACCTCCCAGTGAGCAAGAATACTCTAATGAGGTTGAAGTTGGTGCTGGTGTGGAACCCTCACAAGATGAACTTGCTGATCTGTCAAGAGCTTGTGACAAACTCTGGGATCTTGATTTAAATCGTTTGATACCTGGCAAAGACTATGAAATTGATTGTGGTGAAGGGAAAAAGGTTTACCAAAAAGAAGATATGGCAGAGGGGAGCTTGTTTACTTGGGTTAGTGATGATGTATTCAGAAAGCCTACTTTTGCTCGTTTCCTTTCACTTTTAGATAATTACAATCCACATCAAGGGTGTAAGGAAGTTGTCACATCTGAAGAGAGACAAGAGCAAGCTTCTTTTATAGAAGAAATTAGTAGAACAGCTCCGATTAAATACCTTCACAAGTATCTTGCTTCTAAGGGAATTGCATCAGAGAGTTACCAAGATTTCAAAAGAATGATGACCAGTCTGTGGTTTGATCTTTATGGCCGCGGTGGTACCTCTGGATCATCTTCTGCTTTTGAACATGTTTTTGTTGGAGAACTCAAACAAAGTGGTGAAGTTTCTGGCTTTCATAACTGGCTCCAGGTTTGAACTATCATGTTTCTTTTGGCCTGTTTGTTTATTTGTTTACAATTCATGGCAAACAGAAGATGCATTAACTTAGGATTTTCAAAGTCATATTTGATGCTCTTTTCATTCACCATGCTGATTTACCAGTCTCATTGGTTAGCCAATTACTATATTATATTTGTAGATTAGTTTGTCAAGTCTTGTGTTATTGTAAACCATGCTCTGTGTAGAATAATTTCAAAGTTGATATTGCTAAGAATATTTTGCATTATTTGTGGTGTCAATGACATGCTATATCTACAAGTACTTGTTTATACCAGCTATTTTCTTTGTTACTGAATGTTCCTCCATAACTTTTTGTAATGCTTTCCAATAATGTTCTATCTAATTATTTGTGAAGTTGTTAATCTATTAAATGAGCAGATGGGGGCTTGCATTGATATATGTTGTTTCTTTTATTTGTAATATGAATATATCTTTACATTATGTGAAATTTTTATCTCACCTATAGATGTCTTTTGGCAGTTTTACCTTGAAGAAGAAAAGGGGAGAGTTGATTATCAAGGCTATATTTTTCCCCGTCAACGAGGACAAACTGTGAGTCACTACTATCTGTTACACTTTTTATTATTAATAGTTATTCCAAACAGAGAAATTAAATTTTGGTGTACCAAACACAGGAAAGTATTAAACGTCTGCACTAGCCAGACATCAAAGCACATTGAAAATATTTTTCAGCAACAATAAATGATTTTTCCTAAATAGATGAGGCCTTATTTAAAATCTTCAATCATACTTTGGTTAGAGTTATTACGGTTGTGTTTGTTTGTAGGTAAGCAATTGTTATAATTTGTGCTGCCTTTTAATGTTCTTTGCTACTGTAATTTGCAGCCTGACACTGAAACCCAGCTTCTGACAATTCAGTTTGAATGGAATGGTGTTCTGAAATCTGTATCAAGCACTTTGGTTGGAGTGAGCCCTGAATTTGAAATTGCATTGTATACCCTGTGTTTCTATGTTGGTGGGGAGGATAACCACATTCAGTTTGGTCCATATGCAGTTAATATCAAGTGCTATCGTTTTGGGAATCGAATTGGATCTATTTTCCCTATTGCAGATTCTTGAATTCTCAGTTGCTGGCAAAGATATTGGTTATTTCAAATGAAATTGCTTGTCATGCATACTTGTAAGTCATAAATGTAAGAACAACAATATCAATTAAATCAATTAGTACATGGTTGTACAATATTTAGAGAAGTACATATACATTTGGTGGCTCTTCTGTCTCGGATAAAGATAAATTATTGTGGAACTAATTTGCTTCTTTTTTAATTCAATCTTAAACGATATGCTATTATGTGTTCCATTTAAAATCTCAAATTTTGCTGGCTTGCAAAATACTTATCGTGGGATACAAGTATGAATCATTCAGATACAGCTCCGGATCATCAAAATACTTTCAACTTTTTGAGTTGTGCTGCAAAGGCAATCCCTCATGTCTTACAAAAATATCTTAAAAAGTCTCGAGCTCTTTCCAAAAGTGTTCTAATTGAGATTTTACAAGCAAGTTGGTGCTAAATTCTCAAAATTCCAAGTTTTTTTATTGAACTGATTTTAGTTCTATCTTTGAAATTCTCTACTATGGCCTGGTTAAGCTTGCACTTTGTAGATAAATTTACTGGTATTAACATCTTTACTTAAAGAAAAAAAAACTGCATAAACATCTATCATAACCCAACCCTTCCATATCTTTTTGTTTTCAATTTACTTTAAGGTCTTGAGCCTTTATTATCATGATGAATGACTTGCACCACTATATCTTATAATACCAATTCATTAGCTCACCTATGTACAGCAACAACCATTGCTTATTATTTGATTAGTAAATTGTGTGAAATGTAGGTTGATTAAATGAAAGAGTAAATATTATTTTAGTTTCTTCCATAAAAGTGTCGATTATATTAATTCTTAACTTCATAAAAATCTCATTTTAGTTCTTAACTTTTTAAAAATATACCTCTTAATAATCTTTACTTCATTTTTCAATGTTATTTTAAGATTGAATGTTTTTGATCCTTTAAATGCATCAAAAGTTTATTTTGGTTCTTATAAATTTATTTATTTATTTGTTTTAATCTCAATATGTTTAAAATTATTAACTTTGGTCCCTATTCATTGCTAAATAATAATATGCCTAACTCAATTGTTACATGTCATTTGTATGTGAATTTCACACTAATGAGACAGATCAAAATTAATTTTTAAAATATAAGAACTATAACAAACAAAAAAATATAGGAACTAAAATTAAAATTTGACATATTTTAAGAAATTAAAGGCATATTTAAGTCTGATATATTTATTAAGACTACCATGAATGTCAGTTTAAATGG
Source organism: Abrus pulchellus subsp. cantoniensis (assembly GCA_024086825.1). Lineage (NCBI taxonomy): Eukaryota > Viridiplantae > Streptophyta > Magnoliopsida > Fabales > Fabaceae > Abrus > Abrus pulchellus. Next base: position 33,333,986 of record CM044049.1, read on the forward strand.
GGTTTGAAGAAGGGTAGACTTATAGCTAGCTGAGAGCCACGAATAAAGGAGTGTCAACTCGCCGGTAGCTGATAGCCAATCAGTGCAGCACGTGCTACAAGTGTGGAAATAAGTAATGTACGTATGGGATTTTTCTTATAACTATAATGACAGTGAAATTAGATTCCCATTAAGAAAGGAACTAATATTTGACCAATAAGTTAGGTTCCACGTACACACCCTTAGCCATAAACAACATTTACCCTTTAAATTCACAACATTCATAACTTCCTCATCAATCTCCATGGTTCCTCCCCCTTGTTCACTGAAAAAGAAGATTTGAAATGGCTTCTTCTGAAAGTGAGAGATTCCCTCCATTTTGGACTAACTTGGATAGAAATCTTAAGAAATCAGTGAATTTCACCACGAGGGACTATAAAAAGCTGTCTTTTTTCTTACTTTAAGTTTTTCCCGAAGAAGCTAATGCTAAGGTGTTCTACTTTCAAACTAAACGTAGATGGCAAATGTCATGTTTCGTTGATTTCCAAATCTTAAATTGTTAATTTCTTACGTAAGAATTGAGGCTAACTTGAGAGAGGAAATGTGACAACGTAAAGATAAGGTTTTATTTCCTCCACAAGTTTTTGGCCTATGAATTACATGCACATAGATCATCTCAATAACCCTTCTTAGGATAGAGTACAAAATATCACAAATCAGGGATATTTGGAAGATTCTGAATCATCTAATTCTGGCAGAAGAAGATCAAGTTGCACAAATTTGCAATCAAACTTGAATACTTCCACGTTCCAACTGATGCCGATGCATTAAAACCGACAATATATTAACCAAACAAGTTCTTCCTACCCTGCATGTCTGTCCCCTGTTAATATCTTTTTGTTTTAGGTGGTTATAGTAATCCCGTACTCTGTATGATTGTGACTAGCACCAATTTATCAGCGGTGCAACCATTTTTATATGGAGTTTCCTTGTCATGGGGAAGGAGATCAACTGTGGTAAAATAATGCAAGAATGTGAATATTGTTGCTAGTAACTTCCACCAGCTCAATATAAAATAAGAGAATATAGAATAAGATTTTGTTTAGATAAACTCCTCGATATACATTTATAAAGATAAAATAAAAAATAAATTTTATTTATTTTTTCTAAAATTTGAAGTATATAAATTAATTTTATCTTATAATTTTTATTTATTTATTTTATGTTTTTATTTTTTATTTTTTATTTTTTTCTTTACATAAACTAATTTTAAATTAAAAAAGTAATTAAAATACATTTCTTGTAAGTTAAAATTTAATTATACACTTATCCCCTTTTAAAAATTTTCTTTTCTAACTTCTTAATATCTCATTATCACCTTATCACTAATATAGTAATATTATATTTAACGATGTTATGTAAAGCAGTTAAATGATTTAATATTTTTCATATATTATTTTAAGAGTCTTTTTCTTTCAATTTTTTTATAAATTAAGTCACAATTAATTTATCTCTCAAACAATTAGCACGGAATCAAAAAATTTAATTACGTAGCTATTTTTAATGAAATGTCTCTTCAATGGCAATTGCTTATACTTACGCAAGTATCATTCATTTTAATTTTTAATACTTTAATTTCGAATCATTAATTGTCTTTTCTTTCGCAAAACAATTTCTTAAATAAGCGTATGACATTATTTAATTTGTATTATTATTGTAAATTTTAAATATAACTAATTTATTTACTATTAAAAACGTGCCATTTTTTTTCTTATTTCATGTTGCCACTCAAATTTTCTTGACCTGTGCACGATATTATTATCAATGATTATATAAAAATTATCTAAAGATTGACACATATATAAGCGTTTTAAATAAACTTTTCTTACCTTTTTTTTTCTTTTTCTAACGTATTTTAAAGATTTTATTAACTTCAGCTCTTAGAACTAAATTTATTAGTTTAAATATTCATAAATAAAAAATATTTATAAAAAATATAAATTTATTATATTAAAATTATAAAAATATAATAAATATTTTTATTTTTAATATGTTTTTATTATTAGTTACTTATTCTTAATTCTTTACAGAGTTTAACAAAATACTAAAATTAATTGAATATTAGAGTTATATTTAAGATATTAAAATTTTATGTAATTTTATTCATTAAAATAAAATATTAAATTGAATTATTACTCCTTTTACTTTAAATATGAAATCTTCAAATTTTAACAACAATTGATCAAAAAATTTTAAAATTTTAAGTCATCATATTAATATAGAACTTTTGTCCTAAAATTGTATTCTATTATGTGACCAATATACATAAAAAAAACTAGTCAAGTCAATAACCTACATCATTATTCCATTGAAAGAAAACGTCAATAACCTATATCATTATTTCATTGAAAGAAAACAATATTTCAACTAGATTTAGTGTCATTATAACAAAAGAATAAGCTTGTGATAAAAAAAAATGGTTAAAAAATAAATTAAATAAATAAATAAAAGAAAAATAGAAACTAAATTTAATATTTAAAGGATGAAAATATTATAGTTTTTTAATATTAATAAAATAAAATGAATCAAATATTACATATATGCTCTAAATTAAAAAATTTATAAAAATACTTTAATTTAAGTTATATAGAAATTGATTTGTTGCTGTTATTATGATAAATGTTATAAAAGTTAATTTAAATTAATTTTAGTAATGTAATATAGAAGTTGATTATAATTGAATTTAATTATAAAAAATTAAATTTTTATATTTAAAAAAATTCTGATTGTCATATGATGATAATATCGTAGTTGCAGAAAATACATATAAGTTACGTTAGACTGAAGTACGGGCCAGGTGCACATGCTGCAACAATACTCCAATCAAGAATTGGGTCTCGATAAAAAATAAAATAATATAATAATAAATATATGATTTTAAAATATAAAAGAAATAAAAATTCTGAAATATTATTTTCAATTTAAATTCTTTCTCAATCATTTTTTATTTTGAATATATTTTAAATTTATATATTATTTATTCAAAATAAATAAAAATAACTTGTATTACGCCTGTGCTTACTAACATAAGAGAAAGAGCACCTTTAAAATTCTTCCTACTCTAACTAATGTAATAATAATTTAATAACAAATACTTTAATAATAATTAATAAATATACTATTATTATTTAAATATACTTAAATAAAAAATAAGTATATTTAACAAATAAAATAATTTTTAATTAATAATTAAATAATGAATAAAACTTGATGCTATTTAATATAAAAAGGTAGAAGACATGTGTTATAAAATAAATAAAAATACGTGGCTAATAATAAATACATATAAATTACAGTAACTATATTTCTATAATTGAACAGATTTTTTTCTTTTATATATTATTTTTTATCACAACATATTATTTATTATTTCTTTATACATCGAGAACTACTTTTTTTTCAGCGTATATTAAAGTTTGACAATGGACAACAGAATACTCTCTAAATAGGAAATAAAAAATAGAAAATGGTAGAAGCACTACCTAATCTGTGATGCTAAGTTTACGTGCGGAGCGAGAGAGGAAGAGCCGTGATTTTCTTTTTTCATAACCAAAGTGGATTATAATTAAATTTTTTATAATTAAAGTAGATTATAATTTACTTTTACGTTTGTACTATCAAAATTGATTTAAACGACTTCTGTTTATTTAAATTAAAATATTTTTGTAAAACTTTTTAATTTGGATCATACATATAATATCTGATTCTTTTTATTCTATTAATGTAAAATCCCAAATACTATTTTGATCAAAAGGATATAAACCTGCTATAAAAAGAGAAGGAAATGAACCTTAGATTAGGTTGATTGATTAAGTCATAACTATCAAGCTTTGCTTAACTATAGTACTCTTAAAAGACTTGAGAATGATATCAAACAAGCCCAGTTATATCATGTCAATATCAATTCACCCAAAGTTCCTCTGCAGTTATGGTTATGGAAACTATTATATGGTGCTACTATCTCTAGAATCAATCAAATAACGGGTAAGGAGCACACAACAAAGGCCTTACCAATAAAAGTGCAGCATATTAGCAAATAGAGATTCTTCATCAGCATTTCAATTCTGCCTTCATGTGTCATCTTTTAGACGTTGTCAAACTAAATAATTGTTAGTCTCTGGCATGTATTAGGAAAATTGTTGCCAGATGACAAAAAAGACTTCATCCACATTCAATGACACTGTACATCATCGGGGTACATCGTCGGTCAACATTAAAATTCTATTAGTACCTCATCAATAAAATGCATTTGTTGAAAACTAAAATGGCATAAAAAGTTTAGTAGTTATCAAAAAACGCGCAGAAAAAAGAATGGTCCAAGACTAATGAAACCAAAGACTTCTGAACCACAGGTTTTCCCAACTAAATGAACATGCAACATTTCTTATCTTGAGCAAGGTGAACCAGAACCAAGAAAATATTGAAATTATGAGACATTTTCATCCACGAAAACCCAGATTGAAGGAAAAAGGCAGAAGACAGAAATCAACGAAAAGCTAGCTCATTTGGTGGGGTTTGTCTTATGGTGGAAATGCAAACCACTCATTAATTATCATGCCAATAAATATGCTTGTAATATCACTAAGAAAAAGAATAGAAAATAATTAACTAATCGTTCAATTTTGGCTTTGCTATAGAAAGCTGTTTGCAGTTGCTGTCTGTGAACTCATTTCAACAGTTTGGATCAAAGATGGGACCCTAATTTTTAACAATTTTGATTCTTCATTATTCATTTCATTTCTACTTCAAGCACTGCGAAACAAACATTAAGGCCAACTATTGTACAACAGCAGTGCAAAGAGTTTAGCAGAACATTTATCCATAGATGACAGTTAATTCAAACCCTCAATAGGATTGCATAGCCTCAAAATACATCACTTGTTTAGCAGATAGCTTGAAATTTTCACTTAAAAGCGGTGGATAATCTTTTAATCTCCACGTTTCTTAGTCATTATTATAGTTCAGTGATTTGTAATAACTGGAGAACCAGAGAAAAAGTTGTCATTTTCTTCATTCTTAGTCACGTATTTTTCTTTCCTCTACTTGAACACACTCATGACATGATCAAGAATCCAGACAAATAAATTACTGTATGTGAATAACCGTTAAAAACTGAAGCCCATAGGTTTTCAGTTAGATAAGAATGGAAGAGGTGGAGACACGTAAGCAAGTATACTAGTTTTGACTTTTTGCACTTTTTCCACTTTTCAAATAGAGCCCACCAATGTTGTCAACTTCCTCTCCCCAACCTGAATTCCTTTTTATAAATAAACGCTTTACATATTGAGTAATTCTTACATACCCTTCCTCCATCTTCAAAAAATGGCTCTAACACTTCGCTCTTCAATTTCTTTTATTAATCAGAAAGAAACCAAAGTTCTTAAAACTTGTGATGATGCCCCTGCAATAGTCAGTTTTGCAAAGTCTAAGCCATCGTTCCGTATCCGAGCAAAGAATACCATACAAGAAGCACATCACACACACGAGAACAGCTTCAATTCTGAAGTAAGGATCAACGAGATATGGGAGCAGGTGCATGCTCCATCAGTTGTTCATGAGCACAATTATTCAAAGAGAGTACCTGTGTTTGTGATGCTGCCACTAGATACGGTAACAATGGGAGGGAACTTGAATAAGCCTAGAGCAATGAATGCAAGTTTGATGGCCCTGAAGAGTGCAGGAATTGAAGGGGTAATGGTGGATGCGTGGTGGGGTTTGGTAGAAAAAGATGGGCCATTGAAGTACAACTGGGAGCCCTATGCTGAGCTGGTGCAGATGGTACAAATGCATGGTTTGAAGCTTCAAGTTGTTATGTCTTTCCATCAGTGTGGAGGGAATGTCGGAGACAACTGCAGGTATGACAGTACTTGTTTTATGTTACTTGTGGAACATATCTTGCAATTTTGCCCCTTGCTGGATTTTGAATTTTTGATATTTTAAAACCAAGCTCGTAATCCCTTGAATTTTTCCATTTTATGGAAAAGTGAAATTTTGAATTTAAAGTAGGCGCAACTGTTGTCTTCTTAAATACAATATGAACCAATCGATTGTGTTCGGAAAAAGTAAGACCAAGTAAAAAGCTTGCGTTACTATTTTCTGTGTTGCATTATTTTCAGTATTCCTCTACCGCCGTGGGTGCTGGCAGAAATCAGCAAGAACCCTGACCTGGTTTACACAGACAGATCAGGGAGGAGGAACCCTGAGTACATCTCCTTGGGCTGTGATTCAGTTCCTGTTCTAAGAGGAAGGACCCCCCTCCAAGTGTACGCTGACTACATGAAGAGCTTTCGTGACACATTCAGAGATTACTTAGGCAGTGTTATCGTGGTAAGTAATACAGAAACTCTTGCTACAAACTATTAAACATAGACATGGATATAGGATACAGTAACGGCAATAAAATATAAAATTTAGTACGTTCATTTGTATTCTGAGGTATTTGTGTCTCAGACAAAAATCCAATAGAGATGTGGTCTATTCCTTTAAGGGCGTGTTTCATAGGCTACAAGCAGTAAGCGTTAAGTATAGCAACCGTATAAACTTCCAACTATCTGGGGTCTATCCAGTTGGTGACTATTGACTAATCAAATTAAGGTATTAATGTAGGTTTTTTTTATAAATTAATTTTTTTTATAAATTAAGACTTTGGTTAATAGGTGTTACAATGGGAATGGAAGTTAAAAAGGAGCAGTAACTGTTGACAATGAACTAGGCATGTTATGCTTCATACATTGCCACTCCCGCATCTTTACTTTATCTGAACAAGATTTGAAATTAAAAGACCAATACTTTTGCAGGAAATACAAGTGGGGATGGGTCCCTGTGGAGAGCTGAGATATCCATCTTATCCAGAGACCAATGGAACATGGAGGTTTCCCGGAATTGGAGAATTCCAATGTTATGACAAGGTATAAAAAAAAAAAACATTAATTTAAACTATTTTTGTACATTCATCCGAAAGCACGATTGTATTAGTAATTTTTCATAAACAGTGATTGGTTCCTATTAATTGATCACTAGCTTGGGGATAGCAAAGACATCTCCCAGATGACAGTAAAATTTCAAATTTCAAAATATCTATGGACTTAATGACTCGTTTGTCATGCAGTATATGAAAGCGTCCTTGGCAGCAGCAGCCGAGGCCATTGGAAAGAAAGAATGGGGAGGAAGTGGGCCCCATGACTCTGGCCAGTACAATCAATTTCCTGAGGATACTGGATTTTTCAGAAGGGAAGGAACATGGAACTCTGAATATGGACGGTTCTTTCTGGAATGGTACTCCAATAAATTGATGGAACACGGTGAGAGGATCCTTGTATCTGCCAAAGGAATATTCCAAACATCTGGCGCGAAATTATCTGGGAAAATTGCTGGAATCCACTGGCATTATAGAGCAAGGTCTCACGCAGCTGAACTAACTGCTGGCTACTATAATACACGATATAATGATGGATATCTGCCAATAGCCAGAATGCTGGCAAAGCATGGAGTCACCTTCAATTTCACCTGCATGGAAATGAAAGACAGAGAGCAGCCCGATTTTGCTAACTGCTCGCCTGAAGGGTTAGTTCACCAGGTAAAGATGACAACAACAGCAGCTAGAGCAGAACTTGCTGGGGAAAATGCATTGGAGAGATATGATGCAGATGCATATGCTCAAGTTTTGTCAACAAGTAGGTCAGACGCTGGCAATGGATTGACTGCATTTACATATCTAAGAATGAATAAGAAGTTGTTTGAAGGTGACAATTGGAGACACCTAGTGGAATTTGTAAGAAGCATGTCTGAAGGTGGTCATAGACAAAGACTTCCAGACTCTGATTCCCATGGGAGTGATCTATATGTTGGGCACATCAAGGGAACTCAGAAGCACACGCAAGAGGCTGCTCTGGTGTGAACGAGTATAGTTAAAGAAAAAGGCTGATCTTTGTGTTCAAGTGTCATGGTGTATAGTTTAAAGCATCATAAGATATTTTTTTATAGAAAAAGGGAAGAAGCTGAAAAAGTGGAGAAATGAGTTAGAATTATGATGTGTATAGACAGAATACTGGCATATGCCAATGCTTTGAGATGATCGAGAGAAGATATTATTTTATTTTATTTTATGTTAATGTATATAACTCCAACTATAAAGGAGAAAAACATTATCTGCTGACGTTATATACCCAAATATACTGATATTGAACTCTATTCAGCATTTACCATTTCTATGTTGATTGGTTAATCCCTGGAAACACATCTACAGAAACTCAGTAATGTCGTTGGTTTCTCTCAATATGTTACATCTGTATAAAGTAAACTAATGTCAAAGTGTTGAAAGAGAAAAATCTCCCAATATTAATTGAACAATCTTGTCGAGTCTATAGATTCAATCCCTAACAATCCTTATTGATGCATCAACATAGATAACATTATGCAAAAAGAAAACGGTTTCTGAGCCAAGAATAAACCAGTAAAATAGTGACAGTTTAACATAGGAGGAGGAGGAACAGGAAAGCTGTTTTCTGACTATCTAGGAAACAATTCATTATTAGCTATCAACATTTTTGTGAAGATATAAAATAATAACAGGTTTGGACCACGTTAAATAGAAATTGGATCCATGTTTGTATTAACGTGTTAACAAACACGCATTTAAGTCATTTAACCCCAATAATGTTGAATTTTCACATGAGATTATCATGTGAAAATCTTGCCTATCCCTTTTAATTTTACAAATTTTGACAGGGCATTATCTATTTAATGCTTATCAAGAGGGGAAAAAAAAACACAAACCTCTTACATGATCTTGTCATGTTAAAATCTCACAAAAGAGAATCCATCTCAGGCATAAAAAACGCACCGGGCAACGATGTAAAGGAACTTCTTGTCTAAATCATTAATCTAAAGTTTAAATTGGAATACATAACTTTTGAGATTTAGATCGTTTCATGCCCTGTAACCAACCATGCCTAGTCTTTGCACGATAAAATATCTGTCCTCTCTCTCTCCAATAGCACCACATCACGTTATTCAACAATACGACAATAGAAATCCAATTTTTAGTCTGCTTTGTTTCCTCTTGAGAGATTATTCAAAAAAGCCAAAAACAGCAAGGCATTAGTAGAGATCAGTCAACTCAACCGTAATAAAAGGTTTATAAGGAACCTAGAGAGTTGTTTGTGCAAACACATTCAGCGAGCTTAAAAGTTGATACAATCAACACTAGTTACAAAATTGTTAAGGAAAGGACGCAGAGTGAGTTTCACGCGATCATGTTAAATAAATTGAATCCACGGCCTTACGAAACAGATTAACGTAACTGCAAGAAAAGAAAAGAGAAGAAGGAGGTAGTTCAAGAATCGGTAGGGTTTCCGTGACGGAGATCTTCGATTAGGTGAGATAGCTCTTTCCGAGAGGACTCTCTGCCAAACATGAAGCCATACCTATGAAGGAGAGAATTTCGATTTGAATCAATAAGGCACGTGACAGTTATGATGATCGTCATTTCACAGAATTAGGAGTGAGAATAAATTACCAGAAGGAAATGGCAGAGAACACGCCAGCAGTGGCAATTGTCTGAACCAGAGTGAGCTTCTTCTCCATTCACCGATTTTCCCTCACTTCTCTCTCTCTCTTTTTGTTTTTTGGTCACCTGTTGTTTGCAAGGGAATGGCCGGTCTTATTAAGAGATTCTCCAAATCCAACACCATACCTCAATGTGGGCCTCTAACATTGCGAGGCCCAGTTTCATTACTGACCAAATTCAAGATTACTCGGAGAACTGAACCAAAAATAAAAGGACTACTGGACTACTGTTTGCATGATAAAATATATAATAGTTTCACATTGTTTTTTGTATTTTCTTTACTTTTTTAAATTTCTCTTTCTTTTTCGTCATTGATTTCACTTTTTTTCTTCTTTTTCTGTTCTTTTTTTTTTTCCTTTCAACTCATCTCACACTTCATAAAAGATGTGAGAAAAGACATCCCAATTGAAAAGGATTAAAGCATATTAATGGAATAATTTATTGTTTAATCGTGATTGAACATATTAATGATGTAAAATAAGAAGATGATAATAAAGTTTGTTTTGGACCGTAAATCTAAATAGCATTAGCTTAAGGATTGTTGTCTCTTCCTCCATGAGTGCTGAAGAAGGTTTGTGTTTTACTTTTTGGTCCACTCAGGCTGGTTACAAGGTCTAACAAAGCTATCCCATGAGGTAGAATTACATCATCAAAGACCACTCAAGAATTGACAATAGGCTCTTTCTTGTTAGTAGGTGATTCTCCATATTAAAGTAGTGCGAAGAAAGAGCATGGCAATGTTCACAGGATTAATTCTTTTAAAATAAAATTTATTTATTATTAATTTAAATCCATATATTTTGTAAAATAAATATAGTGTCTTCTAATTTAAATTCATATATCTTTATTTTGTAAAATAACACAAAATAAAGATAGTGTCTTCTAATTGTAGCTTATAATTCATAGTACAACCTAAGCCCACCATCCACTAGGCTCAAAAAATTTGCTTTCTAATTTCACCTTCAGCTTCAAAACCATACTCCAGCCACACGCACAAGAATAATTTATTGTAATAAAATAAAATGATTTCGTTGACAAAGTATTCTTCAACCAGAAAAAGTATCAAATAAAAAGTGAAAATATTAACATTTTAATGATAAAAAATTAATCTTATTAAATAATAAGAATATTTTCTATATCAAACATATCATGAATATGATAACCAAAAAAAAAAACTACGAATATAATTTATAAAAAACATCTTCAATAAATTTCTTATAAAAGGATTGAAGATCTTTATATATAAGTTATATACTTTTTTCTAAGCTTAATTGTATTTTCAGTTATAATACTTTAATTTATATGTAATTTTAGTTTTTTTTAGTTTTAATTTTGATTTCCTACATTTAATTTTGTTATCTTCCTAATTGTTTGAATTAAGTTTTTATCTAATAGAGATGTGATGTATTATTGTTTTGTATAAATTAATAAAGAAAAATTATAAATATATAATGAAAGCTAATTTTATTTTTAATGATTTTTTAAATTATTTATCAGATAAAATTTGTGATAAAAAATAATTTTAACTGTAAAAAATTAATGAGAACTGAATAGCAACCATTAAAATTAGGAGACTAAAATTATTAGCGGACTAAAATTGCACATAAGTTTTCTTTCTGCAACTCTATCATACAGGTAACCGAATTGAAAGATTTTTCTTTCATTTATTTCTCTCTTAAATTTTTATTTTTATTTTCTCAACTAAACTATGTATAACTGTTAGAATAAAGACACATAAAAAGTAATCATTTGTGATTTTACAACACTTTCTATATCTTTCTCTTTATCACATTACCCTTTTTATTCTATATCTTCTTATCTCTCTTTTCATTGTACAAAATAGTACTATATAAAATAATGATACAAATACAACTTTTCTCTGCAATACTACACAATTCTAGTAATGGATACTGCGTTTACAGCAACCAAATCTTCCCATCACACTCTTGAGTACAATCCTATTGCATTTCCCAATGTTATGTACTTATCATGATGTATTATGGTGGGGTCAATGCATGGTAGGATTGGTGGTGTAGTGTAGTACCACGATGTATAAGCAAGTGGGTTGGATTGAAATTGTGCAAGACTATATACATTTAATGAACTGTTATAATAAACTTGGATGAACAGCTTAATCCATTCAATAGGGGGGATTTGGTTAAGCAAAAGTCAAAAAGTTAAGTATAATTTATCCATGGTCACAAAAACAAAACGCTTAATCTATATCTTCACCACATCTCTCCCATTCACGTTAACTTAAATATTCGTTCTTTATATCCAGGGTTAATTGTAATATTTTGTACATATAATATTTACAATACATATATAAAAAATAAAAAATTCTATATATGAGTTATCGTATAATTTTCTTTTATAGGAAACTGTTGTAATGCACTATTAAGATGATGAGGGTAAACAGGAAAAGGGTTTAAGGAACAGGGAAAGTGTAAGAGAAAGATGGTCCACTACACAGTGGTGTGCACAACTGTGTTAATAATGTTTCTCACCTGTGATCTTGCCAACAGTCTATTTCAGGTCCCCCACTCACATTACATTGCTGATGACCACAACGCTGCCATGTGAATGACGTATGAACCATGGTATTGTACATTACACTGTTTCAAAATGAGTTTGGTAACTAGTACTAAGTTATTTCCATCAAGAGTCAACCAAATGCATCCAGTGTGTAATATTTTAACCATTAAAGTCAAAGTCGGTATGTCTTCAAGATATTTTAATTCAACAAATATAATGTTTTCCTCCCAAAAAAGTAAATAAATAAAAGTAGGGAACAATTTATTTCGTAATTGACTACGACATAACTTTATTGATTACGGCTCTAATTTTCTAACGATATAAAGTTTAGAGGATTTTGTTAGATGATTGAAATCCTCTTGTTAGAAGGTGGTAATATGCAATAAGGATAGACTTTTCAACTGCATACGTGGGTTGTGTAATGTATAACAGTTTTCTTCATCTTTCATTAAAATATTTTTTACTCCAATGTAGCTAAGAAAATTAACAAGCTTCCAATGGTCCACGTTCAGGGTCGTTTCCTTTGTTTATGTTTTTTGGTCAACGATCGTTTCAAAAATAACAATTACACATCAGAATATAAATAAGGCCTCATTTTCATCCATATCGCTTTGCTTTTTATTTGGATCAATTATTTAATTTGATTGTGTGATTTGAATTTTTAAATAAATTAAAAATATTTTTCCATTTTAAATTAATTTAAGTAAAAATTCAATTTTGAGTAATCCAGTCACTTTTGTAGGAGTGATGTTTTTATATTTATCTACAATTTATGCTCTTTTTTATTTTTAAAAATTGCGACTAGTTCTTTGTTATGAGTAATTAATTTATTTTTCTAGGACTTAGATAAAGAACTAATATATTTATTTGATTATTTGATTTGTCATTCAATTTATAATAATTTTCCTGTAATTAATTAATACATTTAAGTTATATTTTCAACATGTGACTAATTCTTGAAGTCTGTGTGAGTTAAACAAAAGCGTTTAAGGTCTTTATAAATTAAATAAAATAGTTAAATTGAATAGTCCATGGTCTAGCAAATGATATAGGCATAATTTGAATAATCCATGTAACTCTAGATGAATAGCAGCATAATTTTCAGTAGTGATCACTAAGTATAAACACTCAATAAAATTTGATTTATTCTTATACCAAAAACACTGACTAAGTGCACAATTAGTAGTGAATTTACGGCCAAGGGTTTGTCTTTGGTTGATTTTCCTTGTCCAAATTAACTTACGTAAAATATGATGTTCAATTAGCCCCGCTTATCCTAATGGGAATGACAACACCCTTATATTTTCCTAATATTGCATTGGTCTTGTGTTCTTAGAAGTAAAGAATAATTTTATTAATTGAAAATTTTCTACAATCACATTTAAATACTCTATATTAAAAGGCAGTTGACAAAGTAAAGGAAGGACTAGATTTTGTTGAACAAGGCTGAACTAACCAGAAAGTAAAATCCCCAAAACTGACTTCCAAGATTGACCACAATTGCTTGATACTACATACAAAGATGATCTATTCAACTTACCTTAGTTGCCAAGTTTCCCAGTCCTTGATCCTCCAAAAAACAAGCTCACTATTTACTTTTCCTAACCATTTTAGACCGAGATGAAGATTCAGCAATATCTTGAGAAGTGTTTGAAGCTTCTGACAATTGCAATGCTTGCTTCAAGCTTTCCACTATCTGACTCATGGAGGGTCTATCTTCTGGATTCTTCTTCAAGCAGCTATCAGCCAATTTGGCTATTTTGCGAGCTGCAACAAGAGAATATTGGTTCCTCAGACGTGGGTCCATTATCATGCTGAATCTGCTACTGTCAGCAGGGTACTGTTTGACCCAATCTAATAGCTTTTGTTCTGGTGTTGGACGGTTTCTCTCCAATGATCTCCTTCCTGTGAGGATCTCATATAGTACAACACCAAAACTCCACATGTCACTCTGAACTTTGAGATGACCCGTTTCAATGTACTCTGGTGCAGCATATCCCTGTGTGCCAACTACCTGATAACAAAAGAATATAGAGAATTCATTATAAGTAAACTCATTAGTTCATAACTGCTATAATAGTTGTAAATGAATATATAGGATCATAGCAATGCTGCTTAGATAACAGCTTAAAGGGTTGGCCATGTTGAATCATGATTTGGCTTTAAAGCCGCTACATTTAAGTACTTACAAAAATGATAACAAGATTAATTAGCACTTGAGAATCCATATTTGCCATAAACATACCGCAGTGGATACATGAGTCTGGTCACCTTGTGGTCCTTCTCTAGCAAGACCGAAATCTGAGAGCTTTGGGTGGAAATTCTCATCCAGTAGAACGTTTGAGGATTTGAAATCACGGTAGATCACCTTCCCAAAAAAACAAGGAAAAATGCACAATTAGCAATGAGAATCTTGAACAATCATTTGCATTATGGCTGTAAGCCTGCAATATCATTCTCACCATACCCAAGAAAACTATGCACATCCCAGTTTGTATATTTCGTTAGTTCTATCATGACAAACAAAATGTAGTAGAACATTTTCAGCTTTGTGACCCAAAATAAAGCTTAATCAATTTTTAACAAACCATACCGTTATAAAGAATGGTCCAACTGAGAGAGCGAGAGTAATGAGAAACATGTGAATGTTGTTTATGAAGTTTCCATAGGAAAATGCAAAATAGAAAACCGTTTTGTTAATCCCAACCTTTGTGGCCGAGTTTAAGCAACAAATAATAATAATAATATTTTATTGAAAACAAAAGTTTTGTCACACTTTTATATCTGCAATATAATAAATACCTTCATTTAAAATAAAATCTTACTACTATTAATGTTTAAATTTAGCTCTAACTCTAAAGGCTGAGCATCCAAATCTGTGTGGATACCAGCAAAACCATCTCGGTACAAGGTTTCAGCACCATGCGAAGTATGTCCAAAAGTACACAAACCCCTTGGACTGCTACGGAAAACACCATCTGATTGAAGTTAACAAATTAAATAAAAAATGGCATGCACTTACGCTAAATGATGTGGCAACAATTTCAATTAAACCCATTGAAGAATGATCCTATGAGGTACCTGAATCTCAAGTCCCTCATGTAGATAAGCCAATCCTTGAGCAGCACCAAGCATGATCTCCAATCGTGTTTTCCAAGGCAGAGCAGATAAACATCTATCAAAAAGGTGATGTTCCAAGCTCCTATTGGGCATATACTCATACACCAACAATCGTTGAATCCCTCTTTCTCCATCTACAGAACAGTATCCCAAAAGCTTAACCAAATTTGGGTGATTAACAATGCCCAGAAATTGAACTTCCGCAAGCCATTCCTTATGACCCTTCACAAGACAACAAAAGAAAAATATAAGAATGCAGGTATATTTACAAAGTATAATACAAACATTTTGATAAGAAGAAAAAATAATCATCTGATTGACGATGATGATGTAATTAAGCATATATACCTGGAAGCCACGCGTGTTGAGTCTTTTGATAGCAACTAGAATTGGATCACCCTGTTGCTGAGGGGGTTTAATGGAACCTTTATACACACTTCCAAAACCACC
Source organism: Abrus pulchellus subsp. cantoniensis (assembly GCA_024086825.1). Classification (NCBI taxonomy): domain Eukaryota; kingdom Viridiplantae; phylum Streptophyta; class Magnoliopsida; order Fabales; family Fabaceae; genus Abrus; species Abrus pulchellus. The sequence goes on from CM044049.1 coordinate 33,349,698, forward strand.
TTCGCCAATTTTGAGCATTCTGTTGAAACCATTGGTGGCATCTCGAAGCTCTTCAAGAGTGAAATCTCTGAAGATGTTTTGTCTCTCTCTGTACAAGTCCTTGACGCTCTTGGGCGAAGAAACGGAACCGGTGGAGTTGGTGGGGCGGTTGAAGGCGGGGTTTTTCTTCTTGTTGTGCAATTCAGGAGCCGATTTGCACTTGTCTTTGAAGAAGAAGCACTTCATTTTGTGAACATGAATTAAAGGGTCGATGAGAAAAATGGAAGTAGTGGAAAATTATATATGTGAGAAAAGAAAAGAAGGAAAGAAGAGTCTTGGGGGAAATGAAAGAGAGAAAACAAATGGGAAAGGAGAAGATGGAGAAGTTGGTGTGGAAGATAATGAGAAGCGCGTGGAGAAGAGACATAAGAAACCGGCTTTACGACGTTTGTTTGTAGACAAAGACCAACAAGACCTTTCAAAGGTTGCACTGCCAGCAAGCTGGATCGAATCAATTTTGTTTCTTTCACCCTGGTCCTCCTATTCTCTGTTCATTCACTTTGACCACATAAGATAAAATATACTCTGTTCATTGCGTAAATTTTTTTTATTCTATAACTTGTTATTTTTACGTTGAAATAGAGTTTCTCATGATTTCAATGAAGTTTTAAACATATACTAAATTGAATATAATTTTCTATCACCATATTTATTTTAATTTTCTTCAGATACTAGTCTTTTCTTTTCGTTTTCAAACATTAATTCCCAATAATAATTCTATACTACACCGTTCTTCTTATTTTAAACTGTTTTTTAAGGTGTAATGCATAATTGTTTAATAAAAAAATATATAATATGATAAAATTTAAGTGTATTTTTAATATTATTTTTTAATGTTTTTATGAGTTATGAAGAGACTCTAATTTAAATTATATATATATATATAATTGAATTTAGGCTTTATTCTTTTAAATATTGCTTGATTAAAAAATTATTTATTATTTTAAAAATTATAAAAGAAATGCATTCATTATATTTTAAAATAAAAACATTTCGCTTTATGTTTCTTAAAGGCGCTCATTAATATGTTTTTAAAATATTAGTTTTTAAAATAATATTCTTATTTATAAAATTACTTTTTCAACTAATTACAATAAAAGATAAAGTAATTAAAACGTGAGTAATTAATTAGTGTGTTCTAATATTTATAATAGAGAAATTTAGTAAAATTATTTTGTTTTATCATATTAATTAGTAAAGTAACTATTTTATTAAGATGTACATATTAATACTAAACGGTGTCTGAATCTAAAATGAGAAGTATATATAAGTTAATTTACAAAAGTAAATGATAGTGCTAAATAGTGTTTTAACATTTTAAATGCATTGAATGAGTGACAATTTGTTGCGATCACAAGAATCAAGTGTTTATACAAATACAAGCTTAATGTGTTTTGTGGTGTTAAATTTGTTGCTAGTTAAAAATTAATTAAATGTTTTGAAAAATAATTAAAGTCATAACCAATTATTTATTTATAATCGATTGTGCGCATGATATACATAAAGAGATGAGATACTTTCACATGTATTAAATAACGCCAAAATCTTACAACTCATAGATATTGTTTTTGTTTTTATTTTTTTTTTAATGCATCGTATATGTTTCATTTATAATTAAACTTATTTTACAGGAATTTAAAACTACTTTTTTCTCGAATATTTCTTAATTTTCTTTTTAAGCTATTCTTCTATTCACTATTCAGTATATACTGCAATATAAATTTTTTTTAAAAATCTCATAATTTTTTATGGTAAATATTTTTATACTAATTCTCTTTTATCTATGAAAGGTGATCAACAGCTAATGAAATTAAAAGAGCAAACACAAAGATTTGTTAAATGATTAACGAACTTAATAACACACATCTGTATGAATAAAAATTCTGTTAATCTTAAACTCTTCCGACTTAGAAGCATCACATAGTTGTTGTGAAAATGGGGAAAAAAAAAAGTTATACTCTCCTAAATAATATTTTTTAAAAATTTTAAATATTTCTTTAAAAATATTATTAAATTTAAAATTGGGCATAAAAATAATAATATTTATAAAATTGAGGACTTTTAAAAGCATGTCCCCATTCTAATTATTTCAGGAAAACTCAACTGTGCTTCCCTTTTTCCCTTGTTTAGTGGTCAATTTTCCTTGAATATTCCTAGTCACGACTCACAAGTCTCCACCACCTGTTGCACCCTAATCTGATATAAATTTCACTGCAATTTGCAGAGAACACGAGTCAATGTAAATTTTCCGCTACTAAAATTACCTTCTTGAATAAGTGTCCATTTAAAACAAACTGATATCAAATTTTATAATTAAGAAGCTAATCAATATAAAAAGATTTGAAATAACCAAAATGACAACATTTTTGTCTTTAAAGCATTAAAGGATTTCTCTCTGAAAAAGCATATAGCAAATTAGTAAAAGTGATATGGAATGAGAAAAAGTTCTTTCAAGTGCTCATGGCTGTCAAAAAGTTGCATTTAAATTACACATTTTTAACCCGTAAACGATTATTTTTATATATTTATTATTACTCTTATTTAAATGATTTGTATTTAAAATATTTTACATAAAAATTTAAATAAAAATGGCAATAAACATTCCCAAAACAAAAATCAAACAGTGGCACCCACTTGAATAATAATTAATTTTCTGTTTTCCACACATTAACTTTCTAAAGGGACTGTGGTGGACTAATGTGATCACAACCATGTACACAACTTTTATACTTATTTTGTTGTTGTATTTATATGTTGGACGAGAAAATAAAAGAGAGCATACATTAAAAACGTTACTTTACTATGTGAAAAGTTATAAAATGATATAAAAAGGTGATTGCGAAAAATATTATGAAAATAACACTTCATGTCAATGAACACAACAGAGACGAATAATGCAGCCCGGCTGCCAACAAAAGACAAAGACTTTTAGCTTTTTGTCATATCGAATTATTATTATTATTATTATAACTTAGCTGCATAATGTTATGACATGTGTAAGGGAGTAGATAATTTATATTAAGTATAGTCAAAGCATGTGTATCTTTTGGAATATATAATAATAGGCATTAGCATAACTCTGTAAATTTTGGTTTTTAAATCATGATTAACTTTTGGGAGTGACTTTTACCGACCAAAAGTACAAAATTATTGGTTCTTATTATTATTATTAATCAATGATAAAATCATCAACACAAAATAAAACTAAGATAAAAAGTTAAGTGGTCATTGTTATAAGGTCTCAGGGTCAACTTTGCTTGTTCCACCTTCTTGCAATGCAGGAAACGTAGAATGAAGCACATATTTAATTTAATGCATGTACTTATTAGAGATTTTTTTCCACATAATAGTCAATGAAATTATACGATTGTGATTTAAAGGGGACATTCAAATTCAAATAACATAAAAAGGAAATAGTGATTATTCTAACCCACAAGACAATGGTTCATAATTTAGGCGAAGTAGAAAAACAGTGTGTTTCAGATCCCTCATTTCCACGCATGAATAGCTATCAGAAATATTGACTTGACCTTTTAGTCAATTAAATAAAATGAACAAACAATAGCCAATTCAATCAACTATTTACAGTTGTATAAAGTAATTTATCTTTTTTTTAAAAAATTATTTTGAACTTCTCTATCTAATTTGTTTGAATAATGTTTTTAAAATTGAATCTATTATTGAAATAATAATAATTATATACATATTAGGAAATATTATATGATGTATTATTATTAATTTAACTAAAAAAATGTAATGTTCAAAATTATATAAAAATTACTTTTAATTCATTCTTAATTAATATCAAGTGTAGAAATTCTCAAGTTTGAATAAACAGAAATTTTACATATAAGTTTACTATATTTAAATTTGAAATAAGAGTGAATATTTCCTTCAAATTATTGAGAGCATGATGTTAATAATACAAACAGAATGTGATTATATTATATTATATTATATATATATATAATATACTGAAATATAGGATTTTAAAAAATACAAAACAGGAACAATTTTTTACGCAGATGTAGATATTTAAAAATAAAAATTATAAAAAAAATTAAAGAATAACAATTTTTAAAAAAGTTATAAAAAAAATTTAAAGTATAAAATTTTTCATTAGTGATTTTCACTCAAAAATTACCATTTTTGTAATATTTTTCAAAATCTCATATTTTAGTATTTTAATTTTTTTCGCATATAAAAATAAATAGCCACAGAATGCCAATTATAATCTTCTTAGTCTTCTAAAAATTGTTATTTTTATTTAATTTAAAAAAATAAATTAGCAAGTAAAATATTAACTGTAAAAAAATAAATATTAAGATGCACCAAAAATGTACTTCAGTTACATTTAGGGAGAAAAGCAAGTGATGTGATTAGAGTCATACTATTTTTACAATAAAAAGAATAATTATTTTATTTTTATCAGATCTCATATTATATCATTGTTTTTCTTCATTTTTTAATTTTGAAGTGCTATAAAAAATTATACTGATAGCATTTGTCCTGCCACTTATGGTTAAAATGACTCTGTTGAAGGCCATTGAAGCAAACAAAGAAATAGAGAAAGAGGAATTTAATTGACTAGGAATTAAAAGATGATGAAGAGTGGAGACACATCATCATCACAAATGAGGGAAGGGAAGAAAAGAAAAGAAAAGAAAGACATTATTTGAATTGGAGAAGACTATTCATTCTATTCCATGGTTCCCATTAGTCATCATAATTTCAATGCAAGTTTGGAGGTTAGCCAGTAACATTATTTTGTTTACGTAAGTTCCAAATGTGTCATTATTACCTCCAAAAATGTTAGCCTTTTTATTATAAATTATAAATCAAATTCTATGCAATAGGAGTATAATTTTGGTTACATTATTAGTTTGAATAATTTTTTTAAAAAGTAAAAAATTAGTTAAATTGATTATTGATTAACAATAAAGCAAAATCAAACAGAAATCAACATAAAATGGGTTGAAATTGAGGCTAAACTGATTTTATAAACTACTCTATTGTCTGTTATGTTACACACATTTAAAAAATTACAACCCAAAAGCAAATATTCTAATAGTCAATAGCATTAGAAATAAGGTCGTAGTGAAACCAAAAACATATTTATTCCTAAGAATTTGATACGGCATATGAGATATGCCCAAATCCCAAAAGAATTAAGAATTTGCTTCACAGATGTTATTTAGTGCGAAAGCACACAGTTGACCAAAAACAGAAGTATGAAAAAGCATATGAAAGCTTATGAATTGAAAGACCTATGGTAAGTTGGTAACCTTCACACTTGAAAGTCGTATACTAAAAAATTAGACGTGTTGAATATGCTTCTCCGTCTTAAATTTTCTTTTAAAAGAATAAATTCATTTTAAATATTTTAATTTTAAACTTTTATAGTTTAATTTTTTAAATTTAAATCATATAAATTACTTTTTACATTTTAATTTAAGCTTACATAGTGTATAGGAACAAATAATAATAATAATAATAATAATAAAAATAATTAAATAGCCTAACAATCACAATTAACTTATAGTGATAATAATTACAATGAGATAAATACGAAAAAAGTAATAATATAAGATAATCATTATGTTTGGAAAATAATTTTTTTAAGGATTATGAAAATTTTTATTTTTCTTTGAAATATAATTGTAAAGCTTTAAAAAAATTGAGAGTTTTAATTATATAAATTAAAAATTAAATAATATTTAGGAGAAAAATAGTAATATAAAAGTTCTAAACTTGAATATTGATTTTTTTTAATAAGTTTGATAATATGAATACTATAAATGTATTTTTTTATAGGCAAAACATATATTATTAAATAGAATTCAAGGGAAACTCAAAATCCATATATAGGCAAAAAAATTAATACTTAATCAGAAAAATAAAAAATAAAAACATACTTATACATAACTAAAACGGATGCAATTTCGTGGGTTCAAATACCAATTAGCTAACAAAATAGTTTCTTCCTTACTAAAAAGTGATAGTCATTAGGACTTCAGAATAATAAAATTTAAAACTTTCCTCTCATATAAAACACAATTAGAAAACACAATTCTATTTCTATATAACGACTATACTATACTTACCTAAATAATTAATAAACACATCTCTTCTCTTTTACTATAAACAACATTAACCCAAGAAAGCAAGTAAGTCGATAAATCTGAAGGTAAAACCAGTGAGAATTCAAGCCAACGCGCAGTAAAGTATTAAATTTGAGATGAAATTAAGCATGTTAAAAATAAATGATTTGAAAGTTCTTCCAAGTCATGTCATATGCAACAAGTTATATCATCAATTTAAATACCATCAGCAAACATTTATAAGAAAATACATTCAACAATAATTGTCAAAAAAATATTAGACACTTAAGAGAGACTTTTCCTTTCCATAGCTTTTGAGGGTTCTGTTTGAGGGTTCTTAGTCTATCCTTAATTGTTACCTTTTGGTCTAAAGATGGGACTTTTGTTTAAACTTAAGAATCAAAATCTTAAAAAAATTACTACTTTGGTTAGAAGTCTTAACCTCCTTTTAGAGCTTTATAACAAAAAAAAATATTATAATAAATTAGGACTTACTTAGGTTCAATACTAAAAATAGATATTCATAACTCTTTCTTATTAAGAAGTAAGTTTGTTAAGATATGTATAGAATTATATTTAAGAAAAAATTAATTCTTTCTTTTAAAGTTTTAAGTCATGAATTTAGAGTTGAATACCAAAGGATACATCTTATATTCTTTGTCTATGAGAAATATAACTATAAACAACAAAAATTGTATTAACTTGGATAACAAAAGTTGATATATCTAGTTCTTCTCAACTATTTATCAGCATGGATAAGGGTTGGTTTCACAGGTCGGTCATGTTACGAAAGGAGTTCAGACAAATAATAAAGGTTCTCCCTTATATTATGATCATAAACTATTTGACACCTTGATGTTGGTCAAGAGACTTCTTAAAAAAAGTTAAGTCATCCCAAATCTTTAAGTTTCTTAAATTACAATAGTGAAAAGAGAGATACTTCTACAAGATCTAGAATTGACATTCTAAGTGAACTTGGAAATGGAACATTCACATAATACTAATTCTAATCCTAAAGTTATGATTAATTCTCAAATTAAGAGTAACAAGAGAATTTAAGTTTAAAACTCCTAGAGTTTGTGTTAATTCATGTAAATCTGATGTTAAAATTTTTATAGGATCTAAAAACAATAATTAATCAAAAAGGTAGAAAAATTCAAACCTAAACTTAAATTTGAGAAAAATGATAATATTAAAAGTTATATTAGTCATGATATTACTCTAATCAAATACACCCCTAATAGGAAGGCTCATTTTAGATAACTACATGAATAAGAAGTTTTACATATCATGAATAGATTACACAAAGATTTAAATAAAAATTATAACAAGAAAGCTTTTGTCTAAGATTTGCTTAGAATAAATTTATATAATAATTTACAGTTTCAAGTTATCAAGAAAAAAAAAAGCTTATAAATAGGCCCCTAAACTCTAACCTAATCATAGGTATTAACAAATCAATAGATAAGGGTTTTAAGAAAAATAAATTATCTGGTCTGAAGAACCTTTATATAAGAATGTAATGTCTATGAACAATCAACATATTTAAGATATATCTTGGTTTGATTTAAAGTCCTTATGAATTATTTTTATGAATTGCTTTTTCTAAAATTGTAGGAGTATAGATAATAAGATATTTTCTAAATTAATTAATGACCTGTTTATTATGTATAATATTAATTTTATTACTCTATTTAAATCTAGAGTTAGTAAAAAAAAAAAAAGGTTAAATCAATTATTAGAAAAATTAATTTAAATGAGTATACTAAAGTGGATGCCATTAGGTTTTTAGGAAGAACTTGATGTTTATAAAATATTTAATTCTTTCATAACTGATTATATTGTTTTTTATGTCAAAAAAACATATCTAAATTTTGAGAAGAAAGAACCATTTTTGTATGAAATATTTTTATATCTAAAAAGATTAAAAAAACCTTATTTGTAGATGTTGAATGGAAGAATCTTCTTGCATGACTAGAGTCAAACCTCCCTCTTGTAGATTCAGATTCATCTTCACTTTTTTCTTACTTTGTAATATAGAGGACTTTTGTTAACATCTTCTTCATTTTAGTTCATCCTATCTTTTCTTGAATCATGTATAATTTTTCCTCATTTCTAAGATATAAACCTACTAAGAATGATTGAAGTACTATTAAAAGCGCAATACAGAGAATGAAGACCCATGATTAGAACTTAAGAGTTTCTTGAAAAAAGTTATTGATAATTTATTTATTTACAACTTTTTTTGGTATAAATTTTTGTTTAATAAAAATTAATAATGATTTAATTATTATGATTTTTTACTTGTAATGCAATTTATTACATTAAAAAATAATTTTATTAATGTAAAATTTGACACGTAATTAGCATATTATATTGTTATTGTCGACATAATGTATTACACTGTTAGCATAAACCTATATTATTTATGAAGATAATTTGATTTTTAAAAATAAAGATATTAAAGGAAACAAACATAACGCTTATATTCATTTTATGTTAGTATATAGCAATTTTGTAATGAAAGAAAATTAAACGGATTTTGACTTATTTTCATTATAATCTGAATTTAATTGTGTTTGTTTTTATTTTGAATCAAATAAAACTAGTTCAGCCTAGAAAAATGGTTGATTGTGTCATTTCATCTTTAATGCCAGCTTGATTCAACAAGTAGCTCTGACACGAGTTGCTGGCATAATAATAATGCTCTTTAACACAGTGAGATTTGCCTCACATTTCTTACTTTTGTGGAGACAGCAGAAATCAAATATAACTGTTAAAAAGAAATTGGTATTAGATATAATTAGAAAGTGAAAATGTATAAATGTAATAAAAAAAATTGAGTAAAACAATTGTAACTATCATCGATTTAACTCAAAATTATCACAATAATTAACTTACACTCTTATTTATTGACTTTTACAACAAATTCACTATGTTTTATAAAGGTGATGTATATAAGATATTATGTAAATAACATTTTTTTATGAACTAAACGAGCTAACGCGACTATTCAAAGCTAAAATGATTCGAGTCAAAGAGCATGGTATCATTTGTTAGCTTAATTTATATTAATTTTGTAAAACTACTCAAGTTCTAAAGTATAGCCCTCTGTTTGGTTTAATGAAAAGAAATAGAGAAAAAGGAAAAAAAAATTATAATTTAACATAAAAATAAAACAATTTTGTTAAAACATTTTATTTTCAAAAATTCATCTTTTTCTTTTTTAATATAAAAAATTCGCTAAAGTAATGCATGCATGGCAGGTGTGGGAGCTAAAAGAGTTAAGTTTTATCAACGTTGCTTTTTCAATCATGATTTAATTGGATTGTTCTTTCGTGTATAATTTTTATCTGTAATTTTGATTTCTTTAATTTTAATTTTTGACATTTAATCTTTATATTTTCTTAACTAATAAAATTAAGCTACATCCCAAATTTGTATGTATTAACAAAGGAGAAAATATATAAAATATATGAATAAATTAAAAAAAATTAAGATTCCAAAGTCAACACTTTGAAGTTATTTTAATGTTTTTTTAATAATTAATATACTTTTCTTTGTTAATGTATACAAATCAAGGTCACCTAACAATTATTATGTTTTGCTAATTATTAGATAAACTTTAAAATAAAAAGACTTAACTTTAATAATTCAAAAATTATAAAAATTAAAGATACCATAATCGTTCATAAGATAACGTAGAAAGGCTATAAATATAAGTTAGTGCTTGATCATTAAAACAAGTATTCTTGCAAGCGCAAATTTTGTTCACTCAAATCAAGTGAAGTTGAAATACACAACAGGAAATTTGAATAAAAAGAAGTTATTAATCAGTAGAACAAAATAAGTCTATTCATAGGTCAACACAAAAATATATCCACAAAATAAGGGTTTAGAAATTAAAATTTACCCATTAAGGCCTGAATCCATGCAAGTTTGGGATAGGTCAGCTCGCAGCCCCTCATTGCTCTTTTTTTTTTTTTAATGAAAATTCTTTTTTAAAACTAATATTTATTTTAAATTAAATTATTAATTTTTTATATTAAAATTTATTAACATAATGAATATTAATTTTAGATTATAAAACAAGAAAGATCATTGCAATTAAAGATATAAATTTTTTTCGAAGAAGCTTAAATAATTGAAAGAGTAGTTGAAACGTTTGTTTTAAATATTCGAAACTACTTGGAATGTTTATTTTACTTTTACTTTTACTTTTGTTGGAGAAGTGATTTGATAAATTATTACATTATAAAAAAAAGAAAATTATTAATATAACTTTTTATTTTATTTTTAATAGATGTTAAAATATATTTAATTTTTAAAGTCGTAAAGCACACTTTCTACATGAACTCGTTACCTACAAAAAATTAAAATTAGGTTATCATTTTAAATGTCTAAATTATTTTTTACTTTAACTTGACTTACTTAAACTTTGCTACCTAATACAAGCAGGGAGATAGCCCGAATTGAGAACTCTGTTAATCAGCCATGATTGATCAAAGGTGCTCTCTGCATAAATGAAAAATAGAATGTAGAATGCCTTTCAAATAAGACTTAATTTAGCGAGACTGCTGCCTATTGGCTAATTAGAGGTGAGGATGACAAGTTTATCGGTTCAAAAATCAATTGAGGAGACAAAAACAACTAATATAACAGAACTTTAATATTCATTTTGTCTTCATATTTTTTGTCTTATGAATATTAATTAATTTTTATACATATAAATTAAGCCTTATAAATTAACTTAAAAAAGAGAGAAAAAGACGAAGTGGTCCTGTACTGTGAAGGCGCGGTAACATTTAAGACATATTATAATAAAAAGTTAAACATACATAAGACTTAAACGTAAATAAATCATATTATAAATTGATAATACTTATTATACTAGGTAATTTTTAAGGACAGAAGGTACACAGTAAAAGCCACGTTATATTACAAGATGTCAGCAAAACAACAAACAATCTCGAGGACTCATTAGTTCGGCTTTTCCTATGATTCAATAGATGGAAGGTATATAGTAAAAAATTGTTCAGTTCATGAAAAAATCAAGCGAACATGCCTAGATCGATGTTCTATCATATGCTTCAGGTCAACCAATACGCCACCCCCTTCCCACTATCATGTGATAACAAAATCAATCATTGACAACTCTGTTCCAAGCAACAGCTGCAGCCAATGTGATCACCATCAAACCAAAGAGCTTCAAAACAATTTGATGAACTCATAAACATGATCATTTTAATTTTTAGTGTCCCCACTGCTCATTTGTCATGAGCTCTTCACCATGTTCATTTTTAATTCATCCACTGTGACTCCAAAGCAGTCTTCGATTATTATTGACTGGAGGAGCTAATCCTGGAATGTCGCGAATGTCTTTGTTGTTTGGGTGCACAATCTGAAAATTTGACAAGAAAGTTAGCATCGTAAGATATAATCTGAGCACTGTCAGAATCTTTAATCAGTAAAAATAAGCAATTTGGGAAGCACATAGCAGTTCCACTGGGTAAAATGAAACCAAGATGGAGTTTACAAAAAAGAAAAATGGCATTTACAATTGTCAACTTCATCATAACTATGTTCGATTTGTAGATTTTCTTCACCATTTGTATACAGCCCCGACTCTACTTTGGATATGTTTGTTTAAAATTTATACAGTAATTAGTTACCATGTCAATTAAAGTGCTCCGTGACAAGTTTTTTTGGCACTGTCGTGGTGAAAACAATCTTTTTCAAACATATTGCCAATTTTCAATAATTTGTTATGATATCAACAAAACATAAACTAGAAGCTATAGATCTGTAGAAGCCCATCAAAAGCTGTCCAGTGAAGACTTGGAAATCGAGGTCATTTTCATGTTTAATCAGTAAATCAATAATTTATGCTCCATATGCAACATCAGTGCTTACACATATTGTAAAGCAATTTCTGCCATAACCATAAGTAAAAAAATCACTCGGCCCCGATAAATTGCCTAGAAAGATGGCAACCATAGAGGATAATAGTTCTGAATTGAACCATAAGAATCAAGAAGTAAACTTCTCTTACCTTCACAATAATGATAGCAACTACTCCCATGACAATAATGAAAAGTAATGCCATAATACATTTGTCAGTAGCAACCTGTTGCAAAAACGCCAGTAAGTTAATGAATGAATGATTCATATAGCAACTATTTTGCAATAAAATGATGTGGATTCTGTAGAAATTGACCTGCCTACCGATTTCCTTCACCAATTGAGAAGCTTTCTTTAAAGAGAAATGGATTGAATCCAGCTCATTAACAATTCTGCTCATTTGTTCCGTCTAAATATGGAGGAGATTACAGCAATTAGTTCTCATGTTAAATTCAAGTTTTTATGTTCTCTTAATTCGTCTCAGTTAATTCTGGGTGTGTGACTATGCATAAGATTAATACCTGAGCCTTAAGAGCTGCTGCAGTCTCCGTACCAACATTTATTGTCTCTTGTACTACCTATTAATGCAGAAGGATTACAGCAATAAACTTTCTGTCAGTAAAGTTCCCCTTTTTACTCCCAGGAGGGCAGCAAAATTTAAATGTCCATAATCATCAAATTAAACATTATCCAGAACTTTTTATTTCTCCTTCACAACTTCCTCTGTCCTTCAAACTTCAAGGACAGAAGATAGAGTTAATTGTGGCCTTAAGGTTAGTTATACATATAATGCACAATTTTTCTGCATTAAATCCAAAGAGGTGCATGGATAACTTCTTCAGTAACTGCTACATAGGGTCTAATATTAGAACATACTATGTCATAAAAACTTTACAGACATCTGAAAGACAGAATATTTGCTTCCTTTGAACATGAAAAAGGATGGAAATATCACCCCACCCCCCTCCAAATACTTTTTCATCATTTCACTGATTTTGTGATTTTACAATACCCTGGAAACTGGGAATCTAGCAGAAAGGATGATAAAGAAATTGGGAATGACAAAAGTAAGATTAGGATGGCAGTGTTACAACTACAATAATGTTAATTTAAAACAGACTTTACAGATTTAGAATGCGTTCATAAATTTAATCAAGGAAGAACATGTAACAAAGATATTGTTGGAAGCAAAATGACAAGTAGGTGCCAGATAAACAAAAGAAAACAAACAAGAAATGGAGGACAGAAAAATAAGACCAAAAAGATGGTAACAATGACTTAGGGCCCCTGTCATGATGAAATAAGTGTTATGTGGAACCAAAGTCATTTCCCTCTGGGTCCCTAGGACTAGAAAAATAAAATAGCAGGCTACAAATAAATTTGTTGTACTCTTTATATTTTAAAAAAAGTTATGATCAAGAAACAAACCAACCTTCTTTCCCCTTTCAATGGCTTGATCTGTCTCATCCATCATCCGATTCCCATGATCCATTAGCTGTTGATTTGTCATTGCTGCAATACATCATAAACAGTCCACATTAACCACAATAGAAAACAACTTAATTCAGTTTGGTAATGCTATGAAATCCAGAACAGCTTGTTTTATTTTATTTTTTAAAAATTCTTTATCTGTTTGAGGTGGTTGACCAAAATATAGATGTGCTTTTACGCGACAGGGAAAGCAGAAAATATGCTATTAATATTTAAAAGAGAAGCATGATATTAGTGTTTCTCCAAGGAAGCATAAGTAGAAGCGAAAATGATTTTTAGACGAATTTATTTCTTTCTAACTATGCTTTCTATTGAAGCTTTAAAAAAGTCATTTCTCAAAAAAATGAAAATGATCAAAGCAGGGCCAGACAGCAACTTTGACTATGCAGCACACATGTTGATGAGCATATCAAAGCACACCAAGACCATCTCCCAAAAATAAAATATTGCATAACCATGATAATTTTTCTCTCAGTTCTCCCTTTCACGGTAATGATTAAGGACTCTCTCTCTACACATAATGACCACATTTTCTGTCTATGCTTCCCCCTTCATTGCCTTAGTGTTTGCTAGAATTAGGCAACCACAAGTCATATAAATCAAGCATAACAAGAAGCAAAGGCCTAGCACAAGAAGTGACTGCAGAAAATGTGTTATGACTAATGATACAGGAATATTAGCTTAACATAACCGATATGAAGAATTGGTAGGCTTACAGGATGCCAGGAGGCCATTTTCTTCTGCATAACCTTCATTGGGCCCCTCAAAGAGTTCAATTCGTTTATTCTCAAAATCTGTAGCATATCTGCATTTCAAATTTTCAATAAAACACATGCAATAATTGGTTGACACTATCAAGGAATACATCCACTCATGTAAGAATAGAATGACTTTCAATGACATTTTAAGGAAGCAGAAGCATATAATATGAGCAAATGAAATCTACGCCTGCCAAAAAGGCTAAGATCAACCACATAATATGATGTTTTAACTTACTGCTTTTTCAAAGCAACATATGAATTTAACTCTTTGATCTGCAACAGAAAACAGACAACACTCGTCAGTGACATTGATGAATGTCATACCTAATGAAATCCAATAAACCTACAATATGACGAACTAGCAAAGTCAATGTATCAACGAAGAAAAGCATATCACATAGGTGTCCACAGCTTAACATCTCACCATTGACTGCTTTTTCTCATTCAACATTCTGTTGGTTTCTCTATCAAAGCTATTCTCCAAAACTTTGACCTCTTTATCGAACTCTTTAATAAGCCTGCAACAATAGATCCCACAATACACACACTTGAGTAAGCATAGAAAGTAAAACCTCAATTCCGAGGCGTGCTTCCAACACCGAACGGCGTTTTCACCGTTCAGGAAAATCACGGTTATCAAGCTTTTGAACACAGATCAAAATTAAACAAGTTTCGGATTATTAATTTTCAACACAGATCTGGAACACGTGACATATGTTGACTAGCCTACAAAACGAACAATTTACAATGTGACACAAAAATGCAAGATCAATACGTCGATCATAAACAACAACAACCAAGCTTGCTCATAGTTCTACCAAAAAAATAAAAAGATGAAAGAATAAAAATGAGGAATGTGAAAGGTGAAAATTACCGTTTACAATCTCGCATTTTCTCGGTGAGCTCTTCCATCTGCCGGCTCTTTCTATTCGAATCCTTAATCTTCTCCAACTTCTGAAACCCATTTCTACAACAACAACAACAACAGCCGATGAGAAAACAACGTAGGAACATAAAAGGAAATGGGAAGGTTGAGATTCAGACGATAGGGCGCGGAAATTGTCGGCGATGTGTCCGTCGATCTCGGCCAGGTCCTCGCTGATCGCCGACAACTGATCCATGACGCGGCGAGATCTGAAGCGAAGAGGATTATTTGGATAGAGTTTTTGATGAGGGAGGGGAATGCAGATTGCAGAATAGATTTTGGGTTGCACCCAAACGGCGTGCTATAGCAGCATTTGGGATCCAACCTCAACCAAGGAAGGATGAAGGATCTTCACAGTCTCGTTCGTTTACTTACGAGGAACAAAACAAAAAACTTTGTCCTTCTCCCTCGTGATTCGTGATTATTTTTTCACAGAATTTTTTTTTTTTTTTTGTTATAAACAAATATGGCCGTTTAATTTAAACCGCTATTAGGTTTAGGATTCCCGTGGTGGTTGGTTCGTTTTGTTCTGTCGCTTCATTGCTGTTACAGATTTTGATCTTGTTTGAGACAGCCTGTGTAATCTAGTACGCTATTTTATGGCATCAAAATACCAATGTACACGGTCCAGTTTCTCTAAAATTAAAATTAATATTTTAACAATAATGTACTTAATATTAAGATATTTAATAAATTAACGTTACCTTGTATTGTTCATTAAAAAAAATTACCATCTACTGTTCAATTTTTTTTAATATATGTATACTTATTTATTTTTTTAAAAATGTACCAATAAATTACAACATAAGTGCTTTAAATTATTTTTAAGACAATAATTTAAAAATAATATATAAAAAATTAGGAGAAATAAGAAAGCTAGATTTGGACATTGCGGGTGAGTTAATTCAAGCTGGACAATAAGTAAATATTTTAAAAAAAGAAATGAAAAGTTTAATTATTTATGTAAAAACAGTTTAAAAAATAATATTACCATGTTTTGCATTTAAAAATTATATGGATTTTAGGTTGAACCAAAATTTGACTAGCTGCACAACCCAACCTCGAAGTTTTTTATAACCCTTAGTGCTCTCACGTGTGCATGGCACAGGACCTAATGGAAACCAAGTACCCAATTTAGATTTCAGATAGAGTTGATGGGGATTAGGTTAATCAAACAAACAAACACCCATGATAATAGAGAGTGAAAACACTCAAAACTTGGTCTTTCATTTCTGCATCAGAAAGTTTCAATCATTTTTCACATGTTCGTTCGTGGGGTACAGAGTGTGGTTTTGGCCCAGTGGTTGGGGCATTATTATTTTTTGCTAATCATCGGCGATGATCGAGGACAACGTGAAAGCGTGTTTTTGTCTCAGAATAAATTAAATAGATATAAAATTAAACAATTACGTATATATGTCTATTAGGCCTCATTTTAAATGGTGTAAAAAATACCCAAATTATAAACAAATTAGCAGCCATCCCATACATTACTGGGATATTTTCTTAATTTAAATAAAATTTTAAACATAAAAGAAAACGTGCATGATTTATTTAAATAGATAGTTTAAATTTAGAGAAAAAAAATTAAAACTGAAATTAGAAGAAAAAATTATAATAAAATATTTTAAAAATAATTAACAATTTAAAAAATAAATAATACTGAAGGCAGTTTTACTAAGAAAAAAGAAAGAAAACAATAAGAAAATTACAATATTAAAAAATAAAGATTTAAATTTGTGATACAAAAATGACTAATTAATTGAAAATTATAATAAAATTTACTACAAAATTTATTGAATAATAAAAGTATCAAAAGATGCATCGTTGCCCACTTAATAAAACCATGATTTTACTACTTAATACACAATATTGCTGAAATTACTGCAAGTTGGCAATTACTAAGACCCAACTTTTTTCCCCTTAAAGAAAAACAAATCAAGATCATTACAACAGCTTTTTTTAAGAAAACGAAAAAATAAACTTATGATAAAATAAATAAATTATTCACGTGTCATATGCACTTCTCAATATTATACTCTAAATAAATCATTTGCTCCCTAAATTCAATTAGCTGAACTTCAACTTCTCAATCTGCCTGGCTTAAAAAGTAGATCCATGTTAAAGACAACATCAAGCATGCCAGAAAATTCAATGACCCATCATAAGAAACCCAATGGGGAGATCCTGATTTCTCTGGCCCAACATTTGCAAGTGTTGGACTAGGCGCTGTCGATGTAGAAGGAGGAGGAGGAGGAGGAGCTAAAGGAAAAGCAGGAGATGGAATTGGAGGTGAGGCCTTACAAGAAGGTTCTGTGCTGTTACATGTAGGTAAAGGAACACTATAGTTAGCTTCTGATGCACACGTTTCTGACAATACCCCATCTATGCCATGACATCGAATTGAAGATCCAGCTACACATATATTTGGGCTTATAATTTTCACATTGTTGAGAACATAATTCTTCCTACCATTGTTGTTGATTCTCAGCATGCAATTGGGCAGTGAACTAGGAATAGTTGTGCCAGTGGGAAATTGTTGGAAGACATCAAAGAGCAAAGGTGATGGGATTGAATGTCTGAGCAAGAAATTAGAAATGGATCCTTCTTGCAACCCTATGTTAGCTAGTATTCTATCATTGGGCATCAAGAAAGTCACATTCCCCTCAAGTCTTGGGTCAAGTGGTGACATATTGATGAGCATTACAAATGTGAAGTAATTTGCCCTTTGCATCTCCCTAGTGGCTGCAACGATGTCTTCATTCCTTGAATTAATGTCTGATGGGGTGATTAATGAAATCAACATCAATAAGAGGAAAATCTCTAAGAACGTGTTGCTTCCCATATTCGATGATGTTTTCTGCAAGTTGCTTGATTTCTCTTCTCTTTTCAATAAGTTGGTTTTATCATGAAAATGGCATTTTAGATTTTGAGAATTGAATGACGAATAGGGTAAATTTTTTGTGTGCTCATGAAAAGGTGCTGCTTCACCAACTAAGCCTCACACTTCCTGGATGATTGGGAGCTTGAACGAGTAGCGAGTGTAATGATAAATCTCAACTAAGCTGCCACAAAACTTTGGGTAATTAAAATAGCATTAGATTAATTATTCTGGCATTTATTATTTAATTGAATACAGCGGCAAAGCACCATCATAATTATTCGGCTTAACCTTAGGTTCCATCTTATAACACAAGCAAGAGTACCTTGCTAAAAAAATACGCCAATAAATATGGCCATGTTTTAGTTATAGAACGGAAAATAAAATTGAGAGTAAAAAAAATATAAAAGACAAAACTTGCACTGTTTTATAGATATTGTTCGTGTTTTTATCAATTAAAATTAAAATTTCATTTAAATAAAATATTTACGTTATCATAAATTATTTAAGCCGTTTTGTTCACGTGTAAATCAACTTTTACTCAGAAGTTAGTAGTCTTCAGGGAATTTTGATCTCCCCTGTTTTTACATCATAAATAGATACTTACAAAACAAGTTTTTGAAGAAAAAAAGTTACAGCATGATTCATACCACAAGATCATCATACCCAGGTGTTTAATTATAAATATGAAGGTACCTAATATACGGGTAGATCAAGTCAATTTGATGACAAACTTATTATTAATAGTTATTTCAGCAGAAATTTATTAAAATATGTTGGTTTTTATATAGAATTTAAACTTGAAATTACAATTATATCCAAAATGCTTTAGACAGTGGCCTTGTGCATTTCTTAATTATATGTCCTTCCCCCATTTTTATTAATGTAAGACATTTTTTAAAAAATATACATTAAAAACCTTTTTATTTTTAATTGGAGTAGTTAAAAAATTCAATTTTATAAATTCAATCCATAACCAATGTGAATTTGGTTTTAAAAATTTAGATCCATATTAAACTAATTTTTTTATTAACTATATTTGTATAACCAGTTTAGTGTCTAAATTTATTTTCTAAAATCGAATTTATTTTTAGTTATCCAAATCTATATATATAAAATAACCTTATATCTTTATTTATTAAATTTTAGCGTTATATTAATTTACAAAATTTTATTATAACTATATTTTACTACTATTATTTTTTTATTAATTTTAATTCTTATAATTAAAATATTTAAAAATATTAAAATATAATAAATATTTTTCAATTAATTACTACTGTTATTTTTATATTTATGTTTATTTTTTAATTTTTAAAATATTATAACATAAAAATTTTATTATTATTTATATTATTAATTTTTATTTTTATAGGTTTTAATTTAAATTTTTACTATAAACTCCATTTATTAAAAATAAGTTAAAAATAATAATAAATATTTTATATACTTCTATAAAATATAATATATTAATAAATATTGTTAAAGTCTTTTTGAAATGAACTATTTTAATGTAACATTTGTACAATAAATTAGTTTTACCTTAAATATATAATTCACAAATATATTAAAAATTAATTTTTCTTTAAAAATTAAATTTAAAATTAGATTTAAAACTAATTCAACGTAAAACTAAATTTAAAACCAATTTTAAATTAAATTTAAATTTCAAAACTATTTTTGAACCAATTAAAAAAATAAAATAAAATAATTTAAAATTTAACTCATATAATTAATTTGTATGATGGATAGATGATATAAAGTACAACATATCTAAATATTTATTATTTTAATAAAATATAAAATTAAAAACTACTATTAAAAAATTAAAATATATGCAAATACTCTCTTAACATATATTGTTAATGTAATGGATTAGAGTATTATTTATATTTATATTTTATCTTTGATAAATATTGATGCTTAACAAATATATATATATATATATATATAATGTTATATTATTTATTTAAATATTTTAATATAATAATTTAATAATAATTAGAAAATAATTATGGTATATTTTTACCATATGTAAAAACGGTTTAAAACCGGTTTTAAACCAAATCCAAATTTTAAAACTAAATTTAAACCGATTTTAGAAAAATTAAAATAGATTGGTTTATAATCCAATCCATATAATTGGATTTTAAATGGATTTAGATTAGTTTTTTGAAAATCCAATCCATGAATACCCTTAATTTTTAAGTTCTTTAGAATATAATGGCTTTTCTTTATGTTCTTTGAGTTTATAATGGAGTTGCAGACACGTTAATTAGTCATATATGGAATGTTCAATAAAGGATCCGAGACTTAATAACTTCATCAGTTTAAAATTATGTGTTACTATAAACTAGGATGCACCGATTTATTTATTTATTTGCTAAATTAATTTATTTTAAAACAAATAAAAATATAATTTTAATATAAAAATATATAATTTTAACTTTTATTGTATTAAATATTATTAAATATAATTACATTTAGAAATATAATGAATACTATTTTATATTCCTTAACAACAATAATTTGTATTTCTTTTATTGAATTATGTAACATACAACTTATCATAACTAGATACAAAATTTCATAAATATAATATGATTTATATTAATTAAACTTAATTTAAATTTAAAATATTATAATTCATTTACTTATTCTTTCATCATGATATCAAAATATTAAAAATGCAAGTTAAAATGTTATTATAAATTTTTAATAACAAATAACATTCAATTGTTTTATAAATATATTATTATTAAAATAATATTTTATATTTTTTAAAATTTATAGACTCAAATACATGGTAAAGAATTACATTATCATAATAATTTAATTTTTTTAATAACATGTATAATATATATTGTAACATTAAATAACTATTTTTAAATACAACAATTTTATTTTTATTTGTTGACATTAAATTTTTTTTATGATGTATATTTTTATTTTCTTTAATGTACTCTTAAATCTTAGAGCAATACTTTTTTATATGTAAAAACATGTATAAATATTCTATAAATGAAAAAATCAATTAAAATAATTAAAAATAGATTTAAATGATATTTTGATCCTTTGACTCGAATTTGTAAGCTAATATTTTTTATTTAATTTTTGCTGTTAAATTTAAAGTAAATAATGTTAAATAAGCAAAAGATTAAATTAAAATAAATATATATATGAGGATTAGTTTGTAAATTTTTTATATATATGGACTAACTTACAAATGTGAGTTAATTATAAAAACAAATAAATAAAATGATGTTGTCATTCTCCTTTCCTAACTTTTATGCTTTTCCACCTCTCAATCCCAATCTTTCCAATATTTAATGAAGGTTATAATTTAATATACTCTCTTGGCCTTCCTTTTCAAAATTCAACCAACTCTCATCAAATTTCCTTCTCTTCTTAACTACTTTACCACTCTTACCCTCACCCACACCATCTCCTTTGCCTTCGCCTCCACCTACAACTCTACTCTCTTTATTCTTTTTATTTCTTTGCATAAACTTATGCTTTAGAAGAAGCTTGTACATCTTGGGAAAGGTTTTCGATTGATAAAAAAGAAGAATTCACTTCAATCTATATGTCCTTAGGCATGGCTATACATAACATAGAAATCACACTTGGAAAGAGTGGACAATTAGCTAGAACAGTAGGTGCTATAGCGAAACTGATTGCAAAAGAGGAAAAATTGGCCACATTAAAATTACTTTTTGGGAGGTCTATTTGATATCCAAAAACTACTCAGCAATTGGACAAGTGGAAAATGTTGGGGTAAAGCAGAAAAATTTGGGTAGAGCAAATTTAGTGAAGGTCAAAGTCTTTTCCTCTCTTAGCTTCTTATCTCTAAACTCTTAACAATCTTTACTTAATTCTCTTCTCTTCTCAACCACTTTACCACTTTCACTCTTACCATTACGTGTCACCCATCCTAAACCTCAACTCTTTTTGTCCTTGAATAGCCTCATCAGTGTTGCCAAAACTTATTTGTTTCTATCACAACAAGATGGACTTTACTTAGGCTAAGAATAAATCAATTATTAAATTTTGGATGAAAGTTTCTTTTACCTATTTCTCTCGGTAATCTATTGTTAACAATTTCATTTCAATTATTTTCACCATAAAAAACGAATCTTCTATATTCATAACTTCTCTCAAACAAGAAAAAGAAAAAAAAATAATCAGAGATATTATTGATTTGTTCCTTATGATAACTGAATTTATGAATTATGGTTGACAGTAGAATCATTGAGGCATTCATCTACATCTTTCTCTACTCTATCAATACTATCAAAATCAAGATGCAAACTAAAGATGCCTAACAAATTTACATAAATACCTTAAACTCAAATTTGTAAGTTAGTCTTTATATGTAAAAAATTTGTGTTCCTACTAGAGATAGACTGATCTTAAAGATGCTCTTCTACTGTGGGATAAGGTAGTGTCATTTTCTGTATTGCTAATTTTCTCTGTCTGACGTAAGGGGATTATACCTGCAAAAGATACTCTGATGATAAAGTCAGGTGTCGATTTAGATAATAAATGCTATTTAATATTCACGATGAAGTGGCCGCCTACTTCTCAAGTTTCCAAAAAAATAAAAATTTTCAATTTTTTATAGACCATTGTGATATATCACTATGGGAGGCTTCGGATCCTTACCCCATAACCATAAACGTTTGTCGAAGGGATGGATCTGGTAATCCTGATCTAGTATTTTAGGAGATGGTGTTGAAATAGTTGACACCTTCTTTGTATACAAATATATGTTCACGGACTTAGGTATTAGACTTTTTTTCGACGATTTTCAGATGGGTGTGTTGAGGGTTCTGAATGTCGCGCCAACACAACTTTATCTGAATAGGTGGGCAGCTACGCAGGCCTTTAGAATTTTGTGTAGATTTCATTATATAGAGCCTAGTGTATGTTTGTTTCTTCATTTTTTCTGTACTTGTCCTTCAGATAAAGCAAGATGGGTATCTTTAATAAGGCAAGTTGAATTGCCTCTGTTTAAGCCTTGTACTTCCTCTTTTAAAGGCTTCAAAACCAAGTACTTTAAAGTAACATTTCACCCTGTAGGTAGAAAATATTTTTTCGATAGTGAAAATAAACCGCTGTTTCCTTTTCATTGGACTCGGGTATCGCAGAGATACGATGTGTATCCCAAAGAGATGTTGTCCTTGGAAGAACAATCAGCTCTAAAGTATTTGAAATCCCTTTCTCGGGAACTACCAGCCCGAGCTCTTATTATTTTGCTGAAGTCCACTAAGCCTCGCTTAGATATGGATGGTATGCATTATTGCCCTAGTTTATACTTTGGATATAGAGTTATATTGATCTGACTTGCTTATTTTTATTGTAGGCATTATGACACGGAGAGGATTCAGTTTAAGCTACCAAAAAGGTTTGAGGTAGAGAGCTCTGGAAGGCAACACCGAAACTCTGTCTTGGACCAAATTCCACATTTGGCTGAAGCCCACCAACCTCCCCGAGATCCTACCCTTGCTGAAGGTCAACCCAAGAAAAGAAAAGACAAAGGCAAAGAGAAGGAATCCAAGAAAGAGAAGAAGCAAAAACATGCTCGAGCTGCAGGGTCAAGTGGTCCAAGTAGTTCATCGGTTCGTACCGTTGTTCCCCTGCTACTTTCTCTGAATCCCTTTTTGCCGAAGGAGTTCAGGCTAACTAAGTCGTCTCCTCATATTGGCTATTAGAGTTGGGGAGGGTGCTTGTAAATTAGTCTTTATATATAACAAATTTGTAAATAAATTCTCACATGTATATTTATTTCAATGCAGTTTTTTGTTTATTTAACGTCATTTATTTTAAATTTAATGACAAAAATTAAATTAAAAATAAATATACGTCTAAAGACTGATTAACAAATTTTTCACATGTAAGGATTAACTTATAAATCTAAGTTAAGTATAGAGACTAAAATATCATTTAAATCTTAAAAAAATATAACAAAAGATGGTTAACATATAACAATGTATAAAAAATAATATAATTAATATTTGTTAAAATAATAAAAATTCAATAACAAAAATATGAAAATTAATATGTTTTTATCCATCACTATTATATCAATATTAATTAATTCTTTTTTTTAATTTATATTTAAAGTGACCTAATTTGTATTTTTATTTTTAACCATCTACAATAAAATTCATATTGTCAAGATTGGATTAGTTAACAAAATATTGACAAATTTGATACAATTTAATAAGATAAAAATAAAATCTAATTCATGATACTGTTAAAAAATAGTGTAATTTTATGTATATTTTTACAAATTAAAATAAAATCTCTCAATATAATTTATTAAAATAAAATAAAAAATATAAACTTGAACAATATATACTTACTTGAATACATAACTCTTGAAAATTGATATAATCCTCAAACATAAAAATAAAGTGAGATGATAAAAAAAATTGCTTACAAATTTTTAAAAAGTATGTAAAAATTACTTATATAAGAGAAAATAAAAACTTATTTAGTCATAACCAGAAGATGAAAAATTAATGTAATAAAAAATTATCTTTTCACCTATTTTATAATTTATTTATCTAAAAGTTAGCTGAATCAATTGATGATTGTACTAATTTTATAATTATGTGAATACAAATTGAAAATATAAGTTAATAATGTGCAAGATAATAATTTTGTAAGTGTGTAGTGTTTATTTTTGAAAATGTATTTTAATTTTTGATACCATTTTAATAAATACTTTCAAATTTGAACAAGACTCCAAACAATGATATAATTTTATTTTCAATAAAATGGTAAATCAAGATCTTAATTCAATTTTTGTGAGGTTATTTTCCCCATTTTCAACATTTTTTGGTGAGATTTTACACTCTTTTTTTGTATCAATTTCAATAAATTTTTATTAAATGTAGTTGATTGCCAATTTGTTGTTTCTATTTTAAACATCGTAAAGCCATTAAGAAACAGTTTCTATATACAATCAATTTTAATAAAATTTCATTGAATATATTTCAGCAATAATAATCATGAATCATTATAATTAAAATCCCTAAGTTATGTAAACATTATAATGAATATTTAGTAAATACAATTTAATACCAATTTGTTATTTTCATTTTTTAATATAGATCAACATTTGTTATGATTATCCCTGTCACCAACAATTTATGTAATATTTTTTTTAGCATTGAAATGTTCATATTACTGATATTATATGGACTTCAAACATTTTAAATTTTAATAATCATAAATTTCATTGAAAATACACACAGTAATAAATTTATAAATAAATATAGCTGTAGATAGATATAGATCTATCTTAAAGTGTGAAAAATTAAATATGTATAAAATATATGTATAAATTAATCTTAATTCTAAATTTAACATTAATATATGATATAAACCATATAATCACACAATTATTTTATTTTAACAATGCCATTTGTGTTAAATTACTTTTCAAGGCGGAATAAGTAGGATCACATTGGAAGAAACAGCTGAGAACAATAAAATAAAAATCTTAATTTAGTTTCCTTAAGTAAAAATAATTTTAATTGTGTTATATTTCTTTCCAAAAACAATTTTACCATAATATTTTTAAAAATAGTTAATCTAAGCTCACTTTTAAAGTATTATTCATAATTAAAAAGTATATTTTTAACTTCAATTCATTCAACGTCAATTGTTTTAAATTGATTCTACTAAAATATAAAATAAACAAACTATAACATATTCAGAAACCCATTCTATATTTTCGGTCTGAGACTCAAAATCCATTCAAATTTCCCTTCAATATATGGCTCAATAAAAATGGGCCTGTACCCGACCCGAGATCCAATATGGTTCTCTATAAATGTGGGTAAAGAGGGTTAGGGTTTTTCCGGTTACTGCTTTCGTTAGCTGCCCCAATCTCTGCGCCTTCAATCTCGAAATTTGAAAACATGGTACTCTCTCTTCTCTTCATTCCAACGACCATCATCCATTTCCGATCATCTCAATCCATTCGCTCATCGATTTATTTTTTCTTTTTTTTTTTTTTAAGTTTACAATCAAGGAATCTAGAACCAGTTGTTTTGGTTGAATCATTTTCCACTTTATTCAGATTTTCACTCAATCGATTTTTATTATTTTATTGCATTGTTCATTGTCAGCATTGATTACCTTATTTTCTTAATACCTAATTTCCCAAAATCGCACCACAAAGCTTGGAATTCAAAGCTGTTCAGTGAAGTTGAATTTTATTAGGATTAATACTTTACCTGTAACATTTCATTAGATCTTTGTTTTGAAAAGACTTTGCTGAATATTGATTTTAATTTAATCAACTTTTGCATAAACATTCTTGCCGTTAAAGGAACGTGTGCAACTATGATGTATTTTTAGTCTCTCCTCAAATGGATATATACTTTGCTTTCCTTTTAGCTTTTTGTTGTCTTATTGGATTAAGTTGATGCTGTCTTGTTTTCTCAGACTAAGAGGACAAAGAAGGCTGGCATTGTTGGAAAATATGGTGTGTCTTCTAACTACGATTTTACTGAAATCGAATATGTTCTTTGTGGCTTAGTTGTTGCCTTGCACTTGACAGTTGTTATGCTTCCTAATTTGCTGCCATAGGGTTTGTTGCTGATGTGTATATGCTTGAGTGTCTATGAGAATTATTGTTGATTCATATATTGCTAAGATGCAAATGAATGAGTGAGTGGAATGTTGCTGAAACACTATATGCTCTCTGGTAAACAAATTCAACGCCTCGTTTTGTCTCCCCCGTCCACACCCTTTTATGAACTGCAATACACATAGGCGGAGGGTGCACTGTGTTACTAACAGGTTTAAGATATTGGGATGAAAATAGTTATTCTATCTTTTAACCAAATTCATTAATTGAAAAATGTTTGTAAGCAACTATTATTTTTACATCAACTTATTTGCATTTATGTATAGGCGATTGAAAATGCTGTTGCAAGATTATTTATTTTTCTAGGATTAGATCCTGAGTATCCATTTTGCTTGTTTTCTTGTATCAGGTACCCGTTATGGGGCTAGTCTGCGGAAGCAGATTAAGAAGATGGAAGTTAGCCAGCACAGCAAATTTTTCTGTGAATTTTGTGGAAAGGTAGACCTCTTGTTTTGTATGTCTACAGGATATATTCTCTACTAAGGTGTTTACTCTGGGATGTTTGAATTGTGATGATCAATTATTTGTTGCAGTATGCTGTGAAGAGGAAAGCTGTAGGAATATGGGGATGCAAGGACTGTGGTAAAGTGAAAGCAGGCGGTGCTTACACTTTGAAGTAATGCTCCTTTTCTACCCAAACATTTTATTTTCTAAACCAGTATATGCCTATACCTGACTTTTTTCTAACCTCTTTGACAGTACCGCTAGTGCTGTGACTGTAAGGAGCACCATCAGGAGGTTGAGGGAACAAACTGAGGGTTGAGCTTTTAGTTGATGCTAGTTTTTTTCCTCTGTTAAACTGTGCGAAATGCCTAGATTATGTTCAGAGAACTGCATTGATTGTATTCAAAGTAAACTTTCATTTTAAATTTTATCTTTATGAGACTCCTAATTTTAATTATTTGGCTCGTGTTAGAGCAAGTTAGCTTCGAAGTTTCTGTCCGATGTTTGCAACTGCCAGTGGCCAATTGTTTATTTTTATGTTTTTAAGCTGATTTTTAACTTAATTTACTCATACGTTTTTTTGCCGATGTTATTAAAATTAATATTTTTGGAGAAGGATCGTACTAATGTTTTTATCTACGATCATAACATAGGCTTCGTGCAGCGACTATTTTCAATATGATCTGGATAGCGACCACAAATTTACCAGTTTTCTGTTACACTTCTTGGTCGATAATCTGGGTGCTAAGATGTCTGTCGTAAGTCGTAACTTCCGATTGATCTATTCTTCGGGCGTTTCTATTGTGAGGTTGCGTTTTTTGTTTAATCTTTTATCTAAAAGTTGGCAATTTTCTTGTACTTTGGACGGATGTCATTATATTAAATTAATATTTTTAAAGAATTAATTAAAAAAGTATTGTACGATTATATTTAAATTTCATATATTTTATAAATTTAAGAAAGAGTAAATATTATAATTATCAATAATAAAAATTCTATTACATTAAATAAAACTATAAAAAATATGAAAATTTTAAATTGATATTCAATTAAAGAAAATACATAATGCAATAAAAAAACCTACATGGTAAGAACAAATAAAATAAAAAACCAATCCTTAAAATTGCTCTTGATAACTCCTAAAGACCCTTCTATTTAAGAATTTTTTAGAAACGCTTTTATTCACTAATTAACTTATAATTTATATACAGAAGTCGATTTGTGGAGTAATATAAATCAATTCATCTTGCATATCTTGATTACTTTAAAGAACAAACCTGGCACAAGTAAAATGTTTGCAGCGTATGTTTGAAAATGTTAAAAAGTTTGTAAATGTGAATGTAATATAAAAGTTACTGTTAATAAAGTTGAAATAAATATAGATCTATAATCATTTAAACGTAAATCTAAACACATAATAAATTAGGTCGCAACAAGACAAATTGTTTGAAATAAAATATAAAAAAGTAATTAAAGTAATTATGTATGATCATTTAGACAAGAACAATTCTTTTTAACTCACTTTTAAATATACCAAATGAAGTGTAGTTATTTTATTATTAACGCTATCAAAGTCAATTCTTTTAAAATTAAATTTCCAAATTCTAATCAATTATACCCTTCACATGTTTTTCCTAGTGTTATATGATCCACAACATTTCGTAATTGTACTGTTGTATTCCATGTACAGAATAATTGCCACAATTAATATCATCTTACACTGGCACCATTATAGAAAGTTTAAAATTTTATGATTAATTTTTCATTTATTAAAATATTGTTTGGATGGTATCTTAGACAGATTTTTAGGTATCCATTTTGTGATCTATGGACATGGATAACTGGGCTTGAAAATACTGGTTGCCACTTCTTGACCATTGTGTATTGCCCCGTCTAAATTTGAGAAAAAAAGAACGGTACATACTATCCAAATTAATAAGTTTTAAGGCATTTAATTGATTAATCAAGGGTCTCGAACAGGGTGAATAATCATGGCTTCTTGAGGTTAGCTTCTCCTTAACTTTTATCTCTGATGTCCTTATTTTTTAATGTTGTCTCTGTGTTTAATGTTCGTTGATGAGCCCAAATCTCCATGCAGATAGGTCATTGGAAGAAGGACCAGAGTTATGCCGTGTATTACAATCTTTCATAACCTAGTTTTATTTTAACATGAGCGCGATACCCCTGTCTATACATCATGTTCTAGATTTTTACGAACCACCTCTGTCAATGATTCATTTTCCACTGCTGTAACCATTAACTACCAACTTAATGGTCAGTTCAATCAATATAACCATTAAGTTGTCTTGGTTTTTTTGGGGTTCTGGAACTCTGACTAAAACTAAGTGGAACAAAAAAATATTATATTAAACTCATAACAAGGCGGAAGCCAAATAAGAGCTTACGGGGTTTTACTAAGTTTGGGGAGTAGTACGTAAGCGACTTGGGTATTCTCCAAGTAGAGACTCAGCAAAATTAAGTTGGAGACAAGAAGCTGTAGGGATATAGCCTATCCCCTTCCCTAAGAACTGAAAGACTGTGTTTCATTCATAACACCAGATGAATGGAGAATAGCTCACATTTTTCTGCAGTAGAAAGAACAAATACCTTCAGCATTTAGAAAGTATTTATGCAAGCACGCACAAACAATGCATTGTGAACAGAGATCTTCACAAATCAGTAATCACATACAGCCATGAGACAGACGGACCTTAGGGGACATATTCTGCATTCATATTCCATATAATCAATATTAATGTTGGATAGACGAGTTTACCATCAAATCAAGTGAACCTATAAATTCAGTAAAATGTATCAATCCATTGACATCAAATCCACAAATTCAAGGGCTATGGAAATGGGGGTAATGGAATGAAACAATATAAAAATAGCAGGGGGTCTGTAATTTGAGACATAAGCACAGAGAACACTAAGTTAATTGCAAAATACAATTTGTAATAAGCCATTAAAAAGTGTTGTCAAGCACCTAAGCACTTGGTCCTTGAATTTGAAGCTGAAAGTGAAACTAAGCACTTGCTTCACATGTGTGCATATTTCTTTACAACACGCTCCTAAAACAAGTAAAACGGATGTCTAGATTGTACTGGTTTGGAAAGCTTATGATCCACTTGATGTTGCAAGGAGTACTACAAGAGTTAAATGAGACATGGGCAGGATCTTACTCTTGAAAGCTTTAACTTCAGCTTCATGACTTGTGAATTTTGAATCCAAAAACTCTTGGAACATAGCCCTGTGATGGTTTCTGTGGCTTCAGTTGTCCATATGTCATCAGGAAGAGATGTGGAAATGTTGTTCCAAAATAAGCTCCATCAATGTCTAGAAAGACTCAAGGAACTACAGGAGTTGTCCACCAAAAATGGAAACCAATTATATAGCTAAAAGCATAGTGGCATTCAGTCATCCCAAAAATCATATATACATATCAGGAATTAAAATGAGTAAAAGAAAAGTGGTCTTCCAACAATTTAACAATTCCAAAAAACTGTTAACTCTTATACAGCTTTTTCTCTAAACATACTCATCCAAGTTGTGAGAAACTAAAGTTATGCCTGAGGCATACAACAGCTGAAAGTACAATAGCATATATAGTTTTTGTCAAAGAAGAAAATACAGTATTGATTACACAGTCACCAAACACTTTCCAGATCAGATATTTCTAAGAGATCTAAATTATGAACCATGCTAGTTAAAATTAAACCATTCATTGTTTCAAACTTTTAATCTTACTTTATGTTATTCCATTATGAACCAGTATAGTCTTGTCTACATTGACAACGTATCCAAGTACAGGAAATATTTTCAGAGAAGTTATCAGAGTTTCCAGTTATTATTACATATGGTCAATGATGTTTAGAAAGCAGTTTATGATCCATATGCAATCTTTTTTTTTTTTTTATTTCCAGATTGCAAAAACAAGTTTATATATGTAAATGGGAAGCAAACTGCAAAAAAAACATCTCCACAAACAAACAAACTACTTATACAATAGGCTGAAAAATGAAGCTAAAAAGCAGGGATGAAATAAGCGGCACAAGAGAATAGAAACAGAATTTCTCAGTGACACGGTGATGCAAAGTTGCATCATCAGCTTAAATCTCCAAAAGAAAAATTCAACAATAGATATAAGGATACTGCCTTGATACTTGGACCGAGGATAGTAAAGATCTTCACACCTAGGGCAGTATATTTTCACAATACTTGACCGAGGAATGTCTGACTGACCAACTGGAAGGCAGGGTTGTCCAGAGCAGTACACTCTTGGGCATCTACCAAAATCATAGTTCTTGTACTTGTCCAGCTGCAAAAGTTAAAATGTTATTAACAGCATCAATCTCGTGGACCACAAAGCACGAAACAGTTATAAGTGACAGAAATCTTGCCATGGCAGCCATTCCTTTACTTGTCAACACATATCGTGCGTGAATCAGACCATAAAGCATCTCCGCGGCGGATTCAATCAACTCATTTTGTTCCTCTGTAAACATGTCACCTATATATTCAAACCAGACCAATGTAGCCATTACAAAAAACAAAAACACAGCAAGACACACAATCATATTAAAAGCCACATACACTATTCGAGTTCTACTTCACAAACAATAGAGTAAAATTACATTGATGTACCACATGAAGGTATAGTTAGAATACCATGGGAGGATTCCACATCCAAAATTAAATCAAGAGCATAATCATAATAAGGCACTTGACTGCTTAATCCACAGAGATTGAAATCGTCTTGGATGTAATCATCATCAACCTCGCAAAAGAATTCGTTTCCTCTCAAATTGCAGAACCATGAGATCCATGACGTGTCATCTCCGTCCGAACCACTAACATCAGACTCTTCACTGTCGGTTTCGGATTCCTCTGCTACGAACGCACAGACGTGAATGGAAGAATCGATGGATCGAAAAGGGATAGAGAGAGAGAGATAGTTAGCACTTACCAGAGAGGTTGGAATTTTTGGAGGAGCGAGGGTCTTTGTCTTTGGGTCTTGAAGTGGAAGGAGAGGATCGTTCCAACTGCTTGTCGAGGACGTCGTTGATTCGCTTTCGATCCTCCGATTTGGAGGCAGAGACACCTCGCTCTTTGTACATCACTGTTCCTTTATTGTTCTCACCCAATCATCACTGTTAATTCTTCTCTCTTGTTTTTTCCTTCTCTTCACTTCTCTGCAACTTTCAAGAGAGAGAGAGAGAGAGAGAGAGGGAGAGAGTTAGGGTTTTTGATTCAGGGACGAAGGAGGGACTACATACTCAACACAACCCAACACGCATTACACAAACCTAATTCTTAATGGACAACAATTAGTTACACTTTCTTACATGTTTTTTATGTTGATTTATTAATGACATGGTTTTTTGTAATGTATGTATTAAAATATAATAAAAAAATATTATTTTAAATTTTTAGAGTTTACTTTAAGAAATTAATGATAATAACAAAAAAATTATTAAAATAGTATTTAATACACATATTTTTAATGTAGTGTTTTTAATAAAAAAATATTATATATATATTAATTTATAAAAATAATACAACTTATGTTTATTATATACCAAACACTGAAGATTTCTTAAAATGGATAACCATTTTATTGTGGTAGATACTCTAGGAGTATGTTTGTATTGGAAGGAAAATCAATTTTTGTTGAAGTAGGAATTTATCACTTTCATTCGAAGTGTCTCAACTTTTGTGAAAGGAAATAATAGTCGTTCATCGTCAAGGGAAAATCGATTGCATAGTTACTAAACGTGTAAACAAATATATTACTTATCTCTAAAAGATATTTTACAATCATTTTATTTTACACAAAATAACATATTAAAAGTTAGGAGCTCTTAAAGAACACATAATTTTCCAACGAAAGCAAATATATGCTATAATCATTTGATTTTAATTAGTTAAGTACTTACTTTGATATTTAAATAGTGATGGTATTAAACAAAAATAAAAGAAGCCGTTATTAATAATTTGTGATGGAGAGGAGGGTTGCCCAGCTTTCCTTGGCAACTATAATGGTTATTTGATTTACTTTTAAAGAAGTGTTAGAAAGTGTTACTTTTTATTATTATCAAATAAAGTGTTTTGTTAATTTTTTTATTTAAATGGTCATGTCAAATCAATCCATCGATTGAATCAATTAGACTAAAACGTGAAAACAAATAATGCTGATTAAATGCTAATTAAAAATTTATTTGGTTATTATATTTTAAAAATATTAGTTAATGTGATGCTAAAAATTCTATTTTTAATAAAATGCTATGAATCATTTAAAAAAAGCGTGTAAAAATACGTTTCTTTCCATTATAAATAATAATTAATTAGTATTTATTACGATATTTTTAAATTTAAAAATTATTAAATACTTTCTCTAAATTATATTAAGATGTCAAAAAATATTTATATTTTTTTAAAATAAATTATTAATTTTATTATTAAAATTAACTGTCGTCACAATTGTTCTAGGTAAGAGAATATAAAATACTCCGTCAATTTCTAAAACATTGTAAAATTCACCTAATTAAAAAATCTATATAGAAGAAATTTTGGAATACTTAGATTTATAAAATTTTTTATACTAATGGTGTTTAATAACATGAAGAGTCCTAACTAATTTTTTTAAAAAAATATTTAACATATTATTATTAAGTGAACTAGTTCTTTTAGCCTTTCGTATAAGAAATAATGACTATTTATTTTAGTCCTACTTATAATAAAACAAACTCATTTTTAAATATATTAATTAATAAACTTTTTACTAATGATAACTTTTATATTAATAAAATATGCGTACATTATTTACCAGTATGAATATTTTTAAAACACATACACATATATATAACTATTTTTATTTATTTTAATAAGTTAGTATTTATTTCTCTTAAAAATTATCTTAGAGGAATATATGAAAATCATACTGAATAGAAATTAATCTCAAGCTATTTAACCAGCAATTCCCCTAATTGGAAAAACTATGCTAAAGAGAGTGTAAAATCAGAAAACATATTTCTAAAATTTCTCTTAAATAACATTGTACCGAACAGACACTCATTCTCCAATATAAAATTCTTCCAATTAATAGATGTTCTACCATACTTTTACAATTTTGAGATAATAAGCATACATCATTGTTTGATGCATTAGTCTCCTCGTGTGAATGATAACGGAATTTAGTTTCTAACACTTAAATCTTCACCAACCATATATAGCACTTGTTTATGTGCAACTTCATAAATGCACCCAATTGGATAGATACACTGCCATGCTCGTAACTGGAATTCAATATGTAAATCCTACGGTAAGCTTTGGCCATCATTTTGGCACTTTTGCCATACACAACGTAACTCTCTAGTCTATTATTCTTACTCTTTCTATACATATAAAAGCAGCCACCAAAAGTGAGGAACCCTATTTGCTCCGCTACCTGTCATCAAGTTCAATGACAGAAAGTGGTTCCAAGCAGGTACCTCGCAGGTGTACCATGATAAAAGAAATGGAAACACCTCTCACATGGGGAGGAGAAGAAAAAGTACATAACTTAGCAATCAAGTTTCAAAGAAGAAGATATCATTATTTTCACATCTTTATGATTCCTCTTCCTTGCATTCATTCATCCAGCTTCCTTTGTTTTCTCATATCTAATAATGTTCTGCTTGCAACTTATGATGGAGGATGACACTGAGATGAAATGCTTTTCTATCATCACAAGATTGAGGAAATGGGTAAGTATCATTTATCATTATTATTATTACTATTATGGTGCATACTATTTTGCACAGCCTTTACAGCTGCGACTCTGGCTGCATTCGCTGCTTTATTAGCTGCAGCGGCTACTTTGTTCACCCCATCATCCAAATTTGCCATATTTTGAGCTTTCTCAGCAGCACAATGTGCATCCTGTTCAGAATAAGAGAAGTATTGAGTATAACATTTCTCACATTTATAATGGCAGGGTCTAGTGCTTATGAAATCGGATGGTTTATGGACCACCAGAAGGCCCAAGAAGCTTGTGCAGAAGGCCAAGCCTGATAAAATTAGGGAGGGTCCATGTTTCTTCCTGACTTCATTATTTGAATTGAATGTCCTTCATAATAACAATCAGTAAGAAAGAAGGAGAGCTACTATAATGGAGTGGCAAAACAATATATAATTATGTCATTGTTTTTAATTCTCTTTTTTCATTCTAATAAAGAGTAACTTTCCTCATCCCTTTCTTTTCCAATATACTGTATTTTTGGTACAGGTTTCTATATGCATATTGATCCATCATAAGTGTAAAAACTAAAAAGGATGATCACCTGTACTGCATTTAAAACCTTGGCATGGTCCACAGCACATGGCGACCCGGTACAATTATTTTGTCTTTTAGGACCATCAAGAATCCCATTCTGCCAGTGACCACATTGTGTTTCCCCATTTCTGAAAGTGTACCTTCCCAGTCCTTGTCTTCTTCCTTCATGCCATGCCCCCTCATACTGATGACCATTCTGAAATTGATACACTCCAAAACCATGCATCTTGTCTGCAAAATATTCTCCAGCATATATGTCCCCATTTCTGCAGTAAAATACATTAAGTTAGGGTAAAAACACAGTCAAAAGAGATATATTTCATATTTGTTGAGTAAATCAAACTTTCCAATCACATTTGTTCTTTTGTAATGCATTCAGACCTTAAGATACTACAGCATTAATGACAATAACAGTCTTTTACCACGTTCCATTGAGATTCTTCTTTGGTCCATGTTAAAAAATGTGAAGTGGTAAAAAAATGGAAATCATACAATTATGGTTCTGGAAATGTGAATCAAATTCAATTCTGCGTTCCAGCTATAAATGATGCAAGGTTGAAGAGGAAAGTTAAACAGAGTCGGAAGTTATATTCTTGTACTAATACAAAGTAACTGAGCAATGCTTTAAGTGCACTTACACAGCTGCGGCATAACAAATTCAATTTTCCAATCATTTTTTAAGTATTTTAGCTGGATATGCATATTACAGGTAAAATTGTTCAAGACATAAGATACTTTACACTAGGACCAGTCTTCATATTTAGCAGAACCAGAAACAGGAAGCAAATTTATCATTTTCTGAAATATCATCAATAACTTAGAAAATATTGTTGACAAAAAATGTGGCATGAGAAGCTTTGATCTATTGACATGTGCTTTGAAATAGGCAGAACTTTTTCCAAGCAAGTTGAAAAATATACAGAACATAAGATTAAACAATTGTCTTGTGGTTAGTGAGAAACTAGACCAACCACCCTTTCGGCTTCTGACAGTAAATATCATAAACAACTGATTGAACACCAGCATAAAAGCAAAGAAGATAAAAAGAAAATTTATCATGTAAATCTAGCGCAACAAAATTTTATTGGCATTTTTTGTTTGACTAACCATGAAGCATAGTAAAGCGAAAACAATATTCCCCTAAACTTGTAAAACAAGGTTGGCAATATAACAAATCAAATTTGTGTTTCTAACACATGTTGTTGAGAGTTTGAATGGTCATATTTTCAACCAAAACCTTAGATCAAAAAATGTTCTAGAATCATAATGACTAACATATGTGAATATCAACAGACCTGATATGGGTAATTTATGGAGTCATAATTGAAGCATTGACATATTGGGTATACATATTGTCCAATAATGCTTTGACATATCTTCTCCAGGCCAGATGAACATATCTATAAACATTTGCCCACAGAAAAATCAATGCTTTCTTAAAAGGAAAATAAAACTGGCTTGAATCAAATGCATACGGAGATTTCCGTATCAACCACAGTTTAATAAATGATCAACAAGTTTCAACCAGAAAATCCAAGTCCTATTGTTGCATTGAACAACAAGATTACTAAACCTAAACAGAGTATGTTGAATCTCTATAGAGTATAGAGTAAACCCCAACTTAAGTTTTTGAATTACAAGTGTCGGTCATTTTAGTCTATAAGTCTACAAAACCTTCGTTTTAGTCCCTAACTTTGGAAAATGTTGTTCACTCAGTATTTTTCCACTAGATTTTCCACTAACATTAACATAGTGTTTGGTTAAAGTGAATGATGTTTTGCAAAGTTAGGAACTAAAGTAACTACGGTTACCATCTCAGGGTCAAAATTAAGGGATTACACAATCTCTATATCTTCCAAAATAAGTTAAATCTTGGAGGTAAATTCATGACCATTTGAAACTGTTAGTTCGTTACACTTCAATTACAAGCAATCAAAGCTAAAAATCTAATCCAAGTCTACCATCCAACCCAATAAACAGAGGAACCCGGTTCGATTCCTATATGCTTAATGAGGAATCAAACAACAACAAAGACAGAAAACATAGTATTGATTAAGGAACAAGCAAAACACAAATTGAAAAACAAAAACTCACCTGAAATGATACTGGCCAAGTCCATGTTTGACACCCCACTTGAATTCCCCAACATAACGGCTCCCATCACTGCAAGTATGAACCCCAAACCCATGACACTGTCCATTACACCACTCACCAGCAAACACATCGCCACTATAGAACCTATAGATTCCGATTCCATGCCTCAAACCTTGCCTATATTGCCCACGATATCTGCTTCCTCTTGCCCATGTCTCAACACCATACCCATCATATTTCCCATCAACCCAATCACCCTCGTATCTTCCACTCATGTGATAGTGATATACCCCACTACCCCAACACTTTCCCTTGTGGAATTCACCCTCGTACACATCCCCATTGCTATAAACTTGCACCCAACACCCCGAAGTTTTGTTCTTTACTTGATTGGGCTTCGACCCAATAGACCATACAACAGGGGAAGAGGAAGAAGAAGAAGATGAAGAGAGGTTGGTGGGTAACGATCGAGTGAAGAACATGCAAATAGAGGGTAAACGGGGGAGTGCGAGATTAAGGGAAATGAAGAGTGCTACTGAGAAAGCGATCACAGAAAAGAAATCTAAAGGGCTAGGATTTGAAACGAGGAAGTAGAGAGAGAGGGAAGGAAGGGGGAGAAGAATAAGAAAACGGAAACGAGTGAAAAGGTTTGAAGTTAGAAACTTTGAAGCAAAGGGTGTTGGGAATGAAGGGTAAGGGAGGGTCATTGTAGGTGTGTTGTGGGGTGAAGAGAGTGGAGAAATTTGAGATGGGTTATTGCAGAAGTGTTCATGGTGGCAGAGACTTGGTGGGTTTGGAGAGAAGGAAGTGATATCGGAAGAGAGGTCCAAGTTTTGTTTTCCGATGTGAAGCTCCGGCTTGTGGTGGTGACGCATTAACGTACCACAAAAACGACACTGCGTTGTTGCGTGGTGAGGTTACTATGTAATGTGTATCAGAGTGAGAGGGCTTTGCAATTGCAATTGCAATTGTGCTTTTGTTTTTGTTTTTGTTTCTGTTCAGTCCGCGGCGAGTACTAATACAATACGATGTTGCTTTTGCTGCTGTTTGTGGCTTTAGTTTTGTTTGATTCGGAAAGAACCGAGGTTGAATGGGATAAGTGGACTGCTGCTTCAAATCTAAGACCCCGGATTTGTTTGGATTTTCCATAATACCACTTCTAGTTTTAGACAATCCTTTGACGGGTAAAATAATTATTTAACCTCTTTAGATTATGGTCTTGGGTAAAATAATAAAGAGTATCGTTCTTTTTCAAATACAAATTATTTATTCTAACGAGTAAAAATGGGCTTTTTTATTTAAATATTATAAATTTAAAAATAATTTTTTAAATTATAAATTTTTTAAAACTATTTTTTTTAGTGATTAGGTTAACATGACATAACTAAAATAGCTGACGAAAATATTTTTTTAAAAAAATAATAAATTTTATTAATTAAAGTGTAAAATAATTAGATTATGATATGTGTAAGTATTTGAAAATTTTTGCAATAATTATGGCAAAATTAAAAAATAATTTTACCATAAAAAATAAGAAAATTGTAAATAGTGACACGTGTCACGATTTTAATGAATTTTATCATAAAAAGTAAAAAACTCTTAAATAAAGACATATATTATAATCTTAATAAATTTTGTTATAAAAATTATATAATTTACAGAAAATTGATAAAAGTTATAATTTTGACTTATTACATAAATTAAATATAATTTTTTTTAATTTACTATCAAATTATAATCATATCATAATTAAACAAAATTAATTAATATTATACCTAAAAATATTTTTTATTTACATATAATTTTAAATTACATCTTAATTTAAAAAATTAAAATTACTGACATATGTAAGTATAATAAGTTTTATCATTAGATATCAATTATGATTACATTAAAATTAAAAAAATTACTAACATACAAAAAAATATTTTTAATATTTACATACAAATTATTATTATTTTAGTAACTTAATTTTTATTTTAAATATGGTGATAACTTGTACGAAAAAATAAATTAAATTTTGTTTGATTGTGTTATTAAAATTAATGAAAGTAAATTATATATTGTCATCAAGTTAGTAATTTATATATAAATATAAAAAATATTTTCTGGTATAATGTTAGTAATTTATATTTTTAATTTCACTGTAATTATAATTAGTATCTACTGATAAAAATTATTATGTTTAATTATGTTAATAATTTTATTTTTTAATTAATATGTAATTTAAATTTGTATATAAATAAAAAATATTTTATAGTATTATGTTAGTTATTTTATTTTTACTTTAAATGTGATTTGATTTGTATGTAAATTTAAATTATATTTTATTGAATTATATTGTTAAAATTAATAAAAATAAATTATGTATTGTGATTACGTTAATAATTTGTATATAAATATAAAAAATATTTTTTGATATTATGTTAGTAATTCATTTTTTTAATTTCATTATAATTATAACTAGTATCTATTAATAAAAACTGTTATGCTTAATTATGTTAATAATTTTATTTTTTAATTAAGATGTAATTTAACTTTATATGTAAATAAAAAAAATATTTTATAGTATTATGTGAGTAATTTTATTTTTATTTGAAATATGATCATAATTTGTATGTAAATTTAAATTAAATTTTATTTGATTATGTTATTAAATTAATGAAAGTAAATTATATATTGTTATTACATTAGTAATTTGTATATAAATATGAAAAATATTTGTTGTTATTATGTTAATAATTAATTTTTTTAATTTTAATATAATTATAATTAATATCTACTGATAAAAATTATTATGCTTAATTATGTTAATAAATTTAATTTTTAAAATTAAGATGTAATTTAAAATAATATGTAAATAAAAAAATATTTTCAAATATAATGTTAGTTAATTTTGTTAGAATTTTATTTAATTATGATATAATTATAATTTTATAATAAATTAAAATAATTTATATTTAATTTGTGTAATGGGTTAAAATCGTGACACTTGTCAACTTTTTATAAGTTGTGTAATTTTTATGGCAAAATTCATTAAGATCATGACATGTGTCACCATCTAAAAGTTTTTCACTTTTTATGACAAAACTTATTAAGATCGTGACACATGTTACCATTTACGAGTTTCTCACTTTTTATGCCGAAACTATTTCTTAATTTTGCCATTAATATTACAAAATTATCTAAATGCTTACACTTGTCATAATCTTGTTATTTCACATTTTTTGTGATGAAATTTGTTATAAAAAATAAATATTTTTGTCAGTTATTTTAGCAAAACATAGAGCTGGCAAAATGGACCAGCCCGATGGGTTGGGCAAAAAAAATCTGCTAAATGGGCTATTTTGGCCCAGTCCAAATAAACTTGGTACCCGATAAGGCTTTAACTGAGTTAGCCCATGCGGGTTTGGGTAGCCCATATATATATATATATATATATATATATATTGAGATTAAATTCTGAGTTTTAAATAGTTTGAAATGGAATATATTTTAGTTTCAAAACCCTAAAATATATGTTAATGGAAAAGAGACCATTACTCTTGATGATTCTAAATTTTCTCAAGAAGTTTCATTTTCTTAAATTTTGATATTTAAATCTTTGATGTACTTTTTTAATCTTTGTGAACCTGTTTTATATTTTTGTGTACTTTTAATGTATATGGACTTTTTGTCGTAAGAAATTTGTTTAATTATGAACTTATTTATATTTTTGTAAACTTATTGTGTATATAAAAATAAAAAATTGGCTGTTACAAAAGCAATAAAAAAAGAAACTAGTGACTTTTTACATTTAAAAAAAAAACTAAATAAATAGTCTAATATAAAAATTAGACAAAAAAAAATGAGTGATTTATTAAGCTCTTGCAAAAATAACTTAAAATGACCAGTTACAAACACTAAAAACAGTAATAAAAATAATGATTTGTTGTTATAAAAATAGTAAAAAAAATGACATATTATAAAAAAAAGAAAATATTCGAGTTGTCGGACTGGTCCATAAAAGCCCATAACCAGCATAGGATAAAGCTTAGGCAGTAAAAATATAAACTCATTTTTACCTTGAGCTAATTAAGTCTGACCCGTCAGCTCTAGCAAAACAGTATGCAAGGTCAACCAAATTACTCTAGATAGAGAAATAATTTAAAAAAACTTATAATTTAAAAAAATATTTTTAAATTTACAATATTTAAGTAAAAAAAGCTGTAAAATGTCTTACGTTAATAAATTTGAAGGTGTTAGAGTTTTTTTTCTTCAAATTGAACCATCATTTTCTTGATTTATAAAAAAAATTTAGAAATGAAAGTGTCTCCCATGTCTTTTTAAGAATAAATTTGAACATTTACTCCATAAGTTAAATATATATATATATATATATATATATATATATATATATAATACCTATTAAGAAATAAAATGAAATATATTAAAGAATAATTGTAGATGAGTAAAATATTATTACATTGGAAAAAAAAATGATTATAATTCCAATACGTTAAAATTAAATAAGGCAATATGCAAATAATCGAAATTCAATATGGTGCTTAAATGAACATAAGGATGGCAATGGGTAAAGTATGGGTAGGGTACTATAGTACCTATCTCCATACCCGCCTTTTAAAAAAATACCCGTATTTGATCTCATACATGCGTGAGTATGAACATTAATCATCGTACTCGTACCCTCTGAGTACCCGCATACCCATCTTATACCCATTACCCGCACTTGTTTGAGAAAAAAATATTTATAAAAAAAAATATGTTTATATAACTTCACATAAGTAGCATAATAATAGAAAAATTCAATATGTAGTTACCGAACAAGGTACAAATATAGATAAAAAATAAATATTCAAAAATCATAAATGTTAAATGTATCTTAATATAATAATTTTCTAAACTAAAATTCTTAAAAACAATAAGCAAAACTAAAGACACAAGTTATTTGTCAGTGATAACCCTATGTTGTGTGAGATTTGATCGATTGGCAATGTCAGAGCGAAAATGAAATAGATTTGTACAATGGTTGTCCCTTCATGTGGGATCACTTGGTAACTTATTGTGAAGTCATTGACAACTAACTCTAATGAATAACGTTTCATAGTTGTTAGGTTTTAATGATAAAGACATTGAAAATGAGAATAAAATTAGAGTAGAGAAGTTCAATACTAACAATAGAAAGTGAATACATAAAATATTTTTTTTAACTTTTGAATTTGAAATTGTAAAAAAAAATAGATTTAATTAAAATAAAATTATATATATATATATATATATATATTAATACTAGTATTTTTA
The DNA here is from genome assembly GCA_024086825.1 of Abrus pulchellus subsp. cantoniensis. Classification (NCBI taxonomy): domain Eukaryota; kingdom Viridiplantae; phylum Streptophyta; class Magnoliopsida; order Fabales; family Fabaceae; genus Abrus; species Abrus pulchellus. The sequence continues at coordinate 33,392,618 of CM044049.1, forward strand.
ACTCATATACTATACGAAAGTATTTTATCAAAAATACATAGTTTTAAAAAATTATTTTAATAAATTAAATATTTATAATGTATATAAATTTTAAAAGAAAGAATTTGAATAAAAGATAAATAATTCTAATAAAATTTTATAATAAAGAAATATACGTGTATATTAAAAAAATTATACTTTTTTATCTAAAAAAAATTAACAAATAAAAATTAACAATAATTTTTTATATTTATGTCTTTTCAAAAACTTCTTTGAATGTGAATAAATAGTAAGAATAATATTATTTAGATTCAATAGATTATAGTTGTGCTTGTAATACATATGTTGTATAGAAAAATATTATTTTAAATTAAAATATAAAAAATAAAATTTAAATATTATTAATAAAAAGTAAGTTTATGGTAATAGTAGGTGATTGTAAAATTTATAAAATATTTACAATATATTTATTATTTATCATTCACTTTCTAATTTAAACATCAATATAATTTTATTAACAAAAATATTTTGTAAAAAATATTTTATGTATGTCATATATAAATAATATTTAAAAAAAAAAGTCAATCTCATATTAATTATGTAATAATTAAATTGTATTAGCCTAATTAAATAATATAAAATAGTAAATAAATTTTTTATTAAAATATAAATCAAAATATTTTTTTTAGTTTATTTTATTATTAAATATATTTTTATATTAATCTTATATAACTTCACATAAGTAATATAATAATATAAAAATTTAATACATAATTATAGAATAAAGTTTAAGCATATATATATGGGTATGAGGCGGGATGGATATTTAGATACTCATACCCATACCCATCTCCATAAAATTTTGTAGATTTTTACTCACACCTATACCTGTACCTGCAGATAAATACTTACCTTTAGATAAATTTTGTTGGTACCCATCAAGTACTTTATCCATTGTCATTCACAAAAAAGTTAATCAAGGAAGAAATAATCACTGTTTGTAATATTAATTGTTTGAAATAAATTTTAAGACATGTTAATAAAACTCTTAAGTAGGCCATCTAATAACGTACACAAAAGAAAAATGCTGCTCTCATTGATAAAAAAAATAGATAATTAACATTAATTAAAGAATAAATAATCTTATTAAAAAAATATAATTCAGTTAAATTCTTTGCAATTACCGAACGCTATTCCTCTAATTAAATCAGTGACGCTGATGGAAAGAACATATATATTAAAATCGAATTTTGGAAAAAGATGGTTTACCAAAAAAAAGATTGAAGAAGGTTAATTCGTAAAATCAAGGAAAATTAAGGGGCAAAAATGTAAATATAAGAACCTGAAAGCTGTGGTCGCGTCGCCTCTTCTCAAGAAGCTATGCTCAAACAGGAACCTGTAGCTTACCCTGACTGTTCCCGTGGCACGCTACTTGATTGACACGTTGCAATTGTTTCTTCCCTTTATTTACGATCCTGAATTGGGAAAAAGTTTGAACTGAGAGAGAACAATCACTTGGTTAAGCTGAATTTACGTAAACGCCACCCTCCTCTTTCCTTTTCCCCAAGAAACGTAAAAATTGGGAAGCCTTACAATTGGATTAAAGAAGATTGCATTTTGTCTTGTTTTGATTTGGTCAATGTTAATTTTATAACCTCCCTACAAATGTATATTTATTTGTTTCTTTTTAATCATACAAATTTAATGCACAAAAATTTACACTTTGGGTTTTTGTTATTTCATTAATAATGACCAATTTAAATACTTTGGTTGTGTTGATTTGATAATGCTTTTGGTTTGGTCTCCAAGTGTAAACTAAAATAATATTATTTGAAAAAGAATGATTCAGTCAAGTCATTTGACAATGACATGAGACCCTTTTTGTCGATGTAGAGCAGTCCCGTGTTATTCCATATGAATAGAATAAAACATTATGATATCGACAAAAATAGTACCACGTTGTTATCGAAGAGATTTAAGTTTACCAACTTAAGAATTATGATGAAAACATTATAACAACTGAATCGAGAGGATAGAAAATCCAATTTGATTTAAACACATTAATATTATGTTAAGTTAAACATAGATTATTAGAGGTGATAAGAAGTTGAAATGGGTGAAGGCTCCACATGTGTATGATTGGGTGGCCTTTGTTCTTATCCGTCTTTGTCCATCCTACTCATGGCCTTACATTACCCTAAACGTTGTCCTTATCCTTTTCATATCTTCCATGTCTCCTTATCCCATATTACGGCATAGCGCCTCCATCTTTCAATTTCAATTTCAATGTCCTCACTAGCTTCTTTGGCAATCAAGATTTAGAAAAAGCCAAACTAAGGAAGAGGAACAAAATACTAATTGATTTTTGTACTTTGATAGTTTAAATTACATAAAATGGTTATTTTCATTTAATTTATTTCTATTTCAATATCTCTATTTAAATGTTAACAATTTTTATTTAAGACAGTATTTAAATATAATATCATTGATAATATTAGTGTTGTTAAGTTTTAACAACAATATCTATAATGCTGGCTTTAAATTTCATCTTTTTAATCATTTAGTTAATATTTACTTAAACTTAAATTTTGTCGTTTTATTTACCTAGTTATTTTAAAAAAAAAAAGCAACAGGCAATTGCTTTTAATCTTCGCACCCTCATTTTTTGTCAACTACCTATCTTTTTTTCTAGCTGTTTCGTGTTTTATTATTAAAATCAAATTGAAAGTGTCCGTTTAATTTGATATATAATAGATTGCAATATTTGAGCTGAGTCCTTATCGATATCCTTGACAATGTTATTTAATAATGAATTATACATCTATTTTAAAGTAACAAAATAGACAACGAATTACAACGAGGAAACTTCATTTTGTCTTTTTCCATATGAAAGACAAGATTGTATTTAGAATCAGGTAACGAATTCAGGCTTATGAGAATATAACTATAATAAACTATACAAACATTTTCATTATGATAAACTTGACAATTGCTGACTTTAATTTCCTGAAGAAGAAACAGGAAAATAATGAGCCTTACAAAGATAGAAAACGAATAGGGGAAGGTGCGTTCAAAGTCTTAAATCATTGCTGGTGTGGTGTAGGAAGAAATAGAAGAATAAAAGGCAAAACTATATTTATATCTTTAACGAGAAAATATACGACAAGGATGTGAAATGTGATACAAAGAGGGGAGAACCAGAAGAATGATTTTTGTAAGTTTACATATAGTGAAAGAGCATGCTCCAAAATCACTTCTATATGAATGTATCGTTGTATTGAATGAGATGAATAGATCTGCACAAAGGTAAAACATAAAATAGATAAAAGAAATGAATTGAAAAGAAAGGATGGAAGAGGCGAGAATACATTTGATAACAAAATGACACGTCCACTTGTTGGACAGATTTGATATAAGTATTGATTAGAGCATTCAAGTACTTTAGCTAAACATCTATCAGAAAAGTTTTACAAAGGCACACTGAATTAAAAGCAGAAAGCAAAACTAAGCTCTTGCTGCCTTGCTGTTAGTGCCTGTATATATTTTTACACTTTACAAAGATGTGGATCTTACATTGAACTGATTTCAGAAACTGAAAACCACTGAATTTTAATGAAATAAAACAAAGACGAAACTACACAAGGAATTCTCAGATTTTTTTACTTTGATGAAATCTTGAAATACCCTCCTGCTTCAGGGCTTGTGAACTTTGAAGCCAAAAACTCTAGGCACATATTTCTGTGATGACTTTTGTGGCTTCAGATTCCCATAAGTCATCAGAAAGAGGTGAGGAAATGTAGCTCCAAAATAAGCTCCATCAATGTCTATACTCAGTTAAGGAAATTTGCGTATGAAAGAGAGGATATTATTTTCCACTATAAATAAAATTGAACCCAAAATCATATGCCAGAACGCAGAGTAACATGCAGTCACTCCAAAAATATTCAGGATTCAGTAATAAGAAAATCTCAACAAAATAACATTATAAAAAATGTTAAATATAATAATTGTAGACTTAGTCAAAGTAATCACAATATAAGAAATTGACAAAATCTTCGTAACCCTTACTAGTTATTTCAGTTTTTACAAATTCAGACAGCAGCTACGTAAACAACTCTGTCAAGAAAAACCTGAATTACCAGTTTCCAATTATTTTTCTCTGTTGTTTTTCTTAATTCAGATATAAGAAAAATAATATCAAATAGTATAGTTGAAATATAGCCAACTAAATTACTAATCGCCTGTCCTTGATTATGAGCTACTTTATGATGTGTTTATGAGCGTCCACTAATTACTATGAACCCCCCCCCCCCCCCAAAAAAAAAAAAAAAACTCAAAAGTTACCCCATACCCGAACTTCAATAGGTAGATATAATACTATGTGTTTGTTACCCTGATAATAAATCATATTTTATCATGACAGATTAGTCTCAAACTAGCAGCTACACAAATACAAGTAAAATAAATCCGTTGAGAATGAACTTAGTTGTTTGTGTATACATTAACAGCTCATCCAAGTAAAAGAAATAATTTGAGAGTTAATGATGAGTTTCTTGTATCATTCCTATTGATAATTAAACCATGCACAAGGAAGACCTTCAGGAACAACACGCAATTTCTTTTCTAATTTTATTTTATTTTAGATTCAAATAAAGAAAAAAGGGCTGCAAGTAAATGTAAATGAAATGCTCGAAAGCCACAACTTGGTATGATAGCTTACAAATTACAACCTTAATTGACAGACCAACAACATGTGACTCGTGAAAGCAATGATAAAGTGCATGAACAGAAGAAAAACAAAATCCCAATTCTTAAAAAAACATGATAAATAGTTAACAACTAACAAGAGTTGAACAAGGCGCTTTACAGGATACTACCTTGATACTTGGACCGTGGGTAGTAAATGTCTTCACACCTAGGGCAATATATTTTTACAGTACTTGACCTAGGAATATCTGATTGACCAACTGGAAGGCAGGGTTGTCCAGAGCAATAAGCACTTGGACATCTGCCAAAATCATAGTTCTTGTACTTGTCCAACTGCAGATAATCCAATGTCATTTACCAGACCAACCTCCTCTACAATAAAAAGCATGAGGAAAAACGGATGCATAGGAGAAAAATCATACCATTGCAGCCATTCCTTTGCTTGTCAATATGTACCTAGCATGAATTAGACCATAAAGTATCTCTGCTGCAGATTCAATTAACTCATTTTGTTCCTCTGTGAACCTGTCACCTAATCAATGGACAGACACGTAGCAGCCAACCAAGCAAACAGCAGAATGATCAAAGTGGGTATCAGGGATAAAATCACATCAGTGTACAACTTGAATTTAGCTTAAAGGGGGAAAGAGAAAAACAAATATTTTGAATTTTATCACATAACATGCATTATAGAATAAAAATTGAATTGAAGTAAGAAAAAGAATAAGCTTACTATGGGAGGACTGAACATCCAAAATTAAATCAAATGCATGATCATAGTAAGGCACTTGACTACTTAATCCACAGAGGTTGAAATCATCTTGTACGAAATCATCATCAACTTGGCAAAAGAATTCATTTCCTCTCAAATTGCAAAACCAGGAGATCCAAGATGCGTCATCCCCTTCAGAACCACTAACATCAGATACTTCAATATCTGATTCAGATTCCTCTGCAACCGAGACACAGAAAATGAAGGGTCAGCTAAGTTAGTATTAGAATTGAACCCACATTGACAATTAAAAAGATGAATTGTTGTGGGAAGTGAGGGAAAGAATTTGCAGAAGGAATAACGAGTAATGAACCGTGTTGAGGTTTGGGGGTGGAATTGTTAGGGAGGGAGACAGAGCGACGGTGTTGGATTGGCCTCTGTTTTTCGTTGATTCGTTTCCGATGAAGAACACAGACACTACTTGCTCCTTCGAACATCCCTCAACTCAACTCACCTCAATTAACAATCAACAATTATCAATGATTCATTCATTCATACCCTTTTGCCTTCTCTTCTCTAATCTCAATTCTAAATTACGATGGAATGATGGGTGGCGTTAAGTGCATGGTATGCTATTTTCTCTCTTCCCCAACGACAACCCAATACCCATAGCCCATAGCTACTTTCGTCCATCCATCTTCCAATGCCCATGCAATTTACTCCCATTTTTAGTAACTCTCTCTCTCTCTCTCTGCATCTAATGTGTCACCATTGTCCTTTTCTGCTTTTATTCTTTTGTGTCCTCGTCAGTTTCCTCCTATCATGCTTCGTCACCTTTCTTTATTGCCTGCACCAGCATATTTTTACCAAAATGTTTCATCAATAACAGAATTAATAATTTTATTATTTTTTAATTCTCATATTTAAATTCTTAATTTTTAAAATTTAATGATTTTAGTCTTTATTGATAACGTGCCAAAGAGATTATTACATTTCACTTTTTTGTTATATCGCATTATTAGTAGGGATAAAAAACTATTATTTTTTTTAAAATAAGGACTAAAATATTTTAAATAGTTGAGAGACCAAAATAAAAATAAAAAATATATTTAATTTTAAATTTATCTATAAATCAAGTTCTTTTTTATTTTAATCATTGTGTTTAAGTTTGGTAGTTTTTCAATTATTAAAAAATGTAATTTTAATACAACTCTAAAGTTTTATACTGTCAATTAATTAAATAATATTTTAAACATTACTTTTAAAATAATTATAACAAAAATAAATTATTTTTAATGATATATCAATTTATGATTGATTAATAATATAAAAAAAATACATTATTAATGTATTGAAATCAAATTTGTATTAAAATTAAGTCACTTTACCTAAAATTCTGTTTAATAGTCAACGAAAATGTAATGAAATTATGACAGCATTGATTTGTGTGTATATATATAAATAAAAAATAAACACTTTCAACTCTCTTTTGTTTTTTGTTTTTTTTTTAAATGAAACGAATCGTTTTACAAAAAAAATCCATCGGAAGTTGACAATTGTCTAAAACGTCGACAAATTTATAAAATCATAGGTGAAGCATAACCTCTATATGCTTTTTTTAATCTTTATTCCATGATTATGATTGCTAACGCTCTGATTCTCTGCAGTGAGGAAATTCATTGCATTAGACGCAGAGGAAATCCACCGGTCCAAGAAATTGCAAGACTTTGTTTATAACTTCTTTTATTAAACAAATAAAACATTTTATAACTGATTTTGTAGTGATGAACTTGTTACATGACAAGCACTGAAAAGTGGATGATTAGAATCTGTAAGTAAAACTTGTTACTTACAAATAAACTTATTAATGAATGATGGGAATCGGTGTCAATTGATATATATATAACGCTCAACTCGTTTTTCTTTTGCAACGGATCTTTACTTCCATCCAGTGAATGAGCGTTCGGGCGATCAACATTTTAAAGTATATTTGTTTGGTAATTGTCATTTTGTTTCGATTTTTGCTTAAAATGAACCTATAAATTTAGGTTTCAGAGACATATCGTCACCAAACGAAAAAGTGATCAGCGGGGTTTGGTTATCCATTGCCTAACTCTGCAGTAACCATCTAGTGGCCACATACATAGACTAGTATCACAATTCTAAATCGTAAGCTATTAAAAGAATAGAATCTTACGTGTGATGGAATCAAGCTGCATTTAGATGAATTTATTTCAACTTATAAGTTCATTCAAATTTATTTCAAGAAATTTTATAATTAAATGTATAAATATATTCTCATTTAATACAAATACTTAATTAAACTATTGATCCAAATACGGATTCAGAGTCTAATATAGTAGTAGGTGAGATTTATGCTACAATTGGATGCTTGTAAGTAATTAGGGGGAATACAAGATGCGATCCATGCCAAGCTACTTATCACAATCATATTGCACAAAAAAATTTATAAAAACCCTTATATTTAGAATATAAACTTTGTTCAGTTATTTTAAGTACACTGTAGATTTCAAGAAGGGTAAAGGCACACCTGATTCCCTATTACCCAGTATGATGCTGGAGTTTAGTCATCAGCAAAATATCTCTCCTCTGCATCAATATTGGCCTCTCTCTGCCAATGATCGTCAAGGGTCTCGTCATTATCTATTTTGGCGTAATCTAAATGTTCGTGATCTTCCCCTAACAGAAATTTCTGCTGCATAATATAGGTGAATTGATTCATCCGGTCCTCCAGCTCTTCTGCAGATAAAGTTGATTCCTCATTCACTCTGGCTGGATCGGATAGGGCATTATCAATTATATCAGCCTGATTCGTGTGTATCTGCCAGTAGCAAAGAAGAAAATAATTATTGAAGTCCACAAAATATACAGAAACCATTATAGCAATAAGAACTTCCCAAGTCCCAAAAGTCGAGGAGAAGTGGATGGAAAATCAATATATATAGTTTCATTAAAAGTCAAACTGTTTAAAACAGAAAATTGAAGTAAAATTGTGGAATTTAATAATAATAAAAAAAACAATAATAATGAAAAATCATATTGCTTAACTAGGCTTTGAAGACAAAAAAGGGTTAATTGGTGGAAAACCATAATTATTGGGAACACAAGCCACAGTGACTGTGATAGTAATAAGTACAGAAGGAATTAGTACATATAAGATCAGCCCATGTAAGCTACAACAGTATAATACACAATTAAACGGGTAAATGTAGAAGTATCTTCATGAAGTGGATTCCAAATGAGATAATATGTAGCTGAAATTATAAACAGATTTGATGTAAGGACTCGGGACTGCAGATGAGTCAGATTATTTATCCACTCCTCCATCCCCTCCCCACCTCCACATAAGAAGAACATTTTTATGTAATCCGTTCCAACATAATAGATAAGTGAATTATCATCTGTTGAATCTAATTTATCTGCATAACACAGATGAAAACCAACTTAAATTATATTAAACCAATTGAACAAGTTTAAAAAAATGATATCACAGACACACCCCCAAGTACAGCTTTATTTGGGGTTGAGAGCATTTGGTGTCTAGTTGGGATAAAGCAGGAGGCCTTTCTAACGGGATTTCAGTAACAAATATCTTTAGGAATTGAGCAGCTTCATTCTTTTCTTCTCTTGGTTGCTTTCTGTTTTGTTCTCTTATTTTTCTCAGGAGAATTCCTTATCCTTCTTCCCATTTGCAATTTTTCTGTCTTATTTTTTATAAGCTAGTTAAAAAGAAAGATAGAAAATAAACTTGAAGGAAAAATAAAATTTTGTAAAAAAAATTGATTGATAGTTCAAACTTTAAAGTGCAGTACCTCTACAGGCTGTGAATTGCTACTGCCTCTTCTCCTCTCATCATCCAGTTCCTCCTCTTGATCTTCTTCTTCTTCCTCCTCTTCCTCCTCCTCCTCCTCCTGTTGTTCTTCTTGAAATCTTTCATTACCAATCCAGTCCCTTTCAGCAACACCCATCCTCTGCTGCTCCCCTCTAATCTTTGCAACCAGCGCTGCTTCCTCACACCTCCTCATCAGTGTCTCTAACCAGCGTTCTCCAGGCCTTGCCATGCCTCTGCCACTCTGATCCTGAAACTTGCCCACATATTCATGATGCAGATATGGTTCTCTTTCCCTCATTGCATCTTCAGAGAAGTAGTACCCACCGCACATCAATTTGTCCAAGTAGGCACGCCTCCTGTTCTTCACTGTCACAGACCTCATCCTCAACTCCTGTGATGTTGGACTCATTATACTCCGCAGTCGCTTTATGTGCCAATTAATCTCATAATCATCTTTCATTGAATCAAATTCACTCAGCTCATTGGATGTAAGTTGGGACCCATATCGTTCTACATAAATAAACATAAAAATAGACATGTTAAAGTTCTATCCTGATTTCAATTCAACAATAATTATATGAGAGCTTGTTTGTGAAAACTAGGCTGCTTATATAATCTATTCTAGGTTATCAACAAGCATGATCCATTTGTTGTCAGCTATGCACCTAAATATGAGTTAGTATGTACGAATAGGCAGCAATCATGCAGACAACATTTGGGACGACGGGGCTGTTTGGTTTAGATACTATTTTCTATTTTCGTTTCTTGTTTTCACTTTTAATTACAAAATTGTCACTTCATTTTCATTCCGTTTTTTGTTTTCAAACATTTGTACCGGAAACAATAAAAATAGAAAAAAAGTTACTTTCACTGTTTTCTGTACAAATTTTTGAAAACAAGCAACATAATAAAAACAGTGTGATAATTTTATTATTAAAAATCAAAACAGAAAACATTTTCTAAAACATAGAGCTCCTAAATGTTTCGGTTCAAGTAAATATTTTCCAATTTGATTATTCTTAAAATAAAAAAATAAAGTGATAGATTATCATGAAAATTTCCAGTGATCTCTTATTCAGTTTTTTATACAATACAGAACTCTCTTAATTCAAAAATGGAATCTTTACCCTTTATTTCCTTTCCTTCCAGCATCTCTGCATCCAAACATTCTTAGGTTTGTTTGAATGCAGTGGTTGGAAGGCTATTTTTACACTTACAAATTGAGAAAAATATAAAATGTTTTACAAAAATGAATAGTGATCTCATTAAATAAAACCTCCGGTTTTTTTTTTAAAATCTCTAGTAAGGAAAGAGCTTAGCTAAGGTAAAAAGTTGAACTTTCCCTACAAAATGTAGCATCGAAACATAAGACTAGAGAATGTCCGCAGTGACTCTTCATGGGAGCTGTTACACTTGCACTATGCGTGATATGTAGAAAAAATATTGGCCTCGCTCCATTGATAGCTAGCAGAAGATGTTTAATTGTCTGCGATTAATTAATCAATTGATTAATTTCTAAGCCAAATACAAAACAGCTACGTACGGAATTCTACGTTTCATGTTGAGCTTATACGACTTGTAATCATCTCTTGCGAAACCTAAGCAGTCAAACTCAGAACCAAATCCTATCTATCTATCTATCTATCGTTCTTACGTTAAGCTTTAAGGTTTGCTTGCAACATAGAAAATTCGAAAACCATTAACTAGCACTTGGAGCATAGATATATGAATAAATTAAAATAAAATAAAAAAAAGGAAGTAGGAGGTAAGTCACAAACCTAAGAAGAGGGCAACGTCTCTGGAGAGAAGGTCATGGAAGATGGCCTTGCGTTGAGAAGGAAGTGTTGAAGTGGATTCGAGGGCTCGCGGAAAGTAAAGGTTCTCCAAACATGACAACCTCTCTGATATTCTCTCCTTCGCTTCCTCACTCAGCGTCGTCCTCATCACTCTCTCTCTCTCTCATTCGGAACTAAACTGCAACTGAAATAAAATCTTTTATATAGGCCCGTTTTCTGTTGGATCATAACCGGGCCCACCTCTTTTCGGCCCATTTTGGTGTCTGTTCAGTATGTAGCATGTGCTTCAATTTCTTTTAAATGTAAGTATGGTACCCCTAAAATGTAGGTAAAAATAATTCAATATTTAATCCTATTAAATTTTATAAAAGGGGGTCGATATTTATGTAGAGGAGAGATTAAACTATACCAGTTTAAATTTCATTAATTATTACATTATCAATAATTTTATACAAAATATATTAATTATTTATGTCAAATTTGATATAACAAAAGGACAGTTATACATATCTCCAAAAGTATATTAGATTAATTTTGACAAATGAAATATCAAACATTTTTTAATTAATCTCAAATTTTATAAATGTGATCTATATAATAGAAATTTTTAATCCAATTGTTGAATTTATGAAAAAAAAACCTAATCAAAAGTTAAGCGGATGTAATTTACATTAATATGTATGCATGTGTGCGAGAGAGTGCATAATAATCCATTAGCAAATGCCAAGCAAATTCCTCCCTCTGCCAACAAATTTTGTTATTAATTGGGGAAAAAGTGTTAAATCAGATTTCTTGATTTCTTTTTATACTCTAAAGGCAGTAATGATATTTAAATTAGCTGAGTGAAGATTGCTTGCATAACACAAAACTCGTTGGCATCTGAGAAGGAAATTAGCATATGGTACATCTTTCTGTATTGCAATAGCCTGAAGGAGAGGAAAGTTTACTATAATTGTAATGCAAACCAGAACAAAGATTAGTCACCACGCACCTTGCGACAATTCAGTTAAATAAAAAGTATTCTGAGCTAGTAAAGGAACAATACAACAGCAAAATCAATATATATGATTCCTCCCCTTGCACACCATATGATTAGTTGTATAATCAGTTGCATATAATAATGGTTTAATGGGGATAGCTATATATCCTTTCAACTTCCAGTCAATTAAAAAATGGTATAACGTTAGTAGCTGTTCAAGCATCATCAGCCATAAACAAGTGAAGGGAAAAAGCCTTTTTGTCAAATATCCTCCAACAACCAAGCAATTAAGTACAATGGTTTCTATCCGCAACTTCTAAAACAAGTAGCAACAGCATGTCATCATTCAACTTAAAGCAGCACATCATCAATGAGTAGTATCCACCACTTGGCAGAACATATAGTCGTGTGATGATAAATCAAACAATATATCCACTTCAAATTAGGAGTTACACCATCAATATGAGAAAATTTATTCTTAAGATCATGGTAGGATTTGTCATTACTGAAACCAAAATTTCCCCTTAATTCCAGCATCGATAAATTTGAGCCGCAACCAAAATTGAATTAACTTCAAATAAGCTTAAGTAGACATAACATTGCTGGAAAACGTGGAGGTACAACAGCGTATGAATATATTTACCAGAGACCTTTAATCAATACCCACCAATTTCCTAAATTCCTGAACATGCTCCAGCCGTTTCCTTTGTGTTTCTGTTATTGTATTTGATGCTTTTAAAGTCCTATAAAGATTCTTATGATGTCTAAGGAACTCACTTTTGTACATCCACTTGTCAGTATACATGTTATGGTCTCTCATATAGCCAATGATCTCCATCACTCTCTCAAAGTAACCGCCTCGAAGAAAATTTAGCAGCAGTAACTCATATAGATCTGCATTTCCCACTAAATTGCCACTCTTAATGGATCTCTTAATGTCACCCCACAAGATTGTGATCTCGCGATACATACCAAGAGAAGAATATCCACATAGCAAAAAGGCAAAAGTTTGTTTCGTAGGTTGAATTTTCTTGTCAACCATTCTTCTATATGCCTTTAGTGCATCCTCTATCATTCTAGCCTTGCAAAAAAAGAAAATGGAAGAATTGAAGTTATACACCAAAGGAAAAACTGTCTGCTCTTCATCTTTAAAGATTTGAGCCAAGGTGATAGCCAAATCTGATTTAACAAGTGAATTTGATGTTTCTTTACAGAGGTTGTGTTTGTCAATAGCATCATCTGATAATTCTCTGTCCATACCAATCTTTTTCACTTGTTTCAGCAGTGCTTTTGCTTCTCTTTGCTTTCCCCCCTTCTGATATGCTGACAAGAGTAACATGTATGTATCCCAGCCAATTGGAGACCCAGTAGCCTCTACATCATCCAAAATGTCATGAGCACACTCAAGCCATCCTAAATGAATACAAGCACCAATCACCGCAGAGCACAAACTTGAACCTGCCACTGAATATAGTTCCTCTTGAATACTAATTAAAAGTTTTGAAAGTTCACTAATCCTTCCATCTTTCTTGTAACCATAGATGAACTTCGCCAGAGCTCTGTTACTAAGAACTAGTTTCCCACCCTTATAAAAAATAAGATCTTGTCTGCTTTCCACTTTAAGGACCGAATCCTTATGCAGTAGCTCAGGCTCAATATGTATCTTTAAAGCAGCCCTAAAATTAGGAGATCCAATGGCAATAAAGCAAGGCTTTGGCAAGTGTTTCCTATATTCTTTATCAACATGACAATTATGTGAGCTAGTCATATCCACAACAAGCTTAGCAGCAGCATCGATGTCATTAACTTTGAAGTGCAAGCTCAACAAACTATCATAGAACTGGCAGTAGTGACGAACATAAGCAGCTGAAACTCCGTCAATATGATCTTTCAATTCCATAATTTCATCTCTCAAACCATTCATCTCTAGAATCCGTGAAATTAGGACAATTGAGTGTGCATCAGCCATGGTCCCTGTCAGCGACATTAATTCAATTAGGCAAAGGCCTTTCAAAGACAATTTAAACCGCACACAAGCATCAAGAACAAGGTTAAAGATCAAGGTATCCGACCTGACCATGACTGCTTGTTGACCCTTTTTATCATTCAAACACTTATAAAAATCACAAACTTGAAACAGATAATTAGATGCAAGATGAGCTCCAATTTCTGTCTTCACAATATGAAAAACAACCAAGGACAATAGATGCATAGGGGGCACACATCCTTTGTCCAGCATCAATCTAAGTATCACAGAAGTAGGGTATACCATTTGCAACCTAGCTAGAGATAGTCCAAGTTTGGTTAAGGTATCAGCATGAAGTAAACCTGATTTCTCCTGGACAATCTGCAACACCAAATCACAAGCTTTTCGCATCAAAACATGATTGGAAGAATAGGACAACTGAACAATGAGCTGGTTCACCAGGTGAACCTCAGGGTAACCATAAAGCCTTCTAAAATCCTTAAATGATTCCAATGCTTCATGCACTTGATGATTCCTCAAAGCAAATTGAAGCTTCCTCAATAGAATTTTTTGGGTGGAACGTTCCCATGATAATCTTTCACAGTGACCAGAAGTGGAAAAATTTTGCAGAAACGGATTGAACAACTGCTCATAGCAGACATAGCCTCTAAAAACTTCATGCAAAGGAGAAACCTTTCTGAAAAAGTAGTTGTGAAATAGAATGTACTTGGTAAAATGAAGCACCATGTCACCATGCCTATACTCGAACGTATAGTCAAACAAATTCGATTTTGGGAGTTGCAGAAGCAAAACAATGGAAGATATGGGATATTCTGATGGCAACTAAATAAAAAGCGCAAACCCTAACGTAGGATTTCTCGTAAGCTAAGTTGCTGGTTTTACACTTTGGCCATTCCAGTGACTAGTCATATATGAAAATTTAAAATTAAAATTAAAATCTTAAAAATAATTTATATTTAATGAAAGATCAAAAATAAAAATATAAGTCCTTAATATCCCAAATGGAGATGAAGGGAAAAGGAAGGGTAAGATGAGAATAGAAGAAGAATGTGAGAAAAAAATTGAAAAGATGAAAATATGGAAGGAGAAAACTCTTGTTTTAGACCTCTAAAATAATAAATTTAAAGAATTAAAATTAATAATAAATATTATTACTATATTAAAGGTACTAAATTTTTTTTAAGAAAAAATATATATTTTATTATTTAACTTTTGGGGGAGTAAAAAATTACAGATATTGATTGAAATTTTAATTGAATACATTAATATGTATAATAAATTATCTAATTTATAGATTTATAGACATAATTTTACGCTTTAAAGTACAGCGCCGTGATCTTTCATCTTTATATATTTATCAAATTTTCAACATATTTCCAAATCGTGAACTAAGAAGATGAATTTTTTAACAGTGGCTTCTTTTATGTATTTTGAAAATATTATATAAGAAATTAATCATAAAATTGACAAAATTTATTAAAACTGATTAGCTTATACGATTGTTAAACTATTTTGATAAGTCAAAATAAGCTTGTACATGTTCTTTCAAATATTTCCTAAATTCTAATCAATTAAGTTTTTGAAAACTAAAACTAATAAAATGTTACCTAAGATCAACAAGGTCTCGAGAAAGCGTTCCCTTTATTTTCTATTATCAACAGATAAGTTGTTTTGATTTCATCTTCAGGAAGTGTTCCTATTTATTTATTTGCCCTTTTTTTTTAGATTTTTACCATCACAATGCAATTATTTCTTGGCCATTTTGCAATCTCTTTAATATCTTGAAACACGAGTAGAAAATGTCAATTCCAATGTGATTTACAGTTTTACTAAGGCAAACTAATCAGGCATTGCACATATTTCTTTTGAACAGAATTCTCTCTCTGTTTAAAAGAAAATTATATCATTTCCCTTGGAAAAATAAAAGGTGAATGTGAGTAGAAAATTTGAATGCTATGATTTACAATTAGTTCCTATTTACTTCAACGCTAACCAAGGCATCGCACCTATTTTCCTCTCTGTTTTAACACATCCAATTTTCTCACCAAAACCTAAAGCTTTGCACTTTACAACTCAGCAACGTTATCCACCTTAGAGTTAACAACAAAACTTGGGAAAGAAGTGGTTAATTCCCTGCATTTTCAAAAATAACAAGTTAATATATAATTAAAATATCAAAATATGGATGCAAGTAGATTCATATTTACTATAAAAATAATTCTAGACATACCTCAGATAAGGTAGGGTCATGACTTTTAATAGTGACGGATTATCAGTAACAAAATTTCGCCACTCTTCGAAGTCTATTCTCCCATCTCGGTTTTTATCAGCTTCCAAGAATGTCTGGCCACAAAAGTACAATGTCAAGCTTGTACTTAAATTGAGAATTGATACAAAAAATAACAGACGAATTTTCATATACATTATTTAAGTTGTGAGAAATCACCTGGTCCATAATTGTTTCTATCACCTCCTCTGCTAACGTCATGTCAGACTCAGCAAGAAGTGCAACTAACATTTGTCTAACCTATCAGAAATCACCCAAAAGAAAAATGAAGTCTACTCAAATTAATAGGATAGGAGTGCACAGAATGAAAATAATCATATTTGTGAACAAAAAATCTATCACTTTATTTGTGGCAATGAGCACTTTATTTGTATGGTATATGAATAAATAATCATCATCTTACTTCTTCTCGCTCTATAAAACCAGTATTGTGCAAATCATAGAGCCTAAACGACCCTGCAAGAAAATCCAAAACCTAATGTATCAGTACAGCTATATCACAGTATGGAATTTAGGATAGCCCACAAGTTGAGGATTTGACTTTTAACTTACAAGTTATCTTGAGTTCGAATGGTGTATTTGGGTGGAAAACATTGAGAGATCTAACAAAGTCATCAAAGTCAATATTTCCGTTCCGCTTGAGATCAAATAGGTCAAATATCTGCATATAGAAAATTTATAATACCACATCAATGGATATCCAGAAAATTGAAAAAATTACTTCCTAGAGATGCCACATGAATGGCATAAATTGTCATTGAAGATACTTAAAACAAAATTGCAAAGCTAATCGAACATCGATTTGTATTTGAAGGGGAAACCTGGAGATGAGAAAAATAATCTGCATATATAAATTTGACAAAAACTGGAGCCAAGTAAATGGTTCATTATACATATGTTAACCTTATGCTGAAAGGATTAACGAATTTAGTTTCTTCCAGAACACGGTGAAACATCAAATTTCTTTAATGACCTACTTGCATTACAGATTGTTGATCTAAAGAGTACATTTGGGCCAGGCTATAGTCTCGTTAACAAATGCTTGCAAGAAACATAAACAATTAAGAAGAAAACAGAAGTATGATGTACAGTACCCGATTAGCAAAGATATTTTCCCTTGTACTGCTTCTGAAGATTGCCAATTGAAATTCATCCTGTCAATAAAGAACAACCATAACCATAATACGAACTTGGAATTCGATATATAGAACAAGTTGGATTAAGATGATAATACACGAAAAAGTCTCTAACAAACCAAAAAAAACTAAAATCAAATATATGAAAGAAAAACTTAAAGAAAAGAGATATTATATTGTAGATCATTCATGTCTGGAAACATCATTGAGAAAATAACAACTGATTATCTTCATATTGCACATATTGATTAATTAAAAAATTCCAGATAATGACTGCAAACCAAGTTATGGACTAAATTCTTAATAAAATTAAGAATACAAATATATGACCTAATTTCTCATGACAACGTACCCATTGCAAGATAGTTGTCAGTATATAACTATTCCGCACACAGAATAAGTGAAGATATAAGCAATAAATGTTAGCAATCATCATATAGCTCAACTGCTGCTAAATATAAAATAGGCATTTTCGATGTAGTATGCAGTACCTTGGTTATTAGTCCATCATCAAGAATAGAACTGCTGATGCTCCTAAAAAGCTCAAACAGTGCTTCAACCTCACTGACATTGACTGAGAAATGGGAAACCAACAATTGATACAGAAGTTTAAACTACAAAATTAACCTAAGTTCTTGAGAAATCAACATTGAGAAATTCCATAAGAAATGCATCACTATACGGAAACATTCTTCTAAAATCTAAATAATTGACTAGTAACTACTCAAACACAATCTTCACATCCATTTCAATTGAGCTAATGACACGTATTAACCTACAAGTCTCAATTTTGTTTCTTAAATTAACAGAGCTGGCTGAATGCATAGGTCTAAATTTGTTTGTTTTGAAGAGGAGAAAAGTTTTGTAGAAAATGGAAGAAAAAGAGGTCTTTTTTCCGCTTAAGGTAGTGACAGAAGAGAAATTAGTGGAAGACTTCAGAATTTAAGAGAAAGGATGTGAGGTTGTTCTTTAATCTCTTAAGCTTTGCAAGTAGAAAGAAACTAAAGACATTTTCTTTGGTTTGCTTTACTTCACAAAATGCAGAGTTGACAATTACATTTATATACTCAGAGATACAGCAATATTGACAAGGCATGGACAGAATTATATCCTTTTATGTAGCCCACATTAAGACAGGATAAAAATGGTTAGGACCATGGAAAATGATGGTTTTTAAAGATCCACACTTTTAACAATAAACCGAACAAAGTGAACCTTGTTTTCTTTGTTGCAAATTTGCAATCTTCCCTTCTCAAAAACCTCACAGCCACAGAGGAAACATTCCATAAACAATTCCAATCCCTTACAGGCAGAATACTATAACTTTGTTTCATCATTATTATACTCGTTAGATTCATCCAGCAAGAGTGCAAGACCAAATGGATTTTGACAATAAGCAATCGGTCAGAAGCGTGTACAGTTAAAATTCAACAAAACAGTCGCGATCACAAGAAACTATATAATTGTACAAGAATTATAGTTTTATTGCATCATTTTGTTGGAAAAATTAATCAACTTACAAGCTGTCTGTAAAGCAAGATTTATTATAGTCTGCTGAGTAGGATTCCGTCGCCTTCTTTCCTTAGAATTGAAACAACCCATTTATAAGGAACTGCAGGCAAGGCAGCAAAACCATCTTAACCTTGCAATTCAAACAAAATTGAAATGCCACAATGTATAATGATGATAAAAACAAAACAACAGTACAACAATACATGGTTAAAAGATGAAAAGAAAGAGGATGAGAAAATTAAAATAATGTTTGTAGACACAACCAATAATCCAACACTGCATGCCAGAAACAGTACTTGATCATTAAGAACAGACACAAGAAGACACAATTTATGTAATTATTGACCAAGACTCTCTCAGATTTTGACTTTTCAAAACAAATTAGAGGGCAAATAACAAACCTATTGAGTAATTAACAGATAAATCAGATTACCAAGAATCTTTAAAGCTTATTAGAACTAGGATCCCATCACGAGCCAAATTTATAGCTTCATATCCATTATCTCAGAATCAAAGCATGCAAAAGAACCCAAGAAAATGGGAAAAACAAACCAACTATCAAAATAAAAAAGAAAGAACACTTGAAACCCACATTGTATTTCCCTTTTCCTCCCATAGGCCATAAATCCCATCAAAGAAAGAGCATTTTAATCAAAGCAAGTCAAACTCCAAAAAAACAAAGAAGTAGAAGAAGAAGAAGAAGAAAGAAGAATCAAGAAGGTTATGGGATCATGAAAATGTTGAATTATGAACAAAAATCGAAACATGAATTGTGAAAGAAACTGACCCTCTTGATAACTGTGTTCAGAAAATTGGATACTTGGAGTTCTAGCTGGAGAAAGATAAAGTGTAACCATTATGTTTTCTATCGATGATGGCTTAAACTATATATAAACATATTAGAGATTCACGCAGTTCTTGTCTTAAAATTCTTGAATTGAACTGAAGAAAAGTTGGAAACGCTAACGACCAAGTTGAGTTGTTGGTGGCAGTGCACCCTTAAGGAATTTAGCAATTAATATTTTTGGATAAATAATTATTATGTGCATGGAATCATTGTGTATCAATTGGAATATTCCTAGTCTTGAATCAATAATTATGTCCTATTCTGTCAATTACTTCATTTTAGTCTCCAATAAAGAAAGAGAAGATTCTGCTTTTGCTATTTCTCAAAATAGAGTTGCTCCCCATTGTTGAATCCATAAATCGCTTACCTCATGTTGAATATTCTAAACACTTGTCTTATGTTCATTGCATTAGCCAAGATTTTTTGAAAAATAATATTTCTTTTGCTTAAAATGGGTTACATGAAATATCATTATTAGATTTCAAATTATTTTTTAAAATATATTTTGGAACTTTTATTTTAAAATGAGAGTTTTTTTTTAAATTATTATTATATTATCTTTTGAATTTTAAACATTTGTTCTTTTGTTATACGTTATAATATTATGAGCAGAGTTCAAATAATTTATTTAGTAAAATATATTTATATTATTTTAAATATTATAATTACATTTTTTAAAATTATTAATTAAAATAGTGTGCGTGCGTGTGCATATATCTAAAGAAAATATTAAAATATTATTTATTATTTATTTTTAAAAATATTTTTTTAAAATTAAAAAATTAAAATTTGTTTATTAATATAAATTTTATTTTTATTTTTAAATTTTTAATGTAATTTTTAAAAATTAAAACAGAAATAAACAAACCTAACTGTTGCGACTTTCAATTATTTCCTTTCGTATTATTTTCATCAGGATAAAAAGAAAACCATTTGATTATAAGAAAAGTTAAAAAAAAAAAATCAATTTGAAGGGGAAAAAAAGAAGAAGTTAGCATTCAGTTTTAAATTTATCCTCATGCACATATAGTAACCTGGATGGATAAGATTTATTCATTTTACTACTTACTTTTATATTTATATTTTAAAATATTATTAATAATCGTTTTCATATCTATTAAGTAATTTTTAATTATTTATAAACAAATAAAGTATAATATTATTATAAAACTAGATTTAATTACCTGTATGCACGATAATGATAAATTTATTTATTTATTATAGTTAATGATAAATTATTATAACAAATAATTAATTTTTTAAAAAATATCTTAAATTAATAGTTAATAGTAAAATAATTATTATTTGGTTGTAGAAATTTTATAGAAATATAAATTATAATTTTTTATATTCTATAAGATAATAATTATAATGAATTAATATATATATAAATTATTATTAATTTAATAAAAAATTATATCATAGTAAAACATTTAATATATCATAAACAAATATTTGATTATGTATAATAATTGAATAATATATTATAATTAAAGAGAAAGAAAAGTATGAAAATACAACAAAATGATAGTTAAAATTGATATTTAATTTTAAAAATAAAAAAAGGTGATAGAACTTTGTGCATATATACTGTACTTGTTAAGATTTTGGTAAAGAAGTGAATGTTATCGTATTTATAGGAATTGATAGATATACTTTTAATTTTTATTATCTTAATTAAAAATTTTTAATAAAAAATTATTAATAATTGCACAATTTATTTATTGGTAAGAAATTCAATTATTTAAGTAGCAAAGTAAATCAAGGTATGAAAAGATTATGGTTTGAGCTAGGATTATATTTTATCATTTTTTTCTTTTTCATGTTTGGATGATAAATATTTAGACACAAATCTATAAACGTAGATTAACTCTTATAATATTCTCTTATATTTATTCCTCACATATAAGGTTTCTAAAAGTATTCAATAAATAATGATTTCTCAATTATTCATGAATCCTTCAGTATCAAAATCAAAAGTTAAGAAACAATCAAATATATTGAAATTTATTCCTAACATCACAATATATTGAGTGAGTTTTATTCAATCCAGTTTTGAAGTTCGTTTTCTATCTAAACTTTAAATTCTAAATCAAAATATTATTATGTAGAATAGAATCAAACATTAAAAATAAAATGAAACTGCCAACATTTATAAAAGAAAGGATAATTATATATAAAACATCAAAATATTTTAAAGTAGAAGATTATATCAAATTTCAAAAGAGTTTTAACTACCTATAGTAACACTATAATAAAAGAAAGAGAAAAAAGAGATAAGATAGATTGATGTCTAATGCTCCTTGCCCTAGTTCTCCATTTATTACTCTTTTTTCCTACTCTTGGATCCCTCTTCCTTCTGATTCTCTTTATTTAAAAGTGGAATAAATGAATTCTTGTTTAAGTTAGAAACTCTACTCAAGTTAAAAAGACATTCTCGCTTAAGCAATGACCATTCGTTTGAGCGAAAATGAGATAAAAACTTATGTCTGATACACACATTCTCACTCAGGCGAAAGATTTTTGCTTGAGTGAAAAATGATCAAAATCATTTTCGTCATTGCCTTCCACTTTCATTACACTCTTGAAAATAAAAAATTTTAACAAAAGAAAATGAAAATAAACATTCATCTTAATTTTTAAGCTAAATAAAATACTTAAATCAAATTTTTTTAAATTTAAAAGAAATAAAAATTTAAATTTCATACATTAAAATAAATAAATAAAAACTCAAATTCATATAATAATTATTCATTATTTTTGCTATCACAATTGTTACTAGCATTATCATTATTATTTATTGTTATTATTATCTTTATTATTTTTACTACCATTGGTTGTTATTATAACCTCTCAAAATCACTCTATTGTTACATGTATAAATTATTTTTCTTCTCAAACTTAACATATTTTTTAGGACTATAACTGAATAATTTAATACTTTACAAAACTAAAACAAAAATTATTACTTTGAAGCAACTTAAGAAGAAAAGTTTGTAATTCTTCAATATCATTTTGATGTCACCATATTTCTTACCTCTTTCTCTCATTCTATTAAACTTATCCATATTATTATTATTTATTTGAGTAATTTATTAATTTATTCCGTTATTTATTTATATAATATGAAAGTTTAATTATATAATTTGAATGATACAAACAATGTGTATAATTAAGACTATTATATCATTCAAATTTTTTATTACAAATTAAGATTATGAAAATTGAAATTTAAAAATATAAAAAGACAAAGATACAAATATTACTGATGATCCATATTAATTTTATATCATATTATATAAAAAAATAGATAAATACTAAAAAAACAAGAACTTGTTTTAAAAAAATTATAGATAACTTACAAAATTAGCTTATGAATTATAACTGTCATAAGCTGCTTTTAACTTTTTTTTTAATAAAAATTTCAGTATATAAACTATGTTTAATTAGTTTTAATAAATGTCATACTTAAACTTATGATAAAATTTATTAAATAAGCATTTAATTAAATTACATATCTAAATTCACCTGTAATAAATATCAGTAAATACATGTGTTCATTAACATTGGCTACACTATATCACGTGTTATCTGTATATTTAGTAATAACAAAAAGAAAATAATTAATAGCTATTGACAAATCACCCAATACATGATTATTGTTAAATACTTATCGATGAATTATAATTTAAAAGTAAATTAATATGTTTGCTTTATAATTTTATTAAATTTTTAATTATGCTTTTATACTTTTAACAATTTTAATTATTATGTAAATTTAATATTTTCTATAATTATAATAAAATTTAAATTTCAATTTATTTCTTTAAATTAAATATCACTCTATAGCAGTAATTGGTTTTAATTATTTCTAGGTCATCGTGTTAAGAAGTTATAAAAATGAGGCATGAGATTAATGAAAAGGGACAAGTGGATTTAATAATCTCCAAATGAACAACAGTTATGACCTATAATTTATTTAAAATAATATTTTGTTAATCAATATTTTAAAAAAATAATTAAAAATTAAATTTTTTTAATTAAAAATTACATGAAAATTTATAAAAAAGTTATGTATATATATATATACACTATTTTTTTTTATAAAAAATAACTTTCAGGTATTAATTAATATTTATATTTAGGATAAATATTTTATTAATTCATTGTGATTTGTAGAGTCTTTATAAATGTTTCTTTGTTGCAGTGGTTTTTGTTGTATATTTTAATATTTTTAAAAGTTTTTAATCAATAAGTGTCAATTGTAATAAAAAATTATTTTAAACTCTCTAAATATCGTTTCTATTTAAATTATATTATAGGAACTTATTACTATTATTCATCATATGTTATGCAAATTTAAAAGTTACAAGTGTTGAAATTAAAATAAAGTTTGAAATTGAAAATACAAAAAAAAAGAGAAGAAATTACATAGTTGTTTTAATATAAATAAAAATTTGAGTTTTTAGTTTCTTCTTATTACTTGTATATTTTTTTATTTCAATTTCATTTAGTTGTTTTAGAGTAATTATTTATAATCTAATTAATTATTATTACTACTTAATGATTCAGTAATAATAACAATTTTCTTATCTATATATTATCATAATAATTATAGATAATAACAAATAAATGAGAGTATTAAGAAATATTAAACTTAATTAACTTATTGA
Organism: Abrus pulchellus subsp. cantoniensis; assembly: GCA_024086825.1. Classification (NCBI taxonomy): domain Eukaryota; kingdom Viridiplantae; phylum Streptophyta; class Magnoliopsida; order Fabales; family Fabaceae; genus Abrus; species Abrus pulchellus. The sequence goes on from CM044049.1 coordinate 33,417,086, forward strand.
AAATATAGATGATAAATTAATCCTCTTTACTCTTAAATTCAAATTACTTTTTAATTCTTTTAATTTATTAATGGTACAATCACTTATTAATTGGTTAACTAGGATTAATCTTTAAGTGATTAATTCAAGAATGTAAATACTAAAAAAAAATAATTTTAATAAATAATTAATTAACAACAATTGCATTAAATTAAACTAAAGTTCAAAAGAGTATCATAAGAATCAACTTTAATATCACGGTAAAAAAAAAATTTAAAAAAAGGGTTAAAAGAGATATTTATTTATACATAGTCATAAAAATAAAATTAAATATATTTATAAGAAAATAATAAAAAAAGAAAAATTTTGTAAATAATTTACTCTGACATAAGCATAATTGTCTTATGAAAAATAAAAAAGAAAATAAAGAGAAGGATAATATTTTAATGCATTTTTTATAGTTTTTAATATAATATTTTTTCTTTTAATTTTTCAACTTTTTTTAAATTAATTAGTAGTCTCAGTATACTTAATTATGAGAGTATATATATATATATAAAGTCATTTATATATGAGATACGTGATGGAGTCTTAAATGCAACTATTATTTTTCAATAAGAATATATTTTCAAATTAATTTTGATGCTACAAAATGAATAATGAGCCATGTGACACAATTTACTTAATTTTATTGCATTGTTGTTTATTAAGTTTAAAATTTATGCCCCAACTTGTGATATTTTTAATTGTAAAAAATATTAATAAAATATTATCCAGCCGCTTGCATGTTTGTCATGTTCATTGGGAAAGATATTAACTAATCCCTCTTATGTTGATCAAGATATTATCACTTGAAAGCGGGTCAACAGAATACAGTCATGGAAGCATGACTGTGTAGATAGCGTCACAAAAGAAGAGAAACACGGTCAAGACTGTTAGCTGTGGGAAAGCCTGATTTAGTAACACTCATCCCACGGTTCACATCAATCACAAATTTTTATAATTACTGTAAGAAAGTTAAAAATAAAATAAATAAATCATGTGATGTAAATAAAAAAAAATAAGTTATAATATATCAAATTCTTATCAAAATGCAAAGATGCAGAGTAGAAATGCATGACCACAGCCACCAGCAAGATCCCTAGAATTCATTAGGCTTTTCTACATGCAACTCACGTGTGTCGGAGTTCAATAATAAACTTTTTTAAGGATAACGATATTTAAAATAATCTTATTAAAATTAAGTTTAAGTAAATACAAACAATAATTCTTATTAAAATTAATTATTATATTTATATATGTTTAATTCAGGTTATCAAAGTTAGTCTCTAACTAAATGATCAATCAACTATTTATTAAAAGAATTAATATGTTTTTACCTTAAGTATGAAAAAAATAAAAAACATAAAAAATAAACTATAAAAAAATAAATTTAAACATATGTATAGTTTAGTCTCAAATAATTATATATATTTATTTTAAATTAAGTCTTTCATCTTAAAATTTTATCTAATAATTAATAGAAATATAGTGAAATTAAAATATTTTATTAATTTATACAAATAAATAAAAAATATTTAAATAAAAATATTAAATAAAATATAATAAAAATCTTAATTTTAAAATAAAAAATTAATTTTAACATTTAAAAACTAAATAGATTAAATCTAAATCATTAAAATTAGAAATGTTTAGTACACTTATATTAAAATATAAGTAAAATTATAATTAAGTCAAAATATAAAATCCTTATCAAAATGCAAAGATACAAATTAAGTGCAATGCATGAGGGCCAGCCACCTGCAAGATCCCTTAAATTATTAGGCTTTTTTATGTGCAATGCATGTGCCCGAGCCCAATAATAATCATTTTTAAATATAACGATACTTAAAATAGTTTTACTACAACTAATTTTAAGAATATAAAAATAATAATTTTTTTACTAAAAATAGTTATTGTTCAATACAAAATTATTATTTTTATATGGTTAAACTCAAATTGCATGATATACAAAAGGAGGGCATAAAAAATTTAATTTGGCAAAGTCGGTCTTCTAGCAAAGGACAAATTAGTGGTTTTTCAAGTGCTCTGTCTTTTGGTAGCTTGGTCCAAGACACCTTGGTAGGTTTCTTTGGTTCACAAGAACACTAACTTATTAACCCAAATCATCTTAGCATTACTTGTCTCCCTTCGTCTTGCAGATTGCATATTATTTGAAAAATAAATTCTAGTTTTTATATTATTTACTTTTGACCAAAATGTTTTAAAAAAATTAAAATAATTTATATATATATATATAGGAAAAGAATGATTTCACACTAGTATAAGTTATTACAACCACTTTTAAAAAAGATTTGTGACATGTTACTCAATTAAAATATATAAAATTTTTACACTTTAAAAAAATCAAGACTTAATTTGAAATAAATAGCTAAGATTCCACAACTATTTATCTTTAATATTTTGTTGGAATTCATTAGTTATTACAATTTTATCACAACTTATCTTTCAAGGAGATCAATTCATCTGTAAGTTCAGGTTTTAAACTACATTTCTACTCAAGGTATCTACTACTATATTGACATTATATTAGGATGATACTGAAGTTGAAACTCATAATCATTGAAAAATTCTATCCAACGCTTTTGTTTCATATTCAACTCCCTTTATTTAAACAAGTACTTTAAACTTTTATGACCACTAAACACATCAAATTGTGCCCCATAAAGATAGTACTTCCAAATCTTTAGGATAAAGACTATTGCAGAGGTCATGAGTAGGATAGTTCCATTCATGTGTTTTTAATTGACACGATGTGTAGGCTACTACTCTCTGATCTTACATTAAGATACATCCCAAGCCTTGATGTGAAATATCGCAAAACACTTCAAAAGATCTGCTAGTGTCTGGGAGAACTAATATTGGAGAGGTCGTCAGCCTCTGCTTCAACTTAATGAAACTTCGCTCACATTCCTCTGTCTATAAATGTTCATTGTTCATTGTGTTTTATTTTCATTATCATGTATATAATTTTCAAGACACATATCCCTTTTTTTTCTTTTTCTTCCTCGTGGTGTTGAAAACTTCATGAACAATAACAATGTTTTTTTTCAGTTTTGTTTGTTTAGAACAAAGCAAATGTGAGGGAAGATCTTCTTGATCCTATATGAGATAATTTGTCAACGCTATATAGCAAACATTACAAAGACTGATTGAGCAAAGTTTTTTAGGTATTTGTTAGCTCCACCTTTGGGATAAGAGTGATGAGAATCTCATTGATTTCTACCATCTGAATAGGTCCGCAAAAATGTCTTTAATAAGCTTGGGGAATGATGAATCTATCATCTTCCATTGACTTATATAAAACATAGATTGAAGACCATTTGTCCGGTGGCCTTAAAGCAACCTATAGCGAATATGGCTTGCCTTATCTCATCACTGGTTATTTGTTTTGGAGAATATATCTTCATGGAAGGAAGTCACCATTGCCACCAAATAAGGATTAGGATCATTTGTCATTTGTCTAGCTTTCATAAAGGGGGAGCCTCTCCGTCAAGTGAAGGGAAAGTTTGTAAGTGGAGCATCATCAAGGGAATAATCATTCAAGAAAGACTTAAAATCGTTAGAACCTCTGGTCTGGTTGTTTGCACTGCTACGTTCCTTTCTTCCCCAAACCATGGAGGATCGAGTTTAAATCTCCACTCCAATTAAGCACCAAGGTCCAAAAGTATCGTTTTCAATTCTCCTTACAAGTACCATACCTGTCTATCATCATTCACGGATGTTGTTGCTTCCAACGAACAATCATGAAAATCGATTGGTTTGAAAATTCAACTGCATCCATATGTGACTCCTCCTTCAAAAGACATCAAATTCCGCATCAATGTCTTGAATAATTTATTAGATAGCTGTCATTAAAACCCATTTTCTTATTCATTTTTTCCACTTTATCTCCTCCACCACCAACACGGGTCTCGACAAGAACTACCAATAAAATCTCATTTATCCTATATAAATTAAAATCTACTTAAACTAAAAGTGAGCAACTAAATTAGGTGAACTAAAATATGAGAATTAAAAAAGTATAATTAAACCTAAAATAAAACTATATAAAAAAAAAATGAAACTACACGTTACAAAGTGATGATCTCTTTAAATGTGCTTTTTAATTACATGAAATTTTATACCTAGAATGACAGATTTTTCTTTTACAAGATTGCAAGGTCCTAAGACAAATTAAACATTTAACGTACAATGTGAGAAAAAAACTCCCAAGTTAAAGTAAATTTTCCCACTTTAGGATATGGTTAGAAGTTTGAGTTTTGAAGAAAAAGAGAAGAAAGGACAAATAAAAAGTTATAAAATATTTGATTATACATTCTATCATTTAATTGTCAAACTTTGGAGGAGGTCAATCAAACTGGTACAAAATTAGTCATAAAGAAAAAGGATAGAGTATTTATTTTAATCTCCTAAATTATAAGAATCAATTATTTTAATTCTTAAATTTATAAAAATTTTACTTAATTTTTTACTTTATATCTTTTTTATACAAAAGTATAATAAAAAATGAAAAAAAGACTAAATGAGTGATTTTAAAAAATAAATTATGCGTGTAAAAGAGTTTTATGTTCACATAACTCAATTTTTTATTACATGCAAATTAACATGCATGTAAAAGAGCAATCACACCCATTCTTAACCAAGTGAACTTGTGCAAACGCTATTATTCTAGTTGATACCTTTAAGATAAATAAAAATAAAATAAAATAAACATATCTCAATTAGCAAGCCTGTTAGAATTAATGGCTTCCCTCAGTGTATAATGCAAGAAAACACAAGCACCCGGGAACATGTTGATATGTTATCCTGCCATTTGGACAGCATAATTTAATGGCAAATAATCAGATATCATTGGGTGGGCCCACAAATTTATAGCAAAATATTTTTGGTTGTATGAATTGTACAATAGATAGTATTTTATTATATTATTTTGGACAGTATTTGTATTCAAAGAAAATATGTAGTGTTAATGGGACAGGTCCATGCAACCTATCATATCATGCTTCATCTTTCATGTGCCCCACCTCTCACAGAATTGAGGAATAATCCTCCGCGTGTCACCTTTAGTATCTCGTTTTCCCTCCCTCTGCGCTCAATGTTGTAATGTCATGGTCACTCTCTGTCTTTTCCATTTTAAATTACGAATAAATATCCTTTACTGGAAACGCCTTTTAACTTTAAAAACTTTAAATTATAAATTCTTTTATAAATTTAATATATTTAACTTTAATTATTGAAATTTAGTATATAAAAAGTCATTAAACCATGACTAAGTGAATTTCTTTCCATTAATTATATAGAAATTTTAATAATATATATGATAAAAATATTTATATTATTGTAAAATTCTTATAATTAATTTAAAATTCAATTTTAAAATTAAGGATGATGCTTATTTTAAGAAAAATTATATATTAACTAATTATTTAAAAATAAAATTAATATAATTTATATAAACAATTGAGATGAACAAAATTAATGTAAAAACTTCAAAGCTAACTGATGGAAAATTTTACAACAATGTAAAAATATTTTTATTAGTGAAATTATTTATAATAAAATATAATTTTACTGCTAAGAATGAAACTTTTATTTTATTATATTAGACTGAATTACCCATATGTTTATATACATACCATTTTATATTTATATAATTTATGTATTTTGATTATCATCCATTTCACTTAAAATTTCATATCGCTATTCTAATTCTTTTGTGTATCAGCAGTGGAAATGTTTATGTTAGAAGTCATAGGGTCAATTTGGCTTGATTAAGCCCATTCGGGTTAACCTAACGTGAAAATAAGCAAATGTAGACATATGTATACTGTATTTATGGATGTGTGAAAGGATACAATTATATTTATTTTTAAAAGTTTTTTGAATTTATTTTAATATATTTTCAGTCAAATATATGAAGAAATTATTATGTAATAAAATTCAATAAATAAATGTTTAATTACTTTTTTTTTCAAAATATGCTTTAATTCAATTTAGTAAATCATTACTTCATTGGTCGAGTTGAAATTATATGCAAACTGCAAGTCATTTAAGCTGACTTTCATTTTATTTAAAATAATTTATATTAAAAATTTAAAATTAATTATTATCTAAAATTAATAAATATATATTGTAAAATACATTCAAATTTAATAAACTTAAAAACTTTAATATTTATTATACTGAATGGTGATAATTTTAAATTTACAAGTTAGCACATGTTAACCTAAGCCAGACTAATCAGAACCAAGCCAGACTTAAGATTAGTTAAAAATTATAAAAATAAGTGTATTTTAACTTTGGTAACAAAATATTTTTATATAGATTTCTTAACTAATGCTTTTAAAACACTTGTTAACATCAACTAAATCGTTATATAATTTTATTTTAGCTCTATTTTGTGCAATATACAAAGGTAAGTGTAAGAATAACGTTATGTTACGTCGGTAACAAATTTACATTACATTTATTTTATTTATTTATATATTATTATTACATCATCCATCTTATTTCATATTTTTTATTTTAAAGTTATAAAAATATTATATAAAGTTATTGTGTATATAACATTACTATAAATGCAACAAGAGCCGTGTTAGATACACGGAAAGAACCTTAAATATCTACATTTACTGTCCTTCATTTTCTTTTCCTTCTCTCTCTTTTTCCCTTTATCATCAGCGGCTCCAATTCACCATATGTCACTTTTGTCTTACAAAATATTCATGAAAGTATCTTTTCCAATTAAATACAAATGGTGGCTCACTTTTAGACATATAAAGAATAGAAGAATATAAGATGAGGTGATTTTCTAGGAGGAGGAAGGTGAACAACTAAGCTATGTTCTGAGAAGACTACTTTGGGTCTCTTTTCATTTATTTGTTTCTTTGAACTTTTCCTATGCTTGCGCATGCCTCTTTATATTAAATTAAATTGGGACCTCATTATTTTTAAAAATATATATATATTCTTGTTAGTTTAAGTTGTGTGTGTGTTTACTTATTGGGGTCCTCTCTGTCTTGAACTCCTTTAGAGGTTGGTGTTACTTTTGGAAGGGTTGACATGGAGGAACGATATGAGTCATTGAAGGACCTTGGTTCTGGGAATTTTGGAGTGGCCAAGTTGGCTAAAGATAAGAAAACTGGAGAGCTTGTTGCGGTTAAATACATAGAGAGAGGGAAAAAGGTACATCTTTTTTGCCTATTTGTTTCAGTGGCTATGAAATTTAATTCACCATTGACTAATGCTATTTTTGGTTCAGGTATTTCTGTGCATTGATTGTTCTGCTTTTGAGCAATCTGAATTTGAAAGCTGAGAAAATATTGTCTTCTTCTGCATATTTATGATAAGATATGATATCTGGGCCATGATTTGTGTTATTTCAGAATCTTAATTGTTCAATGTTTCATGATGTTGATATGAATTCAAGGTACAATATCCATTATCCAATGATTGGAATTTTGGAAACTGTTAATCCTTAGGAGCTGTTTTTTTCTGGTTATAATTTCTTTTTTGTTTTCCTTCCTCCTAATATTTCTCAGTTAGTCAACTCTCTAAATGTGTATTCCATTAACTTGTAATCTCCATAAAAATATTCAGTTTCATCTCAAAGTTCGGTCCGGTTTTACTCGAGAAAATTCTAGTATCATTGTGCTGCAACAATTCGTGTCTTCAATGGACACTTTGTATTCCCTGCAAGCAGCAAGAGCAACCATTGTTTGTTTCTTCTTTTTAATTTCAAGTAAAAGAAAAAGAAATTGAATGTTTATAGTTTCTATTGTGTATTTTGTCACTCTTGTTGAAAATTTGACTGTCCTAGCGAATCTGGACAACATTTTGTATCTAAGCTTATGTATGGTAAATTTTAGTCTGTGATATTCATAAAGCATAGCATTTTTTTTTATTTCTCTCTTTATGAATTATGGATATTTAGGGAAACAGATTTTCTTTTCAAACAATTATGTCCAAAATCTTTCTGATCTTTCTTTCTTCTGAGTGAGTTGTTTGTGGTATCAGATCGATGAGAATGTTCAGAGGGAGATAATTAATCACCGATCTTTAAGGCATCCAAATATAATCAGGTTTAAAGAGGTAAGAACTTGTTTTTCTTCGTCAAACTGCTCCTATGTTAGACTTGAAGCCAAATTGGGCACTAAGCATATGGTTATCTGCATTATTTTGTGCGCGCAGCTCTCATGTTACACTCGGCTAGAAACTTGTCTCATAAAGAAATTTGATGGTGTAATTTGTAGCTCCCTTTGCAACAAGTTGTTGTTGTTAACATAATGTGCAAAAAATTGTGGCCTTTTGCATTATTACTAACAGAAATGAGGTCGTAATAATTTGTAGTGAGACAGTTGCTGTTCATATAATTCACAAAATTTTTATGACATACATTTTTACTTCAACAAATATTTTAAACTGAGATCATTGATAAAAAATATCTGAGAAATCACATGAACCAGTACCTTCAAGAGAAACTGACAACAAGTCAACAGCCATGCCTTATCCCATTTTAACTTTGATTTGTTCCTTTGGAAAGAAACAATAAACTCAATTAGTATAATTCCCTGCTTTTAATGCTGTAATTTGTTTATCTACCTTCTGTATGGCTAGGATCAAATTTTACTCCATTTAGTCTAGCACGATCATGATTTGTTCTATTCAGATTCAGAGCTTTCAGAAAATATATACAAGAAAATGCTGAATGAGATATCTTTGCTGCAGGTCTTGCTGACCCCTACTCATTTAGCTATCGTCTTGGAGTTTGCTTCAGGCGGTGAACTCTTTGAAAGGATATGTAATGCTGGTCGATTTAGTGAAGATGAGGTTGTAGAATCTATTGCATGGTTGAACTATTCTTTTTCATTTTAAACAATATCGACACAGGAATAAGGTATTCATATTGAAATTTACCAATTGAATGAATTCCCTATATCGCAGGCAAGATTTTTCTTCCAGCAGCTAATATCTGGGGTCAGCTATTGTCATTCAATGGTATGCACTTAGAATTCATTATTGTGCTCTTCATTACAAGATCGCGTCTTATATCATGGTATGCTTCTTACTTCAGGAAATTTGTCATCGAGATCTGAAATTGGAAAACACCCTCTTAGATGGAAATCCATCTCCTCGGCTTAAAATTTGTGACTTCGGTTATTCCAAGGTTAATAACATTTCACCTAAAAAAGCCTTTTTGGAGACATCATATTCCTTATGTAGTTGTATGACTTATATCCGGTGCTCTCATATATTTCGTATAGTTTTTGTTGACTTTCATGTTTAATATAATATTCAATTGCAGTCTGCTTTACTGCACTCTCAACCTAAATCAACAGTTGGAACTCCTGCATACATTGCTCCAGAGGTTCTATCGCGGAAGGAGTATGATGGAAAGGTATGGAGAGTTTCTCTGAGGGCCTTAAAAATCATGTCAAGCCACATTCTATGAAAATTGGCAACCATGGTTTGACAATTGAAACTCAGTCTCACATCCACTTAAGAGTTAATCATATGATCCCAAATGCTCAATTTCTTAAGAAAATTGGTTCTTTTGTAGATTGCAGATGTTTGGTCCTGTGGTGTGACTCTCTATGTCATGTTAGTTGGTGCATACCCATTTGAAGATCCAGAAGATCCTAGAAATTTCAGAAAGACTATTGGGGTGAGCTCTTATTGGACTTCTAAGTTATAATTAATCTTCAAAAGAAGGAAACTTACAACTCTGATGCTCTGCTTGGTAGAGAATAATTGGTGTTCAGTACTCCATACCCGACTATGTTCGTGTTTCTTCAGAGTGTAGGAACCTTCTCTCTCGTATTTTTGTTGCTGATCCTGCCAAGGTATGTATCTTTAATTCTATAAGGGCTTGTTTGGTAGACATGATAGAATAGGGAATGATAGGATATGAAAGTTGAATAATAATATGATAAGATAAGAATAGGATAAACTTTTATTTTATTTTACATTTGATGCATACTAAGATAGCAAATTAAATAAAATATGTTTATTTCTAACGCAGATCCCCTCATAAGATGGAAAAATGCTTGAATGGAAAAATATATCTTGTTTTTTTATCCTATTCACCAAACAGACCTTAAAAGCATACATGTATGAACTATAGTTATACAACCTATAATATTATAATTACAAATGTTCATGGCCATGACACCCAGATAAACCCATAATTTACTTTAAATGGAAATGGTATGGAATCTTTGGATTTGTTTAATAGCAACTCAAGTGGATTTAGTTCTTGTATAATGAGAATCTCCCCGTTTTTCAAACTAATTATCTATGATCGTTGTTAAAGAGGATCACCATCCCAGAGATAAAACAGGATCCTTGGTTCTTGAAGAATTTGCCCAAAGAGATCATTGAAGCTGAGAGAAAAGGTTATGAGGAATCAAAGCAAGACCAACCAAGCCAGAGGGTGGAAGAAATCATGAGGATTATACAAGAGGCAAGGGTACCAGGACAACCATCCAAACCTGGTGATGGTGGGCAAGCTGGCATTGGGTCATTAGAGGTTGAGGATGATGAGGAAATTGATCTTAGTGGTGACTTTGAACATGTGTGATCGAGGCAATTAATTGGTTGATGGCTAGATTGTTCATAAGACGTGCATAGTCTGCATTATTAACATTTATCACCATGTGGTGTGCAGTGATGGTGTTCAAAAGATACGTATTATACCAGGTTTGAAATAGGTCTTTGTGGTTATTAAGTGAATAATACTTTAAAAAAAAAAAAAGGCTTGAAATGGTTTTTATTTTCAGTAAATCGATGGTTTGGGATGTAGTTTACTTCTTCATGAGTGGTTCAAATACTTTGGTTGTATTATTCTCGATTCTATTTATAAGAAATAAATATTTAATTTAATTAAACTAATAAAAAGTAGCTATATATATTATAAATTTATATTCCATTTTAAAAGCATCAATAGTATTCATTGTTATTTTATGTATTAAATAAATGACTGTGTTTACTTGTACAAGTAAAGTGGACATACCTTATTAACTCAAATCTCATAATAAATAAAAGTATAAAAATGCTCTAACAATTAATGCATTTAAAAATGAATCTTTGTTTATTATATTTTAGATAAAACAATATTTGTAATTATTTCTTATAAATTAGATTGGAATTTAAAAAGTATTTGATATTTTCATGTAATATTTTACTGACATAATTTGTACATCATTTTAATAAATAAATTGATCCATAATTATGTTATTTTTACATTTCATCTTTATTTTGTTGCTTCTTGTAATATATATATATATATATATATATATATATATATATATATATATATATATATATAAAGATAGAAAAAAAAGGATTTTACTCCTTTTTATAGAAAAAGTGTAAATAAAAATATAAAGTAAAAGTGTAAAAATATATTTTTTTTGTTCATTCCCAATACAAGGATATCTATCATGAAATGAGACATACAAATATTAATATTTTTAAAATTACACCAATAAACACTTTAATTCATAATTTAATGCTTGAATTGTGGTTAGATTGACATGAAAAATAATAATTAAATATATATTAATAGTATATGATATACTAGGTTTCTTTGTTAAAATATGATAAATTTAAAAATAAATTACTAAAATAGGATTTTTAGAAAACATTTTTTTGATTTAAGATAATTTTTACTATGTCATATTGAGTGTCGTTTTTTATATAGTTGATATTTATTTTTTTAATAATAAAATATTAAATATCAATAATATAAAAATTGACACTCATTTTTTTAATAATAAAAAAAGTATTGTCTGCATATAAGTTAATATTTATTTTTTATTATTAAAAAAATAATGTTATGAATTGGATTGCAGAGGGATGCACTATTTCTATTCTTTGATTAACTTGAGAAAAAAATGTTTCTTAAGGATATTAACATTGAAAGAGTAAGTGATTGCAGCGTTTGTGAATGAATGATCTACAAAATTATTGAGATATTAAACAGCATAAGAAAGGACCATTCAAAATCTGTTATATTTGATTTTTATATAGGATACAAAATTCTTGAAAAAGATACACGTAGTGTATCTAAGTGACTGAAAAAACACTTTTTAAGTCCATTAATCAGTTATTCGATTCATAACATTATTTTTTTAATATTAAAAAATAAGTATTGACTATATAAGGAACGACACTTAAGATGATATAGCAAAAATTATTCTAGATCAAAACAATATTTCATAAAACTTTTATTTTAGTAATTTATTTTTAAATTTATCATATTTTAACAAAAAAGCCAATATATTACACAACAAATTAATTAACATAAAAGATCATATTATATAATTTACAAGATAAAAAGTTACAATAAAAAATTAAATGATAATAATCAGTATATTCATCTTAAATACGATTCAATAAAAAATTAATACAAAAAACAAATTAGCTTTTTAAAAATTGGTTTAAATTTATTTTTTTTAGTAATGGTTCATGCTTAATTTTGACCAATTCTTAATTGATTTTGTTTATTCTTAACTGATATTTTATGTTATCAATTTCTTAAATTATTTGAAGCAATGTCTTCACTACTACAAAATCTGCATATATAGATAAATTTACAGATGAATTTTTAAATCATTACAGATGGTTTTTGAAATTACAGATAGACAGAAATTGTTTGTAATATCCTCGCTAGTAAAAAATTACAGACAGATTGTGGCACACCCAAAATATGGGGTCAGATATTGCAGAGGTGCAGGATTCGAAGCAGTGGCTGCTACAAGAATGAAATATTCTAAAGAATCCGCATCTGTTGAAGTAATGTCTGAAATAAGAATGTCATATGTAATAGCTATATCAGTCTTAGCCAACGTGTAAAGCCAGTTAATGATTCATGGAGAATGGAATATAGGGAGTTAATAAAGAAAGTTAGAATAGGCCCCGAGAAGGAGGATTTAAGGAAGCATTTTCCTGATCGATCAAGGTGACTTCCTAATTTGTCTATGCGCAGGTGGAATTCAGTTTCAATTGTAGTTGCTTTTGCCCTTACTTGAACTAGCTAACTTTATCCTCCAATGGATAAAATCTCAATATCTTTGCAGTAAAAAATTACAGACATATTTCACAATTCATCTGTAACTTACAGATGAGAAAATTTGTCTTTAACTTACAGATAAAAAAATTCGTCTGTAATATACAGATAGAAAAATTCATCTTTAACTTACAAATGGAAAATTCTTTCTATAAGTCACAGATCCATCTATGATATATTTTATTGTTTTTATTATTTTCTATTTATATACATAGTTATTCCCACTTGTTCCTGATTATCACAATTTATAAACATAATAACAATTACAAAATTAAATCTAAAAATTTAAAAATAATTTATAAAATATAAAATTTAAATGTCATTACAAATGTAGACAAAAACATCTAAATAAATAATGTTAAAAATAAAATACAAGTATTTATCACAAATAATTTGTATGATCATTATCCGAAGGAGTATCGTCATTAGTAGACGAGGAGTTAGAAAAGGAATGATGCATGGAACTGAAAACTAGTGGTGTTGGAGCTGGTGGAGGAGGAGGAAGAGGTGTGAAGTTACTTACTCTCATGAGTTCAAAATATGCATGCATTTGCTGCATCTGCATGTGTTGTTGCTCCATCTGCTATTGGACCTCCTTTTGCATCCTCGATGCCACCTTCTTCTCTATCTTCTTCTCCATTTTCTTTGCTCACGTCTCCTCATTTTTGCTTCTTGAGTTCTTCATTGAAGCATGGACTTGAGTGCAGACTATGTCCTCGACTTCCTTAGGTGCAAGAGAAGGGGCATCTTGGGTGACAGATGCAGGAAACATGGAGTCTGCAAAGCAGCTCCCATGTCATAAATGTGACCTTTATAAAAGTCACCCAGTGTCTGTGACTACATAGCATTCTCATCAACTAATTGTGGATTTTGAGAAGATGCCCCTCAAGCCTTTGAACACAATCATCCTACAGTTTAGTTCAGATAATTAGATATTAGTCTGGAAAACTATTTAATAAATCACTAATAATAACATATAGTATCAATAAGAATAACTTACATATATAGCCTGAGATCGTGTATCAACCCACAAGTTTTTGTCTCCCTTGCGAGTGTGTGTCTCCTTGAACAATTCTCCATGCGTAGGTGACCTCTTCAACGACTTCTTCTGCAATTCCAATTAAATCACATTCTTAAATATAAAATTATAGATAAAGTAAAATGAATTTTAAAATTACATACTAAGTTCGCCTTAGTGCCAGCCAAATTCGTAGAGCCACCAGTATGTTGTGATCTCCCTTATTAGATGCCCTGTTTGTCTTGTTCTTTACAAATACATTTTTAAACTCATTCGTATCCTAATACTCCTGCAAGGCATGAAGAAAGTTGAGTGCTATCCAATCAACAGTAAAAGAGAAGTTGTCTTAGTCGCTTTGTAATGTGTTAGAATAAGCTTCTATGTATATCTGTCTTAGTCGCTTTGTAATGTGACTCTTTCGAGCCTTGAAAATCATCTTTTCATCCTGATGAAATAGAGAAGTTGCTCTATATGAACATAACTTCATTAGAAGAGGTACAAATAGTCATATGTAATTACACTTAGTTAAAATTAATTAACTATTATTACCTTCTAATATTTGAACCATTTCATCTTTGTATCCTTCAGCATCTTTGTAAAACTTGTGTAAGACGAATCAAACATCTTTTTAATGGTATCTGTGACTTGGTGGAGACCTTTCTGTGGTGGTATCCAACTAATAACACAATAAAAAAAATAATTATTATAACATTCACATAAAATACGTAATGTTAGGCATATTTTGAAGGAAATTTACCAAGTGGACCAATCCCATCTCAAAGTTTCTAACAATCTCAATGATGCTTAAGTCTATGATGACTGCTGCCCACTTACAGCTGGGACAACAGTAGGTCTCTCTCATGTGCCCTGTATAGAAGGTGACTATGTGGCCTATGTAGTAGGTAGTGTAGAGTGTGAAACTTGCTGTACTGGAGGGGGAGGAGCAATATACCCAGGATTGGGCAGCATGATAAATTGCTCTTGCCCCCTAACTTGGAAGGTCTGCGCTATGGCTGGTATGAAGGTCGAAGTGAGACTGGTGGGTGAAGGAGTGTTACCACGATTAGGACGCTGAGCAACACCCTTCTTACCTTTACCTGCCATATTTGAATCAAATACAATATATGTTTAGAGACAAATACCATAATCTTTATAAAATATGGTTAATAATGGTGATAACTCAAAATAAATAATCATAGAAGCATAATAAATTGACAAACCTACTTAATTTACCTCATTTACTCTAATAGTTCAAGACTACCTTCATCATCATTCGATAAAATGTCATCCATAAATCCTTCCTCCTCATCTTCAGTCATGTCATCTATTTTATTATTTCTTAAAGTTTGGGTAGAAGGGTCAATTATTTCAATTTCATTCAAAGGAAAAGATAAAATTGGAGGAACAAACAATGTCTATTATTACACATGAAGGGATTGAGTCATTAATTTGATATGCATATTCATCATCTATTTCATCACTTTCAATTTGACCTCTTGGTTTAGTTTTTATTACAATCCTCTAATTTTTATTATATTTTCCAGGGAAAGATAAGAAATATATTTGTCTTACATTTTGTGCAATGATGAAGGGGTTAAAGCCTCTATATCTTTTAGTATGGTTAATCTCAATTATATTATAATAGTTATGTTTACGTGTCCTTATTGGGTATGTTGGATCAAACAATTCATATTTGAATAAGACAATCCTTTTTATGGTATCATTAGCATATTCAAGCTCAACTATTTCATTAAGTTTTTTATACCAATCATAGTCACCATCACTTGAATTTTCTCTCACACTAACCCCACTATTGTCTGTTTTTCTTCCTTTATATGATTCAATGGTTTGAAATTTATACCGATTAACATAGTAAATTGGCCAACAATATTAAATTGATTGTTTGGAGTGAACCCATCAGCACATAACCATAACTTTACATTTTTAAGATCATATGCAAACTTAGGATACACTTGATCAAAATATTGTCAAGCCTTACCATAGACTCAAACAACCTTTTTAGCCTAGGAATTAAAGGCAAATAATGCATTCTAGTTTGCGGTACATTTTTATGTTTACCACGTCTATCACCTCTTCTTAATTTAAACTTAGACTCTTCACAGAATTTGCAATTGGTCAAAACAACATTATCTTTGTAATACAGCATGCATCATTTTAAACAACAATCAATTTTAACTTCTTTTAATCCAAGTTTAGAAACTAATTTTTTTGTTTGGTAAAAATCTTTTGGGATTGAGTCAGGTTGGGGACTAAGCTTCTAATTAATGTAGCCTATTGATCAAATGAACTCTGACTTTGATTGCCTTCTAACTTTATACTTAACATTCTTACTGCTAAAGATAACTCTGAATGCACACACCCATCCCATAAATGCTTGTTTGCTGCCTCTAAAACATTATAAAACTTTGCAGCCTTTCTATTAGGTTCTTGTTCAGCTTCAAAATTACAAAAAATTTCAAATTTAGGACCAACAACATCATAAATCATTTCTTGATAACGACTATTACTTTCTTTCTAACTTACATTACCTACATCATCATCTGATTACAATATATTTGAATTGTCACATTAATTATTTCTCTATGCTCAGTCCATATCCAATAATCATGTTTAAATCCAAATTTATACAAATCATACCTAATTGAATCAATATCTAAAAACTTTCTACACTTGCACTTAGAACATGAACACCTAACTTTTTGATTGATGATGAATTACTGCGAATTACAGCAAACACATATGAATTCCTCTACACCTTCAAAGAATTCAAGTTTTATACCCCCAACTTGGGTGCAACCTATCATACATTCACTGATGATTTCTGAGAAACATCTGGATCAAAAACTATATAAACCTAATACAAATACACAATATTATATCAACCTTCTATTATATATTACACAAATTTTTAATATAAATTTTGACAGAATCTCTCCTAATACATGTCAATTTCCTTATGTTTGTTTACTACTTTTTTACAAAAATCAAAATTTTCACCACACATAACTAATATATTATATAACAATATATTAATCAATGCATAAAACACAAACACATCACAATCCTAAACCGTTCTAGAGTACATCCCCTTATAACTCTACAACATACATATTCTACAAATTCCACAAACACAAACAATTCCACAACACACAATAATCAGGTTCGGAAAGTACCTCTACGTCTTTCTCCCAGTCATACAATCTCCAATCTTACAACTCTATTGTAGAAATTTTAAGTCTTTAAAATATATTAAAAAAAAAACTAAACCGATTAAAAGTTAGAGTATCATACTAGGAACACAATAATGCAAATTATCTTTCAAATGGATGCTCCAATCACTTGCAAAGGCCAAAAAACTAAAGCTCTTAGAAAGAGACACAGAGAAAGAGGAAATTATATAAAATGAGGAAGAAGAAAGAAGAGGCGCAAATTTATGTATTTCACACATTACATACGAAAAAAATTCATTTGTAAATAATTTAATGAAACGGTGCTTTTTAAAGGTTCAATTATAGACGAATTTATCCATCTATAAACTTGTCAAATACAGTTATAGAAAAAAAAAATCTGTCTGTAAAAAAGTCAGTAAAAAATGACAATATTTATAAAAGGATTTTCCTTTCTGTAACTCCCATTTCAAATTACAGACGAAAAAACTTGTCTGTAATTCTTGTCTATAATATTTCACGCCAAATGGCAGGTCAACTACAAATGGACTTTATAGACGGATTTTTATCCATTATAATATAGACGAATTTTTCAAAAAATTTTAAAAAATAAAAATCCAAAAATACAGATAGATTTTTATTTGTCTATAAATAGTGCTTTTCTAGTAGTGCTTATCAATTCTCTTGTCAAATGTTAAGCCAGTTCCATTTGACATGATTATTAAAATTATAACAAGTCTTACATGTAAAAAAAGTAGTGCATGAAATTGGGGTTTTGCAGTGGTTGGGATCCGATCAGCCAAGATTGGACCTATAAAGTCTAATCCAATGCAAATCAAACAAATTGAAAATCATTTCTAATTGATTGTTGTCTTAGATTGGATGAGTTTCATATCAAGTAGATTACATGCATGTTAAGCGAGTGGGTTAAAACGAGTTTGGTCTTCCACTATCACCAAAATAAACTCATTGTTACTACCTTCGCCACCACTAAATAGCAAAACTTTATTATTGCACCTTTCACTACCATTGAATAAGGGCAAGCTACAAAATCTTAACTCTTTCTTTATGGGTACTAGGTCTTGAAGTTTTCACCAGGTTTGGAATTTTTAATCTCATCCTTGTGAGAAATGTGGTGAAAGAGGAAGGAAGTGGATTTGGAATATCTATTAAAGAATGGTATGTCATTATTCATTCTGGACATGTACGAAATAAAAGAGCTCAATGGGTATTATTATTCCTTTAGATGTTGTTGGCTAGTGAAGGAAGGTAGAATAGCTAGGAAGGCAACAATGAAGAAGATGAAGATGAAAAAAATTAAGAAAATAAATTACAAAAATAAAGGCAAAACAATAAAGATAAGTGAAGTACATGCCAAATAACAATAAATTGTGCAATATGTAGGCATGGAATTGCGAGAAGTGAAGTATATAAACAAACAAATACTGACCATTTAATAAATATTCTATAGAATTTCCTTCCAACACAATTTGTCTTAATGAAGTGTATAAATAAATAAATACTAACCATATAATAAATACTCTATAATTTTTCTTGTTCTTTGAGATTTGATATAGTATGTATCAACGTGAAATTCAAAAAAGATTTTGTTCTCTTTAGAAAATTGAGAAACGCTTAATAAATTTTTTAAAATGTTAGGAATAAGAAGTAAGTTGTGCAAAAAAAGAGTTCTCTAATAATTTGAAGATAAGAAAAAAGAATTACCAATATTTTCAATATTTACAATTTGTCAATTGACCATTTTGATTCTTATATCTTTATTATATACTGACTTGCCAAATAGGTTATTAAGACCTGATGTTACATGATTTGTAGCTTGAGTTAGGGTACCATGCTAGATCAAGGAAAATTTCAAGTACAACCATCATTGTAGTTGTGGATTAAGTGTCTTGATTGGTATTTTATGAGTTTTCTACTGCAATTGCTATTTCAAAAGAATTGTGTGTTGAAAAATTATCTTCATATTGTGTATCAAATCCTTTATAATAATTCAAAGCAATGTGACCAAATTTTTCACATATTTGACAATGTGATTCGTTTAAAGATCAATTGTCATTTCTATTAAAATTTCTTTCTTGCTCTCTAAAGTTGATATTTTCTCTACATTTTTCAAAAATTGTTCTTCAATGACTTGAAGTGTAAAATGAGGCTCAACTATTTTAAATTCTTCCAAATCTTGAGTCTTGATTTTGAATGAGATTAACTTGTAATGACTTCATTAAAAATGAATCAACTTTCTTATTCTTTTCAATTCTTTTTTCTATTGTAATCAACAATACTTCAATATTTCAATAATTGCATATAGATATGTCATTGAAATAATTAAAGTTATTATAAAATCATAATTATTTGATGAACCACAAAAAATGACATGAAATATTCACAGTCATCAATAAGAGATCTTATAACTACTAGTGTATCTTTAATTTTTTTGATGGAAATATATTTATTAATATTTTCTTACTTTGTGATATTATTTTAGTTGCAAACGTAATTGACTTACCTTAACTCTTGCAATAGCAACAAAATATGATCAAATTTTTTTCATATTCAAAATAAAAACTCATATCTTACCATTCTAGTATGGAGATTAGATGACATAGATGTTAGGAGTTAGGTCAAAATTAAATGATCTTGCTACTCTTAATTGAGATATTTTTTGCTAATTGTTTTGATTGTTGCATCATCTGTTATATAATATTTTTTAGTATTTATCTTTTAATTATTAAAGGTGAATGAAAATGTATGTTGAATTATTATCTCGTGCTTTCTTGATACACACGCACAAAAATTAAATAGTTAAACTATCTTTTATAAGTAACTACCTTATTCTTTTTCAAAATTTATATTTAAATAAATAAATAGAGTGATAAACATCCATGCCTTCTTTTGGTCAAATAGAGTATAAAATAAATTACCCAGTTTGCATGACCAGAATTATTTATGCAATGAGATCTGATTGGATCGCTACCAAGATGAGGAGGTGATGAATTTTGCAGTGTGCTGGCATATTTCAGAATAAATAAAAACGCAAAAAATCAGGGATTGAACCCGACGTGAATCGAACACGCAACCTTCTGATCTGGAGTCAGACGCGCTACCATTGCGCCACGGATCCGATTTTGTTTATGCTATTTTTTCTTAAACCAAGAACTGCTAATTATTCTAGAAAAATATATTCTATAAGCATCCTCACCAAGAAGAGAAATAAGCTTCAGAAGGATACTAAATATTTGACAAACTTAAGACTCACTATGAGTCCAATTAACTTTAAAATTTGCACATACAATTCTACAAAATTAAGATAATTCGATTATTTTTTTTTTTTTGAGAAAAATTGCATGTGATGGACTAAAATAGACAGCTTGAGAAATTTTTTTTTTTTTTGGGTTTTACCAGGAATCCAAGTCCATATTCTTCTCTTACAATTATGAGCTCTTTTATAAGACTTTCGTTAAGTTCATGCTCACAAATATGAAAAAGTCATTTTGGATAGAGTTTAAATTAACTATCTATTTGATGATTTTTCCATAAATATTCTTCACAATCTGCTTAGAGATGATGTTGCTGGTGCTTATTTTCTGTAAGAGTAGTCTCTTAGAGTATGTTTGATTTCATTTTTAAAAATAGTTTTTAGTTTTTAAAAATAAAATGTAATATTTTTTCTTTTTGGAGACTTTTAGCCCTTCTTCTAACCAAAAAACAAATTAATAAAGTTAATTTATGTTGAGTTTGAAATTGCTTATGTGGGAAAGACTCTAACTAAGAAGGAAAGAGAAAAATAAATAATAATTTTTCTTCTTATTTAGTTTATGGAAAAAATAGGAAAAAAATTACTCATACATAGTAATAATAAATTACAATACAAATATTTTTATAACTTATCTTTTTATACAGTCCAAGTGATTGTTAATCGTAAATTAAAATTTTAATCACTTTTTTATATATAGTTTTTGTTACTTTTACTTATTTTTTTATTATTTTATATCATATGAAATAAAAAAATATTATCAAATTTTTTTAAATTTATTCAAAAGAAAGGAAAAGAAAAAAATAACTTGTATTACGCTAAATTCTATTTCAATCAATTTAAGGCTCGTTTGAAAGTAGACAATTTATACAAATAGCTTATGAGATAGAACTGAATTGATGAGAATGATGATCCGATGCCTACATTTTCATTCTCTATATATTTTTAAATTTTGATTTAAATTTTTTTATATAAGCTAAATTTTATTTTAAAATATAAAATATGTAATATTATTAATGATTTATCTCATTCATATTATGTTTTAGTTAAATTATATAAATCAATTTAAATATTATATAAATGAATAAAAACATTTTAATACATTACTAATAGATGGACTGGATAAAAATGATTTTTTTTAAGAGACTAGATTAAAAAAATTAAAATAATTTTTTTGAAAAATCAAAACTTTATTTAAGGATAAATTATTTTTTTACATGCTTAGAATATATCGTGAGAATATATGTTATCATATTTTATAACAAATAACATTATTAAAAAGTCAACATAATAAATAAGAGAAAATCATATTCATATAATAATATATTTTATTATTGTGTATTGAATAATTTGATAATTAAAAAGACATTTATTAATTACACAAATCATAAAGAGTGAAATTTGTTAGAAAAAGATAATATGAAAGTGAAATAGCCTTCAATAAGGTTTGAAGAAAAAAAAAATCAAACATAACAAATTAAAAACTATTGTAATGATTTTCAATTTTTAAAACTAAAATATAGTAAACACTTTTTTAAAACTATTGTGACAAAATTATTAAACCAAACAAGTATTTTAAATTTTTAAAATTTTTAAAAATTAGAAAGTGTTTCTAAAAAGTGTAAGCACATGCATCAAATTTTGAATTTTATATTATATATTTTGTAATAAAATATTATAGTCTTTTAAATTTAAATATTTTAAACATTTGTTCTCGTTTAATTTTTTCTAATCTTAAAAATGTTATAATTAAGATAACAGAGATTTCACGCGTTGAGTAGTTTTTTTCAAAAATTTAAATTAATCATATAAAAGAATTCATTCCCTCTAAATCTCTTCAACCAAACATCATCATGTGAAGGACATATTATCAGATCAATTATTTTAAAAAATATTTATACTTTGTCATTTCATTTTTATCATGTTATAAAACATTGTAATGTGTTAAAAACTATGTAATACTTAACTTTGACATATAATTTTTTAAATTAAAAAACTAAAAAAAATATAAAACTTGAACTTTAATCCACTCTAAATTATTTTTATTTTATAATTTATCATAATAGCAAATAAACTTCCTAAATATCTAAATATATAGAAGTCGTTCAATTTTTATCTTTAAAAATCTTATTTAATATATTAAAGAAGTAAAAGTAAAATAACATCAGACAAATGTTTCATAATAAACGAATAAATAAATACAGTTCAGTCTTTCTCATATCAAAATATAATATTTTACTTTTTTAATATATAATAATTTAAATAGCATCAACTTATTTAATATTCTAACTAATAAACTTTAAATAATTAATAACATTTTAAAAATTCCGTACATTGCTTTGCTGGATACAAAATATTGTTTTCATCGAAGAATAATAATAATAATTTTTAATATTTTCTTCCTTTTTCATTACATTCGTGGGTGTAATTCTGTTTGATTCAGGTCGTCATCAATCACCATCTCATCCCAAATGCCCGCTGTCTCAAGTCAACTTTCTCTTTCTTCTTCTCCGTTACTATGCAGAATGGAGTCATTGCGATCATCACTCACAATCACTCTCCCGTTCAAGTTCCCCCTTCCGTTTGCATTACGACACAGGGAACCCTTCTATGTTTTAATTTCCAATTCACTCACCAAAACGCCATTCCATTTTCTGAGTATTGCTATTCTTCACACATCCTCAAATGGGTCTCAAGAAAAACGAATCGGGACGCACCGTTTCCACCTCTTTGATGCTCCTCTTGCTGACCCTTATTTCGTGCGCTTTGGCCTACGCCTTCTTCTCTGCAGTGTTCACAGACCGCGGAACCTCTCCAGTTCCGGACCCTGAGATTGAGTCGTTTGCACGCGCCAAAGGCAGTGGCGCGTGTTGCAGAGGAATTGAAAATTTGGAGCTTTGGGGAGCTGCTGTGAAATGGGGTTCTGAGTTCAAATTCAACCATTCGGAAGGGTGCTGCAACGCGTGTAAATCCTTGTGCGCTGGGAACGATGGACCGTGTTTGTGTGATACGTGGGTTTTTTGTGGCAACCGTCACAGTTGCGGATCCAAGTATGGTGAGGTAAGATAGTTATAGTTACTCTTCCTTCCAACCTTCAACTCCTGTTAATTAAAGAGAATTGCTATCTATAATTTTAAAAAGGTATAATTTCTTACAACTTAAAAGAAAGATAAAAAGAGAAAAGAAAAATGTTGTTGATTAAAATGAAATAGTGTATGATTTCATGGATAGAGAAAAAATATATATAAAAATACAATGATATTCTTTATTTGACAACTTGCAAGGAAAATGGGAAGAAAGAAAAAAGTTTATTTTTTAAAGTTTATTTTTCTCTTTTCTTTCATTTTTCAAAGTCAATAAAAATGTGTTGGTATCCATTTTTTTATTATTTTTTAACCAATTAAAGCACAAGTGTTTAAAATAGTAGTTATTGTTTAATGAAATATTCTTTCTTAGCCCAATGTTACGTACTTTAATTATATAAATTAAATTAATTAAAAAATGATATATTTTAAATTTGAAAATTTTTAATAAGTGTCTTTAAAATAGTAGTAAAGAAATAAAAATAACTATGGATGAAATATGTGAAGTTGTCCAGTAAAGACGTTCATACTTAGCGTAATTTTTTTTAAGTAATAAGTTTAATTGAAATTTTTTAAAAAACTTAATTAATTAAATAGTTTAAGTTTAAATTTTTTTAAAAATTATTAAGCTTAATAGAATCTTTAAGACTCATAAATTTATAATAATATATTAAATAATTATATATAAAAATATAATATATTTATAACGTTATATTAAATAAATTAAAATTTAAAATAATGTAAATATGTAATTTAAAAGTAATAAATATGTTATATAATTTTATTATAAATTATTAAAATATTAAACTAATTTTTTTATAATTTATTTAGATACAAGATTTATAACCTTTTTATCGACATGTCTATTTAAATGGTATAATAATTTATTTATAAAAATATTTAATGACTTATTAAGGTCTTGATATGAATTAAGTTATTAAAAAAATAAATTACTCTTAAAAAAGTTAAGTTAGACTTGATAAAAAAATTTATGATAAATAATAGGTTAGCTTCAAAATTATGAAATAAGTTAGATCTGCTCATACAAAATTTAGTGATACGTAGTCTGTTTTCAGATCTGATCATAATGTTGTTAACTAATTAAAAAAAAACATAAATACATTTTAAAAATAATTATTACTTAAGTCAATAATTATTAATGACATAACAATTTATAATTAAATAAAAATATAAAAAAAATTATATGATGAATAAATTTGAATTAAATTCATTTGTTAATGACACCTTTTATATATAGCATAAATTGTGAAAGGGAAGATTTTATGTAATTATTTAATTTCTTAGATCTTCATGGTTATCAAAGTCATGGTAGCATCACAATGATAAACCAAGTTACAGACCTTGAGCTGACACATCACATCTCTTTCTTTACATCCTCAACTTGAACAGTCTAAATGTTTTGTTGTACGATTATCTAAGTAAATCGCTACTGGTTCGTTAGCGTGTGACAGAGCATGCAAAATCAAACAAACAACTAATGTGGCTATGGAATATTGATTGTAAGTTGTAACTGCTAAAGTGTATGTTGCAAAAATAGTTTCATTGATGTACCTGATCAAGTGAATTGGAAGAGCTTAGCACAGTTTCCAGCTACGAGTTTCAAATGTAACAATCAGTATCTCACAGGCTGTTTTAGTAAATTAAATGGGTAGGAACATTTTGGACTGAGTTGTTTTTCGTTTGCAAATTCTTTGGTGTGACTTTATGCGGGTTAGATATGATATTTAGTCTGGTTCTAATTTTTTTCTTCTTTGAAACCGTAATTTAATTTTTCTTTTTATGAATATAGATGTCTGAGTTTATAAGTACTGTATTAAGCTTAATTTTTTCAGTGCTGGTTAAAGAAACAAAAGGACAGCTTAGCCCCCGAACAGGAAGACACAGGGGAAGCAGTTCGTTGGACTTCGGGTCTCATCTTTGGAAAAGGAGAGGTAAGAAAAGTTTGGTGTTAATATTATTTATAAAATTAATGTGCTTTCCAGTTATGCTACACATTGACTTCACATACTGATTTGAAAATTGTCCCTCACATACTGGCTTAGAAAAGCATACTGAATTGATTTTAAGAATCGGTTGCAATAGACTCAGGTTCACGCAGAACCATATATGTGGTAACATATCCACCATTGATTTTCTAATGTTGGTGAACATTTATAATATGAAATCATCTATAGAATGCTGAATATGTTCCTATGCCCAGAGGTCACCTTAAACCCAAGTCCATATTAACACAACACAACCAAAATGTAATTATTAGGCCTCTGTTACATTTCCTAAGCCATCACTTGAGTAATGTGAAGAATCTAAAATATCTGATAGAACAGCAACTTTGGTATTTCTTGTGTTTTGTGGTTACTTAGTAATCATCTTGGGCTGATTATTACCTTTGTTGTAAAATTCTCCTCTTTCCATCGATAGTTGTATCTTACTAACGTCTCTATGATGCATTTTATAGTTGGAATTTATCAACTTTTGATGTGTTATCGTATTTTTCAATACTATGTGTAATCCATCTTTTCTGCAGGGAATTGTTGGACTAGAAACTGAATATGGAACTCTTCGTGTAAAAGTAAGTTGTCATACTTTAGGAGATCTAAAATGCTAAATGCTTTGACGTGGTTCCAATGACTTGTTGTGCATGTTAAGTTAGGCTAAATGGTTTTGACTTGAATGACTTTTGTTCATAAGTCAAGCTAATTCTGAAAATTCTTTATTTGGTGCAGCTTTTACCTGAATGTGCCCCACACTCTGTTGCCTACATTTTGGAATTGTTGACTTTGCACCATTGTGCAGGTTGCCAATTTTTCCGTGCAGAGAGCCGAGGTCAATCCTGGGATTCAGAAGGAAACCACCTAAAAAATGTATGACTGTTTTTCCTGTATAATGCGTTGTTGCATGCATAGACATTGGTATGTGTTTGGGACTGAGATTTAATTATCACTCAATGATTAGTCAAAGATAAAAATAACAAAATGCTTGGTGGATTCATGTCACCTTCGTAGCATTGGGAAGATTGGAAATTAAATGAATCATATGGCTTAGAAGGCTTTGGATGAAGGGAGCCAAAAGGTGTTGGCACTTTAAGAAGTGTCTTCTTGTTCTTGATAGACAACTGGTGAGGACACTTTTGACATATAGATTGCTCTCTAAATCTTGTGCACCTACTGTTTAGTGTGTCTTTAGATTAGTTGGCTCTTGAATCATCTCGCTTTGAAATTAGATTACTCCATTAGATTACTCCCCTATCAATTTGCTCCCATCACGTCTATTTCATCTGATCGTTGAAAGCCAGCAAAAGATAATTAGTTAGCATGGCACAACTGTAAAGGAGTGTGCACACAGTTTCAAACTCCAGACAAAAAATGAGTTCAACTTTCTCCTATTCCAAGCAAGTGGAAACGTGCAATACAAAAAGAGAAAACTCTAGAGCAAAGAAGAAGGAGAGCGCACCAGCAGCAATGGGCTCTAGAGACCAAAGGAAACTAAGCAGCTTTTGAAGGCTTAAACAGCAGAGAAAACGTCCAATCTTCTCCCATTTTTTTGCCCACTGTTTTCTCGAAGAATTCCCAGAAGTCATTGTTGTCTTTCTTTCTCTTCTAAAAATCATCACATCTTACTAAGTTTACAGACTCAATAATCTCATTTATCATAAGGTATTGTTTCAACCATTTCGTAAAAATGGCCGAAATAGCATGCACATCACGCTGCATAATATATTAGATGTTAAAAGGCTATTGGATTTTAATGACGTCATATGCTTAATATTTCCCAAAGAGAAAACAAAAGAAATTATTTGCATATCTGACAGCCTCAATGGCAGCAAGTTGATGCTTTTAGAGTTCAATGATGGTAAATGAATCCTCATATTTTCAGGCCTCTTTTGGTCCTCCATTTGCTTTGATTCAAGGGACACTGGAAGCCCATGGAACGATATTCAAGAAAATTCCCATAGAAGATTGCTCTCCTATGAGAAGGAGTTCAGTTGCTTGGGTTGGTTCTGGCCCAGAATTTTTTATAAGCCTTGCCAACCATAGGGAGTGGAAAAAAGAATATACTGTCTTTGGTTCTGTTCTTCCAGAAGATATGCATATTGCTGAGAGAATTTCTGTACTCCCCACAATATCTGATGTTTGGAACAATATCAATGTTGCCGTTTTGGAAAATCCCGTTCCTTTGATGCTGCGGAGAATCAAGAAAAGCCCTGAAGATTTTAACAACAAACTAAATTGAGCTTGAGACAATTCTTTGCTCAAAGTTTTACAGGTATATTGTTCTCTGCTTTAACCAAGGACATACCTATGTTTTTCTTCTCCTACTTAGATCAACTCAAATTTATTCTTATCTTTCTATTTTTCTTTTTATTTCACATTTTATTATTTCATATTTTTTTACCTTTTATCTATAAAAATATATATAGTTTTTATATATTTTTTCCTTTCACTGATGTTTGCATCTTTCGAAATAATCACCGAATTCTGACTTTCCAAATTTACTTTCTGAAAGATTGTGAAAAAAATAATAAAAAACAATTGACCTTAAGCTGGCTCATGACAAAAAGAACAAAAAGGGATGGTGGCTGTTTTTAATTTTTCTCTTTCAGGTAAAAGGGACTAGTGATTATGAGGATTGTGCAATAGCCAATGAGTGAAAAAACGATTGTGTAGGTTGAAGATGAAGCAATAATTGATATGGACAGAAATAATCGCATTATAAGGAAGAGAGAAATGAAAAACTTAATGGGAATACAAGACTTAGAAGTCATAGCACTTTCAACACCAAACCTTCTCGCCTTTGTAGAGTTGAGATTCTGAGACGCACCACCATGTTCGCATTCATAACTTTGTGAGTGACACGCAACCTGTTCTTCAGTGAACATTTTTTACCTAGTAGAATTATTATTTAAATTTATGTTTTCTCTAAATAGTTTTAGTTTTTTCTTAGGAAAAAAATTGGCTTTATTACACTGTCTGGGGATTCTAGCTTGAACTGTCAAAATGGACTATGGGACCTAATTAGATCAATCTAATTTGACCCAACTGGCTCAGTCAGTTTGAGTTCCGAACTTATTAGATTAGGCAAAAATAAAATATAAAAATTGCCCATTTTACCTCGATAGTAAAAATGAGAGTTAAATGCACCATGAATTTATATTATATTTTTTTTAAAAAAAGATATATCTTATATTTAAATAGATCAGGTCAATTTGACGTAATAAAAAAACTGAAATAAATTAGGTTAAATTTTTTGAAGTGCCCTTGTAACATAATTGTTATATCCTAAATTACCTTTATGAAATTGAAACTACAATACTAACATTTGTGCAAACCCCTGTATCGCGGGAATAGAAAACTTAAATTGTTCCATTATTGTCACCTAATTATAAACTATTACAAACTTAGTGCTTTCTCATTCCATCTCATCATGTCTCTACCATTGAACTACTGGAGAGAAAAGAGAGGAAAGGTAAGTATTTTCTATCTCTAAAAGCATTAACATGAAAAGGAAAAAAAATTTAGCGTGATACAACATCTTTTAATCATGTCCATAAGTTCACAATATAATTTTATCATTTGTAAATGGACAAAATTACATATTTTTTTTCTAAGATATTACAATCCAAGTCCCTAATATATCTAAAGAACGGCATATTATTGGAATGAGTAAAAATAAAATAAAATATTCATATTTATAATCTATTTACTTGTTCTTTAAGTTTTTTTTGTTGTTGTGGAACTTGGATGAATAACTTACTTTAATCTAACCTATTTTCCTTTCATCCTAAGTCTTACATGTTTTCACCTTTGTCAACACTTTTTTAGTCTTCTTAATTTTGTAGTTGTAGAGTTCATCAATCAACAAGACTTTATTTTCTTTATTTTTAACTCAATAAACCATCAATTTTGATACTACCGCTGAGAAGAAAAAATTGAGTTTTCTATCTTTAAAAGCACTAGATAAAAAAGAGAAAACAAAAATAATTTTTTTTTAATATGGTTCAATGTTTCTTACGTTCACAAATTTAAAACATAATTTTATCATTTTATAATTTTTAATTAGGTAAAATTATAAATTTTCTTACGGATTCATCCAAAAAAACTATATATTACGATAATACACTCATATTTATATTATATTTTTTTTACTTTTTTTTATAAACTTTTTAATATAAAACTTAGATAAATAATTCACTTTAATCCAATACAAAACATTATCACCTCACTCTTTAACGCCACACATCATCTCCTCACGTCTCCTCGGATTACATTGCAAGCATCATCATCAATCCCATCATTGCAAAACAACTATTTCTATCGTCATCCCCAAAGCCTTCTTTTATGAACTCAGCGTTA
Source organism: Abrus pulchellus subsp. cantoniensis (assembly GCA_024086825.1). NCBI lineage: Eukaryota > Viridiplantae > Streptophyta > Magnoliopsida > Fabales > Fabaceae > Abrus > Abrus pulchellus. Next base: position 33,447,128 of record CM044049.1, read on the forward strand.
TTGTCACAGTGAACATGTGTGTTTGAACTGGCTCAATAAAAAATTGAGAATTTTAGCGGTTGTCAAGATTTTTTCATTTGCTTTTTGTAAAAGCTGACCAATTTTGCAGAAAAATTTTGCCACCATTTCAATTCATCTACTTTAGCGTGAATGACCAATTTATACAAAATAGTGGATCTGAAAAACGTAAGTATAAGCCTTCATGACAACATAATTAAGCTTGGAAGAACATAAACATCTTAAATATTCCCTTAGATTAAAGATTTTATGGATCCAACTTTATCTCGATCCTTATCATGACAAGTCATTTGCGCAGATCGATGCTAAGGCATATTATTACGATTCTGCATCATATAGTTAAAGCTTTAATTCCTATGAAAACGGCGGATTGATAGTAAATTTGTCTCACTAATGGTCATTGTTCTATTGTGATTTCACATTTAATTTATTAATTAAATCTCATTGTTTCTCCTTCCTGTTTTATTCTTCTGAACGAAGATTTTTAAAGTATGGAGAATATGGTGAGGCCTGGTGAAGAAATTTTAATCCGGAAGATTGTCTATTATCCCTTTAATATATTTCTTATCATTTTTTATTTATATTATTTTATTACTAATTTAACTAAAAAATCAAAATTATTTAAAGAAAGGTAACAATAATTATTTTATAGGGACAATAAACTAACTCTTTAATCCATAAAAAAAAAACTGAAATGATCCTAATAATATGAGGAATACAACCCTTTCATATACACTTGAAAATATTATATTCACATAACAGAATTATACAACATATTTTTCATTGCATAATATAATTTCTCATACACTTGTATGTCCCTGTCTAAGATTTTATAGGTTGTCTAGCTTGCGCCTTTATTCAACCCATCCCTTCCAAAGATAATAAAGAGATTATGACTCTCACATTTTTTGCCCACCATCTCACTTTTGATGTGCTAGCGAAATGACAAAACGATAGAAGTGATTTCTGTACCGTTCAAAAGACTGCATATTGCGCCCGCATTGGAGTTCAATTCAATCCAATGTTTCCCACTACTAATGAATATGATGGTTGCTTGAAGGGTTTGCCTCTTTCCATGATATATCTCAGTACCACCAATGCAACATCCCTTTAGAATATCCCTTCTGTCTCTTTCCCACAATATGTACATCATATTTACTTATTTTTGCCAATTAAATTGCTTGCTTCAACTGTAATTCACACTTGAATTTCTACCTTAGTTTGTAAGCTCTGTACACTTGAATTCACTTCATTAACACCACCCATCTCAATCCCCTCCGCTTGATAAGTAGAGTGAACACCGTAGAGCACATAGAAGATGGTAATGAAGCATGCCCATATGGCAAATCGTTGGAAAGAGAGGATTTTTAGTGTAGTCATAAGGAAAACATTAAGAAAGATGGACATGACTGGAGGCCATGGCATGAATGGCACCGACCAATGTTGAGCATTATTATCTTGGGCAAGGTTACTAGTATTAGGCACAATGTGTTGGAAGAAGGCTGTGATGGTGATCATGAACCCACCAAAGAGAAGTAGACCCCACCATTGCTGCTTGAATTTCCACGCCATGGAGAAGCATAGTGCACTTAGAGAAAGGAGAAAGAGGAACAAGAGAGTGTGCAATGGTGGGGTATGACTAGTGATTACATAGCGACGGTATATAAGAGCATTGGCTACCATGTAGAACACCAACAGTGTGCCGATGCTGATCAACTCAATTATAATGTCAAGCTCAGTGAAAAGCGCAATAAATGCTGTGCAAAATCCTACATTAAGAATAAAAAAAAGATATATTTAATATAGTTTCATTCACATTTTCCTTTATTTTTCTTGTGTTTTTGTTCATTGGCCTACACCTTCCCGTATTTGTTCATTTCCTTCAATAAAAGCATCTTGCTGAGTTTTAAAGTTACCTAGTCAAGTATGAATGTTATATAAAATTTTAAAAATACAAAACATAGGATGAATAATGCGATATTTAAATAACTACAAAGAAAAAAATACCAAATAAAAATATTAAAAAAAAAGCCCAACCATATGTTTAGTTTCTCTTGAGATTAATTAATAGCAAACTAGAACTAGTGAACGAAACTTAATTAGTGTTGAAGTTTTTTTAATTTTTTTATGACATATCAAGAATGAATATACCATTTCAACTTATGGCATTTATCTAAACTTTCTCGTTGACTTTAATGTTTTAGAAGAAACTATAATGTTTTGAATTTTTTTTATTGGATTTTTATGTTCTATATGTGAATATTAATTGAACAATTTTCAAAGCTACTGTATTTTAGTTTTTGCAAAAAAACATTAAAAGTATATTCAGAATATTATTTGAGAAAAATGAGATGAAAGTTGCTATATTACACTGATTAATTGCAATTTGAGATCAAGATCATTTTAAACACTAAATATCTAAATTTAAAATACTTATTCTTAAATTACAAATTTACATCAATATAATTATATATAACTTCTTCGAACAAAAAATAATATATCATAGGTCATTAAACTTTCACCAACATTTGTTAATTATATATATACTGTTATAAATAAGATTAATTCCCAGCATCTATTCTTTTTTAATCTAAAGCTTCTATTATTAATTGCTTGTCTACGATTTAAAGATAAGTATGAAAATAATAAAATGGTAAACATTTCTTATAATTACGATTATTTATCTTTCAACCACTTTATAATACTCGTTATCATTTTAAATATTATTATTTTTAACAAAAAGTTAAAATAAAAATTGATAGACACATAATGAACCAATAAGCTGTAGAATAAAGTTAAATAAGCAGTAGAATAAAGTTATTGAGAACTGAATACATAAACCCTGCCATTAATAAATATGATTGAAAGTTTTTTCTATAGCAAAGTAGGGGAGAATAAGATATATAATATTTTATAAATAAAAGTTAGATTAATTATTTTGATTTAATAATTATACATAACCAAAAAAAAAAGTGTACGTAAATATTAAAACAAAATTGTTAATGATTATAGTGTAATTGATATGTGACCTTTGGGTGATATCAAATCATTCTGATATATATTGAGCTCTAGAGAAACATAGCATATTGAGATATGTGAAAAGTCAATTAAGTACTTATCTAACAAAATTCGTAGACCCCACCAACTTAATTATTTGATTGAAACAAAATTTAAATATGATTAGTCATTGAATAACGGCCTTAATAAGTATAATTAACCCAAATTACAACTATTTTATTGCAGAATACTGAGTCATTTTCCATATCACTACTCATTAGATGCATGATAGTCAAAAGTAATTTTCCTTAGCCTAAGGTGTGAGTACAATGACATATATGTGAAAAGTACGTGAAGATATTTCAAGAGGAAATTAAAAAACGAAAGCTCAAATAGATGAACCTGAGATAAGCAAGGTTAAGCGTAGAGAATTATCTTCATATAGCAAAATTATACAATAATTTTACAATCACGAAACAAAAAAGTGTGATACGTTAAGCGACATGAGGGGGGAAAATATTATAAAAATTATGTAAATGAATGTTGTAGTAATATATATTACTCTAATACATGAAAAAATTGCTTACCCAAAAAGACTGTTGCATTCAATGGGGTGCCTGTTGAAGGATGTACTTTGGCTAACCAAGTTGGCACCAGCCGTGCCCTTCCTATGACACAAAGGTATCTTGCTTGGCCTAACATGGCAACCAAGAGAGAAGCCGCTATACCTAAACTTGCTCCAGCCCCAACAAGGTTGCTCGCCCAACTCCAACCAATTTTGAGAAAAACTACTGAATATGATGCTTTCTCTGATATCTATTAAATCATAGGAATAATACAGCTATATCACTAAAAACAACATATATATATTATGGGTATGATGCATAATTATTGCGAGGTCCAATTCAAGCCTACAAAAAAATTAACATTAAGTACCAGAGAGGTTTTATTGTGATACTATAATTTGTTTGATATACCACTGACCTTGTTGTAAGGAACCATCATGCACAGAGACAGGGCCATTAGGCAATAAAGCAAAGTCGTTATGAGAACTGATCCCACAATTCCAATGGGTAGGCTCTTAAAAGGATCTTTGACCTCCTCGGCCATAGTTGAAGCTGAGTCATAGCCTATGTAACTGAAGTAGACTATTGCTGCTCCATCAAGAACACCTCTAACACCAAAAGGAGCTAGTCCTTTGGGATTAACTAAGTTTGTGGCACTTCCATTGCAATAACCAGCGACTATGATGAATCCAAAGAAAATTACATGGAAGGCTGTCATAATGAGGTTCAATAAGGAGCTTTCCTTTGTACTACAATCAACCAAAAAAATAACGATAAATTAATAAGAATTAAACGAGCACTTTCAAAATTCACTAAACTCACAAATATTAAAAAAATGCAAATAGTTTTCAGCATTCCATGATTAAATAAAGGCAAAATAGGTAATAAAAAGATAGTTTGCTAGTTGTCACATAAAAAGATAATATTAAAATCTAGTCCAACTGAAAATGGATGTGATAATAAGCAGATAGCATCATAGCAAAACGACATATATTCCATGCTGAAGGATATTAAATAAGAAATATTGTAATTAGTAATACCAAATAAATTAATCAAACCTATGGCACAAGCAGAGAGTGAGAAGAAGAATGAGAGCCACAGCGGGAAAATCCAACATGTTATAATCCTTGGGCAATCCATGGACTTCCACTCTCCACACATTTGGATCATTTTCTCCAAACGCAATGCTGAAATATTCTGTAAAGCTCCTTGCTACGGCAGCGTTTGAGAACACATACTCCATTAATATATTTGCGCCAGCAAAATATCCCAAGAATTCTCCTACACAAAACAAATAGGTAATTTTTAAAAACGATTTTTTTTTAAAAAATAATCACTTATTTTTCAAAACTATTTCAAAAAAATAACAAAAACAAACGATTATTTCTTTAAAATAAGATAAATCAAACACGTACTAAACTCAAAAGATATAGAAATTTTACTAAAACCCTATATATACATACAGATACACACACACAAACACAGAGAGAGAGAGAGAAGGTATGTACCAAAGGTTAATCTTATATAACTGAAAGCTCCTCCTGCAACTGGGACTTGAACAGCAAATTCAGTGTAACACAAGGAAGAGAGAAGGGCTGAAATTCCTGCTATGATATAGGAAATAAAGACTGAAGGACCAGAGTGATGAAGGGCAACAGAACCAGTTGTGACAAAGACACCAACACCAAGCATTCCTCCAACGCCAAGAGCAACTAGATCATACCACTTGAGCTTCCTCTTCATGTCAGCACCAGACCTTTGCCTCACTTGGTTGAATTCTTGGTCTGGGGTCCAAGTGGCAAGCATTCTTTTCCTAAGCCTGTGAGGAGTTTGGGAGAGGGAATGCAAATAATTTGACAACTTCTTCAGGCTGTTGGTTGCAGTGTGAATGTTAGACATTATTGTCTATAACCAATGATAATGATATCTCTTTCTTGGCTTCAATAAGGAGTGGATTGAAGGTTTTAAATAAGGTGTTGGGAGAGGGAATATTGCTTGGTTCCTTTCCCCAAAGTTGATAATTAAGAAGGCCTAGCCACTGTCCCTAGCCTTTTTGAGAGGTCGTGGATAAGGGCAGGCCAATTAGAGACCATCCTAAAATCTCTATTTTTATCATTAAGTTTTATTTATTGTTAATTTTTTTTAGTTTACAATTTTATTTATTTTTTTTTTTTTTTTGCAAAATGGTATCTAGATTATCTTTATTTCTTTTATTAATTAATATTTTGAATTAGTTTTTATGTCTAATGGGATATTTATAATATAGTTTTAGATAATTCTTTATAAATAATAATTAGGAAAATAGAAATAAAAAATTTATTAATATATTCTTATCACAATTTTTTATTATCTTTAACAAGTTTTTTTAATATATTAATTAATAAAAAACCCTAATAATTATTATCAATTTTTAAACTTATTCCTAATTTACTGCTAGATTCCTTAATTATTCCTATCCTTTAATAATTATATTAATTTTCATTTGCTAGTATTTGTGAACTTAAAATGTTCATTTGCTTATTCTCTTCAATGTTTAATTATTCTCTTCATTTTGTTACTCAGATTTCCTAATTGCTTAGTTATCCGACTTCCTGTGTCTCTTTGTCTATGTGTCTAACTACTTATTTATCTACCTGATATTTTCTCTATGCTTGTGTTTTCTAATCACTATTTATCTTTATATTCATTTAACGTGAGTTATTAATTGAAGTTTTTCATATCAAATAATTACTTACTATAAAAAATTTTAAATAATATTTTAACCTTCAATTTATATAATTTTTATTTTTATATTCTTTTAAGAAAAAATATTAAATTTTATTAATTATAAACAACAATCAATCAAGTTTTATTTATCTAAATAATCGACTACGTGGTATTAATTATAAAATTCTAATAAATAATTTTGCATCTTAAAATGATAAAAGTGAAATGAGATTGCTATAATTTAGATTAGACTAGTAGGTTTCTTCAAAAAAAAAAAAAAAAAAACTTGTCTAAGGCCCTAAAACTTCTAGCCATGACCTAGTTTTTGAAAGTACCCACCTTTTTCTTTGACTTTACGAATATTAACAATCAAGTCATCTTCTCCTTCAAGAATATCTCACTTACAATCACAATCCTGGGGAAGACCAATAATTGGAGCGTATTTTCTGAATGAGAGCATCCAACCAAAAATAAGAAAGAATAACTAAAATGAGAAATGACACGGAAAGGCTTAAACTGTTATTAAAAAACAATAAATGTAAAAATAAGAAAAGAAAAAAGAAAAAAATTTAAGTAAAAATGTTATTAATACTATACATATATATATATATATATATCATAGTTTTTAATAAAAAAAATACAACTTTATAAGAGGAATATCACAATATAAAGAGACTCAATTTGACCTAAGTCCTGGGAATTTTCCCTGGAGATGAAACACCGAAAATAAAGAAGTGACAAGCATCTACAAAAGCACCAAAAGGATTTCTTCATTAAGACTCAAGAATAGTTGGACATATGATTCTGCTGTACAAAATATCACATGGTGCAGCGTGTAGCCACTAATACAGTCGTGAATTGGTGCTTTGTATGATATTAATTAGAGAAAGGAAACAAGTGACCGTTCTTTATTAGATGGAATCATCTGTATAAATAGTTTAGCAGGACCAAGAGTATTTCCTCATTTTCAGTACCATCAATCCAAGAACAACACACTAGTTCATTAAAACTTATCTCTTTTTAATCAAGCTTCATATTTTCTTCCATATTTTTCTTTGGAGGGAACAGGAACCAGTAGTCACGTGACAGCCTATAATACCTATAATTTAATTATAAGTTTAATTGCACTTTTGGTTCTATACTTACTGTCTATGTAAATTTTGTTCTTCTAATTCTAATTGTTATATTTAATCTCTTTAATTTTTTTAATTGTTTAAATTAGGTCATTTACTCTAAATGAAATTAAGACTTTTAATATATTTATACATTTTATTTTTTATTTTTATTTAAATAATATATATATATATATGTGTATAAATTAATAAAATGTCATACCTCTTATATTTTTATTAATTATTGGATAAAATTTTAGAGTAAAAGATCTAATTGAAATATTTGAAAAATTAAAGTTATTAAACGTAAGCAATCAAAATTACACTTGATTAAAAAGAGTACTAAAGCTTTAATTATATATATATATATATATATATATATATATAACAACTCTTCCTTATATGAGTAACATTCAAATTCAAAAACTTCATCTTACTGGCCTAGCTAGAACGAACCTTATTGATAACAAACGTAAGTTTATTATAAAAGATCGAAATTAATTAAGTTTAATTACATGTAGATACAATTATACATGGGTCATTCGTGTACATATCGATATGGCTTGCTCCGGGTTTATTAGTGTCCTTAATTTGACCTCATGTGTACTTGTCAAATCACTTTTAATTTTAAATTAATCCTGGACTAATGGCGCTAGCTAGCTTGCCACTTTATGGGTTATGAGGTACAGTTTGACTTCAATTAAATTTGGAGTAGGTGAAAATTTATTAAAATTAAAGCCTATAAACCTAGTGCACCTTGTATCATACTACTTGCATAGAGATTATTAGGTAGCACATCCAATTAAAGCATCGATCACAAATATTTAGCTTGCGTCTTCATGACACTTGAGATGATTCGAATTTCATGTGACTAGCTAGCATGCCATGGCTCCCTGTTAAGGTAGTAGTAGTCCTATATATATTTCAGGTTTCGTAAAAAAGAAATACACATTAAATTTTTAGAATTCCAACTGAATCAAATCCCTGGAACTTTTTATTGAAATTTATATCGTAACATATCCGGAATCTATATCCAACTCTTCAATATGCCGTGACATTATCAAGATTTAATGTTATTTGTATGAATGTACCTTTATTATTAAGTCTAGTAATTTTATGACTTCGTGTGGAGTATAAACCTACTATATCCTATTTTGAGATAAATATATAGTCTCAACGTTCTTCTATATCCATAACACTTACAGCATAAAGCTTGACGCTTATCTAAACTTTTGGGTTGATTCAGTCGGTGTATTTTCCCCAATAGGATTGCGAGAAGATTTTTCAAAAGAAAAATCATTAGGGAATCCGTTTTTGCAGTTAACAGTTATAGTAAAGCAAAATTTTTTATTTACACAAGTCAAGCAAGGTTATCTTGCGCTTTTTCTAAGGAAACAGAATATTAGTGGCAGCATGACCATGGTGGTCATTTTGTAAATCTTACTCTCAATTAAAGTTTATATATATTTTTTAACTTGAGAATATATATAGAGTGGTCCATTACCAACAATCCACTCACCACTTGCAATGGGAAACCTCTAACTGATAATTGGTTCTTTTATTTGCCAGTATTTATCTACTTGAACAGGTAACTTGAAGTTATTTAATTGCTTTGTGGTTAGGTTTAAATCGTCAGTAATTAAACAAAATCTATTTTTTACTAGTACTAATGTTTAGATAAATTGTCAAACATTTATCTATTATTCAGTATATTTCAGAAAACAAAATTTGTTAGAGAGCATTCCAACTTTTATAGTCAAAATCCCTGTGAGATTTTCACAAACTAGTCCTTAGAGTGATGCTAATTTTATAAATAACAAAAGTTTAAAATACCAATTTTAAGATAGAAACACAACCTCTTGCTATAGATATGCGATCTAAGATAACAAGCTCATTTTAATAAGAGCTACAACCCTATTAATGTCAATAATACCTTGCTCATGTATATAAAAAAATCAGATAGTAATAAAAATATATATTAATCAAGTAATGAGATCATAATCAGATGGATTCCTCCCTCCCAATCGTGGATATGTTTAAATATGGATAGAGCTAGTAAAGGTAATTAATATGAGGGACACTACAACATAATTGCGGTGGATTGATATGGCATGGTAATTGGTTCCATGGTTTTTCTAGAAACTTGGGACGCTCGTCAGCTTACATAATTGAATGTTTGAAGCTGGCTTGGAAGCTATGTTTTAAAAGGATTGAATTCAGGTTGACCTCATGATCATTGTTAGCAATATGTTAGGCAACTTAAGCGTAAGTCATAATGGTAGAAGCTAGATTTCGAGAACTCACAATACTTAGCTACAACTGGGAGGTCGTATCTCCCATATTCAGAGAGAAACCAACTCCTGTTTTAGTCAATATAAACTGTTTGATGATCCCAAAACAGCGAACTCCTTTGCTTCTGTGATATTTTGAAAGTGAATAGTCCAAAATTTACGTTAACACTGTAAATTTATGGTTTTTTTTTTTTTTAACTCTTAGCCCGGTTGAATTATCAAAATATATATATATATATATATATATATATATATATTAATTGAGTAAACTCTTAAGTCAAGTTTTTAAAATACTTATTTTATTTTACTTTATTTTATGTCATTTTACAAAATTAAAAACTAACAAAAAATTTTAAAATCCTAAATTTTTCTTACTATTATAATTTTTGCTTAGGGCTTTAAAATCTTAAAGTTTTATTTAAATAAAAAAGTAAAAGCACATTTATTGTAGATTTAAATTATGTATGTCATAAACAATAAGTTATAAATTAATGATAAATATATTTCTATCTTTTTAATTATGCACATATTTTTATATTAGATGAGTTAATTAAATTAAGACATTAATATAATTGATATTAACCATATGATATAGTAATATATATGTATATATATATATATATATATATATATAAGTAAAGATTTGTTCACACTATACGTTAAATTTAAATATTTATATTATTTAATAATTTTTTTATAAAATATGAAATTATCCAATTTAACTATTGATTTAAAATTCCTATAAAATATATCAACTTTATAAAATTTTATATAAAAATAAAATTAATAGATATTTTATCACGTTATTTTATTTTTAAAATTTAAGTGAATATTAAATTTAATATAGTATATCTACACATGTTGAATTGTGTAAAATTATATATATATATATATATATATATACATAATGATAATATAAAATAATTTAACAGTTAGTTTGATAATTTTGTATTTAAAATTAAGTGATATAAACATCTAAATCTAATAGACAGTGTCAATAAAATTTGACTCTCTTTGCATTTGCACAAAGACTAATTTTATTTTTTCTTGTCTATGAAAATTTTAATAATGATATATTAATAATCAATTAAGAAAAAAGAAAAATCTTACTTTTTTTACAAGCATTTCGGTTGTTATCCTTCATATTATCGGAGGTTATATCATATCAAATAAAAATCATTGTTATGCTGAGATCACGATTCACGTGAGTGGCAAATTAGAGTTTGTATACTGTATAACAAGATAATTGGAAATAGCGAATGCCAATCAGAAAGTACAGCACTCCAATTCATCCTGAAACTAGATTTTCCTTCCTTAATGATCAATTCTGATTCGGTGCTGAAAAGGGCAAATGGAAGGACTTTCATATGTTCCCTTTTTGAATTTCACCCCAAGCAAATGTGAAGGCTTCATTGAGTATCTCAAGCAAACGTGCTGCCAGCTATGTCACGCTTGTCGTCCAATATTTTGTCGTGAGTCTCATGATCACACGCAGAATTAAGTGGATAATTCACATTTTGCTATCATTAAATTTCCATACATGTATAAAAACAGGCTATAATAATGATATATCTTCTATTCTGAGTACAGTGTAAATGAAGGTTATTCCTTTTTAAGGTCAAGATATAATTAATGACTTAGAATGATATAATGCATGAGCAAATTATCAATTAAAGTTCATGAATGAAACCCAAAACCACCTTAATCCTCCTTTTGCTCCTATATATCAATTTCAACCATCTTTGTAGGTGGGATATAATAATATATGATCTAAAGCATAATGAGCAGGGGTTGACTTTCATAAACTTGCAATTTTGCCCACTTGCTGATCACCTGTCCTATTGCTGATTCTTGGCCCCATTTAAATCTCCCCAGTAAATTTGCCAATTTTTCCCAAAAGTGTCTATGTAATATTTGGATGATTAGCTTCAATTCAAAGCTTTAATTAGAGCCATGCATTGTGCAAGGTCAGGTGTAAACTTACATGATGCAACCCGTGTTTGATTTATAACATTGAGGGCCATTTTTAGATGGGATTAGCAATGCATAAGAGGAGGAGATAAGCATATTCACACATAGTTAATTATCTATGAGAATAGCACTAGGGGAGTGGAATTTTGGTGATACTTTTCAATGTGATTGGTGATTTAGTTGCACTGAGGAAGGACGGTAGGAAGCAGGGGCAACCTTTTGCCTTCTATATATTATAAGTGGGTCATCCAAGTTTGCATTGACCTCATCCTTCACCTCTCCTCCTCCAAGTGGGTGTGTTGGCCACCCCTACCTTCACAGGATCTGTATCAGCTTTCTTTGCAATTAGTAAGGTCATATCATGTGTGAAAGATGCTCTCATGTGTTTTTATGTCATCCAGAGAGACAAGGTACTAGTTAAAAAGGAGGTTGAGAGAGAAAGAACAGTGAGAGGATCACTCCAGAAGTGAAAATAATTTTTTTAAAAAAATACCATGAATCAATGGGAATAAACCCAAGCTACAAAATAGTGTCTATTTGACTTTTTTGCTAATTTTTTTCGAATTCGGCAAGTGGCGGATAAATTATTGGATGAACCTACACCATGTGTCCATCTTCTTGACCAATCGTTATGTAATATGTGTAATCATATTTTTTAATTTATAAAAGAAATTTTAAATCCCTGCTACATATCCCATAATGATTAATCAAAATTATAAATACGTAATGGTTTCAGATGATTTAATAATTTCTCATAAATAGCCTTGCCTTTTTTGGCATTAACCTCAGTTAATTGATTTACGGATGTATATACATGGGCTTAATGATTAAAATAATATTTTTTAAAAAATAATTATCAAAATAAAGTAAAAAAAATTATTCTCTGTCTGGATAAATTTTTGCCACATAAACAGTAGTTTTGTATTTATATCAGACGAAATTAATTTTTTTTATTATTTATTTAGTTATTTCATCTAAAAGAGCGACAAAACACACTACAAGTTGACATGTGTTAATCATTTCATATAAAATAGAGACGAAACAATAGAATCTCAACACGTGTCAATATCTTATTAAATTCGTCTCAAATTAAGACGAAATTATTAAACATTGACACGTGAGTTGCTTTAGTTAAATTCGTCTATACTTAAAACAAATTATGTTTTACCTGTTCACCAACCGACTATCCCCGCGCCTAAAAATTATATACATAGTAAACATTATAAAAACTTTACAAATGGCCTTCTCACTTATTGAAAATTCTTTTCAGGTCTATGTTTAGATAGGAGCAAGCTCTTCAGTGCTGCCAGACCAATTGCTGCCTCGCCTGTAGTTATTGTTGGTGGATGTTTTGTTGAGCAAATATTGGTTTATACTTGTTTGTGTTTTAAAAATGCAGATAACCGAAAGCTGGAGTTATCCTCCATTGATTGATACACACAGATAGTCCATCCTCGCTGAATAAAAAGCAGCAACCACTTGGCTGGCAACTTCTGCAGTATCATTTAGTGGAGGATAACTCCAGCTTTTGGTTATCTACATTTTCAAAACACAAACAAGTATAAACCAATATTTGCTCAACAAAACATCCACCAACAACAACTACAGGCGAGGCAGCACCGAAGAGCCTGCTCCTATCTAAACATAGACCTAAAACGAATTTCTAATAAGTGAGAAGGTCATTTGTAAAGTTTTTATAATGTTTACTATATATATAATTTTTAGGTGCAGAGATAGTTGGTTGGTGAACAGGTAAAACATATTTTTTCTTAAATGTAGACGAATTTAACTAAAGCAACTCACCTGTTAATGTTCAATAGTTTCGTCTTAATTTGAGACGAATTTAACAAGATATTGACACATGTTGAGATTCTATTATTTCGTCCCTCTTTTATACGAAATGATTAACACGTGTTAACTTGTGGTGGGTTTTGTCTCTCTTTTAAACGAAATAATTAAATAAATAATAAAAAAAATTAATTTCATCTAGTTTAAATACAAAACTACTGCTTACGTGACAAAAATTTGCCTCAGACAGAGAATAAGTTTTTTTTTTACTTTATTTTGATAATTATTTTTTAAAAAAGTATTATTTTAATCATTAAGCCTATTGAATCAGAATTTTTTTTAGCAAAAACTGATATTTATGGACTAATTAATTTGTCTATTTTATTTTTTAATTGAAGGACTACTAGGATCTAATAAGCAAGTAATTGTAATTTGTACAAGTTATATGTAATATATATCCATAAAGCAGCAACAACAAATTAGTAGCTACGGCATAATTGTCCGTTGGTTTAAATCCTTATATTTATATTATATAATATACGTATGATTTGATTGAATTTAAATAATACAGTATTAAGTCTCAATTGTAAATTAAATTGAAGCGTTTTGTAAATCACACCAAATCAATCATTGAGTAAAAAATAAATATTAAGAGCATTTTTTTTTAATTTTAAAATTAGTTTTCTGTTTTATATTTTATTTTATTTTTAAGAATAGAAAACTGTTTTTAAGAGTCCCAATAGCATTTCTGTGTTTGATTTGGGTCAAAGTAGATTTCACTCTGAACACTGAGCACGGCTTCTTTGGTTGGAGCGAGAGAGTCAAATCTTAAATCCTTGAGTTGCGTTGGAAGAAAGTCGATATATAGGTAAAACATATTTTGTCTTAAATATAGATGAATTTAACTAAAGCAACTCATATGTTAATGTTAAATAATTTTGTCTTAATTTGAGATGAATTTAACAAAATATTAATACGTGTTGAGATCATATTATTCCGTCCCTCTTTTATATAAAATAATTAACACATGTCATTTTGTGTTTTATTTCTCTTTTAGATGAAATAATTAAATAAATAATAAAAAATTAATTTTATCTAGTTTAAATATGAAACTACTGTTTACGTAGTAAAAATTTGTCTTAAGAAATATTTTTTTTTACTTTATTTTGATAATTATTTTTTAAAAAAGCATTATTTTAATCATTAAGCCTATATACATGTAAATGGACATTAATAACAGTACTGGCATATCCATAAAATCATAACTTTTGCTTATTTTTCATTCTGAAATGATACCTACAGCTTCTTCTATTCTTTTCCTGCACTCTACAAATTAGGTACCTAAACAAACACTAACTTTTAAAAGTTACCTTACAACATGTAAGTTAATTTTTATCTTAGATCACAGGAACGTGCATAAAATGTGGTGTACCTGTTCATATAAAAAAATAATACCCTGATTGCACGCTTTCGATTTGTGTTATGTACGAATGGTGCGTCAACATATACCCTCCTCGAACTGTCAGATTTCATTGTATCTGCATATTAACCAAATCGTATTTGCGTGTGGTACAACGACCTAACAGAGTGTGCATCTATGTACTTGTGTATGAAACACTTGTTTTTTCCTTTGCAAAGGAGTGCTAGCAATAGATTTTTCAGCATACTTTCTTTAATATATTCTATTGTTTATTAAAATTCATTAAAAACTATAAATGAGACATATTTAAGAGACTGTAAGATAGCGTACTAACATTTCACATACTTTTTTAAAGCTGTTGAACAAATATATAAATATATATATATATATATATATATATATATATATATATATATATATATCTTCCAAATGATTGTTTTTATGGATTGACATGCAATATAAACCCGGCTATGTATAGAAAGGGAAGTCGAAGGATGAATTTGTCAGCAACACAATCTGACTAGCTTAATCGGAATAAATCAAATTCATGGCAGCAACATATTTTACTTTCAGCTCATGCAAAGTCTCAATAATGAGTTTTTCTCATTGGCAACTAGCTATTCGCAGTCACAGGTTTCCACTCTATTTTTAATAATTAGATTTAAAGCAACAGCTTTGTCAGTTAGATCTTCAAATTAGGCATAAATTCCCTTTTTCTTCCCCTATGAAACATTCCACTGATTCTTCCAGGTTTGTTCATGCATCCAAGCAAAGCCTATAATTATTTTTTCCCTTTGCCCTATTGCTTTGGAATAAGAGGATTCCCTTCACATGACAGTCATTAATATTTAACAAAGTTAAAGAGAGGAAAGCATATTTCTTAGGAAATGATTATAGCTTCATCACCACTTAATTTATTATATTGAAAAGCCAAAGTTTAAGGATGAGGAATTGGTAAAAAAAAAAAAAAAGAGCATTAATGCAGAGGCCTAGGCAATTTTGCGCATCATTAAATATACACCACTCTATTTCCTACACAATAATTAGTTCCATATTCTTACACAGGAGAATACATATATTCAGGTCTTCGAAAACAACTTCCTTCGGTTCAATTCAAATTAAAAATGATGTAAAGGTAAAATAATGTACAAATATGAGTTTACTTTCCACATTGTCATTCTGTTCGTCTTCATTAAAAATTGGTAAAATGGCTCCATTATGTCAAGCATCTCAAAAAGAAGAAACCCATTTTCTTTTACTAAACCAAATATACAGCACATCGATCCAAGCATATAATAATAGCTAGAATTGGCACGCGTGCTACTAAATCTAGCTAATACCATCTGCCTCAGACGTTTAATAACAACACTATTAGAGCTCATAGACAGTAATCAATTTGCTATATTTTTTTGTTGGATATAAGACAAAATTATTGCAATGATCAAAGTACATGGGGTAGCATTTTTTAAGGTCTAAAACTAACGCTACATCTTGCACCTTGTTTTCACTAACATTGCAAGTTACTAATACCAATGGGTTGGTATTCCATTAAAAAAAATGCTATCCTGATCACATTTTATATTTTAAAAAAAAATCTAACTCTTAAGAAAAAGATTGTCAAAGTCTTATAAGAAATATTCTGATAATATTTTAAAGAATTTTGTTAATCTTAATTTTAAGGATTGAGTTTAAACATTTATAAATAAAATTTTTATAAAAAAATACATATTTATTATATTAAAATTATTAAAGTACAATAAATATTTTTATTTTTACTAAAATTTTATTATTATTAATTATTTATCTTCAAAAAGATTAACATTTTCTTGCTTTTAATTAATGTGAAACATCTTAACATATCTCTTTTATACTCACATCTAAATATATGAAATTTTTAAAACTAAAATTTACTACAGAGTGGTTAAAGACAAAACTTAAATGCACAAGTATAGGTATTATTAGTGTTGTTCTTAAATCTAAATCAAAATTTTATTTTAGTAATGTGTACTAACCTTAAAGTGTGCAGCTCATCAAAATAAAACTTTAACTTTAATTAAAAAATAACACCAACAGAATGAGTTTTATTCATTGGTTAACTAGATATATACATGGTGTTTTAATTTAATTAGAAGGAATTTTCAAATTATGAAGTAAGGTTAGTAATTACTTGGCTTGGTATCGAAGAAAACGCTAAGGGCTGTCGCGCATGTAGAAATTTCATTTTGCCAGTTGTGTGATGTTTTTATCGAGTTCTCTGTATATTATAGTCCCTTTATTGGAGACTGCAGCATATTATTCTATTTTACATAAAGTTGTATGATATAACTAATGTCTAATTGCACTTTATTTTCTCTTACACAAACATTTCAAAATTAAAGACGTATTAGTATCAAATACTGATACGGAGAACTTAATTTTTTTGGAACAGTGTAAAAAGAGTGTTGATAACATCTTTTCTTAATATATATTTTAAAAATTCTTAATTCTTAATTATAATTTATTTAAAATTATAAAAGTATGAATAAGAATCATTAAATTAATAATAAAAATATTAAATTAAGAATAAAATTTACATTTTTTTAATAAATTTTAGCCAATTACTAAAAATGGGTTATAAAAGTGTATTATAAAGTGAGCTAATATCTTTTCATCGTTATAATTATAATGTGAAAGTAATATTGATATTTAACCATGACTATGATTATATTTTTTTCAATGATATTTTTATACGAAATTATAAATCAATTATAATATATATGACAATGATAAATCAATACAAATATCAATAATATTAACAACAAAGAAATTAAAAATTGAAATTAATTAAATAGTTTTAATGAGATCGGAATAGACTTTAAAGGTTAAAAAGAAATAAAAAAGTGCGTATAATATCTGTAAAATGTGGAAAAGTAGTGTTTTCTTTTGACCTAATTCACTTTCACCGATACTAAAATTTGGGTTGATGACAATTTTTTTTAAGTTTTAAAAAAATCTTAAATATAATTGACACTCTCAATACTCAAACTACAACAACAATGATGCTTATTGAATGATAAATTTATTTTTATTTCTTCTGCACCAAAAATAAAGACAAATAAAAGTATAAATGTAAAAAAAAAAAGTAAGAATTTAAAGTCAATCGTGTGTATAGAGAATATTAATATTCCGAATGATCACGTCAATTCAATTCATATTACTAATTTAAGTACTGTCAATTTAATGAATAGTCTACTATTTTATTTGGTATTTTATATAAAAAAAATTATTTTCATTTGTGTCACTTTATTTTCTTTGATGTTTGATTATATATGAATAGTTATATTATTTTACTTAATATTTATTTATATAAAAAAAATGTTATTTGATTAACATGTTTAAAGTTAACTTGCATAAATAATTAGTCTTTGAACAAAATCAAGATATTATTTTAATTTCAAAAGGCAAAACTCTTCAAATCAAATAAATCAAATACATTATATTAGATAAAACAACACGACATTTTATGTTTTAAAAATTTCTCATATGTAATAATATGATATATAAATATAAATATATTTTTTTAATCGACATTATCATAGTCGTACTTTAAATATAAAATTATTGTATTTTTATATCAAATTATACTTATATCCTTGCAACATAGATTATAATGCATCTGAAACTTCTGCCTTTTTATATCGTGGTTCTTGTTAGTTTATTAATGTCAGTGTCAAAGAGAATCTGCTACCAGCTGGGTTCCCCATGCATCAGCACAAAGAAAGAGAAATTAAGAGCTCTCCATAGGACTGTGGAGAAAAGGAACCTTAGTTAATTACGTGTTTTCCATCTCAGAAAGTAAAGCAAGAAGTGTGTTGGAATCACGAGTGAAATGCTGCTGTCAATGGCACTGTAGTGTAGGGGATATATATGCTGCCTCATGGATCAGTTTCTTAGGGTCATGTCTTTCTTCTATAATCTATGTACCCAAAATAATAATACAATAATGACATATATATCCACCATTCATTCACTTCTACCAGTCCAAGTGTTAATTCCCAGAGTATAACCAAAAACTGTATATTACCTTTACCTATTTATGAAATATGAAAATGAAGCGGCCGAAAGAGGTTATCTGATAATACAGTGAATTTGTTGGTAACATACGTCATTATTCTCTCTGCATTTAGTAATTAACAAGGATGCAACGTAGAAGAAACTTCATTTTCAATTATAAGGGCCACTAAACCGTACGTACGTGTACTATGTACAAGGAAAAAGTTACAATTACTTCGATGTAAACTTGATAGGGTTTTCGGTGATTCTTAATTAACTGCACAACAAACTACTATGGTAAAAACATAATTTTCTAAGAGCGCTCAATACATATAATATTGAGCGCTCTTAGAAAATTATGTTGACAGTAATTAATTTTTCAAATACTTTTTCAATTGAAAATGGTAAAAGAAAAATGATTTTTTAAACTAAATATTTTTACTAGCAGAATATTTGTTGAGTTTCAAAAGTTTATTATTAGTAGAATTCAAAACATATAATAAAATAAGATCTTAAGAAAACTATATTGTGAATAGATAAAGGGTATGAATAGATAAAGAGAATATTTGGATAAATAACTTAATTAAATGTTAAATCGATGAGCTCGAATAATAAGATTGTTTATGACATAAATTTAATCATAAAAAACATTTAAATAAGTTTAAAAAACTTCTATTAACAAATTAATCAAAAAAACTTATTTAAACAATCATAACATCTTTAAATTATTTTCACACGCTTATATATATATATATATATATATATATATATATATATATATATATATATATATTTGCATAAGTTATTTTAAACATTCACAAATTTAAACTCACATTTTTAGATTAGTTCTCCAAATCGGGCAATATCCAATAGTGTTAGACATTGGTTTGGAGCCGATCCTGAGGCAAGAGCTGGTGGTGACATAATTTACAATGCAAATAGCACTAATCATAGAAAAAAAAAATCATTATCCTAAGAATCCTAGACCATATAAAAAATTCTTGCATATCCTACTAATGAAAGCCGTACATTGTGGGGCCACGTTATGCTCCAAGGGGGGCTTCTATTGCTTCCATTATCAAGCATTTGTAAAAGCCAAGCCTCCCCATGAAGGATCTAAATTCGCAAGGATCGAATTTACCGACCAATATAAATATATAATGTAAAAGTATTAATTTATTTTATGATTAAACGCAGCATGGAATAACTTGAGAGAGTCACAAAATATACGTAAAAGATGAAATACTTTCTGGCACAAAAGTAGACAATATTCCCTTTCAGGTACGGGTGAGATGAAGAGCATATGTGCACATAATTTTGCTTCACTATTTCTCTTATCCTTTCTTACCAGTCACCGCACATAAAAGGTGGGGGCCAATGCAGATTCATGCACATAAATTCTCTGTAGAGGCACGCGGAACCCCATATACCACGTTATATATACTCTAATCTATATATTCCAATTGATTTTATTTGGCCCCTAGATGATAAATTGATAGCCATACAAAGATTAAACTTCTTTTGATGATAATGTTATTGATTATGATCACGAAACCAAAGATGGGGGCTGTAAAAGGGATTCCAAATTCCGTGTTCCCATAGCCAAAGCACAATTTTTATCTCTATGGAGTGCTCTTAACCTTTATACCACATGATCCTAAATAATAATGAGGATTTTCATATGTGCCTTCACAACCTCTGCTTTTCAGACAACCACTATTACTTTGACTGTTGACTTTGAAGCACTTCGATTTCCTCAACAGTGTTGTCGGTCTTTCCCCAAGTTTTCCTATTGACTCCTTTCAACATTTTTAATGCTTCAAGGTGAAGCAGGAGATACTTTATTGCTTAAATAAAGTACCATAAGCATTGTTTATGTTGTTTTCTGATCATAACTTGTTTATTTTAATAATTTAGGTTAATTTTTGTTACCAAAATGAAATAACAATAATCAAGACAAAATATCACATTTTATTGAAAAAAGTACTAACAATTAATAATATATTTATAATGTCTCTTCACTGCTTTCTTCATGTTACAAAAGATAATTACAAATATTTGGGAGTCGTATTATGAGGTTAATAATTGCCAAAGTGACTAAAATTATGACAAAAATGCGGCTAAAAGATTAAAATAATATATTTTTAAAAATAAATTACCAAAATAAATTAAAATTCAAACAATTTTTCTGTTTGGGATAAATTTTTGCCAACTCAGCACTAGTTTTGTATAAATGTCAGACGAAACTAATTTTTATTTTTTTTATTTAAGCATTTCGTCTAAGAGTGAGATAAAACAGTACTTGTTAATTTCGTCTGCTATTGGAATGTAATTGTAGGATGTTGACACGTGTCCTATGTCAGTAAATTTGTTTGAATTTTAGACGAAACCACTGGATGTTAACACATGGTCTAATCTTGTTAATTTTGTCTTGAAATTGAACGAAATCACGTGCAAATTGTCTCAATCTTTGACGAAACCATAAGATTATGCAACGTGCCACAATCTTGTCAATTACCCCCGGTCCCTCGCCTGTTGTTGCCCCCAAAAATCCAGCATGCCATTTAGTATATTATGTATGCACATGGGCAACGAAATTGAAGTGCTGAAGTGTATCCAAACTTTCCAAGACTTGTCCTTCTCCAGGTTAGTAAATTTTAGATATTTTATGGGTTTTTTGGTTATTAATATTTTATTAAAATTATAATTTTTTAATTAATAAAATAAATAGAGATAGTTAAAATTTATGAATATTTAGTAAATATATTAGTATGAATGTTAAAATGAAAATATAATTATTTAAATGTTATTAAAAAAATATAAAAATTAGGAGATAGTTAATATTAACTTGTGTAATAAATAAAAATGATGTTATATTTGTTGTAAGAATTTATTTTATATATGTGAAATATGTATATAAACTATTAAATTATTTATAATATAAAATGATATAAATGTTGTAATATGTTGTGTATGTTAATAAAAATTTAATAATTTATTATTTATATTAATAAGTTTAGTTAAAAAAATTTATTGATATTTATTTTTATTTTTTATAAATGCAAGATGAGTGAAATTATTATTATTGTATATTGGAATGGAAAATTTGTTGTTGGAAACGAAGGTATGACATTTGAAGGTAACAAAAAGATGATAAAGATAAGAAGAGGGATAAGTTTTATGAATTTGAAAAAAAAGATTCATGACAAGTTGAATCTTAGTAATAATAATTCCATATCTAGAATAATTTCTAGTTTTATGTTTGATTTAAGCGCTAAACAATATACTGCATTAGATATATGTGATGATGAAGACATTGATTGTATGATTAGTGCATATCAACAACAAAGTATTACAACTGTTATTGAATTATATGTGGAGATTGCATTTGGTGAGAGTTCAAGAGATGGGTCAAATATGTTGAACTTAAGCTTATCAATGTCACCGCCTAACCTTATGGAAATGACGAATATAAATATTACAGAAGGTATAAATTAAACTATAATTTTATTTTATTTTTTTATTTTTAGTGACTACACATATTGAATAAGTGTATGTATTTTGAAGGATGTGCAGAATTATGCAGTTATGAAGATGAAGATGAAGTCAATAGTGATTATGATGATATTGATGAAGGACATATTCCGTTAGATTTTGATTCAAATTTAAATTTACAACAAGAAAGTGTTTGAGGTATTATTTATAGAGTATATTGATTAAATAAATTATTTTTTATGGATGAATATTTACTGTTTATATATAGTTGTAGGTGAAATACCTTTTTGGAATATAAGCCCACACTACAATTATATTAATTGGGACCACCCAGACCAAGAAATTGAAGCAGAAGAAATTAGTGATGACAATTCATGGGTTATTGAAGATGTGTCACATGTGGGTTTATTATTTGAATCGAAAGAGGAAGTGAAAAATATTGAGGAAGTCAATTATAATACATTTATTTTTTTACTCTTATCATTTTTTTAATTATCTATTACTGTTTTTTATTCATAAATTGAGTTATCATTTTACATTTTTCCATATTATTTAATATTAAAAAACAAAATCTTTATTTTCAAATTTTTATGTACTCTAAACATCATTTATTATATTATTAATCAACCAATTTTATACAACTATTTTTATTTTTCTATTCTAAATATTATTCAACAATTTAATCTAATGTATTTAATTTATTTAATTTATTTAATTTATTTAATTTATTTTTATTTGTTTTTCAATTTACACCTCAAATTACTATGATAATTTTACATGTAAAATTTTATTTTTTTCTTACAAATTAAGATTGTTTTTATGTTTCTACAGAATTACTAAATTAAATTAAAATCAATCTTTAATCTAAAATATTCTATCTATATTTTTCTAATCAATTAAATTTGAATTATAAAAAATCAAATTACATACAAAAAAAGTAAAACTAACCTGCTGCCGATTTTTCCAGCCAACCACACTTTTTTTGGCAACGACAACCCCAAAAACGTTGGCAGTTTGTGCAATGGCGTCTCTCCACTACCCAACCTTTCTTCTCCGGCAAACGTTTGCAGTTTTTCCAAGTTTCTCAGACTTCCAGTCCAAGAACAGTCCAAATCGGCAATCAAAATGGATGAAATCACATATCTGTAATGGATTAATAAAATAACCACTTGCTCTCTCAAAAATTGCTTAAACAAATGGTAATGGCTTCCACATCAAACCAGACGGACGGAAGAAGGAGAAGATGATTCGTGGTGCCTGTTCACTCCGCCGACACGTGGACCAATGGGATAATTTCATCTCTGATTCAGACAAAATCACTATTTCGTCTGAATCAGAGACAAAATTATCCCATTGGTCCACGTGTCGACGAGCGCCAAAATTAAATTCAAAACTTTTTTTTTTAAATATAGGACACATGTCATTATTTTGGTAATTTTGTTTCACTCTTAGACGAAATGTTTAAATAAAAAAAATAAAAATTAGTTTCGTCTAACTTTTATACGAAACTAATGCTGAGTTGGCAAAAATTTGCCTCAGACAGAAAAATTATTTGAATTTTAATTTATTTTGGTAATTTATTTTTAAAAATATATTATTTTAATCTTTTAGCCCAAAAATGCCCTTAATGACTAACTCTAACTTACCACGTCAACTTACCAACTTAAGATTCCGTATAAATGTTCTCTCATGACTTGGTGCACTCATTTGCACGTTAATGGTGGTGATTGGTGTAGGAATAAATTGAGTTGAATCTAATTATATGAATTTAAAATATTAATTGTGAAGCGGTGGTAAATTGTAAACATTGTGAATTATATCGTAAACGATCTACGTGACGTGCGAATTCTTTCGTGAGTGAAAAGTCAAGATTTTCATTTGCCTAATCATGCTTTTCTAATCCTAGGTTCTCAATGTGACAAACCTAGAGAGTAGTGGAATGTGTTTTCATGACGGTAAAAGAAACTTAGCCATTGTATTTATTAACTCTAGGCACTTCCCATCATAAACCTAGAGGTTAGGCCCACATTATATCCCACATAGATCAGTGTTAAGTGTCCAAAGCCCATAAGTAATTGATTACATTATTAATAGGCTTAAACATCATCAAATGGATTACAATATTAGCCCGTTTTTAACAAAATAAAAATCACAATTGATTGTAGCCCATAAATAAATTTTAATGAAAAATTCTAACATTCTCCTACTTGGGCAAAATCAATTGTGTAGTTCATGGGTTTTGAAAACTTGAAAAAAAAAATTCTCAAGCTAATAACATGTTGTGACTACAAACATATGATCCCAAGATGCAACACTTAACTAAGACTCCATCCCATAAAATCATACAAATATCGAATCATGGCGACAATTACATCTCTTATTGACGTAACACCTTCATCAATGTGGAGTGCAGCGAGAAAATGACATGTCAATATGATCAAACAGTCATACTATAATTTTCTACATCAGTCCTTAATTTCTCTCGAGTGCTTAAAAGTCAAAGCAATTACATAGTTCATTACGAACTTTTATGCCTCAACTCCAACTGGCATCAACCACTGGCATAGTGGTCTCAATGACACTGAGCCAATATTTGGTCATAATACCTCAGCTCCAAATAGCATCAACCACTGGTATAGTGGTCTTAATGATACTGAGCTTAAAATTTGATCATGCCTAAACTTCAATACAATGTCAATCATAAGTACAATGACTCTAACAACACTAAGTTTTATATTTGGCAATCGATATAACAAATATGCTTATATATACAAAGATGTATTATCAATTGCTCAAAATAAAATAAAATACATGTCAACCAAACACAAAAGGTGTTCAAAATAAAAGGTCCAACATGATAAGAAAATGACATAAGAGATAAACTCCCAGTAACTAAGTATATTAAAAAAATTCATAATTTATGTTCTCAACATATACCTTTTCAAATATAATATGCCTTAATTCCTTAATTGAAGAATCATCTACCTTATATTGTATATTAATATACTCAATAAATATGTCATTTTTCTTCACAAGATTTAACTGTCAAATTACTTTCATTTTAAATGCTTAGAACCATTAGTAATTTTATTTTATTTTTGTGTAAAACATAACATCGTTATAATAATAAGTCTTCAATGGTAAGGCAATAAAAAATACAATATAAAATCTTGTCATCAAGTTTCTTAATCAAACAATATAAGGGTCAACAACATAACAAACAATAAATTTTGCTTATACAATAAAAGCAATAACAGTCAATTTCTTATTCTTTAATCCTCCAATCATCATAAAGATGTATCCCAAAGTCGATTATTACTACAAAACTCTAAAAGATTTGAATATATATATATATATATATATATATATATATATATATCCCACAATCTCTAAATTGTCAACTATCCCTTGCAAGTACTTCATTACTTTCTTAGCAATTACTCAACGATGAATCCAAAGAATGTATTCACATGTAGCCAAAATGTAAACTATTAAAGTAATGTTATGTCTAATTATTTACTCCCATTCACTCAAAAGATGTCTAGATTTAGTTCTCTTGATAACAATCAAACTTCTCCCACTAAGCTAAAAGTTTCTTTTATTCATGTGTATTTTACTAGTTGATTATGGGCTTATGCCTCACGCAAAACTAAATCAAGAACAACAATTCCGAAAGAGAATTTTAGGTATTGCTTTCATTTGCTATGATACAATTAGGTGACAAAATAATTATTCCTGAGAAAATTCACTATAAGGATAAAAACAAGAATGCATAAGAATAAATTATAAGACAAGGTATAGCTCAAGATGATAATAAAATATCAATGTGAGGCCAGTAAAATAGTACATTCCCCTTTGGGCAGAATGCACAAACCAAGGTCATTTATCCTGGTCAATCCTCAGATGGGTTAATCCATGAGTACACACTAAACTCAGAAAATTGTCTACTTTGAGCAGACAAATCTCTTAACTCAATGCATTCTCCAATAACACCATCCATTTTCAACTCTCAACCCAAATATACAACTACCCCTTTTGGGCAGGCAATCGTATGGAAGGATCAAAAGCATTCCTCAAATTATAAAATTCTCCATAAACCAATACAAATTATCTCACTTTGGTGGTAACAGCTTGTAGCAATCTATTAAAACTCTTATACAGGAATCAATTATCTCTTGTTTAAAATCATGACTTAGTTAAAAAGAAAATACACATCCAACAACATTCTTATTAGTTATTCGTTAATTATCAATTGCATTCTCAATATATTTTATACTCAAGTGGTTATAATCATATATTAAAAAAATGTTATTAAATCATAACTAAATATTAACAATAATTTTGTTGTACAAAATCAAATAAGAGAATTGAGAACAAGACAGCTTGTAGCAATCTATGAAAATTCTTATACAGGAATCAATTATCTCTTGTTTAAAATCATGACTTAGTTAAAAAGAAAATACGCATCCAACAACATTCTTATTAGTTATTCGTTAATTATCAATTGCATTCTCAATATATTTTATACTTAAGTGGTTATAATCATATATTAAAAAAATGTTATTAAATCATAACTAAATATTAACAATAATTTTGTTGCACAAAATCAAATAAGAGAATTGAGCACAAGAGCTCTTAGGAACACAATATCTAAGTTGTAGTAGCAGAAACTAAAACTTATAACAATAATAATGATGAATTAATTTTACATCAAATTACATAATAATGGTAATGCATAACTTCAACATATGTAAGTCCTAATAATGAGGTCAACATAATTACACATTCTCCTTTGGGCAGAATGCGTAAACTACGATCATCAAGGTTCGAACCTCAGATGAGTTACTCAATAAGCATATAATGGTTTTAAGAACATATCCCTTTTGATTAGACAGATTCTCTAGACCAATGTTGCATTCAATAACTTCATCCATAAATTTTAAATTGAGTTACTCAATGAGCAAATACTAAGTTCAAATTTTATCTCCTTTAGGCAAATATATCACCTCTAATAGCTACTTCAACAAATCAACTCCTTTGACCACAAAATTTGAATTTCAAAATTTGAAAGATTGTAATAGTAACTCAATATTTGAAAAAATTACAATAAAACATGTAATTCAAAATTTGAATTGGCATCAATGAAAAATAAAAACGTATAGTAATTTAAATCTCCACAATTGCATTTGTGAGTAGAAACAATAAAATTCAAGAATCAAATATTATTCAAAATTACCGTCCAACATAATAGTAGCAGCGGAAACCCATCATTATAATACAATAGAAATAAGAAACGCCATAACAGAAGTAGAAGCTCACATACTTTAATAAATATGTGGCGATGACATCAATATTGCAATTCAAAATTTGAACACACGACATCAAAATAAGGTGTATATATATATAATCATGCAATGATATTACATATCCCCTCAATTATATGTAACTACAAAATATTAACATATAACAATAATAATTAATGCAAGCTTAAATATTATTCCATACAAAACAAAATAATATATAATTCACCACAAAATATATAACATAAATTAATAATGTCAGGGTTGGTCGAACATAATCATAGTATCATGTTTGATTCTTTTCAACTTAAATTTTAATTTATTTTGATTATTAACACATATAGCAGCAAAATATCCACATATGGCAATAAACTCAACATAGCATTGCATTACATGATTCAAAGCAAGCGCTCAGCAGTAGTAGTTGCAATTGTTACGATATTGCATAAATATTGGATCACACAAATCAATTAAAAACAAAATGCGTAGTAATTTGTCATAGGCAACGGCAGAATAATTCAATTATTAAAAATTAAAATTGAAGCGCTAGTAACAATGGAGAGCTGATTTGCAGAACATAAATAAATAAAATTAGCTATGGAAGACACACATAACGTGATTCATTCAAAATTAAAATGGCCATATGACATTCACATTGAATCAGGTAATTTTAAAATTAAATTATATCAAACAAATACTCATTGAATTACGTAACTCTACAATTAATGTATATTAAACATATAAACATAAAAAAAAATTATTAACACATATTCAAATAATATTAGAGGCAAAGATCAATAGATTTAGAAATGCAACAAGATAGCAGTCAAAAAATCAAATATTATAATATATATATTATACATATTAACGCAATCGACATGTGATTCAAAATTGACTCTGAATGAATACAAACAACGATCACAAAATTTGATAAGTTATAAAATTGGCAAATCAACGATGAATGGCAGCAATATAACGTAATATAATACTTCAAAATTTGCATCACAAGAACGTATCACATATTGTGACAGTATGACAGTAGAATATTGAATTCAAAATTTGAAAATTGAAAAGCATAAATTTCATATGACAATCGACCCAATGAAAGAATATCATAAAATTCAAATTTTGAAAAGCAACATAATACATGTAATTTAAGATGACAACAAGAATAATACATGTAATCTAAAATTGCAATAATAATAAAATAAGATCAAAATATTTTGAATTCAAAATTTAAAAAATTAACATTAAGAAGAATTTGTAACAAACACAATAACAATAACGCAAATATCAGATTAAAAATATAGTATCAGTCGCAATAACAATAACACAAATATCAGATTGAAAACATCGCAAAACATCGTACTATAGTAACGCATCAAATTGAAATTGAAAATAACAAAGGTAATAGCAATAACATATAACAACGCATTAAATTGGAATTAGAGATTGGAAGCAAGTGTAATTAAAAACAATACTCGTAGCAAAATTGAAATAAGCATATAAAATATTTATATTTAACTAAAAAGCATTGAAATATTAAGTATTACGACGTAGCAATTAAAATATTTATTCAATTCAAGATATTAAAATATTGAATATTACAATGCAATAACAATGGCATTAAAAAATTCTTCAACGTGAATTTAAATTTATTCATTAAGCTCAATTTAGAGATAGCAACAATTCAATTTTAGAAATAAAATTACAATAATATATATTAACAACATAAATGACATAGGCAATAATTCAATATTGAAATCAAAGTTGATTTAATTTTAAGAATTGAACATCATCGATTCAAGCAGCAAAATATAATACATACTGTATAATTTAATCTAAATTCAGATTAATTAAAAATTAAAAATTGAATTCTAAATCATATAATGATAGGCTCTGATATCAAATATAGGAATAAATTGAGTTGAATCTAATTATATGAATTTAGAATATTAATGGTGAAGCGATAGTAAAGTCACTTACTTGTTATAGATATTGTGAATTATATCATAAACGATTTATGTGACGTGCAAATTCTTTCGTGAGTGAAAAGTCAAGATCTTTCTTTACCTAATCACGCTCTTTTAATCCTAAGTTCTCAATGGGGCAAACCTAGATAGCAGTAAAATGCGTTTCCGCTATGGTAAAGGGAACTTATATTACGTTTTTTGTCTATCAAATGTCAATTAATGTCAGCTCACATCCAAACCTAGCTAATTATCAAGAGCGACCTATTTGTAAAAAATAACTAACGCCCTAATATCTCTTTATCAATTAAGTGTCTACTGAAAAAATCAACATTTAGTGTATAATACCTCAAAATTTCATAAATCTCATTTTGCCAAAAACTTTTTTTTTCTCTTAAAACATTTAAGAAGCCAGATAACTTAAACTAATCAGGTAATTAATCATTTGATGTTAAAAAAGTACAAATTCTTCCATACATTTTCATCCAACAATTTTGAGAGAATTTATTTACAACATATCAAACCCGTGTATCCAGGTAATTTGAAATTTAATCCCCTTATCGTTTTCCTTCTGTCAACAAAAGTTATCGAAAGTGATTAAACCTATATATTAAATAACGTGTTAGAAACGTCATAAACGTATGATACATCCTTCCTAAGTTCTATGAAATCAATTTTAGGACTATTTGAAAACTCAACTTGGTGATGAAAATGAAATATTCAAGCCTACGGTTAATTTAATATTGTACATTCAATACTCAATGAAAATGAAATTGAGGTGAACGAACCTAAAACATTAAGCATATGATAGACGTTTAAATGTATTCACTATTCAGCAACAATTCTTCGTTTATTTAAATCGTTAAATAAGAAGAGGGTGACTATATCATTCATGACATTCATCTAACGTCCATCAACATTACAATTATAACGGGCTTCTGTTCACGTCTTTGTAGAGAAGATATCTTGTTCTAGTTTTCCCGAGGGCAGCATACCTGAAGACACCAGCAAGAGTATTAGGACATGTTGTAAGACAAATGAATGTTACGTTAATGTAACAATGAATAGGTAAGAATGTAGTTATATGCTCAGGTTAAAGGAAACCGTGAGAGGTTAAAAAACTATACATAGTTAAATATAATTTACCATTGTGGAACGAATGGTGCCATCCAAATGACATCACCTGCTTGAACTGGGTACCTATTCAAAGAGAAAAAAATTAACACAAAAACAATAAAAGGTGTGTCAGCTTTCAATGATAAGAATAAACTATCTAGTAACAAGTCAATCTTGAAAAAACATGAACAATCAGGGAACCAATATCCAAAAACCACCGAAGAACACAGCCTAAAATCTAACCCAAAAAGCTGGCAGACAGTGCATAAGCTTGTAAGCCAGTTGTGAGACTTGACAAAAAAGCAGTGTAATGCTCTCCTCAACCAAGACGCACAAACATTCATGGCCATCAGGTAAGTTCGATAGTTCTAAAACCATCAGTAGCCAATAGAGGGCCAAGATCCCATAAAAGCTCAATGAATTACTAATATTTCTAACACGTTATTTAATATATACATACAGAAGATTTTGTATATACCAGTCACACACTTGCGCATAGGCCAAGTGAAACTTCCTCTTTAAATGCAGAAATACTCATTTAAGTTTAATGGAAGAAAAAAAAATGCCAATATCTTTGACAGGTTAGCTCTGTCACTCTTACCAACTATCACCCAAACGATAGATGCCCTGTCCTTCCAATAGCAGTAAACCATGCTGATTATAATGGACCTCCTGCAAAAGCCACAACAAATAATATAAAATTTTAAAGCCCCTTATACTTTTGTAGGAAGACAAACTAAGTTCTCCTAGACTTGGATATTAACAATTTTGAGAAGAGTATCATAGATCCTCACATGAAAAAGAAAATGCCCTTGCCGATATCAAAAACAATTTCATGGAAGTACAACTGTATTAAGGATGTTTATCCATTTATTTTTATTTGTTTGATAAAATGTATTAAGGATATTTATTGATTGAAAATGGCATAACACACGTTAATAAGTTTTGAAAGTTATAAAACCTCCATAGTCATGCAAAGAAGACTACTGACTATTCCATAAGTATCTTGATTTGAATTTGTTCGGGTACTTGTTTTATACAAGTTTCAATGACATCGAATGAAAAAACCAAAACTCTGATTCCATTAATGAAAAAATTACTATGGATAATAGGTTAAATCAGAAGACTACATTAAATGCATCCTTGCGAGTACTGCCTGGTCCAGGACTGTTAGTACAATTTCAAATTCCAGATATTAGTAACCATATTGTTAAAATAAACACATTAAAGTATAGAACAGAATCTTCATATATCTGGTGGTGCCATTAAGAGCGACTGCATGACTAGATTATTAAATTACAGTATTACAATTTACACCACAGTCGTATGTCATTTAATGAAAAGTTTATAAGTACAAAAGGAGAAGTAATTTATCATCATATCCTCACTGTAATATGACTCACATTCTTAAAATAGCTGTAAGACATACATAACATATCCACATCAGTATTTTATGGGCAGAGGAACCAAAGATTACCTTTACATTAAGAAATTCTCCAGGTTGAAAATCCATTATCTGCAGTCATGGGTATATCAGTAACATTTAACTGAAATTGACCACAAACCATGGTCATACAAAAATTTGAATAGGTAGATCAGAAACAGATTTGAGCTTACATGGATATTGAAGTCATATGCCAAAGATGTCGGAAGTAGCTTCCGCAGTTCAAATATCTGATCATGTATATAGAGAGAATTAAATCAGAACTGTATGTATACCCGCATGCAATTTGCAGTCTTGTTTACCAAAAAGGTAAACACACACACATGGAGAGAGGGAGGGAGGGAAATTCTAATATATCGCAATTGACCTACAGACCAAGATCATACAGTGACTTGTATCATTTGTTAAACATAAACTGTCAGATTAACTTGAAAGTTATCTGAACCCAGAAAAGTCAGACATCTACGTGCTTGGAGTAATGTATGGACTCTCAGATTAATGACAAGAAGTGACATGAACCCAAAGCCTTTAAGAATTGCTACAGACAACATTAGTAGTTGTAAACTTGTAGTAGCAGCATTAATTTTCTTGTATGAACTATAATCTTAAATTGGAAAATATAATGGTTGAATTTAAAACAAGTAAAATAAAAAAAAATGCCTTTCGGTATACTGGAGTCAACAACTTACCTCACCCGGAGTTTCAAGAAGTGGCTGCTTATCTGTTGAATTAACTACTGGCTCCGGGACATGATTTGGCAGCAGAACATATCTAATATATTGTAGACATTTTAGGTATTTCATTAGGTACTCATGACTACAAAAGTATGATATATAATCCTTGAAAACTGTACCAACTTATGTTGTTGCTACTTAGCAAAGCATCTTGAAACTAAAATGGATTCATCAAACCATTTTCAACATTATAACTATAATAAATTGCATGAATTCTCATAATGGCAAGGTGACAGGGTGGGATGAAATCATCAAACCTACATTATAAATTACAAGAGGGGGAATTACAAAATACAAACCTTCGTTCAAATACCACAACAGTAGCAGGTGCATCACATTCAACGGAATGTTCATAATTTGGAGGTAAATAAGCATATGAATCCACCTGGAATTAAAACCATAGCAACATATTTTTTAAAGCCTTTACAGAAAATATTGTGATTATCTAAATTTTCACAAATAATGATATAAGCTAATAGCCAGACAAAAACATGAAAGACACTGCAACTGTTATGGTGGTATTACATAACCACTAATCTTGATCTTGATCACATAGCATGCTGCATATAGCTAAGCAGTGTGCAAATAGACTAAGGTTAATTATAAGTTTCATACAGAGAAACATATATTTCTATGCTTCCTTTATATAACCAAAAAATAAGAGGATTCACCAAAGGAGTCAGTCTTGCATTCTCAAATCCATTATTTGAGAAAACCAAAGAATAGAGTGTGACAAATAAGAAAGCATTACTTAAGCTGTTAATCAATTTGTGCCTTCATTCCATCCCTTTTTCTTTCTTCGCATAATTTTCCTATTATCTAAATCATCAATGCACAAAGCTTCTCTAGCAACAAAAGATTGTAGTAGCATGGTACAATTAAAAAATTTAAGCCACATCAGTCATTATTGATTTTTATATATAAAAAAAAAACAACATTTCAAAGATCGTATCTTGAATTAAGCCCAAGTTAAATGCCTCTGGATTTTGCTACTCTATAAATAAAAGACTTACAGTATTGAAGCTAACCTACTGCCAGGAATAAATAATAAGCTGGACCTCAGAGAAAATGTAACCAAAATTAGCAAAAACAGCACTAAGCATACGTCATGCACGTTTCCTGAAGAAGTGATATATGAAAGCTTGTTCCCCTGAAATATGGTTTAGAAACATAAGATGTGTTTGCATTGTGTGCCTTCAGGTGAACATTGGGTGTTTCCACCTTGGAGCTATTCTCATGATAAGTTTCAAAGCGTACAGCTGCAATTAGGAGGCCACAAGTTTATAGAAATGAGTAGCATGAGCAGCTCTCTAATGTATTCGGTAGTAGAGAGGGATGCCCATATTTTCAAGGGTGTCTATTTGCCCTAAATATTTTATGGAACAAAACAACGTTTACAGCTTCTATTGGGTGCTCTTTGCTTATGGTCGTTTCAGGGACTTGCTATTATTGATATGGAAAGAGATCAGAAGATTTGTTTGATCTGCAAGCCAATTTGGCTCACAGTTGTCTTCAACTGTTTCTTCTAAAGAAGATATTTATCCTCCATTTTTTTTTTTATTTCTAATAATATTTTCTTCTATTATTTTAAATAAAAGCTATTAGTAATTTAAAAACACATCAACCAAGCCTGATATTTATATAATATTAGGAATAAGGATATCAATTTTAACATTACTCAAAATTAGTGATCATACTGACAGAATAACTTGTTTAAATGATAGTCATTA
The DNA here is from genome assembly GCA_024086825.1 of Abrus pulchellus subsp. cantoniensis. Classification (NCBI taxonomy): domain Eukaryota; kingdom Viridiplantae; phylum Streptophyta; class Magnoliopsida; order Fabales; family Fabaceae; genus Abrus; species Abrus pulchellus. Next base: position 33,481,818 of record CM044049.1, read on the forward strand.
ACTTGTTACCTTCATTACATGGCTAACACCAGCAGCATCAGTGAGGGTGACAGCACCTTGGAGCACAAAGATGAATCTACACATAACAATCTTGCAAATACATTAAACATGCATTTAGAGCCAGAAACAATGTCAAATGGATTGGAGTGTCAAGGAAAAGGAATTGGGGAGGAGTAGAATTCAGAAACTGAAAAAGCAAAATAACAAGTTTACAACCTCTCCACATCCTGCAAGGGTAGTCCTGATCTTGAATTTTCTGTGTAACAGCCAAAGCATAAATCAGAAGTTTACCAGAAAGATGAGTTCCAGTGACAAACTATAAATTGCACCATGCATATAACATTAAACAATGCAAATGAAATGCTATTACTGAGTGAAGGTGAAGTGTAAGGGTAGGCTCGGAGGCTATGGTAGAAATTTTAACCCAATATCATTATGATCCCTAAAAATAGAAGCAAATAAGATATTATTGAATATTAAAAATTAGGCTGACACAAAAGCAAAGCAGTATTCAGATTGGAGGTTGGTTACAGAATGATGAAACAATCAGAGCTCTAGACATGATGGCACTGACTCATGCAAGAAGGATATTTTACTAAGGTCCAGTTACAACTTACATGCCATTCCAGGGCTTTGTAAAGATCAAGTATGTGACAGCAGTTCTTGAACCAGAAAACCACTTTGGGTTGTACAAAAAGAAGCATCAGTGAGGGATGAAGCCAGATTTTATGCCATGCAATTACCTTTGCAGAGTTATTTTTCTTTTATTGTCTTTCACGAGTGTTCAATATTTTTCATGCCGCACTTTTTCTTTTTCTCAATGACATCGATCTAATGTAAAGGAGGCTTTGTACATAACCCATATGCTTCAGATATTCAAAGAAGAAAGAAAGAGGCATCCAAATTATGGATTTTTAGCAAATTTATGTATTTTAGAATAATTGATTCCCCCAACTGAAGCAACAATATCTCATCTGATGAGAATATGACCTGTGCAACTTAGTAAATATGATAGATTCAATGAAATAAATCATAATCAAACCTTTCAACTTAGCTAGGTACATTACAAAGTGTGAACCCATTTGTGGTGAAATTAAATATGCCCCTGATGTATTTATCCTGTCAAAGAAATTTAGGTTACTACATAACAAGAGGGCATTGAAGAGGCTTAAACATCTTGGCCAGAATAAATGAGGAAAGTCAAGAGTACCAATCAGGTAATGGGCTATATACATGACTTTCTGGTGATATCAAAGCATGATCTCTCTTATAAACACTGCGTGTGAATCCAGGCAAATCTGACAAACAAAAGCAGAGCAATCTCAGTTCAACACATTTTCACAATATATATCTGTTCTAGAAAATAGTTGAGGACTCAACAGTATCAGAAACCTTGATATCTAAAAATCATTTTTATATAGTTCACAAATGAAACAAAGATCACAACTCAAGTAAATATTCTAATAATCAAGCCTGGTAGTAAAGTGTACCGTTTCACCACTTAGGCAAATTCATTCAGCAACCAAACATAACAATATCATAATAATTTTGAAGTCCACAGCTTTATCTAAAAAAAATAGGTCATGTGTTCAGAAGTAGGAAAAGGAAATGGGTAAAGCAGAGCAAATGCCATGAACTTTTCGAGTTTGACAAAGCTCACAACTAACTAGCCTGCCACAAAATGTACATCTCTATGTCTTATGTCGTATTATACACTTATCTTTTATTTTTTACATTTACGTAACTTGTTTGAGCCACTTAGCCAATCAAAAGCTCCAGTGTTTTCCAACAGAGAATTGGTTATTTTATTCCCAACCTAGTTATATTCACTCTCCTTCAGTTTAAAAAGTAACACAGCACATAAAGATTTCAAGGGAAATCCAATCAGTAACCACCAACAGTCCTTATTTGCTTCTTGCTCCATTAAACAACTTACATCAACACCATAATAACATAATCATTTTCTAAGATTAAAAAAAAAATAGTACAACAAAAAAATTATTTCCTGAACATAATAACTTGATCATTTTCTAACCTTGAAGATGGAGAGGAGAAAGAGTGGGGTTGTCAACTTTCCAATAAAGAGGTCTCGCTTCTGATTCAATGCTAAGCACAGAAGGAGCAGAGCAAAACCCTCCTTCAGCCAAAGCATATCTAAACAAGCCTGAAAAGGTAACAAAACGTGACTGAAGTTATTTCCTGCACTCTTCAACTATGAAAACTTAGTCTCCGTTTAACAACCAAGAACAACCAGCAAAATATTTAAAATAAATAAAATAAAACTTTGAGTAATGGGTGCAATTTACATTAGAAACTTTAGGGTGTTGCTGCTTTTTTCCCTAAATAGAGTACAAAATGAAATAGTGAAAGAAGAAAGTACCCAGAATAAAAAGGAGGATTAAGATACACCGCATTTTCAGATGAAGAAAGAAAAGGGGAAGGTATTAGAACTAGGAAGCAAGAGTGGTTCAAATGCTTACGAATGTTGATGAGTGTTACTGTTGTACTCACACTGATTCCTGATTGGACGAAAGGAGTGGCGGAACGATAAAATATTAAACATAAGATGGCAACATTTATGGCTTTTTTTATTAATTTTTTAAAAATTAGTTATTAAAATATTAACACCTAGCCATATTAGTATTTTTCAAAAGAAATCTCTCACATCCTAAGAATGAGAATATCAACTGATAAAGTAGTCCAATAAATATTTATAAAGTATTTATTTTTTAAATTAATATAAATATAAAAAAATATCTATAAATTTTATAAAAATAAATAAAGATATAAATACTTAATTATTAATCATGCTTTATATTTATATATATTATGAGCTTTACGTTGTTAGGAACTATACTAATTTTAATAATAAATTTTTTAATATAAATGATATTTTTTTTGCAACATTTGAAGTAACAATATATTTAACTTTTATAGTAAAATCAATGACGATTTATTGGTTTGAACTTTTCTAACTTACAATAACATTATTCAAACAAAATACATAAATTGATTATAATCTTGAATCATTTTTGTCAGTTTAGAAGTTAATATTGGTGTAATTTTTTATTTTTAGTTTATCCTTCTTAACATATATCAAGAATGAATCATTAATCATTTTTATATATTTAAAGATGTTCTTGATGACAGTCCAATAACCTTCACTAGGATTTGACTGGTACCTCCTTGTCGTACTTAAGGCATATGATTTATATGAAATCTTATTCATGTGATCTCTTTTTTTTTTGTGAAAGAAAATTGAGCCTTGGAAATGCTTATATCATGTGAAATGTAGACAACCTCCCTTAGAATTATGCATGTTGAAATGCTTAAAACACTTTTTTTACTTATGTACTTTAGCTTCGACCAAATAACCTTTGTGATCTATATCTTTAAAGATTTTTATACCTAATACATAGGTTGTCTTGACTAAGTCCTTCATCAAAAATCAATTCTCTAATCAAAATAGCTTTTACAAGCTTCCTTTAGTATATAAATGAAACGTTGCAGCTAACATGCCTGACTAGAACATTTAGGCATGATGTAACTTTCAAGTTATGTTATATACATATCCTCAATAAGGTTTCCATTTAGAAAGTTATCTTAACGAACCTTAAGGCGAGACTTAATCTTCAAGTTGTGTCATATACACATCCCCAGTAAGGTTTCCATTTAGGAAAGTTATCTTGACATTCATTTGCCAAATTTTATAATTATGTTATATTGCAATAGTAAATAAGATTTGAATAGATTTAAGCTAGCAATTAAGAAAAAAAAGTCTCATCATAGCCTACACCATAACTTTTTTTGAAATAGTTAGCCACTAATTGTGCTTTGAAGGTACTTACATTACCATCCATGGTATTTTTCTTTATAAAAATCCACTTGCACCTAATGGGTTTTACCCTTTCAGGTGGATCAATCAAGTTTAATACCTAATTAATGTGCACAAAATCCATCTCACATCTCATGGTTTCAAGTTATTTCTCATATTATGGACTTGCAATAGCTTTTTAGTAGGTCGTTGGCTTATTTTGATCTATTGGCAATACTTCTCCCTCTTGAGTTACAAGAAACTCATATATCTTAGGTTTGTAATCTATTCTATTAGGCCCACGCAAGTTCTATGCCACTTGACCTTGTGGTCTCATAATACTTTGTGTTTTGTGCTCAAATTCCTTTGTAAATAAACTCTCTTTACAAGAATACTACACTCCTAGCAATAAAAATTTTGTTTTCTATAAGATTATAGAAGTAATAACTCTTAGTTTCCTTTGTGTAACCCACAAATAGACACTATTTTTATTTGGGTCTTATGTTAGAAAAGTTAGTGTCTAATATTTTGATTATTGTTAGTGATTGATTTTTAAATTTCAATTTCAATTAACAAAAATTAGTAACATATCATTAATTGTTATGAGCATTTTCTCTCTCTCTCTTTTTTAAGAAATAAAAGATAATATGAAATATTTAAAAAATTAATTTTGTAAGAAGAACATATATGGATGATAATATATATCACTAATCATCAATTAAAAATGTAAAGATAATTAACAAGATATAGTTAAAGAAAGTGAAGAATAAAGGAAAATGAAAATGATCATTAACACCATACAAGTCACCAACATATTTGGCAAAATTGTATAATATCCATTTAAATATCAATTAGACTTGCAAAATACATAAGCATTCTAATTTCATACAATTTAATTGATTCAAAATAAATTAACAAAATAAAGAGTAAGGTATCCAAACTTCCTTAGTCTTATTTGCATCACTATGACTTGTGTTTTTGCTAAAATAAAAGATAAAGACAATACACAATTAATAAGCTTCAAATAATAAATTAAAAATTTTGTAAGTAGAGTATTTTATCGCAAGGTGTCAAGTTTTGACAGAACTCACCAAGTTCAAGTTAGATTGAGATTGTATTAAGTAATTGATTAAAAATTACTACTCCGTATAATTTTAAAATCTACACAAAAAAATTCATTTAGTGAGTTTGTGAAAGTTTATATTTCATGGCCAAATCATATATAATTTTAGCAATATTAAGAATGGGATCCTTATTTTGAAAGAATTGAATCTTCATGTAGTCCCCTTCTTAATTTTTGTTGTCTATTTAGTACTATGTTATAAGAATATAGTAATATTACATCATTCTTAATTTTGTGCGATCTATTTTGGACATTAATTATGTTGATGACCAAACACAATGAATTTCATATGCTTGTTTAGTATAGCATTGCTATACATATCTATTAAGATTATTGCCTTTATAACAAATGACATCACATATGATTGTTTAGTATGGAGATGTCCCTATTATTAATAATAAGAGTGACATTTTCATTTTCTATATCATCTTAGGTAAATTTTCAAGACTAACAATTTAATACTTTTATATAGTTTTAACCACACATAATATGGTAAATTAAATCCTCATATGATAGAAGTACTAATGTCACATCAATAGCATAACATTATAGTACTAAATAAGATATAAACAGTCTTAATTCTCTCATAATTTTTAAAATTTAAAACATAACAAGTAAAAACAAATAAATTTAAGTAGTAACCTTAAATACACACATAATTAACGTAAGAAAATATTAAAGGATATAAAATAAGAAAAGGGTGAGTATAACAATTCATAAATTATTTCACAAAGTAAATACTACTAAATGAATATAAAGAAACAAACAAGCCATCAATAAGAATTTTAATTATGTTCTCTCCATGGAGTAATTAATTATTTGTCAACTAAGTTCTTTGGGTTGAAGATTGAGAATTTTGTATTAGCAAATTAAAAAGTGCTATAAGGTACATTATCCCTTTTTGGGACTACAATTTTAGTACACAATTATCTCAAAATATGGTCACTTCTAGCAGTTTGCCTCACACTAATCATTTGATGCTCGAGCGCTAGTCAAGCTAGTTCAATACGGTCTTTTTGCCTATAACACAAGTTAGCAAGACTTAGTCAATTTTAGTACTTGGTTACTTTACTATCCTTATTAGTAGATATTTTAACTAATTCTTTTTTGCCTTACGCTTGTACCTACTGTTATTCAACCACTTTGTTGTGCAATTTATTCACAATCACAACATCAATCACAATCAATTCAAAGTTCATAAATTCATTTAACATGGTATAATTTTATCTTAAACACAATTTCTTCATGCAAGAGAAAGATTCATCATCATAGACTTGATTAATATCATATTTTTCAAATTTCGTGTATAATATTGCAAAATTCATAACTCATTCAATGCAACTCCAAAAATTACGAAATCAGTGTGATTCTTTCTCATTAAGTGTCTATTTTTATACCAAAACAATGATAAAAATTAGACATTAATTTCATATTTTCATTTATTATTTCTCTCTCACTTCTTTCTTTTTATATTTTTTGTCCCTCTTATCTTATTCTTCTTATCCATTTTATTCTTCCTTACTCATTCCTTATAGTTACCCTTTCTTTGACATCCTAATGACCACTCAACAAAATCACGTGGAACTTTTTTATCAATGAAGCATAATATAAACAAAAGGATAAAAGAAACAACCCCCTAAAAGTTTCTCCAAAATCCAATGGCAAGATAGTAAACCCCAATCTCAAAAATATAAAATTTGAAGCTTTTATCGTCCACCATGCAAGCAATTATTATGATAAGGGTTTATGGAATTGAAGGTGAAAGTAATAAAGACACTAAAAAAACAAGGATAGTCTACAAGACATATGAAAACTAACAATCTATCTAATAGAAGGATTAAAAATGATGAGATGATAACATGCTTTGCCTGTGATACAAATAAGCTACTAAAAAAATGGTGACAATAAAAATTTCACAATCAAAGGGAATAGAGAGGAGGAGTGGATGAAGATGGAGTTATGTTAGAGGAAGGAATAGTTAAAGAGGTTAAGAAAAATGTATATATTGCAAAGTTAAAATAGGAGAAAGAAAGGAAAAACCATGATGAAAGATGGGAGACGAAGGAATGAAAATAGTTGTTAAGAAACTAAAGGAAAAAAATAAAAAAATGCAAATATAAAGAAGAAAGTAAACAGTATATGTGGTAAAAAAAAGATAAATTTTTAATGGAATTAATATTTTTCTAAAAAATAATTTATTTAAAATTTTTAAAAGTTAGAGAATTAAATTGAAACTTTTAAAAGTTAAAAAATAAAAAAATGTAGAAATTCAAATGATTAAAAAATATAATATTGCTTTAATAAAAAAAATAAGGATAAAGATTTTTTATTTTGTATTATTTTTCTAAAAATTATATATTAAAATATTAAAATTTAAAGTAATATTTTTGTCTAAGGTGATTTTTGTAACATCATTATTAATGTCACACTTAGTTTTTTTTTTTTAAGTAGTCTCGCATTTCATAAGTGTAAGACTTGTGATATCTTGACAAGTGTTATGATCTTATGTTGTATCGTGTGGTATTTGAAATTTGAATTTGAATTTGAAGTGTTGAGGTTGAAGTTTGCCACATGTCAACATCTAAGTTAGTTTCGCATTTGCATTGTCTTTTTAGTAATGCATGATGACCAAACAAATATATATCTTTTTAATAATGTGCCCATGAATCATATCTATAAATTATTTTCACGTTGATAGAGTTTTTCCTTTGATAGTAGCAAATACTATTGAAAGATATAATTACTTTATTTTTGTGTTGTAGCAATAAGCAATTTGTAACATTACTCATCGTACAAAACTTTCAATTTTATAAATAGATCAAGGAGTTTATAATTGTAAGTAATTTAACCATTTTAACAATGTAATATAAGATTTATTATGGTCCAAACACACTTACAATGTTTTTTTTATTTTGCCTTCTAAGTTTTTTTGTATAAAATTTTATATCTAATTTGAGTAGTCATTTTCTTTTGAATTGATGAATAGACATCTAAGGTTATTGATTGACCTACATATAATTGAAGAAAATATACAATTTGATTTGTATTGTTATTATTTCATAAAAAAATATTTGTGTTTAAACTATTATATACCAAAATTGGATAAGCAAATCAACTCTAAATTTATCTTTCGTTGATCTTGAGAAATCGAATGATTCATACGTGTACATGTACTTTCCAATCTTATAATTTTCTACTTATTTGAATTTTTCAACAATTACATTCTTATTTTTCATATATAACTATTCTTATGGTTCAAACATTTCACACGCAAATTGGTTGCTTAAACTTAAGAACAAAATAACCTTGATTTATTCTCACAACAAACTTTTTTGTTCTATTTCTTGATCAAATTATTTTCAATTAATATACCTGTTCCAAAAGGAAATTGACACCAACATTATAATGATATAAGCATGCATAAATGATACTTACATGTCCTATAAATGACAATCAATAAAAATAACTCGTATTGTTTTTGGTATATTCAAGTTTAAATCAAAATTAACCTTTGTTAGTATTAAACGATTTGTCTAATGAAATTTCTCTTTCTTCATCATCATCATCTTTGTCTTTTTATTCATATACATCTCCAATTTTTTGTTTATTGCACTAACTTCTTCAATTTTAATTCTCATGACACAAAATTTTAATACAAATAAATTTAAGGGTCTAAAAAACTTTCATTAAATAATAGTTTTACCAAGTTGTTATTGACACACGTGAAATCAATATTTTCATCATTACATATATTTAAAGTAAATGTATTATCTATACTATTTACTACTTGCATCAATTAAAAAATGTGAAATTAATTTAAAATTAATATGATTATTACCAAAATTAAATTTCACATAAGAATATAAATAACCTCCATTTTTAATTTAGTGAGTATTTGGAATAAATTGTGAATTACCACTATATTGTACCGCAATTGGTGCATTAGTCTTTGTAACCTTAATACTTTTTGTTGGTTGGTTTCATTATCATAAAGATGTTCCAAGATATAAAATCCATTTTGAATCACCTATTAACCAATTTATAGACGTTGTAATAGATTACAAAGAAATTTTACTTTCTCATAAATTTATCTTGAATCATAATCTTTTGGTTCAACTTTATTCAAGTTTTGTGGAGGGAGAAATCTCATTTTTCACTTTGAATTTGTCAAAATACATAAAATTTTTAACTTTATATGGAGAATTAAGATTATGTAACTAGAAATCTATGACTTATCAATATTATATACCATCATTTAGCTACACATATACAACACCAACAAAAGTATTGGTCATGATTTAAAAAATATTTTAAAATCCATAAAAATCAATTATTTTATTATAAAGTTTCTAAACTTATCTCTTTATTCTTATATAAAAAACATTTTAAAGTTTATAAAAATTAATTTTTTTCATATTTCTAAATTTACTCCTCGTTCTATTAAATTTATTTATTTTCTTTCAAAAGTCACATTTTTATTTTTTATAAAAATTTTACTATATGATAATAATAATAATTTCACTTATCTTTTATTTTTTTAAATATAAAATTATTAAATAAATAATATTTCACACAAAATTTTGATTAAAAAACTTAATATTATTTATAGATGTTATCTATATTATATTATTTTTTATTAGAGATTCGCAACAAGAGAAAATGACCTTTAAATCATCCACGGAAATTAATATAAAGCAGGTGGGCGCGAAGAACTGGCGGTAGACGTTAAGTCGGCGAACTAAGACACGTGCCCGAGGGTTGAGGGTTTAGCAACCGATAATTAGGGTTTTACTGCGTATGCTATTGGAGAAGAGTGACACTATGTCCGAAGCAGAAGCAGCTTCCGATTCCATGGCTTCCGTGGTTGCTTCGCTGTCGAAAAGCTTCTATCAGGTGCCTCTTTCTGCCGTTCGCCCAATGCTGGATTGCATTCTGGTGTCTACTGGTTTGTCTCCGCCTTCGCTCTTCGCTTCACTCCTCAATGATTTCCCTCGTATTCTCAAGGTACCGCTAATTTTCTCGCCTTTTCTTTTCTAATAACTTTCCAGCTGAATTGGATTGCTTTTATTGAGTATTTTTCTTATGGAGTATCGAGTTTTTTGGAGTTTACATTTTGATGAATGTAACAGGATGTTGTCCACGAGGGTGATAATTTGGATGCTGATAAACGTCTCCATCTTGTGTCACTGGTGGGTGCTTTTTGTTACCTCCTGGAGAAAACGGGTGAGTTATCATATTATTTATTGTTTTTTTTAATAATTTTTTAACTTTGAACATTCGTTTTTTTCTTTTTTTTTTGAGGTGGATTTTTAATTAGAAACTACGATGCTGTGCTGAAATGGAGCATTTGCAGCTGTTTCGTTCCCCCTCATTTTCTTCTAGGAGTCCTTTCATCTAATTTATTTCTCTACAGGGGCTGATTTTGATGCTGTAGGATCGTTTGTGTTGAGATGTTTTCTTCCTTTAGCCAAAGTGCTACAGCCATTGCAGCGTGACTTGCTTAATCAGGTATATTATAAAAGTAGTTGGGCTACTGTAATTTATTGGTAATTATCGGAGAATTTATAACTTTTTTGGCCTTTGTTGTTGTTGGATGTGCATCATTTTGATGTTAGATCACAGAATCGTTTATAGGTGCTGTGATCGAAACTCACACCTGGGAAGTTCTTGAAGCAACTTTAGTGCCGATTTTTTTAAGATCAATTGGTCTTTCCATGGGTATTTTTCATAACAATGATTTGGATTTCTATGAATGGAATAGCAAATCATCTTGCCACGGTTCATATGACACCATAATTGATCCATTAATGGACAAGGAACTCTTGCTGTCTTCGTCAAATGGTTTCAAATTGTCAACGTCATGTGATGTTTTGGTGGTAATTCTGGATGCTGCCCTTCAGTTTCTGCAAACATATACAGTCTCTAAATTAGCAGAAAGAAAAGGGTGCATTGCGTATAAATTTGTTAAGGTTTTGATTCGAGAATTATGTAATTTGATTGAACGGATGGTTTTACATAGTCCAGAGCACAGGTCTTGTGCAGTTAGCCTTCTTCTTCCTGTCATTCTCAAAGCATTACCTGCCAATTGCTCATTTGAAATCCCAATCCGTGGGCAGAATCATGGCTTTTCCCGGTAGAATTAGTTGTATTAATTAATGTGCATCTGATTTATATACATTATATTATCTGTTTATGATTGTATTTTTTATGTTATTTGTTTTCAGGGAGTATTTCTTCATCAAATTGTGGAACTGCTGCAGAACACTGTTTTCAAATGGACCTTTAGAGAGAAGGGAGGCATATAATATACTATCATTGTATTTCTCTTTTTCCTGGTCAACAGAAGAATGTGAAGATGCTGACAGTGATACCATCATTAAAACTCAAAAATTTGACATAAGAGCAGAAAAAGAGTTCTGGAATGAGATAAAGAGGGGCCTGGTACTCGAGCTCTGTTTAATGATTTTCTGTCAGTTTGTTTATTTTGTTATATCTTTGCTTACTTAAGGACCAAACTGAATCTGGTCAGGTTGACAGGGAGAGTTTAGTGAGGAAGCAGAGTTTACATATATTGAAGATGGCTCTGAATTTACAAGGAGGAACCAATTCCATCTCTAGCATTTCCAAAAGGAATACTGATGGAAAACGTTCAGTATCTCATGGTGTGACAAAGAGGGAAAAATGGGCTTACAAGGAAGCAAAATCACTTGGTGTTGGGAAGCTTTCCATGATAGATGACCTGATTTTTAACAGCCAGCAATATTGGGATGCATTTGTGCTTTTATATGAGATGCTTGAAGAATATGGTACTCATTTAGTTGAAGCAGCTTGGAATCATCAGGTGTATAATCACGTGTTCACATTTTTTATCATATTTTAGCTTATGCTTGTTAGAGAAGACAAAATCTGTATAAAAGAATATACTATTGATATACGGTGTCATTGGTGTGTAATGATAAACCCTAAACCCTAAACTTAAAAATATAATCTACTAACCTCTGTTTATACCAATACAAGATTTATTGTCCTAATTGAATGAAGAAAGAAATCATTAAATATAATGAAATATGGAAACCATTTCTAAGAGATCATTCAAGATACTAGATAATATTTTAAGATCAAATAATGATATTATGTGATGCTTTCTATATATTCTAACTAGCATCAACACTTTAAATGTGTGGTTTTGGATTTATGAGGACTGAGGAGTTACACTTTTGTATTTAGAAATAAGTTGGACAGTAGGAAATGAGTGATAAGCACAAAGAAGTAGCAAGCTGTAATACATCCTTCCTAGATATGTTGTCTTCCTGCTTTTGCCTCATATTTGAAAATAAAATTTCTTTTTATATTATATAAAAAATGAGGCAATAATGCAAAGGCTAGGTTCCGTTTTTTGATATTGATATACATGTTTATATGGTTCGCGTGGTCCAGAAACCCTTTTAAGTTGCAGAGATTTTGGTATATTTTTGAATATAAAGTTGTGAAGACATTGTTGTTTCTAGGGCATTATTTTTTGAAGTGTCTGGATCACATAATCCTAGTGCATGTTTTTATTTTATTTTTATTTGGTTTGTTTTTGAATGTATACTTTCTGTGTGCATAGTTTTGAACCTCTGTCAAATGCTCTTAATGTATATTTCATTAGTAAAAAAGATATATCTCTAGGACTTGGTACTTTATTAAGGTTTATGACTTGTGCTTTCCACAACCAATGCCTTTGATGTGCTAAATTGTTCTGTGCAGGTCTTTTTGTTGCTTCAGTTCTCTGGATCATATCTCAATGTTGGAAGCAGTATCAGTAAAGTTCATCAAAATCAATTTGAAATATATGGTGAGACTTTTGATTGGTTATCTATTCTATGGGAACGAGGCCTTCATCATGACAATCCTCAAGGTTAGTATGGTCATCATTATGTGCAAGTGTTAAATCAACTAATATTTTTGTTAGTTAAACTTAAGTCAGTATATAAATTCTGTTAGCTAAAAATTCTATACTTTGTGTATTAAATTAGTCCTTCAATCCTTGCTCATCATTTTTTCTTTTATGGTGTTTCCCAAATAAATGCAGTAAGGTGTCTGATTATGCAGTCTTTCCTTGACATCAACTGGGAGAATTATGGGAACTACATAAAGTCAGTGCCTGAAACTTTTGTTCTTGGTCCATTTATGCAAGGGCTGAATGACCCAATCCATCACAAAGAGTTTGGTTAGTGCTTCACTCCTTTGGTCCCTTTTCAAATGGTTTCTTTTTATTCATATTTGAATCCACGATAAGATTTCTCTTTTTCAACTACGTATGCAATGGTTTAATTTAACTTTAATTATTACCTTCTCCAAATCTAATATTTCATTTGTTGGCGTGATAATGTTTAGTCTCCAATCTCCATTATCTTATCGAAATATTATATTCCACTTAATACTGCCCTGACTGACTTTACATATCAGGTGTAAAAGGAATTTATATGTCAAGGGTGATTGAAGGTGCAGCCCAGTTTCTACGCTATTATGTTAGTTTTCTAGCCCCAAGGTATGCTCAGTAATAATTAAAAAAAATAGGGTGATTTGGAATTCTTTTAAGATTACTGAAAAACTATGGCAAGAAAAAAAGGGTTGATTGTTAAACAAATGAGCCCTTAAACAAGTAGGAATGTGATTACAATAATTATAGAACAACAACAATCGAGCCTTATCTCAATAGGTGAGGTAGGACAATAATTATAGAACAAATAGGAACAATTAAAACTATAGACAAATTAAGACATGTGCTTTTTATCAACATCAAGATGAAGGAGTTATGATTCTAATCCTAGAAAATCCTATAAGAGTTTCCTAATATAAGAATTAGCTGTAATAGGTGTAATGCTGATTCCAACTCCAACTCCATTCTTAATTCTAAATTCCAAACAAGCATGTAGCAATTTTACTTTTTAGTATCAATGAGAGAATAGGTTTCTTTGAAAGCATCAACAGGAAGCTTCATTTAGAAATGGATTATGGCTGCAGGAATCCTAATACTTGTGAAATTTAAAATGAGGTTCCCCCTCTCTGTTTTGTCATTTTAAAACAAATACATATATATTAGAAGGACCTTGATTCTCCTGTTCTTTCTTTTCTCCCTATCCTGATTCTTGACAAATTCTTCTTTGTAGAAAAATGATGACATGCATGCATGGTTGCTTGTCTGTCTATAGTTTAGTTTTAGTGGTAATGCTATCCATAATGCTTTTTATGCTTATCCTTTATATCTTTGTTAATTTAAATATGTAATGCAGTGCTTTGGCTTTACTTTTCTTACTGTCTAAAAGTTAATTACAGGAAATGCATTGCATTTTTGTGCAATTTAGCATCTACTGCTAAACATATACCTTTTGGTCGGGCTGGACTTATGGGCCTTGCTGAATGCATTACTTCCGCTGCTTCTGGCATTGGAATACTTAATCATGCCATGACAGAATCATTTAAAGGAAATTTTCCACTGGAATTCACTTCTGGAATGGGAAATCCAACTGATAAAAAAGAATTACTGGATATCTTTAGATATGTTGTTGAGAGCAGCAAACAACATTTCAATCCCAGTTACCGTCTTCAAGGTTTTATTTTATTTTGCATGGATGATTTGATTTTTAATAATTCATAAATTTAGAAGGCACAATGTAAGTTAACTAATGTCTCAATTATGTTTACAGTTTGTGGCAAAATTCTGGAGGCTGCTCTTTATGTAGTGTGTCCATTTGATATTCCGCTTGAAATTCTTTTGCTTTTCATTTCAGCATTACCACGGGAATTTACAGATTATGGTGGTAAGTGAAATATACAAATCAAGTACTTTCTACAGTATATATTCACAAACTTATGTCTCCATATTATTTTTCAGAAGTGGAAAATAAATGTCAAATAATTCTTTTCCGTTTGGTTGTTTGCAAGCTGAACACCGATAAACCCCCCAGAATCATCATCATCTTCTGATCTACTGATCCAAAGAAGCTGGATGAGAGACATATCAAATGCTATCCATTGTGTTTATCAAATCAAAATTTGAATCATCAATCAAAAGACCCATTTTCTGTAGTGTGAATTGAATCTTAACATGAATCATAAGATATTTGATCATTAATTAAAATAGCATTAAATATAATTTCAACTAAACACAATGTTTAAGACATGGATATTAGCATTCTAAAATCAAATAGCTCATTGTATAACTAAAACCAATAAACTGAAATATAAGCATAACCACACTCTGCTGCACTGGGAGGAGACACAGCACCAAAATGCTATGGATATGGGGAACACATCCAAACATGAAAAGGCATAGAATGTGAACTGACTTAAAGGATTTGATCTTTCAAATTCTGACTTTTAATCATGGCAGGGGAAGCTTTCTCCACTTCCACTCCAATCTTGTAAAAAATTGCAAAAAAACAAAAAAAAAAGTAAAAAAAAAAAAAAACGTACAAATATGTTTTCCAGAATCAGGTTGCATGTATCCCAATTCATTTCTGTGCCCTATCTAGAAGTGTGTGATCATATGATTCTACTCAATTATGATTCAAATGCTATTCAAGTGGTTCCAGGTGCAATGTGTGGCTGATTTCGACTCACCTGACATCTTTATCAATTGCTGTAGGAAGTAAGGAACTATATTGAACTGTGATATGCATTTGAAGTCCGCATTGACTATAGATATGACTAAATAAGCTTATAAAGGTTAAACAATCATTACCTTATAAGCTAGCTTTTAGGGTTAAGTTAGACATGAAGTCTAAATTCAATATGGTATCAAAACTTGTCATAGATTTGATATTGGGTCACCCTTGACTGAAAGAAGAAAAATATGCCCCTACAATTTTTCAAGTAGAATTAACCCGGTCCATTGAATTTCCCAGTACAACTTACTTGGCCCAATGTAATTTATTATCCAATGTTATATTTAAAACAAAATAGTCTTACAATTTTCATGCTTTAGATGTCCAATGTTGAGCGTGAGGTAAATAAAAAGCTTATAAAGGCTAAAACAATCGTTACCGTATGAACTAGCTTTTGACGTTGAGTTAGGCTTAACGCCTAAATTCAACAATATGAATTGTATGATACATATGATTCTGATAACTATGCTATCAATTTTCTGTCCTGAGTTACCAGGTGGGATATCTTTGATAATTCCATTCATTTTTTTTAGGAAAGGAAAATTTTTCCTACTTCTCATCTGAAAATTTGACACAAATGCCATTCTTGCTAGCTCATTCTTCTTGAAGGTTTATGGACAGCATATCACACAAGATCAAGCATTAACCCAATGAAAATGCAGTTGTGTATATTGTGTCCTAAAAGATGTTGAATAAATGCACTATTACAACACTCAACTAAAATGACCCATGTTATGGTTTTCTGGGGCTGATTAAATGAATGTCTTCTCATGATTCAGCCATCTGTCTACGTGCATACTAATGAGTTCATATATAATAGGTTTCACTGTTTTATAATTTAATGTGAGAATTAGACATGGTTTGATGAAATTAAAGAGGATGCAAATGTGGAATACAGAGTATTTGTCTCACCAAAATTGAGCCAACTTTATTTCTGGTTGGATATCTAGTAAATAAAATCCTTTCTGATATTGTTCTGTAATATGAGTATCACAAATTGTGATTTTGGACTTGGGAGCATTGTTTGTCGCAGTATTTGTTAAGATTGTTATATGAGGATATCCACTAAAAAACGACTGTTTATTAATATTTCATCACATTTGACTGCTATTGAACAAGAATTCTTCACGCTTGTGTATCTTCTAAACCATATTTTTGTCAATGAATTAGAGGCAATAAAAATCCAATATGTGATTTTCAGTTGGTAAATTTTGACTGCACTCTTCCTCTTCCCCCCAGGTCAGTTAAGGGTGACTGTGCAAAGATGGCTTTCAGGTTGTGCTGACAAGGATGGGTGTTCCAATTGCTGTAGTAACGAGATAAAGTTGTGGAAGAATCTTTATGATTTACCACAGAGCTTTGTTACTAATCATTTTTCCGTTGATGTTTCTCTTAATTATGATGATGAAGACTTGAGTGCATGGGAGTTTGAAGTGAATAGATGGGCAAGAGTGCTTTTTCTTGCAATCAAGGAGGAACATCGTCTGGAGCCTATTTTAATGGTTTGCTTTTACCTTCATCCTTTGAAATCTTTATGACTGCTGATTAAGTCCCTCTGTATATTGAAAATTAATTATTTCAATAAAAAAAGAATGATCATTAATGGCTTGGTTCTATATTTATTTTTATCATAAAATAGTATATTTATTTTTATCATAAAATAGTAATAGGATCATTTATATAACTTTCAGCTGATACTTCTACCTTCTCACAGCAGGATTATCCCTGTATCAGTTTGCTGTTTTTTAGTCTAACAATAACGGTGGATATCTATTATTGCAGTTTATTCAAAACAGTGGCACTAATATTTTGAAACAAAACCATGATACAAGATACGAAGTAGTCAAATTCTTGATTCTTGCTTTGAGTTTGGTTCTGGAGCTTCGCAGAGCAAAGGAAAAAGCAGTTGAATATGGTAACAAAGCCAGTAGAAATATGGAAAATGCTTTCCCTGGTGTAGTTCATTATCTGGGTTTCATTGATGACATCTCTGAGAAGCTTGTTCATAAATTTCTGTATTTAATGGTATCATCTTTTTATACTTCTCTGTTATGATCTTGTAATACATTTACCTTTTTTTTTATCCTTATATGTTTATTGGATTGCAGGATGAACTGGTTCAGTTTGCCAACCAGTCTTGTTCTGTTTTCTGGTCCAGTGTTGCTACAGAGGACACTGCACTGCCTGGTGCAATAAAAGGAAAACTTGGAGGCCCTAGTCAACGAAGGCTGTCAATTTCTGCTACCACTGCTGTATTGAAGGCAGTAAGTACTTCATGCACTTTTATCATGGTTTGTTATTTGACATTTCTTTCAGAAATGCATACTAGAAACTTATTCACTGACTTGGTACCCTAGTTCCGTAAAATTTAGATAAAAAAAACCCAAGTGTAGGCATGACAGCTAGCTTTTAATTTTCTTTCCTGCTAGCTTCAACATTTTGATTTATGCCATCAGTTTATGAAATCCTCAAATAATTTGGGCACTTAAGTACTTTTCGTTGATAGAGCTTGTAATTCGTTAATGAACCAACCATAGTAGTCGATAGTGGGAATAGTGGGCACGATCGTGGAGGAGCAGAGTGAAGCAGCTCCTTGCCATGATTCTGGGGCTGTTGTGTTGCAATTCTTTATAGTGGCTGTTGTGCTACGATTCAACTGTGAAAGGTGAAAATTACAGACACTATATCAAATAGGGGCAAAGGGCAAGTTTGCCCTCCCTTTCTTATAGTTGAATAATTTTTAAGGGGGGAAACATTGGAATTTTGCTCCTCTTTTACATCTGGATGGTCTGTGCTTCTCTTCTGTCTTTGCCACACCATTTTCGACAAAGTCCCAGTCTTTTTCATCTCCTGCAAAACCCAACTTACTTTTGACGTGACTAGAGACATTTCAGTTCTCTTCTTCACTCTGGTAAAGCCCAAACTATTTTTGACAAGATGTAGATGTTTTCTGATGATAGTCAGATGTTTTCTAGCACGAACATCTGCGGTAGGGCTTTTTCTGGTGACTAACAACTCTTTGATCTATTTTCCTTCTTTGCTTTGATTGTCTTCAAAATGACGCTCATCCCGTTATCTTGCTATAGCGTTTTTGGGGTTGGTTGCTTTGCGTCGCTATCCTTTGTGAATATCCTTTGGGCTTGGAGTGTGGACAAAACACATAGCCAGCACCACCTTTTATAGAGTTTAACTTGAGGAATTTGGGTGGTAAGATTCAAATTCATGACAACTTGTGTCAACAATGTTTTAATACTATGTCAAGAACCTTTTCATCAAAGTCTAAGCTATTGGGTGCAAGCTAAGGAATTGGTCTATCTATAGTTGATAATAGTGTGCTATTGCGCCGGCGCAGTGCAGTCATTGGCTGCCACATTGCTGCAAGAACAGGGAGAAGTTCACGTTGTGATCATGCAATTTTGGGGAAAGGAGAAAACCCTATTCTATTTCTTTTTTTTGTAAAATGCACCATTTTGATTATTTTTAAGGGTAGAAAGGTCATTTATTCTTTATAAAACGTATATGTTGATTTCATCTTCTTCACACTCTTCCTTTCTGCATTAAAGTCTGAGCCTTAACGAAGCAGTTTCTCCCCTTTTCATTGGCTCACCCATTCCATTTTGCTGGAAAAATCAGCTTATACGGAGGCTCACTTGCTCCATTTTGCTGGAGGAATCAGCTTCTTTGACGTCTCCTTTGTTTTTTTTGTTCACTTGAGAAATCAACTTTTTTGGCATTTCCTCTATTTTTCTTTTCATTGATCACTCTTCAAACTCTATTTTGTTGTTCATCCTTTGCTTTGTTATTCAAGCTTTGTTCACCGATCACTCTTGCTGTTCAAGCTTTGTTCATTGATCACTCATGTTGTAGTTTTTTGTACTTTTATTTGAAATGATGATTATCTGATTAATTTTGAGAATTTTGTGAGCATTTATACTAATATTCTGTGTACATAACATATTATATATGCATATTATAAATTTTTAAATAGTATTTTAGAAATCAGCTGCTATATGAGATTAATAACTATGGGCTTATCTGTAATTGAGGGAAAATTTTGGGTCTAAGTTCCATTGTGAAGTTGTCATTTGAACTTGCAGAAGTTGTGATTATTGTAATTTTGTTTTTCCTTTGTAGAATACCATTGTTGATGCTGAAAAGTATGCAGTACTGTTGTATCTGTTAGGTCCCATGAACTTAAGTGGACAAGGCTAGTACAAATCAGTCATGGGCCTTGGATTTGGAAAACATATCAGGAGAAACAAGAAGGGGCAGAATGGGAATTAGAGAGTAATTAGTTATGAAGAGTAGATGGACGTGTAATGTTTTCATGTAGTGTGGGGGAAGAGAGAGAACGAATCAGTTATGCTTGTTTGTTTGTTAGTAGTGGGCAAGGGTGCAAACCTTTGCAGGAGCTTTGCTCTGGGTGTTGCAGAATCGATTCTGCAATATTTTTCTTCTTTGTTAATAATGCAATTCATATCTTTGATTTCGTCCTTGACAGTATCCTTTGTACTGTCATATCATTTTCAAGAGTTCAAGACTCACAGTTTGACCCTGTTCTGTTTCTATTTCTTTTTGTAGTACTGATTTATTCTTTTCTCAATGCATAAATGTTTTTTTACAAGTTTGTTATCAATAGTTGTTCACTCCTGTTCTTTCATTTTTATAAATTGCTTTGATTATGCCACACTTTTTTCTGCATCTTATTCTGATTTTGCTGTTTAACCAAGCAGGTAATGTCTGTAAAGGCCATATCATTAATCTTCTTGTGGTGTAAACAAATAAAAAGTGATGCTCCACTTAACTCTGCTTTTACTTTTATGTGGCAATTCTTCTGGAGGACTACCAGATCTCCGCTTTCATGTTCTGAGGTAGCTCACATATTAGATGAATCATCAGCTATAAAAATTGTGTTTATGCTACAGTTGATGTGTGTGATGACATCTATGTGTGTCTAATGCAGACAGGAGCAGAAATTTCTCTTGCAGCATATGAATCATTAGTTTCTGTTCTCAGAGTTCTAGCTTCAACATATGTCCCTCATTCTTTTTATCTCATTGAGGAAAATGTGCAATTGTTTTCAGAGATAGAAGCCAGGCCTCAGTTAGATTATATGTGTGTGTCTTTCATTAAAAATATCAATGATCTCCTAGGGGCAGGAGTTTTGGCTAGAGCTCGAAGAGCTGTTTTGTTGGATATAAAGGTTTTAATCTTCTCTTTGTCACGAGGCACATATCTTTATTGCATTTTATCTGATTTTTGGATTGTATTGTAACAAACAGACTCTGAACTTTACATATCCATTTCCTACATTTGTTTTTCTAATTTAATTGTTCTGGTCAGTCATTATCCCTCTGTCCTGGCATATTATCCTTCCAACTAATCTGTTTCATTCAATGGCATGCTTTAGCAGCTAATATAATGGATAGTCTACACTAATTATAAGATGTTAAGTAATAAATAGCAAGATTTTAACTGATTTATTAATGGTTCAGTGGTTGTGCCTAGAATCTTTGCTGTCAATTCCTTGTGCTCTCAAAATTGGGTTTCATTTGGAGGAAAACCACTCATTCTTCTCAGATGGCACTCTAAAATGCATTTTTGATGATCTTGTCGAGAGGTAAGTAACATGATAAACTATAAGCAATTGTGCATCTATGTGTGCGTGTGTTGTGAATTTTATGGGATTTGTGTTGTTGCAGTTTGGCTTATTTATGAATTAGACTCCAACCATGGTGAATATCCTCACATTGTGTCCATGGGAGCTCTTTACATCTGTTGGCTATATGTTCTTTGTTCTTTCGGTGTCTGTCTTATTTGTGGACCTTAGCTTACTCAAAGCCTTGTTGTTTGCAGCCTTGAAAATGCTGGAGAAAGTTCTGTTTTACCCATGCTGAGATCACTCAGAATGTTATTTGAGCTAGTTGCGAGAGTGGCATCAAGTGCAGTTGTTTCCCATTGTCACATAATAGATGCACAGGTTTTCTTCATTGCTGGTTATTTTGTTTGTGTTTAGTTAACTATAATTCCTTCAATTAAATGAATTAGTGGTGAGGCAGGCAAGCATGTTGCCATGAGGTAAACTGAGAGGTCTTATTTTAAGATAGGCAGTTAGCATCAGCCCCGATATAAGGTCCAGCTCCGATATAAAGTATTGCTAGTTGTGCTGAAAACTCTGAAGACTCTGATAAGCTAGCCTGAAAACTCTATTTCTGACAGGAGTACAAATTTCCCTACATTTGTCAAAACCAATTTAGAGCATATGTGCTATTTGTTTTTATTGGAGTAGCGTAAATTAGCTCTGAGTTCAGGTTTGATTGGCTAAGGGACTTAAGAGACAGTGCTTTATCATTGATTAGGATCCAAAATTATGGAGGCATTTGGTGCCTGGGCATGTTTGATATATAAATGAGACTATTGCAACATATTCCCTCTTTGTCTGAGAAGCCCAATGTCTGTGTTTATTTGAATATGATTTCTTAGTAAAATATTAACATTGCTAAGTGAAACAACATAGCATCTTGGGGCTTTAAGGCAATGAATGATTGCCATCCTGATCATTTGAATCCTAAATACCAACACATCCTTTGCCCAGAAATATTGCCTCTTACATTATAGTCTGCATGACTTTGATATTGATAAGTGCTGAGTTTGATCATAGTTATGGCTGGTTAAAGAATTTTTGTGAGTTAGATGACTTCTGTTCTGTATCTCCTGTCACATTGCCGCTAACTTGGTTTTATTTGTTTGTCTTTTTGTTGAATATGTGAAGTTGCTTAAATCTAATTTGCAATGGTTTATAATTTGAATGGTAAAACTTTCTTGTAATTTATTGCGCACATATCCATTCCTCACCTCACCAGCATTGTTCACTGATCTGAATTCCAATCATTGATCAGATGATGTGGAATTTGGTCCATTCCTCCTGGATATTGCATATCAGCTGTAATAAGCGGCGAGTTGCTTCAATTGCTGTTCTTTTGTCATCTGTTTTACATCCTTTTGTATTTAATGATGAGAGCATGCATCAAAAGGACAATGCACCTGGACCCCTGAAATGGGTATGTGTTCTCTTGTACAAGTGCCCTATTCCTGTGTTTTCTCTACTAATTTCGTGCAAGTAG
This sequence comes from Abrus pulchellus subsp. cantoniensis, assembly GCA_024086825.1. NCBI lineage: Eukaryota > Viridiplantae > Streptophyta > Magnoliopsida > Fabales > Fabaceae > Abrus > Abrus pulchellus. The sequence continues at coordinate 33,504,531 of CM044049.1, forward strand.
TGACTAATTTCCCCTAATGTCTGGCATTCAGTTTATTGAAAATCTTCTAGAGGAGGGCACAAAGAGTCCCCGTACAATTCGTCTTGCAGCATTGCACTTAACGGGGTTATGGCTCTTAAATCCTAGGATTATAAAGTTTTACCTGAAGGAGCTCAAACTGCTCTCTCTTTATGGATCAGGTATCAAATATGTATTTGCTGTATAAGCATGTAATTTACTTGGCTGGCTGTTGTTTTTCTACTTAATTATCATATGAATTTGAGATTATCTCTTTTAGTTGCATTTGACGAGGATTTTGAAGCTGAACTAGCTGACAACAATGATGCTAAGCTGGAAGTCTCTTTACTGGCCAGGAGTCCTGATCCTGAGCTGACTGAAGTGAGCTACTCAACATTTAAAAAATTTGGCTAATTTATTTATCTGTTTTTTCTACTCAATTTTCTAGAAAAATTAATACATTTTATCATAACAATGTGGTATGCTGATTGCAGTTAACTGCAAATGTATGGTAATTTCTTTTAGAATAAAACATGTTGAAGATTTTGATTGTAATAATTGATCACTTCTCTTATCAGGCATTTATTAATACAGAGTTGTATGCACGTGTATCAATTGCTGTTCTGTTCTACAAGTTGGCAGACTTGGCTCGGATGTTGGGAACACCAAACGAAGATGAAATCTGCATTGCAGCCCAAGAATCTGGCAGATCATTTCTACTAGAGCTTCTTGACTCCGTGGTAGTGGATTACTATCAATTCCATGCTAAATTTTGAAGTACTTTTTGCTACTAGAGTATTTTTAAGACAGAAATATGCATTCCATGTTATAATTTGAGCTTCTGCGATGTTCTATTCTTGCTGTTATTGTACAAGACGTGTTTGCAGTGCTAGTCCTGTTGATATCTGGCTTCATGTTTTGGAAGAATCCTTTGTGGTTATTTGAAGTTATGAATAGGTTTTAAGATAATTTCAGTCTCTAATTGGCCGCTGGTTTTGGATAATACTTAAGAACTTAGTAAGTTATAAGTCAACAATGGAGACATAACAATTGTAAGCTAGTTTTTGTTAACAAATGATTGTGTATTGTAATGTTGATTGATTACTAATATGCAAATTTTGGAGTGTAGCTTTCGAATAATTTGCTTTGGTGACGCCCTGTCTGGTTCTGCCCATGCCTTTTTTGGTGCACAGCTTTAATTTATGGCAAAGTTCAGAAGGTTGTCCTGGAATGCTTTTGTTAAACATAATGTCTGTTGATACAGGTGAATGATAAAGATCTTGCAAAGGAGTTATACAAAAAGTACAGTTCTGTAAGTATCCTTTGGTCATGCATTCAGCTTGATGAAATGTAAATGGTAGAGTAGCCTGCCTTATTCTTTTTGAAATGAATTTGGACATGAAAGTTGTCATAGGGTGTCATTTCATGGAAAAAAAAAATACAAAAAGGTAAAATAAAATCTTGTATGACAAGAACACTTGACTGTTTCATCAAAGTGTCAGGGGATCCTAATGCATAACTATGCAGGTAGTCAATCCTTTCATGTAATCTTTTCACTTGACAATCACATACACAAAAATTATGTATGGTCCCATAAAATTTGAAAGGGGCCCACCTGATACATAATTGAGATAGCTTTTGAGAGTAAATTTGTCTTACCATGGTATCAGAGTCTATCTAAATTGAATGTTGGGCTGTCCGCAGATGTCTAGTCTTGTTGGACCACCCGTGCAGATATTCAGTCCTGCAAACTTCATGCACCAAATGTCCATTCCTAAGCGTGAGGAGGGTTTGTTAAGATGTTCCATATTGATTATTAATACAGTTAGAATACTCCTTATTAGGGCTTATGTAAACTTGAGAGTGAGTTAGGTCTAAGTTTCTTAACAAAAATGCAGTAGAAAATGATAGGGAGCAGCTCAAAGATAGAATTTGTGAATTGATGTAGGGGGGGTTAGAAAGGGAATGATAGGAAGAGGGTTTCTAGGTTTAGAAACCTCATCCAACATTATAATATTACAGTTGAAAAGATACTGAATACAAATTCATAGGATCATGTATACTAGTGTTCTTATCTTATTAATAAATTTAGCCCAATCTTTCAAGGCTCTTATAACCTTAAGGATTAAAATGTTGCATGCTAGTCATGTGACTACTTATTACTGGTTACAAAGAAAAGTCTTTAAAATTAGAACAAAACAAGCTGAAATAAAGCCCATAAAGCAGTATATTAAACAAGCTGATCCTGCTTTACCTGGGTAGGTTGAAATATTTGGCTTATGACACAAAGTGCTTCTTAAATTTGGTGCCCTAAATCCATTAGTCTCCTCCATTCATCTAGAATGTTGCATGGAATAGATTAATATACTATGCTTATAGAACTAGAAAAATAGCTTTGATTCATTATTAATTATAATCTAAAATGAAATGTCTGCCATTGAATAAGTTACCTGGCATCAGTGCAGTGTTATCATTTATAGCATAATTTCTTGAGTTATTTTTTTCCTTTCTGAAGATTTTCATCTTGCTTGTTAATTTGGACTTCAAACACTTATTGCCATGAGAATATCTCTCAACAACTATATTGCCAGCTACCATGGCCTCTTGTTTCTGGAATTATTCTGATCAGCCTTGTGTCACTGCAAATGTCTCTAAAGGTTTCCTGCTTTTAAAAATGGCATGATACTAGAAATTTTGTATTGCTTCTGCAATTTTTGCTCTTATCAATCTTTGCTGTAACTCTTTCTGTTCAATTTGTTACATTGATTTTCCAGATTCATAGACGCAAAATACGTGTGTGGCAAATAATATGTGTATTGTCACCATTTGTCGTGGAAGATATAGTTGGGAAAGTTGTAGATTACTTGTATATATCGCTTAATGTAAGTAAATTTTGCATGTTATCATTTATTAATGCATTTTTTCCTATTAAAATTTTTAATATGTTGTCTTTAGTTGTGCTGGAAGCATAGATTTGTGATCTCATGTAAGCATATGCATGTCCTTCTTTATTTAAATTTCATTTATTTGTTTCATTAGATGAATTTTTTCTTTTTATTTTATTACATTGAATTTCAAGGCAATCACCATGTTTTGCTTCTCTCGTTTATCTATACGGGTTCTCTTTGGAGTGTGGATTGCATACTTTTTATTTTGGTAAAAATGGGTTGAGGGAGACGTGAAAGAATTTAGATGAAGTTATTAAATTAAAAGAGACTTTCTAATTAATCAGATTTTTGAAAATTTGGTTATTAACTGAGTTCAATGGCGTCATGTGATCTATTAGCCAACCTCACCTAGTAGAATAAGGCTTGGTAGTTGTTTATTTCTGATGCATGCTTAAATTCTGTATTAGTCTGTTTAATTATATTTAGGTTTGATTATATTTAGATTGCATTTTATTTAAATGGAAATCACTTCTGATTAAAAAGGAAAATTGCTTTAGACGTGCCCATTGCTATATAATATGTAATTACCAATTTTAGTATGGTACAACCATTTTTTAATTTTTACTGTTGTCTACATGTATTATTCTTCTTTGACCCTAAATGGAAATAACTATATGTTTTGTATTCTTACAGAGAAATAACCTACCTGCTGTACGGCAATACTTGGAGACATTTGCAATCAACATTTACCTGAAGTTTCCATCACTTGTAAGACTTTCTTCTTCCATGTTTCTTCATCCTGTCATTTTCCTTTTTATATTTATGCTCCAATTTATTTGCTACTAGATTTTATTTTATTTTTTCATTTTTTGATTAGGGAATAGAAAAAAGAGTGCAAGAGCTGAGGATAAAATATGCTCCTATATGAAACTGAAAAAACACTAAAACCAAAACAAAGAAGAAAGCACATCATCTATAAACAAAGATCACCAGTCTCACTGCATGTCCAGTAGAGAAACCCTTCTAAAAGTAGGTGTTAAGGACCATAAAGAGGCTTAAGAATAACATAGCAATGCATTTTTTTTTCTTTCAAGCTCCAGATAAGGTTGAAATTTTCTGCTTTTGCTTTTGAGGAGAAGAACCAATTTCTTGATTCTAATTAACAGCAGATTTTCCGCTAGTGCATGTTCATAAAAGCACTTTTTAATCAAAAACCTCAAGCTTAAAATGATTTTCAAAACTAAAAAATAACGATTTGTTTTGCAGCATAGCCAAGAAAGCTATATGCTTGCTGTTTACTTGAGATTTGATTTTCTGGGACTCATTTATTTAAATGCAGGCAGTTGCAGGCTTGCAGCATTTGTTTGTTGTTCATTTTATTTGGGGATGAGAACAAGTAGACTTTCAGTTTTCTTCTGTGTTTTGATTAATTTCACACGAAGTTATTAGAGAATTGTTGGCAGACCATGTTTCTTGTAAATCTATTGCATGCATCTTTCAGTGTCCAACCTATTATGTAAAGATTACCTGTCTCAGTTGAGATTATCTTCTCTTCCTCATTTCATGTCTAATTCACAGGTTAAAGAACAATTGGTCCCTATATTGCGAGATTATGATATGAGACAGCAGGTAATTTTATTTTCCGTGACATGAGACCTCTAGGATAATGTTTTATGTTGTTAATTGCTTCTCGCCGAACTACACAAAACTAGCTTGTAAAAGCAGACCTTAATGTCTCAATTGATGCATAAACTTCATTAATGTCTCAATTGATGTGTAACTCTGTAACATCACTTAGCATGTTTCCTATTAAACTTCATATGGCATGATTGCGATCACATTGAGGATGTGCCTTTGTGCAATAGTAAGGTTGTTGCTTTGTGATCTCAAGCTTTTGGGTTCAAATATTGGAAACAGCCCCTCTGCTTGCAGGGTAAGGCTGCAGACGTTTGCCTTCCCTAGACCCACTAATGAACTGATAATCTATCTCAAGTGTGGATTGGGCCGCTGATCTGGATGATAGATAATCTAGATCAGGTTTATCTATATATTTTGTGCCTAATCTTATTTATTGGAGGTTCAAGAAACAAAACTAGGTGGCTTGTGCTGGTGCAGAGACAGAATATAGGAGTACTACGGCAGAAATGAATGATCTGGATTCAATCTCCTTCTCTTACCGAACTTCACATCACTGTTCCTAGTCCTGTCGTCTGTTGTGACCATCAAAGTGCAGTTTCTTTGTGTCACAACCTAGTGTTGCATGCCAGAAGTGGTCACAGGGAATTAGACATCTTTTTTTGCTTGTGAGAAGGTTCTGAACAGTCACTCTTTAGCAGACATGTTACACTTACACAGTCTATTCTGTTAGCATTAACGGTTGCTGTTACTGTGATCTGCTAACATTCTCTTACAGTTACTGTGAACTATGTCTATGCTTATGTGAGAAGCTTGTACACTCCATAAATAGAAGTGTAACTCAGTTCTAGAATGAACAACGTTGAGTCATTTCAGTAAAACATTCAGTTCTTTCCTTTCTCTTTGTTACTTCTCTCTATTTCTTTCACTTTCTATTTTCTCATGAAGCTCTGGATACTAATTAAGAATAAACAAGAATAGTAATAAACTATTTTTTATGACTGATCTTTTCACTCATAATTTCCAATGACATATTAATCACTATTACCATTTCCAACACTGTTAGCGCTCATAGAAGTTGAATTGCTCAAATTATGTTATCACACACTGGAATTTAATTTACTTGTTCTTTAATAGGTTGAATTGCTTAAATTATATAAACCACACACTAGATGTTTGACATTCTTTATTTGGTTGAATTGCTTAAATTATATACTACCACACATGGAAGTTACACATTCTTTATTAGATTGAATTGCTCAAATTATATATCCCCATGCCTATCACAAGTTTTTTTTATTAGTTTGACATAAATACTTTTTTGTTTATTATTTTCCTTTTTAGGTTAATATGTTTGATTACTTGGTAATTTTTCTACTACAATATTTTTTAACATCAGAAGGATAAACAAATATTGTAAGCTGTTTGCACATTTTATTTTATATAACTACTAATTGTCTGGCTTAAAATGCAGGCACTATCTTCATATGTATTCATAGCAGCTAATATCATTCTCAATTCATCTAAAGATGTTCAATCTAGGCATTTGGATGAATTATTTCCACCTCTAGTTCCATTGTTAACTTCACATCATCACAGCTTACGTGGTTTCACCCAGGTTATCATTTATGGTGTTGATCATTCTTTATCTATCTATCTATCTATCTATCTATCTATCTATATTATGAGTACACACGCATGTATGTCACTCTGAAATGGGTCATGATATGTGTGATTGTTATTGCAGTTATTAGCATATCAAATTCTGCATAAACTGTTTCCGTTGTTGAATTATGAATCTTCTGAGATACTACCTTTAGAGAAAAGGTGCTTTGTAGATTTGAAAACATACCTTGCAAGAAATTCTGACTGTGCACGGTATGATTCCTACTTTTTACTTCTCTTGTTACATATCTATATTGTAAACCAGTCTATTTTATTGTTTGTCTGTAGATTTGCAATAAAGAGTATTTGTTATTGTTTAGTATGCTTTTCAAGAAGAATGCAAATAGGAATGACTAGCTAAAAAGTTATTAGTCTCCTGTCTACAATTCAAATATATTAAATAATATAAATGTACTAAACATATCTTGTAATTATGGTTGTTGAGAGAGAAAATATTGAATTCGTGTGTTTAGGGCACAACGGAGTTATTCCAATTTATAGAGAAGAGTAAATAATTACAAGATATACAGTTACTATACTTACAAGATTCTAATAGATTCTAGCACTCCTCCTAAGCTGAAGCATATAGGTTATATGTACCAAGCTTGCTACATATGTCGTTAATCCGAGGACTTCTTAGTGACTTAGTAAAGCTGTCTGCTAATTGGTCATGGGAATTGACAAAATTAGTAGATATTTCTCTGGACACAACTTTCTCTCTGACAAAGTGACAATCAACTTCAATATACTTTGTTCTCTCATGGAATATTGGATTTAAGGCAATATGCATAGCGGCTTGATTATCACATATAAGTGACAAATGTGTGACCTCTCCAAACTTTAGTTCTTGAAGCAACTATTTGAGCCATATAAGCTCCGGTCTCGCTATAGCTATAGCTCGATACTCCGCTTCCGCACTCAACCGGGCTACAACATTCTGCTTACTTTTCTAAGAGACAAGGTTATCTCTGACAAATATACAGAATCCAGAGGTGGACCTTCTATCTATGGGAGATCCTGCCCAATCTGCATCAGAATATCTCACAACTCGAGTGTGTCCTTTGTCTTCATACAAAAGACCCTTTCCTGGAGCTCCTTTGATGTATCGAACAATGCGAATCACTGCATCCCAATGTTCTTTACATGGAGAGTTGAGGAATTGACTTACTACACTTACTATGAATGAGATATCTGGACGGGTAACAGTGAGGTAGTTCAACTTCTCTACTAACTGTCTGTACCTTTCAGGATCTAGAAGAGGCTCCTCCTAATTTGGCATGAACTTGACATTGGGATCCATGGGAGTGTCGACTGGCTTAGAAGTTAACATTCCTGTTTCTTTCAAAATATCCATTGCATACTTCCTTTGGGAAATGATGATCCCATTTTTGGATTGTGCTACTATCCATTGCATATTTCTAAAAAATATTTGAGTTTGTCAAGATCTTTTGTCTGAAAATGTTTGAAGAGATGTTGCTTCACCTGTATGATGCCCTGATAGTCACTACCTGTGATGACAATGTCATCAACATAAACAACCAAGTAGATGCAACCGGTAGGAGAGTGACGATAAAAGATAGAATGGTCAGCCTCACTCTGAGTCATGCCAAACTGTTGAATTACGGTAGTGAATCTGCTGAACCATGCTATGGGTGACTGCTTGAAGCCATATAAAAATTTTTGCAATTGACATACAAGACCAGAGGACTCTTGCAACAAAGCGAGGCGGTTGCTCCATGTAGACTTCCTCGAGCAAATCACCATGTAAGAAAGCATTCTTGATATCCAACTGATAGAGAGGCCAATGACGTATGGCAGCAATGGATAGGAATAGTTGCACAAAGGGCAATTTGGCCACGGGAGAGAAGGTGTCGCCATAATCCAACCTGAAGATTTGAGTATAGTCTTTGGCCACGAGACGGGCCTTAAGCCGGTCAACCTTGCTGTCTAGACCAACCTTGACTGTATACACCCATAGACAACTAACAACTGACTTCCCTGGTGGTAGAGGAACGGGGTCCCAAGTCCCACTGTTCTGTAATGAACACATCTCGTCTAGCATAGCTTGTTTTCACCCTGGATAGGAAAATGCATCACCTGCACTTTTAGGAATAGAAATATAGGACAAGGAAGAAAGACAAGAATAATAGAAAAGAGAAAGACGATGATAACTTAAAGAAATATAATGAGGAGAAGGATTACGAGTAGAACGTATACCTTTTCGAATGACAATGAGAATGTCAGATTTTGAGGGCAGGACTGGAAGATGAGGCGAAAGAGGTGGCTCCAAAGGTGAGTCCATGGTGTTGTTAATGCTCGGTGGCTCCAAAACAGGATGAGGACGACGCTGATATACCTGCAAAGGTGGAGGAGATGGGTGTGGAGGTGATAGAGACGCCTCTAGAGGACAGAAAAGGATTGAACTAGGGGCAGTCGTTGACGGAGAAGACTCGAGTGTAGATGTTCGAGATTCAAAGAATGGAATGGACTCGAAGAAAGTAACATCAGCAAAAATGAAATACCTGCGAAAAGTAGGGGAATAACACTTGTATCCTTTTTGAGACCGTGGGTACTTGAGAAAAACACACTTATGAGATTGAGGAGAGAGCTTGTCAATGTCGGGACCAAGAGCATGAGCAAAACATGTAGAACTAAAAACCCAAAGGGGTAAAGGATGAAGACAGTGGTGGGGGTATAGAACTTGATGAGGGATTTTACCTTGTAAAACAGAAGAAGGCAAGCGGTTAATGAGATAACATGCAGTAAGTACCGCATCACCCCAAAACTGATGAGGAATATGAGAGTAGAGAAGAAGAGTCTGGGTGGTCTCAAGTAGATGCCTATTTTTGCGTTCTGCAACTCCATTTTGTTGGGGGGTATGAGGACACGATGTTTGATGTAACACATCATGTGATGCCGTAAAGATCTGAAACTGAGTAGACAGATATTCACGTGCATTATCACTTTGTAAAGTACGAATAGGGATACCAAATTGATTTTTTATTTCATAAAAAAAAGACTGAACAATTGAAAAAATTTTAAAACGTTCTTTCATTAAGTATAACCAAGTACAACGGGAAAAATCGTCTATAAAAGTGACAAAATACCTAGACACTAATGTAGAAATACAACTTGGACTCCAAACATCTGAATGAACTAAAACAAAAGGGGACGCCCGACTCATAATGCGACTAAAAAAAGAATTATGAACATGTTTGTCTAATTGACATGACTCACAAGACAAAGACTCTGACTTAGAAAGATTAAGGTATAGCTGTTTCAACTTATCAAGACCTGGATGTCTTAATCGAGCATGAATCAGAAGTGTAGACGTTGCTGCCGAACCAACAAGAGAGGGCTTGTTGAGCTGATAGAGGCCATGAGACACATCCGAAGCAAATCGTCCTCCCCGTAATCCAGTCCTATAGGGAAACAGAATTTTTGGTAAAAGATACGACACAATCAAGAGACCGAGTAAGTTGACTAATGGATAATAAATTAAAAGGAGCTCCGGAGACATAATGGACATTGTTAATAGAAAGAGAAAGAAGAGGATGAACAATACCAACACTTTGGGACTGAGTTTGAGACTCATTTGCCATGGTGACAGAAGGTAAATAACCAGAAGTAGAAAGAGAAGAAAAAAGAGATTTATTACTAGTAATGTGATGGGTGGCCCCAGAGTCAAGGACCCAAGGGCTTGAAGAGTGAGAGAGACCCATGAAGGAATTATCAGTGTGTGCAACAGCAACAGTGGAACCGGAGGCCTGACGATCATCATACCATTTCAGGAAATTGTCGTAGAAAGGTGATAGGTGTGGATACAGAGCCAATGACAGAGCAGAAGTGGATGAAGGAGACACAAAACTTTTGGCCACCTGGGCAGTGCGAGGAGGTAGACCATGTAAAGTTCAACACTTATCAATTGTGTATCTCGGGCAGTGGCAATGATCACACCAGGGACGTCCTTTGCTACCCTTGCGCAGTGGAGGTTGGTTGGTGTTGCGGGAAACCAAAGTCGAAGAGTCAATAGGAACGGGAAGCAAAGGCTCAGAGGAGGATTTGGGGGGTACTGTCCATAATAGCTTTTGTGAGGCTCCTCAGGATCTGATCACGAACATGAGAATATTCTAGGGACAGACCGTCTTGAGCCAAAGACGTGAAAAACTTCTTGCGATTGTCAAGTGGCAGCGGGAGGAAGCAATTCGTTGAACTCACAAAGAAGGCTTGATATCGAGCCAAGATAGGTCGACATAGAATCCTTAATCTTAGTGTCGACAGTCATGGGGTCTTCACAAACTTGGTAGAGTTGTCAAGAATTGTTTGTAAATGAGTTGTTGGGCTTGTGTCCAAACAGCTTTGCAAGTTTTGTGAGTGCGAAAGACATCACGAAGAGATGGGTGAATGGTGGCTTGGATGATACAACATAGCTGGGTGTCAACCTTTTTCTATAGAGGATGGTCGGCTTCCGGGACATCATCTGCTGTTTGGGTGAGATGTGTCTCATAACCCTGCCCAACAAGCCAAAGTTCAATGTGAGAAGCCTAGGAGGAGTAGTGCTTACCGTCCAACTGCTCAGAAGAAAGAGATGCAGTGACATGATTGGTAAAAATCTAGATATCGGCTTTTGAAGTGCTAGAGGCAGCCATTGGTCAGCGAGAAGAGAGAGAAAATGCCCAAACAACAGCGAAAAAGGGCAAAACAAGGAAAAATAAATGTCCAAACAGCTAACCGAGGCCGGATACAGGTAGAGGAGAGAGGGGTGAGCAAACCCCAGTCGACGGTGTCGGGAAAGGACGCCGAACCCGCGCCGTCACATGCGGAGAGAGAAGGCGGTGCGTGAGAAAACAGCCTGAGGAGAAGGCGGCGCGTGGGGGCTCCGATGAAGGCGCAATCAGCGGGGTTCGATCGATCTGACAAGGGCGATCACGACGGCGGGTTTTTGTAGTGATCGGAGGTCGGACGGCGGTGCCGGAACAGTGGTGGCGGCGCCGGAAAAAAAAGGCACCGTTGAATAGTGGGTCCACCGGAAAATAAACAGATTAGGGTTGCCTCTCTAGGCTCTAGATACCATGTTGAGAGAGAAAATATTGAATCTGTGTGTTTAGGGTACAACGGAATTATTCCAATTTATAAAGAAGAGTAAATAATTACAAGATATACAGTTACTATATTTACAAGATTCTAATAGATTCTAACGATAGTAATTAGGATATTGTTTAATTTTTGCATTACATTATGTCTATATAATAAACCCCCACTTTGTAGAATATGTTGTGGAATCTATTAACCGTTTATTTGGTGATACAATCTTGGGAGTTTTTTAATTTTATTATGTTTTAATATTTTCCTTATGTAATTTGTTTCCCAATTTTATTGTATGATTAGAGTTGGACTTGGACTTGGACTTGTAGGGCTATACTTGTACTTGACCTTATTACTAGTATAAGTAGGTGTTAGTGTCTTACATTTTACAATGCAAAATCCGTCCAATAACATATTCATTCATTAGTATTCATATTTTATTTTCCTATTTCCCTACCTAAACCATGCAGTTTTTGTATCTTGTATTTGATTTCTCATTGTATTAGAAGAATGTGTACCTGTGAAGAGTTTTGTACTACTTTCTAATGAATTAACCTCATTAGTTTATGCTGTCTACCTTTCAGCTTACGAGCATCAATGGAAGGATATCTTGATGCTTATAACCCAAGTAGCTCTGTCACACCTGCCGGAATATTCATCAATCGTATTGAGGTGAGGGTCTGTATATTAGTTAATAGCATGTATTTGGACAATCATTCTAATTCTACCTTTTTAGGAATAGCAATCTCAATTGCAAAATGAGGTTGTTAATATATTAGTTGAGTTTTGGATCAATCGAACACGTCATGGTTTGTTCCAATTGGGCATGATTCAACTTACACTAATAATTTATATTTAGAATTTTTATTTTTATTTTTATAATCTGACCGATAAATTATGATTATACATTATCTTGATTATTTGTGTCAAATCTTAAAACATTTTAGCATTAACAAGTTGACAACCAAACTTTTTTTTTTATTTTCATTCCTTTCAAAATCATGTGAATTGTGATGCTAATCTTGACCTATTTCAATGATATATTAAATAGTTCTGGATCAATGTGAAAATGACATTGAATCCACATAGTTTTTATGACATTTTAAATTTCTTAACTATGGTGAGATGGAAACATTGTATCATCGCTTATATTTTGCATATAAAATGTCGTATTTCTGTTTAGTCCGTGGAGCTGTACTACTTAAACTGCTCATCCCCAAAGCAAATATGTTGAATTAAATGAAATCTGCACGCCTAAACCTCCAATCTGGCGTTTGAAATATATTTTAGGAGAAAAACAAGACATATGATGAAATCCTTGTGTGAATTGCACAACAAAGAATATTATTTATATTGAAAGTAATAAATAGTAGGATTGCAGTCACCCTCATTATCGTAGTGATGTAATACCACGGAAAATGTAATTAGCATATTTACATTCGATCTAACAGACTAACACTCAAACTAGAGCATATAGATCATCATATACACTAAACTCATTACACGTGTAACTTATTTGAGGACCTTCCAATTAATTACTCAAAACATCTACTTAATTGGCCATTGAGTGAATGAAGCTGGTGATGATGACTAAATGAAATAATTTCTTTAATGAAATGGTAATTCATTTCAATGTGTTTGGTTTTCTCATGAAATTCTTGATTTGAGGTTATATGCAGCTTGATTGTTACTCACCTTTGTAACCTCCTCAAACATAAGTTCTTGAAGCAATTGTTTGAGCCAAATGAGTGGAAATGTAGCTTATGTCATGGCTCAACATACATTGCATACTTTTTTTGAGGAATGACTATAACTTTTTTAGATTGTGCCACCTACATCTGTAAAATATTGAAGTTTGCCAAGATATTTTTTCTAAACATGGCAACAAAGACGTTGCTTTGCTTGGGAAAGTATTCCCTAAACCTCCTCTGCTCTTTTCTCTATGCTACAGTCTTGCCATCATCTCAGGGACCTTTATTCTTAACTTCGAATGTTTAGTTGTGACAATACGTTTATAATAATAATAATAATAATATATCTCATTCCTATAATTTTATTATAGTTGTTGTCTTGCAATGTGCCACTGTTTGGAATTGATAACTGTGGTATTCATGGATTATGGTTATCTTGTGTTGGCTTTGATACCATGTTAAGAGAAGAGACAATCATGAGTCATATGGTGAAATCTGTGCGTGTGAATTACCTAGCTGTAAATACTATTTATAATGAAAATAGTATCTATAATGATTTATTACCCTTTTTACATTACTTCTTACACTCCCCTTCAAGCATTAGCGCATTAGCACATTAGCATATAGATCATATGAATCAAGGTTGTGTATATGTAACTTATCTGAGGACTTCTCATTGACTTGGTGGAAAAATTTGCCAGTTACTCATTTAAACTTACAAAGTAGTGGTGATGTATAAAACTATTCTCTCCAATGAAATCATAATCTATTTCAATGTATTCGGTCAATATGCATGAGCTTATCTTTATTCTTTTATGATAAATTTATTTATGCTCTTTCTTGGTGTCTAAAGGAGGATGATTTTGAATGTGTTCCAACATCTCTCATGGAGCAAGTTCTTAGATTTTTAAATGTAAGTACTTTGTCATATGTCCATATCTTAAAGAGAAAGGCTATATTTTCTGTTTCATCTGGTAAGTTTCGCTGCACTGTCATTATAGGATGCTAGAGAAGACCTAAGGTGTTCGATGGCAAAGGATGAGGTGACCATCAGGAATGAGTCTCTAAATTTCAATGGGGATAAGAATTGCATGGAAAATTTATCTGGGGGCAATGAAGGAACCATGCTTAAAGATATGTCTTCAGATTTCCAGAAAAAGGTTACTTTTACTAAACATGACAAGAGGAATAATGAAGTGGGTTTCCTTTATGGCAATGACGAAACCTACAGAAAAATGGCTGGTATGTTTAAATTTGTTCAGTAACTATAAAAGGAATGAAAAGGAACTGACCATCTTGCACTGTTTTGTTTTTGCTCAATATTGCCTTCTGTTGTGTGTGATGTCTGTGTTCCACTTATACGTGCTTCATAGTTTTGTATCTACCATTACTTAATTTCAATATCAACATGACAGAGATAGAAAGGGATGATCTCCTTCTGGACCAATTATTGCAGTCAAGAAGATTATCTCTAGATCAACACAAGGCAAGTCGACAGGATTTTATCCTTGTTGCATCATTGCTTGACCGCATTCCCAATCTTGCTGGTTTGGCTCGTACATGCGAGGTACGTTACTCATTCTTCTCCCTTTATCCATCTTAACTATATTCAATTTTATAATATTATTTCTTTGTTTTCTATTTCCTGGAGAAAGCCTTTATTTTCTTTACTCATTATGTAAAGCAGGTGTTTAGAGCATCAGGGCTGACCATTGCCAATACAAAAGTCACAAGTGACAAACAATTCCAACTAATCAGGTTTTGATGATAGTAGAACTTTTCTTTTTTCACTTAGTAGATGTCACAAACTTTGAGTGGACTTGCTACTCGGGTTCTGCTTAAATGTCACAGGATATTGTTGACCTGCTAATAATTTTAAATGCTCAACTCCTTGGGGTACTTCCCTGTTTGATGATTGACCAGATACTTCTTATGTGGTTTTAAAATAATAAGTTACTACCAAGCAAAATTTAAAATGAATGTACTTAATATTTCAGATTTTTTTAAACTGCTATAATGAACATATTGGCATATAAAGAATTTAAATTTGTTGGCAAGTGAAACCACCTTTCACTTTGAAGGGACAACAGTCAACTACAAATACTTATCCTTAATTAAACTTTCTTGCTTTTTCATATGCCCATTAACATTTCTTCAGCTCTATCCACATGTGTGCCTGAAGAATCCTTCTAAAGCGGCATGATTCTGGGATAGTGGCTGTGTTTCATAGTAAATAAGTTCTATTAATTAGAAATATTAGATTTGTAATTTGTAGACACGCTTCTTGTCAATATTCAAGTTGTATGCACAATATTCTACCTTTTTAAAGTTGTCTACTTCATGTCTTATATTTGTTCAGGACAGTTAGTGTAACACATCTTTAAGGCGTATGCACACTACCTACCCATGCTCAATGCCTGTTGGATATGGTTATTCTCAACTCAATAATTCACAATTTTTATTACATAATTAGTACCTCATTGTATTGAGTCATGCAGAAAAATAATGCTTTAAGCTCATCTTTGTTTATTGATTATAGAAAAACTAGTTTCATCTTTTTGAGTTGAAACTTCCTGTCTAATCACTTTACCGGAAACAAACAAAAGAATGTGTTTACGATTCATGATATATATTATAGAAAGTATTGAATTTATTTCACTGCAATATCAGTCTCACTTAAATTTGTTTACAGTGTGACAGCTGAAAAGTGGGTTCCTATAATAGAAGTCCCAGTAGATAGCATAAAAGCATACTTACAGAAAAAAAAGCGAGAAGGGTTTTCCATCTTGGGTTTGGAACAAACTGCAAACAGTGTACCCCTTGATCGATATATGTTTCCAAAAAGAATGGTAAGTTGACAGAGTTCTGACCTTCCAGTTCTTTTAATATATTTTGTTGTATGACTGGGGACATCTCATCAGCAGGAGATGCTGCTGCAATAATAGTTGAATTTCGTCCTTACACTTGTTTGGATTGATTTTACTATGGTTCCTCACCCCCTGGATTTTCTTCCTTGAGATCTTTTTGACGCTCTATATAGAATAGTGCATTTTCATAAAATGTAAAAAATTCTGTTTATAATCTTACAGGAAATGAGGATAATGAATTTTAGTTGCTAAATTGAGGCAATCAAATCCCATGTGAAACCAGTTGGCAATTACATCGTTTGGTTCCATTGAATGGTCCAATGGCACATGACTATCGGTTCATTCAATCAACTCAGTAAAAATATATTTTTAAGCAGATGTATCAAATGACAGGAATTTTTATTATAAGAGAGGGATAAATCTTAGCCATTAAATCTAATCATGAATGGTTGAGATTAAAACATCAAGTCGTGTGACATTTTAAAATAATCATGTGACCAGTAAACAACTTTTAATCTTGACCATCTATGTATGATTGTCTAGTCAGGATTGATCTCTCACTCCCTATTCAAAAACTCTTAACTTGAATGTCACTTATATAATATCACACAACTTGATGTTATGTTGTACTAACCGGTTGGATGCTTTTCTTCCTCGGTCTCTGATATTTGCATATATGTAGTACCTGTTTTATGCCACAAATTTCCTGCATTGTTGACTTTATATTTAAATATATTATATTTTATTTTGGTTGTTTACTCAGGTCCTAGTTCTCGGCCGAGAGAAAGAAGGTATACCTGTAGATATAATTCATATTTTGGACGCTTGCATTGAAATTCCCCAATTTGGAGTTGTTAGATCTCTCAACGTTCATGTAAGTGGTGCTATTGCTCTCTGGGAGTACACTCGACAGCAGAGATCTCTAGCTCATGACTGAGATTAATTTTACAAGCCAATACGTTACAATACATATTTAAAATAGGTAAGGTGAATGTTCTAGTACCTTAAGATTTGAGGGGGCATCTAATGTCCCTCTTAGGTGGAGTAATAATTAGCATCCAATTGTATTTTCTTTAAAGATTTATTATAAAAAATTATAATTGCAAAAATAAAATAAAATCACAGGCCTAAATTATTGAATGGACTGTAATTGCAAGATACTCATTTTCCGAGGCCATTTTCTTGGATGAAATGCTCCACACAATCTTTAGTTATATGAAAATTTCAAAAATATTAACAAGAAATCGAACAATGAAGCGTAAGACGTGTGAAGTTGAAAATAATGGATGAGGTTTAATCATAAACATTTTGATAATTAAAGTAGGAAAGATGGAGGAAGAGAGAGAGAGATAAAGTTGCAGTTATGAGAGAGAGAGAGAGAGAGAGAGAGAATGAGTGACGAAGGTGGAAAAGAGGGGGCAAGTCGACTTGGACAGCGACCGTTGTTTGTGGAAGTTTCTAAAATAGCATGTGTCCTCTTAGGAATTTTTTTGAAATTTCAAAATGTTCATAATAAATATCTTAAATAAAATAAAACGTAAATGAGAATACATTGGATTCTAGTTATTAATACACCTAAGAGGGGCATCAGAGCTGAGGGCATAACAGGAATCACCAATAGGCCCCCGTATTTTTACCGACGTGTTTTGTTTCTCGTACTCTAAAATCATGCACGAAGGTATGTTGTGCACTTCACTATAACTCGAGTATTTAAAGAGTAAAAATTCCGCGCTAAAACATTTATACTGTAATCTCTACTTTTATGTTGACACTTTAATATTTTAGCCTTAATATTTTATGGTTATTTGGTTTTTTCTTTTGCAGTTTTATTGTAGTGGCAAGTTATTTTCACTCTAGCATAGTAGTGGAGAAGTTTATTAGTGCATATTATAAGTATTTTTTTTTATAAGTAAAATATATTATTATAGAGAGTTCAAGGAGAATTCAAAAATTAATACTTACTTTAAAAAAATAAAAATAAAAATAAAAAATAAAAATATATTTATACTTAATTAAGATATATGCAATTTTGTGGATTTAAATATCAATTAGCTAATAAAATAATTTTTCTTTTACTAATAAGTGATAGTCATTTTCAGGACTTCAGAATAATAGAATTTAAGATTTTTCTTTTATCTAAAGCACCATTGAAAAATATAATTTGATTTTTATGTAATCACAAATATCATACTGTACTTATTCAAACAATTAATAAACATTATTTTTCTTTTACTACAATCAATATTAACCTAAGAAAGCAAGTGAGTCGATAAATTTGAAAATAAAATCAATGAGAATTTAAGTCAACATGCAGTAAATTATTATATTTGAGATGAAATTGAGTACGTTAAAAATAAATGAGTTGGAAGTTCTTCAAAACCATGATAGAAGCAATAAGTTATATTATCAATTTGAATGTCACGATCAATCAACAAATCTTTACAAGGATATGTTCAACAACAATTGTCAAGAAAATACTAGACACTTAAGAGGAATTTTTCCTCTCTATTGCCTTTGTAAGACGTCAGCTGTACACTGATTTATCATGTTTAGACCACCAAAAAATTTAAATAGTCATAAATACGTAGAATACACTGAATAACAACTTAAAGAATTTATCTTCTATATCCATTTATCTTCTTGTAGTACCTTAATAGAAATTTTATCCACAAGCTTCAACATAAAATTAAAACTTGAGATCCCATGTTCAAATAGTCCTCTTCGCCAACTAACATCCTAAATTCACCTAGTGTCATCATGAAAATCATTTTTCAATACACAAGATTCAACATTTCTCGCCACCACAAACAATCGCAGAAATACCTCACACAATCGCATCTCATCTACTCATTTATCTCTTCAAAAAAGAGTGTGCAAACCTCCACCCACACTCCTAACTAACTTCTTATCTAGCCATGAATTCTCTTGATGAATAACCTTCAGCAAATCATGCCACTACAAAGAATATTTGTTGTGGACTGATGGACGATGAATAGAAGAAGCTAATTTGTTGTATCTAGCTTCCAGCACCTGCACCCACAGTGAGCTAGAATAATTAACACCTTGCCACAACCATTTACCAAGAAGCATCTAGTTAAACTACTGCACATTCCTAATGCCCAAGCCACCATTCTTTCGCAGTCTACAAACCGTTTTCCATTTCACCCAAGGAATTTTAGATCCTTTCTTAACACCCTTCCATAAAAATTTTGTTGGATAGAGATAATCTCCTTTAACACTGACTTCGGCGCCTTAAAAAAAGATAATGAGTGAAATGACATAGAATTAAGAACTATATTGATCAAAGTCACCCTGTCTCCAATCGATAAATATCCATACTTCCATGACGCCAATCTCTTTTTAAGAGTCTCTAATATCCTTCTATGCACTAGATTTCCTCGGGTTAATACCCAATTATAATCTAATATATTTTAATGGAAAACTATCAATCTTACAATGTAAGAATTCCATAGCCAAGTTTTCAAACTCATCACCAGTGTTAATTTCCAATACATAATTTTTATGAAATTTAATTTTCATATCTAACATTAACTCAAAGTTACGCAATATTGCTTTCAAAGTCTACAAATTCTAAACCGAAGCTTCTCCCATATTTAATGTCATTCACAAACTGCAACAAAGAAATATTTGGTCTCCTTACCTTAATCGTCACACCAGAGAACAACCCACAAGCCACTGTCTTCCGCATAAGAACTTCTAACCCTTTCGCTGCCACCAAAAAATGAAAAAGGGCGAGATGATCTCCTTGTTTTAGGCTCTGCCTAATATGAACTTGATCCTTATATGGATACACTGCCTTTTCATGAGGATATAATATCATCTATAAAAATTTTCAAACCCTAATTTCTCTCTTATGTTATATATTCATGAACATTGGGAATTGTTTTCAAAATGTAGTTCTCCGAATCATTGTGTTTATTTGAATTCTCAGAACTTATTTATTTTTTTTCAGAATCCAAACTTCTATCACATGTTATCATCCAAGAATAGTCTCAGAAAAATTAGATGGTGAGTTCTAGGATTTTTCATTTATTTTTCAAAAGTTGGGATGGAATTACAATAAGGAATGCATTTAATAAGTCCTTTTTTTTTTTTTCAGGAGGAGTGGGGACGTTTTAAAATTAACAAAATAAGCAAATAGAGTTTAGGGTTTTTTCCTTTGAGATATTTGTTGTATTTCTACACTTTGAATAGTGATTAAGGGACTTAGATTGCGTTTAAAAAGAGTTATACATTATTTCATTTGCATTAGAGTAATTTTTAAAAAAAATTTGGGACATTTGTGGTCCTTTTAATTTTGTGTAATATGTTTTAGATGTGTATTAGAAAAAAAAAAGTAGATAAATATGTACAATGTTAAATGTAATGTTCAAAAAAACAAAAAACTATTTGCATTAAGGAGCAACTGTTTACTAACTCTTCGTCTCTAAAAATGATTCCGATTGAATGACTTGATCCTTTTAAATAATCTGATTCGCTGAATAAAGTTGTGTGCTGAAACTTATTTATTGATTGAATTAGAGTTATTTAATAACATTAGTTATTCAATTAATTGAAATGTATTAAATGATTAAAAATAATATGTAATATTATATAAACATAATAATATATTAAATATCACTCATTTTGCTTATTTATATATAGCTATTGGTTAATTAAATAATTAAAAATGGTAGGAAATAAAGAAAAAAAATGGCAAGAAAAGAAAAGTGGGAGTGAAAGTAATATTGGGTGAGTCAAGAATGCTAAAAGAATGTAAGAAAATTATTTTCTGTAATTTTTGTTTAAGTTGTATCATATTTGTTTAAGTTAATTTTACACAATAATAAACATACAAGTTTTATTAATATTTGCTTAAATTATTATTTTTATTTTAAACTCAATCAATTTTACTTAAACCATAATAATTTAGCTTAAACGAGGATATGATACTCAATTTTAGTTTAGTCTAGACTTTATTTGCTTAAGTAAATATTAGAATACATTATGTGACTTAAGTGAATTAATGATCACTTAAGTGATATTTATTTAGTGAATTATTTTTTTTTATAATTTTTACTTAAGCAAAATTTGTAGAAATTATGTGAAGTAAATAAGATCAATGTATATGGAGGAGAATATGAGAAAAATCTAAAAGAACATTAAATAATCTATTAATATAAAAATAAGTTAATAATTTAATTATAAAAATCATTAATTTGTGTAAAATTTTAAAAATTTAAAATGATATTAAATATTTTACTTATTCAAAAAAAATTATTATAAATTAAAACTACGTCAATGCGTGTCAATGTATACCTTTTAAAATTACCACTTAAACACAAGATACATGATATATGTGGATGTAATTTGAAAAAGGTAATAGAACTTTAAAGATAAAAGATAACATATTTTAAATATATAAAATAACAGGTATTAAAAGTTTAAAGAGAAATTTTACAAATTTTTATAAAAAATTAAATAATAAATATATAAAAATTAATATTATTAAATTAAAAGTAGAAGATTTGAATCGTTTATAAATTTAAAAATACATAACAATTTAAAAATTATCATTCATTTGTCAGTCATTTATTTTGCTAATTTATACTGAGCTTTTAAAAATTAAATAATATTTTAGGTAAATTTTCAAAAGTTAAAATTTAAAAATTATAAACTTTTATTTTTTTTTGTAATTACTAACTCTTAATTTATTCACTAAATAACTTACAATTTTTTAAATAAACTACAAGCTAATGTTATCAATTTTTATTAGACGTTTAATTTTATTTTTTATTTAAACAAAAATAAACTTATTTAAGTGAATATGAAAAAGGAGTGTTGAACATGAAAAAGAAAGAAAAAAAATAAAAAAAATGATGTGAAATTCATTTAAATAAGTTTTATATAATTTTTTTTATATTTTTACTAAAATAAATTTATTTTTGTTTAAATAAAAATAAAATTAAACATCTAATTCCCGCCAGAATTAAAAAGATCCGTATCCTATGCATAGATGCTTGAAACTTGAAGATAATTGTGTTTAGTTGTGCAATTTTTCTCCTCCTTAAACGCTCATCAGTTATGTTAAATGTGAATTCAAGTTTAAAGTCGCATGTTTGGAGTTCTATAGTGACGCACAGTCTCTATAAAACACGACTTCGACTCTGAAGCCCTTCCCAGCTTACGATTCAACAGACGCACTTCAGATAGTTTAATTTCGTATTTATCCCCCGTATGGCTTTCTGGGCATTATTTATGCTTCCTCCACATTCTCATATATTCCGACACAGCGTGAATGGGTCCAATGAAGAAAATCGTGGGACTCTAAATCATGGAGAACACTCACGAATTGCCTTGCAGTGTATCCATAATGAAAATCATGGCATGGGGCTTAAAATTTGTACACGTTTCTTAGAGAATTGATCGATCAGTGCAATTTTTGTTTTACCAAAGTAGTACGAAAACAATTAACTTACCTCTTTTTTTAAAAAAACTTAACCACTTGACCTGTTAAAAATGGACACCCGTTTTATACATTTTTCGTTTTACCATTTTTCATACTGTATTGCATTGCTCTGTTTCTTAATTTGTTTCCTCCAATGATAATGTTCCACGTACAATTCACAGAGTTATTTAAATTTTACAGGATTTGGAATTTACTTCAACCGTGATAATAGTCTTATTACTACATTTTATGAAACGAAAAAAAAAATAATACTTACAGACGCATGAGAACAAAAAATTACTGTGCAAATTTTTTTATTTTTTATTTGTTAATGTATTTATTAAAATAATTAATTATAACATTTATTATATATAGACATTCTCTACTCCATTATTTAACAGTAAGATAGCTGTATATATTGATGAGATTCAAATTCAAAACGATGGAACAACTCTACCACTTAATGCTTAATACTAGAGATTCAAATCTTTTCACCCTTGAAATTACGGGTTAGTTGAATTTCACAAAGAAACACCCATGCTCCTCCATTATATTTGCTTTATATTTTAACAAACAAGCTCCAGGCCGATTTTATTTATGGGTCCTACATCCATAATACTATTGAATGCAATTGCCTGGTTCTTTTTAAAATAATAAAAATTTGAAGCTACAACAACAAACTGAGACTGAGTGGTGCTGTAGTATATAATGATATTTATAGGACAGATTTAGTTTAGTTTTTTTAAGTAAATATCAATTCATATTACATCTTTGTATTCAGATAGAAACTTGTATATTATTTTTGTCATTAAATTTTAGTATTTAAAAGTAAGAATCTACTGTATTCCTGCTCGAATTTTAAGCTACATGTCAAAGTATAGTTTTTTTTTTTTATCATACTTCTAAGAAAATAAGAGTAGTTTAACAATACTAAAATGTTTTCTTGTTTTTTAGAAATTCTAGTAGGATATTAACAATTCTTTTTGTATTAATGGGGTGTTAACATTTCTTTTATGCAATCAACGATGTTATTAAATAAACATGATCAGATAAGACAAGAAATGTAATTTAATTACACGATAAATTCTTATTTGAATTTAGATTGAGACGCAGTAACTTGAGAGGGGTGAATGGCCACCACAAAATTCGACCTCAAACCCACTTGCGTGTTTTTGCAAACAAATTCATAATGAAATTTTTTCCTCTCCTCACCTGAGAATAGAACATATATTAGAGCTCCTGGGCTGGTGACAGATTATTATAAAATTTGCATTCAAATACCTGTAATATTTTCAATTCATTTCCTGAAAAACCTTCATCCGCCCGTTTCTTCTTTTTCTCCTTTTTCTGTGCTTTTGACCATGATCTTAAGAACCTAGGAATCACTAGTTTCCAATTGCCAAAGCAAGCTGGCTTTACGGCATACTTCGACTTTTTCTTATTGGAAGGGACTATCTGCAAAAAGATAGTAAAGAAAGAGCACAATATAATGAATCGTATTAATAATATATTTAAAAAATACTTTTTACTTTTTTATTTTTTAATAAATATCTTAAAAACCAATTATAACAATATACATATATATACATGATACATATATATGTGTACGTACCTCTTCATTAATTTTAGAAGACCACAAACATTATATTATATTTATATACAATGTCAATGGTACCTGGGTTGGAGGTTGAAGATTGTTGTTTGCAAACCACTTGGATATTGAAGGCGTTGATGATCCTCCTCCTGAAGACTCCCGGAGGAGATGTGAGTACATAAGCAACCTGGACCTTCTATCATATCCCTTAGTAGTAGAGCCATAAACAACCTCTTGTCTAAGTGTGTGATGGATGTGATAATGATGATGATGAATTGATGATGACCTCTTCTTTATAGGCTTCTCAACATATACCCTCACTAACACTGTTTTATCATTGCGGTAAGTTACCTATGAGATGGTGGGAAAACCCATGTGTCAACAAGAGAACACAGCACAAAGGCACTAATAGAACATCTAGAAGTGATTTACCTGTTTGGTTGGCATTTTGGGATAAGGAAGCAAGCAGAAGCTTTTTGAGAATTTAGTCATATGTTTGGTTTTTCTTAAGTATCCTATTGTGGTGGCATCATTCAGGCCTAGCTAGGGGATGCTAGCAATACCAATGTAGAAGTTAAGCTGAGAGAAGAAAGCAAATTTATATTTCATTGGGCGGAACGAAAATAATTAACCCAACTATATTTGGTGTTGATGAGACATAATGTAATTTTCAATTTATCGTCATCACCAATGTTGGGGTCCAATTGTGGTGTGACAACCGCATCATCTTTGGGATCTTATGGCCTGCTTGTCCTTTTCCTTTCCTTTGCTTTGTTTTCCCTCAACAAAAGACTTCACCCACCCGTAGATCTTTTAATTATTTAAATTTAGTTGTAAATATCATACTATACCTAAGAAAAAAAAGTTGAAAAATGAACGAAGCGTTTACAAACAAACTAGTAACTAACAAGTTTTTTTCATATAACACATAGGTATTTTTAAGTTTAAATAAAAAATAAAATGTATAAGAATAAATTATCACTATTATTCAATAATAATTAATTGGGTATCTTGAAAAAAATAATTAAAGCGTTTAGAAAGATTGAAGGCATTGAGGATAACAAAAAGAAGGAAAAACATGAAAAGGAAAGTTAAAAGGCAGAGGTCACTGGTTGAATTCACATTTTAATAATCATAAATACATATTAACTTTAACGCTATTAAATACAATTTTTGAGTTAGATTACTGTTTACAGATTTTTTATAACGTGTTTTGATACACTAAGGGGTCACGGTTTTCATCTTCTTGGACTTTGTAACCATTTTTTTGTTCTCTCTTTACTTTTCAAATCACCACTCTCTTGCTCCCTTCTTCACCATTAGCATACTCTCAACACATTTTCATGATTCGCACCCCATAAAATCATAGTGTTGGATCGGAGACACCAAAACTATGCAAGTGCAAGCAATGACCCGATGTTCTCTATCCAATTTTTTGGTACTAACTTGTTCTCATGTTTTCCTTTGTTTCTTTATTTCTTTTCATGTTAATTTCTCTTTATTTTTAAAGGCCACATTACCCTTTTCTAAGCATATATAATAGACCCAAATTTTTGAAGCCTAGTGGTGCACGCTTGAAGCACGTGATCTTTTTTCTTTCTTCTGTCGTTCTATTGTTATTTTTATTGAATGAAAATCTGTAACTCATCTTTCACCAGCATGTTTTCTAAATTTATTTATGCTTTTTTCTTAAACTTATTTTTCTGTTCGTTGGGGTTCCGACCTAAAACATTTTTAGTAACACGTTATGTTGACAAATTAACCTCGCTTGTTATGATATGATTAACACGTGATAAAAATAATTACTATTGAAAAAATAACTAGCTAATATTGTAAAAATATTAATTAACAACAAAACATATTATTATTATTATTATTATTATTATTATTATTATTATTATTATATTTTGGTTTTCTAACTTATGTTTTGTTATATTTTAGCCCTCTTTCTTTTTTTTTTAATTAAATAAATTCCATCCACATTCATCTAATTTTTAACCGTTGATGATTACAATTCTCCTCCTCCACTCCCCCTGGTTGGATCATCGCCGTAAAGTTTGTCCGGTGACTCCAATGCTCGCCGAACCTATCATCATTCTAAAACCGGCTAGAGGACTTACTGCTGCTGCTGCCGATCTTAGTGGAAAGGTCAACCTCTTAACGATATCGCTTACAAAGAGACTTAAGTTACACAAAATTGAATCCTAACTTGGAACACGTTCTCGTGACTCGCACTTTCAATCCAAAATACATAAGGTTTGTCAGCGATCAGACATTGTTGGCTATCCCTTCGAATCGCTCAAAGCTCTCGTTGTTACACTTAGTTGTTACATAAGGAGAGAAGACAAAGGGTTAGTTGGAGAAGACGTTAGGGTTAACCGTTCTACGCTTGTGGCGTTGTTCTCTGAGCTTCCTCCATTGCAGGAGCTTGTGACACCGTAGTAACTCTTGGAGCTTTGGGGCCCATTCAGTACCTGATTAAGCAGCTTCATGTGGAATGTCTTGAAAGAGATAGTGTGGGACATGGGTTTCTCAATGGTTTGGACGAACTGAGTCGTGGTAGTGAATTTTCGATCACTAAAAGTTGGATGATAAGTTAATGGACGAATGAAATTTGTTTAATTAAAAAGTAAAAAAAGAGAGAGACTAAAACTGCACAAATTTAAAAATTAAAATCAAACAAAAATAAAGGTTCAATAACCAAAAATATAATTAAATATTATTATTATTACTATTATTATTAACCACGTCATGAATTTGTTTTGCCTCCCTTCTCTTTTAAAAAAGAAATAATTATCCTGTAATTAAATTGTTTTAATTAACATTTTTTTTAAAATTATTTTAAATTGCTGCTGTAATGGTACAAAAAGTTCATTTTTCCGTTGAGTTCACTAATAATAATAATAATAATAATAATAATAATAATAATAATAATAATAATAATAATAAATTGTGTATTTTTTAATAAAAAAAATAATGTTTGTATTTTTGGAATAGATACTATCAGATTATTTTTTTAAGTATATTTTTGGAATGTGAATACATAAAAAATTTTAAATGACTATATTAATACATTATATTATATATATAGCATTAGGTGAATATTACTTTATTTTGTTTTATAAAATTATTTTATACTTACTATGTTCAAGTTGTGATGTCATGCAGTCGAAAATCCAATTCAATACTACTATAGCCAGTATTTAGGTTGACAAAGCACTAATTACCAACATTTATGCATTTATACACCTCAATAAAATGGGGTGGTTGAGCACAAACATAGACATATCCTTGAGTCAACTCGAGCTCTTCATTTTCAATCTCATCTCCCTTTACACTTTTGGGTAGAATGTGTCACCACTGCTGCTCATATAATTAATAGGTTGTTCACACCTCGCCAAACTCCATTCGAAAAACTTCATAAAAAAATTTCCCCTTATTTCCACCTTAGAGTTTTTGGATGTCTTGCTTATGCTACAAATGTTTATCTGTCTCCTAAGTTTGCTCCTCGTGCTAGCAAATGTGTTTTTATTGATTATCTAATTGGTCAGAAAGCTTATAAATTATATGATATTGAGTCTAATAAAATCTTCACTAGCTGTGATGTTATTTTTCACGAGGATATTTTTCCCTATGAATTCATTTCTACCTCTACACCTAAAACAGATTTAGTCATACCTTTTGCTATCTCAGATTCCTCACCCATGCAGCAGCCACATGCAGAATTCATCCCTACCAACTCTACTTCTCCGACAGCCCCCTTGCGTCGTTCTCAAAGACATCGTGTTTCTGAATTCAAAGGGAAACGTTCTGAATAGCTTTTTGGTCACTTGTTGCCAAAGTAGGCAAGCAAGATGGACATCTAAAAACTCAAGAATACAAGGATTACAGATAGCCCTATTCAACCTTATAACAGGAAAGTTTGTTTCTCATAATAAATTATATTACAATGTGCCTATATCATTTATCATTATGTTTATGCACATAGGTCAAGCAGGTGCAAATTGAGAAAAAGGGAAATGAAAATGTATTCTTGCATAATAAAGTGTAAAGGTAGCTTTCATCTAGGCTGGGAGCCTTAGTTATGACTAGATTGATAAGATCATTCAGAGAATAATAATTAAAAACTTTATGGGGTAATTACTCTGACCATTCTTGAGTTTAGCACTAATCATACTTACTCTTATAGGAAATGTGGGCGGGAAATAACCTCTCTGAAGGAGTTGAGCACTGTGGCAGTGGGATTGTATTTCTTTGTGTATCATTTTTTTTTTACAGCAAATAATACAATCACTCCCAATTCTCTCAGTCATTTCTATTGACTATTTTGTGGTTTCTAACATACACCCTTTTTGGTTGAAAAACTACACTCTCATAAATGATGATCAAAACTCTAATTTTTTACCTGAAGTTCAGACAACTGGTCAACATATTCTTGAGGAAGAATGTCCACCCTGGTGGAGAATTGCTGGCCAATTTTGATGAATGTAGGACCTAATCTTAGAATGCTTTCCTTCAGCCACTTTGCAAGTACCTTAAGGTTTTCTTTTCGTCAGTCATTCCTCCTACAAATATATCTTCCAATCAAATAAAAAACTAAAAACCAAATTGGAATCCAACAAATTCTTCAAAATTAAATAAACACTGCATATATTAGCAGAATTTTTTTTTGTAGTTAGAAATAAATTTTAAAAAAATGATGGACATAAATATCATTAAAGAGCACATTGTAAAAGACCATTCAGGAAAAAGATGATAATGTAAATTTAAAACACTTGTTGAAAGCCCACATCCACTACAAATATGATCAAAGCTGAGCTTATAAAAGCTTAAGTAATCCTCACCTTATGCGTTAACTTTTAAAGTTGAAGTAAGCCACATCCAAATTCAAAATAATATCAAAGTCTATCATAGATCCAATATTGATCACTCTTGACTGTAGAAAAAAACAACCTAGCTCTATGAATTTTTTCAGTGTTAGATCTAATCACATCCATTGATTCATATGAAAAAAAAAATACAAATATAACACTAAAACCAAGTGCTTAAGCAAATGAGTTTTCTGATGATTCAATATAATTTCATAGGCTGTGAAGTTTTCTGTGGAAACCACAAGACTATAAAGTATTCAAGAAGGGAAAATGAGTACAAAACCTCAAATTCTTCAAAACAATGGAAAAAATATTCAGATTTATGATAAATAGTAAAATACACGATAAGTCCACTAAACACAATAGATCTATAATCAAAAGCACACATTGAAGGTGGTATCAAAATTGTGCATACCTACCAAATCTGGTGGTGGACAAACCTTAGATATTGGTGAACAAAGATTTCATTGTAGAGCACCAAGGAATCATTTAAGTCCTACATGTATCACTCAGTGTTCATCTATCATACATAAAAATTACCAGCCACAATGAAGCTACCTAACAAGAAATTGTTTTAGAAAAATACATTATGGCTACAGAACTACAATTCATCACGACTTAAACTAAGAATAAAAAGTCACATTTAACTTATTATTTTTTACTTTTGAATAAGTAGGTGCAGTAGCAAATCTCTCAGTTATATCAAGTTATATGCCTTTTTACTGGCCAACTAAAAGAATGTCTAGAAAAGAATGCACTTAAGCCTTACCAAAATATGATGCTTCAAGTGCAGCTAATAATCCAAACATGTATAAAATCAAGGGTGAGATTGACAAATCCCTCTAATGGTGAGCAAACTTCACTTATAACCGGCAAGGGCACGCATAGCATTTGCAAAAATGGCAAAACCTCAGTAATGGATGATCAATGCTGGCTAGAAGTCCACTAAACACAATAGATTTATAATCAAAAGCACACATTGAAGGTGGTATCAAAATTGTGCATACCTACCAAATCTGGTGGTGGACAAACCTTAGAGATTGGTGAACAAAGATTCCATTGTAGAGCACCAAGGAATCATCTCCTACATGTATCAGTCAGTGCATCTATCATAAATGAAAATTACCTGTCAGGATAAAGCTATTACCAAGATTAAGAGGGAAACACATTATGACAATAGAACTTCAGTTCAACAAGACTGAAACTGAGAAAGAAAAGTCACACATAACTTATTATTTTCACCTCTCAGCCTTAGAAAGACATTAACCAAATTAAAAGGTGCAATAGCAAATCTCTCTAGTATATCAAGTGATATGTGTTTTAAGAGGCTAACTAATTTAAACAGTGTCTAGAAGAAGAAAACATAAAATTGATGCGAATGGTGCAGCTATTAATCCAAAATATATCATTAAATTAGGATCTAATCACATCCATTTGTTCATATAAAAAGAAACACAGGAACAACACTTAAACAAGGACAAAATATCCTAACAAATTCAATTAACTTGCTTAGTAGTTAACTATGCATAGGCCCAAGAATTTTCTGATCATTCAATTCAACTTCTAAGTCTATGAATTTTTTCTTGAAAATTGCAATGCAATACATGATTTCAATCTTCCTTAGTATTTCTAGCAGTTCTTTGTAATTTTATTTTTTTTACTTGTATCAAATTCTATATCAAAAAATATATACAAACATATTCAACAAATCCCAAATGCTTCAAAATAACAACAAAATAATAGCATAAATGTTCAGATCTACCCTAAAAACATCATAAGTCCACTAAACATAATACATCTATTATTACAAGCGTTCATTGAAGATTAATATTAAAACTTACACAGACCTACCAATTCTGGCAATGGACAAAACTCTAAATTGGTGATCGAAGCTTCAATTGTAGAGCCAAAGGAATCATTTAAGTCCTACACGTATCAGTAAATGTCTGTCTATCATACATAAAAAATTCCAACCATAATGAAGCTGCCTGACAAGAAATTTTTTTTTTAAAAAAAATACATTATGGCTACAGAACTTCAATTCATCATGACTTAAACTAAGAACAAAAAGTCATATTTAACTTATTATTTTCTACTCTCAGCCACAAGATATAAACTGAATAAGTAGGTGCAGTAGCAAATCCCTCAGTTATATCAAGTTATATGTCTTTTTACAGGCCAACTGAAAGAATGTCTAGAAAAGAAAACCTGCACATAAGCCTTACCAAAATATGATGCTTACGGTGCAGCTAATAATCCAAACATGTATAAAATCAAGGGTGAGCAAAACTTCACTTATTACCGGCAAGGGCATGCATAGCATGTGCAAAAATGGCAAAGGTGAGATCAACTAATGTTATTGTTAAACCTCAGTAACAGATGATCAATGTAGATGCTACCATTGGCATCAATCTTTGGTTAGGATGAATAACTGCACAACAAACCAGCATGGAAGAAAATGAAATGAGGAAAATGGAATATTTTCCAAGAAAATGAGAGATAAATTATTTGTTCAAAACCATGAGAAGAAAATGACTAGCAAGATGCAGAGTTTTTGCATTCTGCGAAAGATATGATATACAAATGAGAAATAGCTTTTAGATTAAAAAAGTATATGCCCAGTCACAAAATCAATGTCCATACTAAGATGATACATTATCAGCTAAAGTTTAATAGTCACTAAGGTTTTTGGATAATTAGAGCAGTTCCTGGCTATTGTGTCATGGCTACTAAATAATTGTTTGTAAAATTCAATTTTGTTGTATCATTTCAATGTCAATGACTTACTGAGGCTTTGGTTTTGGTTTAACAGCAATTTCAGCTGCAAATTAGAGGATGTCCAGCAACATTAGCACAACCCTGTTTCTGCTATTTTTAAAATTCCATCAAAACCTCTGGTGCTGAGGAAATTAAAAACTGAACAATCAAAAAAGAAAATGAAAGTAGTTAGGAACAGAAACCCCTAAAAAGTTAATAAAAATATGACATTAATTGTCAGACAGATTATATTATCTATGATACAAGAATGTCCATTCATTAATAGAATATGGTATTAGCTTTTGATCTTTGTAATATTAAAAGTAGGAAAGAGACAACCTTTTAGTAACAGAGCTCATAAACATAAAACAAGATTGTATCATTAAATAACATATGGTTTGCAATGAAATTCCATGTTTTATTCTTTCACAACAGACCAGCCAGTATTAGATCCACAACTTCAAACAAGTGTCATACAAATCATACATTGACAACACCTTACACATGATTTCTTGAATCCAACTTGATTCACTTACAAAAATGAAATGTGCATTATCTTCAAATGGAAAAACATAAACCCAAATCACATTCCTTTCCAGCTTTAGTGTTTCACTCTCACTCTTAAGTGTATAAGGACAGTGTTTACTCTCAATTGCCAACTCACATTAAGATCTACTGCCATAGGCTTGATAATATTCTAAGATTTCCACTGCCTATGCACATGCAAACACATATCATGAGGACTTTTGTAATGGTTGTAATGGGGTTGAAGTCAAGGTAGATAATATGGATGAATGTGGCTAAATCAAAGAAGATTAGAGGACACAGGATCAGAGTTGAGTTCTGGAATAAAAAGACTTGGTACATTCAAGGATTCACTCAATTTGCATCCTATAAATTTCTTCTATTATTTTTTTTTTCTTTGCATTGCACTTTGGTATACTGTTTTCTGTATTTTCCTTTTCTTTCAACATTTTTTCTTTTTTTTTTCATTTCTTTCCTTCTTTCTTTCTTTCTTTTTTTTCTTTCTTTCTTCTCTTTTTCTTTCTATCTGTTTTCCTTTCTTTCTTCTCTTTTTCTTTCTTTCTTTTCTTTCTCTTCTTTTGGCAAGTATTCTTCATATTCCCAAAGTATTCTTGATACGCCACCCCAAACAAAAGAGATTTGGTTGTTTACAAAAGAAATGAATATACAAATCCAAAGTTAATTCAAAAACTCATCTTATGATATTACCTATATCCTCCAATCCACAATGATAAGGGACATATGGGTTTTTCACTTAAGGCTTGTATTGGGTTTAAAAAGAAACAAAGGGTAAGAGGCTCAAAAGGGCTAGCAAATGATTTTAATGTAAGGTGGGTCAGTGTGGTCAAGTAGCTTAAAACAAAGAAATGCCTCAATCATGCTTGTGCAAACATGTGAAATGCAATCTCAATCAAGAAACATATCAAGTTCTAGAGTAAAACCTTAAGAGAGGGCTAAGCACACAAGGAATGAAACTTCTAGTGTTTAGGCCCAAATCCTCACTGTTTTTTATCTGTGATAAGAATTTATACAATTCCAAAATTCAATACCCGCACAATCATTATGTAATGAACAAATTTTTTCCAATCAACCAAAATGCTCAGCAATGCCAATGAGATTTTCATGCACACTCATGCTATTTCAGATCATGGAGAATCCAATACTATCTGGACATTGCATTTCAGCAACATAAGAACATAGAATTTCATCACAAACATCTCAAAATAATATCAAAATATATCCAAGAACATCATTAAAGGGGTAAATTAAGTGAACTAAAAGAAAAAAGAAGAAAAAGACACTCCCTGAATGCTCAAGAGCTTCCACAACTGATGTGTGTGTCAAAGATAAAGTGTGTTTGTGTCTGTCTTCTGATTTTTCTGCATAAAAGCATTCCTGTGCTCATATCTTTAGGCATGTTAGGATTTAGTTATCATGAAAAGACAAGTAATAACTTATATGAAAATCAATATATTTAGTTGTAATAGACCAAAAATAGTATGATCACAACACAACATTTTTAAATTTTTAAGTCAAACTGAAACATTTTTTAACAACAGAGCAAAGAAGAAAAAAAGGGTTTCAACAAAGAAGTCCAACCCAAAGAAGAAAGTAAAGAGAAAACCTAGGTGAAGCTCCCATTTTCATCCATGTCTTCGTTTTCTTGAATTTCTTTTCAAGTGAACAAAACCCACCCACGAAATCTTCTCCAAGTGAGGTATAAACTTTCGAGTGAACAAAACCCACCTACGAACTCTTCTCCAAGTGAGGTATAAACTTAAATATATAGTCTGGAAGAGGGGCATTACCGTTAGACATATGTAAACCTAGGTGAAGCTCCCTTTTTCATCCATGTCTTCGTTTTCTTGAATTTCTTTTCGAGTGAACAAAACCCACCCACGAAATCTTCTCCAAGTGAGGTATAAACTTTCGAGTGAACAAAACCCACCCACGAACTCTTCTCCAAGTGAGGTATAAACTTAAATATGTAGTATGGAAGAGGGGCATTACGGTTAGACATATGTAAACCCTAAACATATGTAATTAACCGTTGGCTAACTAAAATTAAATTTTTAAATCTTTTCTTTATATTATGAATTTACTTTAATAATGATAAATAATAAAGAAATTTAAACTTAAAATTATTTATTATTTTTTATATTATCTAATAATAATTATTTATTAAACTATTAAATTATATGTATTTATTTTTTAATATTAATATTTTTATGCATATTATGAAAATAAAAATTTATTTTTAATTAAAAATAATTAACAATATTCATAACGTTATATCTAAATTTTGTCATATTTATTGTAATTTAAACTAATTTAGTTAATTATTTAATTTATCAAATATTTGAGTTTATATTAATTTTATAATTTATTGTATTATTTATAGTTTTATTTTTTATATTAACCAATCTAATTTTTATTGTCAAATTATCAGTTTTTATATTTAATTATAATCTTTTAAGATATAAATTTTTAAAATACAACATGTTATTTTTATAAATAAATTTAACTAAACTCTCTTTCTTTAGTATTTTTAAAAATAATTAATTATTTGATTAATTAAAAAATAATATTACATGTGATATTATATATCATTATTTATATTTTAATTTACTTTTTATCTTTTATATATATATATATATTTAGAAATATATTTAAAATATAAATAAAAACTTTTGTTTAATGTTAAAATAAACTTTTATTTTTTCATAATTCATTCAACGATACTCTTAAATTATTTTGTAAAACAAAACTGTTATATTTTTTTTTAAGTTTTAATCCTAAATTTTTTATCTCTAATAATAATATTGATGTAATGTAATGAAAACTAATATAAGTGTATTATATGACTCATAAATAAGTTAATAAGATAACATGTTATAATAAATTTTAAAAGTTATAATATTTATATTTTAATCATTTGAATATTTTTTAGGTTAAGAATATTAAAATATTATATATTTAAAATTCATCCTTTGAAGTGTTTTTAAAAAAATATAAAAAAAGAAACTTAATTATAATAATTTTGAACATAAGTTTTTTTCACATTTATATTAAATTTAATCTTCTTCTTCCAAATATATTATCTTTCATTTTTATTTTTGAAGGTAATTTAAGTCTTTTCTATAATAAATTTCATAATTTCAATAATTATGATTAAAAATTAAGGTTAAAAAGCTGAAAGAAATACTCTAAGTTAAAAAATTGAATAAAATCAAATAATCTTTACTTTGAATAACAATGTAGAGACTATATTTATCCCACATGAATATCATGTGCACCTAATTATCCCCTCTTAAATAGTATGCAAACTTATTTTTTAAATTTAACCATTCAAATAATCATACTATCATTGTATTGTCATATTTTAAATTATAATATTTAAAAGTTAAAAATACCATATAATCATTTTAATTCTTTCAATAACTAACAACTTACTTACATCGGTATAGAGATAATGAGTACAAAGATGTAGTTGATCGCAAAGAAAGAAAAGAAAATCATTTTTTACAAAATTTGCTTAAGTCATATAATATTCATTTAAGCTAAATATATGCAAAGAAACTGGGTGGGACTGAAGAAAGAAGAGATATGGAGGTAGAGAAAAGAAAGGGACAAAGTGAAAGGAAGGGAAGAAAAGAGAAGAAAGGATGAGGGACTAAGTGGATAAGAGAGATAAGGAAACATCTTTTTCTTGCTGCAAAATTTGATAAGTATAAGTATCGTTAGTATTCAATCTCATTTACCTGTATTAATATATTTAAAATAAATATTTTTTATATATTTTTTTATGGTTTAAATATATTTTTAGTATCTATTTTTTATATTTTAATTTAGTCTCTAAAATATTTTTTTTTAAATTTTTTAGTCTCTAATTTTTAAAAATTTATTTATTTTAATCCCTAAAAAATGATGTTATCCAATAAAAAAATTTAACATGAAACTGTTATTTTTGAAAAATTAAAAACTAAATTAAAACTAAAAAATATATTTAAACTTTTTTATATAAATTTATATTATATAATTATATAAAATAAATATATGTAAATAGATATTAGAGTTAAGATAATTTCTTTAAGATTAAGAGTTTTACATAATTTTGATGTACAAAAGATTAATAAATCATAAAAAAAATTATATTGTTATTTTTTAAATTTATTAAGTGTTGCAATATTAGCATATTCAATTATTAAAAGATTATACATGTGAACCAAAGATTTTAGAATTAAAAATCATTTTCATTCAAAATGAAAGTTAAACTAAGTGAATGTTGAGTAACTCTTTAACTTTCTTAAGAATTACAAACTTTATAAAAATTAGAGACATGAAAATAAAAAGGGTAGATGATTGTCTTCTGGAGCAAATGAAAAAAATAAGTTTTAAACAATGGAACTAGCTCCAACATTCAGAAAGCACCATATGTTCATAAACATTTGAAGACTATAATAAGAAGAAAAAAAGAAAGATTAAACTCTCAATATATGGTGGGAAGGTAAAACCTATTAATTTTCATCAACTAAGTCTAACATAATCTACTTTGAAAGTAAAAAACTAGGAGATATCAAGTTTGATCGTCCAAATTCAAAAGACAAGAAGAAAAGTTTAAAGTAAATAAAGATTCAATCCAAATGAAGAAATCTAAATGGTAACAATTCAAAAAATAAGAAAAGAAAAACACATGTAAA
Source organism: Abrus pulchellus subsp. cantoniensis (assembly GCA_024086825.1). Taxonomy (NCBI): domain Eukaryota; kingdom Viridiplantae; phylum Streptophyta; class Magnoliopsida; order Fabales; family Fabaceae; genus Abrus; species Abrus pulchellus. The sequence goes on from CM044049.1 coordinate 33,541,254, forward strand.
ACTCATCTTTATCTAATGATTAATATCAAGGAACATCCAAATTTAAAAGTAGAATCAAATAAAGAATTATACGAAGCTCAAGAAAAGATATTACCATGCAAACAATTATTTGAAGTTTATAGAAAAGTTCTTAATGAGAACTTTTATTTATTTAATGAAGTTACCAACATCAAAAGAAAAAATAATATATTAGTTAATATGTTATAACAAATAGAAATTGAGATCTTTAAACTAATTTAGTGAAATAAAAGATTAAGACCCTAAAATAATTGTCTAGTTCTCAATTAGACACAATTTTTTATTGAGTCAAGTCACTTTGAAGAAGTCAATAGACTTCAAAATAAAATAAGTGATCTCACTCAAGTTTTTACAAAAACTATTGAAGGGAATTTTAATTTAAATATAATTTTAAGAAACTCAAGAAATCATTTAAATAAATCAAAATTAGAATATATCTCATAAGAATAGACTCTCGTTTGTTTAAACCTATTAAAAAAATCAAGTTATCTTATTTATTTTTCTTGGAAAAAATCTAAACATATAGCATCTTTATGCCATCAAAGAAAAAGAAGAAACAAGAATTAGTGAAATCATTAAAATTTAACTTCAAAAGGCTGAAAACACTATAAGTATCTAAATCTCAAATTATTCCAATTGTAGATGTTAAAAAAGAAAACAAATGATATTTGAACAATGGATATTCATGAAATATAACAAGCAAAAGTTATTTGTTCTTAGAACTATGAACTCATAAAAAATGGATAATTATCTTTGATAAAAATCAACAATGTCTCATTGCTAATATAGTCAAAATCAATAAAAAAAAAAAAAAAAAGAAGCTTCACCTACCATGAAATATGTATTGTACATCAAAAGATTAAATATATGATATGTTTAAATAAGACAATTTAATGACAACAAAAATATTATTTTTGTTTAACTCAGAAAAATGTATAGTAAAAAATTTGGCAAATGCATATTGTTTACTACTCATAAACATCATAATATATATATATATATATATATATATATATATATATATATATATATATATATATATATATAAGATCTAGATTAAATAAGCAGAATACTACATGCTTATTTTCAAAAAAAAAAAAAAGATGAAGCTTGGGTTTAACATAAAAAGCTTAAACATATTAACTTGAAACATATTTCATGATTCTATAACATAGAAGTTCCAAAAGGTGAAACGACAAAAAAAATAGAGACAAAATGTAGAAGTTCCAAAGAAAAAAAAAAGTGGCAAGGAGAAAGAAGCAAGCAAACAAAGTGACAATCAAAGAGAAGATTATTTCAAAAGTTAGAAAACAAGTCAAAACCAAGTAATTTACTTTGATACCATAGTTTATGGTAGGCTTTGTGTATGATAAGTCACTGTTTTTATCTTTAAATCACGAATAAACATATATTATTTTTATCTTTGAATCACGAATAAACATATATCCAACTTTCATTACTAACATTTATCATAGTTCTTCAATCTTTGAATACCATGCAAAAAATAAAAAGAAAAATACATGTACAAGTACTTTCACTCTTAGTTCAAGTTAAGAAAATTGCCTTCATTTTGTATCTCTCTTCTTCTTCCTCTCATCATTCACCGAACTTAGAATCTCAGATCTTTGCAGTTGTGTTCATTGTTAAGACCAAATTTGCAACCCTGACCTTTGACTGATACTCTCATTATCTTTGTCTCTTCCCACCCCTTTCTATCTTCATCCAATCTTTCTCTCTTTATCCATCTTTTTTCTCTCTCTCGCTCTCTCTAAATCAGAACCATAAACCATCATCATCAATATTATTGGGTACCTACCAATCTTTATTATTGATGTATCGCTGTAAAGTCGTTGGCACAATAGCTTAAGCCATATATCTAAAGAGACAATTCAAAGACTTATCTCAAATGAAATTCTTGATCCTTTAAACTTATCGTATTTTGAAGTTTGTGTTGAATGTATTAAGGGAAAGAGAAAAAATGTAAGGAAATTAGGTAGCAAAAGAGCTAAGGATGTCTTAGAACTAATACATATAGATATTTGTGATCATATCCCTACAACTTATTGGAATGGACAATAATATTTTATTAAGTTCATAGATAATTACTCTAGATAATGTTACCTATTTTTTATACATGAGAAGTCTCACTTCTTGGATGTTTTTAAGTATTTTAAAGTTGAAGTTGAACTTTAACTAGGAAAAAAATTAAAGCTATGAAATTTGACTATAGTAGTTAATACAATGGCACATATGACACGTCAGGAGAACAACATTCAAGATCTTTTGCATTTTTTCTCAAAAAGCATGGAATTGTCCTGCAATGCATTATGTCAGGCAAACCTAGCATGAATGGTGTAGCAAAAAAAAGAAACTAAACTCTTAAAGACATTTTGAGGAGTATGATTAGTCATTCTTCTTTGCCATAGTCATTTTGTAAAAAAAAACTTTGAAGACTGCAATTTGCATACTTAATAGAGTACCAAGTAAAGTAGTTAATAAAATCCCTTAAGAGCTTTAGACTGGTAAAAGGTCAAGCATTAGGCACTTGCACATTTGGAGCTGCCTATCTAAGGCACGACCTTATAAGCCATATGAAGCAAAGTTGGATTCAAGAATTATTAGTTGTTATGTTGTTGGTTATCTTAAATACTTTCAGGGTTACAAGTTTTACAATCTCACCTAAGATCTCTTTTTGAAATAGGAAATGTGAGGTTTCTTGAGTAAGTTGAGTTCAGGAAAGATAAGAACATAAGGAATGTTGCCTTTAAGGAAAAACCTATCATTAATAGTGATTAAGTCCTCATAATTATTATTGTTCAATAAACAATTTCAATGGTAGAAAATATTGTCTCTAACAATATTTTAGATCAAAACAACAATGGAGTTCTCTCTTAAATATCTATAGAGCAACTTCAACAACCTCAAAAAGTGTCATTAAGAAGATCCGCTAAAGAAAAGAGAAGTGTAATTCTAAATGATTTTGTTGTATTTCTTTAAGAACATAAGGATGATATTGGTTTAACAAAGGAAAATCCAATCAACTTCTGTTAAGCTATACATAGTTCCAACTCTAAAAAATGGATTGATGCCATGAAGGAAGAGATGAAGTCTATACAAGATAATAATGTTTAAGATCTCATTGAATTACTTAAAGGTATGAAACTTATTGATTGTAAATGAATATTTAAAACCAAGAATAATTCAAAAGGTAATATCGAGATATATAAGACATTGATTACAACGAAACTTTTTATCTAGTTTCCTAAAATAATTCTTCTAGAATAACAATAATAGCACTAATAGTTCATTATGATTTAGAACTCTATCAAATAGATGTTAGTACTGTGTTTTTAAATAGTAACATTAAAGAAACAATTTATATGATGCAACAAAAAATTTTGTGTTTGATAATTCAAAGTCTATGGTATGCAAACTAAATAAATTCATATATGATCTTAAACAACTTCTCATCAATGGTATCACAAGTTCTATCAAGTTATTACCTTGTATGATTTTGAGATAAACATAGTTGATAATTGTATCTACCATAAGTTCAATGGGAGTAAAATATATATTTTTGGTATTATATGTCGATGATATATTGCTGCCAGCAGCAATATACACTTGTTGCATGAAACCAAGAGATTTCAACAAAGAGTTTTGAAATGAAAGATTTGGATGAAGCTTCTTTTGTATTAGGTATTAAGATACTATTCTCATTGTATCTTAAAGTTATCACAAGAAAACTATATCAATAGAGTTTTAAATAGATTCGACATGAAAGATAATAAGTTAGTAGATACCCCTGTAGTTAAAGAAAATAAATTTAGTCTCAAAAAAGTCTAAAAAATGACTTTGAAAGAAATGAGATGTAAAATATTAGCTATACATCAACCATGAAAAGTTTAATATACGCTCAAATTTATATTCGTCCAAACATAACATTTGTAGTAAATGGTTGGACAGTAAAAAATAAGTTAAATTATATATTTAGTCTTAATAGTTGTCACATATTTATGAATTAGTTCTTATACTCAAGTTGTAATTTTTATATACATTTATTTTTTTATGTTTTTGTCTCTACTATTAACATTTTAGTACTTATTATTGATGTTATTATAATAGTAGGATCATAATATAACAAAATGTTTATATAGAGATTAAAAAAAATTATAAGAAGAAGAACTAATTTGTAAACTTGTACAACTATAAGGATTAAATATGTGATTTAACTTTAATTTTAACAAAATTTAAAATATATACTATGTAGCTCATTAAAAGCTCAAAATTGTTGAATAAAGAAATTTTACACTAGATATATTATTTGATGATAGATATATAATTTATTGATTTAGTGAATAAATAGATAAAAAAAATTATAACTATAGTTAATAAAATACCAAGAATAGATCACATATCACACACATACATATTTTTTATATTATATAATACTTTTATTATAATTAAATTTTCATTTCTTATAAAATGAGTATTATTGTTTTACTTATAAAAAAATGATAGATTTAATTAAATAAAATTAGTTATTATAAATAAGAAGAGTCTAAAAACGTTAATTAATACATAAATAATAATTTATATTATTAATTAAAAATATCTCAGAATAATGCATAAATTATATTTTTTTTCAATAAAATAATTTTATATTTTATGATTTTTTGTTAATACTTAAGTTATTATTTGCATCACTCTTAGTTAAAATTTTTAGCAATCACTCGTTTTTAATTTTGTGCAGAAAATATTTTTTTTTTTGCTAAAAATTACAAAATTCATTACTTTAAATTTTTTTCTCTAAATTGAAATTGTTCTTAAATATACACTCTCACTTTCTAAATTAAATGCATGCATTTTTTTTATTATATTTAAGTATATGTTTTATTTTTAATTTAAATTTTCTTTTAAAAATTCTATCTTTTGAATTTATATATATATATATATTATTGGTCGACATTTAATTAAAAATATTTTGATAATATATAATTAAAATGTTATTTTAAAATAAATTAGATTTTTAAATTATTATAATTTTATTAAATAATTTATTATTTAAAAGAATTTTGTTATATATAATTATTTAAGAAAATATAAAAAAATTTAATTATTAAATTATATATTTATTATAAATAAAATATTCATATATTGAACAAACTGCTTGCTAATGATTAATATAAATTCATATCTAAAATATATTTTAATTTATTAACAGAATAAAAATATTAATGTACTTGAATTAAACTCTTAAATTAATTTTAAACATTTAAATTAATCAACATCCGTGTTAGTTAACAACTTGTTATTTTATCTAAAAGAAAAGTTTTTCTTTTTTTGGTGATTTTCTAACAATAAAGACCTTATTCATGCCAGGGCGGTAATTGCATGCCGAATTCATTTTAAACCTTCCATATTGAAAGCAAACACGTTAATGATTTGTTTTGTTTTTTTTTTTTGGTAAAGTAATGATTTGCTTAATAATAATAATAATAATAATAATAATAATAATAATAATAATAATAATAATAATAATAATAATAATAATAATAGATTATTTAAATAAAATAACTCTTTTTATTTGTACAATATATTAAAATTTAAAAAATTAACTTTAAACTAGAATTTATTAAGATTATAATAATCTTAGAAGTTTATTGTATCTTAGGAAATGGATATATTTTAATTTTAATATAGCATATGTCGAAAGCAATGTGGCTTAATAAAACAAAAAAATCATGCATTGAATAAAAAATTAAAAATAAAAAAATAAAACTACAGATTCAATATAATAAAAGCAATGTGGCTTAATAAAAAATATTACAAACATTTTCATTTGAGATTGATAATTTAAATTTAATTTTTTAAGAATTTAAATCTATAAAACATATAGAAAAAGGCATAAAGTTAATTATGGTGCTTGATTTTGTATTCCAAAAATATTTTGTTAGATTTTAATCACTATCTTGAAAATTATATTTATCGTAAAATAATATGTCCTTTCTCAAGATTACAATCTTTATTTATAACCCAAATTATTATATATTTTCAACAATAATATAAACATTTTTTCAATTAATCAGATTGTAATTTTCTATGAAAAGGTATTTAATCTAAACTCTCATTATTTGTATTTGAATTCTTTTAAAATATATTATAATAAAATTAACTCTATTAACGAGTTCAAATGTGAAACTAAATTTTTAAAAAAATTAAATTTGTACCACATTAATTGTTCGATTATTGGTTAATGGTGATTATACCTATTGGTTTAGGCATTTCTAGTACTTTTTGAATTATTCTAAGGCTTTGATAAAATAAAATATATTATTTCTATTTTCGTTTACATAAAAAATAAAAAAAATTCTATAAAGTAAGATAGGTAACGGTAAGTCTTTAAATAAGGACGATGAAAATGTCATTAAGGCTATAAGATAATGGGGTATTCCTGAATTTTAAAAATAAAATATATAAATGTAGCAATCCTGAACTAATTAATACAATATTTGTACATTGCCATAATTAAGGTTCCATATTCTCCAGTTTTTCCCGCAATGCAATCAATGCCTAGTTTCTCTCTTGATCCTATATATCCCCAGCAAATGGTGCGTTTCTTTTGCATCCCATAATTTTTATTTTCATTAAAACTTCACTCTCTCACTCACTCTGTTGCATTGTTTCTTGTCAACTATGAATGCTCTTGCAGCCACCAATCGCAACTTTCAATCTGCAGCTCGCATTCTCGGCTTAGATTCCAAGCTCGAGAAGAGCCTCCTCATTCCCTTCAGAGAAATCAAAGTATTAAACATTCCAATCACCCCTTTTTTGGGTTTCAATTCGTTTTCATTTTTTTCACTGTATAAGAGGTTTCAATTTTCATTTGCATGGCTTTCTCTCTCCCCCATCATAAAAAAATGTTGTTTTTATTGTGAGGTTTGTTGAAAAGGGTTTCTCTGTGGTGTTTGATTTGCAGGTTGAATGCACGATCCCGAAAGATGATGGGACTCTGGTTTCCTATGTGGGTTTTAGGATCCAGCATGATAATGCTCGTGGCCCTATGAAAGGAGGGATTCGTTATCATCCTGAGGTTTGGTTCTTCTCATGTGTTGTTCTTTTAATTGTTTTGTTTTCTCATCAATAGACAGATTTGGAATCTGAGTTTGTGTATTGAATTCCATCTGTTTCTAAATTTGTTTGCTTGAAGTTGTGATGCTGTGTTGGTATAATTTCGATTTCGTGTGTGTAATTTAACATGACATGTTTTGTCAAATTGAAAATGTTTGATAGAACCCCAATTCATGGAATGGAGGATGGAGTGCTGTTCTACAATGATCGGTGGGGCAGTAGTGGAAAACCTTTTCAAAAATTATTTTTGGGTTGGGCATATGTGACATTGGTTTGCAGGTTTGCCTGATGCACTTTTAGGAGGCAGATTGGAAAACTATTATGAAGTCCCATTTGGCGAGAAGCATTTTATTTTAGTCTATACATGGTCGATTTGTTAAAAATGTGGTTACTTTAATTATAAAACTTGTGCTTATTATTATTACTATTACTAGTTATTAAAAGATGTGATCATACATAATTGTGAACTATTCTCGGCATCTAGAAGTAAGAAGAGGCTTGGGATTTTTATATTATGTGACGTGGCTATCGAAATGCAGACCACATCATTTGATGCGGCTTTAATGGCTTAATTTGCAGTCATCGCAACAGCCATAACTGTAATTTAAAACTGTGATGTTTACTTGTTTTTTCATGCAATGTCTCAATTGCAGCAGTCACGGCAGCGGCTGCATTCACACACAGCAATTGTAACTGTAGTTTAAACCTATGATATTACTTGTTTTGTCATGCAATATCAGTTGCCGCAATCGCTGCAATGACGGCTCAATTGCTGCAATGGCAGCATCTGCATGCAACAACTGTAACTGTAATTCAAAACTATGATGTTTACTCATTTTCTCGTGCAGTGGCTTTATTCCATGTGCTAATATTATTTTCCTGTACCTATGTGGTTCCTCAACTGTGGTGACCTTGTAATTCAATTCCAAAAGTGCCATTGAAGCTTTACCCTCTTATTTAGGTCCTCAATCATGAGATATATGCTGCATTTTAGATGATCCTACAAAATCATGGACTATTGTCTGCTTTTAAAAGGAAGAGAATGCTTTGGATTTTGATATTAGGTGATGTAGATTTCAAAATGCAGACTCCATCACATGATGCACCCCAACTTTTTCAGTTGCAGCAGCCACCCTAACCATATCCGGCCATGATTGTGGGATGCATCTGCCTGAATCCACCCACAGCATGACTGCAATTCCGATCTGATAGATTCAAACACGTATGTAGTAGGAGAAAGAAGACTAGTCAGGAAATAAAAGAGTAAATAACCAATTCTATTAATAACGGACAGCCACAATTGCAATTCAAAACCTTTATCATGTTTACTTTGTTTTTTACACACTGATTTTATTGTGTACTAATATTATTTTCTTGTATTTGTATGCTTCTTCAGTTATCGCACACTCTAATGAATCCAATCAAGAAACACATGCTGCATTTTCCTCTTCATTTTTCTGCTTACCTGAGTCTGTAAATGCTGCTTGATATTTTAGCTATATTTGAGATGGGCTTTTCCCCATCAGAGCAGTTATTTTTTGAACACTAAATAAACCCATAGAATCACTGACAAACCATAGAAGCTTTGAGTTAACAGTAGTTCAACTTCAATTTCAATCTACACATTGCTTACCAAAAGTGATTTTAATCTGACAGTTCTTCTAATGACCATTTTTGCTTGTTGATGCTTTACAGTTACAGTTATCAATGCTATCAATAAAAATTCTTTATACTGCTTTTGAATATTAAACTGTTTGGTGATGTCAGGTTGACCCCGATGAAGTGAATGCTCTTGCTCAGCTGATGACCTGGAAGACAGCCGTAGCAGACATTCCCTACGGAGGAGCGAAGGGTGGGATTGGCTGCAACCCGAGGGATCTTAGCATAAGTGAGTTAGAACGTCTAACTCGGGTTTTCACCCAGAAGATTCACGATCTCATTGGGGTTCAGAGAGATGTCCCTGCCCCTGACATGGGAACTAATGCACAGGTACTGATTTCACAACTTAGTACATAATTTTCTGCTCATTTTTTATAGATCTAGCATCCAAAAGTTTCATATGTCCTTCGTTTTGGTCCACTTTGTCACAGACCATGGCATGGATTCTTGATGAGTATTCAAAGTTTCATGGGCATTCACCCGCAGTTGTGACAGGGAAGCCTATTGTAAGTATTGAATACACACACACCCTCTAAGAGACTGCAAAGTCCTCATCTTAAGTATATCAATGATTAGGAAATTGGCTTTGAATGATTTTTCCTGTAGGATCTTGGAGGTTCATTAGGGAGGGAGGCTGCTACAGGTCTTGGAGTGGTTTATGCAACCGAGGCTTTATTTGCTGAATATGGGAAGTCAATTTCTGATCACACATTTGTCATCCAGGTATTCCTTCACCACCGTGGAAGGATGATATAGTATACACATATTAATGCCACTTTCATCATCTACTTGATTTTTATCTCACTATTCAGGGATTTGGAAATGTGGGCACATGGGCTGCAAAGTCTATTTTTGAGAGAGGTGGTAAAGTGATTGCTGTGAGTGACATCAGTGGTGCTATTAAAAACCTGAATGGAATTGACATTCCAGCCCTTCTGAAACACAAGGAAGGTAATGGGAACTTGAAAGACTTCCCAGGTGCAGAAGTGATGGATCCGAATGAATTGCTTATTCATGAATGTGATGTTCTTATCCCATGTGCCTTGGGAGGCGTTCTAAACAAGTATGCTTGTCTTTTCCTTAAACTTGTAAATCACCATTGTTAAAGTCATTTCAGTTTTCTCTTGATCTTGCACACTAGATTAAAACACCACTCTCCTTATTGTTCTTTTAAGTTTAACGTAACACCTAGTTCTAAAAGCTACAACTGCATTTTGGTATGTCATTCTTGAAGGGAAAATGCTGCTGATGTGAAGGCAAAATTTATAATAGAAGCTGCAAATCACCCCACTGACCCTGATGCCGATGAGGTAAGGTTACTGATTTGTAGTTATGGTATTTCTTATGTGACATATATCCTTATCTTGTATTACATTATGCAAGTGATCTCTTTTTGCAGATCTTATCTAAGAAAGGAGTCGTTATATTACCTGATATTTATGCCAATTCTGGTGGAGTAACTGTAAGCTACTTCGAATGGGTTCAGGTAAATGGGATCAACATAGCTTAAGTTGAAAACCATGCTTAAATCTCTCTCTTTAATGCAAAATCTCCTTTTGGCTCTATATGCTGCCTGCAGAATATTCAAGGATTTATGTGGGATGAAGAAAAAGTGAACCGTGAGCTGAAAAAGTACATGACCAAAGCATTCCTGGGCATCAAGGCAATGTGTAAAATTCATAACTGTGACTTGCGAATGGGAGCATTCACTCTTGGAGTGAACCGTGTTGCCCGTGCTACCCTTTTGAGAGGTTGGGAAGCTTAAGAAGGAACAACTATCCTTATAGCTTCTTTTATTTACTTACCAGAACCAACATTGCTTAGTCTTGCAACTGAAAAAGTAGGATAAAACCAGGCTTTTCTTTTCTTCCTTTGTTATCATAGTCTTAGCCGAGTAATTTAGTATATTAGACTAGCCAATAAAACATTATTAGCGTTACTGGGCCTAGGAATCAGATAAGTTATACCCGGATTTGTTTCAAAATATTAAATGCATTGGGGTTCTTACTATTTTTCAACTGTGTGCTGCTTATTGCCTTTTTTATTTGGATCTTGTTAACCAGTGACGTGGCTAAGGAATTAGAAGAGAAAACTTTTTATTACAAATTTACGTTGGATTGCATTGAAAATCACGGAAAAGGTGTATTTATTATATTTTTTTTTGTTAAAAAGATATATTTTTGGTTCTTTAAACAGTGCACTTGAGAGACTGGTTAGTATTTGTCTTTTTCTTTTGAAATCATTCTTAGTCGCGCCTGATCTTAGAGAAAACCCAACATCCTTCTTCACGACTCCAAGGACGGTGTGAGTGAAAATTACCAAAGTTTGCTTCCCAAGTCATCATTAATAAAATCAACGATAATATTCGTACAATAGCACATACAGTAACTTCCTTTTCACTTCATTTTTTATTTCTCTTTTTACTCTTCTTATCTCTCATAAGTACTACCAATGTCCAGCTATGAGGAATCTAGATTCCTTAAAACCATAAGTAAAAATAGTTGTGTTCACAGCTAGTCAAAAACATCCACATTCACACCGAACCCGAAAGATAGGATTTTAAGGTCTTACTCGCCTTTATGGACAAATATATGGAAGTAAGAAAAAGAAATTTGGAGTACTTGCCTTCATTATCTCCATTGAAATCAACAACAGCTATGGAATAGATCATCCCTGTGAGGACCACTCTTACATTTGAAGACAATGTCTGTTTTAGTTTCAATTTCTTGAACATGTATGGCATCCCATAATCCTGCAATTGCAATCACTGCTTGAACAGACTGAATGCTATTGATGGCAATATAAATGGTTGAAAATGTTTGTATACTCCTTCATGGAAATTACTTGCTTGGCAAGTTCAGACCCCTTGTTATACTTGTGCAATTGGCTATAACAGGCCTAATTATAAAAATGGTTTTGCTAACCTTATCCTATTAAAGAATTAAAAAAATATATATTTTTTATATTAAAAGTCATGACATTTGTTATCAATTCATTAAATATTACAATTTTCTATTAACTGACAAGAAAATTAACATAACCATTTGACTCTCAAGAAAATTTCTGCATTGCAAACACACAAACTATCCGGGTCATTTCGAGCTAGGACGACAGAAGGAATTGAAATACAATGCTAATTCATATCCATGTCTTGTTTTGCACTAGCAAAATTATAAAGCATTATATTAAGAAGCAGATGAGAAGGAGAACTACAGAACAGCAATTCCACTAATCTTTTTTGGAAGTGCTTGAATTCTCATCCTGCCAAGTTGCTTGCCATTGCTTGTCATATAATGTAGTCTCATCAAATAGCTTCTTAAGATTTTCAAAGTCCTCATTCTTTCGGATCAGAAGTACTCCCACTACTGCTATGAACAGCAGAGTTTTGCAAAAGAAGTTGCTCATTTGATCAACTAGACCTACTCCTGTCAAGCTATCAACAAAATATGCCATAAAGAATCCAATCATTGCAGCGCGACCTGCATGATACTCAGAAGAAAAATATCAGCAATGAATAATTTTCAATTTTTATTTTTCTTTTTTTTATATAAAACCATTTATTCTTTATTTTCATTTCAGAACTAACCATTGAGTAGTTCAGCTTCAGGGAGGTGGAACCTTTTCATCCATGCCCACCAAGGTATGATGGAGGTGTCAAAAACTACAGGGTTATCGTTGCTGGATGATTCTGGGTTATTCTCAAGCCATTTTCTCCTCCTAGCCTCTGCGAATAATAACATACTAAGATGAAGAAAAATTCCATGCAAAGTATTTTGGAAACAGAGAATGAAACCGACAAAATAAAAATCTAATCCTACCCCAACTATTCATGTCTTACACTTCTATCAAGTAGAGAAAGTCAAAACAGAAAATGAACCCATGCACTGTCAAATAGAACATAGGAATGACATTGTTAACAGACACATTTATTCCATATTACTGGCAAACTGTAAATAGAACTCCTTATATGTGATAACAGCCACAGGTCACATATTAATGGGATAATCCAAAAAATCAACATATTATGTCCTACCAACACAGGGTGTGGAGAGGGTATATATATAAAGAAAAGAAAAGAAAATCAAACACATACCCTATGCTGCTGAGCTTAAATTCCAAAACCATCCAAACCAGACAGAAGTCACAACCTACATCAATACGATTTGCAACATAGAGCAACCATTGATTAAGCAAAGAGGTTGCTTAACATTACTTCATTAGGGGGGGATATAAGGTTGCATCATTCTCATGCTATGGCATAAAATCAAACTCCATGGCCATGATAAGCTGCACCAAAGTTGTGCAGCAGTGTTAACAGAAACAAAATGACAAGGAGGAGAGTATTTAAGAACGAAGGCAAGGAATCTGGCACAGAAGGAGCTGGATCAGGGCTGAGAAGCTATGTGGCTCTTGAAACCATAGAATCATAGATGTGTTTCTGCACAGCAGAGTTGCAGCTTGCCTCCACTTTATCCCCCACACCAGGTCTTATACCTCTTCTAACCCCCCGCAATAATAATAATAATAATACTATTTCCGCTCAGAAATCTTCCTACTTTGACACACGTCTTCTAAAATTGAAAGCTAATTAATATTTTTTGGAAGACATGTGTCCCTTTTGTTGAGTAGGATGATTTATAATCTGAAATAATACGAGAACTTAGCATTTTTTTTCAAAACGTCTACAATTCTCTCTCACTCCTACTTCTAATCCTGCTTACATAACCATCAGGGGGCAAAAAACTGTATAAGTGAATCGACAAGTGAGTACATGCATTGTAAATACTAAATGGGGTATCAGAGAAAACGAGTAGAATACTGAAATTTGAGCCTACATGAACTCTTAATTCAAACAAAACAAAAAACTGATTTCAACAGAGACGAAAACAAAGGGCAAAAACGTTACCAGCATCAATAACCGCGTCCCAATCGGTGCTACCATTTTTCTGAAACTGCTTCAAGTCCCATGTTCCTCCAACCCATCTTGGGTCAACAAAACCACTCAAAACCTTCACTTCCTCAGCCTCAGCCTCAGCCACAGCAGCAACAGCAGACCCATTGGTTCCCACAGAATTGTTCTCAAGCGACGGCGGAGAAGACTCCGGCGCAGCCTTCTCCAGCGGCGGTTCCACGGCAGTTCCGACACCATTTTCAGGAGAAGCCTTCAAGGGTAACAAAGGAAGATTCTTGGGCCTGAGAGTGAAGGAGAAGTGGTTCTTGTGGATGAGATGGGGTTTGGAGTGTGAGGAAGGAGTGGCTGAGAAATGGGTGGGAGGAGAGAAGGAAGCCATGGTTGTTGACATGCTCTGCATTTGCATTGATTTGATTGGTGTGTGTGGTTGGGAGTATCAGAACATGGTGGGTGAGTTTCACAGTTTCTATTTCTGGGGCTATCCTCACTCACTTCTCAGCCTTAGAAATTATGGGCACACCTCAAGTGAAGTGAAGTGGGCACGTAATATATGAATTATGAAATAAAAGAAAATCAGAAAGTGAAAAAGGTACAGTGTGGTGGCTTAGCTAACTTCGCAACTCGTTTGTCCTTTATTGGCTTTGATCAATTTCTTATCCAATCATCTATAACTCTACAGTATCTGTGGATTACGCCACCTTCCAACTTACAAAAATGAAAATCAAAATGGCCCATGATTCAGTTCCTTTCTGAGTCCAAGTTGTGTCAACCGAGGAAGTCTCACTTCTCACTGGGAATAACTGAATAAGGCTTTTATTGGACATCTTTGATCCATCTCAATATTTCTAATCCAAACTATATTCTTTGTAAAAGGTAATTTTGTTTGAATTGAAACTATCCATAATATCATAGAATTATCTCTCTCAGTAGAAACTTTTTTATTCAAAATATTCAACCCCATCTTAATGTCACAAGTCTATGTTATTCTAGCCTTTTAAAAAATATATTAAGATTTTATTTTCATGAATTTTTTAATTAAGTGTTCTTCCAACATTGATTAAAGAATCAATAAAAAATAAATTTTTATTAAAAATTGTTAAAATATAATAGAAACTACAAAGTTGAGTTTTTTTTATATATAAAATACTTTAAATTATTTAACTAGTGTCTTTAAGACTTTTATAGTGAATGTGATAGGATAAGAATAAAATATACTTCTATCTTATTTTACAATCAATGTATACCAAAACAATAAATTATATACATCATAATATTTTATGTTGTCTTTTTCTAATCCAAACTCCTTATAAGATAAAATTTACACCAGAGTATAATCAGAAAAGATCATATTTCATATGTTGATAATCAAACAAACACCGAATAAGATAGTAAAAAAATATTATATCATATTTTTCTTATTATATCCATGCAATGGACCTTAAGAATATTGGTTAGCACTTTTAATAGATTTGGCTTGGGGTGGTGAGAATAAATTTTAGAAAAGCAAATATGTATTTGTATATTTGATTTTATGTAAAAAGATGATAAAAAATTATGAAAAAAAATTCTTGGTGATGTAAACAAATATTAAGATAGTAAAAACGGTTGAAGGTAGCTTGTAGCCAAATATTTGGTCAACCTAGAAGCAATCAAAGCCAATAAAAATGTCAGTGTGTGTTTGGGCATGTAACTTAATATTCACTTATTCATAATTTTTTTTCCTCTACATGAGAGTTGTAGCCATAAATTTGACCATAAAAGTTATTGCAATGAGCTCAAAAAACTTATAAAAGTTATATAACTTATTTTATTAGTTATCTATAAATGATTAGAATATTAGTTATATCAAGAGAATTGAGTCTGTGAGGTGATAAGAAGAATATGTATATATATTTTTTCAAATGGGACAAATTATGATTGAGATATTACCATATTTAATTGTTGCAACAAGTTTCTAGAAACATGAAGCATTGACAAGGGAACGATTGCTTAATTGATTTGTATATTTCAAAAACTAGGATCAGAATTGAATAGAGAAATTTTATCATTATCAAATAGGCAAAAGGATAAATCTAAACAACTTTTGCAAAGTCAAGATAAGATGAAAATCCTCAACTTTTAATGCAAGAACATGGTTGGTATGGTTAGTTGTGGAGTCTTTAAGTGCATTAGTTGATCAACATTTTTTTAATGGAAAAAAAAGAGATAAAAATGTAAAAATACCAATAATGAATTCACAAGAATATGACATGTAAATAAAATATTTGAAACAAACTTTTATCCTACCTTTGTCTTGATTGATCATGCATATGGAATTAAGCAAATAATCATTTTTTCCATTTTGACAAGTATACTTTTGTATTAAATAGTGTCTCTGGTTTTTTATATAACTTAGTTGATGTAACAATTACCATTACTATAGTTGTTATCTATGATCTTACAAACATGTAAGTGCAGATAAGGGGTAAGAAACATTGCAAATAGTCCCACTAAGGGGTAAATGAAGCCTTTACATATCGGCCTTTAATAACTTTCTTTTACAACTTTTTTTTTCCCTTTATAGCATTTCACTTATTGCTTGCCATTAATATATTTAGTGTAACCATTATTCAGTTGTGTAACCTTTTCCTTCAGCTGACACCATATTATTAAATAGTGTAAACATATTTTTAGCATAACTAGTGAAGGTGAAAAGTAATCTATTAAAAAATTTGCCTTGCATAACCTCGACTATTGATGGCATATGTAACTAAGGTGTAGCAAAAGTATGAGCAATATGGAGCTTTCACAATCCACGGTTATTGACAAATAAATTATGGGAGGTAGGTGATCAAAGTAACATGATATCTTTTCAATCACAACAAGTTGACATGGATATTAATGACCTCAATATCAATCTAGTTTGGAAGTTTGACAAAATTGTCGTGTAATATCCTTGAAAATTAGATGATGATGCAAAACATATACCATTCAATGATCATCCATCAAGAGAGATGTAATTAGTTGGTTGAATTTGCAACTGTAAGATTTTAAGACTGTTAAGTGAATATAATTTAACATTGTTTAAGATTATTTTAAATGAAATTATATAGTGACAAATTGGCTAAAAAGGATTTGTTAAAAAAGACATACTCAACTTTTCATTCCTTGAATGTGCTCTTGCAACAACAAAGAATGTAGATTCACCAAAGATTCTAAGCTAATTTGTTGAACAAAACTATGAGAATTTGATTAAAAATATCTCATACAACTGGCTCAACATCATTTCTTAAAGTGAATTTGGTATCTTTCCAAGAACATGAACAAGGCCGTAGTGGCCATAATGGTAAAAAAAAAAAAAAAGTCGCAGAAAGAAAAATTATTGAATCCATATTCAATTATTGAAAGCAAAGATACCAAAAAAAATCTACCGAATAAGTATAAACATGATAAAATAAAATAAAAAACAATTACAATATTTGCTCTAGATGTGCGACAAAAAGAATGCCTTACTCTCCTGTATCTAGTTAACTTTTACAATACATTTTTAAAGAAAAAAAAAGAGAAAAATATTGTGGTAAACTTTTCTGAATCCATTAAGTTTTTTTAAGAATGATGAGTTTTTATTTATTTTTTTAATTTCTAGTTACAATTTTTAGCACTCAATTGGGGATGAAAATGTTTATCATTGAAATATTTTTATGATATTTAATTACATTGCTATATGTAATTTTAGTTTAGTTAGAAATATGTTACAAGGCCAAACGCATAAAAAAAAAAAGTCATAACGTTATTTATGTTAGTTATTAAATATTAGTCTTTTGTCAATTTGGGTATTTTTTTAAAAATCTGTTATTTCATTTAGTTGGAAGCCCATCTCATAGGCCTGGTTCTGAGGCTATTTATGTATATTTTTATAATGAAAAGACAAGAGGAAAGTTTGAAATTATTATTTTGATAGAATCCCTAGTTTCTTTTAGTTCTCTTGGTAAATAACCCTAGCCCTCAAATTGTTTAGAGAGTCACATCCTAACAATATGGTGCTTTCGTCATGAACACAACCCCTCCCACCTCCTCTACTAGTTCTCCTCTTCTCATTCCCACTGTTGCTACCATTACTGAACAATTACAGCAATTAGCTACTAGGTTAGACAACCATCAAAGTACCATGGATGCAAGACATGAATCCCTCACCTCCATCATGGCCAACCTCCTCAATCGTCTACCTCATATGCCATCCCCTTCAGAGGTAAATTCCCCATCCATCATTCATTCGACCTCCCATCTCATCCCACCTTCAAACCCTTCAGTTTCCTTCACCATCCCCTCTATCCCTTTATCTATGCCACCTCTCCATCCCAACTCATACCTCACGTGTCTTCCCTTCACAATTGCCATTTGTTTCCCAGTCCTTTCTTATGCCCACCCCTTTCCATTACACCCACCCTATCACATGCACCCCACCCCACCCCACCGAACCAACACATTTATAAATACCCAAGTTACAACTTAATAATTTTGTCAGCACAGATCCCCTAGGTTGGTTGTTTCAAGCTGACCAATTTTTTCAGTTTTACCAAATCCTTTTAGAACAATGTTTACCTTTAACTGCTTTTTATATGCAAGGGGATGCTTTAAGCTAGTTTCAATGGATGTACTATAACCATCAACTTCATGACTGGTTTTCTTTTACTAGAGCCCTAGAAGTTCATTTTGGTCCTTCTGCTTATAAGAACCATCAGGCAGAATTGTTTAAACTATGGCAATCAGGTTCTGTTGTGGAGTACCAAGTGGTTTTTGAATGCCTTTGCAATCGTGTCTATGGACTCACCTCGGATATGATCCTAAATTGCTTTATTTCTGGTTTAACTCTAAAAATTCGCTGTGAAATTGTAGTCTTACAACCCTACTCCATCACTCACGCCATTGGCCTTACTAAACTGATAGAAGCTAAAATTAAAGATTCTAAGCCCAAATTTAACTGTTTCTCTAACCATCCCCCCAAACCCAATGCCTATCTTCCACTTCCTCCTTACCCAACCCACATACCCATGCCCCTCTCCCTATTAAACGTCTCACACTAGCCCAAATGCAAGAAAGACGAGCACAAGGCCTTTGCTTTAACTGTGACGAGAAATTCATACCCGGTCATCGTTGCACCCAAAGGAAATTTATGTTACTTATAATGGATGAGGAAACAGCTTAGCAACCCAACCAGATAACCAAGTGGATTCTGATTTATCGCTTGACTCTAATTGTGTTCACTTTCAACTCTCTCCACAGGCTCTCATCGGGCTACCTTCCCCATAAACCTTTCGTTTTCGTGGGTACATTCATGGACTTCCAGTATTGATTCTTATCGATTCTGGTAGCTCTCACAATATTCTTCAACCAAGGCTAGCTACACATCTAGCGCTGCCTACTACACCTACTCCCTTTTTTTTTGTTATAGTGGGCAATGGTGACCGTATTTTTTGTCAAAGAAAATGTGAAAATGTCCCTCTCTCCCTTCAGGACCATCTGTTTGCCATTCCCTTCTATCTATTACCTATTGCGGGTGTTGATGTGGTTCTAGGCATTGATTGGTTGAGATCGTTAGGCCCCGTCATTGCTAATTTTCCTGTCCCTAGTATCTCATTTTCCCATCTCAATCAGCCTATTACCCTCACTGACATGAATGAGCCCCTTCCCTATCCAACCTCCTACCACTAATTTTGTCAACTCCTCTATACCGACTTTATAGCTTCCCTCCATCTCCTCACTGTTACTCTACCAGATTCCACCCTGTATTCCATCCTTAACCTTAATCCCTTACTTGATGCTTCTTCACCCTTACCCAACCTTCCTTTGGACCTCCAAAACCTTCTCTTATCTTACCCTTCTGTTTTTACCCCCCAAAGGGCCTTTCTCCTCCTAGACCACACGATCACCATATTCCCCTACTCCCAAACACACCGCCTATAAATGTCTGGCCTTACCGATATCCACACTCCCAAAAAGAAGCCATGGCAAGCATCATCCATGAGATGTTGCAAGAAGGGATCATCATACCTAGTCGCAGCCCATTCTCCTCCCCTAATTTGTTAGTAAAAAAGAAAGATGGGACTTAAAAGATTTTGTGCGGATTACTGAACCCTTAATGCAATTACTATCAAACACCGTTTCCCAATCCCTACCATAGATGAATTATTAGATGAATTGGGTTTTGCTACCATTTTTTCTAAAATTGGTCTCGGATCCGGATACCACCAAATCAGAGTTATACCTAAAGACACTTACAAGACTGCTTTTTACACTTTCAATGGTCACTACGAATTCTTAGTTATTCTATTTGGCTTAACTAACGCATCATCTACATTTCAGTCAGCCATTAATGACTTCTTGTGACCCTACCTAAGGCAGTTTGTCCTCGTTTTTTTATGATATATTATTTTTAGCACTACCCCTGAGCACTTGGATCATTTACGCACAGTTTTAGACCTCCTTTGTTCTAATCAATTTGTTGCTAAATTATCTAAGTGTATTTTTGCTACTTCATCTATTAGCTACCTAGGTCATGTTATCTCCACCCAGGGTGTTGCCCCTGATCCTAATAAAGTTCAAGCAATCAGTAACTGGTCTTCACCCAAATCCCTCACGCAACTCTGCAATTTGTTAGGCCTCACAGGTTTTTACCGGCGATTTGTCTGCCACTATGCCATACTCGCCGCTCCACTTACTGATTTATTACAGTCATCCGAATTTACATGGACAAAAGAAGCCTCTATGGCTTTTACAAAACTAAAAGAAAAGATGATTACTCTGCCTGTCCTTGCTTTACTATCAAAGGCGGTTATATGTACTTGATTTACCAAATCTGCGGTAGGAGCTCCTTTTTGAGTTTCACACCACCCCAATTGCTGGTCATTCTGGTTTCTGCCCCACCCTAGCTCGCTTGGCAGCTTCCTTTTATTGGCCAAGCATGTATACAGAAACAAAGATGTTCGTTAAAAATTGTTCCACTTGTCAGCACAACAAATACACTACACAAAAGAAGGCAAGGTTGTTACACCTTTTACCTACCCCTAATCGAGTTTGGGAAGATCTTACCATGGATTTTGTGACTCATCTACCATCCGCCTTTGGTCATTCTGCCATCTGGGTCATTTGTGATCGCTTGACCAAGTATGTGCATTTTTTGGCACTCCCAAGCAAATTTACGGCACCTGACTTAGCAGCTCGATTCTCAATGGAGGTCTGTCGCCTGTACGACATTTCCAAATCTATTGTGTCAGACCGTGACCCTATCTTTCTCTGTTCATTCTAGAAGGAACTATTCTGACTCTAAAATACCACACTAAAATATAACATAGCTTATCATCCAAAGATAGACGGCCAAACAGAAGTAGTCAATCGTACCTTAGAAGCTTACCGTCGCTGTTTTGTAGGTGAAAATCCAAGGAGCTGGTACAAGTTTTTACATCTAGCCGAGTTTTGGCATAAAACAGCTTTTCATTCCTCCATTGGCATGTCTCCCTTCCAAGCTTTATATGGTCGACCTCCTTCGTCCTTCCCAGACTACGTCCCTAGTTCGACCTCGCTTGAGCCTCTTGACACCACTCTCAGTCAATGAAATCTGCTTTTGCAGCAGTTGAAGGCCAACCTTAAGAGAACCAAACAAAGGATGCAAGATCAAGCTAATAAATCTCGCAGGGACTATGTATATACAAACCTGGGGATTTGGTGTTGCTCAAGCTCCATCCATATCACCAACAATCTATCGTTGGGCGTGTGTCCCACAAGTTGAGCAAATGATATTTTGGCCCTTTTCTCGTGCTTCGTCACTTATGAACTCCAGCTCCCACCAGACTCTCGTATGCATCATGTGGTACATGTTTCACTACTGCGGCCTTTTCATGGTGCAAATACCACTTCTTATTTCACTCCTTTACCCTCCGATCTGCAAAACGACATCATTGAATCTCCTTCCCCAGCTTTAAATGACCCAAGCTTAATGGAGATTGGCGACGTTCCAGAGAGATAGTGTGTTTCTTCGGACAGAAATCCAAATGATGTTCATGAGAAAAGAGAAACAAATATTTTTTGCCAGAACGACGTTTTTGATGCTCAAACTCATGTTTCTGAGCTTTCCTCTAGAAGTACTTCTCTTGCTTCTATTATGCCTCAAGTACAAGCCACTTCCAAGGGAGATTTTTCTCCTTCAACGGATTTGTTGAATTCTCACAAGTTGGTAACGGATACAATCCTACCCGTTGATTCCTTAGGGCATCTACATCCTTTAGCAGTGGCCCCTATGCCAGCTGGTTCCCACTCAACTTTATCTTTGCTAATTCAAATCCCGATGGATCTTCATCCGTTAGATAGCCACAACTTGATAAGAGCACAATATGTTCCATTGATTCCTGCCTGTAATCCTGAGCCCTCTACCCCGTGCACAGTTCAACAAAACGTAAGCTCTGTTAAGCGACAATTTCCTATTACTGCCCCTCTTTCACTTCCAACCACACCTTCCAACCAATTAACCCTTACTGCTGGGGTGCCTCTCTGAACTCAATCTCCTTTGCAGTTGGACCAGAGGGTAATGTTACGAGACCCAAACGCATAAAAAAAAAGCCACAACATTATTTATGTTAGTTATTAAATGTTAGTCTTTTGTCAATTTGGGTATTTGTTTTTTAAATCTGTTATTTCATTTAGTTGAAAGCTCATCTTGCAGGCCTGATTTTGAGGCTATTTATGTATAGTTTTTATGATTAAAAGATAAGAGAAAAGTTTGAAGTTATTATTTTGGTAGAATCCCTAGTCTCTTTTAGTTCTCTTGATAGGTAACTCTAGCCCCCAAATTGTTTAGAGAGTCACATCCTAACAAAATACTTTTCATATTTCTTAGCTATGGTCAATTCTCTAACATTATAAAATATTTATTTTATTAGATACTGCAAAATAACTTTGATAATAGGGGATGATATATCTTTAACATATAATGATACAATCTACGTGAGAAAACGGCTACTTGTTATCACACACTCTTAGCTATTAGTTATAAATTATTAAAAAAATATATAAATTTTACTTTTTTTTACTCCTAATTTAATATTTATTTCTCATATTTTTATAGTTTTTAATAAATTAAACCAATAACTAAAAATATGTTTAAAAAAGTGTTAAATAACATTTTGCTAGCATTCCTCACACATCTCTTTGAAAAAAAATCTTTCAATTAACATTAACTTTGAAAGAATTCATGCCAAAAAAATCTACTAAATAATATTACATATAATAGATATCTTATTAAAACATACAATAAAGTAGATTTAGACTATCTTTATATTAGCTTAACTATTTTTAACTAAGAGTTGAATATTAGAAAAAAAATTTAATCTTCTCATTTGAACTATAATTTATGAAAATAAAAACAATATAAAAATTCTAAAATACTATTAGTTTTATATGATATTTTCATCATCTTAACATAAAACTAATAAAATAGGTATACTCAATATGTCAACTCAAAAATACTCAAAAAATAAGAATTTAAGCATTAAAATAAAAACTTAAATAAATTTAAATCATTTTTAACCTAACTTATTTAGACTCAATTTCATGCAAATTAAAAAAAAATTGAATAAGAGTCGCTTACTATTTAGATTATTATATTTTTATAAATAAATATAATTACAACTAATGTTAATAATTTGATACATACATTATTCACAATTCAAATACAAATTTTCTCTATTTTTAATATGTTATCTTATTTTTTATTTTCTTGTTACATTAAAATTACAATTTTAGAACTTTTTCGAGACTTTGATGCCAATTATCAATACACCTATACGAGATTTTTCTACACCCGTGGGTTATTTATACAAAGTAATTTAATTTTATGATTTTGAAAAATATTTTGATTACATGTTATCTTAATACGATCAAGACTTAGGTTATAATTAAAAAAGAAATTAGGCGTGGGAAGGATGAAGATAAACCCATCCGAATATTAAGTAAGCCTATATTAGGGACCATATTATGTATTCAAAAGAATAGAATAAAAAAGGCGATTTTTTAATATAAAATAATAATTGTTCATGTGAGAATCGCACTTCAATCAACCCGCTCGAAGAGGTTCCTATCCTACCCTGCTGCGGACCCTTCAAATTTGTAAGTTGTTTTGTTTATTCTGATGAAGCGAAAACCCTGAGGCTAGCAATCAAGGAATCGAATCCCCTCCGTTGGAGAATCAGAAACCCTTGGCATAGCTTCCCAATCCCCAATTTCCGAAACCCTAATTCGATTCAATTTAGGGATTCATGGCGAACCCCGCCTCCTCTTCCTCCTCCTCCTCGCAGTTCACCTACTCCTCCGACGCCTCTTACTTCCCCACGCCCTTCCATCTCCAGCAACCGCCCACACACTACCCTCCTCCCTACGCGGCAGCGCCACTCCCCAACGGCAGTGCGTACCCGTTCCCGCAGGCGCAGCAGCTATTCCAGAGGGACGCGCAGACGATCACGCCGGAAGCCCTCGAGAACGTGAAGGCGGCGATCGCCAACAGCGACATCGAGCACAAGGCGGAGGCGAAGAAGAAAGCCGTTCCGCGGCGTGCAGCTGGGCAGTCGTGGGAGGATCCGTCGCTGGCGGAGTGGCCGGAGAACGACCACCGACTCTTCTGCGGGGATCTAGGGAACGAGGTAAACGATGACGTTTTGTCGAAAGCGTTCTCGCGTTTTCCTTCGTTCAACATGGCGAGGGTAGTGAGGGACAAGCGTTCAGGGAAAACGAAAGGGTACGGATTCGTGAGCTTTGCGGATCCCTCGGATCTGGCGGTTGCGCTTAAAGAGATGAATGGAAAGTACGTTGGGAACCGTCCAATTAAGCTTTGTAAGAGTAAGTGGAAAGAGAGAACCGATTTTGACGCTTTGGAGAAGCAGAAGAAGCAATCCAAGAAGAAGGTTAAATCTTCATCTAGGGTTGGAGTCTTGCATTATTGACACAATTTCAACCACACTCATGTTTATTACTCTGTTTTCATTTAAAATTTGTTTTGATATTTTGAACTTTTCATGCTAAGTGACAACCCTTTTAGGTTCCTTCTATCTTGTATCTGCTTGTTTCTCTGTGTCTGGTATGTTATACGAATCATGTGCAGTTGCTGCAGAGGTTTCGTTTTCCTCTTGTATCTTTTATGGCGTGTTTGGTTCTGCGGTGACATGAGTAAAATCAAACAGATGCATCGAATCGCGCGTTAGTTTTGGCTTTTCTTGAGCTCTTCATATTATTCACGCCTTTCTCTGATATGTTGAGTTTGTTTTTCTCTCTCTGACATGGAACCTTTAGAGCTTCTGAGTTTGCTTCTGTTGGTTCGGTTGGAAGACATAGCTCTGGAAGTGTATCAGTTCCTGGGCGTAGGTCCCACAGGTCCAGTTTATTCAATTATTCGTAAGGCAAATAAAACACGGTCTTACTCTTTAGATTCGCCGTCCATGGAGGTCCCTATTCTTTTGAGTGCTAATGTGCTGCATTTTGCTAATCAACTAGGGACTTCCTCTTCCTACTGATATTACGCATTGAATTTAAAATAATAACTGCATAAAATAAAAAATTAGGAACGCAATAAAATAGAATGTAACATTTGGTCACATAAAAAATTGTCCCTCTGTAGGATAGATTTAATGAAAAAGAATATATCATTATAAAAAATGATGTATTTAGAAAAGAATATAGGTTTCACATACATGGCTTTTATGGTGAATAAATATTTCAAGTCCAGTAAAATGAATAAAATCACATCTCTTCTCTCTCTGTTCTCTCTCTCTCATTGGAGCCACGCCCCTCGCAATAGTTCTGTTAAGAACTTCTAACAAACATCTATGGAATATTTTTACATCTCTTTTTTCATCTCATTGGAGCCTAGTTTTGTTAAAAACTAGCAAATTGCAAGTTAAAAACATTGTTCTTAGTATCCTTCTCAACTTGTAATTGCTAAGAGCTAGTAGAGTCAAAGGTATTATTCTCATCATCCTTTTCAAACTCTCCACTACGAATTAAAAGACACGTATTCACCCACACTGATCACAAATATAAGTACATAAATCAATCATAAACTACGATGGATCTCCTTCTTCTTTGAACAACTTCAATCCATAAATTGCCATTGAAAAAGAGAAGAAAGAGTTGCAACAACGGTTTAAAACGAGAGAAAAATAGAAATAAGGAGATGGGGGAGAGGTGGTGGAGGTTTTGGTGGAAGATGTTAGTGTAGGAGAGGGAGTAAGAAGTGATGGGGTGGGCAATTAAGAACGACATAATTTGAGACAGAATAATGGGGCTTTTTTATTTTTAAAAATGATTAAAATGATATTATTTTCAAACAAATTTTTTGTTACATCACTAAGTGTTTTACACCTTGCACTGTGAAACCTTTTTTTTATTTTTTATTTTAGCACCATACGCAAATGAAATTTAATTAATTTTTTAAAATTTTAAAGAACTTAGCACGTTAGAGAGATGAAACTTTTTTTTAAAGAATTTTGTAAGTTAGAGAAAAAAAAAATATCATGACATGTGTCAAAATGTAAACAATTTTGTCCATATAACAAATGAAATTCATTTAAAAAAAAAAAAAAGAATTGAAGAGTGGGTGTGAATGGAAATATTTCTGATGTTAGGCGTAGGTTTTGCATAAGTGTGAGAAACTGCATTCAAAAAAAAATTTCAACTCTACTCCTAATCTCTATCCCCAAACAATGTTATTTTGAAGGTGAAAATGGGTTTTAAAAATTTCTAGTATAGATTGACAAAGGAAATGGAATGAGAAATAATGGAAGGAAATGTCCAATTCCTCATTTGGATATGCAACGCATAAAGGAAGAAAAGAAATGTCTAGTTCACAGCTGGAAAGCGTAAGTTTGATCAAGGATTGGAGTTTACATACGCAATAGATTGGACTTGCACTTAAAAAAACAAACAAGTTTACATAATATAGGAACAAAATTATCTACAATTTTGCACATATTATGATATCTAAGTTTTGTCTTCTTAATGTACAAAATTCCTTTTTTTTTAAGGTTAAGTTTCATCATGCAAAACATTTTAAAAATTAAAAAAAAATTTCACACATACAAGGTGAAAAACTAGTGATGATGTGACAAAAAAATGTTCTAGAACAATTTTTTTAAAATATAATATTTTAATAATTAGTTTTTTTAAAATTAAACAAGTTAAAATAATATAAATGAGAGCAATTAGAATGATAAAAAATTGATTAAATTAGTTCTTGACTTTGTTTAAATTGACATCATCTTAATATTTACGTGTTATTTAATAATAAAAGTTAATATTTTTTTAATTGTTAGTTAACATGAATAACTTAACTGTAACTAATACG
This sequence comes from Abrus pulchellus subsp. cantoniensis, assembly GCA_024086825.1. NCBI lineage: Eukaryota > Viridiplantae > Streptophyta > Magnoliopsida > Fabales > Fabaceae > Abrus > Abrus pulchellus. The sequence continues at coordinate 33,568,337 of CM044049.1, forward strand.
CACAAATGTTGTTATTAAAAAAAAAGAATAAAAAAGTTAAAATAATAAAAATGAGAGCAATTAGAATGATATAAAATTAATTAGAATAGTTATTGAGTTTTTATGAATTGACATTGTCTTAGTGTTTATGCATTATTTAATAATTAAATTTTATATTTTTTTAATTATTAGTTAACATGAGTGACCTAAGTGTGATTAATATACACAACTTTTACTATTTAAGAGATTAATATGTGAATTCACTCAATTTTTTTATAAATCAAAGTATACATAAGTTGATTTTTATATGTATAAAAAAATAATTGTTTTATTTTCTTAATTCGTTTAAATTTTCCTTTCTAATAAATATTTATTGAAAATTTTATTTAAAATAGACCTTATCAAGGTTTTTATCTTACCTTTAGTTAATAACAAGAACATCAATCTCTTTAATCATAAATGAAATTATTCATACAATACTATTTATTAATCTTATGAGAATTGAAATGCAATATATATAATATATATATATATATATATATATATATATATTATCAACAAGTATAATGGGCTTATGTGAAAGAATTTATATAAAGCTTGTGACTTTCATAAGATATTTTTAAGGCTAAATTAGTGAGTTGATCTCTTAACTTTTATTTTTGTTTTAACTTTGACTAATAATTTTTTTTTCATATAGATATGATATTATATATATATATATATATATATATATATATATATATTTCACGTTAGTCTTCTTTGGTAAACTAACTTTGTTGATGTGGAATTAAATGTGTAATAAGATAATATTATATTATGTAATTTAAAATGACATTTTTTTTGTTACACACAAATGCATAAAAGAAGTTTATATTGAAGAAAGAAAGAATAAAAAAGTTCATTATTGTACATTAACAAAAGTGCAAAGAAAATCTTGCAAAATTCTTGAAGAACATTCATCTAAGAATCATTGAAGTAGATCAAGATTATTGGTTGTATTGTGAGTGTTTTGAAGAACAAGTGATACATTATTTATCATTAGAGAAAAACTCACAACAAAAACTTTGGTGATATTGATAACTATGGCAAAAGTGGTAAAAGAAACAAAACTGAAGGTATTAGAAACCATGCCCATGGCATAGACATCTCCACCAGTAATCCCCTTCAAGCATAGTGTTGTTAACAATAATATAATTTAGAGGTGGGGCTACCTAAATATACTTTCCAAAGAAATGAAAAGTAATCCTAATCTTCAAAACAATAATAAAGACTAAGCTAACAACACCATTGATGACATGAATGTTGTGAAGCTGGTTGAAGTTGTTAGTAAGCCACTACCTAGGTGAAAGTGTAAAGCTGAAAGAGGAAATGAATAAAGAAGAAGAGGAGCATGTGGAACTTTTCTTTGGTGGTACCTTGATTCAAGTATCTCTTTGAAGGAGGAATTGTGAGGAAGGAAGAAGAGTTGGTAAAACAAGAGAAGCAGTTAAAAGCTAATAGGTCAAGAGGTAGTAGAATAGATTGTTAATTCCATATGTAATAATGGAGGCTCAAGGAAAGATTATGAGATTAGAAACTCTAAATTTATAATTTTAATTTTAATTTTTATTAAAAATTAATTTAACCATCACTCATCAAATAATTACAAACTTAGATCCTACCTAGTCATAACTAACACAATTAGTGGTAAGTAAGATTAAATTGTTACTAACAACAATTGTCTGCTTAAAAAAGACTATCTTAAAATAGATATAAAATATACATAACCTATGTGGAAAAAAAATGTTATTAACTAAAAGTTAAAACAAATACAAAAGTTACTAGATAAATTTATTAATTTAACTTATTTTAAATTTATCCCAATAAGTTACATCACTAAATTTATGCTATAAATTGTTTTTTTTATAAAAATAATAGAATAAGTATTTTTTTTTCAATAGTAGATTTTGTTTTTTGGTCCAATTCAATAATAGATTGGTTTTTGTCAACAGCAATATATGTTTAAATAAGCAAATGTCTTGTGTTTTTTGGGTCAAACAAAATATAAACGTGCATGAGCATATCCGTCTTGAAGGGAAGGCTGTAACTGTGAAATGAAAAACTCCCAAAAAGATTAAAGTGGGCTGTGATCCAAGAAGACAAAAATCCTTTAGACTGGGCTATATAATCCAAGAGGCCCAACCCAAGGATACCCATTTAAAAGTTTTGGCTTAGTAGCTTAGTTTTCTTCTTCTCACTCTCTGATTGACAATGGAGGTTGCCACCACAGCTTCTAGCTTCGCACTGAACAAGCCAATGTTGGCAATGGCATTGCCTTCTTCATCTCGGACCATAACCCCTGTCAGAGCCATCAACTCCTCCTCTTCCTTCAGGACTTCTCTCTCCACCAATTTCGTTGCTCCTCTCGCCGGAATCAGCAGTTCCTCCTCCCTCTTCTCTGGCCACAAGCTCCGACCGTCGTCCCTCAATCCAGCGTCGTTTCCTGCTTCCAAACCTAAACGGGGTGTCGTTACTATGGTACTCTCTTTTAACTCTTTTCGAAGTTTCACATTCCCGTTTCTATTACTGATTTGGGATTGAATAAGAGATTGGCGTGAATACTCATCAACTGTCTGTACATACTGTGACAATTTCGAGTGTGGATTTATAGCTTTAAAGATTAAATTTTTAAACACGCCGTAGAAGGTTGTAGGGTTTATAAATTTTGTTTTGCTCGGAAAAAAGGTTGGGATATGTAATTTATACAACTTGGATGTGAGTTGTGTATACACTGAAAAAGAGGTGGGATGGTTTTGGTGATGGCTAAAGTTGTTTTAGAACCGAGTTGTGCAGGATGCAAACCGGGGATTTTAAGTTTATCTGTGAATAGTTGATGCCAATAATCTTAATGACATTTTATCGGAAATAGCTTTCTCTGAAGCAGAACTAGAAAATACTTCTTTGAGTAGGCACACTATAAGATCAATGAAAGAACAAGATTAAAGTTTTGGCGTAGCTAACCATATTCATTATAGTTAACCCAAATAATTTGAAAAACTTTTGGGGTAGCCATCCCTTAGCCATAATGTGGCACCGCACCTGATCACCTGAATACTTATTGGGTTCCTATACTAACTTCAACAATAACATCTTGAACCATAAAATGAATGAATTCCATATCAAATTTGGAATTCCTCCAAACATCCTGTAAAAGGTAGTCAAAGGAAAAAAGTACCTTAAAGGCCCATGGAGTTTTAGATAGTGTTTGGAGTGTGGATAGAATGGAATACAACATCCTTTTATTGCTCTCCTTGGTTCTACCCTTTTTAGTGGAATCAAAATATACCATTTTTCAATCATGTGTTTTGTTCTATTTTATTTTTTAAACCAAACATATATTAGAACTCGTATTTTATGTTTTATCTTGTTCTAGCATGTCTACCCGGTGCCACCTTAATGCTTGAAGCAGAGGCACCAAAAAGTGCATTGCGCACACCTTATCGAAGAAAAATGTCAACATAATAAAAACAAAATAGTAAAATATTTGACTTTCTTGCATTGATTTTCCATATAAATTAACTACTCATTCTGTGATCACAATGTACTAGTAAAGGATTATGGTGTTCAATTTTCAGAAACCCTAAACTACTAGCTAGCTGCTAAGAATCCCAATGGGTGACAACTAGTAATTCTTTTACAGTCTGTTTATTTTTACTCCATTTACCCCCAGCAAAGTTGGATGGATGGACTGTTAATGGATTTTTTTTACTCTTATGAATAAGATGATGGGGGCATGCTTTTCCTGAGCTAGAAAGGGCATTCCCAAGATGCCAAGAGTGTATTGAGTGAAAAGAGCTATTGGTGTGTGTTAAGTTTGTAGTCTAAGTTCCAAAGTCCTTGAGTTGTATTCTAAGTTACAAAGTCCCACATTGCTTAGTTTACAAAATTGACAACTTATTCTTCCTATATAATGACACCCCTTGTAAGCTTTATATGCATCAAAATAAAAACTCTTCCTAGTGTTGCCGTGGACGTAGGTACATACAAAGTGTGCCGAACCACGTAAATAGTTGTCTTTCTCTCTATCATTTTTCTTCTAAATGCCAGTTGCCTAACAACTGGTATCAGAGCAGTTGGTTTAGGTAGGGAATTCTTAGTATGCTCTGTGGTTGCAGCATAGTCTGATCTTCCACAACAGAAAAGAATTTTCTTCAGCCCAGAGACAGGAGAGTCTCAGCCCAGAGACAGGAGAGTCTCAGCCCAGAGACAGTAGTGGGAGCTTTCTCAGTTTAGAGTAAGCAACAAAGCAATGGCATTAGAAGAAGGGAAGGTGAAGATCGAGAAGTTTGATGGCAAAGATTTTAGCTTCTGGAAGATGCAGATAGAAGATTATCTCTATCAAAAGAAGTTATATCAGCCCCTAACAGGGAAAAAGCCAAATGACATAGAGCAAGCAGATTGGGACTTGTTAGACCGACAAGCTCTTGGCGTAATCAGATTAACATTAGCCAAGAATGTCGCGTTCAACATAGTAAATGAGAAGACAACTGCGGGTCTAATGAAGACGTTGTCAGATATGTACGAAAAACCGTCCGCAGCCAACAAAGTACATCTGATGCGTCGACTGTTCAACCTTAAGATGGGAGAAGGAAGCCCTGTAGCTGATCATTTGAATGACTTTAACACCATTCTCGCCATGTTAGAATCAGTAAAGATTAAATTTGAAGAAGAAGTGAAGGCATTAATCCTGTTGTCATCAACATGGAAAGTTGGGCCGCAATTGTTACCGCAATCAGTAGTTCTGCAAAGGACAAAGAGTTAAAACTAAATGACATCCGTGACCTGATCTTGAGCGAAGATGTTCGCAGGAAAGATTCTGGAGAGTCTTCCAGTCCTGCTTCCAGTTTAGCTTTAAACACTGAAAGCAGAGGAAGGACTACGCAAAAAGGCCGCAATGATCGAGGTAGATCAAAATCCAGAAAGAGAGATCAGGCAAAATTCCGGAGTGATATTGTTTGTTGGAATTGTGACAAAAGGGGTCATTTTACCAATCAGTGTAAGGCTCCAAAGAAGAACAGAAATCACAGGAAGCGCGATGATAGTGATTCAGCAAATGCAAAGAACGAGATGAAGTAGATGATGCATTAATCTGCAGCTTAGATAATCCAGTTGAATCATGGGTGATAGACTCAGGTGCGTCATTCCACACCACACATTCTAGAGAATTGTTGTCTAACTATATCTCTGGAAAATTTGGCAAAGTTTATCTTGCAGATGACAAACCTCTTGATATTGTCGGAAGAGGTGATATTGACATCAGGACCTCTAGTGGGAGCCTATGGACATTACACAATGTCAGACATATCTCTGCCTTAAAGAGAAATTTAATATCTATAGGGCAGTTAGATGATGAGAGGCATCACACCACTTTTGGAGATGGAGTTTGGAAGATAACAAAAGGCAACCTCGTGGTGGCTCGTGGAAAGAAGCGAGGATCTCTCTACATGATTGCAGATGAAGATATGGTAGCAGTTACTAAGGCTGTCGATAATTCATCATTGTGGCACCAAAGACTTGGGCACATGAGTGAAAAAGGCATGAAGCTGATGGCGGCAAAGGGTAAGCTACCTAATGTGAAGCACGTTGAAGTTGGTGCTTGTGAACACTGTATCTTGGGAAAACAGAAAAAGATTAGTTTCTCAAGGACAGGAAAGGCACTAAAAGCAGAAAAGCTTGAATTGGTGCATACAGATGTTTGGGGCCCAGCTCCAGTGAAATCTCTCGGAGGCTCACGCTATTACGTCACCTTTATCGACGATACTACGAGAAAGGTATGGGTTTATTTTCTCAAAAATAAATCTGACGTGTTTTCTGTGTTTAAAAGATGGAAAGCAGAAGTTGAAAATCGGTGCATTTAAAGTTGAAAAATCTGAAATCTGACAATGGCGGTGAGTATGATAGCCAGGAGTTCAAAAGCTTCTATTCGGAACATGGGATCAGAATGATCAAGACAATACCAGGAACACCAGAGCAAAATGGTGTTGCAGAGAGAATGAACAGAACATTGAACGAGAGGGCTAGATGTATGAGGATACAATCTGGCTTACCTAAGGTGTTTTGGGCAGACGCAATCAACACGGCGGTATACCTCATAAATAGAGGACCATCAGTTCCTTTGGGTTATCAATTGCCTGAAGAAGTATGGTCTGGAAAGGAGGTAAACCTTTCACATCTAAGAGTATTTGGTTGCGTGTCGTATGTTTTGATAGACTCTGATAGTAGAGATAAATTAGACCCCAAGGCCAAAAAATGTTATTTTATCGGCTATGGTTCTGACATGTATGGCTACAGGTTTTGGGATGGTCAAAACAAGAAAATTATCAGAAGCAGAAATGTCACTTTTAATGAAAACTTGTTTTATAAGGACAGATTTTCTGCGAGAATGCGATGATGGCAAAATGCCGTAACTTTACGAGAAAGCAACATTAGAAGAAATTTCAGAAAGTGATGTAGCCAACAAGCTTAGAGATGCAGAGATTGAGCTAGACCAACAGCCAGAACCGATAGCAGTATCAACACCTGCACCAGGGACAACTCTGACAAGATATGGTAGATTGTCGGTACCACCAGATAGGTATTCTCCTTCAACAAATTATTTGTTGTTAACTGACGATGGTGAACCAGAATGCTTTGATGAAGCTATGCAGGGGAATGACTCCATTAAGTGGGAGCTAGCAATGAAAGATGAGATGAGGTCCCTTCAGAAGAATGGGACATGGTCTTTGGCAAAATTGCCTGAAGGAAAGAGAGCTCTCCAGAATAGATGGGTCTACTGAGACTAAAGGAAGAATACGACGACAGCAGAAGATACAAAGCGAGACTTGTGGTGAAAGGGTTTCAGCAGAAACAGGGAGTTGACTTCACAGAGATATTCTCGCCCGTTGTCAAGATGACTACCATCAGAGTTATCTTGAGCATTGTAGCTGCAGAGAATCTTCACTTAGAGCAGTTAGATGTCAAAACTGCATTCCTGCATGGAGATTTAGAGGAAGACATTTACATGACTCAGCCAGAAGGTTTTGAGATTCCAGGCAAGAACCTTGTATGCAAGCTTCATAAAAGCTTGTATGGCTTGAAACAAGCACCGAGACAATGGTACAAGAAATTCAATGAGTTTATGCACAGCTCGAGATTTCGAAGATGTGACATGGATCATTGCTGCTATGTTCAGAAATATGCTAATGGTTACATTATTCTTGCTTTATATGTTGATGACATGTTGATTACAGGACTCGATATGTCGTAAATTAACAAGTTAAAGCAAAGAACAGCGTAACACTTCGAGATGAAGGATCTTGGTCCAGCTAAACAAATTCTCGGTATGAAAATCTCAAGAAACAGATCAGAAGAAGTCTTGAAGCTGTCTCAGGAGAAATACATAGAGAAGCTTCTTCACAGATTTAATGTTGGAGATGCCAAAATCAGAAACACTCCTTTGGGAACTCACATGAAGTTTTCAAAGAAGCAATCTCCACAGACAGATGAAGAAAGATGTCACATGTCAAGAGTACCATATGCATCGGCAGTCGGGAGCTTGATGTATGCTATGGTGTGCACCGGACCGGACATAGCACATGCTGTGGGAGTTGTCGGTCGGTTCCTATCTAATCCGGAAAGGAGCATTGGGAAGGTGTAAAGTGGATACTCGGATATCTAAAGGGTACTTCAGAATTGGTTTGTGCTTTAAAAGGTAATCTCACTTTACAAGGATTTTACGATGCAGATTTAGGAGGAGATTTGGACACCGTAAAAAGCACCACCGGCTATATATTCACTACGGGAGGAACTGCAGTGAGTTGGAAGTCTAAACTTCAAAAGAGAGTTGCTCTCTCAACGACCGAAGCTGAGTACATAGCTATCTCAGAAGCAGCCAAGGAGATGATTTGGCTAAAGAACTTTGTCAGTGAATTAGGGAAAGAACAAGAAGAAGCTCCGTTGTTCGGTGACGGTCGAGTCTTGTATATCTTGCAAAGAATCCTGTCTTCCATTCTAGATGCAAGCACATTCAGCTGAGATATCATTTTATCAGAGAACTGATAAATGATGGAGAATTGTCCTTGCTAAAGATCTCAGGTTCAGAGAATCCAGCAGATATGCTGACAAAGACGATTACAACCGACAAGCCGAGGCTTTGCATTACCTCAGCTGGCCTTCGAGGATAATTGAAGATGAAGGCGCAACACTAGACGAAGGAGCAGATGAGCTCATTTCTTACAAGGAAGCCGCTGCAATTTGGAACTCAGACTCCAAGTGGGAGAATTGTTAAGTTTGTAGTCTAAGTTCCAAAGTCCTTGAGTTGTATTCTAAGTTACAAAGTCCCACATTGCTTAGTTTACAAAATTGACAACTTATTCTTCCTATATAATGACACCCCTTGTAAGCTTTATATGCATCAAAATAAAAACTCTTCCTAGTGTTGCCGTGGACGTAGGTACATACAAAGTGTGCCGAACCACGTAAATAGTTGTCTTTCTCTCTATCATTTTTCTTCTAAATGCCAGTTGCCTAACAGTGTGTAATAAAGTTGCTGACTTGTTTTATAAAGGCGTTCATTGTCATGCGTTTTTGACTCCTCAATTCATTTTCTTTGGGCATAAAAGATACTGATCTTCTCAGCCAGAGCAATGGACATTGTTTCAAAATCAAAATGAAGAGGCCAGAAACTGAAATTCAGAAATGCTTTATCTTGCCATCAACTGAAAGTAGTCTACATCAATCAATATAAAATGGAAAAATGCAAATTTGAATGCTTTTCTTCTCAGAACCGATCTGCAATTTTGGTATAAGTTTCCTCTACCCAAGGCAATCTTGGGCATGTGGTGTGCCTTAAGTTTGTATTGGGGTATATTATTTTATTTTGTATGAGATGTTTAGGCACAATGGGATGGGGGAAGGGGGGTTAAAGTATATTTTAGTCTGCTACACAACTGTTCTTAGATTTCTTTGTATTTTTCCTTGTACTTGATATGGGATTGAATTTATTTTCTTTTCTCGGGTTCTATTGGTCGTCAGTGGACAGTTTCTTCAGGGTTTTTTCTGTGGATATGTGGAGAGGATGGAGTACTTTATTTTTTTTCCTAATTTATTTGTCTTTGTTTGATGCTTTGTTTAAAGTACACATCTCATTGTTCTTTTTTGTTTTTCTTTTGTCAAAAAGAGACTGATGTATGTAGATCAATGTTGTTATATACAAGTTGTTTAGTCATCGCTGTGCAGTGTTTCATTTCATAATTTACATGATTCCTTTTTGAAGTATAAAGTTGTTTGTGCATGATTTATATATTATGCAAATAAGTGGTATACGTATATGTACATTTTTTATGGCACATTGCAACCAAATCCATACCGCTTTTGCAGGCTTGATGCTCATTTTAGTGTCTTTGGATAGGTTATTCCTTTTACAAGAGGAAGTGCAGAGGAGCAACCTCCACCAGACCTAGCTTCTTATTTGTTCAAAAATCGAATTGTTTATTTGGGCATGTCTCTTGTTCCATCTGTCACTGAGTTGATACTAGCTGAATTTCTGTACCTTCAATTTGAAGATGATGAAAAGCCTATTTACCTATACATAAATTCCACTGGGACAACTAAGGTAAGTAATATTTCTCAATGCTTACAGACTAGTATATTGTCTTCTCCATGAGAAATAGGCCTTCTCACTTCTCAATGTATACTGATTTATCTTAAACATTTGTCTTGTGACTGAAGTGCATATAACAGGGTTTGCTGGATGTAGGATGAGGTGTTGTAAGAGGGAATAGAATATGAAGAGGGAGGAATCTAGGTTGTGTGCATATCTGATATATTAGATTATGCAACTTCATTGGAAGTAAAGTTGGATTTAAAATAAAATGTAAATGCATTTATCTTAGGAATTAATAAGGGTTGTTTTTGGATATTATTCCCTACTGTGATGCACCTTGATAAAAATATCCTTTTGGGGTTCCCCTTTTCAATTGCTTGTCCTAATGTTAGCCCAAGAAATTGCTAGCATAATTAATCATTAATCTTGTTATTTTATCTTAAAATTGGATTTGGCCTAACTCAACCTTAAAAGTTATTTTATTCTTTATAAACTTTGATTTGGTCATATCTGTAGTGAATGTGGGACCTTAACACACCTTCCTCGTGCCTTGGTTAATTGCGCTGGAAAAATCCGTGAGGTCGGGTTGATCTTTTTATTTTAAGTCAAGGGGTAACCTAATATCAGATCTTTGATATGCTCTTGTTAGAATCTATTAGAATCTTGTAAATATAGTAACTGTATATCTTGTAATTATTTACTCTTCTCTATAAATTGGAATAACTCCGCTGTATCCTAAACACACAGATTCAATATTCTCTCTCTCAATATGGTATCTAGAGCTTAGAGAGGTAACCCTAATACATTTTTTTTTTTCCGGTGGACCCACTGTTCACTGGTGCCTTTTTTTTTCCTACGCCGCCGCCGCTGCCGCCGTCCAACCTCCGATCACTACGGATCGCCCTTGTTAGATTGGCCAAACCCCGCTGACCGCGCCTTCATCGGAGCCCTCACGCTCCCCCACACTCCTCCTTCTCCTTAGGTTTTCTCACGTGCTGTCTTCTCTCTCCGCGCGTGACGGCGCGTCCGGCATCCTTTCCTGACGCCGTCGATTGAGGTTTGCTCGCCCCTCTCTCCTTTACCTGTATCTGGCCTCGGTTAGTTGTTTGGACATTTATTCTCCCTTGTTTTGCCCTTTTTTGCTGCTGTTTAGGCATTTTCTCTCTTCTCGCTGACCAATGGCTGCCTCTAGCACTCCAAAACCCGATACCCAGATTTTTACCAACCATGTCACTGCACCTCTTTCTTTTGAGCAGTTGGACGGTAAGCACTACTCCTCCTGGGCTTCTTACATTGAACTTTGGCTTGTCGGACAGGGTTATGAGACACATCTCACCCAAACAGCAGATTATATCCTGGAGGCCGACCGTCCTATGTGGAAAAAGGTTGACGCCTAGCTTTGCTGTATCATCCGAGCCACCATTCACCCATCTCTTCGTGATGTCTTTCGCACTCACAAAACTTGCAAAGCTGTTTGGACACAAGCCCAACAACTCTTTACAAATAATTTTCGGCGACTCTACCAAGTTTGTGAAGACCTCATGACTGTCCTTAGTGCCCATTAGATTAAGGATTCTATGTTGACCTATCTTGGCTCAGTATCAAGCCTTCTTTGTGAGTTCAACGAATTCCTTCCTCCTACTGTCACTCCAGATGCAGAACTTGACAATCGCCAAAAGTTTTTCATGTCCTTGACTCTATACGTTCTGCCTCCAGAATATTCTCATGTTCGTGATCAGATCCTGGAGAGCCTCACAGAAGCTACTATGGACAGTACCTGGGCGACCCTCCTCTATGTGCCCCCCAAATCCTCCTCTGAGCCTTTGCTTCCCATTTCTATTGACTCTTCGGCTTTGGTTTTTCAGACCTTTATGGCATCACATGGTTTGTTACATCAAACATCTTGTCCTCATATCCCCCAACAGAATGGACTTGCAGAACGCAAAAATAGGCATCTACTTGAGACCACCTAGATTCTTCTTCTCTACTCTCATGTTCCTCATCAGTTTTGGGGTGATGCGGTACTCACTGCATGTTATCTCATTAACCGCCTGCCTTCCTCTGTTTTATAAGGTAAAATCCCTCATCAAGTTCTATACCCCCACCACTCTCTTCATCCTTTACCCCCTTGGGTCTTTGGTTCTACATGTTTTGCTGATGCTCTTGGTCCTGGCTTTGATAGGCTCTCTCCTCGGTCTCATAAGTGTGTTTTTGTCGGGTACCCACAATCTTAAAAAGGATATAAATGTTATTTCTCTACTCTTTTCAGGTATTTCATTCCTGCTGATGTTACTTTCTTCGAGTCCATTCCATTCTTTGAACCTAGAACATCTACACTCGAGTCTTCTCCATCCACAACTGCCCTAGTTCAATCCTTTTCTGTCCTCCAGAGGCGTCTCCATTGCCTCCACACCCGTCTTCTCCACCTTTGCAGGTATATCAGCGTCGTACTCGTCCTGTTTTGGAGCCACTGAGCACTGACAACACCATGGACTCACCTTTGGAGCCACCTCTTTTGCCTCATCTTCTGGTTCCGCCCTCTGAATCTGACATTCTCATTGCCATTCGAAAAGGTATACGTTTTACTCGTAATCCTTCTCCTCATTATATTTCTTTAAGTTATCATCGTATTTCTCCTTCCTATTATTCTTGCCTTTCTTCCTTGTCCTCTGTTTCTATTCCTAAAAGTGCAAGTGATGTATTTTCCCATCCCGGGTGGAAACAAGCTATGCTAGACGAGATGTGTGCATTACAGAACAATGGGACTTGGGACCTCGTTCCTCTACTACCAAGGAAGTCAGTTGTTAGTTGTCGGTGGGTGTATATAGTCAAGGTTGGTCCAGATAGCAAGGTTGACCGGCTTAAGGCCCGTCTCGTCGCCAAAGGTTATACTCAAATCTTCGAGTTTGATTATGGCAACACCTTCTCTCCTGTGGCCAAATTGCCCTCTGTGCGATTATTCCTATTCAGTGCTGCCATACATCATTAGCCTTTCTATCAGTTGGATATCAAGAATGTTTTCTTACATGGTGATTTGCTTGAGGAAGTCTACATGGAGTAACCGCCTTTATTGCTCAAGGAGAGTCCTTTGATCTTGTATGTCGATTGCGAAAATTTTTATATGGCATCAAGCAGTCACCCAGAGCATGGTTCAGCAGATTCACTACTGTGATTCAACAGTTTGGCATGACTTGGTGTGAGGCTGACCATTCTGTCTTCTATCGTCACTCCCCTACCGGTTGCATCTACTTGGTTGTTTATGTTGATGGCATTGTCATCACAGGTAGTGACCATCAAGGCATCGTACAGGTGAAGCAACATCTCTTCAAACATTTTTAGACAAAGAATCTTGGCAAACTCAAATATTTTTTGGGAATAGAAGTAGCACAGTCCAAAAATAGGATCATCATTTCCCAAAGAAAGTATGCGATGGATATTTTGGAAGAAACAGGAATGTTAACTTCTAAGCCAGTCGACACTCCTATGGATTCCAATGTCAAGCTCCTGCCAAATTAGGAGGAGTCTCTTTTAGATCTTGAAAGGTACAGACAGTTAGTAAGGAAGCTGAACTACCTCACTGTTACTCGTCCAAATTTCTCATTCGCAATGAGTGTAATAAGTCAATTCCTCAACTCTCTATGTAAGGAACATTGGGATGCAGTGATTCGCATTGTTCGATACATCAAAGGAGCTCCAGGAAAAGGTCTTTTGTATGAAGACAAAGGACACAATCAAGTTATGAGATATTCTGATGCAGATTGGGCAGGATCTCCCGAAGATAGAAGCTCCACCTCTGGATTCTGTATATTTGTCGGAGATAACCTTGTCTCTTGAAAAAGTAAGAAGCAAAATGTTGTAGCCCGGTTGAGTGCGGAAGCGGAGTATCGAGTTATGGCTATAGCGAGTCAAGAGCTTATATGGCTCAAACAGTTGCTTTAAGAACTAAAGTTTGGAGAAGTTACACATATGTCACTTATATGTGATAATCAAACCGCTATGCATATTGCCTCAAATCTAGTATTCCATGAGAGGACAAAGCACATTGAAGTTGATTGTCACTTTGTCAGATAGAAAGTCATGTCCGGAGAAATTTCTACTAGTTTTGTCAATTTCCATGAACAACTAGCAGACATCTGTACTAAGTTACTAAAGGGTCCTCGGATTAATTACATATGTAACAAGCTTGGTGCATATGACCTATATGCTCCAGCTTGAGGGGGAGTGTTAGAATCTTGTAAATATAGTAACTGTATATCTTGTAATTATTTACTCTTCTCTATAAATTGGAATAACTCCGCTGTGCCTTAAACACATGGATTCAATATTTTCTCTCTCAACAGCTCTAATACCATTTTAAAATTAAGTTTGACCTAACTCAACCCTAAAAACTTGTATGATAAGGATTTGCTCTACTTTGGCTAGATCCATAATCAATGTGGGATCTGAACACACTTTCCTTATGCTTAGGATTGAACATTGAGAAAGCTGCAGGTGCAGGTAGGTTGCATTAGAAAATTCACAAGGTTAGGACCCATAGGTTAATTGTACCAGGAAAATCCTTGGTGACAGTTTTTTTTTTTTACAGTGTTGAATCTGGGCTTTATTTAACTCAGTCCTTAAAGTTAGCTCATGTGAGGATTGATTAAACCTTTATAAACTTTATTTTGATCATATTTATAGTGGATGTGGAATCTCAACTTTTGAAATGCATATTGATGTAAATTGTGATAAGCACAATGTTTATGAAAGTTGCTTTTTTATTGTGATTCCCGTAAACATCCACACTAGCAATACTTGTGAATAGAGGTGTTGATGAGTGCAGTAGTCCATGGTCTCACTAGATTGAGATATAGTATACAGAAGCTACAACTCTTGAGCTGAGTCTAACCTAGCCTATGCTAGTACCAGTTTGGATTAGTTTCTGGCTCATGGGGGCCTTTTAATTGTAAAACCCCACTGTTAAGGCCTTTTTAAGGCAAAAATGTCAAGATTTGTTACGTTTAAATGAGCGAAGCTTCTGAAAAGTTGAGGTGTATAAGTTAATTTTAACTTATGCAAGAAGTTTGATTCATTTTATTTTGTTCTCCTATAAGTGTTTGTTGAGTTATTTATCCAAACTAGTTCTATGTTTTTTAGTGTATCAAATGTAAAGGTTGAATTATGAGCACAAAGCCACCCAGATTTATGAGAATGTCATATACAACAATAGCAGAAGCAACAACCCAGCCTTATTCCACTAGGAGGTGGCTACATGAATCAATCTGAACTGTTATGCTATAGTGCTTTCATTTCTGACTACTTCATAACTGTAAATAGTGTTCATAAAATTCAAGAATTATGGTGCCACTATCTCCTTGAAAACATCCATTTGTTTAATCGAACTTTGTTTCCTTATTTCAGGGAGGTGAGAAGTTGGGTTATGAGACTGAGGCCTTTGCAATTTATGATGTGATGAGGTTATTATCAATTTATCACTATGCTTTTTGTAGTCGTGTCATTTATTTTCCTTCTCTTACGTATGTTGGGCTGTTAAACTATATACTACACTGGTGCATTTAAATGGGAAAAAGAAGTTTAACTACTCTCTGTTTATTTTCTTTGCTTCACCTTACATCACATGTGGTAAGTTGTACGGTGGAGAAGTCCTTGGGTTGGGAGTGCTTACCTGGGTACTGCAACCCTGCTTTTAGTTAATAAGTAGAAACCTGCACAAGTCCCTCTCTTCTGTAGGGCAGCAATCTGAGTGGCATTACCTATAATATGCACCGGGTATTTTTCCATTGAAAGTAATTATCTAGCTGTTGTTGACTTTTGTTCGGTACCTTTGATGATCCCTAAATTATATCAAGGTTTTCAATTGACTGTCAGATAACTAAATGAACTCTTTTTCTTAAGGTGGTGTTTTCTGAGCATTGTCAACTGACCCAGTTTAGAGTTTGTTGTGAATTTCCAAGATTTGTTTTATCATGAACTCTGTCTATGATGTCCCTAAATGCTGAATCTGTATTTGACAATATTTTTCCCAAGTTTTGGTGTACTGTATCTGCATCCCTTGTCTCTCTCCCTCATTTTCTGGATTAATATTTCTGCCCTTGAATGTTAAAATATGATGTTAATATGTATTATATTTTAAATGTACAGGATGCCAAATATTTTTTAATGGAACAGCTATTTTTACTGTTTGTGCATAACCCCACCCCTAAAGAGAAGACATTGACTTTTTACTGTATAACATTTTCACAACTTCAAGATTTCCCCATAGAAAGTTTGTTTTTGTAAACCTAGCTATGTTGTTCTGCTACAGGTATGTCAAGCCTCCTATTTTTACTCTTTGTGTTGGTAATGCTTGGGGAGAAGCTGCCTTACTTTTGGCTTCTGGTGCACCGGGAAACCGTTCTTCTTTACCATCATCAACAATAATGATAAGACAGGTATGTTCTCTACAATGTCTTACTGTCATGAACCAACTATACAAGTTCAAGTTGTTGGGTGCTAGCACATGAATGGTGTTGTATCTATCGCTTCCTTTACTTAGTTTATCATGTCTTTTGGGGATCTTTTATCCAAACATCTTAACTTGGTTAATTTTCAATTTGCAGCCAATAGCAAGGTTTCAAGGTCAAGCAACAGATGTTAACCTTGCGAGAAAAGAAGTCAATAATTTAAAGACAGAAATGGTAAGTACCTCAATCTATTTTTCTTTAGTTAAGTTTCAGTTATAATTGATCATTCTTATCTGTAAATTTATGAGGACCAATGCATACTTTTGTGTCTGTATTCTCCTTAAAATATCAGTTGTTGAGCACTAGCCAAACATTTGTTGGCTTCTCTCAACCACAAAGCTTGGGATTATGAATTATGAATTCATGTTATATTTGAGCTTAACAATGACTCGTACATCTTTTTTTTATTTAAAATGGACTCTTATGAGTGGTAGGTTTTACCCATTGTATACTAACTGAAAAATTATTGTAGCAACTCACATCACACTGTAATTTTTTCAAGGTTAAATTGTATGCAAAGCATACTAAAATGTCACCTGAGCAGATTGAAGCTGATATTCAGCGTCCGAAGTATTTCACCCCTAGTGAAGCTGTTGAGTATGGAATAATAGATAAGGTACTTGCCATCAGACATTTTCTATTTTTTCATTTATTTGCCTTGAAAAAGAAAAAGTAACTGTCCTTTTGCAGGTATTATACAATGAGAGGAGCACTGAAGATCATGGAGTTGTTTCTGACCTTAAAAAGGCACGGCTTATTTGACTGTTTGAGTTAAATTGCTATTTTCTTGGAGTTATCAGGTATACATTTTGAGTCATTATTTATTTACATTCTTTTGCAACTTCAAAATTGATTTAATGTATCTTACGACAAGAGTAACTGTTCCCTTTTAACCAACAAATATTTTAAAAGCTTATGGTTCTTCGTTATTATTTTGCTAGATTGTTGTGATGCCCAGTAATCTAATGCATATGAAGTTAGCGGTGGTCAATTAGGTGAACCTGTTGTCACAATTTTACCATTCACTTGGCTTAATGCTTTGGCAAATGTTTATGGAATCAAAAGAGGAAATCTTTCATTAAAAAGTATTATCAAAATTTATGGCCATTAGTTTTTTTAAACAGTAGCCCTCTTGTTTCCTTTTTCGGAATTCAGGTTTGTTGTTTGGGATGAGAAGGGAGGAAGGGGTTTGAAAATAAATGTAGTACATTACATGTAGCAAGAACAGTAAAATGATGCAGCTGTAAACATATTAATTGCTCCAATAAAAGTATATTTCTTGAGGAATTTGTGTTGAATTGATATAATTTCTGAGGATTTCTTATTCTCTTGCTCTTGTAGCTTACACTTCTTTCTTAATAAATTCTTTATTGTAAAAATAGCTGGAATGGAAGATCTAGAAGATCAACAGTCAAACTGTGTAACTGTGCTAAGCCCTGGTCCATGCGAGTAACGGACAGACATTAGAGTCTCATTGTTAATACCGTTGATTATATTTCTCTCGAACAATAGGCCATAGGATCTACCTCTACTTGGTTTGTAATACACCTGATTGGATTCTGTTGTACACATGATTGTATTCGGGTTCATTCTAATTCAAAATGTGATAGATTTTTGTCTTCCAGTACAAGAACTAAACTCATTACCATTAATGGCAATGTTTAGCGAAAATTATAAAAAAGATATATCAGATTTTAAACAGTAACAAATTTAAGAGTTGGAGAAAAAGAAGACCTTGCTTGGTGCCGATAGCATTAACACACTCTGGCCTCCATATATTTAAGGGAAGAAAGCTTATGGATATAGCTTTTATAAAGATACATTTTATTTCACTAGGTATACTGAGTATTAGATTCGTTTCATAAATTTCTTTCATTTAGCAAATCAAATAATGTATGAGAATGTACGTTGATGTTGATTGGGTGTCGGTAATTAATTGTTAAATTTGGCACTCATACGAACTAAAGCTAATGAATAAGAGTATGTTTACTTTTTATTTTAAAAATAGTTTTTTTATTTTTAAAAATAAAAATAATATAAATTAAACATGCTTTATTCTAGTTTTTTTGGGTCAAAATATGCAATTATATAATTAAAAGAATATACAAACTGAAATAAGTATTTTAAATTAAACTAGTATTTTTTGTGTGTACTTCATAAGTATTAAGTTATTTGTTTTAATAAAAAGCAAAAAATATATTATATGATTATTTTAAATTTTAATAAGTTCTATAAATGAAAATTTTATTATTAATAATAATAAAATTTTTATAATATTCAAGATGATTAAATTCAAGAGATAATATTTTAAAAATATTTTTAATCTTTATTAATATAACATATTAAAAATTAATAACTAAATACATTTAAATTAAGATTGATTACAATTATAAAAATTTTAAAAATCAATAGTCATTAGAGAGAATTTTTAATTTAACATAGTATATTTAAATTCAAAATTTAATTTAAATTATATTTGAAATTATAATAAGAAAATGATATTTGTGAGGAATAAAAAATAACAAAAGAAAAAATATTAATGTATGAGAAATAATGTGACATAATGAATAAGATAATAATTCTTAAAAATAATCATTTAAGATTGTTTTTAAAATTATTTTTTATAAAAAAAATAATGACTTAAATTTACTATTTAAATGTAAGTATTTTTTGTCTTTCGTATATTTATTATTACTTCAATTTAAAAAAATATTTAAATATTTAAATTATTAATTTTATTAACGAAGATAATGATAATATTTTAAATAAGAATTACTTAAATTAAAGATGCAAATACATATTTTAAATTAAAAATAAATTTATTATTCAAGCTAATTATATCAACTGGTCTATGAGAAGACTATGTTAAATGAATATCTCATCCACCTAGGCAAGTGAAACTGCTTGTGAAAGCTTAGTTCGTGATAGTAAAAGATAATTTTTATCTGATTTTAGTAAAGAAATCAACCTTTACTTCCTCATAGAAGCTGAGCTATGGAACATCTATTCAGATAATTCTAAACAAGGTTACAAAGTGGTTTGGATCTAAAGTGACTATAAATAGGATATTAGGCTCATCCAAAGTGTCCAATCTCATTCCTACCCTTTGAATAAGGTGATTCAAGAAATTAAAAGTTTGATTAATAGTATTAAATCTCCATTGTGCAGATAGTCTAGCCAAACTAAATAAACTAGGTATAGAAGAGCCAGTTTTCCCTTATTTTAATGTGACTCCTACAATCTTGCTTCCTTTTTTGTGCCTCGATGTTCTAAGCACATGATCTTTTAGGAGTTATGTGTAGTTTCTTTTAAACTTTTTAGCCTATTTTATTAGAAGAAAAAGAAAGATAGATAATAAAAAAAAAAACCCTTAATGACTTTAATGCTTCCCAGGGTATCTCTATTTTGAATTACCTTTCTAAGTTTTGAAGTTAGTCAGATTTGATCAAGTGATGTAAATTATATAAATATAAATAGATTAAAATCTTATAAATATATAAAATGATACGTGTAAGTATATAAATATATTATCAAGGAATTCTTCTTCTGAAAAAAAAAAGTTATATAAATATTATTCCTTAATATTCAATGTGCATGATAGTCAGACTTTTTTAATTAACTAATCTGCCCCTGTACAAGATTAAAAGATTGACGAGAAGTTGTGTTAGTATTTCGTTTATTTTCTCCTCAAATATCGTGTTTATTTATTGTATACTTTTTTCTTTCCTATATAAATTTTTTATTTACTGTAAACTTTTTTCTCCTCAAACGTTGTTTTTGCTTATTTTTGGTTGCTCTACTTAAATATTGCAATTTTTCATTTGATATGTATAAATATCATATATTTATTTTATTCTCTATTGTTTATTTTTTTTCAAAAAAGTTAAATAAAATGTCGTAATAATTACCTTATAAAAATAATTTTTCACCCATACGGAAACAAAAGGAACCATATCTTCTTTCATTTCTAATCTCTTATTAAGATAACACCATTTTAAAGTAAATTAAGATGAAAAAACAATTGCTTTAATTAATGTACATTGAAATTAAAAAAATCTAAATAAGATTTTGATTCTTTAAAAATTTGTGATTTTTAAAATTTAGACATAATTTTTTTTTTCAATATAATTTCTTAAAAACTGCTATTTTTATTTATATAATTTTTTTATTTGTGATTTTTTTAAAATTATATACATTTGAGTCAGGCAGAATCTATGTGAATGAAAAAATTTTGCTTTCCAGTATATAACAATTATATTTTTAAGTATTTAAATTTGAGACTATTTATTAATTTGAAATATTAACTACTTTTTTTATAAAATTTTTAAATTGACACATAATTTAATTACAATATAATATAGATAAAAATATTATTAATAGTGTTATATTATTTATTGGGGTAAGATCTTCTTACACAAGTGTAAGTTAAATTAAAAAACTTAAATCGAGTAAAATTTTTTTTACACTTATACTGATGTGAGAAGATCATTCTCTTTATTTATATTTTAAAATAAAATTTAAGTTATATGAATATAATATTTTAAATTAAATTTAAAAATATAAAGTAAATAAGGTATATATATATATATATGATGATTCACATCTTGTTAATTTCATGTCATATTGTATGATTTATGTTTGATGTTACGTAGACAGACGACCGCGACAACAAAAAAAATATATATAAAAATTAATGAATCTCTAATAAAGAGAAACATAAGAATAAAAAGTAACTTAGGAAAAAATTGATAAAAAAATTAAAATGATAAATAAGATAAGAAAAAAATATTTTTTTATAAATTAAATTAAAACTATATAAATCTTTATTTGTTGAACCTTTAAAACGAACTCATCTAAGTTTTTCCCCTTTTATGAAATAATTATTTTCTTTTAAGTTCAATTATTTAAAAAGCTGAGGAAAAAAAAATAAGACTAAAAAACAATATATTAAAAGCACTATCATAAATCCTAATCCTAGTAGTGTTTGTAGAGGCAACTGAGTGTTGAGCATTGTCTTTCTTGGTAGCTTCGTGTAACGAAGAAGGAGGCACCACATGGACGGTTTGGCTTTAGAAGCACCTACTCCAACATATTCAAATATTGCTCATTGGATCACTATCCATCACTTCAACTTTCCCTGTAATCATCCAAAACTCAACTTTTATTTTACGCTGATTTCTTTTAATTTACATCACTTAATCAATTATTTACTTTTCAAAATTCATATATGATTTTCTGTTAAGAATTTATTAACTTTTTCTATTATATGCTCATGTGATGTATAATTTATAATCTAAAACATCGTTCTAAAATATGAAATTTATTATGTTTTTAATAACACATTCTATCTATGTCATGTTTTAATTAAATAAATTACAGATATTATATAAACAAATAATGTAGCAAGTTAACAAATTGCTAATGAAAAGACTAAATAAAAATGAGAAATTAGAGTAAAATCATTTGAAACAAAGAGCCATATAAAAATAATTACAAATTTTAGACAAATAAAAAGTATTTAATTTTTTAAGAAAATATTGAAGTGACCATTTAAATTAAATAACAATCAAATGGTATAAGAAATATTGTTATATTCTGTGTGTTGCCTTATAGAATGATGATGAGTCTTTAGTCTTTATTATTTATCATCTAACTTCTTTAGCAGGATATAATATGTGCACTGTTAAAAATATTTTAGCTTAATTAACTAACCTTTTAATCACTCAAGTTAAGCAGATTAATTCACACATAAACGAAAAATAAGAATTTCAAAAAACTAAAACATTTGGGGTTTATATGTGTTTGATATCGCTCCAGATGTAGAGATCTACACTTTTCATGATCAAGCTGGTATTTGCTTTCCTAGGAATGTTCTAGTTTACAACCCAAAACTTAAAAGAAGACATATTTATTTATTTATTTACAAAAGCATTAATGATAATGTTTTTAACAAATTTTTAGTATAGTTTTTATTATTAAATTAAATTCATTTAAGTTTCATAAATAAGAAATAAAATTCGTTAAATAAAGATGAGAGTCACATCGCTTAATACACTTGATCAATTTTATTTTAATAATAAATAATATATTAAAATAAGGTTTAGAACTTATTTTTTCATCAATACAAATTCCAATTAATCAAAATGGAAAAGCAAAATTTTGTTACTATAAAACAAACGACATTTGATCGAATAGTTGTAATTAGAGAGACAAACACGATCTACCATTTACTAAAAGAAGATTTTCTTCCTTCCATTTTTATACATATAGTTTTTTGTACCTTCCATTTTATATCATCACAATGTAAACTTCGGTCATTAAAATTATATCAGAGTGAAAACTTTAAACAAATGAGTCTTTAATTGTTAACCATGGTGTTAGTATAAATTTTGTGCAATAAAAATCAAATTCTTGATATAAATATCTGTTTTAAGTTAATTACAATATAATATATTATTGATAAATAATTTTACTAGCATATGAAATTAATAATAATATATACTATTATATATCATGTTATTATTGTTAGATATATTAATTAATTAATTTAATTATAATTTCTATATTAATAATTTAATTTTAATAAATAAAAAATATACAAACATAATAAAATCTAACGAGCAATATTTTTATTTTTAATAAGAATGTTATCACACCTTTCATTTTTTATCTGTCATATTTCAAGATAATTTTTGTTTCTATTATTTGTCCTTTTAAAAGATTATGATAATATTGATTATTTTTATTAACTATATCTTTAATTTAAAATAAAAACAACTAATTAATAAGGGAAAATAGATTTTAGAAAAAATTATATAATAAATTTAATAAAAATATTAAAGTGATAAACAAAAAGGAAGAGAGAGTAACACTTCTCTTATGTAAGCTGTGTTTGAAGATTAATCAATGAATGTAACTTAGAGGGAGAGCGCGGGCCAACTCAGATTAACACAAATTCTAGAGATGGAAGCCATTTACAGTTCTGCTTCTACTTGTCAAGCTAATAACTCGGCGGCAGAGGCACAAATGAAGAAACCTATTATTATTGTCACCATTACCACATTTTATAAAATTTAAGATGCTTTCTTTTGACCTGAACCAGCCACAAGTAATTCAATTACAATTTGTCGAGTTCATAGTAATGAAATCTGTGGGTGCGTTACAACTAACGTGGCTGCTACATACCTTAGTGGGCGTGGAATCTTGGACAATAATAAACATTGACTGTTTATACGTTTCTTCATCCATCTATTCTTTTTTATATTGTTTCATCTAATCTTTGTTTATGCATAGTAACATTCAAACTAATCAGATTGTTTGATGTCTCAGTTATCCAAATATTGTTTAAGTATAGAAGTATCTAATGGAATAACTATAATTAAGTGAAACTAAAAGTAAATTCTACAGTCATCACTCAAATCTTGCAATTTTAATTTGGAGAAGTAAACAAATCTTACGTAACCCTTTTGTTGTTTTTGAGTTGACTAGGGTTCAACCCATTTGTTGTTTCCTAAGTAGTCGTAGTTTTGAGCTAACAAATGAACCTTTGACGATTAATAGCATTAATCCAATCTTCAAGAAGATGAACATCTGAACTATACATTAGTGTGTTGGTTCAAAGGCTATCAATATGTCCAATCTTTGTCTTTTCTGATTCTAATCAATTTGAATTTGGAAAGTCAATTTCGTATCATTCATTCAACCACAACTTAATGCTGTAGAAATGCGAACATAGTTGAAAATTTTACGTAAAATTTCCTCATCCTTAGGGCACACAGTGGTTATTGTGCACTCTCGCCGGGTAACAAATAAGAAGCTGGAAAGCAACTTAAGAAGTAAAAATAATTTTAAAAAGAAGTTATATCAAATAATAAAAAAAAAGAGCAAGTCTTAAACTTATTCATCAAATGCTAAAATCGGATTCTGTGCTTCTATTCCCCAGTGTCTTCCATTGTAGAATTTTAAAACTCAAAATTAGCAAACAACTCAAAGAATAACAAAATATTTACTTAGTATTTCAATAGAGGAAGATGGGCGAGAGGTGAGACAAATGAATAATTTTTTATGATTTTTTCTTGTTTAAAAATTTGAACGATAGTGAGTTTATGATAAAAAAAAGTATTGAAATAATTTATTAAATATTTCATAGTAAATTACATTTTTAATATAGTCATTTATATTTTCACTTTATTTATTAAAAATATTTATTTATCATGGTTTTATTTTTTATAATGCAATCTATAATTAATTAAACACAATAAATATAGTTAACATTATTAATTAATTTATCAATGTTGTTTGAAACTTAATACTATTTTGGTGATCTTTCAATTATGTGAATAATATGTTTATTGATGTTATTAATAATGTGATTTTTTAAGTGTTGTTTTTTTTAAATAACTCTTATCTCACACATTTGTTATTAAAAAATAAAAAATGTGTTATAAATAATTAATTTGAATAAATCGCACATTTGCTTAAGTAGATTCTAGCTTAGTATTTGTATTTATGTTAGAATATTTTCTCTTTCATTAACATATAAAAGTTATTAGCTTTTATATTATAAATAGAATATTTTATACGGAGAATAAAATATTCAGTAGAATTACTTTTTTTTAAAATAATTACTCACATATATTTAATTAAAATTAATTGAAAATTAAGTGTGAATTGTTCTCTCTTTAATTAATTTACTTTTTACTTACTTTTTTTTAATTCATTATGTTTAAATTATGAAAATACAAGTTGTTTTACTTTTTATTACCTCATATAAACTTTAAAATTTCTCATAAATACCTATATTTATATTTATAAAATTCATAATATTTAGTGCCTTATTTACAATACCGTCACTCAAATTTTGTGTGCATATAATAATTTGTTTTGCTAAAAATTGTAGCAATCATCACTTTTTTCTATCTTTTTTAGGTCTGTATTATTCTTGAATACAATATCTTACAATAATTTCTTTAATTAACTATAACAAATTCGTTTCTAACATTACTATATTTTTTACTCTTTTTATCTATTTATCATATAATAATAATAATAATAACATGTACTTTTCTACGTTATTTCAGATATATAATTTTATAAAAACATTGATTTTTTTAATCTATTTGTATTTATTTTTGTTATTTAATTTTTATTTCTGAGATAAGTACCATATATTAGCAATATTTTATTTTGTAACTCTTAAAAACTGTTTTAAATATACAAACAAATTCATATGTATGTTTTATTATACTTAAGTATATATATATATATATATATATATATATATATATATATATTGAACTTATAATTTATTTTTAAGTGTTTTTTCTCTTAAATTTATGAATATTAGAATATATTACTTATTGATATTTGATTAAAAAGTTGTTTGATACTTATTTTAATTATATATATATATATATATATATATATATATAATACATGTGTAATTTCACAAATTACTAACTAGTTTATTAAATTTTACATCAAAGAATTTATTTTATTAAGAAGATATATTTATAATCTATTTATCAGTATTTACTTATTACTTTTGTTTAAATACCTTATGCCAATATTCAACACTATATTTTTTTAGGACTTGAAGCCAAAATTCTTTAAACGAAATTATCAAGAATTTCATATCTAACCTCTTTATTCGTTGAAAGAGTACAGTTCATGCTTGCTTTACAATTTCGAAAAATATGAGCTTTCTTCTTTCAAAAGTTCTCAATAAAAAATTAACGTAAAAAGATAAAAATTATCTAAAATAAGTTTATGTTGTAATTACATACCCTATTATATTAATTTTGGATGAATAATATTATTTATAATTTTGTACTTTATTTGATATTTTTTAGTAAATAATTTTTTATAATATTATTTATGATTTATTAATTCGTGGAAAAATAGTTAATAAATTATGAGTAATGAAGATGTGTAAAATTATTGAAGTACTTGCAAAGTATGAAAATGATGATAGAAAGTATTACTCATGTAAATATAAACACGAGGACGAATAAATTTTTAAAACACAAATATGAGAATGAATATTGGAGTATGTTACTCTAACTTTATCCATCGTCATTCTTGAGTACATGTATTTGAATAAAAAATTTATCTTGGCTTCCAAAAAATGTATAAAATAAAATTTGTATGTGGATTCTGAATTTAGAGTGGAGAGGCAAGTGCATGGACTTTCCCAGAATACTGTTTGAAAGGAACAAAGTTAGGCATTTTAGCATTGTAATAATAAATCAGTTCGAATATTATAAGTAGGACCCTGAGGATTCAATATTGCCAATTAAGGTCTCCATGTACACATCATTATTCCAATCCTTTTCTATTCCACAGTCCTTAAGTGGGAAAAAAAGTGGGCTACTACCAGTGCCATCCAGACAAAGGCCACACCACTATAAATATGACCCCATATATCTTTTCTGGCTATCTCATAAAGCTTCATCTTTCATAAATATTTTTGCTTCATAAACTTCATTGCATTGTTCACTCGTCATTCATCAATTTTCTCCCTCCTCTTTACTCTTTAGAATCTATCATTCAAACATGAAACTTAGTTTTAAGCACCAACTTAGCCTTGTTTGTGTCACACTACTTTTACCTGCACTATGTAGCTCACAGGACTCTTTTACCGACTCCAGAGCAACATATTATGGTAGCCCTGATTGCTATGGGAGTCCAAGTATGAGCCTCCATTCTGGCCAACTACTTACATATTAGAAATTATTGCATAGTCGTGTCCATTCATATTTTAACCTATCAACATACGACATATGGTCAAAGTTTAGTAACTTGTTTCATAAATTTTAAAATTCAATCGCATGTCAGTGTTTTTTTTTACTACCTACCCATACACGTGCTTAATACAAATAAATTGTTTATACAAAGCACCTTTGTTTTGCAAGCTAGTAATTAGAATTGAAGATGCATGTTCCTCCTTAAGGATGCTTTTATAGAAGTAAAATGTGCACTGTAGCAATATGACATTATACTAGTTTTTGCAGCATGACATAACAAATATAATATGAACGGTAAATTGATGTTATATTTCAGGGGGAGCTTGTGGCTTTGGCGAATATGGAAGGACCGTGAATGATGGAAGTGTCGCAGGCGTGTCTAGGCTATGGAAGAATGGAAGTGGCTGTGGAGCATGTTATCAAGTACTTTTCTTCCCCTTCTTGTTCATAATCAATATTTCCAATAGCCCTTAGTAAAAATAAGCTTCATCATCATTGAAACAAAATATTTATTTGAAAAAAATTTGCCTAGTATTTGTTTCTACTGATAGCTGTTAATTTATCAAATATAAACGATGATGAGTGATGGTTCAGGTAAGGTGCAAAATAGCACAATACTGCGATGAAAATGGAGCATACGTGGTGGTAACGGACTATGGTGAGGGAGACAGAACAGACTTCATAATGAGTCCACGTGGCTATTCAAGATTGGGACGCAACGCAGATGCATCTGCAGAGCTATTCAAATACGGTGTTGTGGATATTGAATACAGAAGGGTCCCCTGTAGTTACTCTGGCTATAACATCGTGTTTAAGGTCCATGAACACAGCAAAAACCCTGATTACTTTGCTGTCGTTGTTCTCTATATTGATGGAACATATGATGTCACTGCCGTTGAGATGTGGCAGGTAATGTATAATATACATATTCCCTTAAATAATGACGCAAGACCACATGTCGATTTTTTTAGATCATGTCAGCAAAATATATCAAAATAAAAGTATAGAGAATAAAAATATATATTATATGGTTGCACCATACATACAATTCTCAACATAACAATTTATAAATCATTAGATTGATATGTCAATTTTTGCATGCATTTTGGCTTAGCTGCCTAAAGATTATTTTATTTTATTGACTTTGAGAGTAATCCTATTCACTTACTTTGTACAGCATTTAATTCTTGAAATGTGGTGAATGTGCAGGAAGACTGCCAAGAATGGAGGCCACTACGTAGGGCTTTTGGAGCAGTGTTTGACTACACGAACCCACCAGGTGGAGAAATCTACTTGAGGTTCCAAGTGAGTGGGAGTGCAGGGCTTTATTGGGTGCAGTCCAAGAGTGCTATTCCTAGTGATTGGAGGGCCGGAGCTGCATATGACACCAATGTTCAGCTTAATTAGAAAGGAAAAGGGATGTTGAAATCCCTGGAACATTAGAAATAGATAGGCACTAGCGTTCAATTTTTTTCTTTTTAGTGTCACTCTTAAGAATGTTAGCGTGTGCTGTTGGGTGAATGTTAGTGTTCTCTTGTATTGAGGACTAAAATAATGGGGATTCATGTACTTCCATTTGTTAGACTACGTTGAATTTGAATAAAATAAATGTGGTACTTACTCTTACTCCTTATTGATATGTGACTGCTATTGCTACTGTTAAAATTAAACTGATATTGATTGAATGGCTTGATCGAGCCAAGTAAAGCCTTCATTAATTAATTAATTCTTAATAATTCCAACATTGGATACTTACAGCATTGGTACGGAGTAGAAAAGAAAAACCAAGATTATGGCTTAATTAACACTGGTTTTGGCCTCTTGGCTGAGAATCATGATTTTAATACCACAGTTTTTAGATCATCAAGTGTATTTCTCACATTTTGTTTCCACAATTTCAATCACTGCAATGTAACTTCAATTGTCATTTAAAACATGGCCCAAATCGAACAATGAGAGATTTCAGTTTTTACCCCTTGCAAAGACTGTGATACAATTTTTAAAGGGTTTGAATGAGCAGTATACTCATGTCAAATCCTAAATAATTCTCATTGATCCTTTACCCAATATTAATAAGGTATTTTTAATGGTTATCCAACATAAAAGGCAAATGAACATACCTATAATGCAAAATTACAATACAGACTTGAAGGCACTTGTTGGAGCTAACTTCAATCAGAATAATGGTTGGGAATTTTAAAAGAGATGAGGTTCCTCTAACAGAGGTAGGGGTAGAAACAATGAGGAAAGAGAACATAATTCTAATAAATCATGTATTCATTGTAGCAAAACAAATCACACTATCTAATTTTGCTATTTCAAACATGGATTTCCTCCATATTACCAATTAACAAAATGTAAGATCTGTCAATGTTGCTAGCAACAATACCTTTCATTTGGACATTGTGCATAATGGTGATGTTCTCCAAGAAGATACACGATCGGGAATTAGCTTTACTCAAGAACAGTATCAAGACATTCTAAATATTCTGCAATAATCTAATCAAAATTTTAATACTCATGTTGCTTCTATTGTAAACATTATTCTTTCCTCCTCACAAGGTAATTCTAACATTGACTCCTTGACATAGGTGCAACTGATCATATTACTTCTTATATCAAAAGCGTCATCAATCAAAAACAAATTCTTGCAATATTCGTTACTTTACTAAAGGCTCTATGATGTTCTCTATATTCCAAACTTTTATGTCAACTTGATTTTTGTTACAAAATTGCTCAATTCATTGCAATATCATTTGATTTTACATGCTAATTCATGTGCCATTTTGCAGAATTCTACGAAGAGGATGATTGGTTTAACTAAATTGACAAGTGGACTGTAGCAGTAATGATACTTCTTTTATTTGGTATCTTAGATTAGGACATATATCAAATTCTAAATTGAACATTATTTCTACACTATATCCTTTCATTCCTTATTGTAAAACTAAGATTCCATGTGATGTGTGTCATATAGAAAGACATAGAAAATTGTCACATTATAGTAGTACTACACATTCTAATAAAATGTTACATGCTGATATTTAGGGTTTTTATGCTATATTTTTTTTTTGTTTGGACATAAATATTTTCTTACTCTAGTTAATGACTTTACTCACTTTTCTTGGGTTATTTTAATAATGAATAAGACAAAAACTAGACAACATATAATACAATTCATTGTTTATATAGAAACTCAATTTGATACAAAATTAAAATGTCTTTGCAATGATAATGAAAATAAATTTCCTTTGAATGATTTCTTTTTCTCCAAAGAATAATAATTCAAAGAACTTGTGTTGAAACCCCTAAAAAAAATTTAGTTGTTAAGAGAAAGCATCAAAATATTCTTAATGTTTTTCATGCCTTATTTCATCAAGTAAAATTCCCTTCAAACTTTTGGAACTTTGCTGTCTAACATGTTTATATAATTAATAAACTTCCAAGTCATTTGCTCCGTAATAAAACTATTTATGAAATGTTATATAATCAACCACCAAGCTCAATTCGCATAAAAGTGTTTGGTTACTTAAGCTATGCAAGTACTCTACAATCTTATTTGTCAAGCAAGAGTAGGAAAAACTATTTTTATAGGATAAAATGAAGCGATTAAAGGTTATGTTTTATAAGACCTTCAATCACATCAAATTTTTGTTTCTCAAAATTTGATATTTTACAAATATGTTTTCCTTTTTCACTCTTCAACTTCACAACATGTGCACTTTGATAATAAAATTCTTCAACTTCTTTCTTATAACTCTCACTTGTCCAATTAACTAACAATTACTCAAAAAAAAAATAAAAAAATACTAATAACATTAACTCTACTAAAATTCTCACACAAACTTATTAAAACTTTTATCCTAAGATTCCTTTGGATTTAGCACTACATATACATCTTTAAAAAGGTCAAGCAGCATCAGAAGAAAACCAAAACTATTTAGTTGACTATCATTGTAGTATATCTCCGAATAACTCTTCCAAATCATATTTAGGTACTCCTACTGAGTCTATTTCTTTTGTTCTATGATAAATGTTCTTTTTTCTATAAACACTTTTGCTTTAGCATAACCTCTATTATAGAAATAAAAACTTATAATTAGGCAGCAAAATTAAATTGTTAACAACAAGCTACGAATGATGAGATACAACCCTTTGAGAAAAATAATATTTGGTCTATGGTGGGTCTTTCTCTAGGAAAAAGCCCCATCTACTACAATTGAGTTTAGAAGGGGAAATATCATATTGATGAACCAGTGAAAGGTACAAGGCACGATTAATTGCTAAAGAATACTTATTATTGAAAGGAGTGGATTACCTTAATATTTTCTCACTATAGCAAAACTCACTTCTCTTTGGATTATTCTTGCTTTAGAAGCAATTAAAAGGTGGTTCTTCGAGTAATTGCATGTCAAAAATACATTTCTTCATAGAGATTTGCACAAGGATCTTCAAGTCACAAGTATTTTCAAGGTTTATAAGTTGCACAAATCCTTGCATGGCTTAAAACAAGCCGGCAGCCAATGATATTCCAAGATCTTAATATCCCTTTACTCCCCTAGCTATCAACAATTTAATTTAACGTTGATCACTCACTTTCATTTAAGCTATCACTCACTTTCATTTAAGTCCACTTCCTTCTCCATTATAGTCCTTCTAATATATGTTAAATGATCTAGTCTTGGTAGGTAATGATATAATTGAAATTACAAATGTTAAGTAGTTCTTTGATCCAAGTTTTAAAATCAAGGATTTGGGTCCTCTTCGATATTTTCTTGGACTTGAAATAGGAAGATCTAAAGCTGGAATATTTTTCAATAAGAGAAAGTTTACTCCTGAATTGTTGGAACACAATGCACTTCTTATTGTCAGACCAACTTTAATCCCTCTAAGAAGCTTCAATCTAACAGAGGGAACCATTTCCCTGGTGAAGCCTCCTATAGAAGATTAGTTGGCAGGTTGCTAAACTTTACTAACACTAGACCTGATATCTCATTGGTTGTGCAACAATTAAGTCAATTTGTTTCCAGACCCCTTAACACTCATTTGAAGGCAGCAACTGAAGTTTTCAAATACTTGAAAGCATCCCCTGCTAAAGGCTTATTCTTTCTAGCATCTTCTGAGCTCAAGTTGTTTGGATTTGTTGATTCTAAAGTGTTAGTTGGGCTTGCTGCTTGGATTCGAGGAAATTAATTATTGGCTATTGCATTATGCTTGGATCCTCCTTAATGTCTTGCAAATCTAAAAGACAGTCTACTGTTTCTAGGTCCTCTTCAGAGGTTGAGTACAAAGCTTCAGCCAGCATCACTTTTGAAGCTCAATGGCTCAATTACTTATTACAAAATTTACACATTTCACTTCATTAACTTGCCTCAAATTTTTGTGATAGTAAATCAGTCATCTACTTGGCTCATAATCCTGAACGAACCAAACATATCAAAATCAACTATCATATTGTTAAAAAAAAACTACAAGTTGATCTCATTCATTTACTATCGATCTCCTCTGCTTCTCAACTCGATGCTCCCTTCACTAAGCCCTTTTATTTCACTTCTTTTCATGTTTTTATTTTTAAATTGAGTTGAGGGAAGCTATTATTAAAATTAGTAGGTATGTTATAACATATATTGTTGCTAAATTATTGTATAAATACTGCAATGTAATACATTTCAAGAACAGAATAAAAAATTCTCTTTCCATTTTGCGTAAGATTAATTTCCAGCACTAACACTTAAGCTAGTGGAAACAATGGGAATAACATTTCCCTCTTTTCCCAAAAAATCTCAACATATCGGCAATGCAGGGCAATGACCAAGGATATTATCATGTGCTTCCATGCAAGTAAAAGAAAAGGGATAAAGCAAGTGAGAGATAAAGATTATTAGTTATTAATTACCATGACCAGTCCTTCTCATCTACAGTGATTAAAATGGAATGGAAAAACATTGGTCTTAATTTTTGCTTTTTTTGGCAAAAGTAGTAATTCTGATTGAAGAACGCACAATAGGAGGCTTAAGTTCCAGTATGGCTGCATAATAATTTTTGAGAAATGGAGTTTGCAAAAGAGAAGACCGAGAATTTGCACCTTTCCAATTACGAACGTCAAATATAGACTTGTTCAAATGGTGGACCATAGACCTTTCTACAAGTACAAGGTCAGTAACTACACTCCACCTCTCCGGATCATGGGTACTTCATTTTGTCAAAACGTATTTGTACCTAGTACATACCGGTTACTGGGTACACGTTACGTATTCTGAAGTATTTATTAAAGTTAATTATTTTTAAAATAATTATATGTAACGTAAATATGACTTTAACGTAATTAAATAATATAATTTAAGCTATAGCTAATTATACTTTAAGTGCAAGTTAGAACTTTAAAAACAAAAAACCAAAATTTTCTAGTAAATATATAGATTATAATACTTTTGTCACCATTTTCTCATATTTTTTCTTTATTAAAATATTTTATTACAGATATTTTTAAAGCAATTTAGTGACGTACCCGTATTTTTAACTTTAAAAAATTGCCATGTTCCATACACGTATCTGCATCGGGTACCATACCCATACTCATTCAACATATATTCACCTCAAGATGCCTGCTATATTTCCATTCTACAGCGTTGTGCAAAGTGCCCACAATCTTTTCTTTGGCATTCATTCCTCCTCTTCCGTCGCATATTTTGACTTATCTGCTGCGTATTTGACCATTATTCTTCAAGACGATGGATATGTGAAAAAATATAGGGTTGTTTACTTTGTTTATAGCTTGTACTTGGTCTTTGAATACGCCTTTGCTTATTTATTTTGTATAGGCATCCATCATATTACCCCGAAAATAAATTCTCTCTATTGATATATATTTTTTGTAAAAAAAATTAAAATTTTCAAATATTATGTGTTAGCTCTCAAAAATTCACGAAGGCGTGCAAGAGATTTCGCCAACCCACTGATTCTTTTGCAAGCGATTGGTTAAACTGAAGGGAATTTGTTCTTCAAGATGGGTTTTCAGTCTACCCCAAAGAGCTTCCTGAAATAATGAGATGATCAATGCTATGAAAATATTGGTTTAGTTCTTGGATCCACGTTGAAATTATGTAAATGATGGAGTATGATCCTTAACTTGAGAATATTTTGATCTTGATCATTCTCATAAGTTGGCGTGTTCAGTTTTTATGTACTATCAATAATAATTCTGTTGTGGAGCAAACGTACATTTAGATTATTTCAAAGCAAAAAACAAATACATGAATGATTATTTAAAATTGAATCTAAAAACGAATTTAATCACCACTTTAGGTCTATGATCCATGGCTGCTTGTTTTAACATTTTCTTTAAAAATAGCCTTTTAATTGCGGTTTGTTATAGAGTTGCTATCTTTGAGGGACCGATCTCGCAATTAGAAGCCTTTAAATTCTATAAGGAACCACTGTCTTAAGCCACTGGTCAATTAACCTACCGTACAATGCAAATTAACCAAGCTAGTCTACCTATATAAAATAATTTTAAAATAGTAAAATATTAATAAATTGGCAAAAAAATTATTTAATTAAAAACATTGTAACAGGTCGATCCTGCTTGAAAATTAAATAATTTGTTCTAAATTCAATAAGTTGCTTGAAAATCAACCCATCTGTTCTAAATTCTAAATTAAAATCATGAGAAATTGACAGAGTGCCAGCAAGCACATATTAGCATTTAGCACCACAGTCCACCTACTTGAGATCTTAATTTCTTCCATATGTCATTGGCGTGAAACTAAGGAAGATTAATGAGAAACCTTCTCCATCTCCTTGCATGCGTAGCATTATTATTCTTATTATTATCATTTCGTCATCACCGATTCTATTTTTATGCAATGAATTTTTTAACGTGTATGGGTTGAAGGTTCCTTCAATTTGTTATTCTTCATAGCCTTCGGTTTTGACCCAAAAATCTAACATTTTGCCGTTAATAACATTAAACCACAGGTTTAACATAATAAAAACCAAATCTACTATGCATTTAGTGGGTAAGCGCAAGGTTATTGAAGAAAAACATTAGCAATTATAAATTATATACTTTTTCATATTTTCTTTTCAACATTCACGGCTATATTAATAAAGAGTGGTTTAGTAGAATTTTTCACGCAATCATAAATTAAAAAAAAGGGGTTCAAATAATTTTAAACACTGTATATATTATTATCATTCTTCAAGGTTATCAACATGTTGAATATTCGTATATTCAGATTTCAAACCATCGTAAAACCAACCTCAGGACACGGTGGATATCCCAACATAACTAAAGATTTTATGTATATATTTCGCTCATAACTTGGAAGATTGTATATAAAATTTACCTACCTCGAGAACAGGACAGGGTGGAGTAATGAACACTCTCACGTAGAGTAAACCCAAACTTAAAATATGTCCATATTTTTAAATTATGCATCAAATGCAAAATAGTGTTCTTGCGTGTGCATTCATAAATCTTTTCAACCGAAGGATTAGGTATTCAAAACCAGTGAACAGTACACAGAACCTGAAATATTGAACAGAACAAAAATTCCAAGTAAAAACAAGGGAAAGTGGGTGCAATGATAATTTAAATAAAAAGGAGTATCTAGCAGAGTTCTTTTTTCTTTTTTAATGTGTGTGTCTTCGGTTAAAATTTCTATCTTGCAACTGCATGGATCGTTCGAGTGAATAGTTAGACAAAAAAGGTTACATATTTTCACCCGTAACAGTGAATCGGTTTGAATATTATAAGAAGAAAAATATTATCTTATATCATCTGACTCTTCCAGCTAACAAATCTTAGCTTTTTAACTGCAATAAGACAATTTCAAAAACTATTTATCAAAATAGTTTATTTCTATATTTAAATTTTAAGATTAAAATTCAAATATTATTTTTTTCCTCAAATTGACTGAAGTTAAAATTTAAATTTCTTTCGCACTTGACTAATGTTATTTTATCTAACTATATAAATACATTTTAATATATAGAGTGTCTGGTATAGCCACTAAAATAAAGTATTAAAATAACATTATTTTTCTCATTTAATTAATGATTTTTTTAAAAAAATATTAATTAATTTTTTTCTCTCACAAGACATTTCATTTTTATATTTTTCTAATAGTAGGATGAAATATTAGCAGAATATTGCATGTCTCTTACAAGAAAGGACCCTGGCCTGATTCCCCAGAGGTCAATATGGTGGGGCTTTATCTCGGCACATCATCATTCCAATCCTTTTACATTACAAAAGTAAGAAAAAGAAAATGTGGGCTATGCCACCGTCGGTATATGTAATAAGACTTAAGGCTGTACTATAAATAGGAATCCACATACCGTTGCTTCCTATCTCATTCAGCTTCTCTCATTTTCATATACAATAGTTTATCACATTGGTCACTTTTAATTACTTGCTTCATTTCTCTCCTCTCTTTGCACTTGATCAGAATTTGTCATTTAGACATGGAACTCGGTTTCAAGCATCAACTTGGCCTTGTTTGTGTCATACTGTTCTTCTCTGCACTGTGTAACGGCCAGAAATATGTTACAAACTCCAGAGCAACCTATTATAGTACCCCTGATGGCTATGGGACTCCAAGTAAGCGAGCTTTCTCTTCTAGCAGCTAGCAATCCATATTAATTTAAGCCGTTGATTGAGACATCGCATAAATTAATATGACGTGTGTGTTTTTATTGAAAAATTCAAGAATTGATTTTTCAATTGTAAAATATACAAACCCTATGTTGTTTATACCAATTATACATTTGCTTATACTTTATTGGCTATGAATTAGGATGGTAGGGGGCAGGAAGAGCATTTGCAATTTTGCATATTTCACTAAACCTTAGTATTTTGAAATTTGATATTGCCTTCCTTGTATCAAATTATAATATTTGAAAAATATAATTTACATCTAAAGATGGGTGCATGCTTCTCCTCTATCTTGCTTTTTGGAAGTAAAATGTGCAGTGTGACATTACAGTACACCTTCACAGCATCATGCAAGTATAATAAACATGATTGACCAATTGATATATGTTACAGGTGGAGCTTGTGGGTTTGGCGACTATGGAAGGACGATCAACAGTGGAAGTGTAGCAGCCGTGTCTGGGCTATGGAGGAATGGAGCTGGCTGTGGCACATGCTATCAGGTACTTCACTTTCCCTTCTTTTCAATAATCAATATTTCTAATCATCCTTGGTAGAACCAAAAGCTGTTCATCATTGTCACAAAATATTCTTATCAAACTATCTAAAGTATTTGCACTAATAATTGTCAATTTATGAAATATAAATTAATGATTATGATTCAGGTAAGGTGCAAAATACCAGAATACTGTGATGACAATGGAGCATTCGTGGTGGCAACAGATTATGGTGCGGGAGACAGAACAGACTTCATCATGAGCCCACGCGCCTTCTCAAGTTTGGGACGCAACAAAGATGCAACTGCAAAATTGATGAAATACGGTGTGGTGGATATTGAATACAAAAGGGTTGCCTGTAGATACCCTGGCAACATCAAGTTTCATGTCCAAGAAAGCAGCAGCAATCCTGGTTACTTTGCTGTCCTGATTCTCAACGTAAATGGAAAATACGACGTCGCTGCTGTTGAGTTATGGCAGGTATATAAAAACATGTCTTCTTATTATGATGTTTGGTTTGGAATATGATCATCATAGTCTTTGTAAAATTTAGTATATGATTTCTTATTCTTCTTTTCTTGAACTAACTTATAGGGATGAGTTAAATTTGTCTCCTCTTGTGGTTTGTACTAAATTTGATTCTTGAAATGTTGTGAATGGTGCAGAATGGACGATGGGAGGCCTTGCGCAGGGTCTATGGTGCAGTGTTTGACTTTGCTAACCCACCTAGTGGTGAAATCCGCTTGAGGTTCCAAGTGACTTATGGTGGATCAAACCAATGGGTGTACCCGAGGGTTGCTATCCCTAGTAATTGGAAGCCTGGGGCTACTTATGACGCCAAGGTTCAACTTAATTAGAAAGAAATATGCACATTGGGATCCCAACAAAAGAGTACAAAAAGTAATAATTAAACACTAGTATTATTCCGCTTGTTCGTTATTAGTTTCAATGTTGCAGTTAATGCCCTTGTTGTGAAAAGGGTCTAGAATAATGGGGATTCGTGTACTTTCCATCTAAGACTACATGAAATATGAATAAAGTAAAATTGCTTGATGTTATTGAAATCAAATTGATATTGACACATATGGCAATCGACAAATTACTATATTTCAAAGGGACGTTACTTAATACACTTAATATTGAATACAGTGATTCACCCACGTAAAGCAATATTATTTTATTCATTACAACTCTGACATCGAACGCTTAGTGGAATTGAAGGATAAGACCCCTAATTAAGCTTAACTAATATTTAATACAAATCTTTCGTGATATTAGTATCGGCTCACAATTTAAGTTTTAGAACAACCGATTCTTGATATAGGACTAGAATTATTTGAGGTTAATTAAATGATTAAGAATTTAATCTGTATATAACTTCCTATCTCTTAATTAAATATAAGTTGAATTCCAGTAGAAAGCAAGGTATAGGTATGTATATTTTCAACATGTTTAACTCAGGTTCGCGGATTTTCATCTGTCAACTTAAACTTTCAAGACGACTCATCTTTATTAGTGTTACTCAAGGCTTTGCTTTGAAAATCAAGAATAATAATATGTAGGTAAGGGATGAAATGTAACCGTGATTGGAGAATAACAAGACAGAAAAGACAAAAATAAATAAAAAGAGAAAGCAAAATTAAATTGAAACACTAATTTTTAGCCATTACAAATCAACCCCCCACAAATATAATTTTGATTTTCTAAACTCTCACTCACTCATAATACAATATTATTGTTTCTTTAACAGAGGAGTAGATTTTGTAACCTAAAACAAACGAGCATATGCAATATTTATACTGTTATAAGAATTCAAAACATGGAGTGCTAACAAAATTTTGAAAATTCAGCAAAATTCAAAACCTTTACATACAAATCAGAATATGGATAATGGAAATAGACATATCACATATCAGATTATGTCTCTGAAAATTAGTAACCGTATTAGGAAATTAAGTATATGAATTATAGTGACAATTTCTCTAATTGAGTATTATCTTTTATGTATTACAATATATCAAGTCTCTTAACACTAACTCTTGACTTAATAAATAAATTACATGTTTACTCAAGGTTAAAATTATATAAGATTTTTTAAAATAAATAAAAAAAATATATGCACAAAATAAATGAGAAACATCAAAGTCGAATAAAAGTTATCAAAATAATAAAAGTACCTTATAATGATCATTACATCATAGAATCAAGTCTCATTCATACTATATGATCTTTAAAATTCTTTGATGGCATGTCGTTAATCAAAGGATTGGCAATCATTAACTTAGTTGTAATATGTCCAATCAATTTACTTTGACTTTCACTCTCATTATTAGTAACCATAAATTCTATAGCAAAGTTATCATAGTATAATTTCAATGACCTAGAAATAGAGTCAATAATTCTAAGTCCAAATATAAAACACTTCAACCTTACACCATGTGAAGTCGCCTCAAAACAAAAAATGAACTCATCTTCTATAGTGAAAGTAGTAGTCAAGGTTAGCTTCAATGCTCTAAGATACAGCTTTACAAGTTATCATAAAAATGTAACTAGATGTTGATTTTATGGTATCAATACAACTACCGAAGTCTGAATCAGAGTAGTCAATTACCTCTAAATCATCAGTTCATTTATATATGAGCATGTAATTTTTTATTTCTTGAAAATATCTCATTACCTTCTTTGCAACTTTTGCAATGGTTAACACATGAATTGCTCTGATATCTTCTTAAAACTCTAACTGCAAATGTAATGTTAAGTTCAGTGCAAATCTGAGTATACATAAGACTTCTAAAAACTAAAGTATATGTAATATTTTTTTAATGTGTTCCCACTCAATGTCATTTTTTGAGTACTAACTCAATTCAAATCTAGCATCCTTCACAATGAAAGTTACACTTGGTGAACAATCTTTCATGTTAAACTGCTCTAAAACCTTATTAATATAGGTATCTTGAGACAAACTCAAAATGCCTCAAGATCTTTCTCTATGGATCTTAATATTATGACATAAGATGCTTCACCCATATCCTTCATATCATAGTTCTTTGAAAAAAAAACTGTTTCACCTCATATAGCATATACTTATTATTAGCCACAAGCAAAATATCATCCATGTATAAAATAAAAAAATAAATATTACTCTTATTAATCTTCAGATATATACATTGATTCATGATATTTTCTTCAATACCGAATAAAGATATAACTTTATGAAATTTAAAATACCATTAGAGGGAAGCTTGATTTAATCCAATATAGATTTATCAAGCTTGTAAACTAAATGTTCATCGTTACTTGAGAAGAATTTTTCAAATTGTTTCATGTAAACCTCTTTTTCTAGATTATCATTAAAGAATGTTATTTTCATATCTATTTAATGTAATTTAAGGTTAAAATGAGTTAACAATACCATAATTATTAGAAGAGAATCTTTCTTAAACACGGGATAAAATTTCTCCTTGTAATCAATTCATTCTCTTTGAGTGACTCCTTTAACAACAAGTCTTGTCTTATGTCTTTCAATGTTGTTGTGTATGTCTTTCTTTATTTTAAAGACTCATCTTCATTTAATGACTTTTACACCATCAGACATTTCAACGAGATTCCAAACTTTATTAGATACATAGAATCTATCTCATCCTTCATAACATTATACCATAAATTTGATTCCTTAAAACTTATGGTCTATATAAATATTTCATGATTATTTTTGGCTCCTATATTATAGTTTGATTCTTGTAAATACAATATATAATCGCCAAGAATACTAACTTTTTACTCTAATAGATTTTTTATTGTTGCCTTATTATCTTAGTAAAGAATTTAGTATATAATTTATATATTTATATCATTTAATAATTTTTTATAAAATAAAAATTTAATCGATTAAACTATTAAATCTTTTTATATTATTTATATAATCATGTATATTAATTTTTATATAATTTAAATATTTATATGTATATTATCTAAAAATAAATTTTAATTATATTTTAAAAAATATAATATTTATTAAAATGAAGTATCATAATGAAATATTTATTAATTTTATTTTTATATAAAATTTCATAAAAGCAATCTGCTTGATAAAAATATTTAAATCAATAAATAAATTAAATTGATCAATCTCACGTTCCTTAAAAAAATTATTAAATAGCGTAAGTTTAAGTTTTAACACCCAACCGTATCATGAGTCATATATATAAACAAAAACGTGTTTATTTTATAAAAAAAATTTACATTGTTAATGTATTTTCTTTAAAATCATAAAAGAATGGTTTTAGTGCTTCTAACACATATTTGACTTTTATTATTACAAAATTGTGTTTATATTTTATTTTCTACGTTTTAAAACATTAATAATTTTGGTCCATAATCCATATCATTAACAAGAATTTTTAATCCAAAAAAATAACTTTTACATAACTAAGTTTAACATTGACTTTAAAAAAACACTTCTCCAAACAATTAAAATGATTTTCACTCGTGGATCTGGCTCCGAGCCAAATCTTCATCCAACTCAACTGAATATCACGGGCTGATTCACTTTGACGTCTCTAGCCATATTAACACAAAAATCACACCCCACTCAAGATGTTGGGATTTGGTTCGGCGTTTTTGTCCTTGGCTTTCAAAGTGGCATCGGAATTTGGGAAGCTTTCTCCTTCAACACGAAAAATACAATAATAACAATGTTAACTTGTGTTACTATTACTATTATTATCGCCGTCGCTACTTTTCTGCAATCTAAGATAATTCCCTCTGACTTGATCCAGACCACGACCCCCGTTGCTTACAAATTTGTTGAGTTTATACTAATTAATAAATCTGCATGTGACTCATCATAGGGAAAGTAGGCTCCTAGCTAGATACTAAATCTGTGTGGAACCTTGACTGATAAGTAACTTTAGTTGTTTTGTCTCTTCTTTTTCCTCTATTTACTTATATTACAATATTAAAAATAATTTTATTATTTGATGCTTGTTATTTATATCGTGTCTAAAAGTATTAAAAAATTATTAAAATAATTATAGTTTTTTTAAATTATAATAATTAATTAGCCCACCTCACCTAATAAGTTAAAGTTATAATGTTTTATAATAATTAGTTGCACAATAATCATTTTAAATCTTATCTCGTTTCCACCAACTTCTTGTTTCCTCGTAGGCTTTGGTTTTGACCCAACAAACAAACCTTTGACACTTCATAATTTTAAATATAAAGTCAATTGTTACAAGACAAAATGCCAGTAACATATTGGCTATTAATTATTTTATAATTAGATGATAAATTTTACAGTAATTTCATTAATAATGAATAAATCCAAATTATTTAATAGACCAAAATGAAATTTTATTTGTTAATAATTTTTTTGAAAAGATAAAATAAAAAAAGAATTACTAATTACTGAAGGTTATCAATACATATCCTGTACGTCTTTTAAATATTTAATCAATTGGAATGTCAACCTCATCGTTCTACCAGAACTAAATGCTATAGATATGAGAACATAGTTCAAGATTCTGTGTATAATTCCTTCTCTCATAGGGCATGTGGTATAATAGCATGAGGTGGGGGGAATACGGGTGCAGTCTCTCTTCTCATTAGAAAACATATAAGGAAGTAAAAACAATTTTCAATCAAAGCTGGATTCAAACTTAAAACATGGTCAAGTTTCTAAATTATACATCAAACGCAAAATGGTGTTCTGATCTTGTGTGTTTATCCAAACGTGTTTTCAACCGTTGATTTTGCTATTCAAAATCAGTGAACAGTTCACAGAACCTGAAGTATTTAACTTAATTAAAGAACGCCTACAAAAAACCAAGGGAAACAGGACTGCACCGCCACTGGTATGTGTTGCAAAGAACTTTGTCTATATACTATAAATACGACTCCATATCTTTGCTTCCTATCTCACAAAGCCTCTCTCATTTTCATATACTATACTTTTTCGCATTGGTCACTCTTGATTACTTGCTTCATTTCTCTCCTCTCTTTGAACCTGATCAGAAATTGTCATTTAGAAATGGAACTCAGTTTTAAGCACCAACTTGGCCTTGTTTGTGTCATACTGTGTCTCCCTGCATTGTGTAATTGTATGGAATATGTTACGAACTCCAGAGCAACATATTATAATACCCCTGATGGCTATGGGAATCCAAGTAAGCGAGCTTCCCCTTTTCGCTAGCTAGCTATATACCCTTAATATGTGCTTGTTGAAATATGTTTTTTTGCACCAAGTAAATTAAGATGTGTATCATATGTTGAGAGGGAGCAGGAAGCACATTTGCATGTTTCACTAAACCTTAGTATTTTAAATTTTGAAATTCTTTTCGTTCTATCAAATTAGAAGAGTTGAAGAATATAATTTACATCTGAGGATGCGTGCATGCTTCTCCTCTATCTTGCTTTCAGAAGTAAAATGTGCAGTGTGACATTATAGTACCTTAATAGCACACAGTAAATATATAATTAACATGATTGCCCAATTGAATATATGATAGGGGGAGCTTGTGGCTTTGGTGAATATGGAAAGACAATAAACAATGGCAGTGTCGCAGCCGTGTCTGGGTTATGGAGGAATGGAGCTGGCTGTGGTACATGCTATCGGGTATTTTTCTTTCATTTATTTTCCATGATCAATATAACAAGGCTTCATCACGAATGAAACAAAACATATACATGAAAGAAAAGAAAACATTATGGTGAAATATATATTATTAGATATAGTTGTGAATTTATGAAATAAAAATGATGAAATAGGTATGGTGCAAAATACCACAATATTGCAATGCAAATGGAGTTCAAGTGGTGGCAACGGACTATGGTGAGGGAGACAGAACAGACTTCATCATGAGCCCACGCGCCTTTTCGAGTTTGGGACGCAACGCATTTGCATCTTCTAAGCTGATGAAATACGGTGTAGTGGACGTTGAATTCAAAAGGGTCCCTTGCAGATACAATGGCCATAGCATCATGCTTCATGTCCAAGAAAGCAGCAAAAACCCTGGCTACTTTGCTGTTCTGATTCTCAACGTAAATGGAATGTGCGACGTCACTGCTGTTGAAATTTTGCAGGTAAACGCACTCACAAAATGTACATATGAGTATGTTGTGTGCTAATACAATAAATACAACTCTTAGGATATATAACAATTTTTTAATTATTAGATTGAAATTGCAACTTTGCTATGTATAATGGCTTTAACTGTAGATTAGTTAGTTTAATTTTGGTTGAGAGTGTTTCTGTTGAATCACTTGTTTTTTATGTATAGTTGAATTGAATTTGATTCTTGAAATATTATGAATGGTGCAGAAAGAGTATCAACGATGGGAGCCTATGCGCAGGGTCTATGGGGCAGTGTTTGACTTTGCTAACCCACCAAGGGGTGAAATCCGCTTGAGGTTTCAAATGGGCAATTGCGGTGGGGAAGGCTTTACATATTGGGTGTACCCCAAGATTGCTATTCCTGCTAATTGGAAGCCTGGAGCTACTTTTGACGCCAAGGTTCAGCTTAATTAGAAAGACAAAAATATGCACTTTGGGTTCCCAACAAATAACAAGTGCTACTATTATTCCGTTAATTTGTTTATCTGTCACTCAATGTTATTGTTAATGCCCTTTTGTTAATGGGACTAAAATAATGGGGATTCATGTACTTTAACTACATGGTATATCAGTGAAATAAAATT
Source organism: Abrus pulchellus subsp. cantoniensis (assembly GCA_024086825.1). Taxonomy (NCBI): domain Eukaryota; kingdom Viridiplantae; phylum Streptophyta; class Magnoliopsida; order Fabales; family Fabaceae; genus Abrus; species Abrus pulchellus. The sequence goes on from CM044049.1 coordinate 33,613,036, forward strand.
TACTTGATGTTGTTAAAACTAAATTGGTATTATTGCATATGGCAATCGGCAAAATTACTATACTTTATGTTTGATAAATTTTTATTTATATCAGGACTTTATAGTATAAATATGACCATAAAACTTATTCATATACGATAAAAAAAAAAACAAAACCTATTTTAACAAGTTATATAAAAAAAATTAAAAAATTTATGATATTCATAACCCATTTCAATAAAATCTTATATTAAAATGCTTTGGTTTTCTAAGTAAAACCATCGGTGTTAAGTTTATTCCTAACAATGCTGAGACACTTATAAAAATATAAAGAGAAAAAACAAGCAATTTATGCTAATTTTCACACACTATTGCTTACATTTAAAATAATTATTAGTATTGAGTAAATGAACCATCTAGTAAAAAAGAAAAAGATATATCTAATATGAGTCTCACTTTAATCGATGGCTTTCTCTCTTTCTTATTGAATAGTTTAGCTACTGAAAACACAAACACACTTGCGCTCATAGATATCACTTGCAAGCTACGAAAATTATGTGTAACAAACATGTTTAGTGTCAGAATGTATATTGATAATTTATTTGGTGAAATTAATAATTTTTTTCATTTTAAAAAAGTGCTCAAGACAAAGTATTACTAATTGTTTATTAATTTTATAAAACAATACTAAAGAAAAAAGAACAAAAGTAATATTACTAGTTTTTCCATGAACAGAAATAAAAATAATTTTTCCAGACCGTTCAAAGCCGTGGGTATATTCATCATCGTTCTTCAAGAAAATTAATTACGAAGTCAAGGGAAAGCAAATGAAAAAGTAATAAGCAGTTAATGAATACAACAAGTTTATAACATCTGTAAAATATTTTTTTCAGTTACTCTAAAACATTCCCTTCAGAATCAACCTTTCTTGGTTTAGGTTCAGAATCAACTTGAATACGCCGAGGAGCCACCTCTTCCAGTTCCACCAATATCGGTTCATCTTTAACATTATTTTTAACTCTGCTTGCGTCAGTCACTGTTGCCTTTTCTGATAGGCTGACATCTGAGTCATGTTGATTTACCCCGTACTTCAGATCTGCAAAGTGAACCCCTGTTGACATCAGCAAAGAAAATATAGCAAAAGAATAAAAAAATTGAATTAAAAAAACAGATAACAAAATTTTAAATTTTTATATTTAAAGTTAATTCTTTTCAAGTAAACAAAAAAATACGTCATTATTAATAGTTTTTTCTCGTCTAAACATACCTTCAATGCTATGTGAAGCGTATGATCCACAAAGAGGAGGAAAGTCTCTAACCCCTCCTGCAACTATCATTATGCTTATTCTTGGAGGAAACGTCATTCCAGGAATATTCTTCTTCACACGATAAATCTTAGGCCTTGTACGAGGCCCTCCACATCCTTTTGGAAAGTGGCGATATCCAGTACGTTTCAATATCTTATACTTGCGTCCACCAATGACAAACATGACATTCTTCGTTGCCATCACTAGCTTCTCAATTCTTTTCTCAGATTGAAGATATGGGTCTGAATAGGGTTATTTGTGATTTGTTTAGGAGAGTTGAACAGGGAAGATTGAAATAGGACAGATGAAAATATAAAGGAAATAGGGTAGACACATGTATTATTTATATTGATCAAGTTAGCTAATTTGTTAGAATTTGAAATTTGTTAGCAATTTCTCAGTCCTATATTTTTGTAATTTGTTTTCAAAATTTTAGCCTTTCCGATTTCATTAGATCCAAACCATGGCTTGAGTTATTTTTACAGTCGAATTAAACGGTCCCTATGTCAGTTTATTTATGTTTTGGGATTTTGTTTTTAATATAATATCTTTTCATTTGTTTTCTTGAAGATTTTTATCTTTAATAAGTTTAAATTGTCAAGTTTTAAATAATGTTATATTTTAGTAGGATTTTATATTTAGTTAGGATTTACCTAGGAGTTAATTTAGGGATTTTGATACGATAGCTAAAAAATTGGATTGGTTAATCTGCTAATAGTGGTGCCGTTCCCGTAAAAAATAGCAGAAAGGATCCTTTCTATTTTATTTTATTTTTTACAGGAAATGAACAAAATCTTAGTTGTTGAAATTTTTAAAGTATTAATAATTTAAAAAAATTTATATTATAATAATTTTAATAGTTGGATGAGAAAATGGGGAAACAATAGTGGATGTTGACTCCAAAAATAGATATCACAATGCTTTGCTTCCCAACTCCTCAGTTCTCACAAAATTTACAACTTTTGATTTTGAAGATACAAATTCTAAGAACAAAAATATTTAAATTCGGATAAAGATATAGAGAAAAGCTAGTGAACTCAAATTAAAATAAATACTTTAAATAATATATAATAATATTGTATGATTTTTTAAAAAATTTTAAAACTAAATATCCTTGTCCTATAATATTAAATATGACTGAATTAATAAAATAAAATTTTAAAATTAACCACCAAATGTATCAACAGACGGAAATTGGTCCAAACTTAAGCAAACAATTTTAAAATAAAAAACTATTCATGTCAAAATTTAAAATTCATAAAGTTATATCACAATTAATTTATTTAAAAAATGACATCTTTAATTTAAAATTGTATCAAATTTTAAATTTAAATTTAAAATATATAATAAAGGTAAAAACAAAAAGGAAATAAATAATTAATAAAAATAGATTATGTGATTTAATGAGGATAAAAATAACTATTAAAAAATTATAATTTAAAATTAAAGGCTCAAATTTAATTTATAACAATAAACAATTAGACAAAAAATAACTTTAAATTATTGATAGAATAATTCATTTTAAAAATATATTTTTACTACGTATTTATAATTATTTAATATTTAAGTAAATATTTAAGAAAATGTAAAATTTACTTAAGAATAAAATATAAATTATTTATTAATTTCTAAAAAATCTTCATATAATTTAATTATTAAAATTAATATACAATATTTAATAAAGATTAAAAAATTGAAAAAATAAATGGTTAAAAAATGTAAAGATAAAATAGATGCAAAAAAGATGTTTGTTACCTTACTCATAAACTTGAAAAAACGTTTTATATTGTTCTTAAATTGACAGTTATGATTGTCAAATATTTTAAAAATTAAATGATATTTATATTTTTTTTAAGATGAATCAATAATTATTCAAGACTGTTTCAGCAACAACTAATAAAGAGACGCAGGTTATAGATAACAAACGATTTGAAATAAGTCAATAAGTGTGAAAAATTTTTGGGAGAAGATAATTATTTTCATAGGAAGAGAATTTACAAAAGTAGTTGTGCAAAACTGTGGAGAGTAAGAGGTTGAGAGAAAATGCGAATGACATATTGCTGTGAAAGTGTGACAATGACAAAAAATATAATGTGCAATCCATTTATTACTGCATTCATTATTTCTTTACTGCAGGTAATAGTTTGAAGCTTGATCTAATGCAGGCCTTACGCAAGATTTAAAAGGTTAGTGCGTCGCAGAAAGTAGTGATATTTGTTTGGCGTCTATTGCTTAATGCGATTTTGATAAAGAAGAACTTGACTAAACATGGATTAACGATTCTCTCAAAGGCTTACAGGTTGTGTGATACTAAAAATAAAGACATATTGTATCTTTTTTTGCATTGTTGTGTCTTTAAAATTGTTGTACATGAAGTTTTAATAGTTTAATATTAGTTTATGCTTACCTGAAAATTTGCACGAGATGTTACTAAGCATGTATGGAATTTAATGTTAAAAAAAAATAGATAAAAGTTGTAATAGTATGATTTGTGATAGTATATCTCTAAGTATTGTTCTTAGAAGTTACTTGCAATAAGGCTTTTGAAAAAATTGATTGTATGTAAATTAGATTAATGATCCTTTAATATGTATTGTTAATTCTTTTTAAAGTTGTAATGGATTAGAATACTCTTTATACTCTAAATTTATCCTTAATATATATATATATATATATATATATAACATTAACAATTATAATAATTTCACATATTAAGAGTATAAATGTTTTGGTTATTTTTAAGACACTATAGAAAAGTAAAATTGAGAGAATATTATATATCCTTTTTATGTTGACAATTTATGTAACATCTTAGTGATTAAAGAGTATTTATATATTTTTAAATAAATCATTAATTCAACTATTTATTAATATAAAAACAATAATTATAATTATTTCACATGTGAGAGAACATAAAATATTTTATTAATTTACAAAAATTATAAAAATATCAATAAATTATCAAAATAATAAATTTAAAATAAAATTAGTAAAAGTTAATGTGAGTGGTAAATAGTTCAATATCACTTAAGTAAAGTACTAGATTTAAGTTATTGAGTATGCAAAAAAAATTTTAATGTGAAACTCATCGACTACATCTAAAGGCGTAACTCAAGTTAGATTCGGATTAGATCAGATAGAAAACTAAAAAAATAAAAATAAATAAAAAATAAAAAATATATCATGTAACATTTTTAGTAAAAAAGTCTTCAATAATATATATATATATATATATACATATATTAATTATTTATATTATTTTAATAGTAACATAAAATTAATTATTTAGTGCCTATAGTTGAAAAGTTAATAAAATTAAAAGAATTAATAAATTAGTATATTTAAAAAAAGTTTATGCCACATTTTTTCATTGAAAGAGTATAAAAATTTAAATTTAATAAAGACATGCTATGTGACTATATAGTGAAAGGAAATTAATAATATATAAATATGTCTTCCACTTAAATACAAAATAAATATTAATATTACAAATCTGTAGGTAATAACTTAAAAGGTTTTATTTATAATTATAGCTTTTGATACTTATCGTATTTTTTTAGATATTTATTGTATTTGAGTTTTATTATTATATTTAATAATAAATTAATATAAAATTTAAATTTATTTTTATAAATTATTTAAGTTCAAATATAAATTTATTCAATAGAATAAACAAATAAATTTAGTAGAGTATTTATTAACTTAGAGCATTTCCTTTGGGGAAAGCGGATGTTGTATTTTAATATGACTAATTTTTTAATTGATAATGTCGTTATTATTTCAATAACGATAACGTAAAACGAGATAAAGTCGACATTTATTATGTAAATATTTAAATATTATATATAAGTCTTATTTTTAAGTAAAATATATACTGTAGTATAATATAATTTAAAATGTTTGTATTAATAACAAATGTATCTATAATTAATTTTTGAAATATTCAGTGTTAAATTAATGGGAAAAATACATCAAATTTTATTTATTATCTACATTGATTAGATTAAAAAGGTAATGAAACCTCTTCGGTATGTAATTAGGAAATATATAATAATATTATTAAATTTAAAAATCTCATATTCTTAATGATACGTGATTTTATAATCACTGATTTATATAGAAAAAAATTACTAATTTAATAGTCCATATAAAGTACGGGCATATTACCTTAAACAATAAAATATATATTATAAAGATTAGAAAACGTAAAGGTTGAAATTTTTATATGATTATAAAATTAATTAAATATAATAAATTAATAAAAATTATATTAATTATAAAATATATTATTTTTATATGTGTTAAAAAAATATAAATGTCAAAAGTACCTTAATATTATATATATATATATTGTGGTAAATAAAGATATTAATATTAAAAATAAAATTATTATAATTAATCAATATAAATTTATAAGAACCTATTTTATAATATTACAAATTTAAAAAAATAATAAATTCTGTAATTTTTAATAGAGAATACTCCAAATAATATATTAAATTTTATAAACATAAAAATAAATATGTGAAAAAATTTAAATTTATATAAGAGAATAATTTTTTTTATAATTTTAAATATAAGCATTTATAAAAAAAATTAAAATTTATATAAAGTAATAATTTTTTTATAAATACAAAAAGGTGTATTTTAAAAAAATAAAAGTTCATATAAAATAAAAAAATCATTTCTAAAATTTATAACGAAAAACAGAGTGTAATTTATAAATATTTTTAAATTAATTTTAAGGATAAAAATATACACCTGACAAAGAAAATAATTTTACTAAATATTTTATTTATGATGTAATATACCCTTGTTTATAGTTAGTTGTAACATATAAGTTTTTTTTAATTTTTATTTATATTATAATTTTTAATTTCAAATTAAATTAACTATTTTTATATTTAAATTAAAAATATCTATATAATATTCAAAATACTTTATAATTTATAAAAGCTGATATAATGGAAAGAAATTCCAATTCTTTATATAACTTTTGAGATTTCAATGTTGTATTTTGTTTGTTTTAATTTTATATTTTTGTAATTTTTTATTTTAGCATTTTTCATAGATAATTAAGATTTCATTGTTATTCATTTATGAAATTATATTAATAAGAGACAAATTTAAAAATATAGAGACTAAAATAGAAGAATCAAAAGTAATTAAAATAAAACTTATAAAATACAATGATTAAAAATATATTTAAACTTATATTTTAAGTTTTGAGTTGTGAATTGTGGGCATGTTTGATTTACGGTTTATATAACTTTTTATCCCGACTTTTTTTTGTGTTTTTTGTTTTAGTTATTTTCTATAATTTTCAGTTTATATTATTTTTTTCTTTCATTTTTAGTTACTATTTAGGTTTACATGTTATAAAAAATTTGAAGACTAAAAGTAAAAAATAAAAATATAAAAACAAAACAATTGTGGGAGTGAAATGAATTGAAAGACGAGTCTTAATCACGATCACATCAAATTCAGTCAAGAGTGGACTCGTATTGTCGCCACTCTCTCTTCTGACTTAACACTCAAAGTTTGAGGTTTTGGCGGGAACTGGGAAGAGCAATGGCGGAGACCCACGATCCTTATGCCTTCATCATCGACTCTTCTCACATATCCTATTCTCAGGAACAACTCTTACACCACACTCCTTTTGTCGGATCAGACATCCTTAACAACCACGAAACCCCTTCACCACCCGGCATTCTCATGCTGTCTGCACCGGAGACCCAAGACGGTATCGTTTTACACACGCCGCCTGATGAGTCCTCCCTCCCCTCTTCCGATCACAACCGAAGCACCGCCACCCTCGCTGTTAATCACGATTTCTGCGCCTATTCTGATGGCTCGGAGTTCGTTGATTTGGGAAGGGATTCGGAATTAGGGTTTTCGGAGGCTCAGTTCCAGGAATTCGGGGTTTTGGAAAGCGGTTTCTCTGATTCAGGTGACTCGCCGCTCAAAAAATCGAAACTTTCGGAGCACGGTTTAGGTTTTGGTTCTTCGGGGGATTGTTTCGGAGTTCAGTCGCAGAAAGTGGAAGAGGGTAAGGGGGAAAGTCCCTGCAGGGTCGGGGAAAATGTGATGAATTGTTGCAAAGAGATTTCAATGGACAAAGATTTGGACTCGGGGGGAAATTTTGAAGCCAAAGTTGTTCAGTTGGAAACGATAAAAAGTGGTGCGAATTTTAACACATTGGGGAGCATAGTTGAGGGCAACAAATCAAGTGATGGGGTTGTAGAAGCTTCTGGAATGCGTGATGTGGAACCTGGGATGCGTGTGTTGCCACCATCAATACGTGGTCTTTTGGAGAATGCAGCAAGTGGATTGGAATGTGGGGAAGATGGGGAGAAAAAGAAGCGTCTTGTGTTGGGTCTATTGAAAGTTCTCTCTGAGAATAGTCATGAAGATGAAGATGATCTTGATAATGTTAGTCTGTTCGAAGTTGCAAAGCTTCGTGGCATTACTTTTCCTCGTCCTAGGTGGTGGCCGGATTCGATGGATTCAACCAACAAGAACAACGTTAAGAAACACTTTAAAAAAATGATGGGTTCTTAGGAAAAGAAGTTCCTTCTTAAATGTTCTTTTGCTTGTTTGAGGGCATGGCAGTAACTGATTTTTTGGCAAATGTTATTTGCAAGGGTGATCTGGATTTTGAATCGCGTCTTTTGCCCATGGACTTCAAAGTGTCTTTGGTGTCTACTTTGTTTAACGGGATGATAGTATGATAGGATTCTTTCTGTCTGGTTAAGGATGTTTGTTACTTGTAATTGTGGCCCGAACCTTGAACTAAGATCACCAACCTCTTATGTGCGTGCCTTTGTGGCTGGTTATATGTAACTATATTTTGTTTTTTATAGTAGAGAAATGGTTACTAGTCTTTGAAACTCACTTTTTATTTGTGTATAGTGGTTAGGAACTGAATTTAAAACCTATCCATTTTATGTCAGTTTAGATTGATTTTTACGCGTAAATAAATATAGGGATTAAATTGCAACTAAAGAATAAGTTGGGAGGGCAAGATGTCTATTTACTTTCTTTATGATAACTGAGTTATTTAAAAATCTCTTAACTTCAAATGGCCCTCGTGCAAATTTGGTGGTGATATCGAGCATATAGAACATTGCCGTAGCAGTCTTTGTTGTACTTGACGGCATTATTTGATAGGGTTATTATCATCTATTAAGATGATTCTGGGATGCTTATACTGAAACTGAAGTTGGTGTCGTCTTCTGTAGGTGAAAATATTCAATATCAACAGTTATCGATGCTTGATGCCATTAAGAAAATGTTGGATAGGTACATCTCGAGTGTAGGTCTCGAGAGTGAGATAAGAAGAGAAGAGAGATATATAATAAAAGTCCATGAGGGATGTAATATAATAGGGAGAGATGATGGATATCAAATAGTTAGTGACATTGTTAAAGTATCTGTAAATCAAAATTAAAGTAATTAATCATTCAATTTAAATCTTGACCCTCCGAACGGATATTATTTGTGTGTGTTTAATTTAAAGATGAGTAAAATTAACTTTGATAAAATTGATTTTGAACTACTAAATATTTTTGAAATGGGTGCATAAATTATTTAATTATTACATGTTTTAGTACCGAATTACATTGAAACTTGCAATAATTAATTTTTCAACTATCAAGCCCTTCCTTCCTATGACACTTGCATTCGTGTCAACTGTCACCCTTAAGCATCAATGCAAATTATATTCTGCAACCATTTGCACCGATCCTGTATATAGATGAATTCCACTATTGTTTTCATATTAGAGCTGCTTTTGTAGATAAAAATACACCCCTTGCTAAGCGCATGAGGTCTACACACATCATGACATGAATCTAAAGTTGACAGTATGAAGTGTTATGGCTGCATTGAAGTTGCAGTGTGTTCAAATTGACAATTGATGATCATGAATCCTTATTTACTTTAATTCCATTAGTTATAGTTTATGCACCAACGTGACTTTAAAGTATATTCAAACACGTTAATAATAAAGCTATCGATAAGTATGAGTTATTATTCAAACTCCGCTTTATTTTTTAAGCTCTCATAGGCTACCAGTGCATACGAGTTTCGGCTGGAAACCAGAAAATCATAGCTTGGCCAGAAGTTATAATGGATAAGCTTTTACATAAAAAAAAATGATTTCGTAGGGGGATTGTTATCAACTGAAATAATAGTTGGAATAATTCATCCGTACTTTCTCCTCATCCCATAAAGCTGCATCATATGATTTCTACAAATAAAAGTACCGAGTTGATATTTTAAACCTGTTGGTAAAAAAGGGTGTCAATCTTTCACAAAGCATAAACTACAATTGCATACAAAACTCCGGAGATGGTCACTCCGCATTTCATGCTATATGTTACAATCTATTACCAACCTATACAAAAAAGCCCATTCAACTTCCATCCTTTGGCAATCCAAGCTGAAGAAGGTTGCAAGAAACAAAAGCACAACCATCATATCTCTTGTACATGAATTTAAGTGTTTTAAGATGCAAAACATGTGGACCCTAATTACGATTGAATATTCTGTCCATACCCATCCAAGTAACCTAGTAAAGACTAGTCAAGGATGAGCAACAGGTGAGTGTACTGAGCTGCTACTGGTGCTGACTTGAGCACCAAAGCCTAAATTTGGGTGTAGTAGCTCTGCCTGTGGAAATGAACTGTTAGATGGCACATCTAACAGCAGATCCTGATCAGAACTCTCATCAACAAAGTTTAAAGAATCTAGCATGTGCAAGCTACTACCACCACGGGGCAAAGAAAATATGCTTTTTGGACTGATGCTACAGCCATCTTCTACATCTTCTTTTCCCTCAGAGCCAGCCTTTAGGATCACCCTTTTGGGGCTCCTCATTGTTGTCTTCAATTCTGAAATTTTCATTGATTAGTGTTAATAACGATTCTTCAATTAAATCATAAATAGAAGGGAAAACTAACAGATCAGTTATAGTTTTTAACTAGAACAGTAACAAAATCGATATAATGTATTTCAAAATAAAATTTCAATGTATATTCCGCATTTTGCAAGGGAGATGTGTCGATAATTCATTTTCCTTTATTGACATAAATTTTCAGCTAACCTGGAAAATTTTGATTTTGGCTACCGCGCATCCTCTTGACATTTGCGACATTACTTGATCCCATACCAGTAGGTCCTAGATCAATAGATTTTCCAGTTTTGTTTTCACATTTCTGCACCCATAGAAAGATTTAAATATAGGTGTTCAAGACCCAACCCAATCCAATCAAAATTTAGAAAATCGAACTAAAACTTAAAAGACTTAACTGAATTGAGTCAGTGTATCCAAATTTGAAAACCAGACTGAAATTTTATACATTACATTTTTAAAATAATATTTTACCTAAGAATTTTTTATATTATTCATACTTAACTAGATAACTTTCCCATTGTACCTCAAAATCAAGCTTAGGAACAATATGATTGACAATTTGAATCGGTATTTAGAATTTAGATTTATATTTTGATGTATTTGTTTAAATTTATATTTAGTATGTAGTGGTATGTACTGTATTTTGGTGAATTAGTTTAGACTTATGTTTGATATATTTTGATGAATTTATGTATTAAAAGAAATCTAAGTGAAATAAAAAATGACTCCAAAATTGATCAGGTGATGTTGTAAGAAAAGTAATTTGATTAGACTTGTTGTTTTTTCTTCTCAAAGTTAATCCAAATCAAATCAGCAAATGTCCTTGGATGTGATATCTGATAAGTATCCATATTAATAACTAATGTACACAAAAGCATTAATATTCAAATAATAAACCAGTACAAACCTTGAGAAAATTATAGTGTTCTACCCATTTTGATTTCAACAGATTAGATAACACAAGCCTTTTCAACATCTTCCATTCTTCAGGTTTTGCCCCCAACAAAGAGATATCAAAGACACCTTCCCCAAGAAGTTGCTGAAAATAAGTTAAGTTCTCCTTGAATTGAAAGCTATTGAACATGTTTTCAAGGCTGCAAATCCAACAAACAATCCATCACTAATATTGGATTCAGTCTAAATATCTTCTATTTCCTGAACAGTTGGATATCTGATTCACCACATAAACTGTTTTTTTTCTTGTGGGGGCAGGGGACAAAAATATCCAGAAAGTTTTGTACAATACTTTGGTAAGAACTAATGCAATGATATCTTCTCAAATGAAAAGCCTTTAATATTGCATTTAGACTTGTGATTTACCAATCATCCCCCCCTCTCCCTCTTTTCGAAAGGACAGACTTGAAATTTATGTTCAAGATTATGACTTACAAAACAACATCAAAGGAGGATTCTATGATAAATGATAAAATTCGGTTCAAACACAAGTAACAGGTTCTAACCTATCAGGAAGTTTGAGATTATCAACCACAGGGAGATACTTCAGTAATTGCTGCTGCTCTTCATTTGTCAAGTTTCTCATAAACTCCTCATAGTTCACTACATCCTAACCAAACACAATAGCAATTACATTAAATATTTAACAATTTTACAAGTATGAAGCTTTACCAACCAATATATAGTTATAAATATGTATATAGAACAAGAAAACATAAAACCCAAAAACATAGCATATTATTTATGTAAAATGAATATTGCCTGTTATCAGACGGAGTTTAAAACTACATATAAATTTCAGCTGCTATCTTGAAAGTGCTAAGTAAATTACATGAATGAAGAATTTTGTCAAATCCAAAACAGATTATGCATGTGTGTATTATTGATGCAAAACCATATAAGGATAGAACATTTGATTATCCTTTTAATTATTACAAGGATGGGAATGAATGCCAATTTAGGCTGATATAGTCAATCAAAAGAGGGATAAAGAAAATCACATGGGCAACTCACATTTAAATCTATTAAGCACAGTGGTGAATCATGATTTCCAGGAACATGTAGTTTTTCAATCTGAGAATTGTCCCTGAAATTTTAAAAAAATATTAATCACTAAACAGTTTAAACTTTCTTCACTTCTCCAAAACAATATCCACACACTTATCTCTAATTTCTTTACAAAGCCACAGGTATAGAGACAATTCATAAACCTGTTGAGATCCCCCATACCCCTTCAAGGAATACCAAATTTATGCTAGTGCAGGAATTGGGCTGTTTTCAGCAGTAATAGACAAAATACAGTGTTCTTATTAATATTAATACTCTTGCATAACTGTCTAGAAATAATGAAAGACAATAAACTCGCGTGGGAAAACATGCCTTTTAAGCTGCTCTTGTTTCATGATTTGGCCAGCAGAGTTTCTGATCTTTTCAGCTCCATGATGAGATGAGAAGTTAATGCCACTGTGATCACCATACATTGGAATGGTACCAGACCATGAATATGCCTCACTCATTAGGCACTGTTTATTATCAACTGAAAGAGAGCTAGCCTCAGACTCCTCTTCACGAGCTATAGAGCTAGGATGCCTGATGAGAATGCTTCCATGTCCTATCTCAACAGAGACCATTGGTGTTTCACTTTCAAAAAGAAGATCCTCTTCAGAAGATGCAGAAAAATAAGATTGTTGTTCATGAAGAATAGTACATAAGTCTCTTGTGAGCTTCTCAACAGAGGATGCCTTTGGACGACCTGCACATGTCCTCTTTTTTGAAGGCACCATGGCATCCCAGACCACTGACTGAGCAGGACCTAAATTAAACAAATTATCTATCTTAGAATAACTCGCTTTTATTAAAGAAACAAAGGCATCTGATTTGAACAGCAGCAGATTACATTTTTAGAACAATAACAGACTAAAAGTTTTTTTATCCAAGTCAGCAAATCATGAAGAATGAGCAGGTTATGTCATAGGTGTAAAATTTGACTAATCACTTTCAATAGAAAAGTATTGTCTAGGGAATATAGATATACAACAATAAATAGTTGATAATTTGTGTTTCATCATAATACTTGCCATCACATCTACTTTGAGACACGACTCGACCTTCATTGCAAAAATTATTTTTAATCACCTCTTGAATACTTTTTGTCACCAAAGCACTCATATGTATGATGTGCAATTAGAAGCAAGAATATCTTGTCTTCTTTCAGGAAAATCAAGGTCATGTAAGTTGATCTGCAATTCCAAAAAATTTCTATCCCTTTCCCCCAAGTTCATTATCTACATCTTGATTATGCTCGCATAAATCAGGACTGACATTAAATTCACATTGTTGCAATGGAATCGACAATGCTGCAGTAATCAGTTATGAAGATGAAATTGGCAACAGAATTTGTCCAACCTGTCAAATCACTAGCATCTATGCCACCAAATTGAGCACAGCTCTCTGTGTTAGAGATTGCGGATCCTGAGCTTGATCTATTGCTTGTATCTTCATCCATAGCCTTTCGGAATCCTTGATTATAATCTAGGACAAGGCCAGATGCAGTATTATCGTCATAGTTCTGCTTTCGTTTGACCAATTTCACTTCTTTGTTCTTATTTAATGGCATGCTCTTTATCCTGGAAACCCTTTGATCCTCCTGGTCAACAGTTTCTGGCCGAGCATGTAAAGGGGTATAATTTGCAAGTGTTCCCTTTGTCCTCCATCGAGATCCACAGGCATTGCAAAGTACTGGCTTCTCAGGTGGTCCATTACGCCAAAGTGGTGTGCCTATTGAAGGCTTATTTGTCAGAAATCTATGAAATTTAAAAGACCTTTTAAATAAGAATAGAAAGTATCTCTGATTGAATAAACAACAACCACATTCATATTGTGCAGATATACTAGAAAACTGAACTCAACAAACATTGTAAGGTTGAGATAGCAGCATCTGTCAGTATTCATTATCATCAAACAACCACTCCTACCTGAATTGTTGACCATCTGCCTATCAGGGTATTAGTCTACATGTTACATTCCCCAAGCAGATATGGGGGTGAACTCAAATTATGAAGTGTAGGATGGTAGTGAAGACGATGTTCGCGTTTGAACTAAAAGAATTAACACTTATTTGCTCAGTATCATCGTATGAACGTTAAGGCAATCTAACTAAAAATTTCTCATATTTTGGGACCGAAATCATTGTACTCAAAACACAGTCAATACAGTTTTGAAGTGAAAAGCGATAGCAACGGCTTCAACACTTAGACACCATTTTTAAATTCATCAGAAAAACAATGAACATATATATTGCTTAAGTTGCAGGATAAGTTCTGTCAAGGTGATCACTATAAACAAAATAGTTGTCTCAAACCCAGAAGGCTTGAAAATGTAATAATGAATAAACAAGGAACATGTTTTCTTTCCCAGCCAAAATGCAAGAGGGTAACACTTGTCTGGAGGAAGAATACAATGCAAGGACCAATATCCTAAGATAAAGTGAGAAGTTGCTGCATAGAGAAAGTGGCAACAGACAACTCCATAAATCCTTTCAAAACACGAGTGAATTAATCATGGACATTTTGCAAAAGCATAATTGTCCTACTTTATTTTTCACTCTGGATTATCTGAACATAATCCAAATGAGGATAAGCGAAGTGTTAGTTGACTCTTTTGATAAACATCTTTAACAACAATTGGTGTTCTTCCTATCAACAAACAGGTCCACTCCAGTCTAACAATCAATAGATTCCAAGCTTAATTTTGCACCAATTACGTTTATTCAACTTCAGACATAGTCAAGTAAACCAAAGACCCACAAAGGAGTGACACAAAACACATCAAAAGGAGGAAATAAATAGAATTTTCCTGAACTTTCAATTCTAAGCAAAGAGAACACTTGTACTCTTTAATTCCAATGAATACAAAAGAAGAACATTACAATAAAATTGTCTTGTTCGTTTATTTGTTCAGCAACAACTCGTCCCATAGCACATATATCTATTTTATCAAAATCACAATCCATGCCATCGGTTGCAAGACACTTAGAATTAATAGAGGACAAAGTTTGAAAAGGTCAATAACTCCCCAAAAAAAAAGTAGAAACAAAAAATTGTATCTTGGAGAAACAAGAACTCACTTGTAACTCCACAGTGATAGCAAGGCCCTTGCTTGCCCATGTCTCAATCTTTTCGTCAAGCGAAGGAAAAATTATATATATGAAAAAATTGCAGAAAAAGAGGGCAAAATAATTTATTAACAAAAAAAAATATAAAGTCAAAGAAAAATGAAATTTTTCTGAAAATATAACAGTTGTTTTGAAGGTTTATATGCGGTGTGTAGTAGTGGGTATTGAAGGCTCAATTCTGCAGCAAACCTAGAAAATAGTTTGCAATAAAAGTGCAGTAGCCTATAGACCCAGAAGAAGAGTTTGTGTTTTACAGTCCTTAAAAGTTTTTTTCACACAAATCAAATAGAATTACAGAGATTGATAGGTGGGTATTGTAGGTGGTAATCTATACAATCCAATGGAAGAGAAAAGACCAGTGAAGGAATCTCAAAAATGGCAGAGAAAAGAAGAAGGGAAGGTGCAATGGAGAGAGAGAAAGAGAAAGAGAAAGAGAGAGGAAGGTATGTGTATGTGACCTCTTGTTGTATTGTACAAGAAGTAAATGTTCAGCTTTTTCTTTATTTTTTTTAACCCACCTTCTCCCCTATCTCTCTGTTTTTATTTTTTTATTTGTTATTTGTCGTTGTTATTTGTAAGATTTCATTTTTGTTTTTTCAGTTTCCATTTTGTTAAAATAAATGTTTCAAATATGTATCAAAGTAAAATTTAAATTCTTTTAAAATAATTAAAATTTAAAACTTTGGGTTTCCCATATAAAATAAATTACTGAATTTGTACGTTTTAAACTAAGAAATGTATTTTTAAAAATTAGACACACAAATGGTAATATTTAACAAGATATTTATGAGACTAATGTTTTTACATGTAAACAATATGTTATCTAATAACTTGTAATATAAATTATTTATTTTTTAATTATTAACTAGATAAAATATTTATTATAACTTCAATATTTGTATTTTGTACTGACACAGTATAAATTATAATATTTAAGCTAATATTTTTAGTTATAATTTATCTATAAAAAAATGCCAAAAATATTTTATTAAATTTTTCTATGAAATATTTGAAAATTATTTATTTATTAAAATTATTTTAATTGATAATTTTATTAACTTACAATTTTTATGTAATGTAAACAAATAAACAAGAAATATAATATTATATGTAAAATCAAAGAATATAATTTATAAATAAGTGACAAATAATACTTAATGAATATTGTATGAATATATAGTTTATATTATTTTAAATTTAAGATTAACATATATAATAAAAAATATTTTATAAATTGATAAAATAACTAAAAAATTAAAATTTAAAAGATTGAAATTATAAAAATTCAAGCAACATATACATAAAATAACTAAAAAAAGTCAAAAGATATATACATAAAATAAATGAAAAATGAATAATATGAAATAAATGAAATTATATTTAAAAATTAAAAATAAAAATTTATAAAAATGTCATATAAAAATTTTAATAAAAGAAAATTAATATTATGTATAATATAATTTAAATACAATAACATTTACACCCTTACTAAATTATAGATCATGTGAATGAACATTGATAATTTTTGTAATAATTAATATACATTTTATATTTATAATATATTATAATTAGTTGACAATGTATAGATATTATAAATTTATAATAACTAAATGAGTGCATTAAAATCAAATTATTGTATATAAATATTATACATGTTAAAAGAAACTGATAAGAGAGATAAAACTAGTATATTTTTTCATATATCTTGTAGACTGTATACTTATCTTTGTTTTTTTTCAAAATCTTATTTGCCGCAGCTTCACAATATGGATTTTCCTACTATATTTTTTATGAGATATAATTGATCATAGATATTCATAATTTTATACTCTCAATGATTTTTTGGTGGGTCTTTACAGAGAAAAAAGGAATAAACATAAGGTAGCAATACCTGTGCGACAATTTGTTGTCATAACCCAATCAACACCGTTGATTAAGCCAGGGCGGTTGATATTGGGGCCACCCTTCAGTAATATGCTTTTGCTTTAGTTAGTTTTTTAAAAAATTGATTTCAAACCAACGGTGATTAAGGAAGCTTATAGCACTAGCCACATGAATCTCGCACTCAATCATTCAAAGCAAACGCCCAAGACACACTACATCAATTATCAAGTTAGGACTTAGCATTAGACCAAACCAAAAAGGGAAAATTAAGGACTTGTAAAAAATGAAATAGTCCAATTGAAATTCATGGATTTTAAATTTTCTCCTCCACATCAAAGGAGAGGTTCTTTTTTCTTTCTTTCTTTATTTAATGAACTCAAATTCTAAGAAGACAATATGACAAACAGTGTGCCCATGATACATAGTGGGTATCTCATGAATTTGACTAATTTGGTGCCTTGTGAATTTCCTTATCTTTTAGTGTTTTTTCCCCTTTAATCTTAGGATGGGAAAAGGCTATTGAGGGTGGAGTCTGTTTACTTTGCGTAAAGAAAATTGGTCCAACCCATCTCCAATTCGGTCATTTTGATTGACTAAGGACATTGTGGAGTTGCAGCCACTAGATTACTTGCCTCTTTACATCCAAAGATGGTGAGTTTTACCCAAAAACAAAATGATATATGCAACCCACACCCTTTCTAAAACCTAGATCAAATCAATGGTGAGAAAGCTTCAATGAAAGACCAACCCATTGGCTCAAAGTCATTCCCAATAACATATCTTGCTTTGTTAAAAAATAAAAATTCTTCTTTTATTAAAACAAAAGAAGAGTCATCCAGAATTATTAAAATGCATGTTCTTCATTTATAGAGCCCTTTAAGAATTCAAAAATCACCAACTGGTCAGATCTTGCATCCAGACTGTTAAATTCAGCCAGGTCAATTTATAGCCCTTTACATTGAAGATGAAACAGACATTTCAACACGCAATCTTATTAATATGATAATTTTTAACAATTATAATATCATAAAGCATACATACAGTACTGGTTAAAATAGTATTGAATGTCAAGATGTCTATACTAATATTTCTATAATAAATATATTTTATCAATTTAACATTTAAATGATGTAATATTTTAACAAAATAGGATGATAAAGTATCGCATTGTATAAAATTTTATAAATTTAATCTATTGTATAAAAAATTAAATTTAATGATTAAATTAATAAAATTTATTATGAATCAATTAATATTTAAATATCATTTTATTAGATTTGGTATAATTTTATCACACCTTTTACTTCTTTTAAGCCTTCTATAAAGTTTTTCTAAATATACTATCATCCTTTAAAATAATAATAATAAACATTCTTTCATGTATATAACTTCTATGATCAATATCCTCTCAGTTACTCTCTCCCAGAGCATTATAGTATAATTCATGAGATTGTTTTTTAAAGTTTTAAAATTTTGTGTGTCACCTTACTTCTTGAAAACGAGTATAAACGTGTCACTTGTTTATTCACTTGTCCCGATAGTAGACTAGTAAGTCTTGTTAAACAAGCTACTCTTCTCCCCCAATCCTTTTCTGTATCTTAATAAATACATTATCTGATTCACCTATTTTACCATTAATCATCCTTTTTTACACCATTAATGTATAGTGCATTATAATTAAGTAATATCATTATACTTTATTAAGTAATAACTGCTGTACAAAACTCTCATAATTTTTCAAATATATATATATAAAACAAGATTTTCTTACACTATAAGTTTAGAAATTCTTACATTTAATTTAAATATTTTATTTAATTTATATCTAATAATTAATAAAATAATAAATTATAATCTAATAGATATAAATTAAATAAAAATTTTAATAAATAAATTGAGTTTTTCAAATGAGAATTGATAGAATCAAGGAATACATAAATTATTTTTAATTCGTAGGCCAAGACATATCCTATTAATAGCCATTATATACGGTTTATGTTAACTCCATGTACATAATTCTTTTTATTTTTTGACTTTTTTGTGAACGTTTAACATCATCCCTAAAACTTGTTTTAGAGGAAAAAAAAAAGAAAAAAATATAATAATTAAAAGACATATTGAGATTGATTGAAGAATCACGAAATTAAATTGTCTTTTATACAATTAAACTAAGAAGATTTATTGTTTAAATTTTAAACTTGTAGAAAATAAATAAATTTGAGTAAATGTTTATTTTAATCTCTAAAATATGTAATTTCATTAAATCAGTTTTTTGAATTTGAAATTTGAAATTTTAGTTTCTAAAATTAATAATCATTAATTACGTTAGCTTTTGTAGTTAAAAATATTAAAATTGAGAAATAATGATATATCATATTAAGTGACATATAAAAATAATTTACTTTTTATCTAATTTTTTTATATTTTCAAGTAATAACATATTTTTTTGTCTTTTGTTTTGCCTTTCTTTCACATCTTTTTCCTTTCTTTGACCACCCAGTCATAGAATTCATGCTACAAAGCTCCTTCATCTTAGATTTTGTCACATGAACTACTAGATTCAAGTTTTAAGTTTGGAGGTTTCGATAAATGTTTTAAACAAATTAAATAAAAAAGAAAGTACAATAAATATTGAATTTGTCAAAGTCAAAGGATAATTTTTCATAATCAGAGGGACAATATTAGAAGAGTTAAAGGAAGATAGAGTTTGAAGGAGAGATGTGGAGTGAATTGGTAGAAAAGATTAAATTTAAAGGTAATTTTAGTAAGTGTAAGGATGAGGAGAAAGATATAGTTGAGTAATGATATTTGAATTGATGAGAATTTAAACTAGTTGAATTGTAGTTGAATTGTATTTGAGTGAGAAAATATGAGATTTTAGATTAAAAAAAAAGAAAATTGTGAAGAGAAAAAGAAAATGAAGCTAATATAGTGAAAAAAAAGGCAAAACATATGTCATATAAGAGAAATATTATTATAGTAATGATTAGATAAAAGAAAGAAAATGTTATATAAGAAGGCGAACTAAAAACTTTATTGTCTAAAAATATTAAAAGTTAATGATAAAATTGAATTATTTTTAAAGGATTATAAAATCATGTTGTTTTTTATTTAAAATAAAATGTGATAAATTATCTTTTTATTATTCAATTTTAACCGTAAAAACTAACACAATTGATAATGGTTAATTTTAAGAAAAAAAATTTAAATTAAAAATTTTGAAGATTAACTTTAACTAAATAATATATTATAAGAAATGAAGTGAAAAATTATACAAGTAAATTTAAAGACATAGTAGTCAGGGTCATAGATGGGTCTTGTACTCTTGGATAAAATGCACAGCTGCTTGTCCCAGATGGACCTCTTAGTTTTTCCTTTAAAGGGTTACTATTGGGTGTGCGACCTTTTGAATGGTGAGGTCAGTACGTCCCGTAGAGCCTATCTTCTATTTCGATAATAATAATAATTATTATTATTATTAAAAAAATTAGTTACAAAATTCATTGTGGGCCCAGTGGCATTGGCTTATTTTTGGGACACGTGTACAGCTAAAGTGCTAAGGTGCAGGTTGGAATAATTTGCCAAAGAAAGCTTCGTGTCGTTTTATTCAATGGTTGTGGCTTGAGAGCAAAACCTAATCCCCGGCGTAACCAATGACCAATTTTTTTAAATTTTTTAAGGGAAAAGAATAGATATCCATATGCACTTCCTTTGTCAATGCCCCTTTCTTGTTCTTTTTCGTTTTGTTGTTTTTACTGATCTAAAATTATGACAATCTCTCACCTAAACCACACGTTGATTTTTTTCTTTCATTGGATATGCATTTAGAAAGAGAGATAATTAGTGATTTGGAGGTTTTTGCTAATTAAGTTTTATGTGGTCAAAATTTTAGAGTGAAGTTTTCTTAATGGGATTAAATTTTATGATAAATTTTAATTACAGTATCTTCAAGTTTTACTCATTTTAACGAAAAAGTTAACACAATTTGTAAATTAAATAAAAAAGTTATAAAATTAATATAACTATTATAACAAAAACTATTTAAAAATATTAGCTTATATCTTCTATTTGTATTTTTAAACGATACTTTTTATTTTACTATACTTTTTTTTCACTAATTTGCATAAAATAGTATTGGAAGATATTGTAAAATATTTAACAATTACGTCAAAAATTTGCGTTATGCATAACTAGGACTTTAATATGTGCTGAATTTGATGAATTGACCTGAATAATCTAATGATAATTTCACCTAATAATTTAATTTTAATTAATCAACTCTGAGTTATGATCACAATAAATTGGGCTATTCCTTTAGCATTTTTTCATTATTATTATTATTATTAGATATAGTGTCACTCTAAATAGGTTTAAGGATGCCAAACCCAATCAAGTTGAGTAATAAGTCTGTTGTAATATTAATGAATTTGAAATCGAGGATTAAAGGGTGATTGGTTATATAACTACCACGAGGCACAATCCAACATGGCTTAATTGTAGAAGGTTTGGATTTCTAGGGTGAAAAACCATGACTTTTTAATTATGATTTCCCATAGCAAGTGTCTACAAAGTGTTGGGTGTGAAGGTGTTAAAGGCTAATGAGCTTGAAACCAAATATTTAGCATAACTGTACATTGGTTACCAGGAACATGTAGGTTTTAAGAGAATTTCAAAGATAAAGTAAAAGAGGTTGCGAGTAGCATAATTTGCAAGAAAATTAGTCACCATATTAGCTTTTCTACAAAAATGAGCAAAATGTTAGTGTATCACCTACTTAAAAAAAAAAGCAATACTTTACAAAACTGTGGCATAAAAATGAGATGTCTCCTATCCATTAGTTATAAGTTGTATTTAAAATATATGAATCACATTCGATATGAGGTGAGTGAAGCCTGTATTCCAACTAACATGAAACAGATAGAGTCAATGCTCCATATAATTTAGCCATAAAAAGTAAAGAAGCCAATGTCTTCAACAAATCCACGTAACCAAAATTCAGTAACATCCCTTAGCACACCACCACAATTAGTTAACGTGTATACTAATCCATCAACATTAACTTTACACACAATTATTGAGGAAAATGTTCAACAAATATCAATACCTCTTATATCTTTGAAAGACAAAATAAGAACAAGATTCGTTTGAAGTTAAAAATATTCATCAAAACATCAATCATATGAGATATAATTGAAACCAAATATATATATATATATATATATATATATATATATAATATCCCCTCATACCATTTTATTCTTCTCCTTTCAAATGTCTCAAAGAAAATTACTAAACAAAGTTGTCCAATTTGGAAAAGGAGCAATTATTATTATAAGCTATCAAACTATCATTCATCCAATCATTCCAAGTAACAGTAAAAAAAAAATTACTCAACTTATTATTTAGAATAATAGATGTCCAAATAGGTGCAACAGGAATACAATATGTCAAGAGATTTAGTTTAGTTTGGATACAAGATAAAGATAGATTATCACTGCACAAGTGAAAGTAAGATGAGAGAACTCATGGGTTTTGAAAATGATAGTTTATAAATAATTTTTTAGGGCATTGTGAATCAGTTATTACACACAAAACTATTTAGGCCAAGTCTAAATAAGAGTTCAATTCAAAACTTGTTTTAGTTTAGTTAAAACAAATAGAAAAAGGCAGTAAGAAATAAGAACACTAAAATTTATATTAGTTTACCTTATAATTCCAATTGCATCCTTATTGTCAAGATTTTCACTGTGAAATGGTTTTATACTAAAAGTGTTATATTTTTTAAGTATTTTTATACAAATATTTATACACTTAATAACTCAAATATTTTAATGGTTAAATTATATATTTAATCTTATATTTGACATGTTTTTTAAATTTATTTTCTATGCTAAAAAAGTGTACAATTTAATCCTTATATAAGTAAAAATTAGCAAATTAGTCATTATCGTTTGAAATCTATTAACAATATTAATTTTTATTGATAACATGATTTGATGAAAATTTACATTTGTACAATTGATCAATATAACAAAGCACTTGAGTTGTGAATCACCTTCATCTTTTCGACCATCAACTTTCCCATCATCATTTCACAGTTGAATAAAGAAGAATTTTTGAAAATATTATTTCATTTTTAATCTCTTTCGTTTAAAACCTTAAATTTCTTATTTGAACCGCCTTTTATTTTATTTGTTGAATGTTTTTGTCTTGTATGTATGTCATTTATAATAAAGTAACAAATTTTATCTCATTTTAATTATTCATATTCACAATAAAATTTTTTTTTATTCTGTTTTGCTTTTGGAGATTGATTAAAAGATAATCTTTAGTTAAATTAATAAAAATTGTTGTTAAACTAATAGATGATTTTTTTAATAATTTATCATTATTTAGATACAAAATATTTTGATACTCATAATTTTATATTTTGTAAATTATTTTTAAACTATTTATTTAAAATTAAATATTTTATTAAAAACCAGAATGAATCGTTTAATATTAAAAGAAAATTTATTAAAATAAGTAATGTAATATTGAAGGATAAAATAAATGAAAATTTTTATTAAGATATTGAAATAAAAAATTATAAGTTATAAATTAAACATTATTTTAATTAATATTTTAAAAAAAATTATTAGACAATGAGATAAAATCGTTTATGAAACGTTTTTATATGTTGTTCAAATATAATATAACATAAATAAAATGACTGACCAAACGTACTCATAATACCATTTCTCTTTTATGAGGGTACAAATTTCTCAATTGATTATCTTGTTCAAAATCTGTTTATCGCTATTAAGTCTTTAATGTATAATAAAATAAAATGTTTTTTAATACGACATTAAAATTGGAACTGTCAATTTTCTATTTAAAAAACGTTTTTGTTTGGTATATTTTAAGTGTGTGATGTAAGTCCTTATCCATTTAATAAATGAAATTAAAAACAGCTGTTTAAAATACTTGGTGAATTTTCGTTATTATTATTGTTTTTAATATTCTGGGTACTTTTTATTTTACTTTAATTAATTTATTGAAGCATTTTTTACTAATTTTTTTAATAGTGCAAAACGTCCATATAAAACCCAAAAAATTCCAAATTAAAAAAAATATGGGCATTTCTCATATATGAATATTAAGCTTAAGTATGATCATAATAATAAACGTGTCGCCACATCTGACCGTGTGGAGTGTCATGTATAAACGTTTATTAATGGTTAAGAAAGTGAAAAAAGAAAGGGTAAAACTTCAAATCATGTTAACAGGTTGAGAAATGGAACAAATATATATAAAGGAAGAAGCAAGCATTATTTGTAATGAGAGCACTTAGACGCATCTAGTCAATAATAAGACACGGAAGGATAAGTAGGTGGATCTGAGATGCATAATTTGGACATCATGGGAGCAATAAAATATTTGATAAGGAAACCTAAATAAGTCTTCATATTAGGTGCATCTTAGATGTCTCAAACAGCCTTGTTTTCAGCTTCATTGTTCCAAGCTTGCTTGTTGTTTTCTGTTTTAAATATAACATTTTAGTGAAACCATAGTTAGTATTTATGAATAATATTGGCCTGACTAGTGAAGCAACGAATCAGGCCTATTTGTCTCCTAATAATGAATATATTATCTCGTTGGTACTCTGATTATAAGGATAATATTAGTTAAATGGAGACAAATTTTATGGGATGATATTGTAGTGTTTCAAACATTTATGGTGCGATCATGTGATACAGAATTATATTTCATAATATATCACGCTCATGAACCAAAAAGAAAAGGTATTATAACATGTTCTATTGGGAGCTACAAAACCTTTTCTTGTCTCTTATCACCACTGGTTTTGGTAGGATGGAGAATATTTCCCAACAAACTGAGCAACCTTTAAGCTCATGAAACTATATATTTTAAACTTTTACTTGTTTACAATTTGAGACTATAAAACCTTTTATGTGATTCTTAATTTATAACTGTTGTATTCATTTGTCCTTTATTCGATTGTCATTAACCTACTAACATAACTTTAACTTGACTTAATTTCAGCATTGTATTTATAATAAAATTATATCATTAGTTAAAAAAATTATCTCTTAAATAAAAATGTTTTAGGAGTTAATTCTTTCTTTATTATGTTGTGTGACATTCTGCACTGAACATTTAATATGATAAAATATTTATTAGTAATTATTAAAATGTTTTCTTTTAGAAATTATAAAATGTTATTATGTATATTTGAAGTTGGCCTACTAAGATTGGGCGTTCACGGTGCATCAATTCTTTAGCTAAATACAGTAAACTTATATGAAATTTTTAAAAATATATATATAAATACAAACAATTACACACAAAGCAAATTTTAATAACATGATTAAAAAAATAATAAACAGTAGATATCAAATTTGATAAACTTAGATTTTTATAAATATTAAATTTTAGTAATTTTTTAAATATTATAAATATCACGTGCACAACTTTATTCTTCAGGTATATACGAAGGGACTATATCATGTATCCCTTTATTTTCTAGAAAGACCAAAAAAGCCCATTTAACAGTGCTTCTTTGGGCATTGACTTCGCACCACTCATGGCACTCCACCCTAGCGTATGTTATGAGTCAAGAGAGTAGTAATATAAATTCAATAGGAAAATTGAAGGTGACCAAAAAGTTTTGAGAAACGGGGAATCTAAGAAAAAACAGAGAAATTAAGAGAATAGAAAGAGTTAGTAGATGTCAAAGTACAATGAAAATGTTAAAAGTATGAGTAGATAGAACGCACCATAAGATGCAAAATAATTTTAAATATATAAGTGTTTAATAATGTCAATTAAGACAAAAGCTCAATCACTTAGGCAAGAGCTGCAATCCACAAAACCTAACAGAAACAAAACACAGACAAGCTTAACTATACAAATAGAATCTACTAACAATACTTTATTAGGTCTATGACTTACATTTAAGAAAGGACGACTTTAAAGGCTCCTCATGATATAGCGTGTCCCCACTAAAAAAAATGGAAACAATGTTTTCATGCAGAGAAATATGAACTGTATGATTTAGCATAGTCTTTATAGTATATTCTTTATTATTAGATAAAATACTTTTAAATATGTGAAATTATGAGCATGATTCATAAATAATAATAAAAAAAAAACTTACATCATTCTGCAAGTTCTGATAAATTTTAATGAATAACAAAATATATTAGCATTTTTTTAGGATGTATTTGTACTTAACACATGTGAAGGAGTATTTGGATTGAGTCATGAACTTCAATTATGGATTAAGATACTTTGCAGTTTTAACGAGAACTACAATTTGTAATCTAAATTTGTTTAAATGAATTTGACAAATAAGTCATTTTTTCTTAATCCAAAAAATTTTGCTTAAATAAATTTAATGAAAAAGTAGTTTTTACTTAAGTTAAAATTATGAAAAGATTTCAAATTTTATATTTTTTTTCTCTAAAAATAAACTTTTAGAAATATTTGTGCAAGATCATATAATCATATTTTGTGATCATCTTTATTATTAGTCATGCATATATAAATGACTTCATTTTCAAATAGTCTCTTTAAAAAGTGAAGAGTAATAAAAATTACAAGTATATCAATCAAATTTTTTTTAATATCCTTGATTCCATTATATCTTTTGAATAAAAGACTCATCAAGTAGAAATTATCATACTATAAAGACTTAAAAATTTTAAATCATGTAATACTATAACTATTTTTTAACCCATTTTTCAAAGTTGTCATCTTTATAGTTTTTATTATTATTTTAAATAATTTAACTCAATTCTAAATAATTACACATCACTGATACAAATAGCATGTTAGACAATACATTTAAAATATTTTGTGAAATTATATATGTAAAAGGTCTTTAATAACTAAGTAGACATTGATCTTGTATAAAAGTTTTTCATATTTTTTGTAGTTTAAAAAAAAAAGAAGATAGAGTTTTAATTTTTTTTGTGATTTTGGCTTAAACTAATTTTTTTAACTTAAGCAAAAATTACTTTTTTTTACTAAATTTGCTTAAATAAATTTTGTTAACTTAAATAAAATTTACTTTTTTTCTAAATTTACTTAAATGAATTTAGATTACAAGCTATAGTTTTTTTTGCTAAAATTGGAGAAGATTTGAATTCTAAATTATTTGGTACATTCCATTGTAGGAAAAAGAAAAATCATTTTCTCTTCCTTAATTTAGACAAATGAAATCTTGTTCATTTACTCATTGTGAACACTAAAATTTTGATTTAAAAAAAAAAATTTTAATATTACAAAAGGAGAATGGAAACAAAGCGTTTTAAAGAAAAAATAAAAATTTGTCTTAATAAAATAAAAAAATTTCAGAATTAATTTTTAAAGAAAAATAAAATATTACAAATAATCAAACTCTTAAATTAATGCTACTTTATACATAAAAAAGGAAAATTTGAGAATTTTTGACATTTTATGAAAATCCTAGCAATAAAAGGGAAAAAGAATCATGGAGAGAGGAGGCGTCAAAGGGGTTGAAAATTTTGCTTGAGAAAATATATTTTAAACCTAGAGAGAAAGAGATTGAAGGAAGATAGAAGCAAAAAGAAAAGTAAGAAAAAATTTCAAGAACATGTAAGTTTCATCATGCTTTTTATACATTTTTTTTTTCTTCATGTATGTTAATATTTTGAATGAATATTTCATATATCAAATTAATTCTAAATAGCAAAAAAAGAAAAAATTTCTACCATTCTTGATCTTTTTATTTTTTTTTTCTAAATCACACCACCTTCAACTACCCAAAAATCTACTCTCTTTTTTCATTCATTTTTTTTCATACTACCACTTCAAGCATTAAGACCTACTATCTCTTCACCCATTTCTCCATCCATCATCATCTCCAAACACAAAACTTGTCATAAAAACTCTTTCTCTACCATTCCTCCTTTCTCTTCCTTTTTCTCGCATTAACTTCTGCCACCCAAAAACATGACCTCCATTAACTTCACTTCCACACTTTCATACTTTCATGACCTCCCTTCTTTTCTTGGAGAAAAACACACCTCCTAATTCTAAAATCCTTCCCCTTTCAAATTTGAAAATTTGAAAATTTAAATTTTTTACTTTTTTTTATTTTTTACTTTTTTGAGTACGAATTTTTTTCTCTTTTGATTTTTTATTTAATTAATTCAATATATATTTTCCAGTTTTTATTTTTTTATTTATCATTATTATTATTATTTTAGTAATATTATTATTTATTATTATGATTATTAATTTGTTTAATGAAGGAGTTATTATTATTTTTATTTTGTTAGCCTAATTTAAATAAAAAGTTTTGATTTTAATTAATTTATTTATTTTAATTTTCTTAATATTATTTACTTTGCAATATTATATATGAGTTATTTTTTTTAATTTATTTCATTCTAACATTAACAATAAATATTTTTTATTTTTTTATTTCATTGTTTATATCTTAATTATCATGTTGATTATTTATTCTTTAAAATTGTTATCTTTTATTTCATTTATTGTATATTTGTAGAATATTAATGTGATTTAATTTTATATCTAAGATTACTTACTTTTATATTGTGAATAGTAAATTACTTCTTTTTTATATAATCAATTAATAAATAATAATATAATTACATCAATTTATAATACTAATGTATAGCTTCTCTATTGTCATGTATTATAAATTACTAAAGTCTATATTTACATACGTTGCCAAGACTTTATGCAACTTCAATTTATCATATGTTATCTTTAATTAATTGATTAATTATTTTAATAATAAATTAAGATATATTCTTCTTCTAAATACTAACTTACAATCAACTAGTTTAAATTTAAATTTTTTTATTAAATAAATAATTTATAAGGCTAATGTGTAACGACTCTACCTTTATGCGTTATAAATTGTTAAAAATCTATGTGTATTAACGTTACCTTAGGTTTTATATAATATAAATCTATTAAATAAAATTTTTAATCTTTTTATTAAATAAATATCTTCTTTAATAAATTTTTTTATTAAAATAAAATTAATTTCATATTTTAAAATTTCTTAAGTCATACTTCTAATTTTGATAAATTAAATAATTAAATATTTTTTTACTTATTTATATAAATTTCTACAATATCGATATGTAATGTATATTGTCTTCGATTATCCAATAAATTATGAGAAATTTATGTATACCTTATGCTATCTTAAATTCTCTTTTAATATGAATCTTCAAATTCAAACTTTTTCTCATTTACAAATTATATTATTATTATTATTTTTTAAACGATTTGTAATATAGTTGTGTGATATTCCTTCACTTTCTGTATTGTTTCTCGTGGGCACATGTATAACCGCATTATCTTGTATCCTAAACATTATAATTTTATGAAAATAATTTTAATTTCAAAATAAATTTTCTTTTACTAAACTTAATTTTAATAAATTAATTTAATAAATTTTTTATACAAAACTACATGGCTTTGAGTTTTCTATTGCACCTGGAGATACGTAGGAGTGGGAAGCAGACCAATCAAGCCAAAATAATTTTCAAAATAATTTTTTTTCTTTTAAGATACTAACTAATATTTTAATGAATAATTTTTCTTCTTATAAAATAAAAATAAAAATAATTATTGTTTATAGGTTAAGTAAATATTTTTTAAAATTAACATAAATTTACAAAATTAATTTTAGGTAACCGTTTTTAAACAGACGTTGTATGGTGCTAATACCTTTCCTACACGTAAATGACTCCCAAACTTATGTTTTGTTTTAAAGATCATATTATTTTAAAATTTTTCTAAAGTTTTTTTAAAATAAACTTTGTTAGTGACTTCTCTGATTTTTAGAAAAATATTTTTATTTTTAAAAAATATTTTTCTTAAATACGTTTTTGTCGTACCGTTGTGACCATCTGATTGCGACAATCATTCGTCTTATTTGATTTTTTTTTTTCACTATAATTCTATTGTTGACAATTTATAAGGATAGTGAATGGTGAGGATATCCATGGAGATAATGAGAAAGGGGTTAGCAACTAAAAAGAGTATAATTAAGATGAAATTGGATGATCATGTTTGGGAGTGTACCTTAAACTTATATTATTTTGATTGTTTTTTGTTTACCAATATTTTATTCATTTAGCTGTAAGCTATTTGGATAACACAACATTTAAATATATAAACTCAAATTTAAATATAATAATAAATTAATTTTAATTTATAATAAAAAAATTCCACATTTATAATTCATATTTTGTAGAATGATTATAAAGATGGTTCTCTAAAAATGTTTTTCAAACACATCCATCCTAAATAACAATGTTTATTAGAACGTTTTCAACCACTGTCTAAAATAATATATAATATTTTTAATATGTTTTCCTGTAATATTTTAATTTATCTACGATGTGTATTATAATTCTCTCTCTAGTTTGGACATGCATTTCATGTTTAGACTTCTACATCAAGTCCTGTTCCATCTCTCTTTTTTTATTGTCTAGGCTTATGTTTTTTTATAATTTTTTAAAAAAATGTCATAAGCATATTTATTTTATTAACTTTTTCATTAGATTTTGATATCATATTAAATTTTAAATGTTAACTCAATCTAGGATTTGAGGATGTAACCTAACACACTCCTTGTTCTTTTATTATTTTTAGTTTTTATTTATTATCACACACTACAGAATAATAAGAGAATATATAAGAAATGGATATAGAACAAAAATAATGAAGAAAAAATAAATATACATTGAACAAAAACAAAAACAAAACATAAAAATGGAGGCTAAGATTTTTTTTTCAAGACTTTTTTAATTTGCAAGAAAATAAGATGATATTTTAGTGGCATTTCAATCTTATCTCCCTCCTTCATGTCATTTGAAATAATTAATCTATTATACTATTATTTATTTTATAATAGACAAAACTTATATGCATTATCACAATTATTGTTGATCTTATTTTTTAATTAAAAGTGAAATTTTATTTTAACAATGTGTGTGAAGTTTTAATATTAATATGTTGATATTTAATATTAGCCTTTGTTATACAAATTATTGCAGTAAAACTTTAATTTTGATTAAAAAAAGTACCAACAACACCTATGATATTATATTTGTATTTTATCTGTTTATAATAACATGCTTTGACGGCATAATTTGCAGAAGAATACGCTCATTGTTGTTTTATTGGGATTGAATATTGAATTTTTTTTCCCCACAATATGTTTGTTACCTTGCTTTCTAAATCTATGAGAAAAAGTATTCTTTTCTCTTTTTTTTATAAATGAATGGACACATTTAAATAATATAACTATAATATGTTATAAATATAATTTTTAAATCAATTATTATAAAATTAATAATTGTTTAATATGTGAATGCATAATCAAATGATAGTATATACTATTAATATATTTTAATTAAATTTTAAATAATACTAATTATTATTATTATTGTTGTTGTTAAGAATATTTTTTTTACTGGTGGTTTGATAAATTGATTGTTAACTTGAAATTTCGTGTAACCTGTTGTTTGATTTTGACAAATCATTATATGGAAAAGATATCAGAGAAGTCGTAAAGTCTCATAAATTGTTTGTCTAACATCGTTATCGCATTCATTATTTTTAATAGAATGAATTATAGTATACGATGAAAACAAATTCATACATGATTAACAAAAATTTTCCCATAAAGAACATAAGAAATATAAAACAAAACTATCCATTAGTTTACTTATAGCAAAGGAAACGTGTTCCGACTAGGATGATGAAAAGGGCACGCTGAAAGATGTTTTCCTTATCTTCCAATATCACAAATCAAATTTTTTTATACACTATCTAGCTCTGGCATACCCTTTCAAGGTTATTAATAAAATAAAGTTTAATTTACTTTATAAATTCATGAACTCTTTGTAAAGTCGTAAATAATTTTTTATATTTTAAAAATTTTGGAATTGATTTTTTGAATTTAACAATTTTTATTAAGAATTTTTAGCCGTATAAAAGCTTAATTATAAATATTTAAATGATTTAAGAATAAAGTTAAATTAAAAGATGTAAATTTTAACAAAAACTTAGTCAGAAATATAATTGAAAAATGTAAAAGATAAAAATTAAATTATAAACTAATAAAATATAAAATAAATGGACAATCAACATAAAGTCTATGAGCCGTAAATAGGGACTTGGACCTTGTCCAATATCATCAAGAAATTGACATATATGTCGCAATAAATATTTATTTTATTGTTTGGCCTTCGTCTCGTCTTATCAGATGCCTTAGCGATGAAGCATTGGATTTTCACCGCACAACGTTTCACGCAGAAGTAATCACTTTACTTCCCATTATTTTTTAATTGTATACCCAACCTATATACGTATCAACTCGCATTAAACCTAAAGTGTGTATAGATAAAAAGAGATTTACTTGTAGATATTAAATTTAAATATTTATATTATTTTAAAAAATTATAAAATTAGAGATTAATTAATTAATTTGTTAAATTATTTTTGCAAGTATATATATATATATATATTAAATTTTATATAATTTAGACGTTTATAAATATATTATTCAAAATTTGATATTTAACATTATATAATAAAATAAAGTAATATAATAAAATATTTATTCAATTTTTTTATAAAATTGATTTAGTTGCTAAAAAATTTTAAACTACTAATTAAATTGACTAATTTTGTTTTTATAAAAAGTTGAATAGTGTAAGTGTTATATATATAGTTTACGCGATTAGGCCCAATCCAATAGAACTTTACTCAATGTAGTTTTGTCTAAATATTTTATTAAATGAAGGAGTTGTGTAAAGTTTTTAATAGAAGAAAGCAAAGAATCAAAGCATCTATTGACATCTCTTATGCGTAAATAGTTAACAGTTAAGAACCCACTTTATATTGAAATTACTTTATGGTTGCCATTAAACTTTATAGTTGTGACTCTCCCATATCCAAGTAATATAAAAGAATACCTTTATACTATCAAATAGGTTCTCATTTTTTATATTATTACTTTACTAGAACACATACTAATTTAAATGTTATAAGTACGTCTATTTTCACCTTTTTCTTTTTACCAACATTACCTTCTATCTAAATAAATATAATAAACCCTTGGGTCTTAAATATTTAGCTGAATTATTGTGTTTAATTTTATGCAACTAGATCTAAATATACTTTTTACCATTGCTTTGTATTTTCATATAAATAATTCATTAATTCATGGGATAGGCATACAGAAAAGGTTGGACAAATGATGAAAGTTGAGTGGTGCATAATATTGTCTCGCTTGAAAACAACTAAGGGTGTGATTATTGATTTTCCTTTCATTATTGGTTTCATTTTTAATGGGAATTGCCAATCTGAAATTAATTGTTGGAATTTTCATGGATGTTAATAATTGAAGACAAGTGCTTAAATATATATATATAAGATTGTGTTGATATTGAATTGCATAGAGCTGGTTCATTTTCATTTCTTTCTGGACTATCATAATTATAGTACTGTTTAGACATATGATATCTAATTTCTTTTGCATGAATTGGATTTGGCATGGCAAAATTTCTCAGATCTTGACAATTCTTGTGGGAGTTACTCCATTCAGATTCTCAGATTTGAGAATTTTTTTCATGTAAGGATAGAGACAAAAATTCTACCAATAGAAATTTGGAATCAGGGATAGAGATTATTTTCCCCACCTTGCGAGTTTTACACTCTACATAATAGATTAATATTACGTATATTATTTTTATCTATTTTAATTGCATATTAAATGTGAAATATAATATAAAGATATTAAACAAACAAAATAAAACAATTGCAATACATATGTTGTCCTTAAATATTTTTTATAATTTTTTTTTCAACTTTTAATATAACTTCAAAGATTTCCACTGATATTTGTAGAGACTCAAAGATCGGAGACAGAAAATAAAAATTAAAATTAGCCATAATAAAAATTGAGGACAGAGCGAGCTTGAGGTGAGAGTTGAGGATTGCAGAACAGTGTCATAGCTTATTTGGATGAGTATTTTGTTCAATGCTTAAAGCATGCAAATCCAAATATATTATTTGATGCCTCATATAAGTTATACTATATATAAAGATTTATATTTACAGCTCAAGTTACATGATAGTACCATGTTTATTTTTCTGATAAAAAATGTTTTTATTTTTAAATTATTTTTATCAGTTTCCATAACAGTGTGAATATTTGCTTTCAATCAAATGAAATTAATATTAAAATTTTAAATTTAGTTGTTAATGTAGAAGAAAATAATCAATCAAGTATTATTATTGTAAATTTAAATCATAAATTAAAGCAATATTTAAAATTTAAATAAAATATTAATATTTTAATATGCAATCATATATTTTTAATAAAATAACTTTAAAATAGTTTAAATGATACCGAATTTTGTTTTCAATTCAATCAAATAATTTCATCAAATATAATTATCTTCTGCACATATAATTCATCAAATATTTTATAATTTATAATCTAAATATATAATTGATTCACACAATTCTCTCATATATTATTTAGCCAACCGTTTAGGGTTTTTATTTATTTATTTATTTTTCTTTAATTATTGTTCAATTCATAATTTTTTAAAACTTTTTTTCTTTATCTTCTTTATCTTTTTTCTAAGTTAATTTTTTTTATTCTCTTTCATTATTTAATAATATTTGCTTTAACGTATAAAACAAGCATTACATTTAATATTGTATACATTAAGATAAAATTTTTAATTAAAAAATATAGTATTAAATAAATGTTTATGACAATCTCATACAAAGCTAGATTATGTACACATAGTTGTATAATTTTAAAGAATTTAAATTCCATCCAATCATATATTATCACAATATAAAAATATTGTAAGTATAAAACTACATAATATATATATATATATATATATATATATATATATATATATATTAAAGTTGATATGTTATCTTTTCAATCTGAGCTTATTTCTCTTAGCTTTTTTTTTATTAAATTTTACATAATAGTTTCTATTCCAACATTTTTCTAGCCATTAAATACTTATTGAAATTGAATGAAAATGACTTTGTTAAAGTTATCTACATTAGATACTAAATCATAACTATCTAAAGTTTTCTATATGGCATCTCACAACCTACTTTTTGATAACTTTTTGACAAAAAAAGATTCTTCCAACCTAAAGTTCAACACTCATCCAAACAACATCTTGCTCAAAGAAATAAAGATCCCACCAGGTGCTACTTGTGGTGGATCCAAAAAATCATTCCTTGCTACTTCCAATCATGTTGTCAACATGGGTCTTCTTTCAACAAAAACCTACGAAAGTCAAATAGGGTTCAACTAAATCAAAGTTTTGTTTCCAAGGTAATTTTAAAGATGATTGAAAACCACAAAGAAACATTGACACAATTTAATTTTGGTTTTTCCAAAGAACATGAGGAGCAAATGGAGATGGTTTCACATAAAAAAAAATATTAATATGGTCTTGCTATACAAAGGCAAACAGGTTAAAGACATAAACATCTACAAGGGTTTGAAGGTTTAATTCCTGCAAGGAGTGCTGTAATGCTTCCCTGTTGACTCATCTAGACTGACTAGTTTTTTAAAGGTGTGATTGGGTTTGTAACTTGACTAAAATAGGGTTCTTCAAAGAACTTAAGGATCACTCAAAGAATCAATTCAGTAACCAAATCACAAATTATTGAAAATTTAGCAAAGGAAAGTGAAGTAAAGGAGACTCAACAGCAAATTAATAAATCAGAAAAAACTATAAAATCAGAAAGTATTAACCGAGTAGTAAATCAGCAAGAATAGGTATAAACTTTATACTAAGGTAAATAATTTATGAAAAAAAGAGACAAGGTTGGGCCTTTTTTTTTATTACATGTTAGGCTTCTCGCTTGATTTTTTGTTAATCTATTTTCATCTTTATCAAAATGTTGTTGCAAAATGAATTGTCGCAAAATCTTTTTTTTTTCCCTGTCAAAACTAATCTATGCAAGTAGGTATAGAGTGTTGCTTTCCTTCTCTTTTTGGGCTTTTTTTATAGACCCATAAAAAATTGACAAATTTTGGTTCACCTGAAAAATTTTCACCATATTAAAGCTCATTAAAAAAATTTCGAAATCTTAACAAAATTGAACTACTTTACCTATGACTAGTGAGAGGAAGAATTAGAAAAGTTCAAAATCGAACTAAATTATTATTGGATTTTCAAAAATGTCAAAACTAATATATATATATATATATATATATATATATATATATATATATATATATATATATAATTGGAATTCAATTCAATTCAATTTTTAATTCATACGACAAAATTGAATCAAACTAAATTGAGTTGAGCCTATAATATGCTTATATTTTTATTTTATTATATATAATATTAATTATTTATATCATTATTTTCTTGAATATATAATTTTTTATTTTTTAATTCTTAAACTCTTTTATGAATTATTTTAATTTTAATATTATATTAAAATTAAACTGAACTCCATATTATTTTCATATTCAATTCTAAGAAATTTTAACACCCTAAGAACAAGCGGTGATTGTAAAACTTCCAAAGTAACGGCATCAAACCAAGTGGATATTTTGTTCTACTCTTTTTTAAAAAAATTAACAATTTATTAAAAATTATTGTTTTTTGGAATTTGGACAAATGCTAATCCATTACGAGTATTTGGGTTGAGAAACAAAAAAAAAAAAATACTATTAAATACATGTTTACTCTAGTTTTTTTTTTATAAAAAAAAGAAAAGAAAAATAGAAACATATTAACTGTAGTTACATAATCATTATACTTTTTAATGTATTTTTAAAATTATTTTTCATTTTTTTAGTTCTTTATAAACAAGGATTAACAGAACTTTTAAATTTAAGTTCAACCAAATACGTTACGGTCCAGTTAATTATTCTGTCAAGCATCTTCGTAGCATGGATATATACATCTAACAAATCTTCTAAGAAAAAAATTATGGAAACTCTAAAACTTAACCAATTAAATATTTTTCATAGGTGAATTAATGAAAAATAATATTTAAAAGTTTAAAACTATACAATGACCCTATAATTAATATTATAAACCCTAAACCTAAAGATTTTGTCTCAGAATTTGTAGGGGGAAAAATAGTTTGAACGATAATGGAGAAAAGGAAGAGGAATGTGAATTAATATAAAATTGTTTAATACGAGAGAATTTAAAAATATAAAATTAAAAGAATTTTAAGAGATTATAAAATATTTCTTTTTTTCATTTAAAAACTAAAAAAAAATTATTACATAATTTTTATTTCTCACTTAAAAAATTAACTCTTCAACAAAACCTAATATTATTATAACAAAATAATAGAATTAAAACCTGGGCTCTTGTGCGAAAATAATTTCAAGGTTTGTCTTGAAAACTTATTCAAGTTGCAAAAGAATAATCATCTGGTACGAGGTTGGAAATTTGAAACCTTTATTCGGAAAAATTGCAACAAATAAGCAAATACAAGCCCCCAAGTGTAGATATTCAGTTTAGATTAGAGAAAACACACTAGATTAGGTTCAACCCGTCTAATCAACGTCACAAGATTTAGTTTATCTTTTTCAATGTAAACAAATGAGTTGTGACTCTATCAACAACCTTCTTTTGAAAAAAAATTATCTCATCTCAAAGTTAGTTTAAAAAATTCTTCTTAGATGCTATAAAATGCTCAATTTCTGCCTTCCATTCATGAATTTAAGAGTATTGATTTTGACAAAATATCGTATATTTTCTCACTTTACACTTTTTCTCATGGTGAAGATGTGAAAAAATAAAAATCATAGAATGTAGATCTAATTAATTTTTTACTTCTAATTAAAAGTTAAAACATAATTATCGTATTTAACTTTATAGTTTAGCAAATTTTGAAATGAATCTTGTCCTGTAAATTTATTTTTGTAATTACAATTACAAAATGGTTTATCAAATATAAAAAAATATATCATAAATTATAGGTCAAACTGAATTCACATGTTTAATCTGTATTAAATGAATCGTACAATAAAGGCACTAAAATCCTTCAAATTGAGTAGGTAATTTAGAAATCACTTTTTTTTAATCAAATCCGTATATGTACCCATAATGATGTTAATTATGGAACATTTTCAAGAGTTTGAAATCCTGAATGATCTAGTCCTCGGAAACCCTGGCCAAGTAGAAACTCTTGAACGAATGTAATGCTTAGAAAAGGCTGTTCAAACAAACCCTTCAACAATTATGCATGATAATTTAAGTTTTTTTCTTTTTTAATTTTGGTATTCTATCCAGTTTAATATGAAAAAATTTAAGATTTTTAAAAAAATTTTCCATCTAGATTAATCTAGATCCGACCTGAATCATGCATCTAAATTTTTAAAATTTAATTTTTTTTTTATATACATAAGAACTCAAACTTAAGACTTTACTTAAACGATGTTACTTGTCTAGGTTTAATATTGAGCAAGATTTTTGTTACCATTTATCATCATATTTATAAGTAGCAGTATAATGTATGGATGTTTCATTTTTAAATCTTCTATTTTACTATAAATAATTATATAATTTTTATGAGAAATTACACATAAAAAATTAATGTATTTTTAATATATATTCAACAAATTTTTATGCATTATATAATATTATCAAATTAAGGATTTGGATAGTTTAAGCATCCCATACAAGTAATAAATTTGTATTGCAAAATAACACATCCATTTAAAATTGTGTGAGTGTAATAATTATTTTTAAAATTTAAATTTTACTTTTGTTAGTTGGTTAAATTCGGTCCATAAAATTGAAGTTAACATTTATTTAAAATTAAAATAAGTGTTTGAATAAAAAAATAAAATTATATTACATGAATTTTATAAATTTTTAAAAGAGTAAATACTTTTATTATAATAAATATATTTATCATATTAAATAGGACAAAATTAAACAGAAAATTTTTTAAATTTAAGAAAAAATTATAAAAATCAAATAGATAGAACTAAAAAAAATGTAGGATAAATGATATGGAGCAACTAAGAAAATAATAGCCCTTCATTTAAAACCCTTTCACACAAAACACTTTCACACAAAATTTATCAACATGCACTTTTCATATTATATGTATATGAGGTACAATTTTAATATTTTTTAAAATTTAAAATTTATAAATTGTTTTAAAAATTAAATTTGTGATTTCATATTAGAAAACATAATATCATATGAAACTACTAAAATTTTCAAATGTTTAACGATTGAATTTTTATTTAATATTAAAAAGTCGACTATCATATATAAAAAAATATAAAAAATTTAACAACTATATATATATATATATATATATATTTAAAAGTAAGTAAGTAAGTTACACTCTTAATGTTAAAAAAAATTATCCAAAAATAATGTTGTAACGTATGAAAAAGAATAAATTTATAAGTTAGCTCAAATATCTCTCTAACTTTATCAGTAAGGTATATGCTCTAACCTTTTCTTTCACCTAAAGTTAGGTTTGAATTTAAAGAAAAAAATAAAATGAAATAGAGTAGGAAAAATTATACTATGCAAAACTACTGTAATTTCATCTTATGAAAAAGGTAAGAATAGAGTGGAATGGGGAAAAGAAATAATTTTAAAACTCTATGAAATATCTTACATTTTATTTTATTTAATATCTTACATTTTCTTCCCTTCACTTTGGACAATAAAATGAAATAAGTCTTTTTCTCCTTTCTACCATTAAATTTAAAGTATCTATATAACAAAATTATAAATTTCGTTTATTTCTTTCTATTTCATTTCACTATCCACAGAAACATATTCTCAATGCTTCATTATTAAATAAATATATTTTTAAAATGTCAAAAATACAATACAAATTATATTTTTATTAAAAATTACAGAATTTAAATAATTTTATAATATTAAATACTGGAATCAATAAAAGAATCGACCCATGTTATTTAGCGAAACGTGGAATTTCGCTCGTTAATTAAAATAATTACTAAAATAATACAAAGATTGTTAGTAATCCTCAACTAAAACTTCTGTTCAATTTTTTACTTTCTCTTGCTTCGGTCGACCTGTTGTTAAAATAAAGTCCATTGAAATAGCACATCTTGAGAAGGCTAAGCCTAACGACTCAAAATATCGCATCGGTACCACTTCACTTAATAACACTTTCTACCACTATAGCGTTTACGTTATGCAGACTACAGAGTAACTAAACACGCGCAAGCATAAAATCGAGAAATAAAGTAGACTAAAGGCTTCATTCACATGCTGCGTAAACAAAAGATGTAACATACTATAAACGATTGATTACTGCTTATTAGAAAATAGTTAATCGAGCGAGATATTCTGAAGAAATCCTGACATTTACCATTAAAAGTGTACAACTTAACTACACGTGAGGATAAACAACTTCATAAACAGCTAACAATGTATTCTCCACAAACTAAATTACTGAAGAGAAGCCCGAGCCAGTTAGTCAGATTATTAATCTCTCCTCTTCTTCTTCTTCTCATTTCTCTCAACTGAATTCTTCAACTGTGAATGAATAATAAAAAAGTCAAATACCAATTCATCGTGAGAAAAACTGAAGAATCCTGAAAAGCTATTCTCGAATCCAACTCACCATTATAATAAGAATCCGCACAAAAATTGCAGCCAAGTCAGTGAATAGTGTCAATGCATGCTTCACATAATCCAGGTCGCCAAAGTGAGCCCTCTCAATAATTTCTTGGGTATCTACTATAACGTAGCCTACAAATACCAAAAGCCCAAAGTACAACTGCAGAAATTGCAAATAAGAACCGTGTAAGATATCTTATAGCATATAACATTACAAAATATATACCCATAATACAAGGGATTTTTTTCCAGGTCTCTGGCAGTACATTAGGGAAAATAATAGCATTGTCACATACCTCAAACTTAAAGAGAGCTATTGGGCCTCCAAAAACAGAGGAAGCAAAGTGCAGCCACAGAAGAATGGAAATCCCAGAAGAAAGCACGCCACCAAGGTAGAGATACTCCCTCCGCCTTGCTACTAAAGCTGCCGCTGAGAAACAAGCAAAAGCCAGAGAAGTTCCCACAAATGCGCTGAAGATAAGGCTTGAAAATTGAACAAAAAATGTCAGAATATCATCTAAAACTCAAAATTAGCATAAGGAGCCACCTTCCATATGTCACAAAGCAGATTCAAAACAACTTTTTGCAGTTATTTGTATCAATGAATCCTTAAATAATGATGATAATAACAAACAATTGTAGATTAGTAACTATGCTTGCATGAAAGAGAGAGAGAGAGAGAGAGAGAGAGAGAAACACATTTAGAGCAACACTTTCTCCTCTCTCTATCATTCCAATAAGGAAGATGCGCGCGTTTGGCATAGAACTTATGATTAAGAATAACACAACTCATGACATACCATTTATTCAAGTTCAAATCATATGCGGTTAATAAGTCCAAGTAAACTCCACAATCAAAAGGCATAATCGTAATTAAGGAAAATAGATGCATACCTAGGATCAATTGCGATAGCCAAATCAATCAAAGGTCCAATGGAAGCGCCCTGAAACAGGGCCAAAGCCATCAACAGAAACACCCTCTTTTGCTGCAAAACCACAAAACAAGGAGTGAGAAAGACAACACAGAAGGCTTACAAAGAGAAACAAAAGGGGGGAAACTCCTGTTCATACCTCTTCAAAAGGAGGAGTTGAGAGCAACCAAATAACGCTTCCAATGGAAGCCACAGTAGTGAGAAAACCTCCAATGTTCCACAGCACATGAAGAAAGGCTCCAACAGCAGCAGCAACCACAGCGCAACATAGTGTAAAATAAACCTGCCATTAATCACCAACATAACCAAGTTGAAATTGTTGAAAACCCAATAGTCCGTTATGTAATTGTAAAGTTGTGGGTTAAATAATAATTATTAAAAGATGAATTACTCGCGTGATGTGCTTCTGAACGAGGGGAGAAATCTGACGGAAGTTCTTGAGAGAATCAGAACTCCAGCGGGTTCTCGAAGACGATTGGGCACCGAAGAACGCGTCCATTGATACAAGCAAATGCAAAACGCAAATTAATTGTTTGAGAAGAGTTAGGAGCGGGATAGTATATATAGTTGAATTTGACAAAAAGTTCTAGTTTTCTCCAGAATGGACGACGCGTCGTCTTTTATCACGTGATAAGTTCTCAAATCCGTATCAACTAATCTTCGTCTTAAGTGCCGATTGTTTCTCCGCTGAGATAAACAAATATAAGTTGTTAAAAATTAACAACTGATGATAAGAAGTATTTTTAATGTTTTTATTTTTATTTTTTTAAACAAATTGGAATCGATTTTCAAAGCTTAAAATGCTTATCCAATCACATCCTATTTCCACCTTATCTGGTTTAAAATTTTAAAATTAATTTTTATACTTTTGTTAAAAAAATATTTCTGTATCTATTATTTATAAGAGAAATATTTATATATTATATTTTATAAATTATTGTTGCGTCGAACTTTTTATAAAATTAACTTCTTTTACGACTTTTAAGAATTATAATAAATTTTTAAATTTAAAGTTTTAAAATGACTTTTGTGAGTATTATTTTTCATTCAACCTTTTTAATTTTTAAATTCAACTGTGGTAAGTTTTTTATTTTATATTTATTCTCTATTGTTACTGTATATGTTTTGAATTAATATATAATTCAAAAACACTATGTAACTTTGTTGCAATAAAATAAATAAATATCTTATAAATTCTCAACCTTTTACATTTTACTAAATTATATTAAGGCAAGAATTTATGTTTATTATAATTCCTTAGTAACAGTGTTTAATAATAAATAATAATGTAACACTCATGTTAGTAAGAACAAAAGAAGTAAATCTATTTTATACCCAAAAAGTAACCCCAGGCAATACAAGCAAGAGGAGTGATAAATTTTTTGTATGAGTATTTAAATATATAACAGACACATTTAATTTGTTTATCATTTAATGACTCATTCTTAGCAACTGTACTTTGTCTTTATTTACAAGCCGTAGATTTTTTTTTTGGTGTATTTTATTTTGTTATTTTATTTTATATAATTTGATGAAAAGGGTATGACTCAAGATTTGACAATTCTATAAAAATGGTAAAATTTGATAAGAAAAAAAAATGGTAATATGTTGATAAAAAAATTTATTTGTTCCATTTTTTTAGTCTCATTGAGCGTTTTATCATGTTATTTTAGGATAATTTATTTGAAAATTTTGTCTCTTTCCTATGAATTTAAGTGTTCATTTTATTTATTTTTCTTTAATTCACTTTTTTATTACACAATAGTTTATGAAATTGACTTTATTTTTTTCTCAAATATTTTATTTTATGGTTGAGAATAATACTTCTAATCCAAAACTTCATGGATTAAAAGAAGTGAAAAGTAAATAAAACTAAACTTTATTTGTATTGGTGAGTTTGTTGTTCATTGTCATTATCTTTTTGACTTTATCGTGTTCCTTCGTGTATTTATTTTATTTTATTTTTTAAACTTTATTTAAGTACACTTTAGAGGTGAACAACAATCAGTCCTATATGTATATTATTTTTTTTATTTTGTATTTGTTACTTATTATTGTTATTTGTTGTTGTTATGTATGTTTAGGTTTTTCAAAGAATAAGTGAGATATTAATTTGCAATCCAAATAACTACTTTCAGTTGTTTCTCAACTAAGCTTTATAAATTTCAATTTTTAGATTGTTTTAAAATGTATATAATATAATTTAAATAACAGACTGTATAAATAACTTTTATATCATCATTCAAAAATTAATTATTATGTTAGCAAAGATTGATAACTTTTGTGATAATTAATATAAAAATTATATTTATAATATATTTTAATTAGTTAAATATATAAAATTTATTTTGAAAAATAATCAAACAACTCTTATATTTTTAAATCGATGCTTTTTATATCAATTTTTATTATTTTTTCTATTATCACTTTCTTCTTTTTCTTCCATTAATCACATAACTTATCCAATAATGAGTTGACAGGTCAGCTC
This sequence comes from Abrus pulchellus subsp. cantoniensis, assembly GCA_024086825.1. Lineage (NCBI taxonomy): Eukaryota > Viridiplantae > Streptophyta > Magnoliopsida > Fabales > Fabaceae > Abrus > Abrus pulchellus. The sequence goes on from CM044049.1 coordinate 33,657,343, forward strand.
CCAAATGGAAAATGCAAAATATTTCGTACCATCCACCAAATCTTAAGATAGAAGAGATAAACAAAAGGAATGGGAGGTTTGTTAAAAAAATAAAATAAAATAAAAGTTTTAGTAGAATAGTAGGTTTGATGCCTTAGCGGTTCTTTGTTATTATCCAATCCATGAATTTTATAATAACAAGTCAGGAGGAAGCTCGAAAACAGTTAATATATATAAAGAAAATTTGCAAAAAATGATGAAAAACCCCATTCAAACACAAAACAAAACTTTACAGGGAATTATAACGTAAGGGTCAGCATTCTGAACAGAATGATCATTCTGTAGGTGGTGAAGACAATGAAAGTTTCAAAAGCAAACCAAACAATAATCCAATGAGACCCACGAACATGGCAAAAGTGAAGGAAAACCCTGGATCGCTTCTACGATTTCTTCGCCTTTTCAGCATATCCTACTCATATCAAGATGGATCAGATTTATAAATATTTTTGCAAGAGTTGATCTCAATAAATAAATAAATAAACTCCTGCATATGTACTATATGTTGAGAGATGAAATAAAAAAGAAAAAAAAGAAGGTAAATATTAAAGTAAATATTTAGACATTTAACTGTTATTCCCTTCATGACCAATTTTAGTGTAAGAATATATTTTCTTAAACCAGTAAAAATTATTATTTTCTTAAAACTAATCCAAACACGCATTATGTATACGTATGCCACAATTTTCCGTCAATGTCTCCTTGGTTAAGAGTCAGAAAGGTAACACCATTGAGGTTTTCATTAGCTATAGAATAAAAATACCAACTTAATAAACACTCCATAACGAAAATGACATTAAAAAAGTCAGGTTTACAAAGAAATAATATAAGTACTCTCTATAATAGTAAAGTAAACATGGCATAAAAATTAAAATCACATTGATATTTTATCTTTCGTCTCTTTCATTACCATTTATAAAATATGTAATAATATATCTTTGACAGTAAACTTCTATATCAAATATTGACTCAAACCTTATTGTTATGAAGTAATGCAAGAATAATAAATGCTGGCAAAACATTTTATGATATTCTTTTTATAAAATTGTTTTATCATTAATTAGGTGAATGTTGACCTAGAATTTTTAATGAAACTCGCAGAAAATTCATTAATTGATAAAGAATGTGTTAAACCAGAGAATATCAAAGAATATGTTAGTATGTGGCATTGAGGAAATAATGTAGTTTAAGTACCAGTTCTTGTTGCAGTTGCCGTGTTTGTCTAACAGTGGCATCTCTTTCCTCCTTCAGGCGCTGTATGATTTGACTCTTCAAAAAAACATAATTTCAGTTAAGAATCAATGCTTAACCAAAGAGGTGAGTAATGTTATTTTAATATTTTTACATAACACACTCACAACAGAATTTACATAACAATAGCGATGGAAAGAGAGCAGAGAGAAGTGTGAGATAATTGAGATGATTCTAGATTGAGATAAAAAGAAAAAACAATAAGGTCTTATTAACTATTGTGCTAAAAGTATTGATAAAAGAATTAAGAAAAAGTAAGTTTTGATTCTTTAACGAGTTTGAACATGGGGTATTGAATGCTACAGTGCAGGAAATGGTTCATAGTGAAGCAAAAGATGTAAAAAGATGATGAATCACATCCATACTTTCTAAATTTACTATACGATTCCTAACTATATATATATGGCAAACTACACAAAATTATCCGGTATAAAAATAAAACTTCAAACTGATTCAACAAAGGGAGGGTGAACGAGAGCAACTCACTTGTGTGGATTTCATTACAGTATCATCTTCTGTGCTTCCGTGGGGTGAGGTAGGCGAGATATATACCACTCTTAGTTTCAATTCCTCTATTGACTTTCCACTGTCCTTATTAAACTGCAAGCCAAAATATGCAATGATGTTGATCATTTTTTTAAAAAAAATTTAGAACTGATCCTACAAAACGACAGTGCTGACTCTTACAGTATCTGGTGGAAGCTCATCAACGTCAGTGTTTGGACTCACTATGATAGTCTGCAAGAGAAACTTATCTTTGCATTGCATGTCTTGAGGGTATTCTTGTTGGGCTTGGAGGGTGACTGCACAACACAAACAAGAGTATTGATAGATGCTACACACGCGCACACATACATTTTCGTTTCTTATAAAAACTTCTTTAAAACTTTAACCAAACTGGGTTTTAGCATACTCTTCCTAATTCTTAATTACATGGAAAGGAATTCCATCTTTGTGACCTTCGATTGGTTGTAGTTACCAGGCTTCATAGATCAAAGTTCACCAGTTTAATTAATTTTTCTTTCTCCTCCTACTCATGTCTAATATGAAAATGAAAAACGTTTTCCAATTTATGGCTCTTTGATGGCCATTCAGTTATTTGTTTTATGCAAATCTCCTGAACGGAATACAGAAACCCTTTGTTAAGCTGTCTTTAGTTGTCCAACATTTCAAATTATCAAAGATCTGATCCTAGTTTTTTCCCCCCAAATTATTAAAGTAACTAAAATTGCTTGGGCAGTAGTAACAAGAAGCACCTCTTATGATACACGAATCCCATGGATGTATAACACCAGTATTAGGTCGTACAAAGTACTTCTTTGGTGAAGTGGTTTTGACCTGACAAAAAGTTAAATAAGATAACACTTGAATAAAATGCAGTCCGAATATACTAAATATTAGCTGGAGAAAAGCATATCCAGAAACATTGCCTTTGTTAATATATGGGGAGTCAATAGAGTACCTTAAAGGCAACGTAGTGCTCTGTGTTATTCAGGACTTTAAGATCGCAAAATGTTTGCTTCTCCAACTCAACTGTTTTACATGAACATAATTAGCATAACCGAACAAGAATTCAAATTTCTGCTTTATATACACTAACTGAAATTTGTAAGCATTACGATTAATATTATTATTATTAGTGTATATGGTTTTCTTATTTGATATACCAAATAGGGAAAACCATAGTGCAATCTTGAAACAGAGAGAAACAGAGATGCTCCTTATTCTCTGAGAATTCCCAAATACAAATGCACAAAACCAATCCAACTTCAATGGGTAAAGAAACGCCGGTAGAATTACATGTTTAACCTCGATATTTTTATTTACACTCGTTTCACTGTTTAAATTTCTGTCATATGCAAGCATGTCTCCTTTTGTCTGCATCCAATCACTTCAAAATCCTTGTTTTTGGTTAAAAAAATTAAAGGACTTGATATCTAGACAAACATCAGTTATTAACAATATATGATGTATGAAAAAGTTCAATGACTAGCTACTAACAACTGCAATACTTCTACGCTACCCTTACCCACAAAACTTTGTGTGCCAGTTAGTTCGACGTGTTGCTAGCTAATTCGTTCTACCTTGGGTTGCACAAAAAATTATACTGCCTTTTTTAAGGATACTTTTTAACATTTTTTTAATGTACTTTTTATTATTAATTATTTTTTTATAGATTACAAAATATCAAGAATGTATTGTTAGTATTTTTTTCAATTCAAATTTATTGTTTAGTTATAAACATATTATTGGTCAAAATAATACTAAAAGTAATTTTTTTTTATTGAAATACATATTTGAGTATATATGATATTCAGTTATAAATTAGTTCTTGTATTAAAAAAACATATATTTTATTCTTTTTATAAGAATGTTTCATTATGTTTAAATTGTAACCTTTATAGTAAAAGTTACTATTCATTGAGTTACATTTTTTAAAAGGTTTTATATTTTTAAATATAAATAAAACATAATGAAGAACTGGTACATAGAATAAAATATAAATATTATTAAATATAAAACTAATTCATAAATAAATATAAACTAAAAGAATTAAATTAAAATTTTATCCTTAATTTTTTTTAACTAGAAGCATAACCGATCACTTCATCATACCTATACGGTAATTAATTTGAACACACAACCCTGGCTGTAACCCTTACCAAAATTATAATATTTCCGAACAGCATTCGTAAAGGGAAAAGAGAGATTATTATGAAGTGATTATTATTATTTAAATTGGAAAATGGTTGGAACAAGAGAATAATGAAAAGAAAAGAGAAGAGCGATAGGGTGCATTACATACATTGGAAGCGGAGCTCATCAGGATTAACTGTTATCAACGAATTTGCAACAGAAGCAGTCATGACGAAGAGATCAAGCTTGCAACAATCACCAATCAGTTGGCACCAACATCAACATCGACATCGACATCAACATGCACAAAACACAATGCCCACGTGAGAGGCAAAAGGGTGCGTGACGAGAGAGAGAGAGAGAGAGAGAGAGAGAGAGAATAGACAAATGGAATTGGAATCACAATTTGCGGTGGAACGGGGAGCACGGGGCACCAAATAATGCAAAAATAAATAAATAAATAAATAAAATTATTCCAAGTTTGTAGCCACAGAGATCAGAACAAAAAACCTCGTATTTACTGAGTACAAATGCTTCTGTGTTTGTTTCCGGTTTTTGCAGAGAACGAGAGTTTGGTGCGGTGTTGGGTTGCGCACCCCGACCTCTCCAATGGGTATGACAGAACAGAACTATGAGAGAGAACTCATGACACGTGTCCAATGGAGGTAACGTTTACGTCCGGTCACAAGTGCGACTTTAGATTTATATGACGTGTCACTCAGACACCCGGTCCTACGTGGCATAAATCATGCGTATTTCATCATCATTATTATTATTTTAATGATATTCTAAGAATATTTTTTAAAATTATATTGAGAATTTGCTAGTTATTAAATGAAAATATCAAATGCATTTTACATATTTAACATATTAAATGTATTTTTAATTCATAAAATGTTCACAACAATAAACTTATCATTAAAAATATGAACGTCACTCTCTAATTATTATTGGAGGGGTATTATTACGGTAAGCTCAATTACTAAACAAGAATAAATTAGATTGAAGATTCCACGTTTCTGTTACATGGAACTTTCAATGTCATTTTTCCTTTTCTTGATGCGTAATCCACTCGAAATGATTGGCGGTATCAACATTCCAACCAAATACTTTCGATTAGAGTGAAAGCGGAAGCAAAATAAAAAAAAAAAATGGGGAGTAGATGGACGCCACTAGAATTAAAGTATACAGTGTGTATACTCGTTTGGACGCCAATAGATGGAGTTGTTTAGTAAATTGCTTATTTTAATGATTACTGTTTTAAAACAAATCATAAGAATTTATATATAATATTTTTATTTCAAATTACAAATTTAATATATTAAATTATATAATGATTTCAATATATTACTAATACAAATTGACCATTTATTATTATTTTATTATATGTTCTTATATACATACTAAAACCAAAGAAGTTACTCATCAATATAGTTGAATTGAATGGCTTTAATCTTTAAATTTAAAGTGTGGTAATTTTATCTTAAATAACAGGTTTTGCTTTCTTTTAAAATTATTTTTTTAAATAATTATAAAAACATCATATCATTTTATCTATAAATATTTTAAAAAATTATATTTTAATGATTTCTTATGAAAAATAAAATTAAATGGTATTAATATTTTTTTTATAAATATATGAAAAAAACCCTTGTGTGTATCAACAATATATTTTTTTAATCTTTATGGTGCGTCTAAATTTGGTGAAATGTGAATAAACTTAAACAAAAATGTTGAAATAAATTCTCATTCTAGTCTCTAGAAAACATCAATTTAATTCATGATTTATAAAATTTTCACTTTAATTACTAATTTTAAAAATGAAAATTAATTTAGTTTTTTTGTAGAAAAATTACACGAAAGACAAAATAAAGAAAAAATAAGGGATATTTTACAAATTAAATTAATTAAAAATTTCGTTTGATAAAAAAATAAAATAATTGAAGCTTATCTTCTCAAGACCTAAAATAAGAATTTACTTAAAAACACTTACATTGATCCTCATTTCAAGATTTGAAAAGCTATAAGAATTGTGAGAATCTTTAAGCTTGAAAAAAAAACTATTAGGCTAATTTTCCATGCCATACATATTTTCATAATTCATTCAATATTTATTAAAACAAAATTTGAAAATAAAATATCATCTATAATCTTTTTTAATATGATCCTAGCAATAATTTAATCTAAAAAGTCATTTTATATGATAAAATCTACCCTGATTTGATCTACCACAGTTGATTCATCAATTCAAACTAAACCTTAAAAAAAATAAATTCACATAATAATTCTTTGCAAACAAATTTAACTGAATGCCACATAAATCTTGGTTTAATTACCTACATTTCATATGCATAGAGAACCATTGTCCAAGTAGACATTTCACATAAATGATTATCTGATTTCAGTGATTAATGTCTCATATGCGTGTAGGGGGAAAAAATCATACAAATGGATGACAAAAATCAATTAAATTGGTGAAAAAGAATTACGTAAATAGAATTTTTTTCAGAAGGGAAAAAAATAAAAACCATATTCATGGACTAAAAAATGAGTGTAAAATATTATCCAAAATCATAAAGAAACTAGTGTAAATGTGTGTTTGAGAAGAAACCTAAGTTTACATGTTAATCTTCAAAGTTATTTTGTGCAATCCTTTTGTTTAAATATTGATTATCTAGTCTTTTTATTTATTCCTATCAAGTTTTCACTGGCAGCAAAACTTTATGGAGATAAAACCGGTCATTAACAACAATTAGCCCACCAAAGTTATGTCATTTTAATTGGAGGCCCTAATTGGTGTGGTGCATTATCTATCTAGCTCCGAAGCACGGGTACACCGAAACAGGGGACGTATTGGTACCGGTACGGATTCGGTACCGGTACTCGTTAGGTACGTACCCGCTACTTACTGAAAAATATTTAGTACATTTCTGGTACACGTATTTATTAAAAAAATGTTATTTTTTGATTATTAATACTCTGTTTTTTTAGTTTCTCCTTTTTATGTCTCTGTGCCCTAAATTTCAAACTCGAACACAGCTGGTGGAGGCAACGCAAACTTCCTCTTTTCATCTCACACCTCACAGAACTTCACTTCCCTTCAACCCCACTTTCCATTTCCCCCCAAAAACCAATCTTTCTCTTCCTCCACACGCCACTTCCTTTTGGTGAGTCACATTTCTATTTTGGGCTTATCTTTAATTTCTATTGCAACTTCAAAATGTTTCGATTTTTGCTTGTTCTTCTATGTTTCTCCATTTGGGGTGCATGCAATTGCTACTCTGTAGAATCAATATGTGTTTGGAAACACGTTTGAAAAACAAACCTTAATTCAAAAGCTAGAAAGTCGTATCCTAGTACACTTGCCTATATGCCCCATGTCTGGAACGTAAAAGCTACAGTATGCAACGTTGAAGTAAATGTGGTTTCATTGTTAATTAAACGTGAATTCAAACACGTTGTTAGTCACCAAGTTTACTAGGTCTCTGGGGTTCAAGGGGAATTGGTGGATCCGCACAAAGGAAAGTGACCATGTCACCATGCAGGCAATTGGGTTTCATGAATATTCTTGATTAGAAAAAAGTTAACAAATTGGGTCTGTTTTCTGTTTTCATGAATATTCTTGAATTAATTGCGTTGTTATGTTCTGCAGTGTCTTTGGCTAGTAGACCAACTCAGTGAGCAAGCCAAGGAGGTGACCAACTTTCATCTTTGGCATCATGGGTGTATCCTCCCTTTTCAATTTCAGTTTCGATTGCTGTATTTTAATTGACATCAATTTTAATTTTTATTGTGCTACAATTGTATTGTTGTTTTGATTTGAGTTTATAATAGATAATTTCTTCTTATTAAATTTAATTTATTAATCATAATAAAAAATATTTTAGGCATTTGATTTGATAGAAAGTTTTATACAATTTTTTTATTATTAAATTTACCTTTGGATGCTTATTGTATGATTGAATGGTTAGGTTGATTTGTCAAAATGTCTTCTTCACACCATTCCAGTAGTAGGTATGCAAATGTTTCCTCTATCTCTTCCATATCCAATAGTAATAAATTTGCTTCTGGAAATGTTGAGGGTCAATGTCCTCTTTGAGCCTATGTGACAATTGTACAAAGTAAAAAAGATGGAGGAGGGAATGCTGGATGGAAATGAAATTATTGCAATGCAATTTACAATGGTTCTTACTCTAGAGTTAAGAATCATTTGTTGAGGGAAAATGGACGCAGTGTAGCAATTTGTACAGAAGTGGCAAATGAATGTATTGAAGAAATGAAACAAGTTGGGAGAATGGTTGTTGAGAAAGCTAAACATGTGCAAGTGCCTTTACCTACTGGAACAATAAGTTTGAATCCAGCTGTGGATGGAAGCAAGAGAAGAAGAGGAAGACCATTGGAAAAGGCATTTAACAATGAGGTTAGAGATCACTTGACTTGTAAAATTGCTAGAATGTTTTATTCAGCCGGTTTGCCATTCAATATTGCTTGTAATCCATATTTTGTTAGTTTCTACACATTTGCTGCTAACACTCAAATCTTAGGTTTTCTTCCACCGGGTTACAATACTATAAAAACTTCACTCTTGCAAAAAGAAAAGGCCAACATAGTAAAGTTACTCCAACCTATCAAAGACACTTGGCCAGGAAAAGGTGTGAGCATAATTAGTGATAGTTGGACTGATGCACAAAGAAGACTACTAATTAACTTTGTGGCGGCATGTGATTCAGGTCTTATGTTTTTGAAAGCAATTGATGGATCTGGTGAATACAAGGACAAGAATTATATAGCAAACCTCATTCTATCTACCATTGATGAAGTTGGAGCACAAAATGTTGTCTAAATAATCACAGATCATGCACCTGTTTGCAAAGCTACTGGATCTATTGTGGAATCTGTGCATCCTTACATTTTTTGGACACCTTGTGTTGTGCACACACACTAAATCTTGCACTCAAAGGTATTTGTTCTCCGAAAAATACACCAGTTAATAAGGTTGCTTATAATGAGTGTAGTTGGATCTCTCAACTTGCTGATGATGCATACTTCATAAGAAATTTCATTATGAATCATTCTATGAGACTTGCCATGTTCAATCAATTTAATAATTTAAAATTGCTTGTCATTGCCGAGACTCGATTTGCATAAACCATTATCATGCTTAAAAGGTTGAGAACCCTTAAGCATGGTCTTCAAACTATGGTGATTAGTGAGCAATGGTCTCATTATAAAGAAGATGATGTCCCAAGAGCTACCTTTGTGAAAGAAACAATTTTAAATGACAGTTTTTGGGATAAGATTGATTATATCTTAAGCTTCACGAACCCTATATATGAGATGCTTCATTCTTGTGACACCAATGAACCAACTCTTCATTTGGTTTATGAAAAATGGGATGCCATGATTGAGCAAGTGAAATATGCAATATATCAACATGAGGGCAAGGAGTTAAATGAACATTCATCCTTTTATGAAGTGGTGTATAACATTTTGATTGATAGGTAGACTAAAAGTAACACACCACTTCATTGCTTGGCTTATTCACTAAATCCTAGGTAAAGTTAATTAATTTGCATGTTTTAATTTATTTTACTTGTTGGGTTATAGTGAACTAACTTCAAGTTATTGATAGGTTTTATTATAGGCAATGGCTTGATGAAGCACCAAATCGAGTACCTCCACACAAGGATAATGAGATTTGTATAAGGAGAAACAAATGTTTGAGAAGCTACTTTTTGTATCCAAGGGGAAGATTAAAGGCAACCTAGGAGTTTGTTAAATTCTCAAGTGGTGGAGAAGAGATTGGTCAATTTGATTGTTTACAAGATAGGTGGAACTTGAAGCCAAAAGAATGGTGGGTCATGTATGGTGCTGCACTTCCTAAACTTCAAACCATTGCTTTAAAGGTCCTTTCACAACCATCCTCTTCTTCTTGTTGTGAGCGAAATTGAAACACATATTCTTTCATTCATTCCATGAAAAGAAATAGGCTACACCCTAAGAGGGCTGAAGATTTAGTTTTTATACATACAAATCTTTGATTGCTCTCAAGAAAGAGTAAGAATTATTATGAGGGTGAGACCAAAATATGGGATATTGGTGGTAATGAGTGGGATCCATTTGCAAGGACTGGTTTTCTTAAAGTTGCTACTCTTTCTCTTGATGAACCAGATTTAGAGGCAGTGCTTTTTACTAATGATAGAGAAGGAAATGATTATATTGACACTGTTAGAATATGAATGTTTAACCTTTTTGTTGTTAATTGTAGAACAATTTATAAATTTGTATTTTTATTGAAATCTTATTTGTTGAATTATATAATTTAGTTTATGTTATATCATTTTGAATGGATTGTTAAACAATTTTATGCTATTTAATTATGTTTATTTTAAATTTTATTTATTTATTTATATTATATTTAAACGTACCCATATTCTAGTTTAAAAAAATTAGTGTATCCTGTACCCAATACTGGTACCGTACCCGTATCCATGCAACGTAGCTATCTAGAGATACTAAAAGATTACTGTCAACGAAAGACCTTATGCACTTTCTCATGTACTTTTGTAAGTAATTTCAGATTTATGTTTATCACTTACTTTTATTTACTTGTAATTTATAAAGAATAACTTTTGAGTTTTTAATATAATAATCGCAGTTAGTGTTGCGTTAAAAAAAATATACTAAATTTTGATTCATAAATAAAAAAAAAACTAAACAACTCTAAATAAATAATGTTTGGTCTCTTCTTTCCCCTCAGAACCAACTAAAAAGATGATGTAAGATTATTTAATAGATTTTTAAGTCTTATTGTAAGAGACTTTAAACTATTTCCAATCAACTTTTTGAATTAATATATGTTAACAAGTTACGTCTTACGTATATTTTATATATTGATTGCTGAAAACTTACAAGTATATTGTTACAGAACTTTTGGTGCTTCAAAGAAAGGATTTCAGGACTTTAAAATGAAGGGTTTTGGAGAGATTTCTTATGAGGCTGTTTTTGCTCGTGCTTTCGAATGAAGCAGAGCTTACAATTTATAAAGAAAAAATTTACTATTATAAGATTCTTTGCTGATAGGCATGCTTGGTGTTGTCTTATCTTTTTTGTTTTCTTGCTCCTTTGAGTCAAAAGAGATGTCTTTTCTTCTTTTGTTTTAATTCTGTCGGTCTTCTTTTGTCATTTTTTTTTTGCTTTGGTCTTGTCAGTCTTCTTTTGTCACTTCTTCTTTGCTTTAGTCTTGTCAGTCTTTTTTTGTCATTTCTTCTTTTACTTTTGGTCTTGTCAATCTTCTTTTAGTCTTGTCTGTCTTCTAAAACTGAGAAAGGCCGAAACAATCGTCCTCATTATCAAAATAGCCATAATCGTCGCTTCCAGCTAGACTAAGGCTCTTATGATCTTTGGTGAAATGGTTAATTCTGGCGAGACGGATTCAATTATCTTCTTGAACTCATCTTCTGATCCAGCAGCACTTAGACTGGCTAACAGTCTTGCTTTTTGTTGTAAAAATGATTGGTCTTGTTTCTCTTTGAGGACTTCTTGACTAAGCCCCGGTTGGCGAACATTATTTTGTAACCATTGATTAATTTTTTGTTTATCTAATAAATTTAGATCAAAATTGATCCACCATTTTACTTTTATGATTCTAATTAATAGTTGTATTGATGGATCATATTCAAGTTTACTGGAATCATATTGTCACATCATTATCTAGGAAATTCCCTAAGAGGCAATAAAGGAGATAAACTTATAAGGTTTTGGAAAATTTGTTTTTTGTGAGAATTGTAAAAAGTCTTGTTGGGCTTTTTCTGGTAAAATCTCAAGAACTGGTCCAAAGTTGTGAAACTAGGCTGAAAACCATTTTGGAAACTATAGTGAAATCCCTTTCCGGAACCAAATGAACCAGGAATGGGTATCTGGTCTGAGAAACAAAAACTTTTTCCAGGCTTTTATGTAATCAAAGTAATTGTATTGTATAGGTTGGTATTCTATTGTAAACGTTCGATAGCAGTACAAATGTTGTCCCCACTCTTTGGGAGTGAGTATCTGGCAAATCTTAAATTTTGAGAAACTGATATGGTTTTGTTAATCTTTTTTATGTGTTAATTCTATAGATTTTGTTAAAAAAATCGTCTTGAAATTTTTGTATGCATAAAACTATGCTCATACTCTGAGTAAAGTTATTATTTGTTCGACCATAAGATTGTTATTTAGAGTCTAAATGGGTAGCTGTGAGAGCAGTGTGTACGTTGGTAAGCTTGGAGGGTGTTCCCGGTAGTAAGGCCTGTACGAGGGCAGTAAATCCATTGGTAAGCCTGGGTGTTCTCGTAGCCTTTAGGACTTAAGATGGCAAACTTATTAAGAACGATGAGTAACCTAGCTCTGGGTAGAAACAGAGAGATAATACCAAGAGTAATGAGAACTGAAGATGAAAGTTTATCTTCTTCATTAGCACCTTCATCCACCTCATAACAAATAACCATAGATGACACAGAACAATCCTTACAAGACTGGTCTATACCAGTAATAAAAGATAAAGAAGTATATCAATAGAGATCGTTTTAGTCTCTACATAATAATAGAGAACAAATACATAAAATAGAATATTCCTACCCTGGAACAATAGGAAATTCAGAAATACAATTACTAAAAGATGAGTTATTACAAAAACATAAAAATGAAGGCTTTAAGTTTGTCCATATAGGATTAATACAACTAGCAGTTAAACCAAATTACAAGTTGGGTGTCGATCTCCCTATACTTATACTACTAAGAGACATGAAATTAATTAGAACCAAAGATTCTATAATTGCAGCTTTAGAAAGCAACCTCCATGACGGCCCTGCTTTCTTCAATTGCTATCCAAATTTTGCCATGTCATTAGACAATAACAAAACGTCTAAAGCTATTAAGATATTTACAAAAATACCAAAAGATATAGTAGATGACTCTTTTGATCCGTTTCACGTGATCTATAGAGTTTGTTACAAGGTAACAAAAATAAATTATGATTACAGGGCAAATAGACAGATAAATAGAGATGAAACTGTAATTATACAAGCCAATTTAAATAGAAGTTTAGTACAAGTTCCTAAACGACTTAAACATTACCAGTTGACTATACCAGAAGAATAGGTTATAAATGAACCCTCTTCTAGAAAACAAGAACATACAGAAATCAGAGATGTAATAGAAGAACCAGATAGATTTAGATTAAGAATAAATCGATCTAGTTCTACAAGAATTAGTCAATCATCCCAAACCACAGAACCTTCCAGATATTCAGTAAGTGGATCTACAATAGATGTAGATTTACGAGGGTTGGATAATCTAACCCGACCTGGAGTATCAATACCAGTTTATGAACAAAATTCGGAAACAAATTACAGCCCAACACACTCACAAGTGTTAAATACAATAACTAGAGAAAAGCCTTTCACAATAGATAAAGATTGGATTAGACAAGATATAGAAGAAGAACATAATAAAGATAAAAAAGATTGGTTGTTTAACAGCTTTTCTGAAGAACAAAGAAAAAACATAAGAGAAAAATTCTACCAATACTTAGAAGAATTAAGAATTAATACATACTTCTTTCCTTGGATGGAACAATACTGTAAGAAGAATAACATAGAATACCCTTTTCTAAAGGAAATAAACCTCTTACAAAATACAAAGACAATATGGAAAACTGTTTCTGGAACAATAATAGAATCGGAATATCCTCCAATAGAAACAATAAAATTAAATATAGGAAAAGAAGAAATAGAAGCAAGCCCATATAAGAAACCATCTAACAGCCTAGACAATATAATAGATAAAAAAAGATATAGGAAAAATACATCAATAGTTAAATTATTCTAATACAATATTAAATATAATGACAAAACAATTAGCTAGAATAGAAGATAATAAAATAGAAAAACCCTGTACAAGTAAGATAAATACAATAAGAAATTTAGAAAAACCAATATATCTAATAAGTACCCTATCTGCAGAAACTATGAAAGAACTAAGTAAAAAGACAGGTTTAGAATTAGATCTTGAAGAAATAAAAACAAAATTAGCAAAATTAAGCATAGAAAAAAGTAGTATAAATACCTTAGAAGTTAACAAAGTATATGATCATCCAAAAATAAAACATTAGTACAATAGACCATCTTTACCAGATATAGGTTTTGAAAATAGGTCCCAATTTGTACAAAACTCCTATGCCGGAAACGACATAGTTGAATGGAATATAGATGGAGCATCATAACAACAAATTTTAGATATAACACAACAAATGATTATTGCAGCTACTGCCTACAAAATGAAAAATGTCTCTGATAGAGCTACTGCTGAAGCTCTAATACAGGGCTTTACAGGACAATTGAGAGGATGGTGGGATCACCATGTTCTTCCCCCAGATAAAGAATACATATTATGGCATATTAAACAAGAAAACAATGAACAAGATGCTGTAATAACATTAATATATTTAATAATATTAAATTTTATAGGAGATCCTACAATATTTAAGGAAAGAGCTAGAGAACAATTACAGCGACTAAGATGTCCAACCATGTCTGACTACCAATGGTACAAAGACATGTTTTTCTCTAAGGTTATGACTACAGAAGACGCTAACGAACCTTATTTGAAAGAAAGGTTTATTAGCTCTTTACCACCCTTATTTTCTAAAAAAGTTTTAGAAAATATTACAACAAGATTAGGAGAGAATACAGACTATAGAACATTAACCTATGGTCAATTACATAATTTAATAGTGGACACAGGCTTAAAAGTTTGTAATGATACAAAATTACAAAACCAAATTAAAAAACAAAAATTAATAGGAAAAACAGAATTAGGAAACTTCTGTTCACAATATGGTTTAGAACCAATAAGAGCCCCTAGTAGAGTTATCAGGAAAACTCAAAAGAAAAATACATAGACAACAAATGGCCTCAAAACCAAAACCATCTTATAAGAGGAATACATATAAAAAATCATATAAAAAAGAAAATATAAAACAAGATTTTAATAGAAACCCACAACAGTTTAAAGGAAACTGTTAGAAGTGCGGAAAGTTTGGACACCGCGCTGATAAATGTAGAGTTGAAAAGAAAGTCAATTCTATAGATAATGAAGAACTTAAAAAAAGTTCTTTATTCTGTTTTGATAAATTTTGAACCAGAAGAATCAGAGAAAGAAGTCTCTGATAAAGAAAATACAATAGAAAATAAAATTTATCAGTTAGATAATTCCTCTACAGAATCAGAGGAAGAACAAGAAGAACAATATTGTTTAGGTCCAGGATTATGCGATTGTCAAGATTGCAAAATCTCACAGGTAAATGTTATTACAAAAGATCAAACTAATAGTCTAATAACCATAATTGAACAATTAGAAGAAGGACCATTAAAAACAAAATTCATTAAAAAACTTAATGAATTCGTTATCAAAGAAGAACAAAAACCATTAGAAATAACCCCTATTAACATGAATGATGTTTTTTTATAGATTTAAAAAACCTAATCAGCAAACCACTATAAAAGATTTACAAGAAGAAATTAAAATACTAAAAAATGAAATAAAAGAATATCAAACTAATCTAGAAATTAGATTATTAGCTATAGAAGGAAAAGAAATATTAAAAAACCAAGCCGGTACATCAGAAATAATCTCAGAAGAAAAACAAAATGATATATTTAATCTAGAATTATTAACATTAATAACTTCACACAAATGGTGGTGTGAAGTCACTTTAATAGTAGAGGACCAAAAATATAATTTAATAGCCTTAATAGATTCAGGAGCAGATGTTAACTGCATACAAGAAGGTATAATACCTACAAAATATTATGAAAAAACAACAGAAAAATTATCAGCTGCAGGAGGAAACAAACTAAATATAAATTATAAGTTATCAAAAGCTAAAATATGCAAAAATAAAATATGCTTTACAACATCTTTTATACTAGTAAAAAATATTAGCAACCAGATAATTTTAAGAACATCTTTCCTAACCCTGTTATATCCTTGTGAAATTAACAATTTAGGAATTACTAGTAAAGTAGTACCAAATAAAGAAATAAAATTTGAATTTCTGCAACCACCAAAAATTCAAGAATTAAACTTAGTACAAGAAGCCTCAATTTCCAGAATAAATTTAATAGAGAAAAAACAGAAACAAATAGGGTTCATAAACAAAGAAATAGAATATAAAAGAATTAATGAACAATTAGAAAATCTTAAAATAAGGAAAACAATAGAATTCTTTGAAAAGAAAATAACAAAAGAAATTTGTAGTTTAAATCCCATAGCCTTTCACCATAGAAAAAAAATATGAAATAGAATTACCATATGAAGAAAATTTTAATGAAAAAGACATTCCCACAAAAGTTAGGCCAATACAAATGAATGAACAACAGCTAAAATTTTGTAAAGAAGAATTATAAGAATATTTACAAAAAGGTTTAATAAGACCATCAAAATCACCGTGGAGCTGTACGGAGTTCTATGTTAATAAAGCCTTAGAATAAGAAAGAGGAGCTCCTAGGTTAGTAATTAATTATAAACCCCTCAATAAAGTATTAAAATGGATTAGGTATCCAATACCTAATAAACAAGATTTAATTAAAAGATTAATAGGAGCCAAAATATTCTCTAAGTTTGATATGAAGTCTGGTTATTATCAAATTTTTGTAAAAGAATCAGATAGATATAAAACAGCCTTTGTGGTCCCTTTTGGACATTACGAATGGAATGTAATGCCTCAAGGCCTTAAAAATGCTCCTAGTGAGTTCCAAGAAATTATGAACAATATCTTTTATCCATACATGGATTTTACCATAGTTTATCTAGATGATGTTTTAATTTTTTCAAAAAAACATTAATCAACATATACAACATTTAGACAAGTTTATAGAATTAATTAAACAAAATGGTTTGTGTGTATCAGCAAAAAAGATAAAAATCTTCCAAGATAAAATTAGGTTTCTAGGATTTAATATTTATCAGGGAACAATAACTCCGATTCAAAGGTCCATAGAATTTGCAGACAAATTCTCGGATCAAATAAAAGACAAAACACAATTACAAAGATTTTTGGGATGTTTAAATTATATAGCAGACTTCCTACCGGATATTAGAACAATATGTGCCCCATTATATACAAGACTTAGGAAAAATCCTCAACCTTGGAACGAGGAAATGACCAAGGTAGTACAAAAGGTAAAATCCTTAGTTAAAAATCTCCCGTGTTTAGGAATACCAGATCCAGTAGCAGATTTAATAGTTGAAACAAATGCCTCTGATCTAGGATATGGGAAAATTTTAAAGCAAAAGTTACCAGAGTCACAAAAAGAACAAATAGTACGATACTACTCAGGAATATGACATCCTGCACAACAAAAATATTCAACTGTAAAAAAAGAAATTTTGAGCATAGTTTTATGCATACAAAAATTTCAAGACGATCTTTTTAACAAGAAGTTCTTAATAAGAACATATTGCAAAACTGCACCTTCTGTTTTACAGAAAGATGTACAAAATTTAGTTTCAAAGCATATTTTTGCCAGATGGCAAACATTATTATCAAATTTTAATGTTGAAATACAACATATTAAAGGTGAAAAGAACTTTTTACCTGACTATTTAACAAGAGAATTTTTACAGGAAAAATATAAAAAATGACCAGCTCTGATTACGCCATACCAAAAAAGACCGAACCAGAAATACCAAAGACTCTTACCAGAGATAAAGGTAAAAAACCCGTGACTAGCCTACAAGTACTACAAGCCCAACCAAAAGCCCAAACCATACCAACAGCCAAAAATACATATACAGTATTGGGAAAATTTTCCCAACCTTCTCAAATTTCTACTAGTTTTCAAACTAGAAAATTACCTCAATGGGCTGACCCAAATTTCAAGAAGCCTATTACTATCACAGACAAAGTGCCTGAATATTTTGAAAAACCATATGGCCTACCAGTAATGGAAATAGAATCTGAGTGGTTCAAACTAAACCGCTCAAAAATTGCAAAAAGAGTATTTCTACCAAACTGCAACGTAGTACCAACTTCATCAGAACAAAAAAGAGAATTTTATGAGTTAATTCTTATAGACTCAAAATCTATAAAATTAACACATAAAAAAGATTAACAAAACCATATCAGTTTCTCGAAATTTAAGATTTGCCAGATACTCACTCCTAAAGAGTGGGGACAACATCTGTACTGCTATCGAAGGTTTACAATAGAATACCAGCCTATATAATACAATTACTTTGATTACATAAAAGCCTGGAAAAAGTTTTTGTTTCTCAGACCAGACACCTATTCCTGTTTCATTTGGTTCCGGAAAGGGATTTCACTACAGTTTCCAAAATGGTTTTCAGCCTGGTTTCACAACTTTGGACCAGTTCTTGAGATTCTACCAAAAAAAGCCCAACAAGCTTTTTTACAATTCTCACAAAAAATAAATTTTCCAGAACCTTATAAGTTTATCTCCTTTATTGTCTCCCAGGAAATTTCCTGGATAATAATGTGACAATATGATTCCAGTAAACTTGAATATGACCCATTAATACAACTATTAATTAGAACCATAAAAGTAAAATGGTGGATCAATTTTGATCTAAATTTATTAGATAAACAAAAAATTAACCAATGGTTACAAAATAATGCTCGCCAACCGGGACTTAGTCAAGAAGTCCTCAAAGAGAAACAAGACCAATCATTTTTATAACAAAAAGCAAGATTGTTAGTCAGTCTAAGTGCTGCTGGATCAAAAGATGAGTTCAAGAAGATAATTGAATCCGTATCGCCAGAATTAATCATTTCAACCAAAGATCATAAGAGCCTTAGTCCAGCTGGAAGCGACGATTATGGCTATTTTGATAATGAGGAGGATTGTTTCGGCCTTTCTCAATTTTAGAAGACAGACAAGACTAAAAGAAGATTGATAAGACCAAAAGTAAAAGAAGAAATAACAAAGGAAGACTGACAAGACCAAAGCAAAGAAGAAGTGACAAAAGAAGACTGATAAGACCAAAGCAAAAAAAAAAAAGTGACAAAAGAAGACCGACAGAATTAAAGCAAAAGAAGAAAAGATCTCTCTTTTGACTTAAAGGAGCAAGAAAACAAAAATGACAAGACAACACCAAGCATGCCTATCAGCAAAGAATCTTGTAATAGTAAATTTTTTCTCTATAAATTGTAAGCTCCGCTTCATTCGAAAGCACGAGCAAAAACAGCCTCATAAGAAATTTTTCCAAAACCCTTCATTGTAAAGTCCTGAAATCCTTTCTTTGAAGCACCAAAAGTTCTGTAACAATATACTTGTAAGTTTTCAGCAATCAATATATTAAATTATCAGTTCAATTTTCAATCATGTTTTCATCATTTTCATGCTTTATTATATATATATATATATATATATATAATATATATATATATATATCGTAGCATACTAAAATATTCTTTAGACAATTACCATTCAATCATTATCAATTTTGATTTGAGATGATTTAAAATTTATTTTTAATTTATAAAATAATAAATAAATTATAATTATTAAATTTTTATAATTTATTTGAAATCAGTTGAAAAAAAATTAGAATTTTATCTTCTAAAGTTTATTTGTCTTCGATAAAAGGTTAGTAAAAATTTTAATAATTACTTTTATTATTTGTGTAATTCCTTATATAGTGTAGTAAAAGGAAACAAGTGAGAGAATGTTTCGCTAATACTCAAGCAAAGGTGTTAAAGAGACTGTTCATGTTGAATTTTCATCTTAAAACATGAAGCTTTAGAATCATAGTCCCAAGTCATAAAAATCACTTCAAAGGTTTGTTAATTTTAAAAGAGGCATGATTCATGATCACAAATAACTCTAAGAGATGTACGTGATGGATAAGAATATCAGACTTTGTTATGCACCACTTCATGTTAATATACCACTATATATACATAAGTGAAATGTTATTATATAGATTAGAATATCAGGCCTTCACGATCAGTGTCATGCAGCTAGAGTAGCTTTTGCATTAGAAAACAATTGTTTACTTTAGTTTTTAAGATTGAAATTAAATATTTAAAATAATAACAGTTATTGTATTTTCATTTTTAAAGTGATAAATAAATTTTTAATAAAATTTCTTAAACTGTAAAAATTTAAGATTAGCATCTTAAAAAATATTATAAGGAAAACCAACAAAGATAAAGAATATTATATGTACATACTTTTTATAAAATAAAATAATATAATATAAAGTTTAAAAGAGAAAAATAATATTAAAAAAATAGTATATTAATTAATCTTCATGTCAGAAAAAAAAAAATGGTCCATCGAAAAAGAGGGGCATTACAAGTCCTGATTCTTAAGAACAGTATTTACCGTCACAAAGTTGCTCCAAAGTCCAAACATGTCGATCCATCTTTCCCTGTAATGAACGGGTCGAGTGTCTTCGAACAGAATTAAACCCAAGGAAACACCGCTATTTTGACACCGAACTCTGAGCAAGAAAATAAGGGCTCATCTCTGTCTGCATAATTTCAAACACGTGTAAATTTTTGTAGAAGAAAATCGTAGTAATTTTAGTTACACGTGAAATGAGAATGTAAAAGAGCAGCGGAACGAGAAGCCAGGTGTAGCCGCCAAAGTGAACGGTGGTGGACGGCCGAGTCATTCTACACCACCCATCAAGAAATCCACGTGGCAATTCACTAGTTCATAAACTATTGCCACGTTTTCCTTCTCTCTGGCGACATTCTCGCTCTTCCTCTTATCTCTCCCAAACTTATTTGGCTTCCACTCTAATCCGAAGCGTTCCCACGCGCTCAATTGGAACATACCAAACAACAATGTCAAAGAATGGATTTCTCCTAATAAGAGGGAAAGAATGGAGCCTGAACACGCACCGTTACACGGTGCTGTTGATTACGTTCGTGGCGTACGCGTGCTACCACGCGTCAAGAAAGCCGACGGGGATAGTGAAGAGCGTGTTGTGCCCGGAGCATCAGAGGGCTCGGCAGGGGTGGAGGCCATTCAACGGTCATGATGGGACGTCGAAGTTGGGGGAGATCGACGTGGCGTTTTTGGCGTGTTACTCCGTCGGAATGTATGTGGCGGGGCATTTGGGAGATACCCTGGACCTTCGGTTGTTTTTAGCGACGGGAATGGTGGGGAGTGGAATCTTCGTGGGGCTATTCGGAATGGGTTATTTCTGGAATGTTCATGAGTTTTGGTTCTACCTTTCCATGCAAATGATTGCAGGAATGTTTCAAGCCACGGGTTGGCCTTCCGTTGTGGCTGTTATTGGTAATTGGTTTGGGAAGAGGAAGAGGGGTCTTATAATGGGGGTTTGGAATGCCCATACTTCTGTTGGTAACATTAGCGGGTCTCTTCTTGCTGCTAGCGTTTTGGATTATGGTTGGGGCTGGTCTTTTTTGGTTCCTGCAGCTCTTATTATTTTTGGTGGGATTATTGTTTATTTGTTCTTGGCTGCTTATCCTGAAGACGTTGGCTTCTCTTCCATTCATGGTGATGAAGAGGCTCAGAGGAGTAGAAGTGTTGGTCTTTCCAGAGAAGGTTCCGTCAGTAAGAAGAGCATTGGCCTTCTCGATGCGTGCTTGATTCCTGGTGTAATACCTTTTGCTTTGTGCCTTTTCTTCGCCAAGCTTGTTGCCTACACGTTTCTTTATTGGTTACCATTTTACTTGACTCAGACAGGTGATCATCCACCCTAAGTTTTTTGTTTCTTCTTCTTTTAAGGCATGATTCATCGTAAGTTGTTTAATAGTTTTCTTCTTCTAATCAAGATAATATTTTCTCGCAAGTAATTTATTTGTTGTTTTTAAAAATATCGGGGGGGTGGGGGTGGGGGGTTATTTGTTCAAGCAAGTCTTTTTTAACAATTTTTTACAATACCGTTGAAAATTTTATTTATTTATTTATTTTATCTTATCATTCGTTCTATTACACCTTTTTCTTATCTTTTTAATTTATAGAAAAATTATGCGATTATATTTTTTTCTTCTTTATATCAGTGTTGCTGCTTTACTTATCATATATTTTCCTTCTCTGTTCTCATTTGTTTATCTTTTATTACGGTTATACACTCAGTGAGGCTACATAATGATGCTTTTCTATCTTTATATATGCGATATAAAGGGTGATTTTGACGTTGCAGAAATTGGAGGGAAGTATATCTCAGTTAAATCTGCTGGAAACCTTTCAACGATGTTCGATGTAGGGGGTATTGTTGGGGGTATTCTTGCTGGGTACATATCTGACAAACTCAATGCCCGTGCTATAATAGCGGCCAGTTTCATGTATGCAGCCATTCCTGCCATGCTTTTATACCGACATTGTGGAAGTGTTTCTATGAATGCCAACATTGGACTTATGGTAGTGACTGGATTATTGGTAAATGGGCCTTATGCACTTATCACCACTGCTGTTTCAGCTGACTTGGGTACACACGGTTCTCTCAAAGGAGATTCTCGAGCTCTAGCTACGGTAACCGCTATTATAGATGGTACTGGATCAGTTGGTGCAGCTCTTGGCCCTCTTCTTACAGGGTTCATATCAACAAAGGGATGGGATCAGGTTTTCACTATGCTAATTATTGGGGCTTTTATTGCCGGGCTTCTTTTGACACGTTTGATCATGGCTGAAATCGCAGAAAAAACTGGCAAAACTTTATCCAGCGGACAGCAAAATCCTCAAGGTAATATTTCTCAAGTTTGTAAATCTGTTAAAAGATTAACAGAAGTTCACAAGTGCTTTGATATTCTCTTGGAGTTTCTTCTCCGAAATGTTTGTCAATTTTTACTATGCAGAATATCAAGGTGAAACTCTAATTTTAATTGAAGAACAGTATTGAAAGTATACTTACAAAACCGCACATAAATTTTGTCCTCAGAGAATCTAGTTCCTTGCTCATGAAGAAATCTATTCAGTGGATAGTTATTGTTTACATTCCGAGTTTAAGGAATAAAAAATTATGTATATATAAATATAGTATCTAGCCATTCTCCTTTGAAATTGCATGCCAGCATGGTGTCCCACCTTCTGTGTTCGTTACTTCATTTTCTTTGACCATAATATTAAGAAATAGAACTCTCATGTCTGAATTACATGAAACTCGGATCTTGCATTTTGAATTATGAATTTGTCTACATCAATCATCACTTGTAATTTTTTTGACATACCGTTGATCTTTTGCAGCCACTGCATCTCAACCGCTTCTGGAGGAGGAAAGGTGACACTGATCAGGACCTGATGAATTGTCAAGCATAATGCTCAAAACTTGGGTTTTAATATGAGAAAGTAGTAAGATTTTGTTAATGACTATGACTCTAGCTTGCAGATAGCACCCGCTTCATTGTTCATGTTGCTGATGAGCAAATGAACAAGTAGACTTACATCCATTCATTCAGCTCTCCAATCAGTTTGTTGTCCAGTCTCTAGAAGGCTCCACAATTGGGAATGGAAATTGCTTCCTTTCTCATGGTGAATTGACTTTCCTAAGGGGATTAATTGTGGAGGCTGATACTGCTTCTACTCACTTCGTGACACTAGATCTTCCAAACTGATTTTACATGCAGTTTGCTTTTTGCCTTAATTCTTGTGTCACCACACACATTTATGGAGCCTCCCTTTTCAATTTTGTAGCAGATTAGGATATACACCAAAGTTTCACAACCTGAATCCCCTCCACCCATCTCAAATCTTGTTATCATCAGATTTCGAGAATTTGATTGTGTATGCAAATAAATAAATTAATCACGGTACACACTAATTATGATACGTGTGTTTAGTCTTGTTTGTAAATCCTACTTGATATATGAGTAATGGGTAGATCATTATTTTCTGGTCTGCATTTTAGGCTACCTTTATGAATTACTAAGGAAATTATTCGAAGGTGAGAGCTAACTGATAAAGATTATGAACATGAATTGAATGAAGGCATAATGTACATTTCAACCTAAACTTTTGCTTCGAGGATGCCGTTCATTTTCCTGTTTCTGAAAATGGCCATATCCTTGAAGGCGCAACAGAACTAAGGTGTTTGGTTAAGATTATAGAAGTGGTGTTATGCCTCTAATAAAAATGGTTTACAACTTTATCATAATTATCCTTTTAATTTCGTTTGTTCAGTTCCTTTTAATTTTATAATATATAATACAATTAAATAAAATTTTATATAATATACTAAAATTAAGAGGTTAACACTAATATCATTTATATATATATATATATATATATATATAATTATAAAGTGAGCTAAATTTTTTAACTCATCGCGAAAATTAACATGAAAATAGAAAAATTTATAAAAATAAATAAATTATAAATATATTAAATATGAATATAAAAATATGACAGTAGAATATTGTGACAGAAAATTAAAAGTTCATTTATATGTTAATTGTTATATTATAAATGTAATTGTGAAACAATTTATAAACAAAAAGAAAAAAGGTGAGCTCGTAGATTAACTCATTTAACCTATATTTTATAATAGATAGAGCTAGATTAATAAATTTAATCTATAATTAAATTAATCTAACTCAATTCAAAAATTTTGCTGGCCTAGGATGAACCATCCCAAATGGGCCAAATTGACATAAATTGAAACATCTAATGACAAGCACAGAAGGCATACAAAAAAGAAAGAAAAGCAACATAACGAGCATGGGATTTCTGTGAAAGTTCATTACACAACCCAGCACGTGACATGGATTATGTGAGTCCATTAATATCCGTTATGGGTACAAAGTGAACAATCAAAATACGACTGGGATATAATAATAGTTGTATTTGATGGAGTATTTTCATGAATCTAACCGTCAAAGCAACCTTTCAATTAAGATAATAACTAAGCAAAGTTCTCGAAAAATAGTGGAAAATACTAATCATATATTTATTTCTTTATATCCCTTCCACAAAGTCCCTTTTCTTGCATCAGAGACTTGTATTTTTCGTGCGTTTACCTAAAGCCCTTTCCCTACCCGCGCTGGGCCTGCGAGGGTAACTTCAATTATGCTTTGGACCAAAACAAAGGTTCCAATTATGCTCATCTTAAATTGTTTTCCTGTTCTTCTATGAAATTTCAATATTGCATTTTCATATTTACATACAAAAGACTGTAAAGTTCACTCAAAAAGAAATTAAAAGTTAATCATGTAATTCATCAAAGTTCTCAATTACCTAATGAAATCTTTGAGAAAAGAAAGAGGAAAAGATATATTTTTAAATAACATTTTCTAATTTTATAATTGTTTTAAAATAATTCATAATGTATTAGCATAAATTTATTGTATTAATCTTTTATTTTTTTTCATACATACTATATAATTTTAAAACTTAAAAATAAAATATACTTTAAAGGAATTTAAACATTTAGGTACATTCTCAACACAACCATTTCATTTAAAAGGAGAGGGAAATATTAGCGTATTGATACATTTAAAAGACTACTTTTCTTAGCATAGGTTTAAAATCACATGTCTTTTTTTTTTTTATCTTTAAATAAGTTAAAAAATAATACTATCTCTTAGTTATTAATTTTTTCTTCTAAAATGTCATATTTCAATTGAAAGATAGAAAATGAGGATAGGTTATTTGACTCTCAACATACATGATAGGATTGTCAAATTCATGCAATAATTTCTTTATAAAAGACATCAAAGTTTAACAAAGTTATGATGCATCTAAATAATTTATTTCATTACCGATTTTTTTTTAATACACTCTTATCAAATGATAATTTATTCGTAAACTTAACCGAAACTCATTAAAATAAGTTTTTTAAAAAATTCGCAAACATGTTTTGTAAGAGAGAATCCTATTCAAGATATGATCGTGCATTGAATATGGCCAGTTAAATTCTAAAATGGAAATTTCCATTCGTCACTTTGTAAGAGATTTAGTCCCTTTTACTTGATTTAATTATTGTGAAATTTTATTTTAATAATTTTTTCATAAAATCTATTAAAACAAACTAAAAAAAATTACAAGATGATATAAAACTAATTCATTAATCCAAATAAATTTCTTCCAAATGTCAGATAAGAACATACAAAATCATATCAAATTTGAAAACAATAATTTTATTAGGACAATAATATTTTTGCAAGCGCGTGAGTGTATTCAGTCATTGAAGAAGAAAAATAAAAAAAATAAAAAAATGAAATAGAAATAAAAATATAAAAATTTATTCAATTTTAAATTATTTATTCTAACCCGCTTCCCCTCAATGGGTGTCAACCTCACAGTCTTACACATGATGATTATATACGGAAGAATAATATTAATTTTTATTATATATTATTATTATTATTATTATTATTTCTGTTATTTAAAATATTAAAAATCAATATTATATTTTCAATTTTTAATTTTTTATATACACATTTTAAAATATATTATAAATACAAAAAATTATCTTTAAGTGTTCACATTTAAATGTTCAAACAATAAACTATACTAATATTTTATTTAATAAACATTAAATATAAATATAAATAAATTTAATGTTTCAAAAGTATATAATAATAAATTTAATTTTTTATTTAACAAGAAAGAAATTTAGAAAAAATTTAAATAAAAGAATTCTTACAAAGAGCATTGGTGTATTTCAGTGTCACCCAACCCAACCGTAGACTTATTAACTTCGCTTTTGGTTATATATAAATCTGAAAGCCCCTTTGCCCTCTTCGTGTTGAGAACCACTCACTCCCTCTGCTGTCGTTCGTGTCAAACATCTCCTCTCTGTGTCACCGCAGTTTCCTCAGATACCCACAATTGAGCGTTGTATAGCGATGGCGATGGCACGTGCCGTGCTCATGCTGGCCATGTCCTTAATTCTCGTGACAGTGTCCACAGCCCAAGCCCCCTCACCCACACCCACACCCACACCCACGGGCTCATCAACACTGGCCCCTACCACTTCTTCTCCTCCTCCAACCTCCCCACTTTCATCGCCCCCAAGTGCCCAAAGCCCAGGCCCATCTCCTTCACCATTGTCACCGTCCGTTGCGGAATCTCCGGCGCCCACAAGCCCGAACAGCGCGTTCCTACATGGAGCTGGCTTTGGCTTCATGCTACCACTATTTGCAGGACTGCTTCTCGTTCTTCCTTGAAATTAACTTACACTTTGGGACATCTCTTTGTTTGTCTACCTTTTTTTTCTACCTCCTCCTGTGTTTTCTTTTCATTTGGATTCCGTGGATGACTCTTGGGATCTATCTTCACTCCCTTGTTAGAGATTGAAGCCATGTTGCCCTTACATGCCCTTTTTTCACATTTTAGCATTTTGTAGCTCACCCAATAAGAAAGTCTCGTTTTTTATCCTTTTTTTTTTTCATCCATTGTCTTATTTTAGCGGTTTATATATATATAATAAATTTTTAATTAACTGTTTTTATTATGGACTTTGAACACATTAAAAAATTATTAAATTAAATGAGTATACACGTGAAATTTTGTTTCATAAATACACAAACAACACCAACTTCTCGTTTAATTATATATACATTGTTAAGGTTAAAATATTTTCCGTTGATTAAAAAAGACTTTCACAATTATTTAAGTTAATTTGTAATAGTAAATTAACCTAAAATATTTTGCATGGTATTAAAGCCTATATAGGAAACTTCACGCAAAGATCGAGTGGAGGGTGTTATCTTTTATTCTTAATAGTATATAGCCTGCTTGTGGCAAAACCAGATTTTGCCAGAAGCGGTACTTTATCAATACTAACATTCTTTGGATTTCATGAAAATAAAACTACAAACCGTCCATCCAAATACGCAAAATCGATTATTGACTTCACATTGTGGATTCAAACAGGCTCATAGTTTACTGTTTGGAAGGTGCTTCCTTTCTTCGTTTTTTTTTTCCGTCAAAAGGTGCTTTCATTCTTCATTAGAGAATGTTTGTATTATAACCATTACCGGTTTTCTGAGAAAGAAGAATTTGCCCCAGATTAGACAAATTTTTGAATGAAAGTAAAAATGAAAAAGTAAAATGAATTAAATTCTTTCATAAAGTAAAACCATTTTAGTTTTTCAACTGTTTATAAACCTTTTTATTTAATTTTTTCAAAACTTTAAGGGTATAAAATAATTTTAACTAGTGAATTTGTTTTATTATTTTCTTATAAGCACTTATCTAAAAATTTATTTAAAGTTGACTTTATCACTGCCATTCATAGTGGTTCAATTTCGTGGAAAACAAATAATTGGAGTCCATTGGCAACTGAAATTCGGTTACACAAATTCTGAACGTGTAAAGGGTAGATAGACATGATGAAGCGTCGCAAGTGGCATAAATTTTGAGGTCAATATTATGTGGGGGGAGAGGGAGGAATGGGAGAGAAAAAGGTTAGATGCTAGCTGTGGAGAGAGGAATATGTTGGAGAAAGCGTTGAAGCTGAGTTTGCTTTTGGTGTTGGAAATGTGGCGCTCTGGAATTGCATGTGACTGCAAAAGAAAAAAGGTTAAGTAAACGGAACGACTAGTTCTAGTGGTGAAAGAATAAGGAGGATTGCATCAGTGGACCTTTCTAGTGGCAATTCAATGTGAGTGGAACACTTGTAACCACACAACAGGAAAAGAAAAGAAAAAGAAAGTGATGTGCACAATTGCACATGTCTCTGTCCTGGCTACACAATTTCACAGAGAGATGACATGAAAAGGCAATGTATACAAATTGTTTATGATGGTTTAATGATCTGGTCATGATAAAAGACACGAATATTTTCAACATGATAATTACTCCGTTTGAGAAGTGTTTGGTTTTTCATATTTTCTAACTTGGAGTGAAGCCATTTCTTTGTCCATATGTCTCTCCTACTTATACTGACTTGCAAGCTGAATGTGTGGTCAATATTTGGTTGATAATTATTCCAAACAAAGCCCACTAATGAATTGTGATCTGGGAAGGAGAACACGTTGTCCTTGTCACCCTAATCATTTTATCGGGTTTTTGACTCAATTAAGTGGTTCTTTAGATTCCACCAATATTGCTTTAGAATTTTTCATTTTTTCGGTCAAAATATTGCTTTGGATTTGCTTGTCTTTTTCCCCTTTTTTTTCTTTGGTTAATGGGTTGTTTGCATCTTTTGACTAAGAAGATTTGTTATTTTTTTGTTAATACCAAGAATATTTGTTTGTTCCGCATCCCAGCGAGAAAGCCAAAGTGAGAGTGTGAGACAGTTTTGTTATTTGGTCCATAATTCAGGACAAGAGGAGCCCAACAACAGCCCATAAAGGCCCAGTCAGTAAACAGACAATAACTATGTAACGAAGCATTCTTACTCTTGACTTTTGGCCTAAAACAAAAAAATACATGGTTTAATAAATATATATGATTTGAATTAATTTAGATATATCTCAAGAACATTTAACAATTTAAAATTAACTGCATCAAAATTAATATTATTAATCTTAAATGAATCAAACATCGCTACTACTTCAGGCCCAGTTTATTCAGTTTTCTTTTAATTTATTAAAGATACACAAATTACTTTTTATCTTAAAGTTTTGAGTAATAGGGCTCATTTATTATAATCGACAAAATTATATTGCTATGCATCGACTTCATAAATAAGTTCACATCACAATCAGCTAATTAGTAGTCGTACCCTAGCAGTGTGTAATCTCCATTTCATTAAAATGGCCTTTAATCGAACAAAAATAATCGACCAAAAACAAATTGGCCTTTGGAACTCTACACCAAACTTTGCTCATAAAAGGTATAAATTATGATATCATACAAAGTTCAAAATTAACATTTTTATTTGATACAAACCTCTTTTAAAGATTTAATATAATTTTTGTAAAAGTTTAGTATAATTTAAATATCCATTTAAAAAGCCGCCTAATAATACCTATAAATAGGCCCCTACACTAGGAACAAGTTATCGGACCTAAACTATAAACATGCTGACAAAAGAATATGACTATAAAATGACAATTAATGTAAAATAGTTTAATTTTAACGGATTATTACTATAATTTTTTATTTTATCAATCATTTAGAATATACGATAAATATTTTTTAAATAAATTATTATAAATTTTTTTTATTAATATGATAAACCATATTTAAATGACAATGTCAAAAAATTTGACGCTATTAATACATTAAATTTAAATTGAAATGAAATTAAAATTAAATTAGTTATATATTTTTAAACTATATATATTTATACATATAATATAAAATTTTTAAATTATATATATACATGTCATAAGTAAATAATTAGTCTCTAAAAATATAATTATTTTTTGTTTCAATTCATATGAAAAATTTATTTAATTTTGGTCTCTATATTTAATAATAAAAAATATGATTTTAGTCCCTTGTCAAAGATTAAAATTATTTATTTTTTATTTTTTAAAATTAAAATCCAATTAAGTTTTATAAGAACTAAAATAAAAATAATAATATTTATAAAACTAATTACTTAATTGAGCATGTATATATAATATTTATATGTATTATATAAATCAAGATGTCATACATCAAAACCTTTTATCAACCTATCTATCTATAAATATAAACATAAAAACTAAAATCACCATGCCGTGCATCAAAACCTTTCAGTGAAAGTCTAAAGTTTAACCTATTTAACTAATTGTTTTTATTTAACTGTCAAGCTATAAATCTCTAATAAACTAGTTTATCTACTTTTACCCCCACTTGCCTTACCTATGATTTGAATGAGTTGATTGAATTAGGCTAAGTTTCAACTCAAGTAAAATACCTCTATATAATTTGATCGTGAAAGTTGTTTTTATTTTATTTAAAGAAATTACATTTTTAAAATTTAAATTTCATACTATTCATCAAGTTAAAATAACTCTTAATCAATTAATTTACACATTTAATGATAAAAGTGTAGAGGGAGACTTGAACATAGGATCTTTGACATTGGTGATATTTGTCTTGAAGTGGTTCTTCGTTGGTGTGTGTTGAAAGTAATCTGGCAATGGAGTTGTAAGTGATCCAATAAAA
Source organism: Abrus pulchellus subsp. cantoniensis (assembly GCA_024086825.1). Taxonomy (NCBI): domain Eukaryota; kingdom Viridiplantae; phylum Streptophyta; class Magnoliopsida; order Fabales; family Fabaceae; genus Abrus; species Abrus pulchellus. The sequence goes on from CM044049.1 coordinate 33,688,290, forward strand.
ATTACTCAAACGCTAAAGCTAGGAAGAGTCTTAGATTGTGAAGTTTTTGAGTCTGACAAACCTTGCGTTCTCGTCTTCTCAAGGTTTGGTCTCCCATCACGACACTGTCCATTGGATTAATATTGGGTCACAGGATTTTTCCTTACGAAACAAGACACTTTTTAAGAAGTCTTAGATTATGTTTAGAAGTTGAGTTTAGGAGGGGAGGAAAAGGGAAGGAAGGAGTTAGAAAAAGTTTAATTTTGAGAGTTACTTAATGAGAAAGGAAGGTTTTGGGATTTCTTTTTCTAGATTTTTTAAAATTCTCTTAAAGCTGATTTTTTATTTTTTTCTATTTTAGGAATTTTCTTTTTCCTACTCTCTCATACTATTTCACAAATAAGATTTTATTTTATTTTTTAAATATTAGTTGTTCAAGTGATAATTTTAAAAATAATAAAAATATTAATTTGTATATTATAGTTGGTTTAACCCCTTATTTATTTTATTTATCTGTCATTATCACTTGATGAGGTTTTGTCGCTTCATAACACATAAAAATGTTGAGTATACTTTTTCCCCACAAATTCCTTTCCAATCACAATTTTATAATATTTTCATTAGAATACTGTCATTTTGTTTAAGAGTTAAATATTTTTATCTGAAAAGGATTATGAATTTATGCAATATATTTAAATTTTAGAAATTATAAAAGATGTTGTAAGTTTTAAAAAAAGAACCCAAGGAAAAAGAAACGGAAGTTTGACTATATGACTGCAGAAATTGAAATAAATATACGAAGTGTCAATAATGCCGAAGGAAGCTTGCGTGGTGATTATGAATAATTGCATCAGTGATGATGTTACAATCAAAACCATTTTACAGGTTTGTTTTTTCTACAGGGAGACTATAATCACAGCAGAGACATTGTCCTCTTGGCATGGGATTACTGAAACGTGTCCATCAGCAACTGATCCAATCCAACGAGAAACAATGACCGGCTTGTTTCCTTCATAAAATGTTACATCGTAGTCTCCAAAATCATTCCACGTTGCACCAATTATTTCATTATTTAGGTTTAGCTCCAACATCTCCATACCCGTACTATAACCACTTTTAACAATTTTGATAACCTCAGAGGATTCTTTCACTAACACACTAAAATTTGACCCCACTTTTTGGCAAAGCTTTTGCTCCGCTTCCGCAACACATTGCATGGCTAATTCCCTCCACAATTCCTTGTTGAAATTTAGGTCTTTGGCAGTGAACTTGAATATCATAGTGTGAATTTCATTTTTGCTGGGGGTGCGGCTAATCAAATCAGTGGGGAGAGACTCATGATTTTGTGTGAGAAGAGGGTGGTAAAACAAAGGAGTTTTGATCTCTTCATTTTGGATTAACACAGTGTTGTGAATTTCGGTCCATTTCTTGAGGAAGTTCTCTAAGATTAAAATATCTGCCAAGAGGAGGCTACAGCCAATCCCAACCGAGTATCCTCCACATTCAAAATGAGTCACCTTAACAAACAAAAATAAATTGAGCTCTTCTGACTTGTAGTGCGGTTAATGCACAACCTTACTTATCTTATACATGCAAAATTTTATTTTTTTATCTGAAGAATGGGAACAATGAAACCCAAATATTCTAGACCACTTGATCAGAAACACTAATACCATATCACAAATAAATTATTTCAAAATCTTATGACAACTTTAATAAGACTTACTTAAAAATAAGTAATTATATTACTTTATAAATTTTTTTAAAAAATAAAATACACGTATGGTCTTTATGAATATTTAACATTCATTTATATATTAGTTTTTGGTATTAAAAGTTACAGGCTTTTCGTGATTATTTACGTTAGTAACCGTTACATGTTAGAAAATGATAATTCCGCAAGCACAAATTTGAAGTAAAGAGTTATGTATTTTTTCTCTTCTTGCATGAATAAAGATGCTTTTAGTTGTGGGTGAAATGAATTGTTTTATATTACTGAAGTATCGATCAAGCGTGGAAAAACACGGCATGCATGCAGTACTTGCCTGAACATAAAACAGTGGAGAAAACTGAGGATTGTGCTCATCAATTTCCTTCCAGAAGACAAGCTCAGCCTCAAGATGTTCCTTTTCACTCAAGGCAAGAAACTCTGATAACATCATGGGGAACTGTGCCTCGTAGAGTCGAACGCCCGAATCATTAGACACAATTTCCCATAATCCCATGTTATTGGTGTCACCTTGTTCCTTCCTATGGAGCCTCCCAGCAAGAAGTGGGTGTTCCACTAGAGCCCTACCCACTGACTCTACGATCCAACCAGCCAAAACACTATCACAGTCCTCGTTCAGTTTCTCATAGTAGAGAACTATTTCATAGCACCCACCAAAGGCTTGTGAGTTTTCACTCATCAAAACCTGGCGAACTCGCCGTGGTTCTGTCACCTTTAGCGGAGACACACTCAACACCGCTTCAATCTGCAACTTTGGGAGGCTATGGGTACCATCATGAACACTCACAGGCACAGACATTGTTTCTTGAACAAATGCAGCGTCCCTTTCATCGTGGCCTTACACTTCCTAGGACATATTTATAGGAAAAACTTTAGTCTTTGGACTAATTTTCCAACATATAATAATGCCTTTTATTTTATATTATTATAATTTTAAAATAATAATTTTCTGTTTACGAATTACGAGCATGATGAATTTTTATTAAAAAATGTGCAAAGTTTAAGCGTAATAAAATGTGAATATGCGGATTGGTAGTTGGATTGCCACTGGCCACTATCCTACGTCCATAATGATGGGGCAGATTAAAATAATGATTTGTATAAATTTGGTATACGGACTTATCTAACATTTGCACACGATGGTCTTATCCCGCAACTAGAATGATTGCCTGTTTGGGTGTTCATGCAAAATTTGGTAATCCAACTAATCTAATCTTTCTCATTAGCTTACTAGGAATAGTAGTTAAGTTAAGTAGTAGCTCTATTATTTGCGAATGTTTACCAACACGCAAACAAGAGTTGCTCGAGTGTTAATTAAATAACTAGTTTGCACTTTTGAATCCGAGAATAGAGATGGCAACATAGATACCTTGTACAATATTTTTTTCTTTTTACAAAATATTAATTGAACTCATATTTCCTTTTTTTATTAAGAAAATGATAATATTAAATGATAAATGATGTTAGAGAAAGAAAAAAACATTTTTTTATGAATTTAATTAGTAAATTTTATAATTAATTATAATAGGTTAATTAGTTTAATTTAAGATACTTGGCTTTCACATACTTTTCAGGAAAGTTTCAGTTGCACTTTAATTTTTATATTTGATTAAGGACAATGCAAATCTTATAATGTGGGGTGGATAATTATAGATGTTTGAACGGAATTGTTGTTTTATTCTTGAGCAATACTGAGTCAATTTTACTGTTACATAGAAGATGATATTCCTGAAAATAAAAATAAAAACAAAAATAAAGATTCATATGCAGTTATTCTAGATATTGAAATTCTGTTTTTGATTGTTTTTTGATTAAAGTATCGGTAGATTTTTCTGATTTGAGGACCTTGAATCTATGCAAAATTTTTAAGCAATTAATAGAATCGTTAATATCTGAAAAATTGGGGCTCTGCTCAGAAATAAAAGAGCATGCCATAGAAGCATAACTAGTTGAATATGGATTGCAGGCAATGTCCGGATACCACATCCTAGAACTCCGAAATTGTTTGAGGTACTGATGTGGAAAGCAAGGGGTGGAATTTTCCATTAACACCTTGTGCTAATTGAGATGGAGCATAAAATGTACCCTATTAGCCGATCATGGCTCAAAGTAAAGAAAATTAAATAACACCTTGTGGAAGAATTCAAAGTTTTGAATTAAAAACTCAATTCAAATTTTAAGAGCTAATGGTAGAGAGGTCCTTATTTTAGTTTTGTCTGAAGTTACAGAGGTCGAGAGCAAAAGAAAGCACAATTTGATGTTTAAGAATTACTTTCCCTCTAAAAATAAAATAAAATAAAAAATAACAATAATAAAAATTCAGGAATTTGATTCTTTGTTGTCAAGGGTAAAATTGATCCATTCCTTTGCTTGGGGACAAGCAATCATTCAAGTTCGGGAGAATTTGATAAATGTTTTCTATACTTAATCCTACATTGTAATTCATAAATGATAATTGAGAGTTTTTAAGCTATTCGTTGATAGATATTATTATAATTAATCTCATTTTATTTATATTTCAGGAAAAAGGATCAAAGATATGAAAACCTTAAAGATGACGAGAATTGAAGAAAGAAGAATCCAGAGATATACACGGGCAGGTACATGCCCATGTATATGGTCGTGTATCTCACTGGAATGCAAAGAATAAGGAAATATTCAGCCAGAGATATACACCGGCAGATACACGCCCGTGTATATAAGCATGTACATCACTGGTGTTGTTAAGGAATGCATCAATTGAGCCAGAGATATACACGGTCAAGGTCCATGACCATGTATATAAGCGTGTACTTCATATAAAGTTTGTGAAAGCCAAGTATCTCAGACCAGAGATGTACACGGCCAGATACACAGCTGTGTACATGAGTATGTACTTGTCAGGAAAGATTTGAAGGACACCTATTAGAAAACAGAGAAGTACACGGCCAGATACATGGCCGTGTACTTGGGCGTGTACTTTTAAGCGTTTCAGAATTCTAACTTTTGCGAGAACCCTAAGACAATTCATATAAAAGGGGAACTGGACTCAAATCAAGGAGGCTGTTTTTCGGGACAGAAGACTTAGAGACGGCATGAGGATAGGATCAAGTGTTTTAATTCATCTCTTTTGTAATTTTAATTTCAAGATGTTTAGGTTCTAACTTTCCTTTGAGTATCTAGACGTAATGAATCCTAATTGACTAATTTTTTTGGAATTCTTCTAATGCTATTTCATGTTCTTCTCTCTTGGGTTTAATTGAATAGTATCAATTTACTTCTATCTTGTTTTCTTGTTTGAATTTGAGTAAAATTCCTGCATGAAATTAACATTACTCAATTAAAAAGACTTAAATGTATTTCTAGAGATAGAAAAACGTGAGTTTTCTGTATTAGGATTAACCCTAATTATGGAATTCATAATGAACTTAATGCAACCTAGGGGTATTAATTAAGGAAGAGATTCCGATTAATCAACTGAGAGTTAGGAATCATTATCCTTGAGAAAAGTATTAATTTAATTTGAAATTTTCTGCAGCGATAAGGGTTTGGAACTAAGTAGTTGAAGAAGAATATAATTTAGTCATAATTTTCTATAATTTATTTTCACTAGAATATCTGTTCCTTTTAATTTATTATTCTTTTACTTTTAACAATTTCATCAACAAGGTTTATTTTTCATATTTATTAACAATCACGCAATTAAGGAAAAGTTTCTTAATAATAGTTCCTGTGGATACGATACTTAGTACTTTAATTTTAATTTTAATAATATTACTCTGACAATGAGTGCATTTGCTCAGTGATCAGTTTTTACACATCAAGGACCCTCAATGTCAAGGGTGCAAATTTAATGATGCGATGCTTAAGGCTATTGATGTGCCCATAGTGCCTTTGTCCAACAATTTAGATTGCACCAACACAACACTTATGGACAAGGAATCACCAATGATGTCTTTATTGAGCATCACATAGGGTATTTTTACTCCACAGGATATAAGCAAATGGGTTGGTGAAGAATTAAAAAACCTTCCTCCAAACTACGTGACTATGTCACCAACACAATTCACGTGCTAAGTCATCTAATCGTTTACCTTTCTATCCTCATCCTTAGGTACTTCTTACTCCATCACCAAATATGTAAATTATCATAATTTCTCTTTGGTACAATAGGCATTTCTTGCAACTCTTGAATAAGAAACTGAACATATGACTTACATTGAAGCAATGAAAGATCCCAAGTGACAAGAGGCAATATGGAATAAAATTCATGCGCTTAAGAACAACCAAACTTGGACGATGATGCGCCTACCTATTGGGAAAAAGACTTTTAGATGTTGATGGGTTTACAAAATAAAAAAGAAATTTGATGGCATGATTGAAAGGTTTAAGACGCGTTTAGTCATTATTGGAAACCATTAAGTTGAAGGCATTGATTATACCAAAATTTTTGCTTTGGTTGCCAAAATGATAACAGTGTGTGTTGTCCTTACGTGGCAGTTGTTATAGGCTAGGAATTAAACCAAATGGATATGCACAATGTTGTCCGCACAGTGATTTGCAAGAAGAAGTCTTCATGAACCTACCATCGAGCTTCAATGTTTCTCAATTTAGGATGGTTTGCAAGCTTAGAAAATCTCTCTATGAATTTAGGTAGGCATCTCGTTGTTGATTTGCTAAATTGTGTCATGCGCTCATGGCTGGGGATAACCATGCTGGCATTGATAGCTTTAAAGCATACCTATATTCCTGTTTTCACATGAAAGACTTGGGCTCTCTCAAATATTTTCTTTGAATTGAGGTTACTCACTTAGACACTAGAATTTTTCTATGTCAAAGGAAATATGCGTTAGATATTATTAGCAAAACTGGTCTTTTACGGCCCAAACCTGCTATGACAATCCTGAAACATAATCACTATATTGTTTTAGTTGATGGACCATTGTTGTCTCATATAGACCTTTATTGGAGTGTAATTGGGTGTCTCACCTATTTATGCTTTGTGATGCTAGAGTTATCTTATTACACTCATACAATTTCCTAAGTTATGCAACAATTGAAAAATGATCATTGAAATTTTGTTTTGCATGTAGTTCAATACTTGAAAGGGAGCCCAATCTAAGGGATTTGGTAACTTCCTAATCTTTTGGAAGACCAAGAAACAACACACAATGTCTAGCTCCATACTAGAGGTTAAGTACCAGTCTATGGATGCTTCCACGAGTAAACTCAAATAGTTTTAAAGCATCTTACATTGTTTTAGAATATCTCATTTGCAACCTATTCAACTCTTTTGTGATAAACAAATTGTGCTTTATATTTCTAAGAACCAAGTTTTTCATTAATGCACTAAAAATATCAAAGTTGATTGTTATTTTGTTTGCAATAAAATTCTTGTTCGCATCATTCGACCTTGCGATGTCTTTGCTCAGACACAATTAGCTAATATTCTCATAAAAAAGTAATCGCTTTTTCGTACTCAATTTCATTCCTTACTTAACAAGTTAAGTATTCATGATCTTTATCCATCAATTAAGAAAGTTAATGAGGTGATTCAAAAATTGAATAATGATATTAATAATAATCATAAAATTATGTTATTAAAAATAGTGATGAACTTTGATAAAAACAAATCACAGCGAATCAAAGAAAATTAAATTAGCATGTTTATAGGAATTATTTTAGACAATTACTCTATAAATAGAATTTTTATTTTTATAATTTTTTTTAGGATATATATATATATATAAAAAATAATTCTTATTCCATTATTGTTTCTTATTTAGCACGTAATAATATCAATGTATTAAATTTTATAATTTTTAATTAAAACTTTACAGAACTTCTTTTCATGTATAATACATAATTTGCTTGATATACAGTAATTTTTTAACGGTCTTTGTAACTTTAACTTTCATTAAATAAATTTATTATAGAGGATAATACAATTAAATAGTATAAAAGATAAGTTATTTAAAATATTATATTTCTCAGGATTAAGATTATTTAACAAATTTTTTATTTCATTAAAAGAAAAGCGATGTACATTTTTAAGCAGATTGTGTTATATCATCTACCATGATTTTTGAATAAAAGCTCAATTTTCATAAGGATCAGAGCTACTTAACCTTTGCTCTATTTGCAATACAGAATTTTATCATTTAAATGTTAAAAACTTAACATAATATATAATATTATATATTTTATTTTTTATACACATATAAAAAGTACATTAATGGAAGAGTCGAGTGTTGAAAGAAATTCAACACTTGCAAATTAGCTTGCTTTTTCTCAAGTGGTTTAAATGTAATTAGTTTGTTTTGTAACTAGTTAGTTAACAATTTCGTTACTAATTGCTTTATAATAGTTTTTATCTTTATATGCATATCTAGAAATATTGAGTTGTACAATTTTCAACATATTAATAAAATCATTTTTTCTCAGTGTGTAATTTTCATTTTTATTTTCTTTCAGTGAAGAAATCTCAGATGTGTAAGTTCAATATGCAGAGTTATATAAAACAAACCAACTAATTAAAGTTAAAACAAGAGACGGAGAAACAAACTAATAAGGAGGTATTGAATTCCCATTATATATTATAAAATCAAAGAGACAATATTTTATTATTTTATATTTTTCTAGTCAATATCCATTACCATTATTTTATGATTACTCAATTTGCGTTGCACAACACGCGTTCTTTCTCATCTCTGTAACTGCGCGTAGGATAGGATCATGTGAGCCTGTGAGGCTAAGCAACAGAGAGACGCGTAATTGTCCTTTTCTTTCATTCCTTCGTTCACAAGGAATAATCGCCTTAAGCAATAATCCTTCTTATGATTCTTTTTAGATGACAACTAAAATCTTTTATTGTTTTGGATACTTCAAACATTTTCATCGCGAGAGCAAATTTCTGTGAGAAAAAACTTTTTTTAAAATATTTAATTTAAATTATTTGTTAAAATTAGTAAAGATTCTTATATTTTGTCACTTATTTTATCTTGTATTCATTTTCACTATCTTTTCTTAATCCTTTCTTCCTAATATTAAGTTAAAAATATAAAAATGTTAAATCATATATTTTTAAATTTAACAACAAATATATTATTATACATATTGAATAAAATATATTATTAGACTATATTTATAATGAGAAAGTATTATTTATAAAAAATAATTATTAATATAAAATATACTCTTGTTAGTTACACATACTTAATGAAACAAATTTATTTCATATCATCTTAATTATTGTTGGTTTTGAAAATTATTTCTCTATCTTTCTAAGTTGCAGTCAAAACTTATTTGTAATATTATGTATAGTATAATACATATTTTTAATATTAAATATTTTTGAATTTATAAGAATAAATCTATAAATATTGCATTACAATTAAAAAATTATATCAATTATTCAGCACATATTATGATATTATTTTAATATTTTCTACACATGTATATACTTTTTTATTGTATTGTTTTGGTTTTTAAAAGAAGCGTCGATAAAAAAAATTGAAAAAATAAATCTAATTAATTTATATTTATAAAAGTGATAAATTAAACCTTAAAAATAACATAACAACTATCAAATAGTAAAATTAAGAATCTATACAGTAAAAAAAAAATTACGTAAGAGAATTACCTGAATAATTCTTTTTATGTACAATATAAATATAAATTATTTATCATGTCTCCTTTTTTTATTTCACACCTATTAATGTGATGTAAAATTATTATCGTCCAATTATTTTTTGGTCGTGACTTTTATCCAATTAATTATACATTTTTCTGTAGCATTTCAAAGCACGTTAGGACTAACGTCAACTGTAAAACGGATCACTATTTGGGCCGAATTGTCCGAAAACCCGAGCTAAAATTCTATCTCTGAACACTGAACTTATATACAAGTCTTGAATTTAATTTATTCTATTAATACATTAAATTTCACAATAATTTACATGATATTTTTAATTTACTTTTACATAATTAATTAATATAAATGAGAGACAACTATGGCAAATCATCTTCTCCTATGTTCGCGAGAGAAAGAGAAAGAAAGTAAAAATAATAATAATAATTTAAGAAAATAATAATGTAAGACACAATTTGAAATGAGATTTATGGAAAGGTTCAAAATAAAATTTTCAAAATAATTTTTCTAAAAAGGATTAGAGATATAATTATATTTGAATAAAAGAAGAAATAGGATGGCGATAAATGTGAGAAAAAAATGAAAAAGATATGTCAATCGAATGAATAGAAATAAGAAAAATAGATAATTTTTATTTATTTAAATGAGTTAAAAATAAAAAGGTGAAAGAAAACTAAATAAATTATATAAAAAAACTTATTCACTCTTATAAAAAGATATTTTAATTTAATTGAAAAATAAAAATGCCCAACTTTTAATAAAAAAAATATTTTATTTTCTTATCCTCTAAACTATTTTTGTTGTTTTATATTTATATTGGATTTATATTTATACTTTTAACAATTAATTAATCATATCCTCAAATTTTTTTAATTTTTAATAATGAACACGTGTTGTTTGAAACCTTTCTGTGCATAAATTATACAAGGTAGGGTATAAATAGATATATATTATTATTTTCGTTTCCATATCTAAAGTTTTTTACTTATTTCTACCGCTGCTTGTAGTTTATTAAATGAAATGTGATATCACTTAATATTTATTTTATAAATTAATAAAACAAAAATATCAATTAAATAAAGAATTTATTTTAAAAATGTCAAATAAAATATATTTTTTAATACAAATTTATTCATTTAAAGTCGTGGTGTGTGGGAGGAGGACAATAAATAATTATAAATCTTATGGTGCTTATATTTATAGTCATTGATATTTTTCTAGTATATATTTATAGTCGATCCCAAATCATTAAGCAGATTTTTACATTGTTTATTATAAATAAATAAAATAAATATCAAATATAAAAAAGTCACACGTTATAATAAAAATGATAATAAATTTTACTTAAAGTGTAATTATATAAATAACTGTTACAAACATTTTCATTTAAAAAATGATTTTAAATACATATAAATATACAATAAATCTATAACAATACTCTTTTTAACACAAAAAGATTACCTAAGTATCAATTGAGTGAACAGACCAATACATGTAAAGATAGAATTATACTTTTCATTGTTATTGTAATTGTGATAGACAGCAGTCTCTTAACTAAAGAGCAATCTGAAGCGTATACAGTGTATTCCATTATCTCGATATGGTTTATGCCTTTATCCTTTGTCCATAAAGCCATCAATACAAGACAATTATTATTTATTATGTTAACTGGAGCGCAAATCACTCTCCTTTTTCATTAAAAAAATATCATTTTTCTTTTAGCGATGCGATCTTACCTTCTAATACTTTTAAACGAATAAAATTAATTTTGTATCTTTTATTTATAATTTTTGAAAAAAATAAATATTTTTATATTTTTAAGATAATAAATATTTATATTATTATATATATAATTTATAAATAATAAATAGATTATTAAAAATATTTATAAGATAATATAATAATACTCTTTTTAAGATATTTAGAGATAGACCTCTTTCTCTTTATTCTCAGGATCTCTTCCTCTCTTTTTCATTTTCTAAATTTGAATTATTGCATATCAGTGTATCCTAAACTTATTGTGTGTATATATATATATATATATATATATATATATATATATAATTCTAGAAATTAAATGTCCGTGTATTTTCATTGTTTAATTTGAATACACAGCCAATGAAAACAAATTACACCCTTGTTCATTAATGCATTATCACGTCATTTAAGAATTTAATTTGTATTTATATAGTCTTCAATGTTACTATATTACAAAACCTTTTTTTTCACCCCTCTTAAATATTTTATAAATACGTTATTGAATACTTAACATGTTAACTTCATTAAAAAGTATGATAATATATTATACAATAGTAGTATATTTTTCATTTTAAATATTTATTTAGCGCATAAATTGGGCATAGAATTGGGATTTAAAGTAAAAAATAAATATTAATTATAGTTATATTACTTTAAAATAATCTAAATACTTATGTTCTTCTCGTATAAAAATGGTGTGCCATTTTAATTTTTTTTTAATTTCAAATCCAATCCCTCTTTTAATTATTTTGAGTGGAAAATCCTCTTTTACTTGCATTATACATGTATTTTTTTTATTTTAACTGAATTAAAAAAAAAAGTGTGATAAAATAAGAAGCCGATTCGTTAAAAAGGGCAATACGAACAACGTGGCTATTATCAAGTGAAGTGAGACGAAAGAAAGTATCCAATTTGGCAAATGAAAAATGGTGCAAGACACGTGGCAAGTGTTGATCCTGTTGATACGTCATCGCACTCGCACTCATTGATCCGTAGAGCTCCGACACCCGCGGGTCATTTTAAACGCCACTCTCTAACGCGTTTCCTCTATTTCTTCTTCCATCTTCTCTCTTCGCTTTCTCTCTCTCTCTCTCTCTCTCTCTCTCTCTCTCTCCGGCGACGATCTCAGATTCCGGTCACTCCTCTCGCCGGCAGACCCGTACTCTTCTCTCCTCTGTCGAGTTCTTTCCGATTCGAATCGTTCCTAACCTTGCACCGCCATGAATCCTGAGTAGTAAGTACAAATTCTCCTTGCTGCTTCCGTTTCTGCTTCAATTATAGAAAATATCGATTCGTGTGTTTTGTTATAAATCAACCTCATTCAGATCCGGTTTAGTCTTCGTGCGGTAGTGGTGAATTTCGATTTTGTCAAGTGCTGACTCGGTTTTGTGAGTTTTGTCTCGGACGTTGTAGTGGATCGCGCTTCTGAAAACTTTGTTACTGATTTAGATCTGTTTTTCTAGACTACAGATCCGTTAGCGCGTGTTCTATTATGTTTGAGCTATTTTAAGAATGTTTGATTCTCTGATCCTGGTTGGGAATTAAAAAAAATATCATATTAGTTATAGGATTTTTTTTATTTTTTTGCAATGGTGATATAAGATGAATAACTACTGAAATTGGTTAGTATCTACCATGTAGAAAATGATGCCAGCTTGTCCACTAGCTAAACTTATGCAAGTTCTGAGGACTAGGTGATGGTTGTGACTAGTGAATTTCTTAAAATTGATACCTTGAAAAAATACCAGCATTAATGACTATCTTAAAACGGTTATTTAGAGAAGGAATCACATATTATTATTATTTTTTCATTTGGTGGCGGTGATTAGTTTTATTGTGTTTTTACTTAGGGTTGTTATAATTTATTAGTTTGATTCTTCTCCAGTGGGGAGGGGGGGGGGTTGTTGAAGTTCTATAGTTAGATCTACGAATATGATGGATGAGCAACTATTGGTCCTCCAGAAAATAAGTTGATTTAGAAATATGAAGGCTTTTCTAGTTGTTGATTCTTGCTGAGGGTCCACCTCAATTGCCTCTTGTTGAGGACCCTCTACTAGGGTGATGTTAAATGGACAAAAGAGTTTATTAGAAAAAAATCCTACGAATTTGTGCAAAGCTTGTTCTTCTGAATTTGTGTAGACAAATATTGCACATATTGAGAACAATTTTAATAGTGAAGATTGTGTTGTCGGTGCATGACTTGTATATCAACGATTATAAATGATTTAAGATATATCTGGTATGATATTGCACCTGTGCTCGTGCTATGCGTTATATTGATGTATTATTCTCTTAAGAGAAAAGAATAAGACATTTTCTTACTATTTTCCTATTATTGATTGGAGCTTCATTATGTTTTTTGCAGTGACTATTTGTTCAAACTTTTGCTAATTGGCGATTCTGGTGTAGGCAAATCATGTCTCCTCCTGAGGTTTGCTGTAAGTTCCTAGCCTATCCTTTATGTTCCATGGTCACTTATTTTTTTTTAATTAATGAAAAATGAAGTTGGATATTCCCACTATTCCACTTCCTTATATTGCAAAGTTCAAAATTTAATGAAGAATTAGAGATTCAAGTTTTACATATGGCGTGGGACTGTGGGTGGTAATTATTGAATTGTTTCTTCATAACTTTGGAGTCCCATTTTAGGCGTTGAAATATATACTATATAGTAGTGTGTGTGTGTGTGTTGGTGGAGTTTGCAATGCGAATCAAAACTTTTTACTTTGAGTTTATTTTATGAAGTGGAGGTTACACTTCTTAATATTTTATTTTGTTGTGAAACAGGATGATTCATACCTTGACAGCTATATCAGTACCATTGGAGTGGACTTTGTAAGCATTTAAGTTCACCATTTAGCTTTATTTCCATTTTGTTTTCAGCACAAATATCTGACTAATTATTTTCCACACTCCCTTTTATAGAAAATCCGCACAGTGGAGCAGGATGGGAAGACTATTAAACTTCAAATTGTAAGTCCATTATCATATTAATGCTATTTGAATGTTGAACTTTGACACACAAGTTTCTGGTTCTGATTACATGTCAATTTGTTTTCTACATCTAAATTACATCTTATGTAATTGTCTCTATAATTATATAGAAATCAATTTGAATCTGCCTAGGAAAAATGCTCAATCTGAAGTTATCATTCACTTACTCAAGAATGTCTCTTTTTAAGTTTAACGTAATAATCACGTGATTTGTTTAGTAAGAGAATCATTCCAAGTCATTTCTGGTCACCAAACATGTCCTTTGTATATTTGAACAGTAATATTTGAGGGCTTAAGGTTACCCTTGAAAAAAAAAAAAAGGAAATTATTTTTTTCAAAACACCCTTGTCCAATTATCTGGGAGTGTGCTGCTTTACTGTATTTTGTAATTGTTGACAAATTTTTCTGCATTTTTTTTTACCATATAGTGGGACACTGCGGGTCAGGAACGTTTCCGGACAATCACTAGCAGCTACTATCGTGGGGCTCACGGCATTATTGTGAGTTATTTAAACTGGTTCTTCTTAATTGTGCTATTTCCTTTATTTTTTTGGTAACGGTGGTGTAACCCTATTACTATTCTTTTTTTTTTTTTGGCAGGTTGTTTATGATGTCACTGACCAAGAGAGCTTCAACAATGTTAAGCAGTGGCTGAATGAAATTGACCGCTATGCGAGTGAAAATGTCAACAAGCTTCTAGTTGGAAACAAGTGTGATCTCACGGCAAATAAAGTTGTGTCCTATGAGACAGCAAAGGTGATTCTGAATGTGTTGGTTTATGTTGTGTATATTTCCCACTGACATCTGTTGAATCCTTTCTTTTGTGATTTTGTCTAGTGTTTTTGAAGTTTGTGCTTTCTGTTTTATCTTTCCAGGCGTTTGCGGATGAAATTGGAATACCATTCATGGAAACTAGTGCTAAAAATGCCACCAATGTGGAACAGGCTTTCATGGCCATGGCTGCTGAAATAAAAAATAGGTGCTGTATTTCTGTGTGCAATGTCATTAAAATTTGTCATTGAAGGCATTTTTGTTCCTGCTACTGATGTTTGTTGAGCTTTTTTTTGTGAGTTTGCATGAATTTTGTTTGTGATTGACCTCTTTGCTTCTCCTTGGGTCCTTTCCACAGAATGGCAAGCCAACCAGCGAGCAATGCCAGGCCTCCGACGGTTCAAATTCGGGGACAGCCAGTGAACCAGAAGTCTGGTTGCTGCTCGACTTAGAGACAAAAGTATTTGTGGTCTTAGACGTTTATGTGTCTCAGTGGCATGTAAAACTAGTTTTTCACATAATGCTTTAATATGAAGATTGTTCGTCATGATTTGATCCTTATCGTTAAGTCTTTGTTGAAACTTCCATTCTTTTCAATGTATTTGATTTTCAAAAAACATTTGTACAAAATTAGGAATATTGGTGAATAGCAGTATTTGCCTTGTTCTTTGTCCCATATGCCCATTTCACCTCATATCAACGCCCTCAATCACTTGTCTCTGTAGGAGTAGAATCTTGTTCAATTGCAACCACTCTTGTAAGTTTATGAAATAAAATAATAGAAAACTGGATTTTTTATATTTTAAAAAATGTTCCCTTGTTATCATTTCATTTCGTTCTCTATCAGTTTGTCTCTCTTTGTTTCTTTATTGAGTATATTTTTTGCTCTAGAAAAGAACGTCAAGCTTCATTTAAGGTAGCGTTGAGTAGAAATATTAAACGAGGTAAAACATTTGAATTTTACTTTATTTTTGGTATATTTTATAAGATTTAATAATTTCTAATAAAATTTAACTTTATATATATTTTTAAAAATTGCTTCAGTTAATTTATAATTAAAAAACGGATTGAATTGAATGTCTTTTTCTAACATTAAAAGACTAAAAGAAGATTTATGTAATCTCGGAAATTAATTTACAAGCTTAATTATTCTTTCTGATTTACTGTTCATAGGTTAGCATTTTAGAGTGTTATTGCATTGCCATCACACTACATCTCAAATGCGGGTGCTTGCTGATGTTTTCAAAATATTATAATGTGGTTCCGAACCCAAAAAAGAAGTGTCATCGCATTGCCATTTCATTCAAGTAAGCAAATAGGCCAAAAAAAGTTTTAAGTGCCTCAGGCCATGTTTCCTATTCTAGATTCCAATTGATGAATGGTTTTTCTAAATTTAAACAATTTTCATACAAAATCAATTCGGGGTAGGACTGCATAGTGCCTAACATAGTAGTGTAGAAACCCCAACTCAGCAATTCAAGGTTCGACGATAAAGATCATAGCTTGGTTCTGTCTCCAACATCCCCAACTTGCAAGTGCAGACCACGCACTAAGATGACTAATGTTGAACTCCCCCACAACCCATATAGCCATTTGATTTTGAACTTAAAATAAGTCGTTCTTCCTTCTGGGGGCAGCATTTGGTAAGCATTTATTTATGGACTCCTGACAAACTGCAATCAATTGCTTTCTCTTAGTCACAGTCTGTCTAGAGCCTGTGGAACTTATAAACTGTCCAAAAGGCTGCTAATCAAACAACTTAGGTGTGGGTAAAAGGACTTTGCAGTTAATTTCCAGCGTCATAGCCAATTAGTTCAGCTGGAACTTTAATGCAATGCTAGAGCAATTAAGCGCACTTTTCTTAGTCTCTAGTATAGTATTCCTTTCTGTGTACAATTGAAATCAAATCAGCTTCAACGTGTGGAGCATGACAACTTGCTCTTGGAACAATAGCGAATACCCTTCAAATTCAATAGCATTGAGTTTGACTGCATGATCAAGCTTACCAGTAATCTCTGCAGGAGCAGAGCCCATCCTTGAAATGATGAAATCTTATAGTATCCCTTACTATGATTTCTCTACCTTCAATAGCTGAGATGTGTTTGATTGCAGAGTGGCAATCTCCACAAACTCTCAAGTTTTTGAACACCCGGATTGGAACCCCAAGTGGTACCTTTAGAAGTCCAAATGCAATTGCCAGTTTCTCACTGTGCCATAAAAGAAGCTGTTCTTTCAACTCCTCTCCTACATCATGCAATGCAAATTCAAGGTCTGGCACATAACCAGCCAACTTCATTTTCTTCTCCAATTTATTTAGTTTTTCATGTATAGAAGCCAATTCAGGGTGCAATCTGTCACTAGATCTAAACTCATGGACCACACTGTTTATTTCAATCCAACTGTATCCAGGTATCTTCACTACATTATTTTCTTTCATGGATCTTCGGATCCTAGCAACTTGGTCCCATCTGTTTTGTGCTGCATAAACATTAGCCAATTGAACATATCCAGTTGCACTAGTTGGATCGAGCTCCAGCAGGTTCTTGGCAGCAAACTCAGCCAGGTGTAAGTTTTTATGGATCCTACAAGCACCGAGAAGTGTTCCAAATATTGCAGGATGGGGCTTAAAAGGCATACTTTTTATCAAATCTACTGCCTCAGATAACTTACCAGCTCGACCAAGAAGGTCAACCATGCATGCATAGTGTTCTGGCTTAGTTTCAATCCTAAAATCCCTTACCATTGCTTTAAAATATTCAACCCCAAGATCTACCAATCCTGCATGGTTACAAGCTAACAATACTGCAACAAAAGTAATCCAATCTGGTTTCATGTCTTCACTTTTCATCTTATCAAACAAATGAAGAGCTTTTTCACCAGCTCCATGTTGAGCATAGCCAGAAATCATTGCATTCCAACATACAACATCTTTCTGCGGAATCTGAACGAACAATTCCCAAGCATCATTTAGATCCCCACACTTGTAATACATGCTAATTAACGAAGTTCCTGCCGTCGTATCACTACTCAAAGGAGATTTACAAACTAATTGATGAACTTGTTTACCCAGCTGCAACGCTGATAAATTACTACAACCCAACAAGACACTAGTCAAACTCAAAGCATTAGGCTTAACCCCAGTTTCTAACATTGTCTTAAAAAGCTTTAACCCATCCTCTGCCCTACCATTCTCAACGTACCCAGCAATCATAGCATTCCATGTCACCAATGTCTTCATTGACATGTCCCGGAACAATCTTTCTGCCAATTCAACCCTCCCAAACTTCAAGTACCCAGTAATCATGGCAGTCCATGTAATCATACTCCTCACATTCGCAGCGTAGAAACATTCCACAGCAGAATCTAAATCCCCACAACCCACATATCCAGACACCATTGCACTCCACGAAACACAGTTTTTCTCCGGCATGGCCACGAACAACCTTCTCGCCTCACCCATGAGTCCGACCTGAGCATAACCCGAAATCATGGTGTTCCATGATGCACTATCCTTCACGAGCATGCTGTCAAAGAATTCACGGGCATTATCTACCCCAAAATGGTGCAAACGACATGCCAACATTATATTATAGGAAACAGTATTTGGTTGGGGAATTTTTTCAAACACTTGGCAAGCATGTTCAAAGTTGCCAGGTTTCTTCGCAAAAGCAGATAGCATAGAGTTCCATGAAACAGTGGACTTCACTTTCATGTTCTCAAACACACGAAAAGCGGAATCTATGTCACCGCCTCGAACGTAGCTTGTGATGAGCTTGTTCGAGGCAATGACGTAGTTAATTTCGCGTTGATTGGTATGTGACAAAACATGTTGGTGACTTGTGGTGGCGAAAGTTAGTGTTTGGGGTTTGCTTAGTGCAACAAAGAAATATGTTGACAAAGGGTTTTGCTTCTTCTTCCTCAATAATCGAAAACAATACATGTATCGATGGATTATAATTATTGATTCTTTTTCCTGTTTCCGCTTCACTGTGAAGACGAATTCAGGTTTTTCATCTGTAGTGTAAGTAACTAACAGATTAAAAAAATAAAAATAAAAGAGTGCCAAACATTACAGGATTGAAAAACAATAATAAAATGATATTCACATTCCGTTGCCGGGACTTGAACCCGGGTCTTTCGGGTGAGAGCCGAATATCCTGACCAACTAGACTACAACGGAATTGTTGACTATTAAATTAATTAAAATTTATAAATAAAATATAGAATAAATTTAATTAAAATTCATTGTCAATATAAATGTTTTATACATTATCATTTGATCATTAATTCTTATATAATTAAAAATAATGATATTTATAAATAAAAAATTTTAGTCTATTAGTTGTTAAAATTGAATGTAGATTAGCTTTTAACTTTTAGGGTATTTTCTAATAAAGTTTTATTCATTCTTTCACGAAGGTTGTGTCAGTGCCACTAGGGCTCTCATCCTAGCTTCTTTGCTAGCTCGAACTTGATCAACTCTGGAGTGTGGAAAGAGGTGCTTGGAGGTGGTGTAACTTGGATCCAAGCTTTAGCTTCAGTAATCTTTGACGAATGGAGAGAAACGAAGGTGAGAAGAGATCTACAGAAGAGAAGGACTTGATGGATCGTAGCACAAAAAAAGTGAAGATTGACTCGGCTGGTCTTTTGGAGGAGCGGATGCCGCTCTCGGACTGCATGATCGAAGATCTCACAACGACAAGCCAGAGGCCAGACTAGGTGTTTTCTACCACACTTTTATCTGAATCTTGTTCGTATAAGGATAAAGTTCTAGGGTCTAAAGATATAGATTTAGTCTTAAATGATGAAGAA
The DNA here is from genome assembly GCA_024086825.1 of Abrus pulchellus subsp. cantoniensis. Classification (NCBI taxonomy): domain Eukaryota; kingdom Viridiplantae; phylum Streptophyta; class Magnoliopsida; order Fabales; family Fabaceae; genus Abrus; species Abrus pulchellus. The sequence continues at coordinate 33,707,963 of CM044049.1, forward strand.
ATTTTAAAATCAGTATTAGATTATTTTAATATCATATCTGAACCTGAAGATAACATGAAACCGACTTCTATTGTCTAGAACTTGTGTCCTGAGGAATATGAGGGGTGGTGTGTCCCTTGGAAATTTACTCTTATAGTGAAACTTGTAGGTAAAAATGTTAGTTTTTGTTACCTTAATCAAAGACTAAATAGTATATGGGAAAACACGGGACTCTATCAATTCTGGATTTAAGTAATGAGTTTTTTTAGTAAAATTTGAAAACATTGATGATTACAATCTTGCTCTATTTGAAGAATCATGGCTGATCCTAGATCACTACCTCCTTAAAACTAAAGACTATAATCTTAGAAAGATTGTTGCTTGGGTGCAAATCCCTGATTTGCCCCTTGAATTATACAACAATAAATTTCTCTGGCAGGTTGGATCCAGTTTGGGTCTATGCTAAAAGTGAACCCCTTTACTTCTCTGCTCTCTAGGGGAAATTCGCTAAAATTTGTGTTGAAATAGACCTTAGAAAGAAACTGGTTCCTGTAAGTCAAGAATTTAAGGTAGAATATGAGGAATTATATTTGATCTATTTTCATTGTAGTAAATAACGAGCATAGATAAGAACAGTGTGTTGAGAATCCTAAATCTAGTTAGGTTGGTATGGTATCTAAGGCTAATATAACTAATAATTTTGTTGGTAGTGAGGACCTTTCAGGGAATAATTCCATTCAAAATAAGGATATGACTATAGACTATGATGGAAATGGGGTGGTAAACAAAGAGGATATTTTTGGACCCTGGATGCTAGCTAAAAAACAACCTAGGAGAAAACATAATTCTTTACTTCATAATAAGAGTTCTTCCAAAATTGGGAAAGTTAAAGAAAGTTCTGCAAGTTCTAGATTTGATGTCCTAGGTGATTCTGATATAGACCTAGATTAGGTAGCCGATGTTCATGATCCTAGGCCCTCAAGTTTCCTTCAGTCTAAGGACCCAGTGCCTAAAGTTGATTTCCCTAATAGACAATTCAAGCACCATACTTCTAACAAGTCTAGTGAACCTGTTAGGAAAAGAACCAAACCAAGATTGACCCCTAAAGTAGTCACTGCTGGCAAAGGTAGTAGTTCTTCTCAAATTGAGATGAAAAGCATTAGTGGTAATGAGCATGACAATCTAAAGAGAGATTCTAGGCAGGCGAGTAAGGAAATCTTTTCTCTAATAAAAGTTTATGAACATAATATTCGAAATAATAAAACTTTGGGTAATAGTATTTAGGATTTAATTGGCCTTAATACTCAGGATCTTTGGAAACACCAGAATTTTCCCTGTCTAGAGCCTACTGATAAGCCCCTAGATCTGCCTTTAAAGGTGGATGCAGATAATGATTGTAAATTGGGGTATAATCAACCTGGTGAGAGGCATGTTGTAGAGAATACTGCAGGTTTATCTCAGCATCTTTCAGATGCTTCTAATTTCTCATCCCTGAATTTATGAATTACGTTTTTTGAAATTGTAGGAGTGCTGGGGCTGGGGGTAAGACCTTTTCTAAGCTTATCAATGACCTTATTAAAATTTATAATTTAGATTTTATTACCATTTTTTAACCTAGAATTAGTATGCATAGGGCTGACCAAGTCATTAAGAAATTTATTTTGGATGGCTTTACTAGGGTTGATGCTAAAGGCTTCTTAAGGGGGATTTGGTATTGTTGGAATAATAGGAAAATAAAGGTTACTGTTTTGAAAAAAAAAAGTATTTCATTCATTTAAAAATTCATAATAGTCATAAAGATTGAGTTCTTTCTTCTGTATATGTTAATCCTTTAGAAGGGCTGAGAACTGAGTGTTGGGAGTCACTCATTAATTTTGGTAATTCAGTTTAGTGTCTCTGGTGTATTGTTGAAAACTTTAACTCTGTTCTTTTTGAAAGTGAGAAATCTAGGAGTCGGTCTACTAATTTGAACCTCATTAATCAGTTTGCTACTTGTCTTAACACTTGTGAGCTCAAGGACTTGGGATTCAAAGGAAATCTCTTTACCTAGCATAGAGAAAATATTAAAGATGAGACTTGATAGAGTTGTGGTTAATGATTCTTGGAGAATGTTATTTTAGAATAGTTTTATTATCCATCTTCCCATTTTAAAATCTGATCATGATACTTTATGGTTGAAAATTAAAGGTAATTGTAGTGATAGGTTTGGTCATAGACTGTTTAGGTTCTTAGCTCCTTGGTTGGCCCATGATGATTTCAAAAATCAAATCAAGAACTCTTGGATCAGTTCTAGATCCTTGACTAAAAATGTTAATAACTTTAAAAATAATATTACTAATTAGAATTTAAATATTTTTAGAAATATTTTTCAGAAAAAAAAGAAGGATATTAAATAGAATTAGAGGCATTTCTAATAAGTTAGTTGTCCAAGATAATCCTTTTCTTAAAAACTTATGAAATTCTTATGGCTGGAGTACCAGAAAATTTTGGACACTGAAGAATTATTCTGGTTCCATCATTATAAATCCAACTGGATTTAATTTAGGGGAATAATAAGTTTTTTCATAAAGCAGTGGTGATTCATAGGAAAAATAATTATATTGAGACCCTTAGAAATAATGAAGGTGAGTGGAAGTTGGATTCTTCTAAAGTCCAATCTCTTGTTGAATATTTTAGAAATCTTTATTCTGACCAATGTTTTATTAGTCATCCTTTACTGACTATTTCTAGGTTTTCTGCCCTTAGGGATACTGATGTTTTCCTGTTGGATTCTATTTCCAGTTTAGCTGAAATCAAGGGTGTCTTGTTCAGTATAGGCAACTTCAAATCTCCTGGCCCAAATGGGCTCCATGCCTTTTTTTTACAAATCTCAATGGGACATTTTCATTTTCTACTTCAATTTGTTTCTAATATTTTTAATAACTCTGATAAAATTTCTATGGTTAATGATATTATCCTTTCCTTAATTCCTAAAGTTAAGTCCCCTGAATATATTAAGCAATTTAGGCCTATATCTCTTTATAATATTAGTTATAAAATTATAACAAAAATCCTGCTAATAGGATTAGAGGAATCCTTCCTCATATTATCTCAGCCAACTAATCTAGTTTCATCCCTGTGAGGTAGGATATTGATAATACCCTAATTTTGCAAGAACTTATTCACTTTTTTCATAAGCTTAAAAACAAAAATAATTATATGATAATTGAAATTGATATGGAAAAAGCCTACGATAGACTTAGGTGGAGTTTCATCGATGATACGATGCAGGTTATTGGTCTCAGCCCTAAATTCTCTTCCTTTATAAGCCACTGTATCTCAACTTCTTCTATGTCCATTAATTGGAATAATGATAGAACTGAATACTTTAAGCCATATAGGGGAATTAAACAAGGATATTATATTTTTCCTTATTTTTTTGTTATGTGTATTGAGATGTTGGCTCATCTGATTCAAGATAGGGTTAATGATGGTAGCTGAGTGCCTTTTCCTTTCAGCAATAAGGGTGCCTTTATTTCTCATCTCTTTTTTGCTGATAATATAATTTTGGTTCCTAAGACTGATTCTGTCAATGCTAATATTATTTATGAAGTTTTAAATACTTTTTGCTTTGTCTCAGGTCTTTCTGTAAATCTGGACAAGTCTTTTATTTATTTTTCTAAATGTTGTAATTATGTCCCACAAATGGATTTGAGTAGGAGACTAGGTATTAGGAGCTCTAATTAGTTTGGTAAGTATTTTGGTATTCCTATTAGCCCCCTGCTCCTTACTAGAGCAGATTTTTAATTCATTATAGATAAAATTAGAAAGATACTCTCAATTTGAAAAATGAATTTCTTGTCTATGGCTAGCAGAATCACTCTTGCTCAGTCTTATTTAATGAGTATTCTTAATTATTTTACGTAGGCTATCACTATTCCTAAAACTGTTTGTAAAGAAATTGATAGAATCTGTAAAAATTTTATTTGAGGTTCATTAAATGGGATGAAATACCACTTAATTAATTGGAGGACTATTTGCAAACCTAAGAGTGAAGGGGACTTGGGTTTTAGAGACATTAAAATACTCAATAAAGCTTTCATAATGAAACTGTGTTGGAGGCTTATAGCTTATCCTAATGATCTTTAGTCCTAGGTTATGTGTAACAAATACAGCTTTGTCTTAGGCAAATCCCCTAGAGTTCCCAATAGCCTGCATGCTTCGCCTTTATGAAAAGGTATGGTAGTCGTTTGGGACTATTTTTCACTTGGGCTTGGTTGGGTCTTAGGTAATGGCATGACTGTAAAATTTTGGTGAGATAGTTGGATCCCTGAGTTTCCTAAGCTTTCTAGCTGTTCTTGTTTTCCTATTCCTGAGAATGAGTTGGATGATCCAGTGGCTCTTTATTCTCTACAGGGTAGCTTGGATTGGGTGAAATATAAAGAATTTCTCCCTAGATCTGTTTGTGATTTTATTACTCTTATTGAGCTACCTATTTTATCTAATAATAAGGATCAGGTTTTTTGGAAGCTTAATAATAATGGGTTATTCTCAATTAAATCAGCCTATGATCTGGTCTCTAAAGATAATCTGAGTGTTAATAGTAGTAATAATAAGGTTTTTGAGCTTATTTGGGACTAGAAAGGCCCTCCTAGTTTATCTGTTTTCCTTTGAAAAGTTGCTCATAGTAGACTTTTAACTAATGAAGAAAGATTTAACTGTAAAATGACTAGCTCTCCTTTGTGTGCTAGATGTAATACTACCCCAAAATTTGTGATTCATGTTTTAAGGGATTGCTAGTGGGTATCTCAGATTTGGCTCAAACTTCTTCCTCCTAATAAATGGTCTTCATTTTTTAGCATATGGCTGACTAATTGGTTTCTTTTAAATTTGACTTCTCAGAATTTTGTTTTGTATCCTTTTTGAAAATCTCTGTTTGTTGTTGTTACTTGTAATCTTTGGAAGAATAGGAATTATGTTATATTTCAAAATTCTCCTTTGAACAATGATTGTTTGCTAAATAAGATTGTGTTTGAGCTTGAGTATCTGCTATCTTGTGGCAGGGATTCTGGTGTTGTTCATGGTTATAGGCTGCAGCCTCAAGGTCAAATTAGATGGCAACCCCCTCCTGAGAAGCAGTTCACGCTTAATAGTGATGGTTCTATCTTTTAATTTTTAGAAACAGCTAGTTGTGGGGGCCTTATTCAGAATTACAAAGGCGATTTCATAACTAGTTTTTACAAGTCTCTTCATTTTTGCACTCCCCTTTTAGTTAAACTCTGGGGTCTTGTTTGGGGCCTTAAGCTAGTTGTTTCAAATCATATTCATGTTCTCTGGATTGATTGTGATTGTAAAGATATCTTTCTTTTAATTGTTAATGTTCAAAATAGTGATCATTCTTTGTATTTTGTTATTAAGGAAATTAGGGACCTTCTTAAAAATATCAGTTTTATTAGATTTAATTATGTTCTTAGATAAACTAACCATGTGCTGATTGGATGGTTAAATTAAGAGATGAAATTAGGTTGTCTTTTTATTATTTTGACAAAGCTCCCACTTCTCTAGAGCCTATTTTAAAGTTGGATGTTCTTCAGATCTTTTGACTTAAGATTTTAGTCTAGTTGTGTTGTATTTTTTTTACTTTGTAAGCCCTGTTTAATAGGAAAAAAAATAATGATATTTATAATAATCATTTTGAAGTCATATTTATTTACTATTTTTTTTAATTAATTGACGTTGTAAAAACTAATCACCATAATAATAATGTCTTGAATTTAAACTCATAAAATACGGAATGGATCAGATTAGTTGACTATAAGTATAACAATAGGCAAAACATGTTTATTACATGTTTGGGAACAATTGTTTAGAAAAACTATTTTTTTTTCAAAAATTTTATCAAATAATTAGTAGAAAAAGGTAATTAATTTTTAAAATAAATAAAGTTAAGTGAGAATTGTTTCCAAAAAGATTAATAAAAACAATTTTTTTATTTTTAAAAATTAAACAAAAAAAATTCATTTCTCTTAAACAAAAAAAAAATCAAACACAATTAATTTGAACTTTAGTGGTTGTTCTTATGTGAGTTCCAAAGTCCCGTTTTGATAGCGTATTGGCATTGGTTTTTCTTTTTATTGGATGACACACCACTTCCTTTCTGTCTTCTTTTTCTCTTGCTGACTCAAAAGGTCAAAATTTGTGTGGAGTGTCAGAATATGAATTTAACCATTATTAATCTCTAAGTAATTAAACTAATTCGCACATGTTTAGCTTGCCAAGTGACACTAATTTTTTAACATTATTTCATTATTTGGCTTCATTTTTTTTATCACCAGTATTTAGACTATAAGTTTGTTTGCTTTCCAATATATTTTAAAAGCTTAACCTCAGAACTGTTGATTAAGGCAGAACAATCATCATTAACTAATCTTGTAATCTAATAGTTGATGTGGCTTTACGTAAATACTTATCCTTTTTTAAAACCTAAACAAAGAAAAACATGAAAACCGTGTGTTGTGTAGCAGTTGTCCTCTACTCTCACTCTTTTGGGTTTTTCACAAAATTTTGGGTCGTGACAAAATTTGAGATAAGAAAGCATAATTTCAAGAAAGAAATTATCTTTTAAGAAAAAATATTATAAAAATTTCCCCCAATAAAATAATTGTTTTTTGAATAGTTAAACAAAACGTGCAGCATCCTTTCTTTTAATTTTGAAACCTTGTGATTGTGGTGGGAAAGGAAAAGAAAGAAAGAATAAAAGTATGTGCAGCATGTGTAGCAGAGAAAAAAAGCAGTGTGTTGAAAGCCACGTGCTAGGGTGATCACATATCGGGTACATTGGATGTAATTAATTTTAAAATAGATCCTCTCTATTTTTTATAGGAAATGGACAAAATATTAGTTAATTAAATTTCAAAACAGTGATACTTTTAAAATAAAGTTTATATTATAAAATAATTTTATTGATTAGATGAAAAAATAAACAAATAAATTGAGAGAAGAAAATGAAAATCATTCCTGGGGTTATCGACAATGCTTTTGAAATGTTGTCATTTAATTATTAATTGTAATCAATAAAGTTAAATTTGGGGAGTAAACAAATATGATAGTGGAACAGCAATGATTTTTCTCCCTCCATCATTTCTATTTCTTAGTGTTGGCAACAATGCCCACGAATATAAGAATATTAAGCTCTGGAATATTTTGAGATTTCAATTGTTGAAGATGAAATTTATTTGGATTAGCATAATGTTCTAATGGTCAGATAAGTTAAAAGTTAAGTTGAGTAAGGATCGAAATTGGATCCTGTAGCTTTTATAAAATTATAAAAAAAATTGTCTAAATCACAATTATTTTTTACAAGTTATCATGATTTTAAGTTACAACTAAGCTATATGTTACTTGCATAGAAAAGCTTTTCATGCAATGCTTAATGCTGACAAGGAGTATATATTGCCTTGTGTGGTGAAGGAAATGACACCATCTACCATTTATATCAGGTATCAATTTTTTTATAGAAAAACTTATATTAATCTATTTAAGATGAATTATTTACTTTACGAGGTGATTTAGATAACCCATATTTATTTTGTACGTAAAACACAAAGCTTATTGAATAGCTTGTAACCTACATAGGGTTTAAGCTATAAGCCAGTTAATAGTTTCTTAACTTTGAACCATACGTGGTCCATTATTGGCCAACTTGCATTTATAGCATAGCTTGTAATTGGATAACTCAAGCGGGTTGGAGTGAGTTAAAGAAATGGGTTGGCATAACTTGAATAATATCTCACTTAAAATACTCTTTAAACCGATTAATACTCTAATAACGGTAGATATTGATGATTTTTTTTTGGTTATGTCTATAACCTAAATACTTCTTTATTAGATTGTGATTAATCTACTACTAAGCATATCAGTTAATTGGCAAACATTTATTTCAGTTTAACATCTAATTTTAAGTTTAAATTTTAATAAATATATGAGTTAAAATTTTTAAAAAAAAACTAAAATACTTATAATCTAAAAAACAAAAATTGTGATTAACCTAATAACCTTATCTTATCTCATGCATGTGTTTCCTTAGAAATTAAGCACAAATTAAAAATAGAAACATATTGTAACTTCTTAATCTAAGATCATGTAGTTGCGTGTATACATAAATAATACTAATAATAATTATGGAGATGTGAGAGAGCAAAAAAAATTTTGTGTTAGATAAAATTATAATAGATTTAGATATTTTTTAGTTTGCTTGAGAATTAAATCTTTTTCCTTAAGCTTACAAAAGTTTGACTTAAGCCACAGCTTATAGCAATTTAAGCAAATGTTAAAGTAAATTTAGAATGGTAGTAGCTACTTTTGCTTAAGCAATAACAATTCCACTTAACTAAATATTAAAATTGTTGAGTAAAAATTAGACAAAAAAAAATACTATATTTTAAACCTTGTTGCGCATTTAAATGAAATACTTTTTATTTAAGCGAACTCTAATTTGCTTAACCAAATTATAATTTTTTTAAGCAAAAATTAAACAAAAAATATTATATTTTAGATATTCTTACTTACTTAGATGACTTTTAAATAGCTTAAACGAGCTTGATTTTGCTTTAATTAATAGAAAATAATTTAAATTAATATTATACAGATAGTACCATATCTTAAATATTTTTATTTGCTTAAGCTAGATTGATTTCACTTAAATGAAAGAAAAATAACTTAAAACAAATTTTGGTCTGCTTAAATTTTGGTAAGCTTAAATGAATATTGAATAAATTAACAAAAATAATAATAATAAAAATAGTCTTCTAATACAAAATATAAGAACTGGGCATTTAGTTTTCACCCAAACTAAAGAAAATATGAATCCAGTAGCAGAGTTAAAGTGATGTAAAAATAGTACGTGTGAAGCTTAGCCGTGCATCGAATTAATTAGAAAAAATATTAAACAAAAAATAAAACAAATTAATCTCCTATTTTTTATTAGAATAAAGAAGAAATAGGAACAAACAAACATTTTATTTTCAATTTAAAAAAATGTGTTAAATGTTCTTATAATAGTTTATAACAAAATGTAAATAGATAAACGACTAAATTTTGCACTTTAAAAAAAGAAATGTAAGTCCTAACAGTTTTTTTTTAATTAACACAACGGAATGTTTTCTTTTCCTCATTTTTTTATCTTTTAAAAATTTGATGAGATAAAAGAGGAATAACTGAGTTTCACAGATATTTTAATATATCAATTTATTAATAAAAGTATAATTTTCTAGAATAGGAAATATCAAATATTAGAAAATTAAATAATTAGAAAAAATGTTAACTTATTCTTTTAGAGAACTATTAAGAAGTTAAAATTATTTTTATATAAATATATTATTACTGAATTTTCATAATTAATATATCTCTAATGTGTATTTTGATAAAAAAAAATATTACTAAATTTTAAAATAACTTTAGACTATTCGTCAATAAAAAAAAAATTCAAAAAATAATGTGTAAATAAATATAATTTATTAGATCGAGTACTTGTTTGTGTCATTACCTGTAATAATTCTGTTATTTGAATATTTAAAAATGAATATATGTAAAATGTAATATTATATTTATTGGTGTTTATTTTATTTTTGAATATATATATTGATATACTCATTCGTAAAAAGATTCTAAAAAAAAGGGAAAAAGACATTAAAAAAATGTGATGTACACGAAACATTTTCGTAATCATGATGATCTTAGCGCTGAATTCCAGTGTCGTCAACAGTTTAAACACGGTAAGTGTTTCGTGGCTCTCGGCGCCCAATAGATAAATTATGAAATTTGATCTTCGGGGTTTGGTGCACTTTTTCTTCAAACTATTCAGACTATGACTGACATTCTGTGTGTCCCTACTTACTTACCTCTGTTTCGATATCATCCTTTTACAAGATCTATCTGTCATAACTCTTGGAATTCATATTCATGAACATCCCCCTTAGAATATATGCACAGTGCAGCATGTTAAATTGACGATAAATATAAACAAGAGAGACATGCGTCACGCATGGTATATAAAACGTTTTTTGTATTCACATTGATGGTTTATGATGGACTAGGCAAACAACCAGAGAGAGAAAAGGAGCCTTGTCTTTCAAGGTTGACACTCAAGGCTTTAGCCTTGCTAGTATACAATTTTTTTACATTAGCACTTTGATCTTGCATTAATCGAGCCAAGCTTCTCTTAGCATTGGCTCTGAAAGGACAATTAGAAGCCAAGAACCCATCCACCAAGTGCAGATAAGCCTCCAAGTCATGGCAACATGCCATGTCCGCATCAGGCTTCAGATACGGTGACATCTTCGTATCCAAACGGAGCTCCGTTCCAGTGTGGGAGTACTCATCCAACATGTCAAGTACACCCCCAACCTTGGAGTTTCTAAGATTTCGCTCAAGCTCTTCGCTCACAAACATTCCCGGAACTCTGGTGATAACATCTTGAGAATTAACTATTCTTAGGACTTTAACATTTTGGGCCGTAATTTTGTTCCCAAAGGCCTTGTTGCCAACCCTCGGCCCACCAAAGGAAAAAACAGCCACGGGGGGCACCTCTGGGCTACAATTGCTGACGTCATCAGCGACCAACAGAGCCAGTGCCGCGCCCAAGCTGTGCCCGGTTATCGTAATGCTCAGGGTTTCCCCTTTATACACTTCCATTAGCCGCTTCACCTCTTCAATCACCGACTCAGCCATGCTCGGCACGTGAGTTCCACGTGTCCTGTACAGGCTCATGAACCCGCACTCCACTTTGGCCTTTCCTTCGCCCTCTTCATTAGTCCCTTCTGGCATGTCTATTAACTGGGCCCGCATATTCTCAGCCCATTCAAGACACGTGGCGGTTCCTCGGAGAGAGATAACAATATCTCTCCTTCCCAAACGCGCAATCTCCCTCCGGTCATCGCAAACGGCCACGTATCCGATCCAACTAGAACGTTGGCTCATCCACCCGAGATCCGGAGCCACGTCGTCCACCCATTTCGGTAACCCGATTGATGACGTCGCATAGAGGCTTTTCGTGACCCTATAAGATCTATCTGGTAACACCATGTGACGTGGAAGTGGTGGTTCTTCCGCTGACATTTCGGGGTTAGAGTGAAAGGAATGATACGCGGCTTGGACGAATTCGCCGTACCGAACAACCTCTCGCCGGAGATTCTCGTCCAGAGGATCAAGCATGCCTTTCCAATCGTTGATTCCGTGGTATTCTCTCCACCGGCTTCCCAGAGCGTTTCGCGGCGAATACTCCGCCGTCTTCGAAAGCAACCGCTGGAGGCGGTTGAGGTGGCGCGGCGACATTTCCTCCGTGGCTTTCATATCCGGCCACAGCCTCGCAAGATTGAGACCTTCCAGAATGTTTTTTGCTTTCTTCTCCGTCGTTTTGGGGTTGTCGTTTGGAATGGGTGGTTGTTGTTGGGGTTGTTGAGGGGGTGATTGCTTCTGGAGGAGTTTGTCAAGGTTGGAGAGGTGCAAGCGCGTGGAGTCGGTGGAGGTGAGGGGTTTGAGACACTGAGAAGAGGTTGAGGTGGGGACTGGGTTGGTTGAAGGGTTTAACGGAGAAGCTCGACATCTGAAGCTGGCGCGTCTTGTCTGGAACATGTGAAGATTGTGTGCTGGGATGGTGGAGCTGATCTGCATCATGGTTAATAAGGATGAAGGTTGTTCGATGAAGAGATGATAAGAAGACAGCGTCAATTCCTCTGATGCCCAAGAAACTGCTGCAACTCTAAACCAAGTAACATTGGAGGGAACAAAGGAATGTATTTAAAGGAAGGGTGTTTCGTTATTGCCATCCGTTTTGCTTGTGTATTACGGAAAGAGCCATCGTCGTCGTCTACGTGGCGATATGGTAAATAAAAGGTGGAGAAAATATTATGTTATCACACACTTTCTCTCTAGGTGCACTTTATCATTATTTTGTTTCAGAAAGAAAGAAAGTTATGGGCAATATAAAATTTTAAAGTGAAAATAAAAAATAATAATAATTGGGTAATGAAATTTTAAATTCTAGCTTAATTGTACTTTCATTCACGTGATTTTATTTTTTAATTACTTAAATGAAATTTTTTAAATTAAAATTTTGGTCTACAATTAATAATATATATTATTTATTATTTTATCTAAATATTGTGCATATATATATATATAGAGAATTTATATAAATTAATAAGATACTATATTTTCATAAATTATTGAACAAAATTTTAAAGTGAAAATTTTAATTTAAATAATTAAAATTATGAGAACTAAATATGATTAATTAAAATTTTAAAAATTAATTACAAATGAATTTAAGTTCTAATTTTTTATTTTTTCACCTAAATATGAGTTTGGTATGACTTCTAGTTCGATTTTCAGTGATCATCAAACAAACCGTTTTTTTTTCTTCATTAGTTGTATGTTATAATAAAATGCTGTTCAACAAAATAACATTATACAGTTTTTTCTGGCCCTGTAGCAAAACTGAGTTAAGAAGATTTATTTAAGAAGACGAGATTCTTCAATTTTTTTACTCTCAAAACTCACATTTTAATTTTTTTTAAGTAAAATAAATTCTTTATATTTTAATAGAATGATAGTTAAATTAATTTTCAAAATTAATAAACATTTTACGAAAATAGAAAGCTAACATAACAAAATATTTGGTTGAAGCAAATAAATTATTTTCATAAAAGCTCAAGTTTGAATGTACCCGAAGACATAAATTATAAAAAAATCGTAGGTAAAGGTTTTTATATTATTGTTTAATAATGAACTGATACATTGTTAAAACTATAAATGTATAATATTTACGATGATAAAGACGATAATAATTCGTCAATGTATAGTTAAATAATTTTATTGTGCGCGATACATCAAGGTCAAATCTTATTAATTTAAGAAAGAAAGCTAAATCTTATTCATAGAACTATTATGGAATCAACTTCTCAATTAAACTGTGAAATTATATGATACAGATACTCCGTTTTTAAAATTTTAAAAATTCTCTACTAATCCTTAATTTATAAAAAGTATATTTTTTTATTTATTTATTTTTACTTATCATTTTATACTTAAAAAATATTAATAAAAATAAAATTTTATAAAGTAAGAAAGTAATGTGGTGATTTTAAATTTTTAAAATTAAAATATCATATTATATAATGTTATAATTTAATTTAAAATTGAACTCAATGTGGCGATGGTTTATTAACATGATGTAATTAAATTGAATCCGTTTCGACATGAAGCCAACGGTCATGTTCCACAAACGACTGCGACGAATGCAAAACGGTGTCACTCGGTTTTAGCCTGAATTGACTGATTTATCCTTTGGGAAATACGATGTCAAAAGTATTAAGTTGGAAATATGCGGTTGGGTTTGACTTTTCGTATCACGCCAACTACTTCTACTGTTGTGAATATTGTTCGTTGTCAACTTAGCGTACGGATCTTTTGTTCCTTTCGGATAAAACTAAGATTAAAAATTGATACTATGATATAGATAGTTGTTGAGATCACCCTACCGAATTTTCCCCATCGGGATGTGTTCATGCGTGTTTCCAATTTTCGTATCCTTTATGGTTGTTAAACATACAAATTAATAGTATAGTTGATATATTTTACTGTCTAATAATTAATATAATTAGAACATGAAGATGGTTGTTGATCTCGAATACGTGTTTATACATATTTGTGTGTGTGTGAAATCTTGAATTTCTTTTGAAGTCAAAACAGGTTCCTTCCTCTCAACGACATGGTCATCTTAATAATTCTATTCAGTTAAAATTAGGTGATTTTTCTTCCAAATAATACGTGCATTTTTTTTCCAAATTATCTCGTATATATATACATCTTTGATGCATAGCATATTGTAGTAACATGTATAAGTTGATTATTTCAAGAGTTCATGGCCCAAAAGTTTGATCGGAGAATCTTTGTTTAGAGTTTGAACTTTGAATATAAAATAAATAGAGCAGTTAAAGTCAAATTGCACGAAAGGCAATTCCGGGAAAAGAATTTGTAGTTAGCTAGTACGTTCATCTTCGTTATACAGGTAGTGTGTGTAATCGCTGAACTCATTGAGGCTCGATTATTACACAATTTCTGACGTAGTATTACTCGCATTCTAAGCTGTAGTCAAGTAATCATTCAAAACCTGGCTAGTTATTCAAAAGTTTTAACGAGTCTGTCCCGTCTTTAAAAATAAACCCTTTTATAAATTATCCTTATATATATATATATATACAATAAGTAGAATCTATTCACACTGAATATTTATATCACTTAATTAATTTTTTATATTAGCTATTGTTGCATTTATATTTTTATTTTGATCATTTATATCTTTTATATATAGTCTTATCTCGCTTCTCATTCTAGTCATTTAACAATGAACAAGGTATGAAGGAAATATTTCCATTTTTAACATACATAAGAAAGGGATCGCTGCTTTTCAGTTTGCTAACAACATAAATTTATCCAATGGCCTAATGTAACGTGTACATGAACAAGGCTTCGACGTAAATGCAGCCGGTTGCAGTTGAATTCTAGTCAGATATTGGATATTGTTTTCTTATCTTTTCCCATTCCTTTTTTGGGTTTACTTTGATTATGTTTCGCTTTAATTCCCGTCAAAAGTGTGTTTATATATCATTTAATCTTATATAAATAATTCAAATTACCGTGATTATTATAAATTTTAATAAATAATATAGAATTATATAATTTTAATAATAGTTTTTAAAATTAATTTTTCCACATTTAAATGATTTATCATATATATTACGTAGTTTGAATTTTAAACATTTTTTAATAATGATTAATTTTAAACACTCAGAGATAAATATTTTTTTATTTTAAAAAACGTTATCATGATTTTAATTTTTTTTAATTTGAACTATTGTTAATAAAAAATTATCATTTATAAATATTTAAATTAAATTTTCAGAACTAATATTCAGAAATTATTTAAATGAATATTTAAATTTAAATATTAAAATTGTAAAATAAAATTAATGATTTAATACAAGTAATAATTTCTTAAAGATGTTATAATAATTTTATTTTATTTTCTATAAAACATTTAATTTAATCTCTATATTGAATAAAAAAAAACATAATTTTAGTCCTAAAAGCTGTGTATTGTTAATATATAGTGAGAAATTTTAAGGGACCAGCCTTGGATATGGCCTTATCTTTGATTGCTTCTCTCCCAATATGAACAAAAGAAATACTAAATTATTGTGTGGTTTCCACTAGTGAGGTGCTGATTATAACTCCCACTATCTGACTTGAATTAATTTAAATTATTCGTGCAACGGGAATGCTCAAAACCAGAGACATTTAACACTTTAATTTGATGGGTTTCCCTCTCCCATCACATACATCTTTAATAATGTCGCATTTGAAACAATTCTCAAACAATTTTTCTATTTCATTTAAGAAAATGTTATCCTAGCAAACATAGAGTCTAATCAACGAGTGGTGTTATACAAACATTAATTAAAAAATAATAACTAAAATGATTTTATCAAAAAATAACAGTAAAATTATATTATAAACTTAATAAAATTTATTTGGTAATATTTTTATTAAAAATATTTAAAATTGTAATTAGTACTTTAAAATATTTAATATTTTTAATATCACTAACGTTTAATAGAATATTATTCAATAAAAATATAAATAGAAATGTAATATTTTTATTGATTAAAAAAATAGTAAAACGATTTCAATTTTCTACATCTTTATAAATGCAACAGCCCTGACAGCCATTATTTCCACCCACTTTTCTTTTCCCTTTTCACGTTACCCCACCGTGAAAATTAACTTTGGGAGAGTTGATAGTGCCACACTACGTATAGTACCACACATGAAACATTATATGTAAATGTAATAACTCTACAAAGTGCGATTCTTAGTAGTCAACAATTAATTAATTAATACTTGCAATGCCCTAAGTGCATCTGTTTCTGAAACCTTGCCAAAATCATTTCTCTATTGAAAGGTATAAATTAGCATTGTGAGTGCATGTGGAAGAAGCATGGTGAATTGGCATTAGGTATTAAATTCGATAAACGACACTTAATAAGTCCAAATTAATATAATTATGTTAGTGTATAATATGTTATTTAAAATAAAAAAATATTATTAAATTACACTACTAGAAAAGTGCTAAATACAGACGGATTTTACAGACGGATTTTAATCCGTCTGTATTACAAACGGATTTGTGAAATTTTTTTTTTTCTGAAAAATCCGTCTGTAATACAGACGGATTAAAATCCATCTATAAAATCCGTCTGTATTTCGCCCGCCTTTTGGTGCCAAACATTACAGACAGCAAATACAGACAGATTTTTCCGTCTGTAATTTGAAAATAGGAGAGAATATTTAAGCGGGAAATTACAAACGGATTTTTCCGTCTATAAATGTGGCGGTTTAATTACAGACGGATTTTTCCGTTTGTAAATTGGATTGACGCATTACAGACGAAAAAATCCATCTGTAATGTGACTTTAGAGAGCGGTTCATTAATAACCGCTCTCCAAGAAAGAGTTTAGAGAGCGGTTAATGGAGAACCGCTCTCCAAGAAATCTAAGAGAGCGGTTCCGGCAGGACCGCTCTCTAATATGTACTTCTGAGAGCGGTTCATATGGAACCGCTCACTTACATGACTTTTGAGAGCGGTTCAAATGAAACCGCTCTCTAATATTCAAATTTCAGAGCGGTTCATAAAGAACCGCTCTCTAAAATAGAGTTATGAGAGCGGTTTAAAACTAACCGCTCTAAATACAGACGAATTTTTCTGTCTGTAATTTGAAAATAGGAGGGAATATTTAAACAGAAAATTACAGACGGATTTTTTCGTCTGTAAATGTGGCGGTTTAATTACAGATGGATTTTTCCGTCTGTAAATTGGATTGACGCATTAAAAACGGATATAAATCTGTCTGTAATGTGGAAATCAAAAACGTACCGTTTCATTTAACCAGTTACAGACGGATTTTCCCGTCTGTAATGGCTGAAACCCATAAAACCGCGCCTCCTCTTCCTCTCCCCCATTATCACATCGGTTTCTCTCTCTAGCTCCCCCCCCCTCTCTCTCTCTCTCTCAAAGAGCTCAGTGTTTTGGCATTTGCGAGTGATTGGAGCAACCATTTGAAAGTTTTTTTGCATCATTGTATTCCTGGTACGATACTCTAACTTTTAATCGGTTTAGTTTTTTAATTTTTTATGTTTTTTAGAGACTTAAAATTTCTAAGATAGAGTTGTAGGATTGGAGATTGTATGACTGGGGGAAGGGCGTAGAGGTCCTTCTCTGAACCTGATTATTGTGTGCTGTGGGATTGTTTGTGTTTGTGGAGTTTGTAGAATATGCATGTTGTGGAGTTACAAGGGGGTGTGCTCTAGAACGGTTTAGGATTGTGATGTGTTTTTGTTTGATGTATCAAATAATTTATTGTTATATAATTTATTAGTTGATTTTAGGTGAAATTTTCATTGTTGTAAAAAAATGGTAAACAAATGTAAGGAAATTAACATGTATTAGGGGAGATTCTGCCAAAATTTATATTAAAATTTTCTGTAATGTATTTTAGAAGGTTAATATAATATTGTATATTTGTATTAGGTTTATATAATTGTTGAGGAAGATGTTTCTCAGAAATCGTCAGTGGATGTATGATAAGTTGCACCCAAGTCGAGGGGGAATAAAACCTGAATTCTTTGAGGGTGTAGAGGAATTTATACGCGTCTGTTGTAATTCGCAGCAATTCATCACCAATCAGGTCGTTAGGTGTCATGTTCTAAGTGCAAGTGTAGAAAGTTCTTGGATATTGATTCAATTAGATATGATTTGTATAAGTTTGGATTTAAAGATGATTATTGGATATGGACTGAGCATGGGGAAGAAGTTAATTTAGAAAATCAAGTAGGTAATTCAAATATATTACAATCAGCTAGTCATGTAGGTCATGTAAGTTGGGAAGAAAGTAATAGTCGTTATCAAGAAATGGTTTATGATGCTATTGGTCCTTAATTTGGAATTTTTCATGATTTCGAAGCTGAAGAAGAACCTAATAGAGAGGCTGCAAAGTTTTATAATGTTTTAGAAGCAGCAAACAAGCCTTTATGGGATGGGTGTGTGCATTCAGAGTTATCTTTAGCAATAAAAATGTTAAGCATAAAGTCAGAAGGCAATCAAAGTCAGAGTTCATTTGATCAATGGGCTACATTAATTAGTGAGCTTAGTCCCGAACCTGATTCCATACCAAAGGACTTTTACCAAGCCAAAAAATTAGTTTCCAAACTTGGATTAAAAGAAGTCAAAATTGATTGTTGTTTGAAAGGCTGCATGCTGTATTACAAAGATGATGCTGTTTTGACCAATTGCAAATTCTGTGGAGAGCCTAGGTTTAAACCAAGAAGAGGTGGTAGAAGTGGTAAACATAAAGATGTACAGCAAAGTAGAATGCATTATTTGCCTTTGATTCCTAGGCTACAAAGGTTGTATGCATCTATGAGTTCAGCTCCTTACATGACGTGGCATGCTGAAAATAAAAGGAGTGATGGGATAATGACTCATCCATCTCATGGTCAGGCTTGGCAACATTTTGATCAAGTGTATCCTGAGTTTGCATCCGATCCTAGAAATGTAAGGTTAGGGTTATGTGCTGATGGGTTCGCTCCAAACAATCAATTTAATAAACCATATTCTTGTTGGCCTATTGTGATTACACCTTTTAATCTTCCTCCTGAAATGAGCATGAAAAATCCATATTTATTCTTGACTGTAATAATTCCTGGTCCAGAAAATCCAAAGGCAAAAATTGATGTATACCTTCAACCTTTGATTGATGAGTTGAAAGAGTTATGGTGTGAGGGTGTATTAACTTACAACGTATCAATGAAGCAAAATTTTATCATGAAGGCAGCACTGATGTGGATGATAAATGATTTTCCTGCTTATGGAATGTTGTCTGGATGGATGACTCAAGGGAAATTAGCATGTCCAATTTGTATGGAGGATACAAAGGCATTTACTTTAAAATATGGAGGAAAAAATTCATGGTTTGATTGCCATAGGAGATTTTTAGATATAGAACATCCTTATAGGCGTCAAGCGTACAAATTTAAGAAAGCAACTGTTGAGAATAAAGACCCTCCCGCCCGTTTAAATGGTCATCAAGTATGGGATTGAGTTAAACACTTGCCAAAAATTACAGAAGTAGGAAAATCTATTAGGTTTCCTGGTTATGGGATGACACATAATTGGACCAAATAAAGTATATTCTGGGAGCTCCCATATATGAAGGATAACTTAGTTCGTCATTGTTTAGATGTGATGCATGTGGAAAAAAATGTATTTGACAATATCATGAATACTGTAATGGACACTGATCGAACTAAAGATAATGTCAAGGCAAGGCAAGATTTAGAAGAATATTGTAGGCGTCATGAATTGAGGTTACAACAACTTGCAGATGGTCAATGGTCAAAGCCAAAGGCAAGTTACACTCTGACTTTACCACAAAGACAAGATGTGTGTAAGTGGGTGAAGGAGTTAAAAATGCCTAACAGTTACGCTTCAAACCTCGGTCGTTGTGTGAATGTTGAACAAGGAAGATTTTTTGGGATGAAAAGTCATGATTGCCACATATTCATGGAGTGTCTTCTACCTGCTGCATTTAGGGAACTACCAGACCATGTTTGGAAGCCATTGACTGAGTTAAGTGAGTACTTTAGGGACCTGTGTTCACCTACTCTTAGGGTTGAAGATCTATTAGTTATGGAGAAAAATATTCCTGTCATTTTGTGCAAATTAGAGAGAATACTTCCCCCTGGTTTCTTTGACTCCATGGAGCACTTGCCTATACACTTAGCGTATGAAGCACGTGTATGTGGACCAGTACAATACAGGTGGATGTATTCGTTTGAACGAGAAATTGAAGGGTTCAAAAGGACTGTGAAAAATAAAGCTCAAGTAGAAGGATCCATATGCCAGGCATATATATCAAAGGAGACATCAAATTTTTGCACATACTATTTTGAACCTCATATACAATCTAGGAGAACTCGAGTTGGTCGAAATGATGATGGGGGAGAAAGTAGTAATGAGCCAAGTCTATCTATATTCAACCAACCAGGTCGTGTATCTGGAAAATGCGAAGAACGATGGATCTTAGGTGATGAATCAGAGGCCGCCCACTTGCACATCTTATTAAATTGTGATGAAGTTCAACCATTCAGAATGTAAGTGACTTATGATTGCTTTAATGATTTTTTCTGATCATGGTCATTCAAATCTAGTTAATGATGTTGCAATGTTTACAGATATTTTGAACAATTATATGGTCAGAATCCCTTAATCAATTTCCATCATGGTTCAAAAGTTATGTAAGTCATGACATTTTCCTAACATGTTAGTTAATCGACTTTTTAATATTATTCTGTATTCAATCAATTGACATTGATTTATGGTATGTGTAGGTGCGTGATCCTAGTAATGGTATCAAAGATCCTGACCTATATAACTTGTTCAGAGGTCCAAAAAATAAAGCATATTGTTGGCCAATTTACTTTGTTAATGGGTATAAATCTCAAACTATTGAATCATGTCAAGGGAGAAAAACAGATAATAGTGGAGTTAGTGTAAGAGGAAATTCAAGTGATGGTGACTGTGATTGGTATGGAAAACTTCATGAAATTGTTGAGCTTAAATATGCTAGTGAAACCATAAAAAGGATTGTCTTATTCAAGTGTGAATGGTTTGATCCAACACGCCCAACAGGTACACGTAAACATAACCATTACAATATAATTGAGATTAACCATACCAAAAGATATAGAGGCTTTGACCCCTTCATCATTGCACAAAATGTAAGACAAGTATATTTCTTATCTTACCCTGGAAAATGTAATAAAAGTTGGAGGATTGTAATTAAAACTAAACCAAGGGGTCGAATTGAAAGTGATGAAGTAGATGATGAAGATGCATATCAAATTGATGACTCAATTCCTTCACGTGTAGTAATAGACACTGTTGTCCCTCCAAGTTTATCTTCTCCTTTGAATGAGATTGAAATAATTGACCCTCCTACCCAAGTTATGAGATATAATGAAATGGATGACATCATAGAAGACGAGGATGAAGGAATTATGGATGAACTTTCATCGAATGATGATGAAGGTAGTCTTGAACTATCAGAGTAAATGAGGTAAAGTAAGTAGGTTTGTCAATTTACTATATTGCCATGATTATTTAATTTGAGTTATCACCAATATTATTCATATTTTAAACAAATTATAGTATTTGTCTCTAAATATATATATGGTTTGATTCAGATATGGCAGGTAAAGGTAAAGGCAAGAAGGGTAATACTCAGCAAACTGATCGTGGCAACACTTCTTCACCTACCGCTCCGACTTCCACGTCGACACCAGCAATAGTGCAGACCTCCCAGGTTAGGGGACAGGAGCAATTTATCATGGTGCCCAATCCTGGGTATATTGCTCCTCCCCCTCCAAGTCTGACGAGTTTCACACTCTGCACCCCCTACTACACAGGCCACACAGTCACCTGCTACACCGGGCACAGGAGATGGATCCACTGTTGTCCCATCTTTAAGCGGGCAGCAGTCATCACAGACCCAGACATCAGTAAGATCGTTAGAAACTCTGAGATGGGATGAGTCCACTTGGTAAGTAATTCAATCAAATATGCCTAACATTGCGTATTTTATGTGAATGTTAGTAGTTATAATCCACTTTATATTGTGTTATTAGTTGGATACCACCACAGAAAGGTCTCCATCAGGTCACAGATACGATTAAGAAGATGTTTGATGCGCCTTACAAAAATTTTGTAAAGGTGCCAAATGATACAAAGATAGAATAGTTCAAAGATTGGAAGGTAATAATAGTGTATTAATTTTAACTAAGCGTAATTACATATGACTGTTTGTACCTCTTCTAATGAAATTGTGTTTCTGTAGAGCAACTTTTCCATTCCCCCCAGGACGAAAAGATGATTTTCAAGGCCTGGAAGAGTCGCACTGCAAAGCGACTAAGACAGATGTACACTGAGGCTCGCCAGGACCCTTCTACTGCTGATTGGATAGCACCCAACTTTCTTCATGCCTTGCAGGAGTATTGGGGTACAGATGAGTTTAAAAATCTCTCTGTAAAGAACAAGACAAACAGGGCATCTAATAAAGGGGGGTCACTGCATACTGGTGGGTCTACGACTTTGGCTGGCACTAAGGCGAACTTGGTATGTGATTTTAAAATTCAGTTGACTCTATCTATAATTTCATATTTGAGATTGTGATTTATTTCTAATTGCAGGAGAAGTCGTTGAAGAGGCCACCTACTACTGGAGAGTTATTTAAGGAGACACACACTCGCATACAGGACAAAAACCTGTGGGTTGATACACGATCTCAGGCCACATATGTAAGTCATTGTTATTGATAATATATGTTATTATTAGCGACTTATTAAATAGTTCTCCAAACTAATATCTAATTATCTGAACTGAACTGTAGGATGACTATATTCAAAGGCTTGAGGAAGCATCTTCTCGAATCCAGAGTCGGTAGATGAGGATGCTATGTGGTCACGAGACGGTGGGTGGCCTTTATAAAGGTCGCATTTATGGCATGGGGGCCGCTGCAGACTCCATGTCCCCTGCATCATCCTTTGGAGATGCCCCTTCTCTTGCACCCGAGGATGTGGAGGACATGGTCCGCACTGTGTCCATGCCCTCAATGAAGAACTCCAGAAGCAGAATGAGGAGATGTGGAAGAGTAAAGAAAGTGCATGGAAGAAGAAGTGGACAAAGAAAATGGAGAAGAAGATAAAAAAGAAGGTGGCGTCGAGAATGCAAAGGGAGGTCCAAAGCGAGATGACGCAACAAAGATATGCAAATGCAGCAGATGCATGCTTATTTTGAGCTCATGAGAGCAAGCAGCTCCACACCTCTTCCTCCTCCTCCACCAGCTCCAGCACCACCGGTTTTCACCTCCATGCATCATTCCTCTACTGACTCCTCTTCTACTAATGATGATGCTCCTTCGGATTATGACTTCACAGATTATAATTGATGAAGACTTGTATTTTATATTTAAATGTATTTATTTAGATGCTTTTTTATCTTCCTTTGTAATAACATTTAAATTTTATAAATCATTTTGGAATGTTTAGATGCCGAATCTATAGTTTCTATTTTATTTATAAATTGTAATAATCAAGAACAGCAGGAAATAACTTTCTATATAAATAAAAAAATATCAATAATAGTAAAATATATCACCGACGGATTACAGACGGAAAAATCCGTCTGTAATTCTTTACCGACGAGGATATTACAGACGGTTTATGTCCGTCTATAAATCCGTCTGTAATAGAAAAAAACCGTCTGTAATACTCTAAAAATCCGTCTGTAAATTCGTCTGTATAAACAGACTTTTTAGTAGTGTTATATGTTTAAAATTAATATATAATTATTAATAAATACAATTAATATAATTCAATGAATAAATTAATAAAAAAATATATCAAGTATCACTAAGTGCAGCCAATTTTAGTAAGATAATATTTTTAATTATATTTATTTTAAAATGATAATTTTTAATCGTTAAATATTCTTATTGGACAAAATACTCAAAATATGAAAGTATGGTGGTAATAGAATTTTATTGAACTTGAAAATTCTTTTCCCGACTTGAAATTTTCTTGATCTGAAATTTTGCGATGAAGGTATCATTTTTAGTTTTATTTTTTTATTTGAAAATGCTTAGACAGATGTTTGTTGAGCACGAGCATTCCCTTTGCTCTTTGAATTCAAGCCTAGCGAGTCACGAGCCGCGCGTGCAAATTCTGATCACTTCTTATTATTATTATTATTATTATTATTATTATTATTATTATTATTATTATTATTATTATTATTATTATTATGCATTAGATATTAAATGGGATTCCATGCATATTTGATCCAATATAGACTACACACTGTTTCTACCGGGCATAGTATGAACCCGACAAAGACAAAACTTTAGGTGAAAAGGAAAAACATAAAAGAAAAAATACACGTGACATCACTAATACACTGCTATGAATATATTATTTCTCAATATGAAAAAAAAATTATTAGGATTTAAGGTGTTTATTTACAAAATTAATAAATTTTAAAAAATAATTTAACTAAAATTAAAGTTGTAAATTCCTAATTAAAAAATAATGAAGTTTAAGAATCAATTTATATGAAATTAAAGTTTTGAGTATTTATTTTAAAAATAAAGTTCAGAGAGTTGAATAAGTTTCTGTTCTATTTTAAATTTAACTCTTAGTGTGGGTGTTTACGATTTGGATTAATTATTGTTATCGTGTTTGAATTAATTTACTTAATATAGATATATTTTAGCGTTACAGGTTGTAAGCTTTACGTTGAAATATAATTTAATGCAATTTTATTAAGTTTCAATGACACACTCCATGTGCAAGAGTTGTTGGTTCTATATATACAGAAAGATATCTGATTTCTACAAACATTAGACTAGTTTAGGGATAGTAATAAGTATAACATATAATGGATATCTGTAAAAAAAATATTCATAATGAGTTCAACAAGTTTAAACATGAGTAAGGATAAATATCTGAAAAATTATATGATAATAGGTATTACAGTACTCATATCCGTTTATTTCCACATTATAATATACTATATCTATATAATATTATATTTATATAGTTTTATTGATATATTATTTTACAATATATAATATTATATTAAAAAATTTATTAACCTTTTTCTTTTAAATTTTGCGTTAATTTTCCTGAACACTACATAGAGAATAACATACTTGTGGTGCATTGTTTTTGTTATATTTTATTACCATTAATTCAATCCTCTCCGTAAGAGTTTCTAAGCTCATATTTGTGATAATCAACCTTTGCTGTTAATTTTTCTATTAACTTGTATACATAACCAATTTAAAAGAAAACCTATTAAATATTGACTGTAAAAAATTGTTTTTGATATTTTTATTAGTACTTGGATTTTGTGTTTGCATAGAATGTACGAGTTTATAATATATTTAATATTTTTTATTTTATTAATTTTTTATATTAAATAATCAATAATATTGAATACTTATTTTTTATGTTGAATATATATCTAATTAAATAATATTTAAAAATATTAAATTACTTATTTAGTATTTAACAAAATTACTTTATATTAAGTTAATGAATAAAAATAATCCAAAAATTTAAAGACTTTAATTTTAAGTACGAGATAAATTGACTTAATTATGTTTGTTAATTTGACCCATGTATAAATTTGTATATTTAATATATTATTTATTTACAGACTTTTAAATGTGGCAACATATGAGTCTCATAACTTACACTTTCAGAAAGTAGTTTTGTTAAATGTTTACTTTATGTTTTACTTTAAATTTTAGACAATATGATATTTATAACATTTAACTTTAATATTTTGACTTCAAAACTTCACATGATATTTAATTTTTTTATAATTATTTTTTTATTTATTAGATAAAATACTATGTTTTTTTGTAGTTATTATAAAATTATATTTGAAAATTTTCTAATGAATATTTGACATCAGATGATAAAATAATTTAAATTATATTTTAATAACTAAGTTATAGAAAATTTAGATATCCAACGTTTAAAGAAATGAAGATTAAAATTGTTATTATTTATTATTAAGTACTGTGTATATAACACTGTTACATTTAATAATTTATTATTCGAGCTAATAAACTTTAACATCACCTCTATACACAACACAATTGTTTCAGAAAAGGATACGATTAATTAAATCAATTGTCCCAATCTCCTTTTTTATTATTATTATTATTTAATTTTACAATTCCTTATATTTATGCCATAATATGCTTTTGCCTAAAAAGCGGTTGAATCAATCAACATGAACCTTTTCTCAAATTATAAATATAAAACCACGTATCAGTGAACTAAAAATTGACATAATCTTACAGCCTGTTTTTATTAACTGATAACTCTGAGTTTTTTTTTTCTTATATGCGGTTAACAGACAAAAATTTTCTGCAAATAGGATGAATGTGAAACAAATGTTGTGTCTAAAATGAAATAAAAAATTGTCGTTAAATTTTTAGTCTACACAATATATCATATCAGCTCATGATATAATGACACTAAATCAATTTAATATAAAATAAAGGTGTTAGTTATGAAATTATCGATACTGATTCAGATTTTTGCTACGTGATAAATGTGTCAGCTTGCAAAAGTCAAATACTTATATGTCCGTTGGACACTTACAATCTGTCATTACTTTGATATGAAGGTTATAATTTTATTAATTTATTTTTTTAATTTTTGTAATTAAATTTGAAATAATAATATTAATATTATTATGAATTTATGAAATTAAAATATTTATAGTACTATGTTAATTTATTTAATGTAAATATAATATTAAAAATGTAAATATAAATTTTTTTTAATTTAATATTCTTATAATATTTTTTATTAGTATTTGTTAAAGTAATTAATTTTTTTTGGTAATATTTTTGTGTATTTTTTAATTTGATATACAGGATGACTAAAATTATAGTTATTTATATTGGAATGGAAAAGTGTATGAAAGAAATGAGAGTATAATATTTAAAGAGAATAAAAAAATAATTAAAATAAAACGTAAAATTACTTTTGAGATGCTGAAAAAAAAACATACAAAATTGAGATTGTACAGTAGTAATGTGATTTCTAGACTAATTTCACAAATTTTAGTTAATGTAAGGAGTTAAAACTACTCAATTTTAGATGTATGTGATGATAAAAATATTGACTGCATGTCAACAACGACATTAAAGAAATGTAGTTGAATTATATGTGGATATTGCGATTGGTGAAACTTCTCATATTGTTATACAATTATTAGGTTTAAATTTATCACTCCTAACTATTAATGTTGTGACAATGAAGAAGAGTATGCAACTGAAGAGGTAATGTATAATATTTATTTAAATAATATTATGTTTCAAATTTACTAATTTATTAATAAATATGTGTTGTTGTATTTACAAATGAAGAAGATAACTAAGATGATGACTATGAAGATGAAAGAGAAATTCCTTTAGACAGTTTTTATGATACTAATTTGGATTGTAGTTTTGATTCAATGATCAATATTTTAAACATTGAAAGAAATAACGATATGCAAGGACAATTAATAGGTATAATTTTATATAATACATAAATTGTCAAAAAAAAATTTAACTAATATTAGTTGAGTTTAATACATATTCTTTAACATTTGTTTTGGAATATAATTTTATACTATATTACTATTAATTGAGAACATTTTGATCAATAATTGAATTTTTCTGAGTTACATTCATCACAATCATAAATACAAGGAGATGCATTATATGTTGGATAACTCTTTGACTCTAAATCATATAAATAACTACAAACTTTTTAAAAGATTCAAATGTTTAAATTACTAATTATCTAATTTATTTGATTTCAGTATTTTATATTTCAAATTAACATTGTCAATTTTATTTAAATTTAAAATTTAATAGATTTATGTTTTTTTTTCACTTAATTTCTTATTCTTTTACTCTAAAATTTTTTAAAATAATCAAATTTATAATTAAGTGATTAGTAACTATATTTTTATCTTTCATAATTTTAAATTATTTACTATTTTTTAATTATGTGACAAAATATTTTTAAAAATTATTTTTACAAATTTAACAGCTATAGTTTTTTAATAATATAAATTTATTAATTAACATTTTTTATTATTTTAATTTTATTTTGTTATAAATATTTATTTATTTTAGTAACCTACTAACAATCGCATATAATTCTAATTGATATATTTATCTAATTTAATTACTTTATATTTATCATTTAATTTATATTTATATATGTTTAAATTTTAGTTATTTTAACATAATAATATTTATATATATAAATAATATCAACATTTTTTTTACTTTTAAATACAGTTTTTTACATAAAAATTAAATATATTATAAATGTTAATTTAAATATTTTAATTATATATTTGATAATTTTGATTTAAAAATATAATTTTCTATTTTCCTATTATCCTATTTTTCAATATCTTTATTTTTTTATTTTTCTATTTTTATATTTTTCTATTTTTCACATGCAAAAAATTAAAAAAAATATATAATTTAAATTTTTACTAACCTTTGGTATTCACATGCTGGATTAAATAACCCCTTCACTCTTACTCAAAGTTATGGTTACTACAAAAAAAAATTTCAGTAACAAAAAAGAGAATATTATTTTTCTAAAAATATATTAATATTAATATTTAATATAAAATAAAATAACTTATTTTTTAAATAGAAAAATCCTGTAAAATGATATTTTCTTTTAGTGCTATGCATTTTTTTTTTGGCCACCTTCTATTATTTTTTCAATGAAGAAGATAGAATGGAGAAGAAGTAGGGAAGAGAGAGGACACACGAAATTTTTTTTTAAAATATGCTACATGGACCAATTAGCAATGTGTCAATCTTGAATATGCTGACATTCATGTCAGCATAATAAGTACTGACACCAAAATTGGATCTAAGTCATCAAACATATTAAAGAACCTACACGTATTTAAATTACAGTTATAAATTAATTTTTTAAAAATATTCTTATTAGTGGCACAACACGTGTCTTTCTTTAACTTAATGTTGATAAGAAATTTGACAATATTTTTAATTAAAAAAAATGATTTCGTGTCTAATATTGTATCTTTGACACTTTTTTTAGGCAGCATTATTTGTCTTAGACAATAAATTTATTTTAAAAATATTTTATTTAGAAAAATTGTTTCTCTGTTTATCCAATATAAGAAAAAAAGCCTAACTCAGATAATAAATAATTAAAAAAATTTAAGTTTATCGCAAAACCTCCATTGATAAGTGTATAAATAAAAGTGTGCTATGAAAAATACGCAAAAAGAATTACAAATATAAATGTAACAAAAAATTACAATTAATAACATTAAATTAAAATAAATATAAAATCACGTTCTTTCAAATCTAGTTTTACGGCCCACTTGGTAAATAATCAAAATCGAGTTTCACGATTTCGATGTAAGTATACTGAAGGTTCACCAAAGTAGAAAAAGACACTTTAACTAATTTAAAAAAGTTAATTCAGTTCAAATTTGATAAAATATTATAAAAATCGAATTAAATTAAATCAGTTCATTTTAATTAATTCTGATCCTTTTCTTCCGCATCACGACTACGAAGTGCAAGGTGTCTATTTCTATCAGCCGTATTTGCGTGCAGTGGGAATTGCTGGTTCCAAATACGACGGAGTCAGTTCAGTCAAACATACTATGTAAAGTGTGAACATAATTTATACCGCTCATTTATTTCTCTTAGTATTAAATGAACTCGGTAATATTATATATAATATACTTTATTATTATTTTTATATATTTAAATATATAAATATCTTTAAAACATCGCATACTAATAGTAAGAAGGTTTTTTCGGAAAATTTACGAAATAAAAAAAATTAATCAAGACAAGCATTTGTGTGAACCGAAAGAAAATTAAATATTATAAAATAATTAACCACCAATCAAATTTAAGAATCATATTAACTTTAAATTGAACCACTGACAGAAGGAAACTGGGGGTTGGCGGGTCCTGTCCTTAGTCATGTTCACAAATCGTTTACTAATTCGTCATGAGGCGTCCCATCTTATTAATCTGTCTGACTCTTTCGAGTCCAAAACAATTTTGATGAATTTAAAATAAGTGTATTTTAAGAATAAGTTTAGGAGTTTAATTTATATTTAAAATATTTGTGATTCATCCTAATATTTATATTATTTTAAAACATATATTTTTAATAACTATGTTTTATTATTAATAAGTGTATTTTATGTATTTTCAAGTTCAGATTAAGCTGCAATGAATAATTTTATTAACATTTTTATTCAGTTAAAAATTAAGATGAATCCATCGTAACTTTTTAGTCGAACCCCATAGATACTTAGCATCTGATGCAACGGGCTATGTATGCTTCTCAAGTTGATGCCTTAACCTTACTAATAAGTTTTACTTCAACTTATCACTTTTAGGAACTGACAACAAAAATTACAGAAACAGCGATTATTCTAATCTTAATGTATGATTAACATTGTTTATTTTTCAGAAGTAAATATTTTAAAAATTGAATCTTTCATCAATACTTTAATAATTATTATTTTAACTTAAAAAAATTAATTTCTCAACGTATATTTATCATACTGTAATTATGATTCCAAAGCTCCAATACCACCCATAACGAAAACTATACCTCCGAAGTTTTGATGTTTCAGAAGATGAGCACAATATTGCTTCATTTCATATTAAAATATATTATCTGAATATTTGATTTCATTTTGTGAAATTATTATTATTTTTCACTATTCAGCTGAGAAAGGTAGACCGCCGACCATTACGTAAACGTGGAAAACGAAACCAATCGTTAACACGCAGGTGGTCGGAACGCGGTTCTCAAATTTCCATACAAATATGTAGATCGATGGTAGTTATTAATTTATTTATTTTTGCTAAATGATGGTAGTTATTAAATTTAAGATTAAATATCTAATAAATCTTAATTATATATGTATAATTATAATGTTAAGATTAATTGTTCTCATTATAGGGAATATCTTGAGTCAGGAATATTTTATTTAGGAATGAAAAAATATTAATTATATAATTTTTTGTTTATAATCAAAATTTAAAACTACTTAAATGTCTTTTCATTTTTGGAAAGATGATGCGAGGGCACCATTACCTCGTTTGGTTCGTAGTTAGTTTTCTTTTTATCTTGGAGTTATTTTTTCTCTATTATGTATCAAATTATATAAAACAAATATTTTTTAAATGTTACATCATAGTATACAAATTCACATTTTTATATTTTATTTTTAATTATTCATGTAAGATTTAACGGTTACTTTTTGTTTCTTTAGTTGAAATGAATCCTTTATTTAGTTTTTAGTTGAATTAAAAAAAATCACGTAATAAGAAGGAAAATCATTGCTATACTGATAAAATATTGTGCAAATGAAAATGAGAAAAATAAAAAGATAATGTGATGCACTAAATTAAGCATGTAGCACGTGACAAAAGATTATAGGTACTGGGAAGTTGGACTTGATACAGGACCGCCGACCAAGTCAGAACATAAGCTTGTAATAATTAAGACAAATTACAGAACACAAAAGTGATAAACATGGTTAATATGAAATTATCACGAATTTATTTATTTTTATTAGGTAAATCAAGAATTTTAATCTCTGCATTAAGTATTTTGCAGTTTCAAATTTATACTGCCTGTCTTTCTGGGTTCCCTTATACCGAAATATAATAATTACATGAATTAATAGAAAATATAAAAGTGCATGTAAAGTTATATAATTCCATTATCATGTGAATCAATTGTACAAAATGCCATTCATTAAGTATGTTATTTCATTATAAAATATAATTATCAAAGTTTAAAACTTTTAAAATCAGTAGATTTGCAGATTGCACCCAGTATTTTTCAACTCCGCGAGATCATTATCTGTTCATAGACTTAGTAAATGAGTTTTTAGTTTGTAGCATCTTCCTATACGTGTGCGCGTGTGGTATTTTTCTTTTTTCCTGCATGGAACGGATGTATACAAACTACAGTAAATAAAACTTTGTGGAATATTTTAAAAAAAGTTTGTAAAGTGTTTCGAAATTACATTATGGAAAATGATATCATGGCATTCAAATTTTGAATGTTAAATATGTGAAAGAAAAGAGAGACATTTAGCAAAAAAGAAATAAAGAAAGAAAAGAGAGACAGAAAAAATTTAAAAAGAGATAAAAATAAAAATGAAATAATAAAACGAGAAAGAAAAAAAAAGGTAAACATAAATATAAAAAAGTAATTTTAAAAGTACAAGTGTTGGTTAAATTATTTACTCACTTTTTAAAGTACAATTAGACCTGGTTGGTTATCAATGGATTCACATGAAAAGTTGTACGCTCGAGTTGAAATAAGGGATCTGAGGGAATTGTAATGTAAATGAACTTGTCCTTGTCACAGAATTTAAAAAATAATTTATTAATAAAAAATACATGATAACTTTTAATGTAATTAAGAAAAGATTTATATGAATAATTTAATTTAATACTTATTTAATAATATATTATTTACTACATAAGCTTATTTTAATAAATTTGATCAAAATAAATTAAAAATTATCATAACTTATAAATGTTATAAGTCAATTTTTTGAGTTTGATTAAACCCTTGCTGAAGTATTTATATAATATAATAAGTTGAGTTTGATTATATATATATATATATATATATATATTATATTTTATATTTTCAATCAATTAAAATTAATGTATCATAGGTGTAATTTTTATATAGCTATGACATAAATTAATGATTCTTATTGATAAAATTAATAATTTATGATTAAATGATAAAATCAAAATATTTACATCATTAGTAAATTTGAATTAATTTTATTAAATTTAAATAAGTTTTACAAAATTTATTATGAATTATTAAGATTAAAATATCAACATTCAAAACCTCCTTCGGATTCAAATTCATGGTCTTCATTCTCTTTCTCTATAATTTTAGATTACCAATGACTGTGCCTTTATTATTAGAAATCGGCTCCTTAAGCTCCATCCATATTGACCTCATGAATTTATTGGGTCGTAGGGCTGTGTTCCATGCACACAGTGAATTCAGTCAATAATCAATTGCATCAATTAGGGCGACAATGATCGTGGTAACTTTAAATTGTATTTGAAAATACGTGAAAGAATTTGTAAATATAAATTTAATATAAAATTTATAATTAATAATATTAAAATATATGTTAATTTATAACTATTTAAACAGAAATAAACATTGAAAGTTTTGTATAGTGTACCCGTCTTTTAAATTTAGATAAATTTTAAAAAACAATTAAAAATAAAAACATACTCCATAATAAATAATCAAGAAAGAGGAAGAATAAAATATAATAAAAAATATTTTTATAAAAATAATTCTTCTATTTCATTATATAAAAATATGTTAAAGAGATTTAAATTAATAATGTATTACATTTAAAATTATATATTCCAAATTTAAAGATATAAAAAGTTTTGATATTGATAATTATATAGCCTCTTATATTTTAAAACAATTATAAAATTTAATTTGTAATTTTTCTTTAATTTCCATTTAATAACTACACCTCATGCAATTCTGAAGCATCGCAAAACACAGTGGTCCATGCAAAAGGCACGTGCTTTCAATACATATATGTCTTTGGAGTCTAGCTAGTTTTTTCCTTCTTCTAGTTCTACTTTACTTCTTATTTATTTTTATCAAATTAGGGTTGTACATTTGTGCGTGAGTTATACTTTAAAAAAAATGAATAAAACAAAAAAAGGGTGAAAACTTAATGCTTTAAATTTTTAAATTGAAAGTTAAGACACTGTGTCAATCAATTATTATGACTGTTCTCTAAATCCATTGTATCTGGATTTTGGACCTCGTACTCCTTCAGCTTGAGACCAATGTTCCAGAAGACCACGACCACGACCACGACCTTACAAATTTGGGGACTCCTCTGATAAGAACTCGTTATAGCAGTATATATTAATTCTATTAAATTCCAAATTATATTCGGCTGAAACTATAATGGAAAGTGAGTCAAGAGATCGACTTCACGTGGCACCCCAAAGAGACAAATAATGCAAAGCATGAAAAAGAGTAAAGCATGATGCAACCTTAACCTCCAAGTCCATTCTACGTAGCTTCTTCGCCGTTACTCATCAGAGTCGCAGCTCGTGTTCACATGTGTGACATGTTACATGTTACTACGAAGAACCTAAGCTTTATTTGGTGCTTGACTCAATATCTTTGCGATCAAGACATATGTTGATGTTCTTTCACTTTGTTTACCAAATCAATCTAATTTGATTGGGTAGCTCCAGTGATCATTTATGGAATAAATTACATTTGCCACTATTATTATAATATTTCCACCATTTCACATGTAATTATGTAAATTTCTACGCGAAAAGTTATTATTGAGTATTTCTTGAAAGATTAATTAAGTTAAACCGACGTAAGTATTGAATATCAAAGATATATTGTTAAACAACCCTTTCATTTTACAGTGCATAGACCAACTACCATTAATTAACTATATATGTGTATATTTTTCTCCTCCGTGTATGTTGGTTTGTGTTGGTAATATTTAACAAGTCAACTTAAAAAATAATAATAAAACAGGTCAACCTCAAAACAAGTAAAAGCTAACTGTGTTTGAACTCTACCACAGGATATCAATTAATACTAATCGGTTGTAAGTTTTGACAAATATATACAAGTCAACTATACATTTATATTCTTAACAAAAAAACTATTTAATCAATAAATTAAACACAAAATAATATATGTATTAATCGATTGAGAAACAGTAGGGTATGGAGACCCTTTTAATAATAAATCTGACATCATTTAAGGATGTGTAAAAATTAAGTTACAAATGAATGTTAAAAATTTTACTAAAGTGGTTTGTGTGTGAGTGCTTCGCTTTTCAAGGAAAGTACTGATCTTTTATTAATTTTATATCATTAAAAATAAAGCTGCAACTACGAAGAAAATAACTACGAATTGAAGCATTCAGAAATTATTTATGATAAATCGTATAAATGAGAAATTTTTATTTTTCAATTGACTCCGATTCTAATTATGTATATGTGATGATTTTATATTATTTTAGTAAAAGTTAGGGTTTAGGAATAATTTTGAATATTCTTCGCAATGAATTGAATGGAAAATGACCAACCCTTATCAGGGGGCAAAGAGCCTGGTGTTTGGTAGATATTCAATTACTGATAACTTGCGGCTGTGAGATTTGCATATAGAATGAGTTTGTGTAACATGCACACTGCACTTTATTTAATTGGTCTTCGTCTCCTTAAAATTAAAAATGAATGGATCCGTTTCAACGTTCAAAAGTATTTTGGTCAGATTAATCTGTTTCTTGTTTGGCTAAGTTAGAGCGGTTTGTTCCCCCGTTTCCCCAGTGATGGATTCGCTAATAAGCAGCAAGGAAACTACAAACGTTATTATCAATAATGTGTTGCCTCAACAATATTTCGTGTACTATTTGTTTATTGTTGATCACTCGTTCATGGTCTCCGTAACCGAGTACGTATTGTTGAAAAAGAGTTTTAAGAAAGCTTTTTCTTACCTACCTAAGCAGGATGTTGACGGGGTAGTAAACAGGACGACATCAAGTTGTTACATCCTTAAATTTTCACACTTTCTTTAAAAATTGTTATCGTGTAAAGGTAAAGAAGTATGGTTGTAAATATTATATAAATACTTTAATCAAATTAAATATTACATTATTTCCATATACATGCAATTTTTATTTTTATTTTTTTCATTTTGCGGTTAACTGTGACTTGACAATGTAGATTGTAGATGATGTTTTAAAGGAATGAAATACACGAAATGTTTTGTTTCAAAATTGCTCGACAACTTGATCTTGATGTCGTATGATAATTGTATTCAATTGTTTGGGGTGGGGAAGCATGCCTCTTGCAATTCGGAATTTTTTTCAGATCGATATAAACGGCTTGACTTTGAATTAAATTATACCCTCCTAATACAGCTAGCATAAGATCATTATACTTAACTCCTATCAAAGTACTATTTAATGAACTGGTCAATATTAATAATTTTTGTGAAGCTACATGCATGTGAAAGCTATTTTTTAATCTCCATATCAATGGTTGTTTATAGGCTTAAAAATATTCCTGTTTAAAAGAGTACAAGAACATATAATTTGCACACTATTTTAAATTTATAATTAAAAGTATATTAATTATATCGAATCATTTCCCATGGTTTTAAATTACAAGAGCATATAAATATATTGAATAATATCCCATGGTCAAGTCTATAGCTTATTAATTATTCAATTACGCAGTTTTGAAGGAGAAAAATAATTTTAGAAATTCTTTATATTTCGTGGATTTCTTTTTCACCACTGTCAGCTTAGGATTTATTTCAGTAAAATGTTGATGTCTTGACAACTTTGAAAAATGTATTTATATTTTTTTTTTCAAAAGTCATTCATTTTGACTTTTGAGAAAAGTATTGCCCTTGCTATTAAAAAAATGCTTACGGAAACATCTTGAACTTGTTTTAAACTATATTTTAAAATTTTGGAAATTGCGTTTTCTTTAAGAAAAATGGATTTTGGTCATTGGGTCGTCTAATTAGACTTTTTGGCTATGTATTTTAATTTTAAAGTATACCAGAGGATTTGTTCGTTTGAACTGTCTTTTTTAAGAAATATATTTTTAATTGAAATATATGTTTTAAAAAATGTGTTTTTAATTAGAATTTCCCTACAAATTATGTATATTTTTAATTAGAATTGTGTAATTTTTAAAAAAAATTTATAAAAAAAAAACGTTTTGGTACTTCTTGATAAGTTAAAATTATAAAATTAAAAAAAATGCATAGAATATATCACAATAAATTTGCTATATTTTAAATAAATAGACCTGAATTAGATTAGGATTATCCCTGTGAATGAAAAGAAATCTCGCTGAAAAAATTAATTTTTTTGTATTGTAAATTTTAAGCAAAATTACTTTTTTCGTCCCTTAATTTGAGTATAAAATTTATTTTCGTTCTTTAACTTTTTTTTTTTCTTCATTTTAATCTTCTAACTTTTCAAAAAGTTTTAAATAGGTCATTTTCTGTTAAAGACTCTAACTTTATTAAAAAATTTTATCATTTTGTATCTTGTGTATTGTGTATTATTGTTCATCGTTTTTTTTTTTTTCAGATTTTTGATCTTATCTTTGACACATTTTCTTCTTATTTTCAAAACTCAATTTTCTTGTTAAAGAATTCACATTCAAAGCCAAAGAATAGTCTTTTTAAGCCATATTTTTCTCTTTTATTCCTAGAATTTTATCTTTGATTTGAATGTCTTTAGACATAATGCAATATGATTAAAAAAATTTATGCCCCCTATTAAATATTTAGTTTTTAGGTAAAAAAAAAATTGAATCACATTTCTTTTAGTTAAATTTAAGGCTTATCTTTGATAAACCAATTAATTTATAAAAGAATTGAATATTTTTATAGTTTGTTTCTTTAGTGAAAATGATAGAGGAGTGACAGTAGGAGAAGGAATACATGTGAGGTAAGGACCTGGAAAGAGTGTCTATAAGGATAAGCGAGTTTAGGGAAACACAACTGGAATGGAATTAGGATACAAATAAGTAGATTCACCGACGATGGCAATTCTATCTCCTTTATGACCGTTAGCGTTGGACGAACCTACTATTGTGACAAACTACGAAACAAACGTAAATGAGCTTTCAGACTTGAAGTTAATGGGAGCATAAAATTTTAATTAGAGAAGATGAAACAAGATGACTAAAATTTTATGAAAAATGAGTATTAAAAAGTTAAGTTACTTGTGGTTTGGAATTTGGGTTGGGTGTTTGGTATTAGTGATAAGAAAATGAAATTTTGAGTATAAGAAGATGAATACGAAAAGAAGAAGGAATAAGAAAAGGTGACAGAGACAAAATTGGAAATCTGAAGAAGAAGACAATGAATAGTAATACACAATACACGTGACACAAAAAACTTTTTAACGGAGTTAGAGTTTTTAACGAAAAAGAACCTATTTAAAATTTTTTGAAAAGTTAGAGTATTAAAATGAACAAAAAAAAAGTTAAAGGACGAAAATAAATTTTACCTTAAAATTAAAGGATAAAAAGAGTAATTTGTAATTTTACCTCAATTCTATCTTAAACATTTTTTTTTATAAATGATAATATGGGTGACAAAATTTTTAAGAAGGGGAAACAATGTTCTATTTTCAAATAGAAAAAAAATATTAAACTTTAAAAACGTTTACAGAAAATTTACATTTATTTCACTTAAAAAAAGAGTTCAAAGGATATTATGATAATATGATTTAGTCTCAAAGGATTAGGACTCTTAATGCCGAACCAGGGGTCCCTGAATCCTCACAACTTCAGTTCAACCTGTAGATATTGAGGTTGGACAAGTTGGATGCAACTCTATCATACCAACAATAAATAACATATTGTTAAATATAGTCTTCTATAAATTTATTAGTTCTAATTATAATAACTCATATATACAATTATTTTCCTTGATTATTTGACAAATAAATTAATAAGATAAAGACATTTTTTAAGGTCAAAAATATTTTTTATCAAATTTATTATATTAAATTCTTACCTTTTGGTCTCAACTACTATGTATCTGCACACAAACAAATAAAAGCTAATTTTATACTTTTCTTTATATATAATTACTCGAACTTTATCTGAATTTAGCAGTAATTATATCTAAATATTACTTCATTTAAAAAACTACACCTATCATCTTTGTTTGTTTACTTTTTTTATAAACTTTTAAAGGTATTATTTGTTTGCTTTGTACATAAAAGTAAGGGAGGTATATATATTTGGTGAACTATAATTCATTGATCAAAAGGAAAGTGGGCCAAGGTGTTCATCGACCTAAGGTACAAGAGGGCCAATAACCAATTTTTAGTCAATTGTCAAGATTCAAATAAAGAATCAATTAAAGTGTATTATTTGTCTGTACTGCAGCTTCATAACTTTTAGAAAAAACTTTAAGCATCTTGGGCTAACTAAATAATTACTCTTGGTCTGCCCCAAAATCACATCACTGAAAAAAAATGAGCTGAAGTACCCAATAGTTGTTAGAGGAAATCTAACCCCACATTCTCATCGTACTTTTTAAAATTATTTTTTTTCTTTTTCTTGTTGGACTAAACTTGGGTGGCCTCTTTATTTAAAATTCTTTAAATAATTTTAAATTGAAAAAAATACCTTAGTATATATATAGTCTTTAATTTGTTCATAGCCAACCAATGCAAAACTCTATTTGTGAAAAGAAACAGCAAGAAGTTTTATTTTATTTATGATAACAAAGATTTTAGATTTATATTTTCTTTAGTTATGGTGAGAACTAAACATTTAATTTTTTTAAGTGAAAATGTAAAAAATGGCAATTTTTTTTATACAAAATTAGCTTAAGTAAATTTTTTTAGTTTAAATAAATTTTTTTTCTTTTCTCTCAATCTTCTTTTCTTTTTCTGCTGATGCCTAACACTCTCTTCTCAACTTCCATATTCAATACTCTTTAGTCTTTATATTCAACTTTCTTCCTTTTTTCATATCCAATTCATCTTTTCCTCTTCCAACTCTCTCTTTCTTTCATTCCATGCCTAACTCTTTTTTTCTCTTTTCACTCTCATACTACCCCATATTTATCTCTTCATCTTTCCTCCATACCTAACTCTCCACATTATTCTCCCTCTACAATCATTCCTATACCACTCACTCTCCTTATCTCCTTTCATTCTCAATTGTCTCTTTCTCTTATACCCAGCCTTCATCTCCTCAAATGCACAAAATTTGCTTAAGCTAAAATAATTCGCTTAAACTAATTTTGTATAAAATTTTTTTATCGTTTTCTATATTTTCATTCAAGCAAAAATAAAATTGGATATTCAATTTTTGCCACAACTAGAGAGAATTTGGATTCAAAAATTTCATATTAATTTTTGTAGTGAAGGTTGCACAAAAATGACCTTTCATTTTGTTATTCTAGAGTTCAACATGAGACAGCTTATTAGGTTAATGAATTTGTTGATTTTTTTAGATGGCTAACTCTTATCCGTCAAATTTATTAACCTAACAAATTGGACACAAATATCATTTCACTAATTTTTGGATCAATTGAATCAAACTATTTTTTTTTCAATATTTGGTTATAAGTAAAGGATAAAACTTAGGACAGGTATTGATTGTACTAATGTCTATTTGAATAGACCGTATGAAATACAATACTGATTTTAGTCACAAGCTGATGACTAAATTGGAGGTCCACAACAATTGTCGAGACAAAATATGACACTTGATTAATTTAAATTAAAATATAAGACCACTAATACTTCTGGTAATATATTTAATTTTATTCATAAACAAGTCAATTTTTTCAAAAACTGGACTAAATTAATAAGCATGATAATTTCATTTTATTACACTATTTCATTCCATCTCATTCAATTTCATTGTTAAACATATCCTTATGAGCAAAGGCAAATTTTGTTTGTAGCAACCAAACATCATCCTCCACCCTCCTCAAACGTGATTTTGAAGTTGACCAATGCTTGTCCAAACAAGCTACAAGTCAACAGTTTTACCATCCATCAATTATTGAATAGTAATATATTGTTTATCCAAATGGACTTTTTTCTTTAAGCTGAATCACCACAAGTGTATGATACAAGTTCCCAAACAGATTAATTTATTGCCGGCAAAAAATCCAAAAGAAAAAAATTAACCTTTACAACAATAATATAAATGATGAAGAAAACCCCAAGGCCACTTCATAAAAAAAAAATGAAAATGATTGATTCAGTGGGAATAGTGTCCAAGGTGCATGATTTAGAGGCGCTTTTCAGCTTCGGGAATATGACTGTACTCAAAGGGGAAAAGATTGTCCCCAGAGCATCGTAGTGAAAGTTCCTAATGAAGTTGATTCCAGGCTCTAGATCACTCTCTACATGGTAGACATTCCTCCCTAGCAAGATAGAGAGCCAATTAGCAAAGACCAATCCTTTCACTCACCAGTATACCTTGGTTTCCGCTTCTCAGCAAATGCAGCCAAGCCTTCTAGTCGATCTTTAGTATTCAACACCTCATCATAGCAATCTTCTTCCAAAAATAAACCTGATGTTAGATCAGTCTCAACTCCCTCGTTAATAGCTCTTTTAGCCATCCTTATAGCTACAGGACCCTGTCAAAATTTTCATTATAACAATTAAGTTTAATCTCAAAAATCACATTCTCAATAAAAAGTTGTTTAATTTAGATATTTCACACCGAATAGTAATTTCACTTTACAGCATCCACGAAACTCCATTTCACAAAATTAATTTTATGCTAACACTCTCAAATACAAAAATATTGTTCGATAAATAATTCTTCATAAATACTTTCTAATCAAAAGTTATTTTGGACAAATTATCAAAATGTTCTCTTAAATGGCAAGTTTAGATGGATCACACGGCTCAATGGCAGCAACTGAATCATTTGTGGGTCTTTGCACAGAATGTAAAATTGTAATAATGTACTTATAACATGAGCTATCTTATTATTTTCCTTAATAGATCAACTTTTTCAAAAGAACAAAAATGAAAAATCAACATTTTAAAAATTTAGTCACTGTCATTTATACATGGACATTCAATGACAAAAGCCCTGATCCATGCATTTCTAAATGTCATAAACCACAGCTATATCAATTTTGGAATGATATATTTCCCATGAAGATACCTTCTGATTGATATCCCGAGCAACTGCAAGTGCTTTTGGATAGGCTTCATCAGCAGGAACACAGTAATTGACAAGACCTGCATTATTGAATTGTTATGAAGCTCTGTATCATAATATTTGTTGGGGAAGAAAAAGAGAGTATACTTTATTAATGAAAACAAGCAGCAAGAAGTTTTATTTCATATCTGATGACAAAAATTTCTCCTTTTTTTTTTTTTTTGCATTGAAGGTTGCACAACTGCAGTGATCTTTCACTTTGTTTTCCTGGAGTTCAACATGAGACAACTTAGAATAACACAGCCCCAGTGTTGGCAATGAACTCTCAAGACAAAGTAAATTTGATAGACATAAACTATAACTTTATGATGCCTTGAATGTTTTTAAAGTGAAATTGTAAGTTCACAGAAACACTAAGCATGTAGTGTGTTTTCAAGATTCTCTTCCGACACATCTCTGTGCTTGATGATGTCTTTACTAATTAGGGAAAGAAAGAAGCTGAGTGACTAATCTACATACCCATGGACAGTGCCTCTTTTCCATCAATCTTTCGACC
Source organism: Abrus pulchellus subsp. cantoniensis (assembly GCA_024086825.1). Classification (NCBI taxonomy): domain Eukaryota; kingdom Viridiplantae; phylum Streptophyta; class Magnoliopsida; order Fabales; family Fabaceae; genus Abrus; species Abrus pulchellus. The sequence continues at coordinate 33,749,993 of CM044049.1, forward strand.
AGTAAATATAATATCTTTTGCTATTGCTTTTCCAACCAATCTAGGTAGTCGTTGTGTTCCACCTGCTCTGTATCAATACAAGAATATAAAGCTAACATTATTGCATTCATTCATAAAAAGAATAAAAACAATTCAAATCCACCATTATATTTATAAATAGCTATATTTTTTTTTGGGTATGTTCTTTACAAACTATGTTAAAATTTATTTATTTATTTCATTATTTGATAACAGAACTGAAGTGATATGAATCTGCAATGGAATAATGGACAGTGTGAAAGATACAATACGCTGCATAGAAGAAGTATACAGCATACCCAGGGATTATTGCAAGTCCTGTCTCTGGCAAACCCATCAGAGCATTTTCTCCTATGCCACGAAAGAAGAAAAACAAAATAAATAAAATAAGAGTCTAATACTTGCATCACACTCTGAAGCATCCAAACAATGCTACAAACAAATACAATCCAATTTCAAAAGTGCTGCAATATAACTACCACATATTCGAATGTCACATGCCAGAGCCATTTCAAGTCCACCACCAAGAGCTACTCCCTCAATAACGGCAATAGTTGGTACACAAACAGCCTGAATAAGAAATAAATATTATGCAAGTTTCAAGGGGAAGTATAAAAAATTGGATGTTACGAAATGCATTAACTACAATCCCAGAGCATAAAATACATGACATATATAGATTTTCCATCGCCAAAATTTCTTCTTACTTCCACACAAGGACAAACTATAAGTGGGAGTAGAAAAAAACGGCAGCCCAAGACACAGAATAGAACTAAACACCTGTTTTCAATGTTGCTTAATCTGTCATACATTCATAACATAGTCAATGTTGATAAGCACATAACCATTAGAATATGTAAATAATTGAATGGCATGAACTAACCTCAAGATACGACAAGGTGGAGCGAAGAGAATTCACAAAAGCCTTAACATCTGATTGATTCATCGCCCTGCGCTCCTGCAACCCAATAAACGCAAAAGCAGTTGAAGGCTCATGAAACTACTCAAATCTAACAATATAAGAAGTAAAAGTAAATCAATACTAGCTTGCCCAACAGCAAGAGTCCAGTAGGGAATTGATCAAATTATGCCCCATCTATTATGCATTGACAAAATACTGTTTTATCTTGCTTTTCATGCATTTGGGAAACACAATTAAGCACTTATTCAACAAGTTTTTTCCTACATAAAGACTTATATAAATTTCACCGTGAAACTTCTAGGAATAAGTTAAAAATAACTTATTCTAATAAGCCATATCACGAAGCTTGTTGAAATAAGTTAAAAACAGCTTTTTGGAAACTATAAGCTATTTTCATAAGCTCTTCCAAACACCTCCTCTTAAGTATTATTAAATTCAACAATAAACCTTTAAATCGGCCCCAGCACAAAACACCCCAGGAACTGAACTACGGATCATAGCAACATTAGCATAGGAGTTCTGATTAATCAATTCAAACACGTGACTTAGGCCTCGCAGCATATCCTTCCCTATAGCATTTTTAGCTTCAGGCCTGTCCAAGCTAACCTCGATAATCCCTGTCCAAAAATAAATTGAAATGAAAGTCAATCAAAAGAAGAAAAAAAAAGAGATACTTAACGGCTTAAAAACAGAAACAGACAGGCTCTTAATTTTAATTTTTTTAATCAATTTATTGTGATGATAAATGGAGCAAGAAAACAACTTACCGGAATCAGAGCCAGTGAGCTTCTGAAGCTTTACGAATTGAGAAGCAGAAGATTGGAGAATAAGATTTCTACGGATCTGGTGCTGGTAGTGATGTGCGATGAAATTGAGAGTGAGATAGGGTTTGCAAGTTTTGACGTAGGAAGTGTTGCACATCGACCTTCTCAACACTCTCAAAGCGCACATTTTCTTTGTTTTGGTTAATTGGAGTTCACTTCTGTTCTGCTTCTTCACTGAAAGATGATTGACTTCTTCAGCCACCAGGAAAATCACTATAAGTTTTTCTAACCTTCGTTTTTGTTGGCATGGATAAGTCATACATGACTCATAAGTATAATAAAATATTCATTAAAAAAATAATATACTCAAATAAAAGGCTTTTTTATTTAATTATTATTTAAAGAAAACAAATTATAACTTCTTTAAAGCTAAATTTATGTGGAATAAATCTGAACACATGACATAAGTTTTGTCATTAATATTGATAAAAAAATTAATTTTTTAATTTTTAAAAATAAATTTTATAACTAAAATTACAAAATTTATAAAATTTTAAAACTGTTAAAATTTTACAAATATAATAATAATATATAATTTATAAAAAAAAAAAAGTTAAGTTTTGCAATATAGAAAAACTTGTCCCACCATGTATACTCCGGTGGTTTGCTACAACATCTATTCTAATGAATAATGCATTAAAAAAATAATAAAATTTTTATTTTAATTATTGAGATAATTAGTGTAAAGTAATTTAGTTTCTTGAAATATTAAAAATATCATATTAATCTTTACTTTCATTTTTGTTAGGTGTTTTAATTTTTAAACTTAAATATTATCAAAATGCTAATATAGTATGTTAAGTGATATATATGATTAATTACGTGCTAAATCCTAAACCATAAACCCTAAACATGTATTTTAGTCTTTGAAATTCTCATTTGTTATGTATTTTACTCTTTATTTTTTAAAACTTTTCACCTATTTATCCTTATTTTTCTTCTTCATTCTTATCACCACTAGAAATTAATATTGATGGATACCTTTAGCGTTTACATTTTTTATTGATACTTTTCCAAAAAAAATTTCCAAGTTAATGTAGTTATCAATTAAAATCTTATGCATGTTAATCTTGAAAATTCCAATAGAATGAAAAAAAATTTGAGTTTAAGTAATCACCTCCAATAAGTCTAAGAGGGGACCTAAGTGAGGAGAACAAGGTGAAAATGAGAAGGTAAGAGTGAAAGTGTTGGTGTTCTAGAAACTTTAAGAACTGAAGTACTTAATACAAAATACAAATTATAACAAGTAATGAGTTTAGGTAATCATTCATTAACAGTATTTACATCAAAGTTGCTCGGCATAGAACTCAAAATACAAATTATAACAAAATTATATTTTTTAAAAATTGTAGCTAAATAGTCTAGATCCACCGCTAAGACTTAAATTAACAAAATGAATGAAGTTACAATATTTCAAAAAGCATGATGACTCTAAACATTTCTCGACTAGACCTACGCATGAGAAGTAGATGCATTATCTGTCATATCTACTCACGTACCACCGTATGATCATTGCAAAACGCACACATCAACACAGACAAAATGGAAGGGTGAATTTATACATCAAACAACCATAATCATAATATAAATACAACTATTATATAATTATCTATACGACTTAGTATATTAGCAATTGTCAGCAAATCAATACAATAGTTTAGCCCATCTAATGTAAATGCAATGTTTCAGTTTCAACTAGTTTTATAGTCTAAATAATCTAGAAGGAACTATTTCCAATTTGGGAGCAACCAGTATCTGGATCCAGTCAAAGCATAACTCAATATTTTCTATCGTTATATGTCTAACCATCTAAACATGTAACTCGACTCTAGAATTATGCAAATTAACATAATGCAGCATAACCATATATATAATTTCATTAAGTCTTAGCAGCACATCTATATTTATATATTTTCACAATAAAACCAAACAGCTCACAATATTAATCAAGTATTTTAGTATATATTAAACATTTTCAGCACATATATCATGACTTCTCAGCATATTATGTTCTACCACAGTATTTCAAACATTCACCTCAAGCATGGACAATTTCATATCATTCACAAAACAACAAAGAACCTTCACACGTATTCCCTGTTCTATCCTAAGGTTTGCCCATATATCAACCTGTTCTCAGCTAAAATAAGATTATGTACAATATCACAATATCTAAGAGAATAATGAAGACCTTCTAGCATAAGCTCCCTTTACCTGAAATGCATTTTCTTAGATCCTACTTCTCATAAGTAAACAATGCCCAAGAACTTAGATCCTTTTAGTATTTCAAAATAGAGAACTTTTGAGAAGAAATATCAAGAACCAAGGAGTAGAATAGGAGAATTAAGTCATAAGAAGTCACCTATATTTGCACTAAATAGATGTTCCCACTTGGATCTAGAAGAAGATTGAATTCAAGAAAGTTTTCTATAAAGGAGAAGCTGATAGAACAGAAAGAAAAGTAAAGAGAAAGACAGTCTAGTTAGAAATGAAGATTTTTCGAAGCTGAGATTCCTTAAATACCCCTCCAGATCGTGCACTCTTGCTTGAGTGAGCCCTTCTTTTGCTTGAGTGACCTCATCATTGCTTGGGCAAGAAAAATTAGACAGTGAAACTATCCAAATTTATACTATTCTTACTTGAGCAAGAGATATCTAGCCTGAGCGAGTTGCATTCTTGCCTGAGCGAGAATGGATCTAGAAAGCTTTTCATTGTATAATGCCTAATTTAGCATAACTTAGTCTTACTTGAGTGAGAACCACTTCGCTTGAATGAGACACTCTGCATTAGAATTCTCATTTCTTCTAGAATAAAGGCTTTATAACAAGAGTTTTATAACAAAAAGGCTCTGTTATACTCTTACATCAAAACACTTAATATCTAATCAAAACCCTCCATACTAGTCATATCAAACAATAAAATCATGTTGTGCTACAACTCACAACTTTTTATACATTAATTGCACAACTCTCATAATTATATTCTAACTTATGAAAATTTATATGACTTTAGCATTTACAATCCAATTAATTACAAACTCCCACTATTAATAACACAAGTCCAACAACCACATAGTATAGTATTGTACAACTCTTTATTCAGCAACTACACAGCTTATACAACTTATTTTAATGTATACAATCGAACTATTACAACACGAATAAAAGAAATATATATATATATATATATATATATATATATATGAAAATACAAGTATAACATTTTTTATCTTCAAAGTGAAACTTAATTTTTTTAAAACTGTATATGCCATGATATTTATGAAATTTTGACATGTGTTAAAATTTTACAAGTTTCACAATTTTATTAGCAAAATTTATTATTTTAAAAAAATTAAGTTTCATCAACAATAATAATGAACCTTATGCCACCACAATTAGCTTAATTCCAAATAAAGAATTAGTTTTAAAAAAGTATTAATTTAATAACATTTTTTATAAAAAATAATTAAATAAAAAAGCTCAAAGAAAAATAAAATATAAAAGCTATTTGAAATAGGTAAATTGATTAATTTATAGGATACGATTTACGAGTACATCTTTATTGTCTTTATTTTTTTTTCTTTTTTTATAAGATCTTTGATACGAGTGTTCTTTACCTTTTTTTTTTACTTGAAAATAAAATTTTGAAAAAATGATTTAATGTTCAACTCAAAAAAAAAAATAATAATAACAACGAAATCAATCACGAGTCCTTACATTTATAATTAAATTAGAGTGTTTAGCAAATTTGATGAAAAAAGAAAAAAGGTTAATGTGTTTTTATTAGTTGTGATTTTTTAATTATATATTATAATGAATTATAAAAATAATATTTATATTTAAATATGTTATATGATTATTTTACATTAATTTCTTTCATTTGAATTGTTTATTTTTATATTTAAATAATTAATTATTAGAAATAAAATAATCAATTAAAAGGAAGCATCACTAGTTTAAAGGATTCAGTGAGTCCTGAAAAATGAGTAAATGCTCAAATGAGTCCGAGACAATAAGCGTCCACACTTTTTAAAATCCTCAAATTGCAGTCAATACCTATGCTAACTTTATCCTTTACTTACAACCAAATATTATGAAAATAAGTTTGAATCAATTGGTTTGATCCCAATATTAGTGAAATGATATTTGTGTCCAATAATTTGTTAGGTTAATAAGATTGACGAATAAAGATTTTAAGAATTTGAAACAGTTTTTTTATTTATAACTTAACTAAAAATATTTTTTGAAATATAAAATTTAATGTCTAAGCAAAAAAAATTAAGGATATGTTTGATTACTATTTTGAAAATAATTTTTTATTTTTAAAAATAAATTTCAATATAAATTTGTATTAAAATTTATTTTTTAAAAAAAAAACTATTTTTAAAACAGTAATCAAACATGTTCTAAATGTCTTTACAAAGTAAAACTTTTATCAATGACAAAATAATAATAACAATACAAGACTTCTTGTTGTGAAAAATAAAATTATATATAACTTTTAAAAAATTCATATAATTTACATATTTTAAATTTTATTTATCAACTCTGAATTATAATTAAGAGTCTATTATCTTAAAAGTAAAGTATTAAAATTATTTCTTTTTAAATTTCGTTATTTGTATATTTTAAAATTAAAGTCAATTAAAAATAACATATAAATTATATTATTTCTGGTTGTAGTTATTTAATTTATTATTTTGTTAATTTATTTTAAACTTTAAAGATTAAAATTATCATTTAATTTTTTATTTTTTTATATTTATAATATTTAATTTATTATTGACAATAATTTTAGTAAAAAATTAATAATTATATTTTTTAATTTTATGAAAAAATATTTTTTTTAAAGATGATAAAATTTATTATATTTAAATTATTTTAACATAATATTATATGCATAAAATATACATTTATTGAGATATACAATACAATCAATTTAATTTTTATTAATATATTATATTTAATTAGTTTGATAATCATATAAAAAATTATTTTCAATATTTATAATATATTTTAATATTTTATATTCATAAAATTTATTTTTTAATACTAAATTATATTTTTATTATAAAATAAAATAATTGTACATTACACAACTACTAAGTTAGTATATAATTTATTTTTTTTCTCAGTTTCATGTTAATAAATTTGTTATATAATAATAATAATAATAATAATAATAATAATAAAATTAAATAAAAAATATATAATATTTAATATTATTTACATTTAAATTTTATGATATTTGATTATTGTTATTAAAAAATTAATTAATTTACACACGTATGCCAGTTACATTACCAAGATTAATTTTCTTAATTTTGAATTACATATTGGCATCACTTTTCACTTCTGCAGTGGTATGCTATGTTATATACTTTGACTGAGAACTTGGAAGAGAGAAATAGAGCACAAAAACAACCGCAGAAACTTGAAAGGAATAAAAATGGCCACCTTAGACGAACGCCCTTCTGCGAAAAGGTGGCTTCCTCTTGAAGCTAACCCTGACGTCATGAACCAGGTTTTCTCTCTTCCTTATGTTTCATGGAGCTAAGTCTTTCAAAGATTTGGAATAGTATATTATTGAACACATAGTTACTCATATAACAAATTATACAAACCAATCTCTCTCTCTTTCATTTTTTATTTTACATTTTTTTTATTTGGTTTTCGGTGAATCGTAGTTCCTTTGGGGTCTTGGCCTTCCAGAGGATGAGGCTGAGTGCTATGATGTTTATGGCTTAGATGAAGAGCTTTTGGAAATGGTTCCTAAGCCAGTTCTTGCCGTCCTTTTTCTTTATCCCATTACCGCTAAGGTTAGTTTCCACGCCCACTAACATTTGGGGTCTTTTTTATTTTTATTTTTACTGTCATATCATATTTATCTGTTACTTCTCTAATCAGACAGAAGAAGAGAGGTTGCAACAGGACGGTGAAAAAAAGGTTTGTGGATATATCTAATTATCTAATCTTTTCATCAAATTTTGAGGATTCGTTTTCCTTGTTTCAAAGAATTGTGCATTCTGTTTGACTGTATTGTGTTGTTGGATAGTTGATTACTTTATTCAACAATATCCGATCGATTTGAAATTTAGGTAGCATATATTGTATAGTTAATTGTTTAGCTACATGCCTTGATTTATTTTTGTTCTGGCGTAGGAATGTAGCAGTAGAGTGTATTTTATGAAGCAAACCGTGGGTAATGCTTGTGGTACAATCGGGCTTCTTCATGCACTTGGGAACATAACTTCTGAAGTCAAGCTTAGTAAGTTTTTAAAATTCACATAGATTCAGTTATGTTTTTTATTGCATTAACCATTAAATCTTATTCAGTTTGTGTTGCTTTTGTGGTTACCAGTTGAGGGGTCATTCTTCGATAAGTTCTTTAAATCTACTGCAAACTTGGATCCGTTCCAGGTTTTTCTTCCTACATGAACCTCCTTTTCTTTCTTTCTTATATTTCATAAATGCAAGCAACTGACAATATTGGTCAGTTAAATATAATGTTCATTTGGTATTTTCTAACTATGTTGTATCTTGCAGCGGGCTGTATTTCTTGAGAATGACAGAGAGATGGAAGTTGCTCATTCAGTAGCAGCCACTGCTGGTGATACAATGGTACTTTTTAACTTTTATTGATTAAATTTAAAGCAACAGGAAATTGAGGGAGGGGGGGGGGGAGGGAGGGCGTTATGTTGTAATGTATTAGTGATTTTGTTCTAGTGATGAAAGGTTCAGTTTGGCGTTGGCCTTCGTATCTTTAAAATATATTCAATAATATTGGAAAAAATTGCTTTTAATATTAGTTGTTTGTTGACTTGTTATCATTAATAATCCTTGGAAATGATAAACTGATACTTGAGCTGGAAGTTTCATATCATAGTTTTTATTTGTAGATTCTTTTATCATAAGTTATCCTGGGAATTTAGAAGTGGCCTTTTGGACTAAAGATTTGAACCGATGTTCAAATTTAAGTTGGGTAACTGAGTTTGTACTAAGATGTTTCTTTGTAAACTTGTCACATCCCATACAAATAACCATTTATCTTCATTTGAGATAGAAAATTATAAGTAGATACTGCTTCCTACTTGAATTTGTATGACTTAAACATGAGGACATACTCTTACAAGCCAAAGGGGACTAAGAAGTTTCTTTTTAAAATAGAAGTAGCTGCTATTCTGAAATTTCAAAATGATTTGCTTATGCTGGTAGTAGTATGGTCAACTCAGCATAACATGTATGTAGCCTCTTGCTTACAGGCCCAGTACTTGGACCAATGTTTGGTGACTAGCTTTAGTGATTTTGGTGTAAGTAAAGAAGCTAAAATGCTAAATTTTTGTGGCAGTGTGTAATCTATGCTTCTATTGATGCATTTGGTTAGGGTACAGCATAATCATTGTATTTTAAGGAGGTTTCATTGATTTAGTAGCTTAATTGGGATACAATTAGGCTGTTGGTTTCTATTAGGTGTGAAGAACATGGTCTTTTTAACAGGGTTTTTGGAACAGATATACAGAGGGATTGGGTAGCTTTGTAACTTTGGTGTTCTCTTTTTTTCTTTGTTTTATTTTTCATGATGGAGGATACCTTATCCCCCAAACTTTTCATTGTAACATTCTTCTCTTCATCTTAATGATATTTGTGATGGCTCAACAATAAGGTTGTTGCCTTATGATTTGGAAGTTGCAAATTCAAATCCTAGAAATGGTCTCTCCACTTAGGGGGCCAGGGTACGCACATCTACCCTCCCTAGAGCCCCATTAGGAAGGAACCTCAGGAACTGAGTAGCATTTCATTTTTGTTATAATGAATTTCTTCTTTTGTACAAGAAAAAGCAAGAGAAAAGTTATCTAGGTCAAAAGGATATAATCACAATGCTATGTCAAGGATAAAAAATAATTTTTATTTTGCATATATGAACAAATACTTAAATAATAATACCAAAATGAATGAAAATACCTGATCTCCTTGCCCAACTCTGTGTAGCCAGAGTATAGAGTGCTTAACACTAGTAGTACATTTGTTGAAAGATTTTGCAGTTGTATGCGGCAAATGATCAACGAATAGTTCTCACAAGTTAAAAGCATCTGGGAGGAGGTCATAGTTTAGACTTAAGAATATATTTTTTGTAGAATAGTTCATAAATGTTTTTAGCATCCATATCAGAAGTAACTAAGATCTCTGTCACCAGCTGAATGATATAAGCAGTAGTATTTTAGGGAGAGCAAATCTGGTAAAAGTGGGAACGCTATCATCTAACATATGTGGAAAGTTATTTTTCATAATGTGAACTGAAAAATTATCAGCTTTCCTCTCTCTTTCTCTCTCTCTCTCTCTCTCTCTATATAGATATATATATATATTACAAACACACACATACATAGGTGGGTTCAACAAGCTAAAAATGTAAATTACTGAGATTTTAGGAGATGTAACTGTCAAAAGTGTTTACATATCAAATGTTGTTACACTGAGACAACAAACAAAATTGCTTATTTCAAATAATTTCCTTTCTTGTCTGACTTTTTTTTTTTTCCTAAACTATTTGTAATGCAGGCATCAGAAAATGTGGACACCCATTTCATCTGCTTTACTTGTGTTGATGGTAATTTCTTTATATAACTGATTAGTATTTTCTCGTGTCGTATTTGTAAAAAGAGAAAAATAATATACCCAGATACAATGGTAACAAAACAAAAAAATAGTAACAACCTAGATCATTTAGAAGAGATTATAGAGAAATTATAAAAATGGTTTATGATTTGCGTAAGTTCTGTTTAAGTTATTTCAATAAGCATCTTAGTCTAACTAATCAAAATAAGTCCTTTTTCAGTTTATTCCATTAAGTTTCATGGTCAAATTTATAGTATAAGACTTTATGTAATTGGAGTTTATTTAATAAATTAAGCTGTGTACCTTAGGACACCCTAAATCATAAGAGCCAGCAGCATAAAGCATATAACTAAACTATCTGGTATCTTTTACATGTCTGGATCAATTTATTGTTCTCCCATTTGCATGCCTACATTTTATCTGATTAAATTCTCTGCAATCATAATATGCAGGTGAACTGTATGAGCTTGATGGAAGAAAGTTGGGACCGATACCTCATGGTCCATCCTCCCCAAGTACTTTGTTGAGGGTAAATATCTTTTAATGTTAAGGGTATAATGTTCCTTAATGACTTGTATTTAGCAAAAAGATTTGATTTGGTTAACAACTGCAAGTAGTTCTGTTGTCACTTTTGAATTTAAATGATGAATGAAGGCCACAATTCTATTGGAAAGTAGCTTTGGCATTTTACCTGGATTGAAGCATCCATCTTTTAGGATAAATTTTATCGATAGATAGTGCTTTGTGTAATGTTAGTGAACAAAAGGCTTTAGAAAGACATTCTCCTTATTGCGTTGAAAGAGTAAGGAAATTACTCCTAACCTGCAGTAGCTTGCAATCAGGATAGAGATTATGGTACAACCTTTACTGCTCCTAGCATTAAGTGATACCTCCCATGACCAAGATTCTGTCTACACTCTCCTCAACCATGTGAATAGATATTAATCATTTCCATTGTGCCAACTAAGAATTTCAAACCTGGGTCTTCATCATGCTTTGGTGATTATGTCTGCCTCTTGGTGTCCTGTTGGAATATAGAAGATATTTAAAACTCCTGAAACAATTTTATCTTTGATAAAATTCCTATCAATTTTGACATGTTTCATTTGATCATGCTGGACAGGGTTGTGAAATGCTTGTTACTGATTTGTTGTTGCTTCCTAGGACCTCTAGAGAATTTTATGTCTTGTGGAGTCTCTCAATCCACGTTAATTCACACTTGCCAGTGCTATTGCCATGAACTCAGCTTCCATGCTCTCCTTGTAACAACTGATTGTATTTTGCTTCTTCATGTAACAAGGTTTCCCCACACGCAATAGCAAGATGAAGACCTACTAACTTTAGTTGACCTAGAGTCCCTTGTCTTGTTTTTCTTTAATAGAATTCCTTTGCGAAGTTCCCTTGAGATTAGAGATGTCAAAGTGAGCCTTGACCCATAGACCAACTTATTATACTTGCACTAAAGGCAATATCAGGCCTTGTAACTATCAAATGTTTCAATTTCCCAAACAACCTTTGGAGCTATCCCTAGTTTACTAGACCTTCATCCTTGCTGGATTTTTGCTTCCAATTTCTCTCTAAATGAGTATTCGCTGGCTTGCATCCAGTTTTTCTTGTCTTCAACAAGTCAAGGACATATTTCTCCTTGAGCCTAGCGAGCAGCTGATATGGGTACGAAGATTTTGTGGTTTTGATGGTAATCTGCTGTGAGGTGGTGCTGCGAACAGCTCCTCCAGAATATGTATTTGGAACATTTTTCGTCATCAAGGAATGGAAAACCTTTGAAAGGTGTTCATGCTTACATTTTGCAACCATATTTTGTTGAGGTGTGTAGATGCAAGAGCTTTGGTGAAGAATCCATGATCAAAGAGATAATTGGTATGATTATTGGTGAATTATTCTCTCATACTGTTACTACAAAAAAATTGAATTTGGGATTGATAAACGGTAGAAATTGTTTAACACTATGGACTATGCTTGAGCCCTATTTGGGTGTATTTATGGATAAGTTCTAAGAGAAGAAAAACAATATAAAAAAACAATAAAACTCTTTTTATAAAAAAACCATACTTTTCTATTTTTTCTTCTCTTATAAAGATTTATCCACGAGCTTACCCGAACAGAGCCATGGTCTAATCATGATCTAATGCAATTACTATGAGATCTACAGCAATTGACTGACTAACTACTGAAGTTATAGTGCAACAAGTAGGTAGAAAATCCAGTGTTTCGTGCCATGACCAACCATGGAGAGGTGCCTAACTATTACCTTGTGGACTTGGTTACTGCCACCTATTTATACCCGCATACACCATTATAAATATAGGATTTTAGTGTTGTATATATGTGATGTGTGTGTGGCATTTTCAACCGCTGAAGTTACTTGGTTTGCTATCCTTCTTACATGTATCTTTCATTACTCTGTTATTTTTAATTACTACTGTATATCTAAATTTACAACAGGATGCAGCTAAAGTCATCCAGAGCATGATCCAGAAAAATCCTGATTCCCACAACTTCAATGTCATTGCAATATCAAAGAATTCCAGGGATGGACATTAAGGCAGCCAATTTGGGGTCTTGTGGAAGCAATTCTTGAAGTTACTTGTAGTATAATCCCCAGTCATCCATGCAGCTTTTTATTCACTTTCCATGTATTTATGCTCTGATTTATTATTATTATTTTTTTTCATTCAAGGATGTATCAATCTGAGCATCGTTCGCTAAGCACTGATGCAGTGCGAGTAAATTTTATGAATATTACGAATGGACTAATTGAACTCGCAAAACCATAACGCAAAACATATAGTTTAATTAAGTATTTGTTTGATACCTTTTTAGCTCATAAGAATTTATGGTATAAATTAATTATAGAATTTATAATAATAAGGTAAAAAAATGTTTACTAAATAATATTAAGAAGTTTATTGAAATAAATTAAAAAGAATTTGCAAGAATTATAAATTATTTTTACAAGTTCTTTATATTTTTATAAATGCTTGATTTTTACTGTTTCTAAATATAGAATAACATTTATTTTAATATGTATTTAAGAGTATATAATAAGATTTTTTCTTTTAATGTCAAGGGCAAATTTCAAAGAAGGGTTAGACTTTTCCAGGTAGTTGGATTCTAAACCCTACTGGGACTAGCTCATTGAAGAAGTTACGGGAAGGATGAAGATGATAGTCTTGTGGGCTTCATTTTCTGTTTTTCTTTGTTGTCAAATGTAGGCCTAATTTGATGTTGGTCTTTTTTTTGGTCCACCAATTTCGTGATGGTCTTGAATACACCACATTGCTATCATAGCCCACTTCAAGAACTTGGGCCAATCTAAAGTCATTTTGGCGGTGAAATGTTCATCGATGACTCAGTGCATTTTGAGGCATTAACATCATACTCGTATAAGTCAACCAGCACTCTTGCATTACCCAATATTCCAAATGGGTTTTACTATGTCCAAACAGGAAGTCTCAAAGAGTACTACTCTTCCAATCCACCCACACTTTCTCTCTGTGACAATTTTAAGGGCTGTTTGATGAATAGGATAAAAATAAGATAGGATAAAAGCAAGATAGATTTTTATTTTATTTTACTTTTAATGCATATTAGAATAACAAATTAGATATAGTATGCAATTATATACTGTCTATCTAACCTAAACAATAGGAAGAGTCTACGGCAAGTTTCATGAGTAATCTATATAAAATCGTGTTCGCTTGTAAAAATAGATCTTCTAGTGTTACTTATAAGACCTTCATTTGTGAAGAATAAGAAGATTAATTGTATCAAAATTAAATTAGGGTCTAAGGTCACTGTTCAACTTATCAACTCATTCGGGACCAATAGCTATCCTTTGATAAGAGAAATTAATCTATAGTTGAAACTTAATGTAGATTTATTAGCATTGCTCATGTTTTTAGAGAAATCAAAAGAGTGCAAAATAGCTGGCCATATAGCTTGCAATGGATTCATATGAAGTATAATGTAAGACCTAGATCTTCCTCGGCTGATATCATTTATTAATTTTTTTTTCAGGCCTTCTTGCCCCATTTATCAATTTTTTTAAATCTTCTCTTGCTAAAGAACAAGATATAATCATGTTACAAAAAAAAAGACACATTTTATCAAATAAAACTCAGTATAATTAGCTATAAATTTCACTAATTATATTTAATAAAAATTTGCTTTTCATTTTACATTTTGATCATATTTTATTATTCAACAATAAGAGAATATCAAAATTCTTTAAAAAATTCCATAACAACTATGTGTCCCTTGTTTTTATAAACCCCGTACAAACCAAAACTTTATTTCACAAATCAGACTTAGTTTATTTATCAACATAAAAATTAATGAAAGATTCATCACGAGTGCCTCACTTACTTTGTTGAGTCATTTGTTTACTAGAAGATTCAACATTCCTATGGAATATCCCTTTCCATTTCTTTTTTCCCCTTCTAATATTAAGCTTCTTAGTTCTTACCAAGAACGAGCTTTGTTATATTTTCTAATATAACTTTCTAATAATATAAGTATTAAATAAAACAGTATATGTATTTATTATCTTAAAAATATAAAACATATTTATTGTTATATTTTCTAATTTAACTTTCTAATAATATTTTTTACATATTTTATAAAATAAGTATTAAATAAAACAGTATATGTATTTATTATCTTAAAAATATAAAACATATTTAATGTTTTTTATTTAGTAATTTAGAAAATTTATATAGACATAAAAGATAAGAAGATTGTAAATTATTCAATGAAAATATATTAGACATCATTCTGATGTTGAGATCTTCCATGAATTTTATTTTGGTTTTTTTTTTTTTGTGGGTCGGAAATCCCATGAACTTTGATGAAGGGTTTTCTTTCTGGTCCAAAAGTCTAGATAAAGTGAATTGTCCAAAAGCGACCTACCTGATTAGTGGTCCATAGAGCATTGTGTCAGATTAGCAATTCATATGAGTTGATGTTTATCAAGCAAAGGGAAAATTTATTTTGTTTGGGTCTTTGTTCTAATAGTAACTACAAATATTGGACATATTACGACCCACAACTTCATATATTTAGCATAAAAACAAAACAAAATATATTAATCCTTAATGACTTCAAACATCACTCATTTGTTCTTTTCGAACCGTTCTTCTCCACAGTAACAAAATTCATTGATAACGCAATAGTCATATCCTTAAGTAACAAAAACATGCTTAGTATTGGGACGTGGTTGGTTTGATTTTTGACCAAATCCTTAAAATCAAATATATGAACTAGATTTGAGAACTGCTAATCAGGGTCATTTTTTACCTTTTGAGACCCTAGAGAAAATAGAAAATTAAGATCTTTAAAAAAAATTATAAAATATAATAAATAAAATAAAAGTATATATTAATAATTTTATTAAAATAATACTTTTTTTAAGTAGCTATAATTTTTTTAATAAAATTATAAAAAAAATATTTTTTTATTTAACCAATATTTATGTTATAACTAACTACAAAAATACAGAAGATCATAAAAAAATAGGTTCTATGAGCATTTTGAGATGCAAAATTATCAATGATAACATTAATATTAATATTTTTTAAAAATTCTTTATCGATTGATAAAATTGTGAGATCATTCAATAGTTCTTGTAACATTGATAACCTTAGGTAAGTTTTGATTAACTTTAAATTTAAAAAACTTCTTTCAGTTGATGATATAATCACTCGGACGATAAAATTTTTTTTATAATTGATTAAAATATTTAAATAACAATCTACAAATTTGAAAAACTTAATAACTATTTAATTTTTTGAAAAAAAACTAAAATTCTTCATGAGATTTAATGTTAAGAATAGTAAAATTTTGAAATTAAATGAAGTTTTGAGTCTATAGAGATTAATGAGTTGATTACGTTTATAGCAAGTGAGGTGTGAGAAATTAAAAAAAAAATTTGTTTTTTTATTTTTTTCAACTGCAAACTGTAAGAGCTGAAATTTTTTTCAAATAAAAGTAGGACACAATTTTTACTTTGGGCCCTCTTTTAAGGTTGGGCTCTATGCGATCGTACCTCTAAACTATTTTTAAAATCGGGCCTGCTGCTAAATAGTACGAAAGGTGATTACACAATTTTTATACGGATCTACATGTATTTTTTTTATTGGACAAATATTAAATTATAAAATAAATTCTTTGGCAGAAATCATATTTGATTGCTTTGTAAACTGTTTTTTAGCAAAATTTATTTTGAAATTAGTTTAAGATTGGTTTTAAAAATTAATTTTGTAAAAATAAAATAAATTTCAAACCTTTTTTAAACATTTGGTTTAAAATCAATCTTTTTTTTTAAAAAAATCACATGTATCCCTATGATGGATTCAGGAAACCTCAAACTTTAAGACTACAAATTAAGCTAGAAAAATTTTCAGCTATTTTCAATTTAGAATTCGGCTTACATTATTTTAATTATTTTTTCAATTTGGTTTAACTGTGATTATGTTTTGATTTTATTTAATTGTTTTTTTTTTTTTGCACAGTTGCCTCTACACCACAAGTTTAAAGTTAAAGGCCCAATTATTTATATGGAGGTCTATTATCTGTATGGACTAATTCACTTAACTGTTTCTTAGATCTGCAACTTGGATCAGACCCATCTATATATCTAATTTTCCTGTGATGTACACTGTTCAGGTAGCACAGCTCGCGCAAACACTGAATGCACTTGGAGGAAGCTTAGAGTTAAAAGGCTATAGTTTTGTATGAGTTAAGTTCATAGTAGTACTGTATAGAATCCATTTGAATATAGGTCGTTCTCACTTGCTATATTCATATAGTTTCGTTTTGGATTTTTACACTGAAAGTATCTTTCAAATGCCAATCATAAGTCATTTCCTTTCGAGATGGAGAGATTATCAAAATCAATACAACCTCTTCCAACAAAACCCTTTTTCATATGTATCAATAAGATACTATATTCATATATTCCTAGTAGTCTTAGGAAGGTTCCTGTAACCTTTGCTAAATATCTTAAACAGAATTGTTACTGTCCCTAAATCAAAGCTATGACGAGGTTTTGCCCACTAGTTCCTCCCAAAACTACCATATATAGTTGTGATTTTTAGCCCTTATCACTAATGCGCCATAATATGCCGTACATGTGGTTCAAATCTTAATATATGCCCAATTAGGCAAGGATAAAGAGCTATAGGGACATCTTTACTATTCTACTCTTTGGTTTCGGTTAGTAGTTGTTAGGACATCCTTAATCCAGTTAACTTTTTTATTTTAATTTTTTACAACCACATATTCCTTTTTAAAAATCATATTAATGTATTTGTACATATTGAAAACTTAAAGTTTAAAATAATATAATTTTTATAATTAAATATAAATTAATTAACAACACTAGATTAATGTCTTCCATCCTCCTCTCAATATATATAACAACAGTGAATAACTATAAATGTGCATCTTGTTGACATTTTTTTCTGCAACTTCAAGTATCATTAACCATTAATTTTGAACTTGTATTATTTTGTGTGGTATTTTAGGGTGTGGAATGTGCTTTTTAACACTTTTACTATTGAATTTGAATTTTTATCAAATATTTATTTCATCTTCTAAACTCAAAATTTGATAATATATATTTAAAATTAAATTTCAAGAATTGCAATGAGAGGGAATAAGATGTCTAAAAGACTTATTTGCATTAAAATAAATTAAAATGCATTACATGCTATTCCTTTAGTAGATGTACATATATTTCAAAATAATCTACAGGGAAACTATAATTTAAATATCTCTCAAAGGAACTTAAAAAAATGTATTTTGCTGTAATTTTTATGACTAAATAAAAAATTTAGTATTAAGTTTATTGAGTAACGAACTAAATAGTAATGTTATGAATATGAAACTAATTAAATCAGTAATATTATTGATAGGGGAACGATTTAAGTTAGTTACAATATCTAATAAATAAATAAATAATATTTAATATGCTCCTATCATTTTTTTTATAAAATCTTCGTTGAGATTTTTCTTAGTTTTTAATATAAGACTTTTTGCAAAATTTGGAACCTAGTAAACATAACATAACATCGTATCATCATCAAAATGCATTTACAACAGTCGTCTATTTGTTTTATATTAAATTCAGCGATACGTTAACATAACATTAAATTATAAAATACATATAACACGTCTAAAAGTTAACTTTGAGGAAGAAATTAGTATAGTTTATGCATTGCACGAGTCAACCAAGAAATACTTGACAATTGATGGACGTCTTCTTTATACAATATGCCATAAACACTGTGGTAAGGAAAGAAACTATTTTATAGTCTAAGATTATTGTATGTTTGTAATCTTGACTAATCACCAAACAGCACATTATATAACTTTTGACTGAAACAATACTCGTAATCACGTTAGATCATATAATAAATTCTCCTAAAAATGAGAAGTAGTTGCTTGGGTGCTTGATTCCCCAAATATTGGCTGAGTCTAAACTGTTATATCCAAATTGTAACATACCCGGGTCGGATAAACTCAATTCCAAATTTGCTGCTTTAGGCTTAATTGGACCCGAATATGAGTCCAAACTAGTCTAATTTGAAAGTGATTGATTTCACCAATTTCGTGCCTGAGGAGGCGTCTATATCAATTTCTTAATGCTTCAAAGCTACTCTCTTGGGGGACTCAGTGTGTGTGTGTGTACATGTTTATGTACTGCGTTCAAAATATTGAAAAAGCTCAAAAGAATATCGTTTTTTCTACCTTTCTCTCTTATTGCTTTTAAGTAAAGAAAAATAAATGTTCATTTGCGATCAAGAATCGTTGAAAAGTCAGGTCAAAGTTTGAAAGTCAAAGGTTGAGGATAAGCTGCGACAAACCTGCAAGGCCTTACATACTGTTGTCGTAAGAACCCACGTGCGATGTTTTTTTGGCGGTTGAGGTTAACCTCATCACCATTGGAGAATTCTCATAAAATGTAACTTATCCTTCTAAAACTGTTCAATCGGAAAAGTCGCTTATCAGGTCCTAATAAATTAATAATAAAAAATAGAATTTGTGATTGAATATATTTATTTATCTTTGCTAATTTCTTACTCTTTCATTTATGCCTAAATAAATGTGCTAACGTTGGCGAGACCTAAGAACACTTGTTTGACTTGAACTTCCAACACCCTCAATTATTTGTTTCAATGACGCCAATTGAAAAAAAGGAAGAGTTGCTTTACTTCAATGTAACGTTTTCTCGAAAGTGAAAATTGCATTTGCAGTGGGTTAAATTTAAAATAAACAAACTAATTTGAACGCTGTTTAGCTTCTCAAACGAGGAAATATTAGGCTTAACAATGTAATGTGATGTTTGTTTAGGTAAAATATTTAATTAAATAGTCTTTGATAGATTGTATTGAAAATATTAAAATAAGATAAAAATATTCATTAAAATTATTAACTATCTTCTTGACATTTTCAAATCCTCTTTCAACGCATCAATATACAGTTGAAGAAGCGTGACTCTAATTTCATTCGTTACTAAACACATAGTACATGTTAGTTAATTAAGGATTTTTTTTATAAATGAATTATAATAAACAATATTTATAATATCATATGTATTTTTTTATTAATAATATGGTTATATATACATATATAATTATTGAAATATATCATACAATTAATTATTCATGACATAAATTACTAGTTCTTTTACGAAATTTATTTAAAATTTTGTATTATTTTAATGATCTTTTAATTATGCCAATACTTTAGTTATTAATATAGTCAATGACATTTATAAAAGAATGAGTATGGCCTCTTCTCTTCATCTTCATATTGAAATAACTTATCCTTCTTAATTGTTAATATTTTTGCACCATCAAGTTATAGCTAAATTTATGTATCAAAGAATTTATTTCATTCACAGATGTTGTCTCACTATACATAAAATAAGAATGTATTAGAATTTAACATATAATTTTATTAAAATAATCTTAAAATTATATTAATAAGAAATTATATCATTATTTTCTTATTATACTAAAGTATATCTTATGAATAATATATAATATAAAAAAGAAGAATATTTATAATATATATTTAAATTAAAATTAACTCATTATAGTTTATTTAGAATAACAATTAAACATAATAATCAAGTGATAAATTATTATACTCATTTACCAATTCTTTTTCTGAATTATCTTATTATGCATTTGGTTTTTTCATTTTAAACAACGTTTTATAAAGTAGTTTTTTAGTGATAATTGATGATGATGAATTTTTATATACATTTCACTATATATTTAAGAAGTTAGTTTTTTAATAATTAACTATCATTTGGTAATAATTTTTAATGAGTTTTGTGATATAAATGCATCCATTCAATAAATTTAATAGTTACATTAATTTCAATGATTAACATTTAATATTATTTTGTATTCATTTTAACTACACGTATATGGGTTATTATTAGTGTAAACACATTATATTCAATTGTATTAATATAAAACATACTACTACATTGAGTCCAAATTTAACTCGTCTTCTATTTTTTCCTGCATATACTTGATTGAATTGAATTTGTTAAATTATATGAGAGAATAAGCCAGAACACTGCTTGGACTTCTTTCCAAAGCCAAATAAAGCGCACCTAAAATTTTTATCTCAAACCACAACAATTTTACTCAGTAATTTAATCATATTAATTAAAGGATTATTTCACATATGTTCACTTGTTTGCTTAATTACTCTCATCTTCTTTTTCTTCATTCTGACCAGACAATTACCACATATGAACAAGAAAATCTATCTTATAAATTCGGTATTTTTTATTCAAAATCATTTAATCAGTCAATACAAGTGTTTATCGTTTTCTATAAGGAAAAAACACTTATCATATCTCATCATTCACAGATTATTAATTATTTTTATTTTATAAATTAATATTTCCTTGAATTGATCACAAGCTTTAATTAATTTTTTATCGACTATATTAAAATATTTTCCTTAAATCTTAACCTACTCACTAATTAACAGGAATTGATTTAAGTAGTAGATATTTGATTCTCCCTAAATAAAATTTTGAATTT
Organism: Abrus pulchellus subsp. cantoniensis; assembly: GCA_024086825.1. NCBI lineage: Eukaryota > Viridiplantae > Streptophyta > Magnoliopsida > Fabales > Fabaceae > Abrus > Abrus pulchellus. The sequence goes on from CM044049.1 coordinate 33,771,462, forward strand.
AAATTTTATATATGAAAAAAAATGATGGAAAAAATAATTTCATCATATTATAGATGTTTTCAACTTGAACGTAATTGTGCCTGTGATTAAACTAAAAAAAATCGAAACTAGTATTTTTAAATTGTTTTTTAATATCTATTCTTTTTATCCTAAATTCAAACTACTTAGCTTTTACATATTTAATTTATGCATAATCACTAAAAAAGTATTATTTATCAACAAACAAACTTGTTAAATATTGAAATAAATTTTATTAGTATAGTTTTTGTTTAATAAAAAATAATTTGTCAGGATAAACTTTAAAAATTTATATTATCAATATAATATATAATACTAAAAAATAATTTTATTAGTGACAATATTAATATATGCTATTAATATATTCAGTGTTAGTGTAATACATAATATATGTTAGTATAAATTTTTAAAGTTTATACTAACATTTTTTAAAACAAAAGCTATATTAATAAATACTATTTTAATATTTGATCATTTTTATTTGTTAGTAAATGACAATTTTGTAAGTAACTTTTTACAATATTTAATAATATTATTTTAATTTGTATTTATTTAAAATTTAAAAATATCTTCCAATGCGTGAGATACTTATTGGTTTTTTTTTTTTGCGAAACCGTCTTATCAACCAATTGATAAGTGTTTATCGTTTTTTAAAATCAAAACATTTATCGCAACCATGATGGCCATGACAGTGGTGTGGGACACCATGTTTCCATTAAAAGACGAAACAAAAACGTTATTTATTTGTTTTATTCATAATGCAGAAATAAACGATAATTTATTAATAAAAATGTGAACTATATGGTCACACGTGTTTTGAAAATATTTAAATCATTTATTGTATTGTAACTGAATAATCTGAATTATTATAAGAATCTTAACTTTAAAAAATAATGTTTACTACTATGTTTTGTTTTGTTATTCCGGGGTTCTCCACTAGATGAATAACGTGATACCTAAACGTCTAATAATAACGTAAAGATAGTGTTATAATAAATAATTTAAAATTAAGATAACTAGGGACTCAATTTTTCTTGCATAGAGAAAAAGGCCCATGACATTATTTGCTCTTCAACGTGTGAATGCAAGGCTGCATATGCCGAATTGCCCCCATGTCTTCTCGAAAACATATAATGAACGATTATGAAGTTAAGCAAACAATTTGTTTAGTGAGTTGCCTTAAATCAACTTGTGGTGCACTAGCTGTGTTAAAAGATATGATGAAAACATATGTATGCCTTAAAAAATATTAATATTAATTTTTAAAAATAAAATTAAGTAACTAATAATAATTATTTTTTATTAAAAAGTAATTATCACTTTTACAATTTTATATAATAAAATATTTAAGTTTATATCTAAAAATTAAAGTTAATAAAATTTATATACTTTCACAAGTAGTGAGCATTAGTTTTTAACATGCTAGTTATAGCTACAACCCATTCTCACATTCAGTGCGTTTGTCTTGTGCTTTAGTATATTTAATCACTGGTGTCAATATTTTTATTTTGATGTGTTTGATTTCCAATTAGCGATTCATACTTTACAGAATGGCAATTGCCAACAATCAATCATAGATTAATCAAAGTTAAGGTCTTGTCTGATTTATCAGAATTAACACATTATTAATGTTGAACAAACAAATAACAAATTTGGTATTCACAATGCTAAAATACACAACCTCACCTTCCCTCGTTATCTTCTAAATTTCATCATTTGTTTGTTATTTTCCACTCTCACCCCCATTTTTTTCTTCTGGAGGGGTCACCATCATCTCTACTAAAATTTTCTCTTTCATCTTTCACTTTTATTCTTGCTTCCAAAATTGGGTTGGATGGTAGGTAAGTGTCACACACGCATCTCTCAGATAATTACAAAGTGTATTTAATAAACACAACAGTATCGGTTCCCCTAAAATTTCTCAAGTACAGAACCACATTGGCTCTTGTCTTTGCACTATGCATCAACTAACCAATAGCTGTTCGCCACGTGTACACTCCGCCACTTGACTTCCCACTTGCCCCTGACCCGTCACCCCCACTTTCTTCCTCTTAGCCGACGACCCACTCTCCGACGAAGACGAACGCTCCGGCGAAGACCGTTTCGACGTAACCCTAACCGGGTCGGGTTCGCCGGAGTTAACCCGAAGCGGAAAATTCAGCAACGCCCTCGACCCTCGCATCCGGTACGCGGCCCGATCGTAAGCCAACGCAGCATCCTCAGCGGTCTCAAATGTTCCAAGCCAAACCCTAGCACCGTTCTTCGCCGGGTCCCGAATTTCCGCCGCGAACTTCCCCCACGGCCGTTGCCGCACGCCGCGGTAGTGCTTCCCCTTCGCTGGAGAAATCTTCTTCTCCGGCAAAATCACGGGCACAACCGCTGGGGGACTGTTCGCCGGCGGCATCACATCAGGCTCGGATTTAACCGCAATCTCGGCAGGAAAATCCGACGAAATGCTTTCGGGTGACCGGGCATCGAGAGATGGGACCCAGCCAACGTTAACGGCGTCACGGAGCACGCCGTAGAGCACCATGTCTTCGGAATCGTCCTCTTTTAGCGGAAGTTCGCCCCAATTATCACTCAAACACGAGTACAAGCTGCTGAAACTGGAGCTCCGAGAGTAGACACGCGCGTTACCGGAAACACTCGTCGGGGCTCCGAATATGGATTCGGACTCGCCCAGCAAGTGGCGGCGAATAGAATCCAAAAGGGCCAAATCTGATTCGTAGGTACTTTGCCCGTACATCTCCGGTTAGCGGTTTTAGTATTGCGCAAGAGAGTGAGTGAATTGGAATGGGAACGAGGGGATGTGGTTTTTTTTTTTTAAAAGAAGGTATTGAATTGAATATTCGAACTCAAAGGGTTAAATGGAAGTGGGAATTTATAGGGGCTTTAGGTTCATGCACTTGGGGTTGGATTTATCTCTTGAATTCTGTGTTTTGTTATTTTAATTTATTTGTGGATGGTGACACTTATTTTATATTGCTTTTTTGCATCGTGTTGGGGTCGTCGAGTTAGCTTCGGTGAAGTTTCGCATGTGTAAAGTGTAAACGGCAAGGGTGTGGAAGGGGATTTTTGTCACGTGCTTATTTTGTGTCCCTTTTCTTTTCTTTGTTTATGAGTTTCTGTCCATTTTCGCTGATGAAAATTGTACATTTGTGACGTCATTTGTCTTACCATTGCAGACAACTTGCTCCCTTCCTTGTCTTCCATCTTGTCACTTTCTTCGCTGAATAATCGCCCCGGATCTTTGCTTATACCGTTTTATCTCTATTTTCATTTCTTTTCAGCTCTTTCTTTTGCATTTTTATGGATCCGCATAGAATATTATGAGGTACTGATAGCCTCCTCTTTTTCTTTTTTCTTTTTTAATTTAGCATGTATGAAAAAATTATGATAATTATGAAATAAATATAGTGTAATTTTGGATAAAGGAAATTGAAAGACAAAATTAATTCATGCATGATAAGAATAACACAAAAAATTAATTGTTTATTTAAATTGATGGATGGGTAAGTTGATTATGCAGCAGCATGGGAGGAATGTAAGTAATATATATATATATATATATATATATATATATATATATATATGTATATAAAGATATTGGTGAAAAGCGATGGCGAGGAAGGGTGACGATTCGGAGCATGACACGAATGAAACAGTACGGGTACACCGGTTGTGGACACAATTGCGAGGTCTGCATTGTGGATAAGTCTCTTCCAAATTCAATAACACACCCAACAACTTACGAGAGGACCCCACTACTCTCAATTTGCATCGAACAGTAACTATGCTTTATGCTTTTTAATGTCTTCCCAGACACCAGTATCTGCGAATCACAATTCAACGAAACCTTTTCCCTTTTACATTTCATCATTTTAGTTTTGGATTAACATTACAGAAACATCATCAATCACTGGCCTAATTGACCATTATTTTATCTCTAAATTAGGGGTTGCTCATTAAAAACAGCTACTATCTTGCTAAGTTCCACATTCATTAGAATCGGGTTTAGTTACTGGTGGATGGCCAAACAACTAGTCCAAAAATACATTTAACTCAATTATTTAAGTTTGATCTGCTAATTCTTTGCTTGAGACTTAAATAATTAAACAAACATTTCCTATACTTTATTTTACAAAATTCTATACATCAATCGTATATCACATACTTGATATATTTAAAACAACTATTAAATAATTTTTTTAAAATAGTTTAATTAATTGATAAACTATAAAAATTATATGAGTAATTAAAATTAAAAGAACTAATATGATAATTAATTTAAAATACAAGGATGGATATTACAATTAGACTTATACATAATTAAGTGAAAATATTTTCTAAAAATAATATATTAACAAGTTTAATGATGATTATTTTACCATTTTTATGATTTACATGTTCACTATGGTAAAATTTTGAACTTTTTTAATATATTATTTATTTTGAATTATATATATATATATATATATATATATATATATAATGTAATAGATATATCATGCCCATAGCATAAGCTTAAAATATTTACATTAACAGATTAATTAATTTATATCATACAAAACTATACTAATAAGAACATATTTAATTGCTAACAGTTTTTTGGTGTTACATACGACCACCCTCTATATTTAACGGACTATTCTCAAAGATTTTATGAAACTTAGTAAATTTAGTCATGAAAGCATTGATCCTAATTTCTAATTGGCATAAAGTTTGTAAGAAAACGACCCCTACTTCCCTGCTTCTTTATTTTTTGGCAAAATTGCAGAGAAAAGGGTGGCTAAAACGTGGCATATATACGTATGGTGAAAAAAAGTGTAAAAATATATTACTTGACTTTGATGAGGGAAAACCTATTTGATCAAATGCTTTTCCTTAATTAATTATAGATAATCGGCAAGGAGAGATTTTAGAATACATATAATCATTCTGTTTCCAACATCAACCGATTGGCAACCCAATTAAAAAAATACCCTTCAAATGAATCTCTAAAATAGTTGGAGAGTTCAATATTGTTTTTTCTCACAATCTCTTCAACATAAATATAAAACAAATATTATTTTTTTTATAAAAAATGTCTTTTGCGATTAGAAGTATGGTCATAGTTGTGGGGTTGCGACAAGTAGTTTAGGAATTTGGTCTCTTTCTTCTATTTTCATGCTCAAATTGCCAGAGTTGTCATTGACTATATTTTTACTATCGACATCCAAAACTAAATTCTAGCATTGAAGAACTTTAATTTGGAAAGATTTCAAAAAACTAACAAATGACCAATCCTCAATGGGGGCGAGGTTGGGATCTCATTCTCTATTCCTAACAAAAGAGATATGAACCAAGTAATGTGTGACTTTGAAAAGAGATATTTCTTAATTACTTGGCATTATACAACAAATTTTACATAAGTGCTCCCTTTAAATTTTTAACTTTTCTTAGAGTATTGTTCATTTATCACACTATAAATGAAAATATATTCGTGGAGAGGAGAAGAGCAGGAGTTTGATGAAATCTTTGAGCAATTAATTTAAAATTGTAAACGTAGCTATCACTTGGATCTTTAATTTTCCAAAACTCTTATTTTGGTTCTTAATTTTATAAAATACCATATACTTTAATTTAATATTTTTATTACATTTTCCATTGCACAATAACAATTGATGTATATGATATTTTATAAAGTATGATTTTGTTACGTAAAAAATCAAAGTAGTAGATATTTATAACTTTAGGATTAATACGTGAATTTCTTTCACCTTAAAAAAGTCATGACGGTGATAGTTAAACCATCATCATATGTAAAACTAACAATATTATGTTATGAAAACTAATTATGCGAAAAAGGAAGGGAATGCTAATTAGCTTTATCTAATCATAATAAAAATAACAATATAAATAATACTTATAAAATAACAAATAAGTTTCATCCTATTTAAAAATTCAACAGCTGCTAGCTTTAAAATTTAAAGGGGAACTTTATTCTTCATGATGATTAAAACTAAATTAAAATAGTTAGATGTCCAATATAGTGTCAAGATATCAATAATCTAGAAGAAAAAAACATACCAACTATGTTTTTTTGTTTTTCACTATAGATCATTTCGTCATGTCCTGACTTGCCCTCGAATTTATACATAGTTTGTGTCTTTATGAATGTGTTTTAAAAGCTAATCATTCATAACGTTAATTGGACAGCATTAACAATGTTTGCAGGAGCACATTTACCAGTGGTATGTTATTAAATTATGGTTATTAATGAGAAGAGGAATGATGAATATTATGCAAATAAATCATCCCTATATTAATGATTGCAAATACAGATGAAAATATAAAATAAGAGGGATGCTAAATATTTTTGGGCATTGAGAAAAATGATTTAATGGGACAGGTGATGGGGGAGACAAACCCACGTAACATGGCATAAGCGTAACCAGAGGCTTTGAAGCTGACCGATGACCGTAACAAAGTAGGACATATGACTTTGACTTGAAAAATTCTCAATTGACATTATTTGCAAACATGTATTTAGTCACTAGGTGCCAGCTACCAACCCGTGCGCACCGCAATCTTTGAGTCTTCTCACCTTTTTCTCTACTACCACCCACATAATACAGTCTGGTTCCAAATTAAAATCTTCAATATTAGTTTGAACATGAGAGGCCCACAATGGATTTACCTCATGAAACTTTGAAATATGTGGAAAATAAATAATCGAGATAAAGATGGAAAGAAATCTTCACGTGCACAAATAGTGAGCGAATCATATTGGCAACTCAATCAATTCCTATTTTGGTTGAATAATGAAGAATATAATATCTTTTATCCTCCTATCATAGTGTTATTTAAGAACAAGTTGTTGATTATTCTATATTCTAACCAAAGTGTTTGGCCCAATCTATGCACAGTTACGTAAAATATTTTCATTCAAACAAGTTGAAATTCTTTTCAATATTAAAATATATCTTATCGTCAAGCTGTCGATCTTATAATATTATCTGTTCTCGTCGGCCTTTGGAACTGTTTTTTGAAAGCTTAATATCTGGGCGAATACATGTGCTTTCTCCAAAGGTAGAACAGATTCAAAGTAATTAATCAGCACAGTTCATAATAAAATGTTCCGTTTCGCTAATGGTCAAATTAAACACCTTTTAAAACTTGCTCTTTGACACTGTAGTAAATCTAAAGGCATTAATCAAACTCTGAAAAACATATTATGAGGATATTCTTGCTAATTAAGCTCGTGATTACCACTTGCAAGTTGGAATCAAAATGTATTAAGATAATCAATTTAATTTAATATTTTTTATTGTATGAAGATTAATTCACGACATAAATTTATTAAAATTAACTAAAAATTTAAAATTACCTTTTTTAAGCTCATTAATTATAAATATTTTTTTATTCCTTTTTCCATGTAGTCTTTTAAGACATGTGATTTCCAAATAAAAAAATATAATAATAATGGATTCCTCCGAGATGACTGCGGGATATGCCATTCTATCACTAAAATTTGCGGCTCAAAGTCTACAGATGTCCAGTGACTATCAATGAAAATGATAACAAATATTCAAATTATATTGCATAGCAGGTAGTTAGCAAAGTCGGCTATAAATACAATAATTTAATTACACATTATTTTAACTTTACCATTGTATAATATCAATAATTAAGATTACTTTTTCATACGCTAAGTTATGATACTGTATTTAACTAAATAATTTTTTAATACAACGGAACAATCATAACTTCAAATAAGAAATAAGAAATATTTTTCCTTGTTTAAAAATAAATAAAGATACGGGATATATATATATATATATATATAAAAGAACATAAGTGTTTAATTAAAAAACGAGAAGAATTTGTAATAATATAAAAGATAAGAGAATATTGAATTATTTTTTTATATTTTTTAATTCTGTGAATTTAAAATATCCTATTTAATTTTATTCCAATTATTATTCGAGGACATAATATTGAGGGGAAAATTGTGAAATAAAGTTATTTTGGTTTCTTTTCGTAACTATCATTTTTAAACTTCCAAACAATAAACCTTTGTTTTCTCTATCCTGTTACTTGTCTGTTCCCCTCATTACCTATTATATGTGCGAAAGAGTGTTTAAAGGGAAATAAATTTCTATTTTGAGAAAAGTAACTCGAAAAATATCCATAAAAGTTTGATTTTATCATAGCAAGGAGAGGATCAGTAAACTTAAATTAAATTATAAGATCATTTTAAAAAAAATAATTAACATAAAATAAGAAGTCTACTTTTAGAGGATAAAAAACTCTTTTTATTTTTGTTAAAAATGAAAGACCTGCTTTTTAAATGAGAGATTCAAATATAATAAATCAAAGAATATATTTTTTAAAGAAAAAAATTACTTTTAATTAGTGTTCTTACTGATAACTAGTAATTTTTTAAAATTGTATATATTTTTTGAAAAGAAAATATGAAACATTAACAATATTATTGGTATATTCAAAGGTTTTATTATTCTTATAATTTAATTATATACAATTACAATAAGAAAGAGATCTAAAGCGTATATTTTAGTGGTCTCCCTCTTAAACTGGTTGCAAGTGAAAAAAAAAATGTAACTGTATGAGTATTATAAATTTTTGAAATGAAAATATTGTTAAAGATACAAGTTTTAATTTATTTTTTTTGTCAAATATTCATCAATCAAGAAAGCTTAAAGTTAAACAATATTAAATATCAAGAGCATTTCAACAATGCAAAATAAATATACAATAAAAGATTAAACACGCATATTCAATATTAAATACAATTTAGCAATTCTTCAAATACTAAATATAATATAAATAGGAAACACTAGATTTTGGGGTCGGTAAAATTGACTTGTGATTCTTACCTAATGTTCCAATATGCACAAGGGTAAGTAATTGAGTGAAGCAAATACATTTTTCAAATTTACACATTTATTTATTTATAACGTTATACTTTTGATGTTGTGATTAGATAGGGGTTGGTGGATGGAGCGTCTAAATGAAGCCCAGCCCAAATGTTGAGAACCGTGTTTTGTTTGTGTGATTAGAATACAAATGTGTACGCGAAAGGAATCAATGATTCGTCTTATTCTTCCTGTCTTGAAGATTTCAACCTCAAACAAAGTTTTTCGTTGTCGACAGGTTATGCCTCCCACTTTCTTTGATTTGGGCCTCGCTCTCTCTCTCTCTCCCCTTCTAAGGTTGTACCTATCAAATTGCAGTAGCTTTTGAAATCAGCTCATTACTATTGCAAATCCATATTATATCATTATTTATTATTTGCTACTTTTATTGGTTTGGTTCTTTACAATCTTCAATAAAGCGGCTGATTGATCTGATTGTATTATCATAATAAGCAACCTTATTATTTTATTAACTCCTATATTTTTTAATTTTAATAAATTCATTAGGTTTATATCTTTTTTTCTTTCAATTATTAATCATGTATGTTGTGCGGTTTTTGTGAATTGGGTTAGAGGCTCTAAAACACACTTTAGAAACACATTAAGCACAATTTTGTTCATTAATTTACTTTTATTCAGGGCATTACTTTTTTTTTTCTCGACTTACCCTCTCCTTCTTTAGGAATTAAACCTGGAGGTTTCACGAAGTAAAATTTAGAGAGTGCTGAAAATTATTCTTCTCGTATTTTCATTAATAATAATTTATTTTACATACTAATTGTAGAGTATGTAAAAATCATTCTAAAAATCGATAAAAATAATTTTACAAGTTATCATTTATGAAAATAAATGTGGTTATTGGACTTAATTAATTCTGTTAGTATAGGTTGGTCTAATAAAAAATAAATTATATATTTATATACTATAAATTTACACTATTATTATATTAACATATAATTATATATATATATATAATTGATACATCATATGTTTACTATTTTACATTACATTATTAATCTAAACTCAGAATTTTGGTATTAACAACTAAATTTACACATGGGAAAAACTTTCTCTAAAATAAATTAATTTATAAAACAAGAAACTAAGAAATGGTCTATTTTTTAACTTTTGTAAATTAGTATCATTATATACATGAAATTAAATTAATAACTTTTTTTTTTTTTGTACTTTAGAAAAGCCTTACCCTTACATAAACGCATAAAGCTAGTAGCCTCATATTAACTTACTGATGTGCAACAAGCAAGGAGAACAGTGTCATGTAGGCACTTTTTGAATATCTTATAATAAGACCAAAAGAAGAATGAACAGAGTGGTATTCAAAAGATGAGGAATTAGGGAAGCACCTAAATTGATATACATGTTGTACACTCCGGGGAGCTCCAATTACCTTTCTTCCTATACTTTCAACGTTGAGTCTAGCTTCTCTTGCTGTGGGCTCACATATTTGGCTTTAAATCAAGAAGTGGAAGACCACAAGCAGCGATAGTGATGACTCCACTAGCTAGCACTTCACTTTCAGATAATGCTACTGTACGAAATTAAAGTAGAATCAGAACGAGACCCACTATCAGTACTTTGTTATATTGGCTGTAATTGATTGATTTAAACATGCTGTAATCAGTGAAGATAACTGACTTCGACGATGTGTTTGCCAGGAAAAGATGCAGTACGTACATCAATTTACAAAAAGCAAACACCTTTTATAGTATGGGATATTCATTTGCCATGAAGCTAGAGAATCCACTCCAGTCTGTTGTATCATGTTGTATTAGCCTTTCACTTATATATATTATCTTTATTTTTTTACTAAGATTTGTAATTTACAGATTAATAGATGTAATTAATATTCTCGTATGTATTAAAATTATTTATTAATTATTAACATGTTTTTTTATCTCCCATGTTTTCTTTCATGCACACGTGATAACTTTTCGTTATTTTAGCCTTCGTACAACCAATAGAAACTGCTCACATATATTCAAGTACTTTTGAGCAATTAATTTTCGTATAGAATAACAAAACTCTTTTAAAATATACCTCAATTTTGATTTTACATTTCTTTTAAAATATTAGATATGTCAAATAAATTGAATTAACCTAATTATATCTCTTAAATTATGAATTTCAATTGGGTTAGGTTTAGATGCAAACAATATCAAAATTGAGTTAGACACAACGAAAATAAAGTCATCCTAATCAATTTTTTTAACACAATAGAGCGACGAAAGGAGAGAATGTTTATGCATGTGAAAAGTGAGAAGAAGAAAGAAAAGTTTTAACAAAAATGTATGACCCTCCCTCTCGAATTGTCAAAATAAAAATTCTATGTATCTAATTTCAGAAACATATTGAAAAGTTTATAAATGTACGACGTGAATCTAAATGTGCTGTCTATTTATCTTTTTTCATTTTTATATGTCCTGTAGATAGAGAAAGCAAGTGTCACACTATTTTTGTACAAATATGCTCCACTGTAGCAGTAGCAGAATTTCAGTATATACAGTATGTTATTCCGGTAGCTCAGGTCCAGTTCTATCAAAATTCTAATTCTTTATTAATAAAAAAAATATAATTTATTTAAATAGACTTGTTTCCAAGAAAACATTTTTGGGGCTTAAAATAAAATTTCACGACCTTACCCAACCAGGAAATGTAACAAATATGCAAATCGACAATCATGTGTCCTTCTATATGTTCAACTTGTGGGATACATAGCGTCTAATAACAACCCCTTGAATTTTTTCTTTCTTTCACAAAACGAATGTGCTATATTCAAAGGATAGACATCAGTGCTAGAGATCATGATGTAAGCCTAGGCTTGGCTACAAGAGACTAAGGTAATTTTCAAAATCCTTAGCACATGTATATTGCGGTCATTGTAAACAATCACCTCATTGATGCGAGGCTGAATTCAAACATATGGATTATGATACATTAAAACGAGAATGGAGAATCTGTTTGATAAAACAAATAGGATACAAATCGTTTGTAATTTTGATGAGCAGTTTAAATTTGCTTAAAAGACAAAATTTGGTAAAAAAATAATTTTCATCTAAGTTAAAAAAATTTACTGAAACAAATTTAGTAAAAAAGTTATTTTTGTTTAAGTTAAAAAAATTTACTTAAATTAAAATTGTAAATTTTTTTAAAAATTTAACTTTTTTCTCTTTAAACTATAAAAAGTTGAAGAGTCTTTATTTCTCATTAATGGCTATTAGATTACTAAAAATTATCATTCTACTAAATATTTCAAATGTATTATTTATAGGTCACTTGTTTTAAGCATTTGTGAGATATAATCATTTAAAATTGAGTTAAATTATTGAAAATGATAATAAAAATTATAAGATGATAACTTTGAAAAATTAGTTGAAAAATAATTGTAATATTACATGATTTGATACCTTAGATTTTTTTGGTATGACAATTCTTTCTCAATAAATCTTTCTTTCAAAAGATATAATGAAGCTAGGGAAAGATTGAAAACTTTTTATTTGTACACTAAACAGTATGGCTTATGTTGCCCTTCATTTTCTAAAGACTTTTTAAAAATGAAGTTATTTATACATGTATGACTAATAATAAAGATGATCATATATTTCTCAATTTTTTTTGTAGTTTAGAGAAGAAGAAGATAAAGTTTTAAAATATTTTGTAATTTTAACTTAAGCAAAATTTTTTAATTTTAAAAAAATTACTCTTTTTGTTAAATTTATTTAAATAAATTTTTTACTTAAATAAATTTAGACTACAAAATGCAGTTTGTGCAAGAGTCACGGTAAATAGCTGGATCTTGCTAAATAGTATACCTTGTTTGTAGCCAAGCTTGTATATAAAAATTTTGTGACCTTAGAAAAAATTATTGATTTTGAAGAGGCTTAATATGATAAAAATTATTTATTTTATTTTCCTATCTTTTTAAAATAGAAAATCATTTTTGTTTAAATATTATGATTAAGTAATTTAATATTTCACTCTAGTTAAATATAGACTATAGCCGGTCATTTAATATATTTCGTAATATTGTTGATCTGAGATACGATTTAAGTAATTAATTTCTTTTTTTAAAAGAATTTCAACTATCGAAACTCTTATAAATGTTGTCAATGATATTTCAAAAGCAATACAGACATTTAGACAATAATATAATCTTTATTTAATGTTGTTAAATTTAATACTTATATTAGAGTGTTAATTTCTTTCATTGTCATTTCTTTCAATATCTTTAATTCTGAAAACAAAGCAAGGCCATTAATGAAAAAAATATTTCAAAAGTAATACTATTTTTACAATTCATCCTAATCCAAAATTTTATTTTTATTGAAAAATTAAAAATAGTTTTATAGTGTTAAAGTTGTTAAAACTGAGTGTCATTATGAGAAATAAATTGATCTAATAAAAAAATAATTTGAAAAAGTTAAGTAGATAATAAAGAGTAGACTAACTACTAAATCGGATAAGGCTCTCTTTCATTAAAGAAAAGTTCAAAAAATGACCTTTTTTAAAAAGCTTGACAAAGTACGCACTATAAATAATTAACAGTTATTATATAAATATTAAATAGTCTAATAAATATATAAAATAAAACTTAAGGCACAAGTTTCACTGTCCTTATGATTTAGACGGCCTTATCTGTAGCATGTGGCAACCCTTCTTCATTCAGGATGGCTATTAGCCAATTGTGCATTGACTGTGGAGGAAGAACGCTTCAAAAAACCAGCAGTTATTTCTTGGGAATTTGTTTTCTTTTTTTATTACAATTTTTTTAATATTTGCCAAAATAGAAAATATACAGAGAAAGTATGGCAAGAAATCCTAAATCTACGGATCAGAATAAATACCAATGCAAAATACCATGTTATCTTTACATAAACTTTGCAAAGGATGAGAAGGATCAAACACCTGTACCTGAAAATCGTCAATAAAAAACCTTGTCATGTTGAAGCGAATTGACATCATTCTATTTCTAAGGATGTACTGCATTTCTGAGTTAAAATTTGTTTTTCCTTTATTATTAACTTACTTAATTATTTTTTTCCAACCTAGTTCAAATCTTACCAATATATTCTCTAATATATACTCTTTTAAAAACTCTTTATTGTGGCTACATTTATAGAAAACAAAGATAAAATTATGTGATATCAGTCTTTAATTAATGAACCTCCACTCATAGTTTATAGTTTATAGTAAATTTCAATCAATAATATAAAATACTAGATTTATTAAATCTATTTGTCTGGAGAGATAAAAATCATACAAACTAAAAAATAATTATTTTGTTGAAATTAATTATTAAGCTTCTTAATTTATTTTTTTTAGTAGATTAATTTCTTTTTTATTCCTAGACTATTTCATAGTATAAATATTATATATATAATGATTAAAAATAATAATTAGTATTATTTTAAACTTTATTTTATTTTAAATAAATAAAAAATATATTAAAAATATATTATTGAGCGTTAAATGAGGATAAAATAGAGCTTATGAAGGTTACATAATTCTAGTAACATTGTAATCCAATCTCATCAATGGTATGGAAAGCATGATATTTTTTGTTTTTTTTTTTCTCTCGTTTCTCATTCTTTTTACTTCCTTACTTCTTCCCTTTTCGTAACAACACTTTTTCCTTCATTTCCAAACATAATAATAGCACTTGACTCATTCATTTCCTTCACAGTTCTTATGAATTATTTATTTCTTCAAAACTAAATTGTTGGATGTATCAAATATACAAACAGACACGTTTAAAAGAGTTTGAGTGAAGTATATTAACTTATATTTATGAAAGTAACTTGAAACTTACTGTAAATTACTTTCAAATCATTTCAACTAAAATAATTTTTTCTAGCATTCAAGCTTATAAAAAAATCCTTACCTGATAAATCCAAATCAAAGCTTTACATACTTAATTTGCATTGGAAGATAGTGGAGTGATAATTTTGTACGGGTAACCCTTGATAAAAATTCAGTGACAAATTCAATCTTCAACGGTTGAAGTCGTCAACTCCTTGTGAAACACTAAACGCCATTTCCTAAACATTCTACGTGACGAGGTGGGGCAGCAAGAGTTCAAGAATCATGTACATTATTCGAAGACATAGACAACATAAATTTATGTGATGAAGCCAAATTTTATATTTGATTATAACTGATGTTTAATTTATCGTGTTTATGACTTGGCAATAAGTTAGACTTAGTTATATATTTCACTTCACTTTCGGTTAGGAATGGAATTTCAAAAACGAATGAGCCAGATCAGGACACTCTCAAGTCTCATACCCCAATGGTCCCATACGAACTAATAATAATAAAAGAATGGAGTGGTTGAAACAGGCCTCAAGACACAAACAGATTAGGACGACTTATGAACCTATAAAACATTGACTAATTCATCACCTTTCATTTATTTAAAATTTAAATAACTTAATCAGATCTCAATTAAATGTGTTTTGGAAACAAGTTCGGCAGTAAATTAAGGATAGGATCGAGCTCGGTCCAAGAAAGCCTAAAGAAAAGATTTTCCTTTTCTAATTTGAAATTAAGAATAAATAGATTTTTATTTTTCTCACTTTAGATATCTCTTCACTTGAAGATATTAATCTATATAATTTATACGATCCTTGATCTTTCTAGATGGCTACATAAGATGAAACCTTGCTTTCTCCACTTTTAGTTTATTTATATTTCCATGCAGTTATATTTTATTTCCTAATTTTGATTCCATCGCATCAACAACGGGGCGTGTCATGTTGGCAAAGTTACCATGTGAGTATCAAACTGAGGCAAAGACATTGCATCTATTTAGAAATTGTAACAACAATACATTTATAAAACGAATAGAAACTAGTTAAAATCAAACTTGAGTAAAAGTAGGGGGGAAATGCAATTGATATTTAAAAAAACAAATGACCAAAGACAGAGACTATTTAATATGGTTATGATCAGCTTTTACAGGTTAGAAACGATAACGTAGCCGGCTGACAGAAGAGCAGATAATTGAATGCAAATAGAAGAAGACGAAGTCAATTTACCAAGAAATTCACCGCTAGAGAAGATATATAATTGAGGTATTTATCGTTGTTATTCGCATTAATAGCTTAAAAAATAACTATGTTCTAGATCACATTGTCACCCCCGTATTCGTTTTATTGATGCCTTTCAATGATAACTATTGAGGTGTAAATGTTTGTCAATATTGAGTTAGAAATTTTCTTCTTTTCTAGAATCCTTCGCAGGACTCTTGAAGTTTACGTTTGATAGCCTGGGTCTGTAGGGGCTATGTTTGAGAGATGAAAAGATAAAGAAAAACAAAATGAAGTAACATCAATTGTTATTAATTAAATTTAAAATAAAGTAGAATAAAATAAACTTTTTGGATAAAATTTATTAATCTCACTTTATTTAATATTTTACTTTTTAAAAGTTTGTGATACAGAAAAGAATGTATAGTAAAATAATAATTATTTTAATGTTATTTACTTTTTTCTATTTTCCTTGGTCGGGACATTATTTACTTTTAAACAATAAAATACTAACTATTTTATTTCATTATGAAATATACACATAAGATAATAATCCCCAGTTTACAACAAAAATACGAAAAGGAAAATCCTGTCTCAACACTGAATTAAACTTAGACATTATTATATTTTGTTTCTAAACGATTTTATTGACTACTTTTTAGAGTTGAGTTTAAACCATTAATAATAATAAAATTTTATTAAAATATATATTTATTATAAGTTTATATTTTTAATAAGTAAATATCTTATTTTATAATGAAATATTTTTACTATTGATCATTTAAACTCAATACTAAATATTTAAGTTCGCATAACCAGATCATTTAAAGTAACGTTAACCAACATTTACGATTCAAAAATTATTCAAACAACAAGTTACTGAAACTAAGACCTTACTTGTACGTTACGAAGTCATAGTTTAGCTCAACTCTGCCCATGTTTCCTTTTCTTTATCTTCTAGACTTTCTTAAAACAAAGGCATTTAATTACATCTAGTTATCATTGATTTTGCAGAATAGAAAAATTTACACTTAGCAAGGCAAAGATACTAACTAGTTCCATTTGAAAATAGCTATTTAATAACATACAGTTTTTTTATTGTTGATAAAATCAAATCAAGAAATGAAATACCAATTGAAGAAATTCAAGTTTGACCCTTAATCTAATTTTAGAATACACAACGACCACAAATCTTTATTTTATTATGTAAAATCGGTTGTATAAATTATAATATATTATTCAACTCGATTAAAATTTGATTTCATAATATGTAAGTCTGAAAAACAAATTCCTTTCTTTAATACCCAACCAAATGTAAGAAATTGATTTCCTACGTAAAGGGTAAAACCGAAAAAAAAAAAAGGGGAATTAAAGAAACATAATATTAATTAATTTTAATTAGTGAAATCCATAATTAATTAAAGTGAATAGTTATTTAATAAATAAAAAAAAATTTCATTCTCTAACGTAAGAGCAACCAAATTCCGTTGAAATTACGAGTGCAGAAAGGACAAAATGATGATGAACGGGTAATTAACTAAAAAGTAAAAGAAAAAAGAAAGGGAAGAAGATGCAGTTGATGTGGACATGATAGGGAGCAAGAGAACTATGGTGTTCCGTGTCGCAGAAAATAGAAGGCACCGATGAGAAAGAATAATTGAAGAGGAAATAGGATGCTTCGTGCTTGCATCGTAGCAGCTCAGTTGAAAGTCTCCGAAACGTTCAACGTTTCACCTTTCTCCCACTATATATACCCTTCCACTGAATTTAGACACACCCGCACAACTCTCTTATCCAGAATTCCACACTAAGTTTTCAAAAACACCTTTACCCTCTCTTCTATTTCTCCTTTCTAAACGTAATAAACAAAAAAAGCACTTCCACTTGAGTGATACTCATGGCAAACCCAGCGGAACTTTCAGCTCTAAATCGCATTAAATTGCATCTTTTAGGTGAACTCTCTCCACTCCCCATTTCCCAAAACGAACAACAACCCTGGTTCCAATTTCACCAAACAAACCCTAGCCCCTCTCAATCCCAATCTTCCTCTTCTGACTCTTCAATCTCTTTGAATCATTACTTCACCGACCTCCTCGAAGCTGAAACTCAAGTTCCCCTCTTTGAATTCGACTCCAAACCCCAAGTGATCGACCTCCAAACCCCGAAACCTCTAGCATCAAATTCGAGTTCTTCACCTCAACAATCCCAAGAGAAGAAGCCTCAACTCACTCGGAAACCGTCGCTGCAAATCTCTCTCCCGAACAAAACCGAGTGGATCCAATTCGGAAACCCGGATCCGAACCCGGAGGTGTTCGTGAAACAAAACCAACCCGAGAAGAAGCACTACCGAGGGGTGCGACAGAGGCCGTGGGGAAAATTCGCCGCCGAGATCCGCGACCCCAAAAAGCGCGGGTCGAGGGTGTGGCTCGGAACCTTCGACACCGCCATCGAAGCCGCCAAAGCCTACGACCGAGCCGCGTTCAAGCTTCGCGGCTCCAAAGCCATCCTTAACTTCCCTCTTGAAGTCGGCGCGGCGGTTGCCGACAACGATGGCGAGAGAAAGCGCCGCCGTGAAGAGGAGGAAGTGAAAGCGCTGGTGAAAAAAGAGAGAACCGTGGAACCGGAATTGAATTATATTAGCGAGATGCCTTTAACGCCGTCTATTTGGACGGGGTTTTGGGACAATGATGTCAAGGGGGTTTTCAACGTGCCGCCGTTGTCGCCGTTATCTCCCCTTCCTTCTTTAGGATTTTCGCAGCTTATGGTTGTGTGAAATTTCTCATTTCGGCTTGCGTTTACCTTTTGGTTTTTTACTGCTTCCTGTATAAGGATGAGTACAGTGTACATTTTGATGATTTTATTTATTTAAAAATCATTATTTATTCAATATTGTTTTGCTTGAATTTCAAGTGTCTACGTGGTTAACTTTGAATCGTTAAGTTTAATTTATGTCCTTTGAAAACCGTTGTTAATGACTTCAAGTTGATCATTGAGAGCAGCATATTTTTAGACATTCCCTAAAGCCAAGCTCGACCGTAATGGATGGAGTTTTAATGTGAAACTATATTAGTTATTTTTACATTTTAAAAAGTATTCGCATTTTTTTTATATTTATTGAATATTTATTTTTATTTACATTTTTATATTTGGTCAATATTCAAAAATTTGTTAATTAAATTTTGTTTTTTATATTTTTACAAATTAATAAAAAATTAATTAAAATCATAACAAATCTGGTACAAAATTACAAAATTATGTAAGTAATATTAAAATTCAACAAATATCATATGCTAAATTGGTTGAGACATATGAAAGGCTTTAAATACTAGATATATCTTTATTAATATACTGTAAGTAAGTAATATAAATGAATTAAATATTATATCTAACTCAACTTAAAGTATTGAGTAAAAAATAATTTTACTTATATGTCGTAAAACTTTCACTCTTTTAATTATAAGTATTTATAGAGATACAGAGTTGTCTAATCTCTAAATTGTTAAAAATTAAAAATTTTGGTACAACAACCCTTTTACGTTAATTCACCATTTAAACAGTTAGAAATAAATCATATAAGAAAATTAGATATAACAATTAACTCGAAATATTTAAACATTAGTTTACATGTTTTTATCCCTTAAATATTTCACTGCCTTTTCGGTTTAATAAGTATTTTCTCACATAAATTCACCTTTAATTTAATTCAACATAATTATCTAAACTAGTTATTTAGACGTTCCGTTAATTTTGATACCTTTACTAGGGTATATAAATAAACATACAAAAAGACTTAAACGTAGATAAAATTTTTACTAATAGATTATGAATAACTATACAAACAGATTAGGTATCTCATTCATCTTAAAATATTAAGTATTAAGTTACGATTTTTTATTACTTATATACTATTTAATTTTATTATTTATATTTAATATGAGACTTCTTTACACATACTTATCGTGTTAATTAAGTTTAATATATCATGTCACTAATATATTTAAACAAATCAATCATGTTAAAAAAGCCAATTTAAATAAGTCAAGTTATGATTTAAAAAAATTAAACAAATTCATTACAATCATAAAGGCAACTTAAACGCATGTAATTTATTCAAATCAGCACTCATATTTTTCATACGGTCAAAAAACTTATCAATGATGCATCAAAATTAAAAACACGAGCACGTTCTTCGTGTTAATATACACTAAGTCAATGATCTCCTAAGTAATGCTCGAGGTAAAGAGAATGAATGAGGCAGACAGTGATTTGGGCAGTAGTTTTTTTCTTTTTCTTTTTTCTGAAGTTAAAACTTAAAAGTTGTGTTTCAATTGATGGAGTGTAATAAATTGGGAAGGAATGGTATGAGATGATATTTTTTTATTGTTAAAATATCCAGTTAATCCAAGATGTTAATGAGATGAGTTTTACAACAATGGATAAATAATCTATTTTTGAGATGATAAAAAAAAAATAATATCCAATTCACCGATTGAGCTGATTATTTTGACTTGAGTTTTATAATTGTGGGTGAGTTTTTCATTGAAAAGAAAAAGGAAAATGCTAAGAAGAAGACACTAAAAAAGGTAAATGCTACGAAGAGTTTTACATGATTAGGACTTGTTCGGCACACCCTATTGAGCATGATTTTGAATATTCTACTACTATCCACAATTGCTTTGCCAATTATTTGGTAAACGTGTTTTATTGTATAAACTTTGTTAATCAAACTTCCTCTTATATATCAAAATGACAAATAATTTAGAGCTTAATTATTTTCTTTGTTAAATAAAATTAATTTTGTACTACTAAACAATAATGTACAAGCTATGAAACCACATTTTAATTAAAACCTGAAAAGCATTAATCTATTTTAAATAATAAAAAAATTTAAAAATTGTTGGCAAATTAATTAAAATACATTTTTATAAGAATATTGTGTGTACATACATAAATATAAATTTAGATTATCAAGAGGATCAAACATGTTCCCTCAAATTTGTCACTAGCTATCGAATTTAAATTCATATTAAAATTTTGTTATTCTTATTGTGCAAATTTAGTTTTTTAAATAAAATTTTTTATGTATTTTTTTTAAATAGTATAATGCAACAGTTTATCAATTTCAATGATGAATATGATATTATGTTTTCAGGTAAAATATTTTCTTTTATAAAATAGTGTTACTGTTTATCTTATATATTATTATATGATGCATCATAAAACATAAGATAAACACGAGGTTAAGCAAAAGCTTAGTTTTATTGCATAGAAAATTATTTGTTATATTAAAAATATAAGTAAACTTTATCTTTATTAATGAAAAAATATTATTTGTTAAATACTTATAAGTAAACTTAAAAGTTAAAGCTAACCAAATTGTTGTATATAATTAAAATCTTATATATGCATTGTCATGATTTATAATGTTATTATGCGTACTAAACAAACCTTAGTTGACTTAATAACGTAAAACTTATTTTTTGGTGTTGATATCAAGTTTAATTTTTAAACATATGTCAAAAACTTAAATAAGGATATTTTTATAGTTTTTTTATTTAATTATAATTGGTTTCACTTTATATTTTTTCGTATTTACATCTTGATCTTATCTCTTGGTACAATTGCGACGTCGTATACACTTGTTATCTTTTAAAAAATGTTGACATACGTTAATGTGTGCAAAGTATTATTATAAAATTGACGTTAACATCTATGAATAACTTATAAAAAGTTTAATCCAGAAGTTTAAAATGAACTTGTTTGAAAACGCATTAACAAAATAGATTTAACTTTAAATTAAACTTAATAAGTTCGGTTATTACTACATATTTTATATTAAAATAAAATTGACACACTTACGTGTGTGTATGTATATGTTCCAGAAAACTCATTTTGAGAATTTCTTTCCCCGAGGATTATCCAACACTTTTGTCAGCGTATAAAAAGAAAACGTAATTACTCATCACAAGACTCTATATTGAACACTTTGAACTACAATTACAACACTTTACAGTGTGTTTGAATTAGATATTTTAAGTCAATACTTTATTTTTTGAAAGAATTTATAATTTTATAGGTCAAAATTTATTTTTTGATAAGAAATTTTAAAGAATTTAAAATTTCCGTAGATATTTTTAATAGACTAAAATAAAAAATAATTCCAAAGTTCTGTGAAAATTTAGAATTACTTGTTTCGTTTCATTTTATTATAACTAATTTAAATTTTGTTAAATACACTGATTATTTTATTTTTTAAAATTTAATTAATTTATCCAAATAAAAATATTTGAAAGAAATTCAATTACTCTATTTAAATAAAATATTTTAAAATAATAAAAAATTAAAAATCTTTAATTAGATGATCCAAAAAGTCATCACTTATCCGATGTATATCAATTACCCGAGTTAGATCCCGTAAAATAAATTCCTGTGTGTGACCTCTGTGTAACTAAAAATTTGACCAATTTAAGAAGTTATTCATAGGTGTGATATTATCATTGACCAAACATATTGAAAAATTGACTAAACAAATTGATTGTCATTAAATCGAGAAGAGATGGTTAAGATTTTATTTTTCTGGAGAGAGTGGAGAAAGAATTGCTAGAATAGATTTAATTTGGTATATAACCTATCTTAACTAACTTAATTTTAGTATTTTACAAGGGGATAAGAGGATTTGTGAGCATAATCTTTTACATTAGTTGCAATGTTGCATGAGTTAGTTGGCAGTTTTAATTTTTTTTTGCTCATAGTTGTATATACACTTATGCTCACCGTTGCCACTGTCAATTCAGTTACCATCCCTATTGTCGCTATTATTCAAAATTCAAAGTTTGACGTAAATGGTTTGATTTTTCTTTAATTTTAATTATTGTTGTTTTTCACTCTAGAGCACGTGGTTTGAAATGGACTTTGACTATTCATCCATCGGATACAATTTACTGCTACTTAGCGAATCAGTGTTTCTGGTTTCAATGATCATCACATGATTATCTTCTTTGAATCAAATCACCAAATTTGGTCAAACGGGTGAGCAGAATTCATGTGCTCCAATCCCATCCTTCGCTGCAACTATATAATGCCAGAAAACCACGTACGTTGACAATAATAATAAAAAAGCACATAGTTTTCATACGAAATGTTAAAAGACTTTAGTTATATGTTTAACATTACTGCTAAATCAAACACCTTCTACGTAAGTAAAAAATTATGCTAGTTAAGTAATTTAAAGGTGAAAAAAATACTAATAAATATATGTTAAAAATTATATCAAATAATTATAATAAGAAAAACTTATTTTTTAATTTAAGTATTTTTTTCTCCAAACAAACAAATTAAAAGTAAGTAAATATTATCTAACATCTTTTATGACCTTGAAATGATTAACGTTTCTTATTTCCAGTCGTTTTGCCAAAAAACAAAATGACGTAAGCATTAATTATAAGAAAGTCTTTTTATTTTGGGTCAAAAAAATAAGAAAGTATGGTGCTAGAAACTCTAGTAATTTAAGGGATAAGGATTTCAACTTTTTCGAAAAAAATTATGTTTGAATTTTGTTTGGTAATAAATATAAATATTTTAAAGTAAAATTTTAGGTTTAAATTTTGTACATAAAAAAGATAAATATTAGAAAAAAAAAATACTTATTAATTGTGTCTACCTCAATTTGAATTATAACCAGTTTGATTTGTTGGAAAAATCACGTCTCCAACAACAAAAATCGGTTTGAACCGTGCTTGATATGTTTGGCACGATTCGTTGGTTTTCAAAATTAATTTTGTGGTGAGTACAATTAACTTTGAGAAAAATGGGAAAAAAATTATTTGGTTCTTAAAGTAAATAAAATTAATTCTAGATATGAAGCTTATTAAAATTTTAATTAAAAACATACATATATTTATACTTTACAAGTATTTTTCTTTATCATTCAAATAAAATCAATTTTTAAAATTTCATTTATAAACATAAATTAAAGTTTTAACTTTAATTTTTTAAAATTAGTATTTTAGTATTAATCATTTCAAAATTAATTTTACTGAAATTTAAAATAAATATACCCTTAATTGTATCCCAAAGAGATGCACCTATAGACCTAAAAAAAGCACATTGACTGTATATATAATATCAAGCAATCGTCACCCCCCATATATATGGACTCAACTATGATTTGCCAGGTTTATCTTTCTCACGTAAACCAAGTAAATTATATTAAATTATCGGTCAAAGTCAATGCTCCACGTTTCTTTATTTACTTGTTTTTTATTACTAGAAATATATTAATAAACACTTTAAATGTACTAACAAAAAATTTAAAATAAAATGTTTAAAAATTAAAAATATATAGTAATACTTAATTTTGAATTTATCTTAACATAATTTTGAATAAATTTATATTATTTATTAATTTTTTTAGTCAATACCTTGAAGATCTTTAATTATTATTATTATCAATTTTGTGTCAATGCCATCCTGGACCTCCTTTACTAAAAAAGTGACATTACATGATACTCACAATCTTTTGCATTTATGTTTGTTTGATTGAACACTGAAGGGTCAAACCTACGACTATTTAAGCGACTGGGGACTTATTTATGTGATATGAGGTTATTTTGTTGTTCTTAGGGCAAAGTATATTTATACTTGCACGCATGTATATTGCTTCATTTGTTTACCTGCATTTCAGCTTCCAACTAAATCAGGACACTTTCTTCATACGTATATACCTCATTTAATAATTCTAGTTATTCTAAAAGATTGACCATGCAATTATTTATCCAAAAAATGATTTTTTAATATAATTAAATATACACAATAAAATTATAACATATAATATAAATATTATAATTTTTTATATTTGAAAACCAAAAATAAAATTGACCAGGCGTTTTTTATATATACATGGAATTATTTCATTGGATAAGTTTATATGGTGCACTCATGTATATGGTACACCATTTTTTTTTCAGTTTTATTATTTAAATCATTAAAAATTAACACGTATGTGATATTATATATTATTATTTATTTTTATATTTTTTAAAAATTTATCTTACAAAAAAATATAACTTTCGATATATTTTTAGTAGTTCAAAAAATATTTTACTTTATTTATTTTATAACTTAAAAAGGTTTAAATTAGTTTGAACTAATAAACTATTAGTTCAGGTATTTTATTTTTAAGTAATTTTTTAATTTAAATTATGTATATAAAATCACGAGAGTAACGTTTATATTTTATATACTTTTTACTTAAATAAATTATCTCACATCAAAAAATACTTACAATTCTTAATAATTATTGCTGGCAAGTGCACTGTAACTTTCATCAAGCAAGTAATATAAAATAAATAGTGTCGTATTCTGAGTTTATAAACCAAGTACGAACTAACAAGCTTATTATATATACTCACCCTCTTAAAATAAGATATTTGATTACATTTATAAAAACCAAACAACGGTGTCAAAGCGTCAAGGAATTCACAATAAAAGGTCAAAGTAAATATGCACGAGAAAAAACTTGACTATATAAAAAAATCAATCCAAAATAGTAGTTGAATTTTAATTTTTGTTAATAAATCAATCCTTTTCCTAGCTAGAAACTCTGCTAATTTCTTTAAAAACTCCACCGTCATTTCACATAACAACTTAATTTTTTTCAACTAAACAAAAACAATAACAATAACAACAACAATATTAATAATAATAATAATTTAGAGCATAAAAATACATAAATGGTTAGAATTACATGTTAATTAGATTCACGTAATCAATTTTAAGTCGTATGACCTTCTAAAAAGAATTTAGTTGCAATGCCTTAATAATGCAAGAGTTTTTTTACATTGTAATCCAATCACGAGTAGCCACATTAATGTAATGTAATTGATTGATAATTTTTTTTTTAAGATTCACTTAAATCAAAATTAAATTAAAAAATTATATTATATTTTTCCTAACCTTAACCCTTAATGCTATGTCTAAGTAGCTAATATTAATAAAATTTTATTAAAAAAAAAGTCTATAAAACATCTGAAAACTGAGTTAGTGACCAATTCAGCTAAGAAATTATTGGCTAATTTCGACAGCACTTGTTAGACATTTCTAGATCGGTTTAGTATCTGATTTGGTTAAAAAAAAATAGCAATTAATTATTGAGTTACTACTAGAGACTAAATATGACTTAAAAAAAACCATTTAGTGTTTAAGTTAACAATCAATTCAGTTAAAAATATAGTGTTTGAATTAAAAATTGTATGCAACTTTGAAAAACAAAATTATTAGACATTTAAAATTTTAATTAGCAACTAGTTTTGCTAAAAGATTGGAAATTATTATTTTTGCAGCTGTTAATCCTTTTTTTTTTTTTTGGTAATCAAATATAATCACCCTCTTTAAAGTGAGTTGTGTCTGATTTTCTATTATATAATTCTATATTTTGTTATTAACATTTATGTCTTGCGTTATTTATATAACAACATAATCAAAATAGTTAAAAATTATTATTTGTTTGGTAAAATAAAAAATATACATATTATATTAAAACAATATCATACAATAAAGCTTTTAATAAATTTTTAATTTAATTACCTTAAGATATTATATATTTTAAGAATAAGTTTATCAAAAGAATTGACAAACTGTATTATTGAATACAACTATTAACAAAATGCATATTATATTATAAAAAAATATCTATAAAAAAAATTTAATAATTTTTTTATTTTCCAAACAAACCATGTAACACAGGTATTAACACAAAAGTATGATCTATAAAAGTTATTATTTTAAATTTACACTACATCAGTTTAGATATTTAGTATCAATCACTTGAGCTTCTATTTCCACTTTGCTTTTATTTATGGCAGGATAGTTGTCACTTAATTATTTTCTAAAATAAAATTTCTAAAGTAAGATTTAGAGAATAATTGTCACATAACTACTCACTAAAATAAAAAACAAAAAATTTTAGTCTAATTTTTAACTTCGACACTTTTTCTTTTAACCCTCATCCTTTTTTCTCTTTCAACCAGCCTTACTCTATCACCAAACTCATGTTCTACCCTTCTCTTTCTCCACCCACCTCCTTGCGATGACTACTTTTACCTTTGGAAAGTCTATGACTCCTCTGTTAATATATAATACTCTCTCCCTCTTCAATGATAGTATAACTAACTAATTTGATTTACATCATTCTCATGTCATTTGACTAGAATGACGTTGACCCCAATTGTATCGTCATCTCAAGTGATTAGCTTTTTTCTCTAAGAAGTTCACGAACCCTCCATCAACATCCTCTCCTTTTTCAACCACAAAAAAAACTAGCAAATTCAAATTGTGCCCATCTTACCTCCTTCAATTGGAACAATGTTGACCCCAATGGCATCACCACCTCTAATGACTACCTTCGCCTCTGGGAAGTTCAACACTCTTCCATCAATACCTGCTCCTTTTTAACAACATAACTTCAAGTTCAATCTATGAGGTTTATTGATAGGAATGGAAGGAGTTTGGATTTTTTGAAAATAGGGTAGTGGTTCTTGGATGGATTAATTTTGGTTTTGTTAACCGTAAAGAATGACAGTTTGTAAACAAAAATAATCCAAGAACAATCTAGGGACTCGATTTAAGTCTTTTTTAAGTTCTTTTAAATGTGTTGTTTAACGTAATACTCAAATTGACGTTGTGAAATAGAGTATTAAACAGAAATAATGAACAGTAATTACATGAAAATGATTGAAGGTAAAGGTTTTACATAAATCGTACAAAACAAGAACTAAATAGTAGAAAAATAAGAAAAAAGGAAACAAATAAACAAAGGAATCTATAATTAGAATGCAAAAATGTAAATGTGCATGTAAATAAACGTACGACTCCTCACAACAGCGAACAACGACTACCGTGAGTCTCCAGGTAGCTAGTATCTGACGCGGTGCAGGGTTTCAGTGTTCAGAGAATTTAGGTGCGGTGTTTGGATGCAACAAGTCGTCCCCAGAAAAATGGAACTTTAGAGCATTTATAGACGGGAGGACCATATTTGTTCTCGTTCTTTGGTAGGCACTGCTCAGGAAGTGCCTTCAACTGCTGATGCCCATCATTCACGATTGTTTGTGATCGTGCTATCAGTTGGGACTTCTTTTATAACCGATATCGCCCACGATCTTCTTGAACCTTTGTTAGGTGACAACAGCTGGTAACTATTGATAATCGCTTTTGAATCTTGTAATGGCTTAAGTCTTATCAGAACTCTTGTTTTCTATATTTCAAGTAGTTTTAGGAAGAATCTACGAGGCTCATTTATCATTATGGCCTTGGAATATTTTCTTGTTAGTCTTATTTTTCAAGCAATTTTGAATGAAAGGAACCTAGGAACTCTTCAATGCTTCTCGAAAAACCTTTAGTTTTGTTGACTCAAAATATTTTCCTGTCAGTCCTATTTTTTGAGCAGTTTTGGGTGTAAGTGACCTGAGAACTCTTTAAAACTTCTTGAAAAAAAACCTCCAATTTTGTGGACTTGAAATATTTTTCTAATTATTTTTATTTTTCGAGCAGTTTTGGGTGTAAAGGACCTAAGAACCCTTCAAAAACTTATCGAAAACTTCCAATCTTGTGAATTTAGAATATTCTTCTATAAATCTTATTTTTCAAGCAGTTTTGGCTATTCTCAGTGCTTTTAAAATTTGTCAAAATATTACTTCTTTTAATGTAATTTTTAATTTAGAAAATTTTTCTTACCCAAATAAGCTTGCAAAGGATAAAACTTGCAACTTTGCAAAATGATTAAGAACCTTTCTCTAAAACACATTTACAAAGCAATTAGTAACTTTTCTCTAAAAGTTGGTCACTTAGGTAATGTATCTTCTTAAAGCGTTTGTAATTATTTTCCAATTAACGTAGAACTACTCACTAACTAACTTTGTAGTAACATGTAAAAAATTTAAATAGAGATACCATGTGTAACTTGTTAACATTGATGATATTATGATATATTACATATGATCCTTATCATGTATGTATTAAACAATCCCTTTGAGGAAAAGATCTCCTTTGACCATTGTCACTCCCCTCATACTGGTTATTATTGGGATAAATCGAAAAGACACAATATATGAAAAATATTAATTAATAAAGTACACATGGGAGTTACCCATAGGTAAACATAATTTAGTAAAAAGTCTATTAGGTTAAAGTTATTTATTTTATTCAAATTCACTAATAGATATTAAAAAAATACAAACAATACATTCTTTTAAATAAACATTTTATTATTAGTTAAAATTAATAAAAAAAATCACAATTATATGAACTTATTTATAATTATATTTTTTAATAAATTTTCGTTAATAATTTAAAACATATTACTAACACTCTTCAATAAATATATTAAGGACCTTGAGTCAATTACAAGCGAGTGATTAAGTTAATGGGCTTTAAACCATTTTCGAATGTACCATAAAGCTTTTCTTTTGCAAAATAAAAAATCACAAGTGGTTGACTTAGAAGCATTAATAAAAA
Organism: Abrus pulchellus subsp. cantoniensis; assembly: GCA_024086825.1. Lineage (NCBI taxonomy): Eukaryota > Viridiplantae > Streptophyta > Magnoliopsida > Fabales > Fabaceae > Abrus > Abrus pulchellus. The sequence goes on from CM044049.1 coordinate 33,800,953, forward strand.
AAATTAATAGAAAGCACTTCTGGAAACAAATAAAAGCCGGTGTGCTTTTATTTTATTTTATTTTTGTCATGTTATATATTTGTTGAAACTGTAGTCTTTTGCACACTATAATATTTTTGGGGAGGAGGGTAGTGATGAATTGGGTTATTTGTCAATTGCTAAGTAGATCGGCCCAATATGAAATCATCGATGCCCATCTTATTCTTAGTCCAAGACGTTTCGAAGCATAGTCAGAATGTCAGATGAGATTAATAATGAATTTCAAAGCAAGACGAGATGACCAATTAATTCAATTTAGGATTGCTAATTAAATATGTTTAACTGAGTGTGTATGTCTAGTTTTTGTTATTTTATCTTAGCCTCATTAACTGGTAAATAAGCAATGATACAAATTCAACAAATGGACTAAAAATTACAAAATTCAAATAGTTTAAGACAGATTTTATATGAAATTAGTAGTAGTTATAGATAAAAAAAATGATAAAAATTAATAATTCATTTCAAAATATCAAATCATTATACTAAAGATTTTCTCTAAAACATTGTAGCAGTGTGTCAGGTGTTCTTTTTGTGAAGTAAATGTGAATGTCTATTGTTTTATTTTTCTTCCTGAGATAAATACGATATAGTATTACTGGTTACATGAATATTACATTGGTATTTGTATAAAAAAAATTGTTATTAATTACTTTATTATATTTCATATAAGAATAAAATCTTAATAATAAAAATATAAAATTGATATTATTATTGTTATTAAATAATGACAAAATCATGTATAGAGAGGAAAAAATAAAGTGTTTTACAGAAAATAAAAGAAAATATTACAAAGATGTTTTTGTTTTCAATAATAAGGATTGCAATTTTTTTTGGATGATAGTAAATTAAAGAAATAAACTTTTGAAATTATAAAGGAAATTAGAGAAATAAATTAATTGAATCAAGAGACACATCTCTAAGTTTATTAAGCTAATATGACATGTCAACTTAAAAATGATTAAATCTAAATAATAATAATTAAAAAATAAAAAAGTTAAAAAAATAAAAAAGATAGTGTTTTTTAGCCAATTGGAAGCTCAAATTTAATATATAAAAACTGATAATTATCTCTGCATTTTCAATTTTATTTATACGTTCATATATATCAGTAATCATTTGCATAAGACATACTTGTTTATTTCTTTCCTTTATTCTAAAAATGATAAATGTTGACCAATCTTATACATGTATCTTAATTACATCGTTGAGACTTTAAGCCATGTTGACTTTTGTTAGATGAAAAGCATCTCTTGTCATTAAATACTCGATACTAAATATGTTTGCTGAATATTAATCAGTTAATTTGCAGTGTTGTATAATTAAATCATCATTCATTGAGTTTTAACTTGATCGTGAATTTGAATTTCTGTATATAATTACGTGAAGAAAGAGTTTTACCGTTAATAATAGTGTTACTTAATTCATAATATCGATATTTTAATAAATAAATAAATAACACTTTCTACACACATAATATATATATATATATATAATTTTATTTTTTGTAAAAAGGAGTAAAATTAGACTAAACTGAATTACACTTCCTAAAAATTTAAATTTAATTTATTCTTTAAACAGTTTGAATTTTATTTATTTATTTGGAATAATTTTTAAAACAGTCTAATATTTTTTAAAAATTTAATCTAACCTATAAACTTATTTAAAATTTTATTTTACAATAACTTTTAAAATAAATTATTTTCTACTTGTAATAGACCAATAGACCTAAATAAATAAATATATATATCATTATATTTAAATTTTTAAATAAAATGAATGTGAATATCTAAATTTAGTTTAAAAATTTCTTAAGTTTTGTTTTTTAAAAAATTCTGAATTTATGTTAATAAAAAGAGAATAAAAACAAAATATTTTAAAAAATTAGAGTTTGCTTTAATAAAATAGAAAAATTTTAAATTTAATTTTAAAATTAAAAAAATTACAAATAATTAAACTCATAAAATAATATTTATTTTATATATAATGAAAAAAATTAAAATTTTTGACTTTTTGTGAAAAGCTTAAAAATAAATATTAACAAAAAAAAAAAGAGTGGGAGACTCATAGAAAAAAAGCAAAAATTTTTTGAAAAGGGACTCTAAGACGAAAAAAAGAGAGAGAAAGATAGAAAGAAAAAAGAAAGTAAAAAAAGAAAAAGGTTCAATAACTTCAAATAAACTTTTTATCATTCTATAAATTATTTATATATATTTAAATATATTTACACTAAATGTAAGTTTTTTAATTAAAACTTTTAAAAATATTTTTTAATTATTTTAACTTTTTAAATCTACGTTATTTTTTTCCTTTTATTACTCCATTTTTCTACCTCTCAACATATCGTTCTTATCTTTGAAAATTTGTTTTTTTTCATGCATCTCCAACTAAGAACAACTATTTTTATCTCCACCTTTCTTCTTTATTTTCCTAAATCTATTATTTTTTATAATGAAAATTTCTTTTCTTCAACTCATCACTCAAACTATAACTTCCATCAAATTTATCTTCGCCCATTCCATAGCCTCTTACAAAAAAAAAAAAAAAAAACTTATTCATTGGCTTGAAAACTTAATCCTCAAATTTATAGTTTTTAAATTTTTGGATCTATTTGCCTTTTTTTAATAAAAAAATTTAATCCAAAAATTTTATCTAGTTGCAAGTGGTCTAAATTACATAAAATATTAACAATTTTTATTTATTTAAATTGTACTTTTTATTTGTAAAATTTATTTTATTCTAACATTAACAATAAATTTTCTTCATAATATTTTTTACATTATTTTTTTATTTATGTCTTAATTATTATATTAGTTATTTTCTTTTTAGAATTATTAACTTTTATTTTATTTATTATATATTTGTATAATATTGATATGATTTAATTTTATATTTGTGATTTACCTTCATTTATTTCATGAATAGTAATTCTTTTATAAATGAATAAATAATAATATAATTGTATCAAGTATAACTTATCTGTCATCATATATTATAAATTAATAAAATTTATGTGTACCTATATTACATAAATTTTATACAATATCAATTTATTATATTTTACCTTTAGTTAATTCAATAATTATCTTAGCAATTAATCAATATGTATTCTTTCTCTAATTAATAATTTACTAATCAATCAACTAATTTAAATTCAAAGTTGTTTTTATTAACGCAATAATTTATAATGCTAATGTGTAATGACTCTACTTTTATGTGTTATAAACTGTCAAAACCTTTGTATATCAATATTACCTTAGGTTTTATACATCAATATATTTTAAAAATTTAAATCTAACTTATAAAATTAATCAATCACATGATTATTTTTATTTAATTAAAATTTATCATCTAAAATATTTTTTATTTAAATTATTAAGTAATATAAATTATTAAGACTCACTTATATCTATTTTTTATTAATCAAATACATATTACTAATTTAAGTATATTTTTTATAATTTAGTTCTACAATTAATTAAAAATATACCCTTTCACATATGTCTCTATTATAAAAAAAATATTTATCTACTTAAATTAAAATATTTTTACCATATTACTGCGATTTATAGTGTTATTGTGTAGGGTTTCTATCTTTATACTTTTGAATCACTAAAACTTTTATATACCAATGTTACTTTTGGTCCAATGTAATATAAATTTATTAAATAATATTTTAATTTTTTATTAAATAGTTATCTTCATTAATTAATTCAAATATATTTATTCCTTTCATTAAATGAAATTAATTTCATATTTTAATTTTTTTCTAAGTCATATTTCTAACTTTGATAAATTTAATAACTAAAATATTTCTTCATTTTATTACACAAATTTTTACAAAATCGATATATAATTTACATTGTCATCAATAGTTTAATAAATTATAAGAAATTTATGTATAATAATACTCTTAAACTCTCTTTAATGTGAATCTTCAAATTCAAGTATAAATTTAAATTTTTTTCATTTTTATATAAAATATTTTTAAATTATTTTTAATGATTTACAATATAGTTTTGTGATATTTTTTTGCCTTATGTATTATTTATTGTAGGATACATATATAACCATATTATCTTGCATTCAAAACATTATAATCTTATGAAATTAATTTTAATCTTAAAATAAACTTTCTTTTACTAAATTTAATTTTAATCAACTAATTTTAAAATTTTTATGATAGAACTATATGACTTTGAGTTCTCCATTGCACTTAGAGATACGTACGAACGAGAATCAGACCCATCAAGTTAAAATAATTTTAAAAATAATTTTTTTTCTAATATATCAATTAATATTTCAATAAATAAATTTTTTTCCTTTAAAAATAAAAATAGCAACTAATAAATTCAAATTTTATTGAATATATAGTTATTTTTCTAGTAGCTTTTTGATAGAAAATTGTGGTTAAAAGATGAAAATTACATTAAAAAAAATAATTGTTCAATAAATTTAATTTTTTTTTAGTTTTGCAAGAAATCCTAAGAAAAAACACATGTGTTGGAAGCAAAGGTCACAAGTGTTGAAAGTAAACATTCTAAAAGCCTAAAAGTCAATTGAGGCAAAGCGTAATCACTTTTAGTAGTGAAAGTAAGCATCTAGATACTTGAGGAGTGTAATATGATAAGTTTTGTCACTTTCATCACCGTGACTATTTAAAAAATTGTAATTAATTGTAGAGTGAAATATGATAAGTATAGTCACATTCTGTTTTTCTTTTGTTAGGAATTAATTAATCCTATTTGAAAATTGTAATTAACTATGGATTTGAATTATAGGTTCTTGATTGTATTGAATGTTCATTTCTTTTCTTAATATAGTTCTTGAATTAGCTATTGAATTGAATTGAGTTTATATATATTACATCAATGTAAGTTAAGTGAATATCTCATATCTAAATTGAATGTTAAGATGTATGATATCTTAAGAATAAACATTCATTATCTCATGATCTATATTAATTTCTATTTCTTAATGCAATATTTGATTGATTTACACTTAAGGAATTAGAGTAATGATTAGATATTAAGATTATTGAGTTAAGAAATTAAACTTTGATTAATCGAGTAAAATTGATCATCAATTAATTAAAAAACTTAAAAATTCAAAATACAATTAGTTTTGTAATTGAAGATTAGATGAAATTAACAATAACCTCATTTGATAAGAATCTCATTTCTTAAATTTTACAAAACTCTAATTATTATTTTCTTTTATTCTATTATACTTTTATATTTTTGTCTCAAAAATTTAAACTTTATCAAATTTTGATTAGCTTAGTTAGATTTTAATTTTACAAATTGATAATTGATTATGTCAATCCTTGTGAATGATACTCAAAACTCATAACTTTGTATTTTATTACTTATTATAATTATCTAGTACACATACTAGATAGGATGTTTAGAACATAAACATCAACACTTATTATTTATGATTAAATAAATATTTTCAAAGCTAAAATAAATTTATATAATTAATATTTAAAGTAACTGTTATTTAGATGTTATAGGAGCTAATACTTTTCTTATACGTAAACAACTTTTTGCTTATTTTTAGTTTCAAAAATTATATTATTTTAATTTTTTTCAAAGATTTTCTTAAATTAAATTTTGATAGTGACTCTTTCTAATTTAAAAAAAAAAATATTTTTATTCACAATTTTTTTAAAAATGTTTTCACCATACTATTATGAGTCTACTTGAGATAATAAATATATAATTTAAAATTATTATTATTTAAATAAGTTTATTATTAGGCTTTTATAAATTAAATAAGTTTAGCTTAATCTAAATATGATGTTTTAACGAGAAATTTTAAAGTGTTTTTCCACCCTTATTTAAATTGAATGTGCTAAATGTGATAGTAGGAAATGGAGTCCTCCAATCGCCTTAAGATTGAAAGTGAATTAAATGGAAATTGGTACATGAGATCTCCATGCATTGCATGACAACAATAAATTATCATAAAAGAAGAAGTAATCTCCATAATTTACATGCATCATGCATCATCTCATTTATGAATACTAGTGAATTCTGTTTTGTCTTAATTCAAATGCAGCATTGATTCTTTGATAGACTTACTTTTAATAAAGTAATTCTTTTATATGTATTTTATTTATTTTGATGAAATTATGGACTCACCCTTTCTTTTCTCCTTTGTTTTCTTCTTCGTGGTGTGTGTTTATTTGCTCTATGCACTGTGTGTATTGTGTGCAGATGGGTTCCGACATGATGAAGGTGTCAGTGCTTCCAACCGAGGATGACTTGTAATTATATAATGATACCACCAACAGACGATTTACCAAGGGTTCACCAGAATGACCCTTGGATCAGTTACTGAAGTGGGTTAGGAGACCAGCTATATTATAGATATGTCTGTCGAGATTATCTTCCCTTTACCTTTATACGCTACTAGTATACAATTTCCTCTTATTCTACCTGTGGTCGCCCCTGCTCCCATGGACACTAATGTCCCTGTTCCTCTACCTATCCCAAATAGTATCCCTAACTCTCATGTACCTTGACTCTCTCTCCTCCTTCCATTGAGCCTAACTGTGTTGATGTTCAAGTGATTGAGTCATCGTTAGACCTCGCCCTCTTATTCCACCCCGTTGACTGTCACCCATTGACGAGGCTGGTCCCTCATACTGTAGTCCCTCACCACTCTCTCGCATACCCTCACTTACTCCTGATTTGGCTGGAAGATGTAGACGAGGACCTGCCCAATCTGTCTTCCAACCCGAATGCTACCCTTTCCACATTGCATGACTCTGATCCTTTAGAGGAGTACACCCCTTTGGATTGATAGTGTTTTATGTATATATATATGTTCTCTTTTGTATGTTAGGGCTGTTTTGGGAAGAGGCTTGGGTACGGTGGTTCTTTTTCTCTTTTTGCAAACTTATCTTAATGATGCGCCCTAGGTGTGGTTGTTTTAGACTTTTATTTAGTTCTTTAGTTATGTTGTGATGATGATTATACATGGTTGTTGAATCCATCTAGGAGATAATTTTCAATTATTATGTTATATCTAACATTACTTTTATTTTTACTAATTGATTCTCTATCCTTATTAATTATTTAAATTACATACGCCAATTATTATATACTCATAGATGTGATAGACGTTATGACTGAATATTATATTCCTATATATGCACTAATTGTATTTTAGATTTGTGATGTCTGGATGTCACAACAAGCTTAACATACATAAAGTTAATATTAAACACTTGAGTGTTACTACAAAAAAGTCTCAAATAATTAATAACATTGCAAGTAATCTTATTAAGATAGGGTTAAAAGGTTAGAATTTCAAAATCTATTTCTTTACCTTTAAACAAAGACCTTTAAAAAATAATTTAATTGATTTTTTTATGAAATTATTTTTCTTTTCTCATTGTAAAAAAAGATTGAAAGAAATAAAATATTATTATTTTATTTACTTAAAAAAAGTGAAAAAAATTATATTATATACACCATTACATTTATTTGTTAGTCTGAGATAAATTATATAAAAAATATATTAAAATTTGTCAATTTTTATCTCTCATTAAAAATCTCACTAAGAAGGAAATAATATTTTTTTTTGTTAATCTTATGTAATATTATTTTTTCTTCTACATCTCTTAATTCTTACCTTCCTTATATTTTTTTTTCTCACTAAATAATTATATTTATATCTTTGTAAAATTTATTTTTTATATTATACTATACCCACTTACCATATTTTTAATTCTTTTTTGTATTTTCTTCTTTATATTTTATACATAAAAAAGTGAAGTGTATTACATCGTTATTTTTATTTTTTGTTTTCCGGAAAGATGAGAGAATCCCGTAAAGAAACTTTTTAGCTCTCAAGTGAGAGAAGATATATGAAATCACGTGAGAATGCTGTCCACGCATTTTCCACCTTTTCGTTGTTTTGTGCCATTTTCAGTTTTCTTTCCCCATCACGCGCCTTTCATGCTAGCACAATATGCGCCTTTCTTTCTTTTCTTTACAGCTGCATTAAAAAATTAACAATATACTTTTTTAAATATATTTTATATTATTCAATAAATTTTACAAAAGTATAGAAATTATATTTTAATTTAAGAAATTACAGTCATACTTTTATTTAAATAAATTTTAATTAATAATTTAAAAATATAAAAAATAATTTATTAACAAATATTTCCTAATACTGCTCCTACGAACATTTGCTTCTAAACATAATTCATCGTAGAAGCTAGGTTTTATGAAATGATGGTAATAAATCATGAATTTAATTTAAATTATTATGTTATAAAACTTGGTATATTATTAATTAATTAAAAATAAGAATTATTTTTAATAGTATAATTAAATCAGTTTATTATAATATAACCTTTTGATAGTAAAGGACGTGAAGGGTTTGGATTGGGATTAAAGCCTGTACGCATAATACTATATACTTGAGTGGCCCACATGTAACAATATGTATAAGTTTCTTGGTGCATTGCACATTTGAAACATGCTACATTGTCGTAGTTGGGTTGGCCTTTTCATTTAAAATTAAATTCGGAAAAGCAGGGAATGGAGTGTTTTTTTTTTTGTCTAATATAAAGCAAAATGGCTGATGGAATTTGGTGATTGTCATGCATGTATAAGTGGGAACCCCGAGCCCATCGTAACACCGTCATCAATCCACATTTAATAATTAATATTTGGAAAGATAATGTTATATACATATAGCATCCATCTATTATGTACCCAAAAAAGATAAAATAACATCCATTTAAATGGGATCCAACCAAGCAAGTAAAATTCCAAAGGATGGTGCCGTTCACAGTAGTCCTATCCAGATTCAACCCTGTAATCTAGATTAAAAATACAAAAACTGATTACTGAAAGATTTTGTTTGTAGTTGCTATTTTAGCATTTTCCCTAAAATGATTTTACATGTAATGAAGACTTAAAATTTTAAAATATGTATTTTAACTTTTTTATTATTTTATTTTGAAGCAGTTTTTTTTTTTCTCTCGTGAAAATGCTCGCGAATTAGACCTTTGAATAATTACAGGGATTGATTGTTTGGCATTGAAAGATTAATTCCAATATATTTTCAATAAAAAATATTTTTCAATAAAATATATCATTATATTAATTTATAATATATACTTAAATTATTCAACTAATTAAATTTTTTTATTAAAAGTACTTCAACTGGACTTTAAATAAATAAATCTACGGTCTCTACTGCTATAAGTAACTCGGATAAATAATTTTTTTCGTATACTGAATAGAAAACTGCTAGATCTTATATATTAAAAAAAAAATTAAATATAAACTCGATCAATGCTTCATCAAGATTTAAAAATAAATAATTTAATTAAAGATAATAATTAAAATATTATTTATTTAAAAAAAAAAACAAAATTAAAACTAACTAAGTAGGCCTGTTAACTCATTATAATATTTATAAAAAAATAAAAAATACATATAAAAAATTAACTTTTTATTATTAAATATTATTTATTATTCAAAACGTCAGCCACAGTTAAAAAGTCAGAGCTAATATTTGAAGATCATCATTTCTCTAACGGGAATACCTCGTTCTCTCCATTTATTATATTATAATTCATGAGAAAGAAAGAAACAAAGACCTTCAATTTTGTTGTGTTTCTGGTTGATTTTTTGTCATAATCACACATCGCCCAATATGCACCACCAATTTAATGGTCGCTGTCTAGTTAAGTGTTGCCAAGACTCGGTTTAGCTTGTTCCAACGTGGGATTATGCTAAACTGTGTTGGCACCCCATTGGATTATCAAGCTTCTTAATTCAAGCATGGGAAGGGAAGCTATAGTATCAGAAAAACGATGAATCCCACGACTACGATGTTTCTTTAGTCATAAATAGTTCGATACCTGCTAAGGTTACCTTGATTTTAGTGAAGATTCCGTATATATGTGTAGTCACAACTCTTAATATATTCACATTTGGATTGCGATTCCGTTGGTGACTAGCAGTGTCAGAAAGTGTGTGATAGGTGAGATTTGGGTTGAGTTGTGACCAGTGAATTAGATGGAGCTGAAATCCTTTTCTTGCAGTTCTGTGTCTACATCTGAGGTTGCCCATGGTGGAAGATCCTACAACACTTTGATTTCCAGTTCCACCCACAAAGTTGGAGTTAGATTTTCTAACCACTTCAAGTGCCGAAGAGGTAACAACCCAGATAGATTTTCTCAATAAACTGAATACCCGAATAAATTTTAGCTTACGAGTTAGAAGCCTCACGGCTGATTTGGTTTTGACACTGTTAAAAGTTGACATTTTGATAATAATTGTTGCCCGTTTTCTTTTCTTCTACAAAGAATGTTGAAAAAGTTAGTGTCTTCTTGAAAAAAAATGAATTTTTGGGTCCAATTGAAACATAGGTTTGAATGTTTAGTGCTCTCTAATCTTCAATTTCAGGGCTGTTTCTGAGGATTTATTGTGCCTCGGATAAGACTTACTTGGCAGATAAAGCTGTGATTAGTTCAGTCGGTCAAGATAATATTGAAGCAGAAACGAGTTCCCATTTTGTTAATGGAATAAATGGCTCAACTTCAAGCTTCTATTCCAGAAATCTGAGAGGACTTGATGCCTTTGATGATGAATATGGTGGAGTTGTTGTTGATCCAGATAGGTTACCAACCAACCCATTTGCCTTTGCATCTGTGCTGCGTTTATCTCTTTCTCATTGGAAAAAGATGGTAAAAATCCTTTGTCCATGTTCTCATCCTATGCTTAGGAATCAGTCAGCAAGTCTTGATGATTCTTATGTTTCTTCCTTTGAAAATAAATTTTATAGCTTTATGTAAGGCAAGCATATTATTATCTTGTGGGGAATGGCGAATGAGGACTTCTATAATGTCATCTTTTAGAAAAAACAAAATTAGTATTTTCCATTTGATTGTATTTTGAAACTGCATCTGTTGTTTATTAAGCTATGTGATAATTTACAGGGGAAGAAGGGAATTTGGCTTAAGTTACCGTTAGAGCAATCTGACCTTGTTCCTATTGCTGTGAAGGTAACTTAGTTTAACTTCTCACATGTTTACCAAGGAAGAAATAATGAAAATATCATATAGATATGAGAAATCTATGTATGTTTCACTGTGCTCAAACAACCTCACCTAGTAAGATAAGGCTTGGTTACGTGGATCACACAATGCCATTAAATTTGGTCAAAAACTAAATTTTGAAAAATCCAGTTGATAAAAAAAATCTCTTTTAATAACTTCATTTAAGGTTTTTTTGAATTTTTCTCGACCCATTTTTTTACTAGACTAAGAGTCATGCAATCTACCCTCCTAACTCCAAAGGTCTTTACTGCACATAACTGAATCATCTTAATCGATTTTTAGTTATCTTTTTCATTATAGGTATTACTTTAATATTCTTTTATATACTATTATTTTGTATTATGTCCTTTCTTGTGTGACCACTCATATACCTTAGCATTTTCATTCGTGTTACTTCTATTTTTTTCTCATGTTGTTCTTTTATAGCCTTGCATTCATTACCATATAAAATAGCTGATCGTATGTTTCACTATGCTCAAGTTCACAAAATTAACTCACAGAACATGCAAAAAAACCAGTACATTCATCTACTCATCTGTCTTTATTTAGTTCAATCTTTGTTTTTATTCAATGAAGAGTTGTTGTGGTTACTCATTTTGGTCACAGGAAGGCTTTCAATACCACCATGCAGAGCCAGGATATGTGATGTTAACTTACTGGATTCCAGAAGGCCCTTGTATGCTTCCAGCAAATGCATCACATCAAGTAGGAGTTGGGGGATTTGTCATCAATGACAACAATGAAGTATGATTCCTTCTATGACAAACTATAGAAATAAGTTCATCCCAATGGAATAAATAATTAAGAAAGCAGGAAATTTAGCACTTTGAAAGAAACTTTTTCAAGTTACTAAATGTTTAGCAGTTCTTTTAAATAAGTTTATTATTAGGCTTTTGTAAATTAAATAAGTTTAGCTTAATCTAAATATGATGTTTTAACGAGAAATTTTAAAGTGTTTTTCCACCCTTATTTAAATTGAATGTGCTAAATGTGATAGTAGAAAATGGAGTCCTCCAATCGCCTTGAGATTGAAAGTGAATTAAATGAAAATTGGTACATGAGATCTCCATGCATTGCATGACAACAATAAATTATCATAAAAGAAGAAGTAATCTCCATAATTTACCTGCATCATGCATCATCTCATTTATGAATACTAGTAATTCTGTTTTGTCTTAATTCAAATGCAGCATTGATTCTTTGATAGACTTACTTTTAATAAAGTAATTCTTTTATATGTATTTTATTTATGATATCAAAACAGTTCTTATCTAATTTGAATCATACAAGCACTAACGTTTGCATAATTTTCTCCTATTGATTTGTGAAGGTGCTTGTAGTACAAGAGAAACACTGTTCTCCAGCAACTCTTGGCCTTTGGAAGATACCAACTGGATTCATTCTTGAGGTACTTAATTTTCTTAGATGATCTAGAAACCAAATGAAAACCAAATTAGAAATGGTCTTAAATTTTACTCTCTTTTATCTAATTATGTTGCAACTTGAATTCTTTATCACTTGTCTGAATTATATCTCAGGCAGAGGAGATATACACAGGAGCTGTAAGAGAAGTGAAGGAGGAAACTGGTGTAAGTTTGTTGTACTTTGATATATTCCTCTGGTCTAAATTTATATTGAATTTATTCAAGAGGTTGTATCATAAGTTTCAATTGTGTAAGGGCTTTCTTTTAATGATAGTTCCTTTACGGTGCAGATTGATACAGAGTTCATTGAAGTCATAGCTTTCAGGTAACAACACCATTCACACTCACAACCATGTTATCATGAAAGTGAAAAATTTCTTTAATACAATAAATCTTAAATACTAATTATTGATTCTGGGAATGTTCTACATTCATTTTAAATAATATGTGACCATCAAATTATGATGTGATCTATGTTGAAAGTAATTGGATTATTGGACGGGTTTGTCTTTTAATGAATCATATGGTCATACTGTATAATTTAGTTTGTAGTTCCACTACTGCAGCATTTTTCTTGTATCTTCGTTAAGCACATAAAGATCTGAAGATTTTCGTCATCAATTCTAGGCATGCACATAATGTGGCCTTCGAGAAGTCAGATTTGTTCTTCATCTGCATGCTAAGACCCTTGTCATCTAAGATCATTGTGGATGATCTTGAGATTGCAGCAGCAAAGGTTAGATATTCCCACACATGAACACAAATATAGGAAACTATTCTTGGAAGTGGTTAACTTCTTTCTTTGCAGTTCCTTATGTTTAATTCTCTCCATTCACATGGATATTCACCAAATAAAGCATATCTTCGTTTTTTATTTTTCCTTTTCTTTGCTTTATTTTGTAACCATTCCCAAATCCATATCTGGTGAATCATGACCAAAGAAAAAACAGTCATTACTAGTTGCATAAATTTTCCTTGATCACCATATAGTGATTAAGGTGGCATGACAGTTGCTTTGTTAAGCAAACATGAAAATATAGTATCTTGTTACATGCATAAGTTTTACTTAACTGATTCTATAGATGTGGACAATATCTTATACTGAATCATAATTCAAACATTGTTTTGATTCTCAAGATTGGTTTCTGCGTATCTTATAATTCTTGTGTGATGTTATGCAGTGGATGCCTCTAGTTGAGTTTGTAGAGCAACCACTTATTCAAGAAGATTCCATGTTCAAGAAGATTGTAGATATCTTTATTGCTCGTCTTGGGAAGCGTTATTGTGGCTTATCAACTCATCAAATAGTTTCAAAGTTTGATGGCATGGTTTCTTCCTTATACTACAATGTCATAGACAACGAAGATAACAACTGTGTTGGAAATTAAGGAGCTGAAAACTCAAGAAGGCACATCTCTGTGGCTCAATGTCAACAAGCTGAAAACTATGCTAACCAGTCTAATATGCAACTTATAAATGAAAATTTATATATAAATGTATATAAATATGTCTAATAACAAGGTTCCTATGGAACATGTTTGATCATCACAGTTGTTCCTCATTTACCGATAATCCTTGCAAATAGAACATTCACTACATTAACGGGCCTCGATGTTATAATTTATGGAACCAAATCAGCATATGTATTTGAAGGTTAAGATGTATGTGAGAGCGAAGTTGGCCATGTAACCCTACCTTAAGCAGCATACCCTGATGAGTAGAACCTTTTATTTTGGTCGTTATTCTCTGTGGACCTCTAGTCCCATTAACATGCTATATCCATATTAATGCGGGTAATGTTTTTTCAAGGTGTGTTGTTTTGTTTTGTATGCGTTGTTTTCTAATTAACGGTATAGCTTCATTTTAGTAATTTATGACAACATCAAATATAAACTTCTATGTAAATGAAAATTTAATTTTGATTCAAAAAATATTGAAAATTTTATATATAAATTGTCTTTTTTCCAAAAATCCAAAATCACCAACTTTATTATTCAATCATACTTAAATTATCAAAAAATGTATATGTTAAAAGTGTACTCTAATTAATAATAACAAAATCATTATAAGAATACATCAATAATGGTTTTTAATTTTAAAAAAAACATACATTAAGTCTTTAATTGGCATCATTAGTAAAATCCCTAATAATATTATCTATAAAGTTATCAATGTGTACTAAAAATTATTTTATCTTTCTTAATTTCTTTACCATCGTATAAAGAATTTAGTCAACCTCAAAAAGAGAGCAATAATACTAATTACTACAAAAAAACTAAATAGTCGCTGTGCCTGAACAAGCTCACTTCCACATTGACGCTGATATTTTGAAAGCAAATAAGGATGGATATCTTCCACATGAATATCTCTCGCGCTATCTGTTGGCAATTTTACTTGAAGATGATATGAACAGGGGAGCCCAAAATGCCATTAAGATTTGTTTTCAATCGACTAAGAAATTACAATAGTAAGTGATTTTATTAAAAATAATACAATATGAGATTTTCACCCCCACGTGTCATGCTCTTATGGTTTATGTTTTTTTCCCTCCAATATGGGAAATAATGTATTTCATTAATCAGCAGTTTGATGTCATTTCACTTTCACAGTCACGCATGAGTTCTTCGTGACGTGTAGTTTAATCTTTTAATACTGAGACCTTGCAAATTGAAATAAACATGAACTGCTAGTCACATCATGATCAAATGTTGCGTTTTTCACAAGTTGGCTAGTAAATTAGGAGTCAAAATAGCGAAGAACTTGGAGTGTGTTAAGAGTCTTCTCCCAACAGGTGAAAGTTAACGTCGTCGTATGAATCATGAGAGCTCACGAGACATATAGTAATTGTTTACTTTCAATTATTTGCAAACCAGAATTTGGTTGTCCATTCAATCAGAACGGAGATACTTCTCTTTTGATCTTGGATGGACATAATAATTGTTTATAATTTTGATATATCCATGCTTCATTCAATTTGTATCAAATAATTCTTTGCCCATCATTACAGCCACTTGCATAAATAATATTTGTTTTCAACTTTTAAAACTCACAACTAATGAATGTTGATAACTAAGTTTCTAATAAAGGAGCATTAATATGATACAAATTTATAAAAGTAAGTGGGCTGATTCATCTTTATTCATTCAATTGAAGCATCTTCTATCAAAAGTAATTTAGATTAAGACAACAACAGAAAAAGAATTAGAGGTTAAAAAAGAGAAAAAAAAAATGGGTCCTCTTCGTTTCCTAAAGAAATGTACAAAGTCTTTGTCATTAAATTTTTTAAAAATATTGATAATTTTAAAAATTGAAAAAAAAAAAAGAAATAGAAAATATTTGTATTAATAACGAGATGGTATTTTTTTTATTTTAAGTAAATATAATCTAATTCAAAAAATTGTAATAAAACGATATATTGTTGTCAAACATTCAATCATTTTTTTTGACCTTTTGGTAATAGTATATATTTTTTTAACTTGAAATAAATCACTTTCTTTTCTTTCAAAATTTTTTATTTAAATATAAATTAAAAGAGTATTCTTGTTTTATTCCTAATTAAGTGCAACATCTTAACATGATAATAACTTTCTCACTACACGTTCTAAGGAAATGAAGTAGTGAGAAATTTGTTCATATTGCAGGTGTATTACACTAACGTATCTCTGTTTATTTAATGGTATAATCACATGTTACCAACAACGATACAAATGCTTTGTTTATATTATATATTTTCTTTTCGTGGTTACAATTGCACTTGACGTACACCGTTGTTAATACATTAATCAAAGCTATTCTAATTCGGTTAAAGATAGTTAATGGCATCATGCATTATTCTAACCCCAACTGCGAATAATTTGATGGATTCACTATACTACAAAATGATCTTGTCTTTTTTTTTCTTCTTGTTCTTTTAACAACATGCTAAAAATTATAAATAACTATAGAAATAAACAAAGCATTTAGTTTCAACATATTTTCATATTATTTAATAGATTAAATATAATATTAAATTTATAAATAAAGGTTATACATTTTTTTCCAAATATACATGAACATTAAGTTGGTCGTATGCTTGAATAAAGATTTTTAAACAGTAATTTAATCGTTTAATTATTGAAAGATATATTAATTTAGATTTCAAATTACTGTTTTATATATAATAAAGCTGAATTTCTTTTAATTTTTAAATCTTACAATCAATTGTTTTTTGTCAATATTGAAAGTTAGTTTACTTATTTAACATTTCTCTATATATCTTCCACTTTATTTAAATTAAATTATTTTTCCACCCCTCTATTTTAAATAATTCAGCCTAATATATATTATCATTGCAAATTAATTTTTCTCTCCCATTGTCTTTATATCTATATTTATATGCTGTAAATCGAAGTGTTACTTTAATCATTCATAATCAATTTTTACGTTAAAAATTGAAGATTAAATTAACAATCTAACCTTCTTCAATAGTTCAATCATTCAAAAAACTTATTATACTTCAATATTTTAAACAGAACTATTGATTAACAACTTAAGTAATTGTATTAAAATTTGAAATAAAACAATTTAAATATTAACATTATAACTAATTAACTACTATGTGCTAAAGTCTTGCTTTTTCTTTAAGAACTCTTATTTATTTATTTTTACAAGACCTTTGTATTTTAAACTTTGAAGGAATAAAGAATGGAGATATAACATTTATAGAAATTGAGAAAAATTCATTAAAATATAGTATTTGTATAATTATGTTAGTTTTATAATATAAACAATTAAGAAATACTTATTTTTATTTAAAAATTCATCTTTATTTTTAAAAATAAAAAGCAATAACTTAGGCATTCATAACTAGATTTATCACATGAATTTTTATATAATAAAAAGTATATTTAGATAAACAACTTATTCAATTATTCTCTCTATCCTTTTTCAGTTGTCACATTTTAAAAAAGTTACTTGTATTTATCGTTACTTAAAAAATCAATTATAGCCATAACTTAAAATAAAGGAATAAATAACTTAGGCAGAACATGACATTCATAACTAAATTCATGATATGAATTTTTATATAATGAAAAGTATATTTAGATAAATAATTTAATCAATTATTCTCTCTATTATTTTTTATTCATCACCTTTTAAAAATTTTACTTGTATTTATTTATCTGTTACTTAAAAAATCAATTATAGCCGGAACTTAAAATAAATGAGTAAACAACTAATAAATTATAAATTACATAAGTACTTGGTACATAAACAAATAAAAACCTGATAAAAAAAAGTTACATGAAAACAAAAAATTTGACGACTAATAATAATAATAATAATAAACAAGAAAGTTTAAACGTTATAAGCTAAAAGGAGTAAAAGGAAAAACACTAGTTTCCCTTCATCTAAGCATGGCGGCGAAAAGAGAGAGAAGTCTCTGATTTTAGGCTTTATGGTATGAACAACTAGTTACCTCACATTTCTTCCCAATTTCTTATTCAATTCTCATTCCCTCTTCTCCTTTTGTAAGTTTCTCTCTTCTCTTTCATTCCCCATTGTTGCTTCTTTCAATTTTTTCGCCTTTTCTAGGGCTTCATTCTTCCATCCCCAATATATATTCATTAACTAATATTTTATCTTTCCTCATTCATTTCCACAACAGAATTTAAGGGTAATTCAATCGCACATGCTTTGAACCTTACCTGCATTTTCTCCCGTGTGATAAAGGCAATGGTTTGAATCAAGCTTTTTTGAAAATATATAATTTTTAAACCAACCAGATTTTTATTTTGAAGTTTTTCTTCTCCCGTTCTTTGTGTGCTTTTTTTTTTTTTGTTAATGAAGGGGGGGGGGGGTTGTTTAATGTATAAAAAAATGATATTCTTTGGGGACAATTTTATAGGATTCTATTTGGGACGTGAAGAAGATGGGGATGTAATTGGAGAATTGGGGGCGAATAAAGGGAGGAAATCATACACAATGCCGTTAATCCCTTTGGGCTCAAGCTCGGAAGGGGTGGAGGATGGGGAGAAAAAGAGGAGAACTATGGTTTATCTCAATGTGTATGATCTCACGCCTGCCAACAATTATCTTTACCTATTTGGGGTTGGAATATTTCATTCTGGCATAGAAGGTTTGTCTGCATGATCCTTCTACTTCCTCTGATGTTTAGTTTTAATTTTGAGTTGAGCTTCTTGTGATGAGAAAATTCAATTTTGCAAATTGAAATAGAATTACCAAAATACATTATGGTGCAATATTTGTTTATTGAAAACAAGAGATAGAAAAACTAAAGCTGCTGTGTTGTAATGTATGATGTTTAAATCTATAATATGAATGAAGTTGCCGTGTATATTGATCAGCCAGGAAGAAAAGCCTGAGAATGCATCACCAGACAATAAGTCATCTACTCATTCGTTGGGATTTCTTGTGGGATTGTAGTTATACTTATATACCTTTAGAGAATACTGTGTGATAGAACACCAATTGATAATACAATATAATACTAACCATCGAAATACACTTAGTATAGCAATATACTTGCTGTTCTAGTTCTAGAGATAAAAGTCACCTACAGACAGTATTTTCTGTCCACAAATTGCAAATAACAATACACCTACCTAATTTCATGCCTTACTATCGGAGACAATCCTAATACATACTGCCATTAGTTATTTTCGATGAATGACTGCCACCATGCAGTTTCTAATACAGAACTAATACAAAATAACTAATACAGGATGTTATTTTCTATCACATGTAATCCTAATTCTAACTGCCTCCAATCCATCAACGGATACTTTCAAACCCACATGGATCTCAGTTCCATCACTGCATGATGATGAAATGGGAAAAATTGCATAAAATGGTTGGTATATGAGGTCTTGCTCTGGATATTATTCAGTCTTTAAGCGAGTGAGAACTTCCTGTTAACAATGACACTTAATATCCAACATGATTGGAAGTACGTCATCGATGTTTAAAGTGCATTAAATTTGGATGGTAAAGTTGGTAAGGAAATTGTTGATACTAATGATTCTAGACTTTAGTTTACTCAAAGGTTGGGGATTTATTAGTTTTTTTGCATGTGGTTATTAAGATATGGTTTTCTATCTTTTTAAACTTATGCTTCAATTATTTGGGCCTTTAATATACCTAGTTCTAATTTCTTATATTTTATTTTCTAAAGAATCTTAAATATATTTGGATTACTATTATTTTATCTCTTCTCTCTTTTTTGCCTTAGCTTTCTTTTCTCTTGATATTCTTGAAAAAAAAAAAAAAAAAACCTCCTATTGTACACGTTTTGATTTGTTAGATTTTGGGATTATTTATTACTATACTAGAGAGTAGACAGTAGTTTGTTTATTTATCACTTTGGCTCCTTATCTCCAATGACTAATTGAATAATTATTTTGCCTTTCCCTTTGTGTGATTCCTTTCTCTGCTCTGCCTTTTTGTCTACTCTCTTGTTGGCCTTTGCTTTCCTTTTTCTTGATAATTTAAAAAAAAAAAAAAATCCTATTATAATGTTTGTGATTTGTTTGGATTTAGGGATTATTTATGTTTTTGATGCAGTTTAATGTTGATTTTATGATTCAAAACTCAAAAGTTAACTTAAGAATACATTCTGACAATCAAATGCAAGCATTTTGATGGGCATTTATGAGTATTTTTAGGTATATGTTTGCATCATGTTAATGGCTTAAAACACTCACATAAAAACATGTATGGTTACAATTTTTTGTTCTTCTGATGAAATGCATTGCCTTTCCAAAATATATGTGCATACTTTCATTGGCGAATTGTGGTTTCTCCATGAGCCAAGTTATGGTTAGTAATACTTAGTGCTATCTCTTGATAGTTGAGTGACATTGATATTTTGAAATGAAAGGATGCTTCATCACTATTTCATGTGTATGTGATCATACTTCTAGTTAAGGCTGGGATGCCTTATGATTAAATAACACCATTGCTCACTCTAGCCGGTTTCTAAGGATGTTTTAAGAAAGTTAATGACAGTGTATCTTTATATGGCCTCTTTTGAGTTATTTTAATCTACTCAGTTCATCTTTATCCCTTTTCTCTGTTGTCTTGTGCTAATCAATGACATTGCAACCTCTAGCACTTGCTACTTTTGGGTCATAACCCGTGCTTTATCTTTCATCTATGATTCCCTCACTTTAAGCATTTAAAGTATAAATCTAAATATACTAAACTTCTTAATTGTCTGCAAATTTTTGTTTTTATTGCCCTTGTCTGAGATTCTGGATTTCATTCCACTTTGATCTAATGTATTTTGCATTGCTGCTGTTGTGCATCTTGCATTATCCCATACTAGATAGTTGACTTAATTTTGTGGGTTCTGAACAACAATAGTTCTTGCATACTAGCTTAAGGTTGTGTTTGGATAGGGCATTTTAAATTATTATAATTTATATATTTGTAAAGTAAGAAAAAGTAGTTTAAAAATACAAAATAATTTTAACTAAATAACTTTTGTATCAAATAGAAAGAATTTCTAATGACTTATTTTTAGAGAGAATTTAAAAATCTTTCTATTATGCTTAGCTTTTTGTATTTATCATTTATAACTCTTCTCATACCTAATTCTTACTCTAAGCATCCCTCATTATTACTTTCATACTTGCTAGAATTTTAAAATTATCCATCCAAACACCACCTAAGGGTTTTTGTTTGATTTAGTATTTGCTGTGCATTGTTCTACCTTTTGTTAGTAGTGTCTTATACTGTATCATAGACCATTTACTTTTTCTTATTACCACCTTTCTCAAGTAGGTCATTTTGTTTTGTCATTCCAAAATATTTTTCAGTTTGTATTTTTCTCCACTCAGCAACACTTGCACCTTATAAAAAAGAAAGCAACTTATCTTGGTTATACTGTTCAAATTGGAGTTCAATGCACTGCTTTTGATTTAATCTAATTATCATAAGAATTTTGATATGTTTGATGATGATTATTTTGGTTTTGTTAATCTATTATAATGAAAGGTAAAAGTGAATTCATATGCCCATTTTAAGCTTGAGTGGTATTGAGTGGAAGCTGTGAAGGTATAAACAAAGGATGCATCAAACTCTGGGGGCTATCATAAATTATGCATAATAGATTAATAGGTCAAACATAGGTGCCTATTTAATGTTTTTATTCAAGACATGAATCGAATTCCACCCTGTTATATTTTATTTGACAGAAATATCATTATTTAATGTACCAACTTTGGATACTATTAAGTTATTAGTTGCAACATCTTATGTACAAGTTGCCAATTAGAAAAAGAAGTAATTTCAAGAGATGTTATTTATTAAGGATGTAGAACTACATCTCTTAAACAAATTACTGATCAGAAGCTGGGATGTACTGCTTTGTTGTTTTAATATCCTCTTGAACTGACTTCAGCTTGTTGTTTTCTTGAATAGTGCATGGTATGGAGTATGGCTTTGGAGCACATGAGTACTCAACAAGTGGTGTATTTGAGGTGGAACCTAGAAGCTGTCCTGGCTTCATGTTCAGACGTTCATTGTCATTAGGCAGCACTGATATGTCTCGTTCAGAATTTCGTTCTTTCATGGAGCGCCTTTCTGCAAAATATCATGGAGACACATACCATTTGATTGCTAAGAATTGCAACCATTTTTCAGATGAAGTTTGCCAACAGCTAACCGGAAAGCCAATTCCTGCATGGGTAAATCGGCTGGCTCGTGTTGGTGAGGATTCTCTTTGATTGCTTATTCTGATTGCAGATAAACTGTATTGTCTTTTTGTCTGTTTTACTATGAATTTAGTATGCACATGTAATGTGTAAGTATGTTGTCTTCCCTCTCTACTTTACATTTTAAATTAGATGCTTCCATGTATTCTTAAAATATATTTTCATATTACTGTGGAAATAAGTTTGGTCAAAATCTGATGGAGAGCGAGACTGAATGATCCACACGCCTACAATTGAGCATTGATTTTCCTAATCTGGTTATTGTGACCACTAGTGTAGTTGTAATCTGATCACATCCATTTTGAAATTTCAGGTTCTTTCTGCAATTGCCTTCTACCAGAAAGCCTTCAGGTTGCAGCTGTTAGACATCTCCCTGAACATCTTGCGCAATCTGGTAAGATATGAAGACAACAGGATTAGCTAATTGTTTGACAATCTGGTTGATATCTTTCAGATTTTATTGGCTGTTCGAGAAAGAAATATCTATTATGAGTAGCACATAGCATATGACATATCTATTATCTTTTCTATGCAAGTACATGTTATTACTTAACTAAGGAAAAATGAAAAACAGAAAGTGCACTCCAATGTGATTCATGAAAACCAGAAAGATTTGGAGTAGCCTTTCTTCTTTTGCGAAAAACCAGATATTTGTTCTTTTACCATATTATATAGACAAGGCACTTTGGTTTGTCAACCTGTGGGGGTAAGGATCTAAACATGTCATTGCAGATGATGAAGGATCAGAATTTGATGGCCTTTGTACGTCAGATGAGAGTGAAGATGAGGATTCCAATCATCACCTGCTAGCTACACCAAGTGGTGGTGGTGATGTTGCCATTATAAAGGAAAAACCAATGACTCTAGCACGGGACCTCCTATGATTTTCGTTGATTACTCCACCTATCATTATCATTCTTATTCTTTCTTCCTTGTACTGTATCTGTGATATTAGCTTTCACCATGTATCGAGTTTTCTCAACTGGAACATTGGAAACTCAACATGTTTTGTATCACAAAAACGAGTTTGTTGTATATGTCCTTTATGTTTCAAAATGGATTGTCCTCTAGATGTTATATTTACTATGGTACAAACAAAAAATGTTCAGGCATACAGTTAATCTGATTGTGTGGAGTGATATACTTTCGTCAATCTTACCACTTCTAGTTCTCCCTTGGTACAGTTTATGGAATCATGGCTATCAATTAATAATAAACAAGTATGATCCAAAATTGACAAGTTCATGTTGCTTTTCGTATTGGTAACTTTCGTAAAGTTTTAAAAAAGGATCATTGTTTTTTTAAGGTAGTTGATATCTTCAAACCAAATGCACAACTAATATTACGTAACTTAATGTGACTGGTGATGTCTGGCAGTTCATTCGTAGCTCAATGTAAGCACCAAATCAACAGATTACTTTAGGATATTGCGAGAAGCGTTGTCATAAGTAGTCAAAGCAGCTCGTAGTTGAACTTCTTGAGCTTGGATGGGAAAATAAATCAGTATTAATTATAAATGTACAATAATGCTTGACATTTGTTAGCATGCGATTGAAAGCGGATTATGCATTGATAGTGCGCAAAACGATGGCCACCATCTCAACAAAACATAAAATTTCGACTGAATACACTTATGTTCCGAAAGGTCATCTGAAAATATCCAAGAACGCTATGAGATATAGTTTCTTAAAAATAACGATCTGGCACCAATTAGAAGATATCACCCAATCTAGAGCTAGTGAGAAGCACAGAATTACTCAAAGGATCACCTGTCATTGGTGACCTCGACTATTCAATGCCATTGATGAATAAGCATGCATTAAGAAAAAGAAGTCCCCAAAAATAAATCGTCATTCCGAAAACAAGATGAAATGTGTGGAGCAAAATGCAGGCATGGGCCGAACGAAAGAAATATTTTTATTATACATTGGTCACAAAATAGTGAACATACATCATTGGGATTATTTCACGGGCAGAATTGCATGCTTAAACAGAGAAAAGTTTTGACGAAAAGAAAAACAGAGAAAAGTTACACTTGCAAGATAGAGTATTGTCAGTCAAACCACCCCGCCCCCCCCCCCCCCCCCAAACACACACACACACACACTTCCTTCTCTTGATCTTATCACTGTCCCCTCCGCCATAAACCAAAAATGAAGAGCAAAGTTGTTCCCATCAATTTCTAATTGAAACGTGGATATTATTGGGGGGGTAGGATACTGGAGTTAAGCATACCGATTGTCTTGGCATTGGTAGTGATTTAACCGAGATAAAGGCTACCAAATGCGTAAATTCGTAACAGTAGCCCTCAAACCCTCCTCCCTTTTTCTAAGCAGCAGTTAGCATTGCATCCATCGCAAAAGCTTGCATCGAAAAGGATTACTCCAGATTTGAAAGCCCTGACAAACCTAGTAATTAATTGATCAATATAAACGATGCACATTGATTGATTGACCCGCATGACACTCATCATTTGAATTCAAATGAGCAAACAACGGAATATACAGAGGAAAACAGGTTATAGATTCAGGCCTGCCAAACATGGATTATTATTGGGCAGAACAAGGAAAACATGACAAACTCAGGCAACTTAGGCTGTTTTTTTAGTATACATGGATATCAACACTAATTCCTCCCAAGTGATTAGCACTGATGGAGCAACTGCTTTCCCTGCTCAGTTTCTCCGTAGTAATCTTCTGGTTAGTAGTACCATATCGCAGCCAAAGGCAAGATATTCTTGCCAATGCTGCCTGTCCAGCAACTCGCACACGGTAAACAACGCTTAAATCTGTCCACATTTCACCAGCCATGGTTCCTGATTGATTACTTGGGTCGTACCCTTCAAGATCTGACTCTGTTACTATGACTACAGAACTGTCATCAAATGTTACAAGATCTCGTGAAGCTGATGCTACCTTAGAAGTCCTTACTAATAGACCAGAGGTAGGAGCACATCCAACAACCCTCCTCATCATAAGGTGATAGTAGTATTCCTGGACAGCCTGAAATTTCAACAATTAAATTATATCAGGCCTAACCATTACTATTAATCATTTCCCAACACAAATTGAAAGAAAATTGTGTTGAAAATATGGGTCAAGAAAGAATAAAATGGAAATCAAAAGAAAGTTAGAGCAATGCCAGTCAGAAGTACAGCATACACACACTAGTAAATAAAAATTCCATTTTATATTCTCAGAGACTAACAGGTAAATTGAAATAGAAAGGTCCATAGAAATTCAAAATTAACAATGACAATGACCAAAAAGCAAGCTGCACACTTACTTGCCACTGAGAGGAAGCTAGAAGCACCCTTGGCCGAACTGACTTCACATAATCATATGCCGCATCAGGTGTCATCAGTTTGTGGTGTACCTACACATAAAAACTCACAACATAAGAAAATTAGCCAATCAAGTACCAACCTCTTTTCTTTTTCTGCTTTGATCTTTTCTACTCTCTTTTTAAGTTGAGGCGCCAACCAGATAACAAATAACAATAGTCGTGCTGCGACCACGTCCAGCTTTGCAGTGGACATATGTAGTGCGTCCAGACAATGCATTTTCTTCATCAAAAGAACCCAATATGGGAAAAAAGTCAAAATCATTACAAATGAGTGAAATAACTAAATATACACGGAATAAAGTTGTTGCAAACCAACCAATGATTGAGTTTTATAACTTCTCAATATTTAATCATTATAGTTATTTTTCTTTGTGGGAGGAATGATGGAATGACTTCATAAAAGAGAAGGGAATTACAGTGTAAAAGAAAAAGGAATATTCAACATACAACACACCCACTGACATTAGTTTATAATGCTCCCACCTTGTTGGCCACACCATGCAACACTTTACAAATAGTTTGATATCAATAATCAATTTCCCCACAGAATGAAACTTGTACATGCAACGAAGCAGTTGGATACCCTTATAGTTAACCAATTCTCTTAATACTCACCATGTATGAAGTCCACAGCACGGTGTATGTCATGCAATGATGGAGCGAAACAGTAATCTCTAGTAGGAATTACCAGATGATCAATTCCATGAGCCTGCCAAATTTTAACAGGAGAAAATTAAACATATATAGAAAATAAACCACATGAAAACCTGAAGTCATGAAAACACCCAGGAAGCTATAATAACCTAATGCAACGTGCCTTAATGCCCATGAAACACAAATATTCACAAAGAACTAGACACCCAGTCACCAGAACTGAGAGAAAGGAAGAAAAATTCACAATGCTAATATTTTTGGGAATAAAACTAATCCACTCATAAACGTTTTATTTCTTATCATACTATAAAAACCAAGATACGCTTACATTAGATACACATACAAGCATTTAACAGCAGCATGCAAGATTATAGTTAAGAGTAAACAATACTCCCTTGGTCTTCTGATTCGACCTTGCAATTGATTAGCCTGAACCATTTTCAAGTACATCTGCTTCATCTAATTATATTATGTGCTTATTTTAGTCAAATTTCAAAAATTTTCTGGAAGCTGAAAAGCCACCAAAGAAATTAATCATCATCAAATTTCTATGAAAGGAAAACAAGATGAACAAAAATTTGCCAATCACTGCAAACAAAACAACTCTCTTCACTCACAAAAGGGGCACAGAAACCTAGAAACTGTGATACCTAAATTTCACAAGTTGTGGATTTATAATTTAACATCATGCACCCTTAAAAATCAAGCAGTCGGAAGGATTTAGCTCAAAAATCAGGAGAAAAAACTAACCCTAAGATAAAACATTGACGGCAATAACAAAAAGGGATATGTAGACTACTCACATGATATAATGTGGTTGGAACCAAAGTCTCATATGACTCGTTCAATGTGATAACCCCACGAACACCAAGCTCCTTCAAGCGGGGAACATCAATGGGAAATGGAACGGCACCTAACAATATGAACTGAAAATTAATTGCATCAGATTTAGGAGCAACCTTGTTTCGCACAAACAAACAACTCTCATACGCAACCAAGTTAAAAATGTCATCTCCGTTAAAAGAAAAAGAGACAGCAAAATCACAATCATGTGCGCACAAGCATTATTTTGATCAATATACCAGCCAAATTCATAAACGACAATTGATTATCACACACAATTCATAGAATTTGTTGCATTATATTAAAGCTAATGTGCCACAATTAAACTGCAGGTAAAAACAAACATATCAAAAAGAAACACAACAATCATTGACAGTATCCAGCACCAATCCGAAACACAACATAATAATCTCTTATCAACTTAATTATACTAAACAAAAACTTGACAACATTAAACACATGGTCGCATAAGAAACCATACCTCATCAACCCTATCCCACCAACGAAACTCAACCTGAATCTTATTTCTAACGACATTGTAAAAAAGGGTTGGATAGAAGAGCGCACGAGCACCAGCTCCAACCAATACCCTCTTCGCTTCGGAACCTACAAAGCTCGATCTTCCTTCCCCTCTAACTTCTCCCACCTCACCTCCCTTCAATTCCTCAATATGCATAACTCACTTTGATATCAGACAACAATTCCAGTAATATTAATATATTTACAACAACGTAATTAACAAATCGCAATCGATTCACCCAATTATCAACACGTATGAACTGCACTTTTTACACCCCTCGCAAATCCTCTATCGACAGCGCTAATACAACCACCCTAACAAGCACAAAATATACACAGAACAAACGTTAAAAAAAGGGGTGGATTGTCCCAAATTACAATTGACGGATCGCAGAATAGATCGAGAAAACCTAGGAAATTGGAAATTTGCAACAATTCGAACAAGGAATGGAATATGGGAGAAAGGGTTGGCCGAGAAAAGAGTAAACGGAATTTTCCCGAGAAAATGAAACCATGTTTCGGAAAGGGTTGATCGAAGATGGATGAGTGATTGTCGTAACCAACAAGAGAGAGAGACAGACGGAAAATCTGTCGGGAGGAAAGAAAAGTAAAAGGGTAAGGAATCGGAAAAAGAGCGGAAATTGGGAATTGGAATCCCTAACCCTAAATTTTGTTGAATAAGAAAATGGCTCTTTCGCTCAACAAACTCTGAATCAGAAAGTAAGGGATACGGGAAAAGGATGAAGAGGAAAATGAAAATGAAGTAGCAACGTTTGAGTTACGCGATTGTGACACAAGAAAGGTGAAAGTCTCTGAGAGATTGACACGTAACCCACTACTTATAACCTTTGCCTTTCGGGTGAGCTATGCTATTTTCAGAGAAATTGCCAACAGGTCATAGGTTGCTACGCCCACTTCTACATAAACTATATTTTACTATTTTCATATATATACGATTTTTTTAACACGTAGTTAAAGATATAAAACATTAAATTATATATTATAATTTTAAAAATTACATAATAACTTTTAATTAGTCACATATCACTACTCTTATTAATTTTTTAAAAATGTTGATTTTAAAAAATAAGAGACAAATATTATTATTTGTATTTAATTAGAACACATCAACAATATTTTACACTATTGTTTAATCATTGATTATTATATTTGGTTGAATAATTAATTTCTGTAATAATTAATATAATAGTTATATTTGCTGTATATTCTAATTGATTAATAATGTAAATTTTCTTACACTCTTGTTGTACCAAATATAAACTCAACTTGTTTAAACTTGTTATTATATAATTTTTTTTAATATATGCCCAATAACACAAAATAAAAATAATAAATGGTAAAATTTTATTTGAAAACAATAACATTTCGTGTTATTGTAACTTTTTCAATGCATTAATTTTGTAAGTATAAAAATTACTATTTATGAATACATAATTCTACAATTTTGTTATCGTCAACCTTAAAATTGAATTTAATCAACTAAAAATAATAAATTTTTATTGAAAATAAAAAAATTATTACACTGGAGGAATAAAAAAAAGTATAATAAATATTTTCATCTTTAATAAAAAAATTATGTTAATTAGTGTCTTAAAAAATTATAAATAGTAATTTTATTAAAAATTCTTTTGGAATATTTTAAAAATTCAACCTTAAATAAAGTTGACAAAATTGCTAATCATAAATTTTTCTACCTCTTATTCATACCAATTTTCTTAATTTTTAAACGAAAAAAGTATTAAATATTTTATATTTGTAAGATAATAAATATATCACATTTTATTTAATGCTTATTTTATAAAGTATGTGAGAGTTGTCAGGCTTCTAATTTATTATTGAGTAATCTATAATATTTTATACTTGTTCAATGTTAATTGAAGGATTATTTGGTATTGGAATATATTTAGATGGAGTTGAAATTATTTAAAAAAAAAAAGTGAAACGATCAGTGTGAACAGTGCAAACCGCGTGTGAGCAGTGCAAACCGCGTTGGTACCGTGTATGAACAGTACCAACCGCGTATGTTGATGGCTAGCGGCGTCATCGGTGGCGTCACATACAGCGTCTGATGCGTGTACGATCTGGCGTGTCTGATGTTTTCGGCGTAAATAGTGTCCTGAACAGTATTTTCCGGCGTGAACAGTAAGGCCCTGAACAGTATTCTCTTTCTTATAGAAATTCATGGTGTTCTTAGGAGAAACTCCGTTCTAAAGCTGAATCTTCGGTGAATTTTTGTTATAATCAAGTAATATTCGGTAGATCTAGTGTGAATCATCTTTCTGAGGTAAGGGGAGTTTACTTTAACCTATGAACTATGTTTTGAACGGTTTAATATGCTATTTCAAGATATTTTGATATGATTTTGTTAGATCTATTGAATAAAAGCTATTTTCTAAGTCAGAATCGTTGTTAATTAGTTTAAAATGCTGATATTTTGGTGATCTATTATAAACTTGCCGTAGTTGAAATTTGTTAAAATAATTTTGGTGGCGTGCATCATCTTTGAGATATATGTTTTGCATCATTATAGAGCCGAGTTACATGTTTAGGTGGGTAGACATGTAACAGTAAGTTCATCTTGAATTTCTTTGTCTTTGTCTTGTCTGGATCCAGATCTAGGAATGGGTCGCTCTGGGCCGGCTCGGTTCCTCGGATTACTTAGGTTGTGAAACTAGTTGGAAGCCGTTTTCATCTTGTGCATTAGATGGGCTGGAAATGCATGGGGTTATTCTTTGTGAGAAATATTTTGCTCTCTCTATATATAATTTTATTTTATGTTTGGTAAGCTCACCCTTGCATTTCTTTCTATGTCGTTGTGTGCGTGTGTACTGCGATGATCGTACGGTGGTACGTGAGCAGATGTAGTAGGTGTTACATCTACTTCACAGGCTGAGGGGCCAGTGAAGAAAAGTTAGAAGCTGGAGTTGAGTAATAATGCATCAAAGTCCTTTTTCTTTATATATGAGACCTCATGTCGAGGGAATCACGTATTATAATTTTTTTTTGGTATTTTGAATATTATAAACTAAATGTAATATTATATTGATCTGTTGGATATTTGTTGTAAGGAACTTCATTTTTTTACTTTGAATGAGAAGAGAATTTTTATACTTATATTCTCTGTTTATTTACCTATTTTAAATAAGTATGTGGTGTAGAAACAATGTTCTCGGTCCCTTATAAAAAGGGGTCGTGACAAGAGTATTATTAAAAGAATTGAGTATAAAATATAAAAAAACTATTTATTATTTTTTTATTATATGACTTTGAATATACATTAAAAATTGACATATATAATATAATTTTTTAAGATTAAAAAATAAAACATTTTTATTCAAAAGACTACAAATTTTAGAAGATCAATAACATTATATAATATAACTTTAAATAAAAAATATTATTTATTAATTTTTTTATGTGTCCTTAGACATGGAAATAAAAATTTATATATGATAAATTATTAGTAAAATTATAAAATTTAATGTATTAAAAATTATATACTAATATTAAATGTTACATTTTAAATAAAATATATTATTTATTAATCTTTTATTATGTGTCCTTAGAAATATATTAAAAAATATTTATAAAATTAAGAATTTTATAGCATTTTTCTTTATAAAATTTTATAAATATTAGTTACATAAAATCATTCTTTAAAAATTGAAGTTAATCAAACTCATAATTCTAAATTGTCCTACTCTATATAAAGTATATTGGAGAATTATTAGGAAGATGACTAGAAAGATATTACAAAAAATTTTATTGATATTTCAAAATATTTACGCGCACTCATCCTCACCCTCAATGTGTGTGAGAGAAAGATACTTTTTTTTTAATGTTTGTTCACAGACATGCAGTAAGAAATTGTAAACAATTTTTGTTTATTAAAAATTATAAAATTTAATTTATTGCTTATTAATATTTTATTATGGTCTTTAGTCACATAATAAAAACTTATATATATATTTTAAAATCATATAATAATATTAAATGCTATGATTTTTAATAAAATTATACTATTTTTAATTAGTTATTTTGTATCTTTGGACACATTGAAAATTTTTTTATAAATAAAAATACTAGTAATTTATTATTATTATTATTATATATTTTTTATAATATTTCTTGCACATCTAAAATAAAGTTTATAACATCTATTTTAATGTTAGAGAATATTTAATAATTTTATGTGATAAAGAAGATAAAAATTATATATATAATATTAGATAAAATATTCAAACAGTAAAACTCTTTTTAATTTAAATTTTTTCTTTAAAGATAAAATGCTTGATTTGAGTAGTGTTTTGATGGGGATATGTTTTGATTTGACGTGGCATGGCATAAATTTCATGTAGCAACAGTAAATGTAACTCTTTTTGGGGAAAACAATAAATGTAAGTGTAGTTATTTTTCAACGTATTTGACTTTGTGTTACGTGTTATTCTCAAATGGGATTCTATAACTCAAACTAATTCTGATATAAAGACAAGTGTCAAGTAACTTTTATGTTAGTTGAGAATTTTATAATAGTTGTAAATTTACTTTTAAGATTAATTTTTAAATATAAATTACTTGTCTTTAAACGACTGAAATTATTTATATAAAATAAAAAATATTTAAATTAAGTTAAAAACATTTATTGAACACACA
Source organism: Abrus pulchellus subsp. cantoniensis (assembly GCA_024086825.1). Taxonomy (NCBI): domain Eukaryota; kingdom Viridiplantae; phylum Streptophyta; class Magnoliopsida; order Fabales; family Fabaceae; genus Abrus; species Abrus pulchellus. Next base: position 33,833,259 of record CM044049.1, read on the forward strand.
TAACAAGACAATTATGTTATATATATATATATATATATATATATATATATATATATATATATAAAAGAAACCAATTATTTTTTATTTTTAAAAATTTAAGAAATTCAAAATAGGCTCAAACATTATGATCACACTTTAATTAAAAAAAATTTAATGTATAATTAATGCCACACAATAAAAGTAAATAAATAATATTATATATTAAAAATCATAATGTTTACTATTATTATGTATTAAATATCATAATTTTTAAAATAAACTCTTATTACATGTATGTTCTTATTATATATTCTTATGCTTATATTACAATTTTGCTAATTTAAAGGTGTAAAGAATTGACAGTCAAGAAATGATACTTTATTTTAGTGCTTATTTCGGTAGTAATTGAAATTTCTTTCTATTATGACACACAATTTAACATAAAATCATTATTCAAATTAATTTACACATGCACCCTTATTGTATTTAATATGAAGATGAATAATTTAAATTTCCTTTGTCTTGTATGTCTATGAATTTTCTTAATTATTAAATAAAAGATGAAATTATGAAATAGTTATTAAAAAACATGCAGAGCGAAATAATTTATTTAAGATATCGAAAAGATATTGATTTTCGCTAATAGTTGATAAGCTATTTAAGAATTCATAGTTTGAAGTTAAAATATTATCTTATAATCAATTGATTGAATTAAATTTTTTTAATATATCTAATTAAATAATTTATTAAAATATGTTAAATAATTTAAAAATTAAAGTTATTGACTATAAATTTAAAATTTTAAAAGTTAAAATAAAAAATATATTCATACTTAATTTTTGACAAGTTAAAAATGACTTAAAATAATATTTTATAAACTAACTTTAAAATATATAAATATTTTGTATCTATTTAAACAACTTTTTTAGCTTATTAAAAAATAAGTTATAAATTTTTTAATAAGTTATAAATCTTTGATATCAAAGCCCCATTAGGTAAATACTATTTGGATGTTTATAACTTGTAACTTATACTTGTTCTGATTCTTATGTTTCGATATTTTAACCTTTTTTTTTTTTAAGTTTTATTGTTTTAGATTTTTAATACTTACTTTTTTTAACCCTTTCATAAATGTTTTTTTCTTTTTAAACGTTTCCTTAAAAGTTCAAGAAAATTTTATTTTTTTTCTATTGTATCCTTTTACTAAATTTTCAATTATTTTACAATTTTATTATAAATTTCATATTTAATTTTTTCAAAGTTTAATAATTAACGAGACCAAATCATAAATTATTTTGGTAACTTATGTACACAATAATTCATAAAATATATTTTTATTTGCAGCATTAAGAGTTAATGAATAACGAGTACGATTAACAAATAAAAAATTTAAAATTAAAAAAATGATAGAATTAAAAATTAGGTAATATTTTTTATACAAATTTTGACATTAATCAGTTGTCTTAAATTACGTGACATAACTTTAATGACAAATAAAAAAGAAAAGAAGGGGGTAAAAATAATGGATGAATTTTAAATCAACTCATATTCTCACTCAATTTTTTTCTTAATATTAAATAAAGGTATTTTAGTACCATAATATACAAAAATAAAATATTAAATATGTTTATATAAATATAAATTACGTAAAAGTTACAAATAAAAAATTGAAAATTTACTTCTATCAAGTTAAATATTTTTTAATTTTTTTCCAAATTTACTAAAAAAATAAATTATAACCTCTTAAATAAAAAAATTATAATGAATTTTTTAATTGACGCAGGAGGAACAATGGAGAAAATCAGAAAAAATAAATTTTACTTCTTCTGGTGAGAGTTACTAGAAAGAAGCAGAACCATATAAAATGTGACGTTGATCTTTATCATCATCCAATCCGATAAAGAGTTAGTTGCATTTGCTTTATTGTTTTATAGCTATTTTCATTGCTACAAATTAGTAGGGGCGGCACCGTCCCTTACTTTCTGAACAAGGACCACACGGGTAATAATTTGTAGAGGGGTGTGGGTGTTAATGAGATATATTTTTTACATATGAAATTTAGATTTTAAGATTAAATTTAAAAATTTTAAATATATTTATTATATTAAAAATTTAAATTATATTATTTTCAAGATTAAATTAATAGATTAGTCATTTAATTTTTATATATATTTTATTTTCATTCTTTAATTTTTTTTCATATAAATTTTTCATGTCTTAAATCAGTTTTAACTTAATTCTTTGTATTAAATTTGATTGACAATGTTATTAACATAAGAAATGGTGTTATTATTTTAGTAGTATTAAATTAAACATAAAAATAGATAATATCATATAATTCTTAATTTTTTTTAATATGTTATATAATATTCTTTTAGCTTTATTTAAGTTTTACTTTTATTCGCTTCCTATTAATGTAGTTTTTAATATGTTTTTTTTTTAATTTGTTATGGTAAATTATACAAGTTGGCTTAGGATCAAATTTTTTAGGTTAAACATATCAACAATTTGATAAATATATTTGTTGTGAGGTTGAAAAATCATGAATATTTTTAGAAAGATTAGATGCTCTTATAAATGTCATGTAGTTATACGTATAAATCATATGAACTTCATTCAAAAAATCTTATCTTTTTGTAGTGTATAAGCACATCATTTATCAAGTAAATAATCTAAATATGTCGGCTGAAATTTCCTCTACTAATAAGAAAGCAACCTAAAAGACCTAAAAACAAGAAAGAAAAAGCAAAAAAATGATAAATGATGCAATAAAATTGAGTAAAAAAATTCGATTAAGTGTGAAAACTATCCAGTAGCAAGTTATAACAAGAGCATGCAAGGTTACTCTACCATCTTAACCTACAACAATTCAAATCATCTCTACCACAAGTTGAATAAGCTATTTAAACACATTTTCAATAAACAACTCAAACAATAGGCCAAACAACATCTCAAAAACAAAAAAACAAAAAAAAATGATGTTTCTAATAAGTTGGATACTAAATAAGTACCCCTGAAACATCTTAGCATCATTTTTTAAAACTAAACAATAATATATTTAGGTCTTATTTAGAAGCTTTAACGATATTGTTTGTGTTGTTTATGTATTTTTATCTTGTTTAAAATATTTGATAGTACTATGTTAATTTAAAATTGATATTAACATGGAATTACATTTTGAAGTTATTGTTTTGCAGCATAAAAAATGAATAATTTTGGCAACTCCAAAACATATGCTTGCTTGTACTTGCATGCAAAGATAAAAATTTTTAGATTGAAATCCATATGATTCATACATACAATTACATGATTACATAGTATTTTTGTGAGCATCTAACCTTTGTAAGAGTATTTATGATTGTTCAACCTCACAATAAATCTATCTTTCAAATAGTTAATATATCTTTCCTTAAAAATTTGGTTTCTAGCTAATTTATGTAAATTATCATAATAAGTGAAAAAAAAAACCATATTAAAATTACATTAATAAATAAGAGAACAGAGTAAAATTTAAACAAAAATTAATAATATGCTATAAAATATATTAAAAAAATTAATAATCACATAATATTATCTTATTTTATGTCAATAAAGTTAGTCACATCATCAACAAAGTTAGTAATATCGTGAATCAAAATTAACAAAGAGAATTACCTTGAAATAAATTTAAAGCATACAAAATATATATGAAAAATAAAATAAAATTAGAGAACAAAAATGAAACAAACACAAAAATTAATGGACCAATATATTAATTTAGTCAAAACTTATTATTATTGATTATTTAAATTTAAATTTAAAATTTAATGTTAATACTTTTATTTTTAATATTTTTTTTATGATTTTGATACTTTTAACTCTAAAATTGATTTTAAAATCTTAAAAATGATAAATGTTATTAAAAAATAGCATACTTAATTTAGTTTTATATTCTTTATGTAAATTATATTTTTAATATAAAAAATTATTAATTTTAATTGCTTAAATTGATAGTTTATTCTTTTAACACATTCTCTTTCATATATTAAAATTTATTGAAATTATAATTCATTAAATGCAGAAGTGTTAATCAAATATATTATATATTAAAATTACAAGAAATTTTTTTCAAGTGTTGACTCATGAATATTTTTTTTTTCACACTTGTAATAAAATGTTAAAAATTGTGTTGAAAAAACATTATTAACATTTTTCTAATTTTCAAAGGAAGAAGGGAATATCATATAAAGGGCAAGGCTTTTTTTTATGAAGTCCAACGTATGCAACATACTCTAGCTAACTCAACAATATTGCCCATGTCCTCGTACTTACTCACGAAGCTGTGTTTTTTGTGTTTATCATATGATCTATACACGAATTTTGTCTTGTTCACATGGATCAAACTGTGTCTTATAGTGAAGAATCGCATATAACGTTACTTGAAATGGTCACAAGGGAGGTATTAGTCTAATCAATGCTAACTTTAAGGGATCGAGTTTAATTTAATTATCTCTAATTTAAAGCTTTGTTTAGAGGTAAAAAAAAATACAATAGACTACTGCGATAGACAATATCTGATGCCAACTTTGCTCCATTTAGAAGCATGAGAAAGTAACCGAATATAAATAAGCAAAGCAAGGTAGTACTCCCTGTTTGTTTATACATGCACTTCCTTAGAAGAAATTCAATTTTTTAATTAAAGTAAGTGTTAGATCACTTGTGTTACATATAAGATAGCAACTGAAACTCAAATTTATTAACTTCTATTTTCACAACCTACCGCTTGTTTGCCATAGCTTTATTAAAAAAAACTCATTTATTTTTTTTCAAAAAATAAATTAAACTAAATACAAACTTATATCATGCGGATGGAAAAACATGTAAAAAGGAAATTATGTTTTATATATGTTGTTTTTGGTGCTTGTATTAGCACAACTTAAACTTGTGCATATAAGCATGACCCATTGTTCTAATTTTCTTCAAGAATATACACAATGAAATAATATTTTCTACTTTGTTTGGTATCCATATGTTTCACTTAATATTCCTTGTGGAGTTTTCTTCGTTTAGCGGTAAAGAGCATTCTAAATCAAGCCCATATATATTCGCACAATTTGAAATATTCAAACGTAGATGGGTAGGAATCAGATTCATTGCCACAAGTGTTCCACTTCTCCTCCCTCCACCTCACACGCCTTCATCCTTCCATAGAAAACAATGGGAAAAATAAAAGATCAGAACATGATAGAAGCTCACATATATACTGCGTTATTCTCAATTAATTGAGTCTTTATATTTATATATAATTATCAACAATACTTCATTCATTCTTAATTTATCACTTACCAACATCATCGTTTTGCTAGTCCTCGCTTTATCCCCCAACCCCAACACTATTGTCCTTATTCTTTCCTTATAGAAACAAAGTTGATATTTATAATAATATGATCTTCAACATTCTATCTGATCTATCATTCCAGCCTTCTGTGTTCTCTCTTCTACAAAGAGAATTTAAAGATTCGTCAAAATATATAAAAGGCAATGGCAAGTTATGGCAGCTTTGAGAAAGTGTTGGACCTGGAAACTCTAGCTAGGTGCATTATTAATGGAATAAGTCACCATTGCTGAATCAACTACGTTGAAAATAAAATTGGACCTAGAAGGCCTAGAACTTTCTTACTCATCATAAACCTACATCAAGAGATTTATGTCTTCTAATGCGTGCATGATTAGACAAATCACTAATTGAGATCAGCTTAATTATTTCATCTACTTTTGCATCCACATTGGGTCACTGCGTAACCTTTAAGGGAATCTAACAGCAGCCAAAAAGAGAATTTGAAGTATTAGAAAAATGTTGTACGTAAGTGTAAACACATGCTCGAATTTTCCTTTTTCATTTGTTACATAAACCTAACGTTCTCCATCCAAATGAAAACCATTGTTTGGGAGTCCGTAAAGGGAATCGAGACTATATCCAACGCTAACCATTTGCACCTTGCATTTTTTTATATATATTCCCAAGTTGTCCTTAGTTTGTAACAAATTTTTAAATACATTTTATTAAATTGTTATATTTAAAAAAAAACAAAGCATTAATTTGATTGATAAATTGATCACTTTTATTTAAAAATTAATTGATCATAAAAATATATTAAAAAATATGTTTAAAAAGGTGTTTTAGTAACATTTATTTTTCTTTTTATATCTAAAATTCCAAAGCTCAAACAGGTTATGACTCATCAAAATGAAGTTTTGGAACTAAATGATCCTAGATGTAGCCATTTTGATTCGATGCATATGGACCGTCTGGATATGTTCCTCTAACTATGCTTTGGAGCCATGGACCATCACCTGAATGAACACTTTAGTATAGATCACAAGCTAATGTTTTCCTTTCACTCTCTTCACGTTTAGTTTTATTCGATTAATCTTAGCACAAATGGGGCGAAAAACTAGTGATAACCAATTAAAGGTCACTCTTGAGTTGAGCATATAGGCCAACATGGTGCCAACCTTCCACTATTTCTTGGTTTTGATGTAAATTTGATATAAGATGCATGTAAAAATAAATAAATAAATAAAGGTTTATAGAACCAAGTACGCTACCACAAATATTTGTGTATTAAGATCATTTTTCTAGCTATTTTTTGTCTAACAAAAATTAAATCATCTGAATATTATGTGTATATAATAATAGTATAAAAATTTATATTAACACTTCATATATTAATAATATGTATTAATTTTTTATACTGACGTAATTGCCCATTAGTGTGTTAATGTAATGTTAGTCTATATTTATAATATGTACATTAATAGTTTATTTTTTATTCTATGAAAATTATTTCAACACTAATTTATTTAGTATATGATATTCTTTGTAGCGAAAGAAAAATTAACAATAAGATAGGCATCGATATGTTTTTTGTAAGATTAAGATATTAATATAAAATGCAGACAAACCAATCGGAAAATCAAAGACATTAGCATAACTTTGAGGATAAGAAAAATTTCATGAAAAAAACTTTAAATTAAACAAGTCTTTGATTTTAAAAATTAATTGTAGAAGTTTTGAAATCTAAAATTATAGTTTATCATAAAGCTAACAATAAAAAGTCATTTCATTCATGTAATTTATTTTTGAAAGTTTCATTTAACTGTTCTTTTCTTCTTTTTTTGTTTTTTCTTGAAAATTTTGAATTATTCTATTATTGAGTGTAAATTATAGTAAATATATCGATCATTTTATACTACAAATAAGTTGAATATATTTTTATAAGAACTATAATTCAATTTTTAATTTTTAATTTTTTTATTATTTGACTAACAATTTGAATGAAATGATCTATTTTTCTAAAGTAAGCATAAAGCTTAAAGCAAAGTCTATTAAAAAAATTCTAATTAAGATAACGAGCTATTTTTTATATTTATAATTATAAAACACAATACTTACAATGAAAAATCAGAATATTAAAAGTGTCAAAGAATAAGTTCACTATACCTTAACCTAAGTAACTTGAATATTCACTTTAATTTAAGTCATAAAATTATTATTGAAGGTCAATTCTTTGACTTAAAAACTTTTTCTCAAAATTAGAAATCCTAATTCCTTAAAAAACTCTAATTGGAACAAGCATTAATCTCTAAAGAACTCCATAATTGTTGACTTCTATTCTTAGAGTGGTCCTAATTATGTTGTTTTATCTTGAGTTATTCTTATTCTAATTTTTTAATTGCAAATAGAAATCTATGATCTACTGTGAATGACAAATTCATAGAGGTATTAAAAGCAAAGATAAACAATCAATTTAAAATAAATAGGCTTGAATTAAAAGTAAATTCAAATTACATACAGGTCAAGGTTTAAATCTCTTTTGCTAGCTAAAATGATTAGTTATGCATAACAATACATAGAAAAAGAAAAGTGACTCTACGAAAATTGGTGAATTGGGAACTTAATTTTTCAAAAATGTGAATTCTTTAACGCAAAGTTTACAAGAAAAAAAAATAATGTTTAAAGATGAAGAGATTAACAGAAAAAAAAAAAAAACTCTAAATATGAAATTTTTACATTATTCGCTTTCACTAATATTTTGATGTTAATAATATTAGTACACTCTACAGATTACATCATTATTGCGTTGATAACACTAAAAATATTTATCATTAAAATCTTCTTTTTAAACTTTTCTAAAATTCAAAATTAAAATAAAATAAATTTAAAATAATAAAAAAATAATTACAAATTACATTATAAATTTAACTTAATCTAAATCATAATAAATAATTAAATATCATTAAATTTACATAATAAATACTATTTTATTAATATAAAATAATTTATATTTAATAAAGTGTCATATATATTACTCTATGATTTGTGTATTTAAATCGTAGGAGAATAAAATTCTCCAATCGAATTGATAATTAGTATTAAATTTGTTTATTACAAATTTTAATTGAGATCAAAGTTTTATTGTTTGAATGTTTTTTATAATAAAATAAAGAAGCATTATTATATAACCTTTAAATATCTATTTTTATAAATATTTAATAACTTACTAATTTAAAATTAAAAGATTAATCTTTACTTCTTCTTTTTTTCCTTCCAATCCTTTCCATGCCATCCCAAACATATTAGTGTGATTAATGACTAAAGTAATCGTGCTTTCTAGATGCACCGGGGAAAAAATGGAAATTAATACATCAACGCTATATTTAATCAGCGGTTTGCTTTGAGATCACTATAATTCAAAATAAATAATTGAATTAATTGTAAATATGCATTCAATAAATTTTGATAGCACACATCCATCATGCCACCTAAGAGATTATAGCAACTTGCCAAGGACATTATATTTTTGTTAATTAAAACACATTTCATAGTAAATAAGCCAAAAGGTTATATAATACAATCTATATTCACAATTTATTTCTAGAGTCTAAAGAAAACATGACAATTTTAATTTATCCAACCATCTACTCCTTAATGTTTTCTTCTTACTTCCTAATATGAAAGTCAATTATATAATCTTCAAAGATGAAAGAAGGTCATGAACTTTCATGTCACTCTTATATTTTACTATTTTTCTAACGAACAACTTGTTAGCTGTGCATCACTCAACAGAGATTCTAGTAGATTATCATGATTTTGATCTTATGACCGAAAGCAAGTGTTTAGTAAAGAGAAAGGGCGAAAAGGTAAACTACGACAAACGGAATAAAGGCAATGTAAGGCTACGCTTGACATTTTGTCTCTGACAGTGCGAACCAAACAGAAACAAAAGCTTCAAATTTGCCAAACACTTTTTTCTTCCCACATTACCTTTTCTCTCTTTCTCCCTTTCCTTAATCTCCCTCCTTCCCTTCTTCTGCATTCCCTCAAACTCAAACATTCTCCTTCTCTTTTCTTCTCTTCGTTCTGCAATGGCAACTGCAATCCACACCCCCAAACACCACAAAAAATCAACCATTGAACACAACCAAGAAGACCCAAATAAGTTCCATTACCATTTTCTCTACAAAGCCGCAATAGTTCTCATCTTCTTCGTAATTCTTCCTTTGTTCCCTTCACAAGCTCCCCAATTCATCAACCAATCTTTAGTCACCAGAAACTGGGAACTCCTTCACCTTCTCTTCGTTGGTGTTGCCATCTCTTACGGATTGTTCAGTCGCCGAAACAATGAAGCCGAGAAAGAGAATAATAACAACTCAAAGTTCGACACTGCACAATCACTCGTTTCACGGGTCTTACACGTCTCTTCGTTTTTCGAGGACGACGAGGTTGAAAATGAAAACCCATCTGAGTCTGAAGAAACCAAAGTCCAAACGTGGAGTAACCAACACCAACACTACAGGAACCGACCCGTGGTTATTGTGGCTCCACAAGCACAACATCGCTCTCATAATTTTGATGCGCTTGGTGGTGAAAAGCCTTTGCTTTTACCTGTTAGAAGTTTGAAGTCTCGTTTATCTGATGAGGGTAGTGTTGCTGTTGATGATGATGAATCATGCGCCACTACTACCTCTTTCTCACTTAACAGGTCAACAACAACCTCTAAGACAAGCTCCAAAAGGTTTTCAAGCAATTTGAATAAAGGGTCTAGAAATGTAGAACTTGAAGGTCATGGTGATACAATGGTTGAGGATAAGATGAAAGAGAACGTTGTGCTTCCTTCTCCAATCCCATGGCGTTCTAGATCAGGAAGAATGGAACCTAAACAAGAAGAAGTTGAGTCTTCAAAGCCTTCAATGGAGGAATCTCTCTCAATGAAGTCTAAAACTTCACGTTCACGATCAAGTTCTTTGTCTCCTTCACCAGAATCACTGGCTAAGAACGGAGAGGATTTGTCAAGGAAGAAGGGATTTTACAAGTCTTGTCCTCCACCACCTCCACCACCCCCACCAATGATGTTTCAGAAATCAATCTCAATGAAGCCAAGGTATGGTTCATTAAATAGTGAAGAAGCTTCTTTCAATAAGGAGTTGAAGAGAAGCTTCACAACAAGTGAGAGAAATAACGTGAAATTGGGAATGGAAGTGAAAGCAAAAGGCCATGCTGAGAACATGTCAAATATGGGAGAAAAATCTGATGAAGAACAAGAACGTTCCATACAAGAGTTGATGGGGCATGCGAGTGTGGGTCTTGGAGAGGAAGAGAAAGAAAGTTTTCTTGACAAGGTACTTGTGGAATCGGATGATGATGATGAAGACTCGGAAAGCGGGGATGAAGATGTTGGAGGAGAAAGAATTTTTGAAAATAATGAGAGTGAGGAAAGTTCAATACGTGTTGGTGAAGAAAATTCAAGAATAGATGGACCCTGCTTTGGAACCATTGGTGATGAAGGACCAGATGTGGATAAGAAAGCTGATGAGTTCATTGCTAAATTTAGAGAACAAATAAGGCTTCAGAGAATAGATTCCATCAAGAGGAGTACACGGAATACAAGAAACTCTTCAAGGTAATATTGAAGTGGATGTAATTAAATTAAAGTGGATGTTTTCTTTCCATGATATTAAGGTTGTAATTGAATTTGTGTCCTATTTCACCCCATAATTTATGGTATAGACAGATTTATTTACTGACTTTACCTGCACTTCGGTAAAACTTCAATTTCTTGGTTACATATACGTACACTTTCAAGACTCCTTTTGAATGGGGAATTGTGATGTGTTTGGCCATAACCAAGCTGATGTAGTCATCATCATTTATAACCCATATGTGCATATGGATTCAGCTCGGTTTGGACTAGGTAACATGATGGGCAACAAAATTTTATTCATTGCATTAAAGTCTGACCATTATGAAAAAAAAGTGGAACTATCATTTTCATTCACTAATTTGTCAGCTCTCTTTTTTATCTCATGCTTGCATATACACTATGGAAATAAATAAAAAAGATGATGATATTGCTATTATTGTTGTATTTTCGGCAATTTACGAGTGCAACAGAATTGCATCTCATATGAAATAAAGCTAAGATCAAAGTTTTAGATAGAGAGTGAAAATTACAGTTCTTTATACAAAAGAAGACAACATTCTTCCTACCTGACTTGTAAAAATTAGGTTCAGTCATCCATGACCCATCCAAGCTCAGTGTGTCACAATGGAGCCCCAAATTTTGGCGGTAATTGGGATCTGGGAAAAATAATTCTAGGAAATTTGGTCATTTTAGGGACATAAGGAAAAATAGTCTGAAATAAAACAAACAAAAGAGATAACTATTTTCTTTTTAGGCTTACATTTGTGGCCTAGTTTGCCATCAGGTTTCAACTTATGAGTACATAACAGTGACATTTGACTGTATATAAGGCCCTCCAATAAATGAACAAGGTTTTGGCCTATATTTTTCTGATGGAATATCCTTGAAAAGTAATAAAGTAATGGGCGATTGCTTACATGCAAAGTCAGCATAATGATCAGCATAAACTAAACAATTTCACTGCTCGATTGAAAATTGGTGGAGACAGGGCGCTTAAAAGACGTTTTCAATTTTCCGTGGCACCAAATTTCCTTAATTTAACTTTTACTTAATGGGCCATTTCGAAATTATCGGTGTGGAACAAGTTTGATGAGCAAATGCTTTCCTTGGGCAACGAGAACCTAATATTTCTGAGCCTTGTTTCTCGACTCCTAATAGTGGGTTTTATTCTTCCTTCTAGGCCATTTTCTGCTCATCTATGTTGTCTCATTAATTGAGCTGTGGCTGATTTATTACTACATTTCTGCCTGTACAATAGGAGTTAAGTACCTTTCATTTATCACAGATGAAGTGCAATTTGTCATTTCATTCTAATGGTGTGTTTGAAAATGCATGCACACAGCTTTAGAATATAATTGCTCTTATTCCCAACCAACTAGGCTTAGCTAAGTAGCACAAAACATGTAAAACAAGTTGCTGAAACGAACATGCAACTTTAGAACAAAAAAAAAAGAGCAACTATATGCCCGATAAGGGTATGTTTTGGAGTCCAGCTTTTGAAGAAAAAAAGAATAAATTATTTTTTAAAATTACATAATGGTATAATATTTATAAAAATAAATAAAACATTAATATGTTAATTTTATATTAATTTATTATTTTAATTTTCTATGTAAATAATACAAATATACTTTTAAGTGTTTGTTTGACGATTACTCAATCAATTTCTCAAGCTACAATAGTCCTTTTAATGTAAATTTAATAGTTAAAGTTAATTCGGATACAAATCTTAATTATATTTAATAATTTCAAATTATTTTAATTTTAAAATAAACATGTTTTAACTTGTTGAGGTGGGTTTTTGCCTCTATAAAGTATGTTTTGCTTGTTTAATTTAAACTTGACAGAATAATTTTGATAAAATTAAATTGTTAAAAATAGTAAATGTTCTTAAATTATTTTAAATCACATATTTACATTAAAATGTGTATTTTATTAAAAATAACATGCAGCACTTAATTAACAAGTCAGATTAGTTTGGGTACAAGGTCTATCTCAAAACACAACTAAACATTATCAACCCAAATACTATTTTGTGCATAATCTCTGCCATAAGCAATCTTTGCCTAGTATTTATAAACTCGCCAAAGCGAAAACAATCTCATGATGATAAGCCAGATAGGGCAATCAAATGGAGACAGATTATAACTTGATAAACAAAAAGTCAGATTACAGAAAATGAGGGGAAGAAAAGCAAGAAAGGTCTCACCCACCGCAAATAACATTGAATGACATATATAGCTTTGACTGGGTGGATAACAAATGACGTAGTACTTAAGTGGATTATGGACTTGGTAAAACGTGTGAGTTACAATTCTCAATTTAATTCAATAAACACTTACATATTATGGGATATGTGTTTCCGAGTACATAACATTGAATGAAATATTCGCATCATTGCTTTCTAAAATTTGTTAATTATATTAATAAGCACAACCTTATAAGAGATATTATCGAAGACTTTCTTATAAAGGTTGCGAGCCTAAAATTTTCAATTAAAATATCATGTAGGATAATATTGCCGTGACTTTTTACAATCATTAGATTTGAGGGGCTCCACATCAATCCTTGGAGTTTATAAAAGGAACATAATCCATGAAAATAAGGAGCATGTTATACAAGCCTATGTTATTAGGACCGATAACGACACACACTTTTCAAATTACCATTTGATCATTTAGATATTTGAACCCATATCAAAGACCTGACCCGTAAAATAAGAAACAAATTCAAGTTCGAACGAGAAAAATCAGAACCATTTCATTTCACAATGATTATGAGGCCATAATTCACGTTTCTCTTTTTTACCCCAGCTTACGAAGTTATCTTCTTGACTCATTCTAATCCAAAACTAAGAAATAATCCATCCCATATCTTCAAAATCAAACGAGGATCTTTCCTGGTATTTACGCCTAGCCGTATCTTGCTAACAACAATAAATCAAAATCTGACTTTAATATAAAAGACCAAACATGAAACTAATATATAATTCAATACAAAGATTTAGGAATGAATGATAATTCAGTAGAAATGTAAAGGACTTCACTTATTCGTCAATTATTTAAATGAATGATAATTTTAAAAGATCTATCTTTCTCAACATAAATATAAATATAATTATATTTTATAACCATTTTATTTTATATTTTACCTGAAGGTGTGTATTAATACTATATTAATAAAAAAATTTTAATAAAAATTGAAAAAAAGTAAATAAACTAAGCTTGCTGCAAATTTGAAAAAAAAAGTCTTTTTCACAAAAGATGATAGTTTTGTTTAATATTCTCTCATAAAACTGTAAAAAGTAAACAATTATATCTTCAAAGTTAATCAAACTAAACACATTTAATTTTCTAAAGTTTTAATCAACTTAAATTTAAACTGTTTAATAAACAAATCAAACCTAAATATATAACCACTTTTTTTTTCATAAACAAAATCTAAATAAGTGACACAATTGGACTCTTTTACACCTCTAAAGAAAAGAGGAAAATAATTGTTTCCTTGGGAGGGATAAAATAAAACACTTATAAAAACTTGTAAAAAATCCCAATTAAGTGAAATAGGCTATGGAAACGAAATCTATATAATTAATTAGATGATTGCACTTTACACAAAGTCTGTTTAGTCTTGACATTGAGGGGGGAAAAGTTAAGTATTACTAAAAACTGAAACCCTCCTAACTAATAGGTCATACCCAACAAAACAAAACAAAAGATGATGGGTCAAAACTAGTACAAAACATTGGAGACCCACCGAATCACGTCTTCTAACACCATATCCTAGACCGCACGATTCCACTGCACTCTATTACAACAGCTTCTCAATGTTCCCCCCAATTTCCTCATTTTCTTTCAGGGTACCCCTAAATGGTACAAGTACTAACAAAAGGCCCATATTAATAACAACAACAATTCACAATGACCAAAACACCCGTAAACCACCATGATCAGTGATGGAAGGCATCAAACGGCCGGTGCGGAATGGGGGCTGTCGAAGCCCATGGGCCAATGGGTATGGGCCGAGGGTGGGCCTGGGCCATGGGATGATGACGGGTGGCAGCATCAACGGCGGAAGATGGAACAGCCACCCGCTCACAAGACGGGCACATAGTGAGTGTGGTTGGTGGGTTCATCTGCATGTAGAACTGAGGGGAAAGTTTCAGTGCTCTAAGCTCCTGAACTTCCTTCTGCAACCTTCTATTTTCCTCCGTCAGATTCTCGCAGCACCTTTTCAACACCTCGCAGTCCACCTCTGTTTGCTTCAACTTAGTCCTGAAATTTCACCAGGCCCACGTTAACAAAACATCATCAAAATTCACGAAAAAAAAAACATTTAAAATAAATTGAATTATTTCGTATCATACTAACTAACCTCGCTCTTCTGTTCTGAAACCACACCTCTACTTGCCTTGGTCTAAGGCCTAGCTGCTTTGCCAGTGCCAACTTTTGCTTCTGCAAAATCATTAATTCACATTAGTACCATAACAATGATGATGATGACGACGGTTATGATTTAACGGAGGTTGTGTGCTTACTGGGTTAAGAGTATTGTGTTCTTTGAAGCTTTCTTCGAGAACAGCTGATTGGTCTTTGGAGAGTCGAAGTTTTTTCCTTGAGGTTTCACCATCTTCTTCGTCACTGATTCCTCGGGAACAGGCTCTATCCATGTCGTGTTCTTCGCCGTTAGCATCTCTCTCGCTTCGTTTTCCGCTTACGCTCGAAACGGTGCTGTTTGGGGACGAAACTCCTGCTTCCTCTTCGCAATCAACCGCAGAAGGTAACCGATTCACGTCGATTCCGCGCAGGAACGATGGAGCTTCGCCTCTGCATGTGTCGGAGTTTCGATCTGCATGTAAAAGAAAAACCATTAACTTTGATTGATGAAATCATAAGTTTTTTGTTCAATAATAGGAAAGAGGGGTGGTTGGAATCTTTCGTTTGTGCAGCAAAAGATATTGAAAATGAAGGGTAAGGGAAAAAGAGAAAAGGGTAAAAATTGTTCTCTGGAAAAACGAATAACCCCACAATCGGGATCAAAGTGAATGAGCAAATGGAGGAGAAATAGGAAAGAAAGGCATAAACTTGACCAGATCTGGAACATTAGCATGCAACATAAAAATCAGGAACAATAATAAATACCTGAGAAAGTGAAAGGGTCGTTCCAAGAGGCCTTGTGAGGATTGCAAGCAGAAGGAGTAGAAGAAGACATGAGATTCAGCTGTTGGGGATTTTGGGTATTCTGATTCTGAGGGATGTTGAGGCTTAGACTCAAACCCAAATCTTCCTTTCCAACCATCATCTCTAGACCCTTTTTGCTTTTGAAGAAGAACTTGTGCACTGAGAGACTGAGTTTGAGACTATTGGGTAGGTGGTTTTGGTGAGAGAAAGAGAGTGAGCTTTTTCACACGTAGAGAGAGGGGTATAAAGAAGGAAGGAGAGGGTGGTTTTGAAGTGTAGGAGGGGCCGTGTTGGTGGAGATTATATAGAAAGGAAAGAGAATGGGTGGGAGTGTTATGTAAGTTCAACGATGACTTTATGTCAGCAAGGCCAGTTATCTCAATCATGACATTTGCCCCCCAAATAATACGACCCTGCTTTCTCTGTCTTCCCCTCATTTACTTCATTCATATCTTCGCCTCGTTAACCTCTATATTCTTACCTTTGACCATTTGGTAAATGGAGATCACCTTTTTTAAACTTCACTTTCACCCTGTTTTTCTTGGATAACCTTCTCACTTTGCACCATAGGAAAACCCCCCACTCCACAAGTGCACAACTAATACCTTTGACCGCTCAATAATATCAAATATTATTTAATTAAATATTTTTTGGCCAAAATATCCAAACTCCTTTGAAATTAATCTGATAACATGTTCAAAACAACATATTTTTTACTTTTTTTGTTAAGAATGTAATAATAAGAAATTATAAACCGAAATGTTATTAATTGTGATGTAATAAATCCGGTAGTGGAATACAACTCGTAACGAGGAAATATGAAAACGATGTCACCTTTGAAATTTAAATTTACATAAAGGAGGGTGTTATTTCACATCCATAAGCCATCAGCCAGATGAAGAAGACCTGTGAAAGGCTTTCTGATAAGACGATAACTATATACATCACATCACTGTTCATGCAACGTTTTATTTTTTGGTTGATGAGACTGGATTTCCTTTTATAAATTTTGCTATAAAGCTGATAAGACTAGATATTCAATAAGCATGTGCAAAATTATAAAACTAAATATTTATTTAAATTAATTAATATCATTAATGAAACGCTTGATATTGGTTTAGGAATGGGACTGTACATTTGAAAGTACAGAAGACAATAATGAGTGTAACAGGGAGTTTAAGGTTAAGAAACGGAAAAACGGAAATATAGATAAAGGTATTTGAAAAATGTACAATGAAAATTAATGGAGGCTGGTTGGGAGGAAAAGATGTTGGTGCCATAGATGACTAATGGAGTAAGGGCAAAATAAATGGACCTGGGTTTAGGCATGATAGGGGTGTCTTGTGGCAAATCGCAAGAAATCTTGAGCATTTAACAGAGTGGGACAGGTCGCACCTGAAGATTAAGAATGAGTTCGGAAAATCAACGGCTGAGGTAAAATGTGACATGTTGGAACATGCATGATCCTTGGACATCCATCAAAATCAGCACAGCCAATGGTCATGATTGGAACCAAACAGATAACCTTTTCATTTTATTTGGGCTGTCCCTGAGTGGGTCCCCATTATCCCTTATCCTACGCGACACACAAATCTTCACCCATGCGATCACCACGAGGGTCTTCTCCCCAGCCAACAACGTCGCTTTCTCAAACTTTTTCTTTTCTTTTATCTTCCCCTGTGAAAATAAACAACTTCGTTTGTTTCTTCCTCGTGTCCAGAGAAGGACTCGCGCGCGCGTGGGGGGTAAATGTATTTTGCTTTTCCACGCGTGTTTTCACGTTTACTCGATGCGGAGCGTTTTTGGTAACAAGCGCACGCCAATAATAGTTCTCTTGGTTATCATGCTGCACATTTCCCACTCCCTACCCTTATTGCCTTCTTCCGTTTATACTGATAATTCATTTTAATTTAATCCCACTCTGTTACAATCATAGTAGGTGCCATTACTTTACAAATTTATTTTTCACATAATGTCACGTTATGTATAGAATAACGTCATATTATTTATCATTTCAAAATAGTTGTCACGCATTATGATTAGATGCATCCCTGTTTGGTCATAAAGGTTACGTTAAAAAAATAACAAAAATTTAAAAACACTGAAATAAAATATTTAAACCATTAGAATTTTGAAAGCTTCTCATATTCATTTTTCTTAACACAAAAAGTAATACTTTCAGAATTCTTTATGCTTAGTAAAAATAATTCAAATATTTGTCTGAGTTAAGTTGCAAATAAAAATAAATAGACAAATCACGTGATAAGAAACAAAAGTAAAGAGCATGGAATTAGATAAATTAAAAAATAATTTTAGTATTATTTATGCTAACATGTTTCATATTTATTAGAAATATAGTCATTTTTTTAAATGGTTAAGAAATATTTTTGTCTTAAAGTATCTTTAAAGGTGAATTGAGTTTAATTTATTTTTAATATAACATTGAAATTTATTTTATTTTAAGTTGAACGAATAAATATCTAATTCGAGATAAAAAAAAAAGTGTTAATATATCTCATATTAAATAAGAATATAATCTAAGTACTCTTTATAAAAGTGAGTTTGATTCAGTTAATTTTTATTAATTTAATCAAGTTTTTCATATTATTTAGAAATTTTTATTTAAAATGAAAAGTGTAAAAAAAAATTTAACAGTTAACTTTAAAAAATGCCATTTTTATTTTACATATTTTTCATTTTAAATTTCTTATTTTTACAAAATAATTATACTTTTCCCCTTCTAACCAGATATTTTGGCCTATCCGACTCAAGTAGCCAAATCAGTCTTTTTTTTTTTTTTTTTGAAAGTTAAGAAAAGCCAAGCAATTGAAAAGACAAGAAAGGTGAAAGTAAGAAGGGGGACAAGTGCGATTGGTGTTCACGTGGTGCGAAAATGAATGAAGCGTGGAACAAAAACCTGCCCCCAACTCACATGAACCAACATGCCTCTGCACGACACGTGCTGCAACACTTCCTTACATATCTTCACACGTGGGTCCTTCTTTTTAATCATTTTTCAAATAAAATAAATATTTTTTAACTTCTTTACAATATTTGCAATTGTTCTCATTTAATAATTAAAAACATTATATATATATATATATACTAGTAATCTATTAAGATAATGGTTACTCTAGAGTAGTACAATAATAAAAAAATAATAATCCTAAGAAAAAAAAGTAATATGAAACTAAATTATTCCTTTGTTAAAATATATTATTAACAGTTCATATTAGAAAAACCTTATTTTACTATTATCAAAACAAAATTTGATAAAAGAAAATATTTTTTTAATATTATAAAATAAAAAAATTATAATAAAAAATTTGGTAAATTATAATTGTTTTTATAAAAAGAGTATGGTAATTTTTAATAAAATTTGAATGATGAACTATAACAAATATAAATAAAATAAGATTGGTGAAGAACATTTAAATTAGTTATTTTAATTTATAAACCAATGTTATGTGATACTTTAAATTATTGGAAGAAAAAAGGAAATATAGTAACAGAATCGTAAACAAATTCGTGGGGTGTCATTCTGTCTCTTCACACACCGACACCTTCCTTATCACAATCATTTGAACACCCCTCGTCTCTCTGAGAATTTGAGCGACACTCTCTTCGGGCGCGTGCAAGTGACCGCACTCATTTGCACTGGCTACCCAGTCAGGCACCTGATACCATGTCACTGGCAACGGCACGTGTGAGTTGAGATTTCTTTCTCTGTAAGAAGGGGGTTAGAATTTTGAAGCAACGTCTTGAGGGAGTTAGCAGTTAGCAGCTCCCATTCGGTATCCCTATCCCTATCCCTATCTTGTATTCTACAATTCAATAATTGAAAATGCTAAGTTGATGAATTGTCCGTTTGGTATGGTTCACTAATAGAATTGAGTTTGCAACTTACAAGTAAGTAAGACCCTCTCCACAGGGGATGGAAAGGTTTCCCACCCAATTGCCCTAATCATTGAATAGGGCTAATGAATCCCAAAGTTTGTGATCACTGTAAGAAACGATATGTGAATAATTAAAAATAAGTGATATTAAGAATAGTTAAGTGAATGGCAGAGAGAGACAAGATGTCGGGTGATGATTAAGAGTGTCCCCACGAGTGCGTGATAGCTGTCCCACGTGTTCCCTTGCATTGGGCTGAGTCTTTCCACACACCCCAATAATGGATCTCTCCCTAACTTATTAAATCATAACACATTAATGTAACACCCACTACCCGACAAACCCACCCATCATCATTCATCGACCTTCTTCTTCCCACTATCCCTCCCCTTTTCACAAATATTCATTTTCTTCCACTAAACTAAAACTCTTCTTCCCCGTACGAGGCTCATTTCCCATGTGATTTACACGTGAATTTAGGCACCTTTCCACTTCTCTTTCCACCTTCCTCCCAGTTTCCCTTTTCTTCTTCTTCTTCCTTAAATAAATAACTCTTTCTTAATTAATAACTTCAAGTCAAATCATTCCAATAACTACGGTAAATAAATGTTTTTTCTGTTTTAACATTTTTTTAATGTTATTTATTTGTAGTATGATTTTCAGTTTTTAAGGAAAAAAAAAGTCACTTGGGCTGAAATACCTAGTCTTGTCATGAGTCACCCAATAATTGGAACCATCGATTACACATCAACTCAAATAAGGGCCCCATCTTTCTTCCTCGGGTCCGTACGGTGTTCCTCCGCATGTGATTCGCACGTGAATTCCGGACCCTGCTGTTTCACTCATTGCCATTGCTATTTCAAGATAGGTCCAATGACCATGTTGCCCCTCTTTTTGGATTGCCTCCATCGTTCAATCATTGCTGCTGCGCCTAAATAATTAAACTACTTTTTTAATATCTGCCCCCATTTATACATTATAACAATTTTTTATATATAGTAAATTTTTGTTAAAAATTATAATATTTAATAATATCAATTTTTTAAATTATATTAATTTTTATAAATTAAATTAAATTTTTTATGTAATATTTTACATGTTAAAAATTAATAACTAAATTATTTTATAAAAAACAAATACTCAATTTATAAAAATTAATAAAAAAATATAGTACTGTATGTCAAAGATGTATATTTATTTTTAAAATATCTATAAATTTAAATGGTTTACCTGACATTTTATAAACAAATAAAGATATCTATTTATATCAATAGTAAGTATTTTAATAACATAAATTTTACAATAAATAAGTTTTTTTTTCTAAAATTAGAATTAGAGATCGTATAATTTTCATTGTTATCAAAACAGGGTCGTATTTAGGGTGAAAGTAGAAATTTATGTGTGTATGTGTGGACACCATATTAGTTACAAGCATTTTCTGGGGCTGTTTTAGGGAATTATGAGTCATCGTTTTACATTGATTACGAGTTTGAAAAAGATGACTTAAGGGGATTATTGTCCCTCTTGTAAGATTGTACATGATGACTAAATTTTCCACAAGCATAACAAGTTCCTCTTTTCTTAAAGTATGGATAAGTAGTTTTATGCAAACTATCGTGCTTTTTGTTTCGTATCTCTTTTTGTGAGTGTTCGCATTAAGTTGATCTTTGAGACCCTCACTTTAGCGTTGGTGACCTTTAGTTCATTTTTGTTGGCATCATCAACGATCGAGTCCACGAATGAGAATTGTTCAGGCTTGTACTTGTGTTATTAGTTACAACTTTTTAAGGCGTGTTTAAGATTACATAATACAAATTTATGTATGTATAAAAAATTGTATCTTTAATAGTCCTTCCATGTTTTCTGATGCGTGTAGTTAAAAATTTCAAGTTACTTATTTATTTATTTATATTTAAGGTTTTGTATTAAAAGAAAAAGAAATTAATTTGTATTATAAATTTTATAAAAAATTATTACTTATTTTTGCGTGATACCCTTAACTAATTTTAATTAATATTTCACTTATTTATTATTCTATACCAAACAAACATAGATTATTAATGATAAAGTTGTAAATAAATTTTTAATCAATCAATAATTTTATAGTATTATCAATAAAGATAAACAAATAAATACTAAAGTGTAAATAAAATGAGTGTGAATGATTTATTGAAAAAATTAAAGTACCTATTTTCATGATTTTTAATTATGTTAACATAATTTTTAATAAAAAAATACTATTTGTTAATTCTTTAACTAATAATTTGCAACATAATTTGAAAAATTATTACATATATACATAGTAGTTATAATCATATATTGAGATGCGCGTGTACGGAACATAAAAGTTTTTGTGAAACTTATTTAATTTAATAATTTTTTTTCACATTACAAAATTCATCAAGCTAACCTGGAAGATATTATTGAGTGAATTAAGATTATCAATGTATAAAAAATATATATTAGTAAGTTATATTTATAATTTTATTAGAATACAACCAAATCAAAGGTGTAGTCTGTAAAATTTAAATATCATTTTTGACAATAATTATAAACTGACTATGCTTAATACTATAACTAAAATAAAATGCACAAATTAAAATCCAAGCAAGTATATCTTTTATTTTAATAACAAGACACTATAAATTATCACATATATTACACGACACTGGCTAATGTGTTACGATAAGTGCGTTTATAGATGAGTTTTTATAAACTTTTTTTACAGAGCTGATTTTGGTTTAGAATAAACTTAAGGGGATATAACTTATATTTAGACACTTTTTAAAAAATATATATAATAAAATTAGTTGTAATTTTTTAATTATTATAATAATTTATAATTTATATAGATTTTAAAAGAAGTTTGATTTTAATTTACATCAACTAAATGTATTGCCACAATAATTAAAACAGACTAATATTCATTTAACATAATTTTAAAAATATAAATAATTCAAAATACAAATTTATTTAAATTATCTTCTAAAGTAAACAATTTCATCTTTAACGAAAATAAACTTATGAGATTATTTATTATGGTCCTATCTTTAGAGAAATGCTTATAAAAAAAAGAAAATAAAAATAAAATTAAATAAAATTTATTTCATAAGTTAAAAGTATTTTATATTTTAAAAATTAAATAAGAAATAAATTATAAAATATAAAAACGATTTTTTAACTTATTAAAAAATTTATTGATGTATTATTTAATTCTAATTCTTATAAATAGTTATTAAAAATTTATCTAAATTAGAGCATATTATCTTAAATAACCCTTCAAAATGTTAGAATACATTTTAAAAATATATCAATGTTGTTCATTAACAATATAAAAATTAAAATTATTTTTAAACAAAAATTATATTATAATAATTTTAAAAAATAAATATAAAATATTATATATATATATATAAAAAGAATCTAAACTCTCAAAATACACACCAGGAAATGAGAATCTTTCCAATCTATCCTCCTCTCCTGTCAACCCTGGACTTGTCACTCCAACCTATGCCATGAATGATTGCCTCATAGTCATGTCTTCCACGTAAGGTTTTTTCTTTTCTTTTTTTTCTCGACAACGATAGCAAACTAATTTTCCTTCTTTCAAGTTAAGGAAATAAACTCTTGTGTGGTAAGTCAACCAATTCATATAATTTTTTTAATAAATTATGTCGCTAAAAAATATTACTTATTTTTTATTACTTACTTTTCTTGTGTGGTGATTAAATTTTATGATTATTGGTGATTTTAATTGTTTTTAAATATTTTTTTGACAGTTATAAAAATGACGTTAAAATTAGTGACGTAAAGTTAAACTTGTGATAGTTTTGAATCGCCGTTAAATTTTAAAATTTGTAGCAGTTATTTAGTAAAAGTTTAAAATGGCTGTTAAAATTTGAAATTCAAATTTTAGACTGTGCACGTCAGTGTTTTATTTTTAGCAAGACAGTATTTTTATTTTTGACCGACAGTACTTTATTTTTTGCTTTTACACTTTTTTTATTTTTATCTTCTACTCACTTCTTTTTTTTGCTATTTGAGTTTACATTCCATTTATTTTTTTTAACATCACAACATATATATTATATAATTTATAGTGTAGAATCGTTGGAGAATAGCCATTTTTAGAAGAAGTGAAGATGATAGTAGAATATTACCAAAGTTATCTCAGTTAGAAAAGATATTTTGGTAGTAGTGGCAGTGCGGTGGTGATGGCAAGGGCAGAGGTAGCGATAGTGGCAGAGAGAATGGTAAAACTCATGAGACTAAGGTGGAGATGAATGATAGCTTTGAGTAGATAATGGAGAATGAGAGGGGAGTGAAATCTTGCATTTTTTTTTGTAGTGGTTTTGCAAAACCGCTACTAAATCCCGCTTTTTTTACAAAAATTTGAAAAATCGCCATTAAATCCTGTATTTTTTGTGGCGGTTACACAAAACTACTGTTAAATCTCTCATTTTTTGTGGCTATAATTGCCGTTAAATGTTATTTTCAAAATAATTTACTAGTAATTATTATTAACCGCCACTAAATCACGTATTTCTTGTAGTGTGTTAACCCTATAAATAATAAAATTTAGACGCAATTTTTTTAGATGTTATTAATATTATTTATTAATTAATTTTTTTATTTTAATAATATATGATAACATTAAATATAAGTTTTTAAAAAATAATTTTTTAATTTTAATTATTAAATAACACACAAATATCATTTAGAACATAATATATAAATTTTATCCTTTATAAATATTTGTTTACACTAAATTTTTATCAAGTTACATTAAAAGATTTATAAATGAATATTATCCTCTTAAAAAACTAATTTTTTTATCGATACTATTTTAAGTCGTAAATAAATTATTTGTATATACCAACTTGAAAATACCCAGACCATCATAAAACAAAAGCAAATGGGGATGTTAAATTAAAAATTTTAAAATCTATATTCTTAAAATATAATATTGATGACTTATTATATGATTAATTCAATTGTATAAAAAAATTATTTATACACTTTTTAAATATACATATATATATATATAAATTAATAAATTAATTACTTAACTCTTAATTTTATTTGAATTTAATGCTTTATTTTAATTTTTTAAGTCATAAAAGTGTTAAACAAGTTTTTTGTTCAAAAACGTTAATTATGTTAAAAAATTACTATTTATTTAATTATTAATTTATAAATGTACTTTTCATTTTTAATAAAAAAAAGGAAGAAAAAATAGAGAAGATTTTGGTAGGAGTTTAAACAAGTTCTGAAGGTGTAAATAAAAAAGTGAGAAAAAAAAATTTGTTTTTTGTTAGGAATCAAACATATGAAAAGTAGATGAAAAATAAAAAGAGGAAGAGAAAGAAAACAAATCGAAATAGCAAAAAAAAAATTGTCAAAGAAAAATGAATTTTTACCATAGTTGAAAAAAAAATTAAACTGATTTTTTTTACAAAGTTAATATTTTTAACACCTTTGCAAGTTAAAAAAAATTAAAATAACAAACGAAAACGATATTAAAAAGCTAAGAGAATAATTTACCAATTTTGTCTATGTAAAAATGTCAAATTTAATAAGTTAGATATAGCTCAATTCTGAAATTAGATTTAAAATATAAATAATTATTTACAAGTATTGTTTTTCTGTTTCTAGTTTTTATAAAATTTATAAAACTATTTATTTATTTATTATGATTTATAAATTTGATGGGGTGAATAAGAAATAATTTTATGATACACGCAAACAAGAGAAAGGCCTTACCGTAGCATACAGTAATTTTCGACTCAATTCCTATTTTCATAATATGAATTACTTTTTATTTTTAATGAAAAATGTAAATGTACTTTTATACTTCGTGCGTAAGACTCCTTTCTCACCTTCTCATCTCATTGCTGTGGCCAACCCACATGAATCCTACTCGGAGCATCATTTCGTCGACAGACAGCAAAGCACACGTGTATATATCAACCCCACGTGCACACTTGGTCAAAGTTACATACTTTCTTTTGCCGGATCTGGTCCACGGTCAAACCTCACTTTTCCTAAATAAATATCCTCATCATATTATTTTATGACAATTAAGTATTCTTTTTAGATATATGGGGCGTATTATATAATGCAAATTGAGTTGTTAGGAACATTAACAATTATAAGTACCAGTAGTTACTTATCACTTTTGTCTTATTCATGACTACTCAGTTATAAGAAAACCTTTAATTTGATTCTTTAAAATTATAAGTATTATTATGTTAGTTTTTTGAGAAAACAAATTAATCTGAGTTAATCTTTTAAATATTGTTATATTATCTTTTTTATGATTTTGTCAAAAAAACGTTTTTTCTGAGATATAGTTTATAATTTTTTTTACCTAAAATGCATAATATTTACCTTAATAAAGGATTAAATTAGTGATAAAAGTATTTAAATAATCAACTTGGTGTTATATTGGGACTTTGAGAGACAAAAAAAAAAAAGCCCTTCTAATAAAAATGGTGATAAAAATGTTTGAAAACTAACATAGTGATGTATACAATTATAGAAGATCAATTTTTTTTTCTCAAATATAATTTAAATTCTTATGTGAAAAACTTATGTATTTATTTCAAGTAGGGTATATATTACAAAATATTTTAATTTAAACTGATGGCAGATAAGTCATACTATTTACATAAATAAGTTATTGTTATTTTATGCCTCAATTATTTTATTTATTTTTTTAGTGTTAGGTATAGTTAAATAGCAAAATTTAATTTTAATTGGAAAAAATTTAACCAAATTCAAAATTATTAGTTCTTAATAAGTAGATTAACTTTATAAAATTTTATTAATAAATAAATACTTTATTACATTATATTATTTCAACACATAATATATTTTGAAAATAATAAATAAATATCAAAATTTTCATAACAAATTTATAAATATTTTGATATATATTATTACAAAGATAATATAAAATAATTTAATGATTACATTAGTTATTATAGTATTTTATAAAATATATTAAACAATGTAAGTATTCAAGATTTTATGTTAATAATAATAATAATAAAGATAGAAAATTATCATATGACAAGTAATAATGCAGAACAAAATTCAGTATCTCTTTCTGGCAAAGCTTCCTCCCTCCTTCTTAACGACGGTGAGTGTGATTAATTGAATATTAAACAACAGAGACAGTAGGATTGCGGGATTCTCCACACGTGCATGTGCAAGCTTCTTCTATAGGAACACTTGCAAACCCCAACTTGGCTTCAGATTAATTAACAATTATTAATTAAGCATATCTGGCCATGTGAGTCCCTGAGCTGGTAATCATGTGATTAACCGTTACACATAATCACGAATCCATTACTTGGATGTGTTATATCGTTAATCGATGATTAAGTTCTTGTTTGCTGGCACGTGCACTCCATGTACGGATATTTATATCATCAATTTTTAAATACGTATCATAATAATTTAATTCTAACTATTATATGTGAGCTTGTTGGTAAGATTGATAGAAAATAACAAGTTTAAAAAGTTATAAAATTATAAAATCGGTTCTCTAATGGAAACAGAAAGATCTAATAGCTTTGAGAGATGATATTTTGGTTGAAAGCATGTTAGATTATATATGAGGACACATGATGGTGTAATGATTTTATCTATAAATAATTAAATAATCATGATTTTAGGGGGTCTCTTGTTTGTTTCTTTTAATATTGTTAATATAGCAGCACTGATGGCTTACACTAACCCCCATCATTTCGTTTCTTGATTCTTCAAATGATGAAAGGTTTCTATACAATTATATCAAAGCATAGGGACAATGATTATTAACTTATGATAGATTAATTATATATTATGTTCAAATTTTATTTTCTTCAACTATGATTTATATAAACTAAGCACACGAGTAGGACCAAATGAAAATCAGTTAAGATAAGCTAATAATGATTTGGGTAACAAGGCTATGTGTGTAGGTGCCTAGCTGTGAGCATGGGAGGGGCCATCTGGTTAGATTAAAAAATGCATAACAAGTAACACATTTGAAGGAGTGTCCCCTACTATCAAGATTTAGTGAGCAATTAGGGAGGCTTTTTGTTGGTGTAAAACGTGGTCTACTTGCATTAATTATTATTATTATTATTATATATTAGAGATTGGTGTTCAAGCACAATTGCTTATTTGCTTTAGAAATTATAATAGCTTCAAATTGAAAGTGAGGCATTGCGTTTTTTATTCATTGGATTGCTTGCAACCCCACGCGAAGTTTCGGATTAGCTATTTGCCCACTTGATTTCTAGGATTCTAGGTCACCCAGCACCTAATGATTGATTACCTAATTAGACTAATAATAATGACAAATTGCATTAATCGCTTCCCTATCCAATGGTTTTGACTGATTAATTAGTCGGTATAAATAAATAAATATTAAAAATTTCAACAGTTATTAAATATTTTTAACATTTTAACTGCTCGTTTAAATGAATGACGAATACTATGTTTGTTAATTTGATTTGATGTGACGATGCATACGTGTGCAGCATTATTCAAATTACAACATCCTGCAAATGCATTTTATTGCACTTTATCTTAAAAATTAAAAAAAATTGAATAATAAATTTGTAAAAGCAAAAAAAATGGTTCTAAAATATATTTAATATGTTTGTGTAGAGTTATACGTATCATTAATTTTTTTAAAAATCCCCCCCCCCAAAAAAAAAAAACCTTATATTAGATGTTTTTATTATAGGAATAAGAAAACATAAGTAACTTGGAATTGGCTGGCAATAATTGTTTAAGATTGGGTATCGATCCAACTCAATCATAGTGTATATATATTCAGTTCTTTTGAAATTACAATATCAATTCTCCCATTTTTCAATAAACATATACTTTTTTTTTCCTATTAGACATGAACATATACTTCTAATATAAATGTCTAATTGAATTTAATAAAAATATATTTTAATAAAATATAA
This sequence comes from Abrus pulchellus subsp. cantoniensis, assembly GCA_024086825.1. Taxonomy (NCBI): domain Eukaryota; kingdom Viridiplantae; phylum Streptophyta; class Magnoliopsida; order Fabales; family Fabaceae; genus Abrus; species Abrus pulchellus. The sequence continues at coordinate 33,862,248 of CM044049.1, forward strand.
TAACAAATGAGATACTAAATCTTAGAGGACAAGCATAGGCTGCATAGCCCAACCCACGTTTGTATGTGGCAGTAGGAGGAGCCTCGCTGATTTTGTTTCCTGTTGTAGAATAAATCCAAAAATTGTACAAACACATTAATGATTTTTTGTCTTTGAAATGCTCACATAATTTTGAAGCAGAAATTATTACTATGTAAAGCCTTATTGAAAATAGTGATTTTACTGTGTGATCTTTGACATTCCAAACCAAATTGTAGGAATGATAATTATATCATTTAATTTTTCAAAACCAATTTACTCCTCAACCTCGTAATAATTAGGATAAACACTTAAACTTCAGAAACTTCAGAAATGCAAAATTGACAATTTTGTATTATGATGTCTTTTTAATGAAATTGACATGCGTATGGTAAGAATACAATCATTAAGGGAAAAAAATTCCTTCTGTCCTGTTACGCTTCTAATAAAATCTAGCAGTATTCAAACAATGTTGGCGCTTGTTTATTGGGATGCTCAAATTTTGGGAAAAAAAGATTTTCTATCTCCATTATTAAAAGTAAAATTTATAAATTTTAATTAACATTTCTCGTTCTAATATTTTTTTTATGTCTTTAATTTGAATCATGTATAATTTCAGTCTCTTAATTAAGTTGCTTTGTTTTTAGAATTAAACAAATTGGATCATTCATCAAGCTTTTTTCTACTTAACATCCTTAAAATATTATTTATATCCAAATATTCAAGAATTTTATGATAGATTTGATACATGAAAAAAAATTGAAGAGATTAGAAGTTATAAATTTAGTCAAAGCTTGATAAAATATGAAAGTTTTTATAAGATATGAGATTAAAGTTTGAACATGGAAAATTTTAAAATTTTTATTTTAGACAAACTATAATATTTTAATTTATGAGTTTCTAGTAAGAGACAGTTTAATTGGTTAAGTTTGTAGAATTTTAATAAAACAATAATTTAATACTTTTTATTTGTAAAAATAGCGAGACACACATTAAAAAAAAGCTTGAGAATAAAAAATAATTGCACACACAATCTAAACTTCTTAAAGATAAAAAAAAATACACTTAATCTAATTTAAAACAAACAGTCTCTTAACATAATATTACACTTAATATAATATTTTTTCAAGCGTGCAAACTTGCAATGTCGCGCACCAAACCTTGTCATTCATGTCGGTGATGTATAAAATAATTTGATTTACTTTTGCATTCAGCAATTGTATTTTTAGGTTATATGTGTGCCTTTACTTTCTATGTGCATTGATTATTTGTATGACAATTGTCTAACTATTGAGCGTAATTTGACAAACTACATCCCACTTATCAACTACAAATTAAAGTGTTAGGTAATTTAGGGATACAATCTGTCACATACTTTATCTTACTAGCTATTAACGGGACAAAATTTTGCATCATCATTTTTCTACCCTGTGGTAAACATACTCGACAGAAACGAAATAGTTAGAACCTACTCCATTAGAAACAGGATTAGACAAGAAATTAGCAATTGAAGCAAAATGGGGAAGGGACCAAGTTCATGATGAACTCCAAGGACAAGAATGGGCGTGCTAAGCAACAAGGCCAGCATTTATTTCCCTTCGTGTCTGTGTAAACATGATGGGAAAGACACACCTTGATCTTGGTGATGAAAGGGAAACAAGCTTAATTAACTAAGTGTCTATTACTGCTCTTAAATATTTATTGATACTTTCATTTGAATAATTTTTTCTAAAATATTTTATTTTTTTATAATCATACTAACAATATTTTATATAAAAATTTCTTAAATAGAAATAGCAATAGTTTTACAAAGTGATAATAAACACCTTCAACAAACTAACTTTCAGAACTACTTTACAATTACATGATAATCTTCCGAAATTTTAGCTCAAAACTCATCCATTGTGATGGAATAACATAATGCAAGTTAGTCTTTAATGACTAAATTTAAATGATAAATAATTGTAACTGTTAAATAAAAATAATTTTTAAAAAATACAATTGAAGGAAGAGAGAAAAAACATTAATTACCATGATATTTTGTTAATCATGGTAATCAATGTTTTTGTTTAACTAAGTGTGCCCTTGGTCTCTTATGATGGTTTTGTTATTTTCTTTAAATTAAAATCTTGAGCTGCATATCTTTTTGCACCTTGGATCCTCTTCAACAGGGTTTCTTTTTTTTTCTGGTGAAAAAACATCTGTAGGCGTAGAATGATCTAAATTTGTGACGCCCATAAGGAGGTGGATCAAAAGACGATTCAGCAATTTGTAACAATCCAATACGGCTTCTTTTAAAGGCCTCTTTTTTTTTTCAGAAAATTTATTGGGCAAATGGCATGCGAATATTAGGCTTTTGTTTATGTTTACTTGGATTTGGGCCTTTATACAAAACTTTACCATGCGAGTTATATTGTTGACCATTTGGTTCTTTTGTTGTCAAAAAAGCAAAAACATTATGATTCTAATTATTGTACGTGAAATAATGAATCTCACGACAAATGACGACACATATGGGTGAAGTGGTTAAGAAATTACTTTTCTCTTTTAAATTTTATGATTTTTCATTGTTATGTTGTAGCTTAACAAGTGAAAAACATGTATTCATTAGCAGCACTTCAACAATTTTTTTTTCCAGATATATAGTAATATTCTATGTTTATATTTTACAAAATAAAACTTGTCTTTAATTCATTACAATTACACATTAGAAGATGAGTGGACTGGAAGAAGACAAGGAGTTTTATCGACGAGAAATTTTAATAGCACATTCTTTAACAAAATCTTTATTATTGACTAAAATTTATTAAAAACTAAAAAAAATGAGATAGAACATTAATTTAGGATTGAGAAAGAGCGAAACACACATAATTTTTATATTTTTAAATAAATATTAGCCAATAATAAGAGATGTGTTACAAAGAGTATATTAAAGAGTGTGTTACTAATATTATTCTTGTATTATAACATGAATTATATAGACTATAATTTTAATTTATTTTTATCATTTTCTTCTTCGTCCAAAGAATCTAGATTTTTTGCTTTTAACACAGGATTTGAATGTGTAATTTCATTTTTGTTTAAATAAAATAATTTTGTTTAAATAAATTTTGTACAGTTATTCTCTTCCACATAGTCACAATTTTTCATATAAGAGAGAGGGAGAGAAAATGGGTGAAAGTTAGAACAATTTGAGAGCAAGTAGGAGGGGTCATAGGATTTCAAGAGGAGGGATAAAGTGAAAGTGGACAGCTAAGTGAGGAGAGGGAGAGGCCTGAGTGGATGGCAGGTAGAGAGTGGGAGAGTTGAGAAGAGATTAAGAGATAAGGAAAGAGAGAAATTTGTGAAATGGAGAAGAGAGAGTCATACTTTTTATTATTATTATTTTCATTTTTTTTAAGTGAATTCATTTTTGCTTAAATGAAACTGGATATCTAGTTCTCGCCTTAAATATTGCTATAAAAATAAATTATTTAGTTAAAATGCAGTAAGAGATCTTTTATAAGAAGAAAAAATAATTTTATAGAAGTAAAAAGAAAGCAATGATCGAAGTAAGATAAAATTAGAGACAAAGCAAGTATCTTGTAAGGATAATTGTATAAAAAATAGTAATAGAAGTATTATTACTTGAAGGTATGTTATGGGGAAGTAAGTGGATTAGTTATTGGATGAGGACGAAGATGAGGAAGATATGGTACAAACTGAGGCTAGATTATTAAGGAGAGATCTTTTATGTCCAAAAATTGAACTAACTCAACAGAAGAATGATGTTACTAAAATTATAAGAGGAGAATATTAATTGTTAATCTATTGGAAAGAAAGTGAGATGTAGATATTTAAAAAATAGATGCTAAAAAGTGACCATTGAACTAGATAATGATTATTTTGCTTATCTAAACAGAGAAATGGAAAGATATGGAAAGGACATTTAATAAAAGACTTTATGTAATTACTAATCATTATTTGATGATGCAATATTGCATGCTAAAATATTTTCCATTTGATGATGACTTTAGAAAGGTGGTTGCGTGGGTTCAAATTTGTAGTTTACCAATAGAATACTATGATTAATTAATTCCCTAATAGATTGGCAATACTTTAGAAATAAAGTCCGAATTGGTCACACTTCAAATAAAAAGAAAGGTATTAAGAGATTTTTTTCCTACAAAAAAGCTAAATTTATATAAATATGCATTGAAGTTGATACTAGAAATACTTTGGACTTTTGTTTTCAATGTAATGGTAATAAAATAAACATGAAGGTTTAAATCTTGTATGTTTTCATTATGGCTACCATAGTTGTTGGATCATAGTATTTCCACTACTTAAATTTAATAATAAGAGGTGTTTTCTTTTCAACAATAGTATAACAAAGAACTTATGTTAAAAGGTAATTATTTTTCAACCATGGATGTTAACTCAAAAAAATACATAGAACCTTCCAGTGGTTGCTAAAAATAAGTTGTTAAAAGTTGTAAATTATGTGCATACTAAACAAAAGGAAATAATTATATGTTAATTAATGTATTAAATGAGATAATTACAAGACAATCAATTAACGAATACACATTTGAAAAAGTAATAGTCTTAATAACAACCCAATTACGAGAAGAATATAATTTATACAGTTTAACAAAATATGAACCTTCTATCATTAATGATTCAACCGTTAATAACAATCCAATTATGAGAAGAATATAGTTTAAACAGTTTCAACTTATTTTAGATTTAAAGACAGTTTAAAAATTGAAAAAATTGACGTTATATGATGATCAAAATAAAGACATAAATAAGATTATAAATGCATGTATTATGATTAATAATAATGTTGGTAAAGATAAGAATGAACTATGTAGTATAACTAGCTTTAATGCAGTGCACATTAATGGATATTTATTGGTTTAAGAGGTCAAACACATGTAGATAACGGGTCATATTTAGGGCATCCTAATTCAATTGAATAAAATGATAGTTTCTCATTCAGAATTTGTACGATAGAAATCTTGATCAAATCATACATCGCAATATACTAGACTTTCTAATTCTTTAGGAGGTTTATCTAAAAGATTCACAATGTAACTAGAAAATTCTTTCAAACACCACATATGAATTACTAGGCATGCCAGTTTTATATAGCTCATTTGATATCTAATGTATTAGAGAATCAATAAATTCTACTTCGCATCAAAGAATCAATAAATTTTACTTGCATTGTTCACAAAATTTGGGATTATCCTTTTTATCAACTTCTACTCATGCTCACCCACTTGTCAACCTTCAAGTTCAGTCAATTACTAGATTTAAGAGTATTAAAAGTTCTAAACTGTACTTTATGTTGAAGATGGTGATAATAATAATAATAATAATAATAATAATAATAATAATAATAATAATAATAATAATAATAATAATAATAAGTGTAGATGATTTATGTCATATTGAAAATATCATATTAAAAATATTATTTCACAAATATGCTCACAGTCCTCACTATGATGAATCACTTTCTTATTATTCACCTTTTGAGGATGGTGGCAAGGTAGGACTATTGATATTGAATAATAAACTTCCTAATAGTGAAATTATTAATTTAAGAAATTTAGATTTAGATGTTGAGATTGTTTGTTAGCCTAATCAAAATGTACAAACAAGTTTGCTCAAAAAAAATTTAGTTGTATGGTCATTTATTTTATAGTCATAAATTATAAATATTATAACTTGCAATTATGTAACACTTAAGCCAACATTTCTTAAGCTTATTCATAATCTGGTCAACTGAGTAAGATTCATATTTTAGTTTTTATGAAAATGTAAATTAACAGTAATAAAGGAACTCAAATATGTAATAATATGAGGTTTTAAAATAGTTAAAGTTAATTATATAGGTTTTCAAGAGATGTTTGACTTGTTTTTAAATGAGGATAGATATGATATTAATATTCTTAATTTCTAATAACAAATTGTTTATGTTAACATGGTTTAAAAAAAACAATACTTCTTAGTTATTATTGCATGTGTGTGATAATCTTCAATTCCATATTTTACTTGCCTTGTTTAAATTAAACTATTTTTTTATTTTTCTTTAGATGAAGCCTTTATGTGTTCTAGTACTAGAAATTGACAATTTTCTTTCATGACTAGTTGGATTGCTGACAAATCTTTTAGAGTTATTTCTAATATGTAATATAACAAGTAATAGTTAGTACTAATTGGTAGGAAGTTGTTATTGATTTTAAATGTAAAGCTCATGAGTGAAATACTAATAGTTTTGGTAATATTTTTTATAAAAAAAAAGATGTTAATGAGTTGCATGGAGGGAATCTATAATATAATGTTAATGGAGGAAAAATGTGATATGATAAATAACATTATAGGTATGAATCATTTGAGTACAAAGTAACGTCAAAGTGCAATGAGAGAGTTTTTACAAGAGAAAAAAGATAAGTTTGATAGAATTAGATAAGATAGGTCTCATAGAATTAGATTTTTATGAGACTTAAAAGCTTTTCATCTTTCTTAAAAAATGTTTTAATAGGTGCTAAAAATATATTTTTTTGCAACAACTACAAGGATAGTACTTAGAGAAAGTAAGTATTTTATAAAAAAATTTGTTTTAGATATAGTAATGGAAGTTCTATTGCCAAAGGTGTGTTGTAAACAATTGGTTGAATTAGTTGTTAAATGAGCTAGCCGAAAAAAAAATAGTGCTACTATAATTCTATAAGAGAAAGCAATGACTGTGTAATTGTTTGAAAAGAAAGCAAATGCTTAAATATTTATGAAACACACAACTCAAATTATGACAACCTAAGAGAGTTATAGAGGTTATTAATCTAGATAATAATTATTTTCTTATCTAGATGAAAGAATGAGAGGATGTGGAAAAGATATTTGATAGAAGACATTGATTGATTATTGACTATTATTTGGTGATGCAATATTTTTTTTCTTTTTATTTTAGGATGATTCTAAGAGGGAGGATATTTAGATTCAAATTCCTAGTTTGTCCAAAAATAAAATACAATGATAAAAAAAATCTTCTAGTAAATTAGTGACACTTTGGGAAGGAGTGTTAAAATTGATAATATTTTGAAGGAAAAAGAAGGTGTGAATGGAGGTTTTTTTCACAAAAGAACTAAATTTACACAAATATACATTGAGGTTGACATTTAAAATATTTCGTTGTCTTGTTTTGAACTTAATGGTTGTAGTAAAAATACTTTGTGTGCAAGTGATTTACATCATTTTCAAGATGTCATGCAAAGTAATAATCATCTCATAGATATGTCAATGTGTAGCACTTGTGTTCATATAATTCATAATGAATCTCTTTCTTTCACCTTTTGAGGATGGTGGGAAGGGAGGAAAGACAAATGTTATATAATAGACTCTTTGATGCTAGAATAAATAATTTAAGGAATTTAAAATTAAATGTGGAAGTTGTGTGTTAGTTTTCTCCAAATGTAGTTGTAATTTGTCCAATGATTTTTAGTTGCATGGTTTTATTTTATTTTATAGTAATTAATTATAAATATTATAACTTGAAAAATGTATGGTATAAAGGAACCAAAATTTTTTCCTAAGCTTATTTGCAATTTGGTTAATAATTGTAAGATTCAAGTTTTAATTCTTATGGGGTGAATAAATTGTAGCAAAGAAACTTAAGTGAGTACTAAATTAAAGTTCCAAAATTATTAGAATTTATCCTATAAGCTATTTAGGAAGTATTTGACTTTTCTGAAATGTAGATAAATGTGATATTAATATTCTTAACTTCTAATAATAATTTATTCTTTTTAATATAATTCAAAATAAAGATGATTCTTGGTTGTTTATGCATGCCTGTGGTAGTCCTCAATTTCAAAATAGAAAGTATCTTTAGCAAAGGTTAATTTGTGTTAACAAGAATGTGAATCAACTTTAACTAATGATGGATGACTACAATGTTATATGTCTTCCGGTATTCAATTTCAAGATTGTCTAAGGCAATATAATTTATGACTTGAAGTTCAAAGGATCATCATTGACTTACAGAGTATTCTTAAAAAATAATTTGATAAAAGGAATATGTAATGTTAGTTGGTGAACAAAGTTCTTTAAAGCTTCTATATATCACTTACCTTTTCTAAAATATGACTATTCTCCTACTCTTCTTTGGATGAACCTTATTATGACTATTTGACTTGTTTACAAATCTTTTAGAGAGGTTGTTTATGGTATTTCACATAATAATAATAATAATACTTGGTTAGAAGTTGTTACTAATTTGTTTGTAAGACTTTAGATTAGACTAATAATTATTTTTTAATTTTTTTATAGAAAAAATAAGACTTTCACTTGAAAAAGGATTTTCACTTGCAAAAGCTGATGAGAAAATTGTGGTGAAATATGATTCTATTTTTGAACAAGAAGAGCTTTTTGGAGTTAGACAAATAAGAGGATTGGATTAAATTTTGTAATAGAACCAACATCTTTCATATGTATGCAATTATTAGAAGAGAAAATGATGTAAGACGATGAATCAAACTTTATTCTAAATCCTAATCTTCTCAAGAAATTTTTTTCACCCATAAGTTAAATGTTGATGGGTCTTTAAACTCCATAATCATCAACTTCTTGTGATAATTTAATTTGAGACTCATTTAATTAATTTTTTAAAGGTTTTCTTGTAATATAAGAATAACTTAATAACTAAACTTAAATCGTCGAAAATATTTTAAGGTTTTAGTTTAGCTCTCAGTTATTTATAGTATCTTAACCATTAGAGGTAATAGACTCTCAAGTTGTTCATTCTCGAATTTATCATTCTCTTGTTACTCTTATCTGCCCTTTTATTCATTAAGAATATTGGTGAATTGTATTGCGTCAAATTTTAGACCACAAAAAAATTGTAATTTGATTATAAAATTATAATGCAGTTTAGTATGAATTAGTTTGAAAAAAAAATTAAAATCTCTTCAATACAACTAAAGTGATTTGGATTTGATTAGATAATTTAATTTTTAATTTAGTTAAAATAAATAAAATATATTTTTTACACTTTTTAAATTAAAAATACATAAAAATATGTGATATACAAGAATAATTTAAAATTAATATAAAAATACACTTATTTAATCATAAAAATAATAAAATATATTCCTAAAAAATAATAATATAGAATAAAAATAAAATCATAAACAATTAAATATTATAATTTTTTTAATATAAATAGTTAAAAATTGAAGGTTTGGATTGGATCAATTTTTCAGACAGATGGGATCCAATACAATTAAAATAATAATAATTTTCAATTTGTTTAACTTTTTGTTAATTTGATTTTTTTTATTTTTCAATTCGATTTTTACAATTTACATTGGTTGATCAGAAGCATCCGTAATATCTTCTCAAACAACAAAAGATATAAAATTTATTAGATTTTTAGAAAAACTAATAAAGCTGCCAATATTCTGGTAAAGCTTGGGGCACTCTCTGAACACTAGGATCCACAATTTCATTTCTTTATAACATATTCAAGGAGTTTCTTTTTCCTATAGAACAGCCTCTTTGTAATTTCATTTCTTGAGTTTTTGGTTCCTTCGTTAAAAAAAAGTGTATTAACAAATTGTAACACTAGTTTTTTATTTAACATATTTAAAAGTATAACATATTAAAATAATCCATTTTTCCAAGAAATAATCATTTTAAAAACTAATTATCTCTCTTTCTCACTCTCCATATATATAAGACAAGCAAATTTCTGATCTCCCCGCGACTCATTTTCTTTTACAGGCACAATCACCGTTTCAGGAAAATAATAACAATACAAGCAGCATTCTTCACCGGAAAGAATCTGTGATCACAATTCAGGCCAAGTGTGAGTGACGATGATAAGTAAAACAAAATTGTTAGTTCAAATAAAGAAAATTTTCTTAGAAGATAATAAAACCCGCAAACTCCCCCAGTAAGGCAAAGTAGGCCCAATTGAAATGAAACAGTACTTATTGTTATTGAAGAATAAAATTAATATAAAAACGAATTTTTTTATAATTGTTAAGAGTATTTTATATTTTTTTTAAAAATAGAAAAATATAGATTATTTTTACCTTGTAAAATATTTCATTTGTTTTATTGCTTAATTTATTTACTCCTCCAATTCCTAATAAAAAAGTTTATCCAAATGACACTAGAGACTCTTGTAAAGTTTTCACAGGGCAAACCTGTGAGTGACGGTACCTTCCAGATTTTTTATTTTGAAAAGAAAAGAAAAAACAAAGTAGCTTCTACCGCCGCAGAAACAACTCTAGTCATGAACTCTCCACTGTAGCCATAAACGGTTTCTACAACTGATTGGCCAACGGAGCGTCGGCTTCGGTGTTGACCCAAAACAAAATACAGGGGCTTCGGCTGATTGACACAGTTAATTCAATATTTATTTAGTTAAAAAAAAATCATATGAAAGCTTAATATAATATATTCAGTACAAAAACATCAAAATAAATTAAAAAAAACTCATTTTAATAAGTTTAACAAATTATTAAAAAAAGACACGAATCGTAATTTATTTCCATATATTCTCTACGAACTCTCCTTAATTGCATCCAAAAATATTGTTTGCGCAGATCGATGGATAGCATGAATTTTTCAACCAAAAATGTAAACGGATAGCTTAAAATATTGAAGTCAGAAAAACGAACCCTTTTAAATGGCCAAAATAAGAGAAATCCACGTCTCTCCAACCGTAAAGAGCACAACGACCGGCAACACACTCGACATCTGGCTTACGTTGTCCTTCCCACTGAATAACGACGTGCATCTTTACATTACAATTGCTGTTCGTTCAGACGTTCTTAAGCCAAATTCAAACTCATTTGTAGAAGACCAACATAAGGGGGGAACACGTACAAAAGGTTAATCAATCATTCATATGACCGAGTCCACGACCAATTTTCTCTACCTGTTCAATTCTCAACTGAAAAACAGCTGCTGTGCCCCCAATAATTAATAAATATGCAAGATTCTTTGGCAAACCTGACTCTATCCGGAATCTTGATCCTTCAGATCTTTTGCAAAATGCAGAAAACAGGAATGTATTTTGCAAGGACGCAACTTACGAATCAGTTGCATTACTACGCGCAGGTGATGCAGCAACTTATTGTTGCCAAGTAAATTGACATACGGCATCAGTCACCCGTCAACATATCAGGGAGTACATGAAACATGCAGTTCGAAAGCAAAAATAAATTAATGGTTAAAAAAATCATTGAAATTCTTGTTGATATGAATTTGAAAACAGACTTTAGCTGGTGGTTTGGGAGTTGAGAAACTTTCTCCCTTGGAAAATAAACAAAGCAGCTCTACATCGGAGAAAACAGCATAATCTTAAATCCAACTTTGAATCATAGTATCAAACAAATAACCCAAAAAAAGACAAAACTTTGTGAACAAACCAATGCATTAACACGACACTTTCATATTATAATGCTTGATTATTCCCTAACTAATTCTGAAGCTTTTTAAAAGCGAACATCATTTGGTCGGGTAGAAAATATAATCAGAATCAGCGAATTTTAAACTGTTTTCCAACCTTCCCCTATTGATGTCAAATAATTTGCTTGTCTTCATGCAAAGCTAATGATGGTTAAGATTTGAGATCATGAATGCAATAAACAATACAAAAGCATACATAATACACACAAAGCAAGGCATAAATAAAAAAGCATGCAAGCATTGTATCAACAAGTTTCAACCTCATAAGGGTTCTTCTGACAAAGGCCTCTTCCGGAGGAGCCTCCAATAAATTGAATTGGTGGTTTTGCAAATTAACTATAAGCTTGCTACCCTGCCCCCCAACCATGTAGGGAAGCCTGTGAAACACCGAAAAACAGTTAAAGCATCAGAATTAAAATTCAAGAAAATCAAACAAAAAAGCTCAGAAACGAAAAATACCATTGTATTCGAGTCTATTAATTAATCTATATATACTCATATATATTTCTTTCCTTACAGCAATAAACTACCAGGAACAAGTAAAAACCAACTAAAGCTGCCCCCTTGCATCTAAAAACCTAGCACAAGCAAGGAAATTAGCATCATTTCTCGTCCCAATCCAGCATTTCCCTTTTCTCTTTACAACATTCCGTGCGTCTATACTTCCATTCCCATTCAACAAGTTTTCTGAATTTGCCTCATCTCTGCAAAAATCAATCACCAAAACGGATCAGTTTCAATTTCAGTTCAGTTTCCTCGAGTAAGGAAAAAAAAATACAGACAGAGAGAGAGAGAGGGGGAAGCGTAAACAGAGAAAAGAGAGAACCTTGGCGGGTGCATCTGCGACCCTATAAGCATCGGCAGTGATCCCCACTAACCATAAGCCGGGGAAAACACTCTGAAACAAAAACAGAAAAACAGTTAAGAAAAAAAGAAGCATGATAGGAGGAAGAGAGAAAGATAGAAAGATGAAGCGTACATCCATTTGTTTCTGAACGTTCTTGGGCCTCTTCCTGGGCCTACGAGCGGGCCTGGACCCAGTCATGACGAAGATGTCTTCTTCGATCTCTTCCCTCGACAGAGCGATCCAGAATTTCCTCTTCTCCTTCTTCTCAGTGCACTGCGTCTCCGCGAAGCCTCTAAGCCGGAGCGATTTCGGCGCGGGGGTCTCGCCGTGGTGCTGAACCACTTCGTGAAATTCTCCGGTGTTGCTGTTATGGTGGTTTCTAGAAGCTCCAGTTCCGATCTCGAGCGCGGCCTTGGGGGGCGCTGGTTTCCGGGGGCGCAAGTTCCACGGCTTCTGAACGGTTTCCTCAGCTTCGGCGGCGTCGTCGGCTTCGCGCTTTCGGTCGCCGGCTTCGTCGTCGGTTTCGTCGTGGTGGTGGTGCTTGTGAGAGGATGAGGGGAGTGCGAATCGGTTCCTGGCGGTTCTGGATCCGAGACGGTGAGGGCGAGAGTCAGGATCGGATTCGGGTTCGGAGGCGTGATCGGGGACGAGAGAGGTGCGGCGGTAGCGGTGGTGGTGGTTAACGTTGGTGCTGGCACCCCATTTTAAGAAGGGGAGAGCGAAGTTGTGGAGAGGTTGGGACTTGACCGGTGGCGGTGCCGGTGCGGTGGCCATTGGGAGAGGCACGAAGGTTGCAGTGAATGGAGGATTGTGAAACGGCGTCGTACAAAATGGGGAATGAATGAGAAGAGTCGGTTGTTTTTTGAGAGAGAGAGAGAGAGAGAGAGAGAGAGGAGGCGCTGCTCCTGCTTGGTGCTGGCAAGGCCAAGCTATGGAGAATAGAATAGAGAGAGAGGGTAGTTCTTTCTTTGTATTCTTCTTCTACTGGTTTAATTCCAATTGCTCTTCTTCACACTTCTACCCTTTCCCTTTCTATTTATTTACCTTTCTGTCCTTTCCTTCTCGTTTTAGGGTCCCAAATCCCACGACACGGCCCACGGGTGCATGCTGCCCGCTTTTCCTCTGTTATCAAAACCATTTGCTTATACGCACGAAACACACAAAAACCTCCTCGGTTCGGTACTCACCCAAAAAATGAGGACCAGTTTTTATTTTTAATTTTAAAAAATTATATTTTAAATAATTATTTTTAGGGAGAAACTAAAAAAAAAATTATATTGATAAACAAATTTTTTTATTTAAAAAAACTGCTTTTAAAAAAAGAAAATAAACAAGCTCTAAATAATTATAGTTTTTATTTTTCATCTTTTTATATTATCATTATGTAATTTTAATTATTATAATCAAGTTTTATTTACAATTTTTAAATTTTCATTCTTCTTCTTGAAAATCTTATAAACCGAACGTGTCAAATCATTTTAAACTATTTTCTTTTGGGACTTACCCTTCTAAATATCATGTTCCATCCAAAATTGAAAAGGTTTAAATCTTCCTATCTTTGAAACTCTTCGCACTATATAAAGTATTTTAAATTTTATTAATCTTTTGTTTTGAAAATTTTTAAATTGTTTAGATCTCAAATTTATTCTAAACTTTTAGTTATTTGAGTGAAAAAATAAATATCTGAGGTTTTTTTTGTGAAATAAAAGTAAAAAATAAACTTCATTATGCTAATTAAAACTTTAAACTTAAGTACGAAACTATTATTGGATTAAAATTACACACAAATTACAATAAAATGATGAAAATGTTACTAAGTCTCCACACAATACTTAATATATCAGTTTCTTAAAAATTCTGAAAAACTGTTTAATTAAGTAATTTTATAAGCCTGACTGTTTAGAAAATGTTTGTTCCCCACAACACGCTAACTTGTTTTGTGCATACTTTTAAAAACTGGGTTGTGCCAAAAACAATTATTAGGGTATGTTTTTTCTAAATATAGTATAAATTTATATTATATTTAAAAAAAATAAAAAAACTCTTTTTAAAAGAGAAATTAAACACACTCTTAGTGTTTATGGATTTTTAGAATTGTCATTCCTGTTGATTGGTGTTATTTGTGCTTTAGGAGGTCCTATGTGTTAAGGTTTTATAAAATTACGAGCCGGTATGTGATTAATTTGATACCATGATTGAAAGCTGAGTTTGATTTTAGGCAATGATGTGTATTTCGAAGTATTAATTTAGTTAGAGTTGATATTTATAAACCTCCTCCTTATGGCACACATGGACCAATAAATTTGAATAGAAAAGGAAGGCAAATAAAGGATTTTTTTTTTCTTTTGCCTGACTTGGGCTTCGAAGACTTTTCCTTAAAGTATATTTGCAATGTTTTGATGTTATATTAATTTTATTCAGTTATTGAGAAGGTTTCTTTATGATTTATTTTTTGACAAGTGAATGATTAATTTCTTAAACTACAGTCAAACTTTAAAGTATATGAACTCTTTCATTTATTTTACATACACATAAATCTTAAGATCAAACCTAAGATAGCAAGATTACACGTTTAAGGGATCTAAACCCCCTTTCACATGGACCAACATACATTATAAACTTAAATTCTTCATATTATATAAGTCGTTCGATATATTGTCTAAAACTTGTTTATTAATTGAATCCTATAATGGAGTTATATTAGGAAAAATTAGGGGAAAAAGTTAAGTATTCATTTGATAATAACTTATTGCCATAGACTATTTTAAAATTTTGACAAAATTTATTTAAAATTTTGTGAAAATAAGTTTAAAATTCTTATAAAAAATTATATATCACTTTAATAAACTTAACAAACTGTTTAATTTATACAATAAATATAAATACTTAGGTCATGCTTTTTTTTAAAACTTGTTAGGTAATTGGCTAAAAAAATGCCCCCCCCCCCAAAAAAAAAAAAAACCCTAAACAAAACATACAATTTATTTAATATTACATTTCTTATGATGTGAATGTGAGAGAGAATGGGAGAAAAAAAAAACCAAAATTAATTTATACTATATTAATCTAAGTCAGAATTATTCTTAAATCACTAAATTGTTTTTGTTGGATGATTTTATTTTATAATCTATTATTAAATTGACAATTCTTATTGTATATATTATATTTATAGTGTTTTTTTTATAATAATTCAAATTTATTTAATATTTTATTTAAATATAGTAATACTCGATTCCTCAAACAAGTCAACCGCCAAACAATTAGACTTCATCAATTCATGTACCTGTTAATCAATTTTATAAAAAAAACTAATCTATATTTGTTTAAATGATAACTATGTAATATTAAATCTATTATTTTCATTATATTTTTACTTTTTCACCTTAAACTTGCAGCATAGGTATAATATTTTGTAATATTTGTATTTAATATTATTATATTTATCATTGTTATTATTTTCATCTAATATCGTTTTATTTCCATCCTAAATATATTTTTTAACTTTAAATATACGGTATTATAATTTATAATATTCAACTCTGATACTTTAATGTTGGAATTTTATGTTGTATTTATATTTTTATATTTATTATAATTTTATATTATTTTTATTTTATTTTTATTAGTTCATAGTAAGGTATGAAAACTGTTAGCTGACTAATCTGCGAATGAGGATGAAAACTAGGTATCTAATAAGTATACGATGATAGAAATTAAAATTATTACTCAACATGCGTTAAGATGGCACAAGTGATTTAAAAACTTTCACTTATTATTTTTATGTTTGATTTAGGAAATATTATAAAATATGGGAGTTTGATAAAGATAAGATATAATAAAATATAAAATATATTTAAATAATAAAAATAATTTTTATTAAAATTAATATAATTTGTAAAGATGTTTTTATTTAATATAAATTGACTTTTTAATAAAAAAAAAGTACTAAAAATTAAATGATCGGTGGAGAATGAACACTGACACGTGATTTTAAGCATTTATGAATGTCTACATTATCTTATCATGCTCTACAGGCTTCTACCATTGTAGCTTCAAGCATATTTAGTTATTCTGATTAGTTTTTATATTACTTTCGATGAACATCAGAGAAAAAAAAAACTCTAATTTGTATATCGCATATAATAAATTTTAAATTATCAAATTGACGTAAGAAATTTTACTTTCTAGAAGATCAGTGTTATGTCTGTTACTTTAATTTGTGTATATTATAAAATTATAAATACTTATTTATTTAAGTATTTATTCAACAAGTTATTATAAATAAAATGTTACTAAATTATTGAATAAAATGAGTAAAACTGGTTTATATCAACAAAATGAATAAAAATAAGAAACAATAATATACTAGAATTGAACTAATACAAACATTTATTTTTCTTTGACAAATCATATTAATTCACGTAGGAGATAGTTGACTTTGATGAAAGAAAAGGAGTATAAAAATTACACATTACGTAATTAAGTAGGTTATAAAATTTAAATTTAAAATAAAATTATTATATTCTAAACAATAATTTAATTAAGAAAAGTACAATAAGTAAAATAAAAAGAAAGATTATATAATTAAAGATTTCATACGAATCTGAGTTAAAATTGAGCACAAAATATCTGTTTATTAATTTTGAAAAAAAAAAGTTAACTAAAGGTTTTATATGAATTCAAGTCAACGTTAAGCGTACAATGTTTTCTGTAATTTGACTGTAAAAATTCCAAAAATATCTATTCAAGTATCATGTTCATGTGTATGCGTGTCTCCTTACGCGTGAGGTGTGTAAATGGATAGAATTTTCTTCATCTATATATTTTTTTAAAATAAATGACTAAATAATGAGTAGAAATTAAAAACAAAAAAAAATTATGAGTAGAAATTACAATTAAATTCATTATTTAGTTTATAATAATGATAACTATAGACTTTCTTAGTTTTATATTTTAAAAAAGATAATTGACATTGTGCCAGTAATTATTGAAAAGATTAAATACATTCGTTATTTTATTTTTCAATTGTTGTAATTAAGAAAATAATTTTATGAAAATTATTTATAGATTTTTTCAGAAATTTAAATTTAAAAGTGATTTTTAATCTTTCCTTTCAAGATTTAGATTCTTTTCATTTTTAGTAAGAATTGGACATCCAATTTATTTTTGCTTAAGTAAAAATAAACTTGTTTAAACAAATATAATACAAAAAATATTTTTTATACAAAAATAATTTAAGCAAAATTTTTTGATTTAAATGAATTTTATACATTCGATGATATGGAGATTGGGTGTAAAGAGAAGAGAAGACTAAGGTTGGATAAAGATAAAGAAAGTGAATGGTATAAGAATGATGGCAGAGGGAAAGAAAAATGGAAAGTTTGGTATAGAAGAAAGAGGGAAAAATAAATATAGGATAAGGTGAGAGTGAGAAGATGAAGAAAGAAATTAGGTATAAGATGGACAAAAGAGTGAGTTAGGAAAGAAAGAAAAGAGTTAAGTATAAGAGAATGAAAGAGTTTAAATATAAAATTTAAAAGGGTTAAATATAGAAATTGAAGGAGTGTTAAGATGAGGAGAAGAAGAAGAGAAAACTAGGAAAGAAGATATAAAATTCGCTTAAGCAGGTAAAAATTTACTTAAACTAATTTTGCATAAAAAAAATTTGTTATTTTTTATATTTTTATTTAAATAAAAAAAATTATATGTCTAATTCTCGCCAAAATTAGAGAAAATCCAAATCTTTCTCACTAGTATATTATTTCTATATTTCTCACACTTCTTTTGTAAGAAAATATATATAAGAAAAATGATAAAAAAAAAGATTAAACTTCGTAAACTTTTTTTTGTTGTGTCAGCAAAATTAATGGTAATTGAAATTTCTGAATGTAAATAATTATTTTGTTGATTTAAGTGTCCGATAAAAATATTTAAAATTAGAAATCAATCATTTCTTTATTGAAAGTGTGACCTCCCCGAGAATTTAGAAAAAGTCATAATAAAAAAAATCATCTTTATCATTATCAAATATGCTAACGTGACTTTACGATAGAAAGAGCTATTTCACACCCAACCTCATTTTTTAAATTAAAATTATAAAAGAACATATACAAATAAATTTAATAACACAATAAGGTACAATTTTGCCTTATAGTTTAAAACATTTACAGAGTCAAGAGAACACCATAAATATATAACGTTCAAATGTATTGTTTTATAATAAATTTACATAAATAATCATTATTTTAATAACTTTGTTCATACTCTCGTTATCATGAGCTATTCATCATACTTAATTATATTATTTCTTTTATTTTTATCCAAACTTATACTAGCACTTATATCCATACATGTTACTACTAATATAAATTATAATTTTTTAAAGGATCATTATTAAAATTGTTCATCAACACTTAAAATTCACAAATTAATTAGCATTTAAATAGAATGTAATAATTATAAAAAGCCCAAAACATAATGAGGTTAAAACTAAAAAAATTATAAAATCACACATTTTGTTATAAAATCATTTTCATAGTCACAAAAATAAGAAATAAGTCCTTCTTTTTTGAAAAACTATTATTCTTAGCTCTTAAATTTCAGAATAATTAACAAATAATATTAAAATTTATTAAAAAATATTTATTATACTTTAACGTAATAAATATATGTTTTTTTCATTAAAAAAATTATTTATAAATGTTTAAACTTAGTGTTTAAGAGCTGATTGCCGAGATTAACAATTTTTTTTTTCTTTGTTGGATTAGTATATTAGTATAGAACTCAACATAAAGCCGCAGCTATAGTGAATGCGGGGACAAATCTAATGATGTTGCATGGTGTCACTTTGGCAACGATAATGTAATAGGAAAGCTACTTTAATGAATTTAATTCTTGGAAAATTATTTGATAAAGAAGGAAACGGTGAGATAAAGATGATACTGTGGTGTAAAAGCCTAGTAATAAGAAAATAAAGGGGAAAGAAAATTTTAAGGATAACATTATTTTGCTTCAAAAGAAAGAATAAGAAACATGTTAAGACACTGGAATAAAATATTTACTTTATTTTTATATTTTTGTTTAGTTAAAATAATAAAAATTTTATATTTTTACATTTAAAATTAAAGAGAAAATATTTTTTTCACTTCAACGAGTTTTGATTTTTACTTTTACATGTTTTTAGATACAATGTGATATGTAATTTAAATATATATATATATATATATTTATAAATAAAATTAAATATAAGAATCGTCTTAAAATCTTCAAAGTAAACGTTAAAAGTAAAAACTCGAAATATTAATAATAAATTTGAATAGTATATTAAAATTAGAATAATTTTTAAGATGTCAAAATGATTTAAATTTTTTTATTATTTTAAATTTTTATAAAAATAAAATAAAATAAATTATTTTATAATTATATAGTTTATGAATAATAAAATAATATTTATATCAACTTAAACATTAGAAAAATTAATTTCTTATATAAAAAATAAGATAAAATAGATAATGATTTACACACAGGATATTAAATAATATAGTTAAAATAATAATTTTACAAGTTTATGACGTGTAAATGATAAAATAATTCACACACTGCTATTATAAATTATTACATAAATTAATATTAAAAAATTAATTAAAATAACATTAAAAAATTTAGTTAAAAATATTTATTTGGTTTTTAAATAAAAGTATAAAATAAATATTGTTTATTTAAAAAACATTTGTAAAAATATGTACTCGGTAGATGATAAAATAATTTATACATTAATAACTTAAATTGCTACACACACATTTTCTATTTTATTTTAATTTATTTAATTTGCTTATTCATTAATATTATTAAGTAACCAAGATTAAATCTAGGCCTTATCAATTGTCATGCAGAACTATTGGATTACAATGGTTCATGTAAGTTAAGACTGTGTCTCAAACTTAGTTTATCAATCCAATGTACTGAAATACATACTAAAGCAATTTAGATCTAGCCACCAAGAACTAATGCTCTACACTTTGTTTAATTAACACAATCATTCAATTCGTTCAATGTAAACCAGTCATCTCCAATCACCAAAAAAGGAAACAAAAGCAAGAATGGAAAGAATTTAAGCATGAATTGTTAATTTGTAGTCAAGAAGAAACAAAAGCTAATTTCCTTGTTTTCTTGGACATTTTTTTTTCATATATTTTTCTGCACTTTAGGAATCAAATTGCAGTTGTATGAACTTGCATAATCATCTTTTACCAATTAATTTATAAGATTTATTGCAGGTAAGACATTCATCAAAATAAATTTATAATGCAAAAAATAAATGAATTGAAGGATTAAACAAGAGTAGTTAACATCCCATAAGAGAGAAAAATAAGAACAAAGTATTAAAAAATGAACCATTTAATCAAGAGTTGCAAGAACTTTATTTGGTGATCCTTTCTTTGGCCTATTAAGATTAACTGCAACATCAATTCATCAAAACAATTATTCAATAGTGAAAGGAAGAAGATCGCGTGCAATAAGAAAAAATATCAACTCCTTCAATAAAATTTGAAGGAAGAGGACCTTAATTACTCCAAAGACAGAAAAATTTAACGAATTCAAGGTTTCAGATAGAGGAGGTAATAAAGGAATTACAAGAAAAAATTCATTTAAGCAAGAAAAAAATTATTTTAAGACAAAATAAACTAGAATTTCATCAAGAATTTTTTTAAAAGAGAAAAAAATTAGCTTAAGCAAAATCAAGATATAAAAATTAAAAATTTGCCTACTTCAAGTTAATTATTATAATTTTTAATTAAAAAATATAAATTAGACAAAATTGAATGTTGACGGTAAAATTTGATTTCTTGTTACTTATATTTTTTTTTTACGAAATTGTAAATATCTAAAATGCTTTAGTGACAATATTATCATTGTAGCCATGCTAACATTTTTTTACTTGATAGTCTAAATTACTAACTCAATTGAATTTAATATTTTGAGTTGAGTGTTAATTAAGTTAAAACCATCCCAAGATGTCATACTAAAATCCTTAATTAAAAGGTCACAAGTCCTTTATTATCCCACACATTGGATATTGGATGTTGCTAAAATAAGAATTTTTAGATTGTTCTTTCGTGTGGTGTGTCCCTCACCTTTTCAAATCAATAGCTTGAAGGCACATGTCACGTCCGTTGTACTCATCGTCGTGACAGCAACGAATAAATGAATTTATGTTAATATATTATCAATATTAATTTAATAACTCTTTTATTTCAATAAAAAACTTCACCTCAGACCAATCTTTTTCGAAACTTCATCTAAAAGCTAATTCATTTTTCTTATGTGTGTAGAGGAAAAAGCAATCTTATTTTTCACAAGCCTCATCAACCTTAATTATTTATATATATAAAAAAATGAACGTCACACTCTTAAATTGCATATACTTGTCCGTATGAATTGTGTACTTACGTTTACATGACTTTTTTAAAATACTAATTAATAACCTGAAAACTGAACTTCTTCCTAAAATAAATGTCTCTAATTCAGCTACGTGTATACGCTTGCGTACAAATTTGTATACATACTTTCACATCTTCACCGTTCATTTTTTTTTCTAATTAGTTGGCGTCATGAATTAGTTCATCAAATGTACCTTAGTTAGACTTAATGACTAAAATATTGGTCAGCACATTAGTTAGACTATAAAAAATGACTTAAGTATTAGTTATTTAATACCTTAATTTAAGAATAAGTAATTCTGATTAAAATATTTATTAGGATAGTGGTTCAATCATAAAAGTAGTCAAGTATTTGTTGAACACTTAGAATTTTATATTTATGATTTAATTAAAATTTAAGTTTCATTAATTTAACTAACCATAAAAGTAGCTAAAAGTTAAACACTCACAAATTTAGATTAGTTATTCGATTCAAATTTGAGTCCTATCAATTTTAGTGTTAATCATTTAGTACCTAAATTAAAGATTAATAATTTGATCAAAATATTGGTTAATGTAAGCAAATGGTCGAATAATTTTAAAATATAACTTTTTCAGTGTTCTTTAAAAGATATTTTTTTATAAAAATATTGTAACAATTTTAAATTTTATGTACTTATATATTTAAATCAATCATATTTAAATCTAATTATAGATGCTAAATTAATTTTGAGAATAAAAGTATAAACATTTGTTTTGTGCAACTAAAGTTAAAATTAAAATAAGTTAAGCGTAGGTGCATTGCACAAAAGCAAAGAATTAATTTAAATATTTTTTTATAAAATAAATTTGGCTTGGATATTAAATTTTGAAACGTGAATATGAGTCTAAAGTGAAAATAGCAATATAAATGAGTAGATAATAATTGATTTATATGTTTAAGTTATACTAATAAAAAATATATTTCAGTTTATTTATTCCATGGACAAGCTCATCTAACATATTTGTTTTTGTTATTGTATGATTGTGTGAAAATGTAACCATGACTACGTCAATTTACGACCAACCTAGTCAATAATGATGTGCTCCGTCATGTGTTTGAAAATTTCAATAAAATATAAGCACTCATGTAAATGAATATAAAAGAATGAAATAGTTAAATATATATATATATATAATTAATAAAAATTTATAAATTACTCAGTATTACTTAAGTAAAGTTTCATATTTGAATTTTTACAAATGTAAAAAATTTTCAGTGTTATACTTATTTACCATATTTAGATGTATGAATTAAATTAAAATTAAATTGGATGAAAAATAAAATAAAATATATATATATATGAATTGAAAATAAAATATATAACTGCAACAAAATTGTGAAGGACACGGTCGGGTATCTTTCAGCTACAGGCTTCGTAAGCAGAGAAGTCTACAAACACTACGGATCATACTTAAAAAAAAAAAGTGCCTCTATATTATAAAATAAAATTAACTTTATTTAACTATTTTTCATATTTCTAATAATAGGAATAAAATTAAGTACAGTCATTAAATGTTATCCCAAAATTTTGAAGTAAAACTTTAATTTTAATAAAAATAAATCAACACACCTAAATTTTATCTCCATTTTTTCCTCCTTAAAAGAAAATAATAACCCTTGTTTTTGGTTTGTCATGCATTCATATTTTTGTTGAAACCCAAATAATATTCGTGAGGAATTAAATTTTCCTTCAGGTTAATGAGGACGAATGACTCTAATTTATTCTCCTTTCCCTAATTTATATTTCATCATTTTTTTGTCAAATATTTTTATTTTAATTAATTAATTTAAGAAAGGTGAAACTTATTGACACCAAATAAATAAATTATTTTTATAAAATTTTATAAAAAATATAAATAATTTATTATATTACTTTATTTTAATGAATAATATGTTTTTAAATATAAAGTAAATATCAAATTTTAAATAACATATTTATAATTATATAATTTATGTAAAATTTGATATATAAGATTATTAAGATAATATATAATAATTTAAAAATTAAATTTATTAATTTTATATTTTATAAAAAAATTATTAAGAGGTGTAAGCATTTAAATTTAAAAAATAAATTTTATGAAAAAAATTTAGGAGTATTCTTGGCGAAACCCAATGATGGGCCTGTGAAGAGAATGGAACTGGTAAAATAATGGGCCACAGTTGACATATCCATCGCCGAACAATAGTCCGAATAGTTACACCCTCACTTGCGTACTCGTCTTCTGTAAATTTTACTTGTAGGTTCACCCGACAAAAAAAAACTTGTAAGCAGTTTTTTGAAATTTTTCATGCGACAAAAATGAAATTCATAATGACAAAACGTCTTGACATTTTAGTAGTGAAAGATCAATTTACTTTACTTCTCAAATTATCATTGTGCTTGAGGGCATATCTAATGTTGTCATGACTTGAGCATACTAGCAAAGTCTAACCAAAAGTTTTACACAATGGAACCTTGTGACTTAAAGTTACATTTAAGACTTCTATTTAAATGTGGGCTCATTACAAATGAGCTGCAATTTTTTGTGTCATCAATTTAGGGGTTAGTTGGGACTCTTTTGAGAAGAGAAGGGAGTGATTTTTTTTAATTAATAAAATTATATATTATATAAATAATTCATATTTGGTGGAGTGAATTTACAACTTAAAAGTTTTGATTTGATGTTTGTCTTTTATTAACCTCTTCCTTGCTTGTCTGATGACCTGTTAAATCATCAATATAAATATGTAGATATTATCTTTTGATATTTATATCCTAATCTTAGAAAGTGTGAGACATAAGGGAATTTCTGCTGTCTAAGTTTTCATTGATGTTGCATGTTTCTATAAATATAAGGGAATGGGTGTGGAACCGTAAATCTTTCTGTCCTTAATAGTTACTATTCCACAGCAGTGATTCTTTGTTTCATTAATTTCTACAGTTTCTGTATTATTTATTTGATTGCCACTGAACAATTCCCGATGAAGAATGGAGAGACATAGTTGAGAACTTTGTATCAGAGATTCATTACTGGAGTCTTTGAAAAGATTTTTCTGGTAACTTAAAACATTACATTATGCGCAACAAATCTCACTGCTGGTTTTCCCTAGGCTTAAGAATATTGTTGAATTGTCTCAAGGTTGAATGACCGATTTCTGTTAACTGCTGACTAATGATAAGCATCATATTTACCCAGTCGCCATTTTACCAATAAAAGCATATGCTATATTGGAACCTTATCTTTGGTCCTGAAGATAAAAGGTGGTAAGATAAGAAAGTAACCTGGTCCACGTTTGAGTTGTAGAAGCTACTCAGTTTAGTGGAGGGTTTAATGATCTAGTTTTGGCAAACTACAATAGGTTTGGAATGTTTGATAAGTAATAGCCATTTGATAAGAGCACCAAGATCCACTTCCCCAATTAAAGAGTGGCAAAAATGCAGCTTGGAGTTGTGTTATAAAAGCCTCACGTTGGATATGAATAGAGAAGTTGAGCAACATTAACAAATATCCAAAACCTAATGCCTAAGTTTTTGGGTTGGACGTGGAATCCAAATCGATGTGTATTATTTGCTCACGTGAATCATTGTATCGAAAGACTTCTACTGTCACCATATCTTCTTGCTGAGTAGTCAACACTAACACCTTATCGAAGGCATATCGTAGATTTGCCCGCTAAATCCACTATAGG
This sequence comes from Abrus pulchellus subsp. cantoniensis, assembly GCA_024086825.1. Taxonomy (NCBI): domain Eukaryota; kingdom Viridiplantae; phylum Streptophyta; class Magnoliopsida; order Fabales; family Fabaceae; genus Abrus; species Abrus pulchellus. The sequence continues at coordinate 33,887,716 of CM044049.1, forward strand.
AAGATAAACGGCTTTTTACGTAACAAAACTGAGAGCTATTCCTTTGCTGAAAGAAGATTCTCAATCAGTTCAATTGCCAACTTGCTTCCTGGATTTTCTTAAGGTGATCCTCCTATATAGGCTTGTATTGATGTTCATCTCATCCATATTTTTTGGAATAAAATTAAACGGGTATGAAGAATAAACTTGAGATAGATGTGATATCTGTTTCTGAAAGCCTAAATCAAAGGATTTATGATTGTACCAAGGGACCTGTTACTTCTCTCATGATTAAGTTGAAGTGACAGCTGAATTCAAACTGCAAGTATTCTATGAACTCTTGGAAAGCTAGTACTTCTAATGGGATTTTATTTACTTGATTGTGCACAAGTAGTCGTTGCATTTGAATTGACATCCACTATTAATTATGATTATGAAGAAGGTAAGGCACGTTCGGTTCACACTGAGTATTGAGTGATGGTGGATCCCAACCCAATGGTGGATATAGGCCTTGTCTGGTCCCATTCGTGGTTGGGCCTTTGTGTTTGGTGAACCCAAGTATTCAAATGACACAACTTTTTGAAAAAATGAAGAAAAAGAAAAAAACCAGAGAGGATTCTATCAGAAAAAGTAATCTCCTGTGGGGAATTTTTATTTTTTGATCAATCAATAACACAATTCAATCTAAATTATGAACATGGTTAAATATTAAAAATGTCAATTCTTGTATTGAGTAATCTATTATGTCAATATTTTAAGCAAAATTACATTGTTATTTGACAAAAAAATAAATATTTTTTAATCATTTTCTAAAAGAGTTAAATTTAAATACACCGCCTTCTACTATTATTGAACAGTACGAGAATGTATCATTGAAACCGTAACTACTCTCTGTCTTATCGCGAGTGTGTTCGGTAGGTGCCAACCAGTGACCATAATCCATGCGATTCTATTTTATATTTCTTTGTATTAAAAAAAAATGTAATAAAAAAGTAATATAACATGTAATAAAAAAGTAATATATATCTATTCAATTCTACAAAGAAGAAAATCAGAATAGAAAGTGTTTTATTCACTGTCATCAATCACGTGATTGGCAAGTTTTTGACGTATCATCAGTATTTATTGAATGATGTGGCGTTAAGTAATTACAGTGGAAGAAGCTAAGGTGCGTCGAAGATTAAACGAAGGTGAATTGAAGAAGATGGCGGCAACGTTGAGTCTTCCTATCGTAGACCTCGCTTCACCCAATCGTGTTTCCGCCGCCAATTGCATCCGTCAGGTTTTGAATTCATACAACTTTTCTCTGTTTTTTGTCCAAAATAATGTTACAATTGTTATATTTTGATTATATTGTGTGTGGAATTAATTAAGTTAATAAGAATTAACTGCAATAGGCATGCATTGAGTATGGTTTCTTTTACCTCGTGAACCACGGGGTGGACACCAAGTTTTTGAGGGAAGTGTTTGATCACAGCGCCAAGTTCTTCTCACTTCCACTCCAACAAAAAATGGACTTTGCCCGCAAGGAATATAGGGGTTACACTCCTCTCTATGCTGAGACTCTTGATACTTCAGTGTCCAAAGGTATTTTTCCTTGTCTTCATCCATGCTATGAGATTTAAATGTGAGGTGTTGTCCCTACATTTGGCAAAATATTGATTTTAGTCTTTTTTTTAATACCCGATTTTTTAAATTCGATGTTTTTTATTCCTCGTAGCAAATCACATCATCTCTAGAAACGAAAAGTGTTGAATTTAAACAAGATTCGGGACTAATACCAAAAGGACTAAAATTAAAATCTTGCAAAAATATAAAAATCAAAAATAGATTTAAGTCTTGTATGAGTGTGGTTAATGTTGAAAGAAAATTGTGTGTCCTTGTACAGTTGTTTGTTATTTAGAAAGACGGAAAACCTTTTGAAAATTCCTAATAATAATAATAATAAGCAGGGGATCTGAAAGAGAGTTATTACATTGGTTCTTTGGAAGATACCACTGGTGTTCATCTGAATCAGTGGCCTTCTGAAGGTATGACTTTCCTTTGTATTCATTTCATTATGCGTAATTGCACATGAATTAATTTGTGCGCGTAGTTTGTTTTTACATGAGCTTAACTTGAGATTTTTTCTGGCAAGTACACTTCAGAATTACTGCCGAATTGGAGACCTACAATGGAATCCCTACTCTGGAAACTGCTGTAAGTTTGTTACCACTCAAATGTTTTTGGCTACTCTTTAAATATGTGCATGAGTTGCTCCTTACTGACAACTAAAAAATTGCGAAGTCTATTGTTCTTTTAGGTTTTGTTCCTAACAATGTGTAGAGGATTAATGTCCTCTGTAAATTTCACTAATGTATGGGACATTAAGGGTTCACAGCCTGTGTATTTATTGAGAACTTTATTCATGCATCTTTTCTTTGTGAATGTGTGTGTGTGTTTGTGAGTTGTATATGCTGAAGGAAAGGATGGTTGAGCGTTCATATTCATATTTTCTTTGGTTCTTTATCTTGTCATAGAGTTTGAATTTTTGAATTTAAATGTTCTTATATGCCACAGGGCAGCTGGAAAAGAGTTGATGTCTCTAATTGCCCTGTCCTTGAATCTGGATGAAGATTACTTTGAGAAGATAGGATCCTTGAGCAAACCAGAAGCTTTTCTTCGCCTTTTGCACTATCCAGGTTCATGAGCCTTAAGTTGCTTTTATGGACCTTCTTAAGTAAGCACAAAGCACGTAGACCAACATAAAAGAGCAAGCACAAAGCACCTAGCACATAGCACATCCCTCCTGTTCAATCTGTTTGTTTGAAAAGGAAACATATTGGATGCCTGAACAATAGCACTTCACTTGAATGTAGCAGTAGTTCATATGCCAATTTGTAAGACATAGTGCAATATGTTCAATAAAATGTATTGTATATTTATAGTGCGTTTGTTTAGTTTTGCACGTAGTACTGTTTCTAGTTGCTAAGTTGAAGCTAGATTTGAGGCAAAAGGGGCAGTTCTGGTGGCTGTAAAGTTTGTGTTTTGTATTATATTCTAAATTTCTTTCTGCTGTTTATTAGTAGGGGCAAGATTTTCAAACAAATGAACCTGTGTAACCACCTTTAACTGTTGATAACATGCATTTCAATTACATTAGGTGAATTGGGATCTGATGAAGAGATCTTCGGGGCCTCTCCTCATTCAGATTATGGCATGGTCACTCTCCTAATGACTGATGGGGTTCCAGGACTGCAGGTTCTCATCTTCCCTGTTGTTTACTTTCTGTTTGACTGTTGTGGTACGTCTTTGATATTAAGAGAAAGAATATGGAGTTGAACTCCTTACAAGCAGGGTAATCCATCTACCTGTGTCAGGATTCTGATTGAAGATCAGAATTGGACTAGAAACAAAAGAAAGAGAAAAAAAAAAAAGAAAAAGGAATTCACAGGAGTGGATACTCCTGGGACCTTTAACCTTGTTTCATGCATCCTTAATCTTCCTCACCATTTGTTGATCACCACCTGTCCTGTTTGTTACCAACAACCTCTTCTCCCATCATTTTCTTTCCCCCTTCTTTAACTACCCTTTGTTTTGACCTGATGCTCCTATAGGGTATAAATCCTACTCTCCCCCTATTTCTCCTTTCATACACCTTCATTTCATTCTTCCCTCTCGTCATGTATACCTTATTCACTGAAGGTCTATCATATTGTTACGGATCTACAATTTCTGTTTAAAATGTACTATTCATATAATTCAAGACTTCTATGTTTTAAGATCTGCAAGGAGAAGTTCAAGCAACCTCAAGTCTGGGAGAATGTGTCTCATGTAGAAGGGTGAGTTCATGAATCATGATTAAAAAATTTATAAATAATATACTGCTACTTTAAAGTCTATTTGAATCACAACTGAATTCTATTATTTATTCTAGACTACTGTTCCATTAAAAATAATGCACTTTGGCTGCTCTTTTTTCCAAGTGTTAGGTGTTTTGAGTTTGTATCTGCAGGGCCTTAATAGTAAACATTGGGGACTTGATGGAGCGGTGGACAAATTGTTTATACCGGTAAATACCATCATTTAACAATAGTTGTTATTTCCGTTTTATTGACAATTTTCTAGTCTGTGATAGAGAATACACAATAAGAACATATATAAAGTTTTTATTGAAATTGCAAGATTTCACAAAATTCGATGCATTAATAACATTAAATACTACAGTTTTTAATGAAAACTTACTATTGATTTTTTATTTTGTCTTTAAGCACACGTTGGAAAAACCATTTTACTAACAGGATCTGTTATACAACTTTGCAATCGACTTTTTCTTTCTTATTAGGCAAGGTCTTAGTGTACTGCCGTACTGGTATATATCAATCTCAGTTTTTGTCATCACTCTTGCAGGTCAACACTTCACAGGGTTATGCCGACAGGGAAAGAGCGTTATTCTGTAATTACTAGCCACTTCCTCGGTCGCTTTATTGTGTTATTGATGTTCCACTATTTTTCTTGATTTCTTATGATTGCTGCACCCTTGCTATACGATTTGTCGAGTGAGTTATTCTATTGCATACACATAAATGACACAGCTTGCCCTCCACACACACACAAAGTGGGAAAGGTGAAAAAGTCACATGCAACCTCTAATGACTGAACCCGTGGGGATACTTCATGGTTTCACACTTTCACTAAAAATAAAAAAAACCTTGATCATAATGCTAGATGACATCTCATCTGGATAAAGCTTCTCTCTATGTCATTTTGGGCTGACTAAGGTGCAACATGTCTTCTCTTTTAAGGATATGAAGAATTTAATACCTCAAAATAGTTTTTTAGCATGGATATTACGGAACGAGTAGTTAGAGTTACGATATGCTTTTATTAAAAACTGTATCAGAAGCTGATGACATCTTTTCAAAGGGTCTTTGGGTGTAAGTTTTATCCTAAAAAATGGAACACGGAAATTATCTGATGTCATAGTTGGTGAGAATGTTCTTTCTATCCAATACACTACAAATTTGGCTCAATTTTAATTTCCTTTTGATGAGATCTTCTAGTTTGTTGTCACGATTTGCTAATGCATATCCAGTAAAGTTTGAATGATGTGCAATTTTGCAGGTCGCATTCTTCTTGGACCCGCCCTCAGACTGTGTGGTGGAATGCCTTGAAAGTTGCTGGAGCAAATCATCTCCTCCGAGGTAGAAAAAAAATGTTCTCCAATTAGGATTACTTTACCGTAGTCAGACTGAAACTAAGATTTAAGCAATTAGAAAAAGTTTCACAAAAAAAAAAAAAACAAAAAACGAGAGTTCAATTTTGATAGGAAAAAAAAACTGATTCCACTTAATTTTTTATATTTTCATTAATCATTCACATTATTTAAAAATTAATACTCTTGAACTAGTTGTTTAAGTGTTGAACTTTTTGACGAAGTAACAACGAATGATTGAGTGATAACATAAAGATATTTTATGCTAAATTAAATCCGAAACTTTTAGGCTGAAAGTTGATAAAAATGATAAAACAGAGAGTAAAAGTGGGGTACTAATTTACATAGACTAAAACACAAGCACATGAAAAAGAGAAGATACACAACCGACAAAAATTATCCATCTGATGTGGTAGGTATCAGAGTAATTCCAGTATACGTTAACAATCACTGTAAAAGTATACAACTACACCGTGAATAGTACCGCAGCGTCAACAATCAAGGATGATTTTTCAACAATAAGGAATTAATCTTTTCTGATGTGGAAGATCAGACTAAGCTGCAACCACAGAGCATACTAAGAATATTCTATCGAACCAGGCTTTGATACCACTGTTAGGTACCAGAGTAACTGAGTAATATCACACAGCTAAAATAGAGATGAGAAAAGAGAAACTGAACAAAGAAATTTTACGTCAAAAACTCTCAACAAATAAGGAAAAAATCACGGGTAAGACCAGAGAAATATTTTGACTAAGTGAAAGAAATATTACAATTTTTTCTCCAATTTATAAGGAGAGAACAATGACACTCTCTTGAAAAATAGGAATAACTTACTCACTAGGAGAACCTCACAGAAGAATACTATTTTATCTCTCTAAGTATTTTTTTTTTACTCACTATGAAATTACACTCGATTGTGTTGGATGATGGGATACAAAAAACTAACGGAGGATGCAAGTATTTATAGGCAAAGATTGTTTCAGTGCCTTCACATGCCACCGAACAACATGCATCATTTTTTCTTCAATATGAGCTGGATGTACATGCACCTAATCCATAGCCCACTTCATAGCTTCCACCGAAAACCAAACCAACAATATTGACTATACAAAGTCAACAAAAGTGGCTTTACATGTTTAATAATATTTGTTATATTGATGATGAGTTGATCATACGAATCTGGTAAGCTCTGAAGTAGAAGTTCGGCACGCTCATTTTTTGGTATTGTGAAATCTGACGCTGTAAGCTGAGCAAACAACTTATTCAGATTGTTGATGTGGTCTGTTATTAATGTGGACTCACTCATAAGAAGAGTATACAACCTCCTCTTCAAAAATATTCTATTGTGAAGTGATTTCACCTCATATAGTTTGATGAGGGTATCCTAGATTTCCTTTGCAGTATCTTTTTCTGCAATGCTTGACAAAACTGAATTTGTCATTGCTAAGTGCAAGGTAGAAACATCGTTATTATCTATTTCTTTCCACTTTTCATCGGTACTGTCGGCAGGTCTACCTTCAATTGCTGCCGAACAATTTTCCTTTCTCAAAATTGTCTTTATCTTCAATTTTCACAGGGAGAAGTTACTCCCACTGAATTTCTCAATCTCAAATTTCGCCGCCATTTTTAACTAAACCGGTTTACACAATTTCACCGTAAATAGTATAGTATACGTGAACAGTATTGTATATTTTTACTGCGCACCAGAAGGTCGAAAAGCCATTGGAAACAAATGGGTTTATAAGATCAAACAAGATGGCAATGATCAAGTGGAGCGGTATTGTGCTAGACTGGTGGTCAAATGATATACTCAGAAAGAAAGCATTGATTTCAATGAGATTTTCTCTCCAGTGGTTAGACTTACCACTATCAGAGTAGTCTTAGCTATGTGTGCTACATTTGATTTACATCTTGAACAGTTAGATGTAAAGATTATTTTTCTTCATAGAGAACTTGAAGAAGAAATATATATGCTCCAACCAGAAGGCTTTAAAGAACAAGGAAAAGAAAACTTGGTTTACAGGTTAACCAAATCTCTGTACGATCTAAAGCAGGCGCCAAGATGTTGGTACAAAAGATTTGATTCCTTCATTATGAGCCTCAAATACAACAGACTGTGTTCAGACCATTGTACATACTACAAGAGGTTTGATGATGATACTTTTATCATTTTACTGTTGTATGTGGATGACATGTTGGTTGTAGGCCCCAACAAAGATCAAATTCAGAAATTGAAGGCACAATTGGCTAGGGAGTTTGATATGAAGGACTTGGGACCAGCAAACAAGATTTTAGGGATGCAAATTCATCGAGACAGAAAAGATAGGAAAGTTTGGCTCTCTCAGAAGAATTACTTATTGAAAGTTTTGCGGCGCTTCAACATGCAAGACTGTAAGCCAATTTCTACCTCTCTTCCTATCAATTATAAATTATTCTCAAGTATGGGTCCTAGCAGTGAAGCAGAGAGGATGGAAATGTCTCGAGTACCGTATGCATCAGCTGTGGGAAGCCTTATGTATGCAATGATTTGCACGAGACCTGATATTGCTCAGGCAATTGGTATGGTCAGTCGGTTCATGGCAGGTCCTGGTAAAGAGCATTGGAATGCTATAAAGAGGATCCTGAGATATGTTAAAGGAACCTCCGGTGCTGTATTATGTTTTGGAGGATCAGAGTTTATTGTCAGATGATATGTTGATTCTGATTTTGCAGGTGATCTTGATAAAAGAAAATCTACTACGGGCTATGTGTTTACACTTGCAGGAGGAGCAGTAAGCTGGTTATCTAAATTACAATCTGTTGTAGCTTTATCTACTACAGAAGCAGAATATATAGCAGCGACTCAGGCATGCAAAGAAGCAATTTGGATACAAAGGTTATTGAAACAACTCGGGCACAAGCAACCAAAGATTACGGTGTATTGTAACAGTCAGAGTGCCTTGCATATTGTAAGAAATCCAGCCTTTCATTTCAGGACAAAGCACATAGGGGTATAATACCACTTTGTCAAATAAGTAGTAGAAGACGGTACTGTGGACTTGCAGAAGATTCACACGAAAGATAACCTAGCAGATGTGATGACGAAGCCAATCAATGCAGATAAGTTTACATGGAGTAGATCCTCCTATGGCCTATTGGAAACGTAAGCAGCATAGAACTGGCAAGAAGAGAAAGTTTTGAAAGATCACAAAAATGACTTTAAGTGGGAGATTGTGAACATGTAAAGCCACTTTTGTTGACTTTGTATAGTCAATATTGTTGGTTTGGTTTTCGGTGGAAGCTATGAAGTGGGCTATGGATTAGGTGCATGTACATCCAGCTAATATTGAAGAAAAAATGATGCATGTTGTTCGGTGACATGTGAAGGCACTGGAACAATCTTTGCCTATAAATACTTGCATCCTCCGTTAGTTTTCTGTATCCTATCATCCAACACAATCGAGTGTAATTTTATAGTAAGTAAAAAAAAAATATTTAGAGAGAAAAATACAAAGAGATAAAATAGTATTTTTCTATAAGGTTCTTCTAGTGAGTGAATTATTCTTATTTTTTAAGAGAGTGTTATTGTTCTCTCCATATAAATTAAAGAAAAAATTATAATATTTCTTTCACTTAATAAAAATATTTCTCTGGTCTTACTCGTGATTTTTTCCTTATTTATTGAGAGTTTTCCACGTAAAATTATTTTATTCAGTTTTTTTTTATTTCTATTTTAGCTGTGTGATATTATTCAGTTACTTTGGTAGCTGGAGATCTTTATTGAATATTGAAAGATACATGCGTACATTTCTTAAATTTTACTTTTACACGCAAGATGCTATAAAACTTTTGTCAATGTTTGCTGCAGATTCCCGCCAATACGTAGTGGGGACTACTTGAATGAGCGGTTCAGACTCACATATGGTTCCGAAAGGGATCTAAAATGCTCTCTATTCAGTTAAAGAACTAAAAGGCTGCAAACACAAATATGAAAATATGTGGACTACGGAGGCTATTCAGAAAACCCTGCTTCAATTTAAATGTTGCAAAATGTGGTCTATGACTCTCTGACTTTGTTTACATGGTCGTTGCCATATGAGATGGAGCCTATTATTAATGCTTTGTTGTTGATATTATAGTTATGGAAAAATATATTATTTAAGCTGCTAGTCTGCAATACTTAACATGTAATATAACTCACATTGCACAGACCATAATTTTAGGGTAAAACTCTTCTTGAAAATGTATTTCTTTTTATCAATTTATTTAGTTATTTCGATATACATTTTGTCCTTAAAAATTGAAATTCTTAATTTCTTATGCCTTCGTTTATTCTAACAATGTTAACTTTTAAAGTTTATTTATGTCGTTCAAAAACTCGGCTAATTAGACTAAATTGACTTGTTCAGCCAAAATTCATCGGAAAAAGGATATGCGAATATTCTAAAATGAAATATTATACAAGCGCACATATCCATTGTATTGAATGAGATTTGCCAAAACGAGTCAATTTGATTGATCATGTATGATGTCATCTATTAACTTTAAGGGAAAAAAATGTATTAATAACACAATTTATGACGCACTCTTTTGAATTTTTTATTAGTTAAAAACTATATACGTTAATTAAGATTCTTAGTCATGTTTTTGTAATTATAACTAAATTCCAATCAATAAATAAAAAATGCAATAAAAAAATGATAAATAATGTGTTCATAATTAAAAGAAACTTTTGAAGTTAATAATATTAATTTATCTCTATTCTATATTGGTTAGTCTCAGAAAGTGAGATATTTTTTGAACTCACTTTCTCTCGTATGTAATGTCAAGTCATTATTTTTAATAAAATAAATTTCTTTTTGCCTATGTTAAGATTGTAACTTATTCTCTAAAGTGGAAAAAATGCAAATTTATAATTTTTCGCATTTGATTACATACGATAGCCTGAATTTTGATATAAAATTTTATCTAAGTAATTTAATCATGCTTAATATATAAAAACTAATAATAATGATCATAATAAAATTAACTCGTAAATTTAGGAATAATTATATAATATATCTTTAATTTTTATTCTATAAATTTATTCGAACTCAATAATGGGGGTGCATGTAGAGAAATAACTCACAAAATGAACATTTTACTCGTAACTTTTACTGCGGTGACTTTGACGATTGCCTTGAAATAAAAAGGAGGAAAATGAGAAGATATATAACCTAAAATCGATGAATCATTGGTGGAAAGTTTACTTTGAACTCGGGGTGGGGCTTTAGGAATAAAGGGGAATGAGAATAATCGGAAATGTGGTGATAAAAATAGCCTTTTGAAAGAGATAAGGTGGATAAGCATTAACAGTCTTCTTATGCGCCAAACATGAAACCCAATGTGCTGTTATGCACCAGAATATACCCTACCTTCCTTCTTGGAAACACTTCCACGTGGATTATCCCTGCTACAAGTGTTTCAAGATTTATTAAATAAAAGAACATCATTCAACGCCTTAATATTGAGACCTTGGAAACTTCTTAAAACTTTTTAGGAAGTGTTCAATTTTATATGTTGGATGTCAAATTTAAAATAATATATTCATTTTTTTTAAGTTTTGGAAGAAAATATAATTTATAGATGGGTTGATATCCTATATTTTCATGAAAATATACATTTTTATACGGTTTTTTTAATGTGTACCCTAAAATACATCATATAAAATATATTTTATCAAACACTTTAAATTATCATAACATGTATCATTAGATCCACGTAATAAAAAATAACTTATTTTTATAATACAAAAACATAATTATACCAAAGCTTTCAAATAAAAATATAATTAATGTTATATATATATATATAACCAATGAAGTTTATTTGTTTTATATAATTTTGTCTTTTCACACATGCATGTACACAATTTTCAAATTATAAATGCTTAGTTTTGGTTTTTATTTTAACTTTTAAAAATTTTGAGTACAAATTTAGTTAATAGTGTAAACAAATTTTATTATTATATAGTGCAAAGATATTTTTGAAAGAAATAATTTTTAGAAAATAGTGTTTGAATAAAAAATGAGATTGATATATTTAAAATTTATTATATAATATTTTTAAGAATATTTAAGACATATTAAATGTATTTTTAAGAAATAAAATTTCTAAATTAAAAATTTATATACCAAACACTTACTATATATATATATATATATATATTGAGAAATTAATGTTTAACTAATAAGTATCTAACTCACTTTAGCCGATGAATAATATTTGGTTATTATTTTTTTGTTATAAAAATATTGATTAATAGATACGGCATCTTGTATTATGTTAAAAAGGCTCCACCGAAGAAAAATGTTTTAAAAACATCTGCAGAGAAAATAGTAATTTTTTTATTATAATATGACTAAATTTGTTATGATTCAAAATATTTTGCAAAATTTATGTTATTACAAATTTTCTTAAATGATTGTTAGAGTTTTGCTGAAAATTATATTATTAAAGGTATTTTATTTTCATAATAATTGTTCTGTTTAGTTTATTTCTGATCTTAAAATGTTATTAAGAGTAATGTCAACATGGAATGTCTACTCATAGTTTGAAAGTTTTATTAGGTTTATATGAAGATACTTTACTTTGCATGATTATAATATATTTTAATGATAAAAAATTTAAGACATTTTAATTTGTCCGTATCTCAAAATTCACAATACTGTCTTATTTTCTACGATTAAATTATGGTTACACTAGTTATTCTCCGTGTAGTACTGTCATATATATATATATATATAGGATCCATTGTTTAGACATCTATTTTAATGTTGTATGTATTTAAATTTTTTAAACTGTCATGTAATAATTATCAAAATTTAATAACGTTATGATTTAATGTTTTATTTTCACTAAATACACTCCATAATATATACTTATATTTAGTGTTTAAATGGATGTGTTTCATTTATTACAATTTTCACGGACTGAAAATATTACCACAAAAATTAGGGTACACCTCTTCTAAAATTGTTAGTTACACTTTAGAATTCAAAGCGCTAAATCCTAATTATTCATAACAATTTTTTTTTCCAATTTTTCTTTTTTAACAATGGTTTTGACATGTGACTAACATTGAGTTGAACTGTATTCTATTCACTTTAGATGCTAACAAGATATAGATTGGTAAACGTGTGTCACAACTTTATCAAAAGTTATTTTACGTTAAGTTTTTTTTTTAATTAATAAACATTATTTATTAAATTTACAATAATTTAGAATTAATTCTAATCAATGGTTTGTATTTATGCACTTTAACCTCAGTGTTCCCTAAAAAGAACTATTGATATAACTCTTGTTAAATATTTATTAAAATTTTCATCTTTACGACAATTTACCATAAGTTTTATAAATTGTGTTCACATAATACTTTAGTTTATTTTAAATAAATTTATCAATAAATAATCATGAAAATATATTTCATTATTTGATTTTTTTAACTTATCTAAGAATTGAGATATACATATATATATATATATATATATATATATACATATCTTATTAATTTTAATAGAAAGTTTATTGACTTACTAAAATTGATATAATAATGAAACTTGACTCTGGACGGATAAGATAGAATTTTTGATTATTTTATGCGATGCAACTTGCCAAGACTTTGGATAAGGAGCAAATGGACCTGCATAATTATCGTCGCGATCATTGTTTGTTTCAAAGCAGTTTTTTTCTTGGCTTTAAGGATTATGCATGCTATTAAGGTATTTTTCTTTATTAATTATTATTATTTTCACATGTTTTTGTTAACGTGTAAAATAATTCAACTTAGAATTTCTGTATCGTGTGTGGATAGTTGTTAAAGTACATCTCTTTTTACTTTATCTGATAATTGATTAATATCGCCTGATAAGCTTTCAAGAGGAGGTGTCTATCCCCAAATCTTTAGGATTGCATTAACAAAGAGGGATGTAGATGCATTGTTATAAAATATTTTAAGTTGATGTTGGAACGTAATAATAATAATAATAATAATAATAATAATAATAATAATAATATCGAGTCTGTCTTGATATAAAGCGTCGTGAATCGCGATCACTGATCAGAGTGCTGATTGTTTTTATTTTTTATTTATAAATATTCATAGTTTTTTCAAAGTGTATAATAAATCAAATACTTTAATATTTATTTACCTTTTTTTATTTCTATTTATTTGATAGTATCTTAAAAATTGTTAACAGATTCCTATAAAATACGTTAAATCTAAAAAATTTATTTAAAAACGTTGTTTGATATAAATTATTTATTAATAATTCCAATATATTTTTTCCAAATTAGTCAAATTGAATCTGCTTTAATCATTTTCCTGCATCAAACTACTTTAAATTATTGATAAATATTAATTAGTATGCTAAAAATATTAGTTAAAAGATAAATTTTCAAAGATATTATTACCATAATTTTTAATAAAGAAACATTTATTTATTAATTCTTTTAATACGCTGTTAAGGCAAATGTTCAACTACATCCGAAATTGTTTGAAAGCAACTGTTGAAAGAATGCCATATTCTGAGTAAAAAGTGTCCGAATCTCCGCCACGTCAAATCGCACTCAACAAATCCACGTTCACCAGGGAAGGACCACGATTATGAATACAGCAGCGAAGTAGGGGGTTATTTCCCTCTTTATCCACGACAAGATAAATGGATAGTGTTGCGTCGTAGGCATTCTCTCTTTCTCTCCCATCTGCGAAAGCCGAGGGAGACCAAAACAAAAACAACATCATAAACCAAACCGAACCTAAAAAAACCTATTCGGTCGTCGCTAACCTTAAACCCCTCAATTTTATGTCTCGGATCCTGTGATTCGGATCCCCAAGACCCGCTTCTAGAACCTCGTTGTCTTCTCTCGTTGGATCCGGTTCGGAACACCATGACCCGGCGATGCTCACATTGCAGCCACAATGGACATAATTCCAGGACTTGCCCCAACCGTGGGGTCAAGCTCTTCGGGGTCCGATTAACCGACGGGTCGATCCGAAAGAGCGCTAGTATGGGTAATCTCACCCACTATGCTGGTTCCGGGTCTGGACCCCACCATACCGGGTCGACTAACCCGGGTTCTCCTGGTGAAACTCCCGATCACGCTGCCGCCGCCGACGGTTACGCTTCCGAGGACTTCGTTCCTGGTTCTTCTTCTAGCTCCCGTGAAAGAAAGAAGGGTTCGGTTCTTCCCCTATGAAAAAAGATTTTTGTTTTGTATTGTTTATTCTTTTTTTGTTATTATTGTAAATTGCATGCGGATATTTAGAGTTTAATTGAGAGGTTTTTGGTACTGTTTTGCACTTGTTGATCGAATTAGATGGAGTCAATTGTCTTGGATTAACTGTGTGATCTTTTTTCAGTTTGTATTTACGATTGTGACAAAATTCTTTCTTTTTCTGGTTGGTATCGTCACTGTGGAAATAACTAGACAGGAAAGGCACGAGTAAACTTTATTAGGGATTGTCTTTTTTTGAGTGAGTTATTGGGATGCATGTGCTACATGTGCTTGGATGCATAGATTTTGAATCTTTGAAATATTGAAAAATGGTTAGATGTAGTTAAAAATCTCTAGTCATGCGCTTTGTAAAAAAGTTGGTCATCTAGCTCACTGCAGGTTCTAATTAGTAAGGAGTTTGTCCAAGTTTGTACTAGTTTCACCCATGAAAAAGAGCAGGTTTCTCAGACCTAAAAATAAATAAATAAATAAAAATCATTATGTTTGATTTCTGTTGGATTACCGTTTGTTTACTTTGGAAGTGCATTGTAATCATGGAGCATGTGGTGTATTGTGTGTTTTATGTACATTTGTTTCACTATTTCAGCTACATGGAAGGAAGGTGATTCTATAGTTTCTGGTCAATTTTGTTTTGAAAAAAAATGATAGACACCAATTAGTTCAAAGAGGTATATGTAAGTTTAACTAGTGTTAGATGCGGACTCTATATTGGTTGATGCTTATGCGATCTTTGCTATATATCAGAAGATAGGGTGACAAGCACACTTGTAAGTTGCAGGGCATTTACAATTTTTCACTACCAAATAGGTTATCCTCCTGTATAGAAATTGGGCAGAGTAAGTCAGGGATGAAATTCCATAATTCAGGTCTGTATATTTCATTCACACTGTAATCAAGGTTGATATCTTGACTAGGTGGGGTACTTACTCCTCCTCTTTGCCCCCTACTCACCCATCCGTAAAAGAATTATGAACTTATAATTAGAAAGCTGAGAGGGGGCGGGGGTAAGTTTTGAGTCATTTTCTTTTTTATTGACTACTTGATAATTCAAGGAAACAGCTGGTATAAGTTTAGATTTCGTAGTTTCTTTTCTACTTTTATCTTATCCTTTTTTTTCTTAGTCACTTGTCCTATCATGACTATCAAATGAATCGTAAATATTTTAGTTTACTTGAAGACCCTTATGTAATGTAGGCTTTCAAATAGGCTTTGATTTGAGGTCATGCCCATATATCATGATGCCGGACTGAGGCCAGTGTTCTGCAGAACAGGTCTGGCCCTATTTAGGCATAACTTTGCCTAACTTTTTTTTCGGTTTCTAATTATATGGGAGCATTAGCAGAATATGCATTATTTTTTGGTGGTTTCTAAGTTTTTTTCACATTATGCATAGCTCTAATGATGGTTATAGACCTTAATAACTTGTCCAGCTTATTTCCTCATCTAATGGTGTGTAAGCATGATCCCTTAATTTTTTTGGACATTACACTTACCTTATTTCCTCTTTAATTCTTTTTCTTTTCACATTTTTGTGGTTCTCATAACTTCCTAGTTGCTAAAGTAAGGGAAAAAGGGAAAGAGACTTGGATTAAGTGAATTATTGAAATGTATCTAAGATGAAGATGGTAATGTTCTAGTTAAGAAAAAAATATATCTAGGAAAGATGAAAGAATGTTTTTCATTAGCTATTTAATGAAGGACATGAATTTTTATGATTTGATCGGGTGTAAACACTATAGAAGAGGACCCAAATTATACCTTATGATGTAGAATTCTAGAGCTTTAGTTAAAGTGGGTAATGGCGTGGAAGGGTCAAGGAGAGAAAGACATTGTTGACTCACAAAATTGTTTAAGAAGGTTATGAGGTATGAGAACTGGATGAGTGAAGGAAAGTCACTTTCATCCCTAGCTACAAGAACAAGGGAGATATACAAAATTGTGCAAATTATCGAGGAATTAAGCTTATGACTCATGTTATGAAGCTATGAGAAAGGGTAATTGAGTAGAGAATTAGACAAGAGACCCACATCATTGAAAATCAATTTGTTTTTATGCTGGGGAGGTTTACAAATTAATACTTGCTATGACACTTAACAAAGTGATATCAAAAGAATAAAAAAGACTTGCATATGAACATATGATAATGTTCGACAAAGTGCCAAGAGAGTGCATACTGCCTATATTTGAGCAATCAAAGATATGTTGTAAAGGGGGTCACAACAAGTGTGAGAACTGAAGGTGGGTCAAAAGATTTTCTATAATGATAGGTCTACATCAAGGACCAACTTTGAGTATCTCATTACCTTAGTATTGGATTGTCTACTAGGCATATCTGAGAGTTTATGCCATCAAGGACCAACTTTGATCCTATCTAAAAAGGAATTAAATTTGAAGAGAGAGAGATGAGGTGACAAGCTTTGAAAGCTTGTGGCTTCAATCTAAGTAGAAGTAAACCGGTGTATATTGAATTTAAGCTTAGCAAAGAGCATGTTGAATGCTACTATAGAGGTGAAACTTGGAAACCATACCTCACCATAAGTCACATTGTTTAAGTATCTTGGATCCATCATAAAAAGTAATAGAGAAATGGAGGGTGATGTAAATCATAAGATTCAAGTGGGGTGGATAAAATGAGTGTTTTGAGTGCTATTTGTGACAAAAAGGTACTAATTAAGTTTAAAGGAATACTTTACCATGCAACTATACAACTTGTGATCTTATATAGAACTTACTGTTGGACAGTTAAAAGCTAACAAGAAAATAATCTCACTGTAGCAGATAAGAGAATGTTGCATTGGATGTGTAGACATACTAGATAGGATAGGATTAGGAATGAGTACATTAAGAGGCAGTTGAGGTAGCTCCTGGAGTACAAAAATGATAGAATCCCTTTATGTGGTTAGGTATGTGTGGAGAAGATCTATAGAAGCCCCATCAAGGAGAGTATATCAAATGTAAGAGTAGCCCTATCATTAACGTAGAGGGAGATCAAGAAAAGTTATGGATGAAGCCATTAAAGGTTTAGAGGTCAATGATTTGTCTATAGATATGATCCACAGTAGAACATTATGGTAATAAGACCTGATTTATTGCTGTGTGCTTAGCTTCAATGAGGCTTTAAATGATGACAAATCCTTTTATGGCTGAACATAAAAAATCTTTAAATGATGCAGGTGTTCCATGGACTGAGGAGGAACATAGAATGTTTTTACTTGGATTGCAGAAGCTGGGCAAAGGTGATTGGCGTGGAATTGCAAGGAACTATGTTATATCAAGGACACCTACTCAAGTGGCCAGCCATGCTCAGAAATATTTCATCAGGCAAAGCAATGTGCCCAGGCGTAAAAGACGGTCCAGCTTGTTCGACATTGTTGCAGATGATGTTTGTACCCTTATTTGCAAATACTATGCATGAAACATTTGTTTGTTTTTTAACATCAAAATACATATGATGAAATTGATGCCACAAATTTGTTCATGACCATCGATAAGATTATCCAAATGTGTTTCTTTCTTTAAAGATATCCTGTGACCTTTTTCTGCCTTCTGGGATGAATAAGTCTGTTAATCTCATGCACAATACATTGGTGGTAATCTGTAATTTGTGAAACTTGTCCATTTCCTTTCTTCCTCTGCTACAGGTTTTGACAATTTTGGATATTTACTGGCTTACTGTAGTGCATTTCGAGAAGTTTTGTTCAGATTATTTTGGAATCATGGCTCTAGGGTAGTGATTAACATTGCATCTTCTCATGTGATGCTTTTTTGAATTCCATCAATGTAACTTTTTCTGTCCTTTTCCTTGGAACCTTCTCATTGTGATTTTGCAGGCAGCTGACACCCCAATGGTACAGCAAGACTTCTTGTCAGCTAACCAGATACAGGCTGAAACAGAAGGCAATAACCCTTTGCCTGCTCCTCCTCCTCTTGACGAAGAGTGTGAATCCATGGATTCCACAAACTCAAATGATGGAGAGTCTGCCCCACCGAAGCCTGAAAACACACAATCATCTTATCCAGTGTTATATCCTGCATATTATTCGCCTGTGTTCCCGTTTCCTCTGCCCTATTGGTCAGGATACAGTCCAGAGCCCACCAAGAGGGAGACGCATGAAGTGCTGAAGCCAACTGCTGTACATTCTAAAAGCCCAATCAATGTTGATGAACTTGTTGGCATATCAAAACTGAGTTTAGGAGACTCTATTGGTGACTCTGGCCCCTCCTCTTTGTCTCTAAAGCTTCTTGAAGAAGGACCCTCTAGACAGTCGGCTTTTCACGCAACGCCGGCGTGTGGCAGTTCAAATATGAATGGCAGTGCCATCCATGCAGTTTAAGTGCGTGCCATATGTTCAGAGGAATGGAATCATGCGGGGCCCATGAATGTGGTCTTGTGTTCATCATATATCTGGTTGTGGGGTACCAGAATAATTTTTTCTTTGCCCATTCACAGTTATTAACCTAGTTTGTTTATTTGCTAGTAGACATTAGCGTCTAGGAATTACTTGGGGTCTAAACTAAAACTTTATGTTTGTTCAGTAATTTCATGTGTCAGGGTTATGTAAAGTTATTGTTGATTGTGCAGTTTGACAATCTACAATGTTGTGCTTCCTGTTTTAGTGCTGGATAAAATGTTTAAAGTTTTTTACTATGGACTTCACTAGCTCAAATTCGGTCTCTCCTAAATCAATAGCTCCAATTGTAGCTGCTTCGTTAAGGTTTGAAATTTACCGAGTTAGCTTAGACTTACTTTAAATGTGCTTGACCTGATCGTGAAATTTAATGCGTAAACCTGGTCTATTGACCCGATCTAAGTATTTTTTTAGGTCTAGTTTAGCTTTTCTAAAAGTAAGTTGTGCTTTGAAAACTTGGTTGGAAGTTTATTTAGACATTGACCTTTTAAATAGATGAATAAGCTCATCCTAAAATAGGTAAATGGATTTAAGGTTTTACATAGGTTGGTTCACCCGGGTCTCTTAATAAATTATTATGTATATATTATCAAAGTTAATTTAAGAGTAAATTTTTTGTCACAACTATCTTCTTTGATAATTTTTATAAATATTAAATTTATAAATTTAATTATTGAATAATGTGATGTTAATATATTAGATTGTACATACCAAAACTAAATTAAATCATTTTAAATATATAAATTTTAGAATTAATATTTATTTATATTTTAAAAAGAATAACGCATGTTAAAATAAAGTTATTTGATAAAAAAATGTCAATTTTTTATTTATACAAATTTTTACATAATTTATTCAATAAAAAATTTATTTTCAATAGTTATATTGATGAAATTTATTATTATTATTGTTGGTCGTCGTCAGTTTTACAAACTTTTGAATGATATAACAATTGACTATTTTGACTCAAAAGATTTTTTTAGAAGTTTAACAATTTATTTAATAAATATATTTAGGCGCTAATGTAAGTTTAACGTGAATGAGATCATAATTTTCGAACAAGTTCTCTGCTCTGTTTTCATACATATTGCCAGCAATTGGAAAGGAAGTAAACTTCGATTTTAGCTAAACTTTACTCGAATCTCTTAGATTCATCATCTGAAAGAGATCTTTGCTTAAATATCACCTTAATTCAAGGATTAATTCTACAGCAATACTTGTAAAAACCTGTAATTTTTTTTTTTTAAAATTATGTAACTAGTAAGTATTAGGTTTTATTGCTTGCGGTCTAGAAATAAAAGAACAGTCACTGTGATTTTACTTATTCAAGTAAAAATAAATAAATCAAGAGAATCATCTTAAGTAAGGGAATAAAAAAAAAAGGAACTTGATTAAGGGAATAAAAGCTATCATGCACATCTTGTGCCATTAGAAGTAAACAATCAACATGTTGATCGACTTACCTACACTTATTTTGACAAATAATGAATGGACTGAATTAACAGGAATTACTGCTGAGATTTATTACTATCACTCAAGAAAATAAAATGAACAACCTCCTTAAAATCAATTTTAATACAAACATTCTTGAGGTTTTTTTTAACTTTCATCCACTAAAGACTAATAAAAATGGTCTAACATTCTGCTGAAAGGGGTGGCAAATGTCCAACTTTTGCATGAAACCAACCATGAATTCTCCATTAGGACACCTAGGAAGACCTCCCCAAGGCCAAGATGTGGAGGAGCTCCTGTGATGCACTAACCCATCCATATTTAGCTTTTAGATGACCTTTAGGAGGAGGTTTCCAGAAAATAAGCACCTCATCTTTAGCTAGCTCATTCAGATGACATGCAAATAAATGAGGTTTAGAAATATAATTGGTATAGGAAATAATCTGAGAAATCAAATCAGCTGTAGTAGTAACTTTAAGACAAAAAACAACGAGTTCCTTTCAAACTACAATTTTCAAATGGTAACACAAAAAATGATATGCCAATTCTTACAATATTCAAGTTATTAGACTGCAGGTTATCAGACTACTAACAACTAAGGCTAGAACTATTAAAATCTGCTCCAACAAAATGATCCTAGATATTTGTGGCAAACTAACAGTCCTTTAAAATCATTCAGAAAAAAGTGGTCTATAGATAATGTTTTATTTTCTTATAATATTTTTAAATAAATTATAACAATTAAATAGAAAGTATTTTAAATAATTTTAAAATATAAAATATTTAAATATTTCTCTATTCAATCAATTATCAACACAAGATATTGTTTGAGAATTTAAAATTATAAAACAAAATTATATTTAATAAAAGAGACTGTTGTAATTACAAGTATGAAAGTATAGAAATGAATAAAAAATAATGAAAGCAAGGTTAAATGAAAGAGAATTATTTTTGACCTATAAATGTATTGTATGTAATTTAAAAATAAAATGAAAACAGAAATGAATAAAAATAACGAAAGCAAGATTAAATGAAATAAAAATAGGAATAGGAATGCATTTATTTTATTTTATTTTATTTTTACCTTTTCAGCTATTTCATAAGATATATAAAAAAAGTCAACTTTGATTTTTATTCAAAACGCAATTAAGGAAAACTTATATATATATATATATATATATATAATCTAAATATGATGTGAGAAAAATATATTAGTGTTAATATTCTTATGAATATATAAAAAAAAATAAAATTAAATTATTTTGACTTTTAGTTAAATAACATAAATAAGGGAGAAATTAAAAAGTTGAATAAATTTAAAATAAAAAAGAAAAATGTGATAAGCATATTAAAGGGACAATAGTTTTACTGATTATTTAATTCATTTTTGTTATTCATAAATAAGCAATCTAAAATCATATAATGAAATTGAGCAAGTGAAATATGATAATTTTAAAGTGAGCTTGAAGAAAAAGGAGGTACGCTAAAAATCTTAACAGGTATTCGGATGATAATTTAAGATGTGCTGACATATTTTTATCATGAGTTTTATTTCTTTGAAGTTGAAGTGAAAATCCATGTCAAATGATATATATATATTTTTTTACAAAATATATTTTTTAATTTTATTTCTTAGTCTTTTATTTGCACCTTCGAATATAATATATAACTTTAGCAATTAATTAAAAACAACTTAGTAATATACGTGCATATATATTTTTTATAATCTCAATATTTTTAGCATTATTGTTCTTACTTTAAATACTTTTTTATTATTAAAAAAAATAAGCGGGCTAAAAAGCTATTATTGAAATTCAACAAGTGAAATGGATTAATTTCAAAGTGAAAAATAATAAATAAAAAAGAGAAGTTAGAAAATATATTAAATGATTTATTGTATTTAAGAAATTCTTAGGTGAATATGTGTTTGTGACTGTGATAAGATCATGTAATAATGTTACGTGAATTACATGAAAAATTAGTTAACAATACATATGAATTAAAAAATAATTAGTTAGTAATATTTAATGTATTTTTTACCGTGTATTTTCAAAAGAATACACGATACAAATATATAATAAATTTATATAAAAAATATAATGTTATAAGATTTAAGTTATTAATGATATTAAATTTTAAAAATTTTCATATTATTGATTAAATTTTTATTATGTATCTTAAATATAAATTAAAAATATTTTTAATGTATATTTTAAAAATATAATAATAAAGTACATTTTTTAATTAAAATTTACAGAATATATAATATTAAATATAAATTATAATAAAAAAATATTATTTAATTTTAATTGTATATTCTTAACTATGTATTAAAAATTTGATTAAAAAAATAAAACTTAAGTTGAGTTTTTTAGGTCGATCTTAATTATTAATAAAATAAAAACTTTATTTTGAAAATTTATAATAATAATAATAATAATAATACTAAAAACAATTTTTTATTAAAATAGAATTTTAATTAATAAATGAAGTTATAATAAATAATATATAAAATTTATCTTTGAAAAAATTACATTATTAGTATTTCAATTATTTTATATATAGTAAAACAAATCTCAATAATTAATTTGTCGTTTTCATTTCAAAATAGAAAAGGACAACATAAAATGAGGATCAGGCACTGGTCATTACACATTTGGCCGTTGGGGCAGATTAAAAACAGCAATCAAACCTTGTCCTCCATTTACTCTTCAGAGCAACCCGAACAGAGTAGTTCAGTTTCAGCACTGCTCTAAAACACCAATCACATTGATTCCAATTTCCAAATCCAACCAAAGAGTGTGTATTAGGGTTTCGCATCGCAAGAGAGAAGAACGAAAGAAATGGAAGGTGTTGTTGATCACTTGGCTTTTGAGAGGAACAAAGCGGAATTCGATGTCGACGAGATGAAGATCTTGTGGGCAGGTTCGCCTCACGCTTTTCAAGTTTCTGACAGAATGGCTCGTCTCGTTGCCAGCGATCCGGTAGTTCCTCCTTCATTCTTCGTTATCGTTCATTCTGTGACGATTTCCAAATGATTCACCTTCATATGTATGCAGATTTGGAACGATAACAGAATTTTATCACTATCACAGTTCTTATTGTTTTTGCACTTTTTTTTTTAACATTTCCGGTTGTTTTAGTTGCGTAATGTCGTGCAATTTTTTGCAGAGGGAAAGTGGCCATTCATTTTACTCTTTTTTTTAAGAAAATGTCGGTGCACGAGATTTCATTTGTTAAATTGCCTCAAGGAAAAGATTAAATGTTTTGTGAATTGTGAGTTTGTGTGAAAAAATTGTGGAATTGTTGTTGCTCGGGAATTGTCTGTCGATAAGAAATGGATTGTTGTATCTCTATACAGTATCAGAATTGAATGGTTAGTTAATGTTTGCGTATTTCTTCAAATCCCAAATTGTGAAGTTGCCAGGTACCTGTTCCTGGCTTCCTGCACTTTTTCATTTATGGGAGTTTGGTGATGAATGATGGTTTTGACTCCTAAAGTGCCTGAAATCTTGGTTGGTTGTCTGTTGTCTCTAGGCATTCAGAAAGGATAATAGAACCATGCTCAGTAGGAAGGAGTTATTCAAGAACACTTTGAGGAAAGCAACTTATGCCTGGAAAAAGATTATTGAGCTCCGACTTAGTGGTTTGTCTGTCTTCTATTGTTTCCATAATTTGCATTTGTTATCTTGTTATTTTCTTGAATGGGAGGTTGCCTTTCTATTGTTACAGAAGAGGAAGCTTCTAGGCTCAGATCCTTTGTGGACGAACCTGCTTTTACTGATCTGCATTGGGTACTATCCAGTCTCTTGTCCTGATGGCATTCTTATCTTTATGTCTTACCTATAACAACGTATATGGATGAAAATTCTCACAAGATAGATTGATCTCATAAATTCTTTTGCAGGGAATGTTTATTCCTGCTATCAAAGGACAAGGAACTGAGGAACAGCAGCAAAAGTGGTTGCCTTTGGCTCAGAAGATGCAAATAATTGGTTGCTACGCCCAAACTGAACTTGGTCATGGATCTAACGTTCAAGGGCTAGAAACAACTGCAACATTTGATCCCAAAACAGACGAGTTTGTAATTCATAGTCCCACACTGACTTCCAGCAAAGTGAGTAAAATGAGAGATGAATTATGAAAGCCTTTGCTGGTCCTTTAAAATACATTTTCATTCAGATATAAGATTCTGGAATCTTAAGATGTAGTTGTATTCATTCATTCATTTGGACAATCAGCGCAAAGCTGCTTGTACCTATTATTTCATTTTTTATTTACTATGTTTTAATGAGTATTTGCCTAACATGATATATTTTTATGATTATTGATTATTATTGCCACTCAATTGATGCTGATTTAAATAGTGGTGGCCTGGTGGATTGGGTAAAGTGTCAACACATGCTGTTGTTTATGCCCGACTAATTTCAGATGGTCAAGATCATGGAGTGCATGGTAGTTACAAACTTTAATCACCCAAATTCTGCTATTAGATTCAGACTTAAATTACTTAACAATATCTCCAATTTGAAGGCTTCATTGTCCAGTTGCGGAGCTTGGATGATCACTTACCTCTTCCTGGCATAACTGTTGGTGATATTGGAATGAAGTTTGGAAACGGAGCATATAACTCTATGGATAATGGGGTTCTAAGGTTTGATCATGTACGAATTCCAAGGAGTCAAATGTTAATGAGGTTAGTTTTATTTTACCTGTTTTTACCTCCCTTCGCTCATAAGAGGAAAATCCAATAATCAGTGTAGGATCCAACTGTAAGATATCTAACTATTGTCCCACATTAGAAGTATGAATTCTAGTGTGGGGTTAATAAAACCTAGAGTTTTCTAACTACAATGACTAGTTTTTATTGTATGATTTACCCAAGGTTTTTATCAATTGGTATCAGAGCCTTCCACCATGTTTCTCAGTTGCAAACAAGCAATGTGAGTGGTGTCTCTAACATTGCAGTGTTTGCTAGAATTAGTGCATAGCTAGCCCATGCAGGCCAAGGTTGTAGAGCGTGATAGGATGTTAGGATTAGGATCTAATGGTTAGGTATGGGACTTGAGTCCCACATAAGTATTGGATTTTAGTGTAAGTTGTGGTGTGGTTTTCTCTAAGTTCTTATTACATAGTTGAGGGTTTCACGGTGTTCAATTCATGCATGATCAGTGACGAATGTCTAGCACCTTTCATAACAATCCACAAATAATAATAAAGATGCTGATGATGACGATATCAACAATGCATTTGGCCATTTTAACTCGGCTGAATCCTCTGTTGGAAGATTGGTTAAGGTATTCTGTCTAAGAATCGAGATAGTGAGTTGAAAGGGAGGATCTGTGTCAAGATAAATATATAGTAACCTGAACTTTTTTTTTTTGGCTCATAAGTTGCTCAGTGCCCCATATCAGTTTATGTTGATAGATTAAGTTGATGATTTTTTTAATCTAACCAGGGTTTCACAGGTTACAAGGGAAGGAAAATATGTACAATCCAGTGTCCCACGACAATTAGTTTATGGTACAATGGTATATGTAAGACAAACAATTGTATCTGATGCATCTACAGCTTTGTCACGAGCAGTTTGCATTGCTACAAGATATAGTGCTGTTCGAAGACAATTTGGGTCATATAAGGGAGGTCTTGAAACACAGGTAAGCTGTAAAATGCTTTTGTTTATTCATGTGTGCTGCTGGAACATTCTTATTTTTTTTATAACTTCTTGAGAGATCTTGTAAAATAAAAAGGAAATTATTTCTGACCCAAAAAAAAGAAAGAAAACTGAACCAAACATGAACTAGTGTGAAAATTTTAATATTGGTTGTCTAGATTAAAAGCAGTCATGCATTACACCAACATATTCTGTTCTATACTTCTACATAATTTGTAATGGGAGGGTTGAGGGTTTCTTACATGTCTTGGACATCAAACATATGATATTAAAATGTGTATTTAGATCTATTGACCAGTTAAAATAATAAATGTGTGGCTGTGCTTGAAACCTTGTTTTTGTAAAGTTATAAGAGCAATGAGATGATGGATTGGTATGTGTATTTTGCTGTCAAATGTTTTTTCCCGCTATAATGCTATAACTCCTGTCTATTCTATGATGTGTCTCACTTTCTGCTATATTTTTTATCTAGGTGATTGATTATAAAACACAGCAAGCTAGGCTCTTCCCGTTGTTAGCTTCTGCCTATGCCTTCAGATTTGTTGGTGAATGGTTAAAATGGCTTTATACGGATGTGATGAAAAGATTGCAAGCCAGTGATTTTTCGACACTACCTGAGGCTCATGCATGCACTGCAGGGTTGAAGTCATTAACTACATCAACAACCGCTGTAAGTGATTACCAATCACTAATGCTCAACATTTGATTTTAGTTGCCAAATTTAGTTGATGATTTAGCTGTTTTACATGAATGTAAAATATGGTTTGCTTTTGAGGCAATTTTACTTGCCTTATGTTATGCAGCAGTTTATTGAGATTCTCATAAGTAATACTGACAGAATGCATTCCCTGATTTCTGGTTTTACTTTATTATAATTTTAATGCCCTCCTTTACTTCTCTGTACAGGTTAAACCTCATTTTCTTCCATTCTGTAATTGTTGCCCTATGCTTAATAATTTTTCTGATTTTTGTCTACATTTCTTGTTCATGCATTTTGTTTTGTTATTTGAAAGATGCTGTTTTGTCTTGTTTGTGCATTTTTACATTGTAATACATTGCAATTAACCCATTAGCATTCATTATTGCCATCTATATGTCAGATAGAAAACTGTATTTGTGATATCCTATTGTTGTGCTTTTATTACCATTTTATAGTTCCTATTGTATGGCGTTCACTTTGTAACATCTTTCAATTCCTTGAAGTTCAAATTTAGTTTCTTCAATTTGCAGGATGGAATTGAAGAATGTCGCAAACTATGTGGTGGCCATGGTTACCTTTGTAGCAGTGGTCTCCCTGAGTTATTTGCAGTCTATGTTCCTACTTGCACATATGAAGGAGACAACACTGTGCTACTTTTACAGGTTTTTATTAAATGTTAAATATAGCTTTTACCATCAAATTTGGTATTATTTGTTGATACATCTTTTTATAAAACTCATCTGTAATTAGGACTTATTGCAGTATGATAGCTTGCCTATTTGTGGCGGGCTGGGATTTTATTTGCTTGTATTAGTTGTGTTCTCAACTTCTCATACATTATTGTAAACATCTGAATCTTTTGTGTAGATTTTGATTTTAAGAAAATATATGTACTGATTTTTTAAGATTTTAGGGGTACCAAGTCTATAGTATTTGAAATGGAAAGAAAGTCCCAGCAGGATAGAAATGAGTAAAATAATCATTATTAATTTTATTATTTACCCACATGTTGCGGGGTCTTCATGCTTTGCAAAAGTATTCCCATATGCCCCTTTGACATTTATGCACTTTATACATTTAGTATAGTCTGATTTGTGAGGTTTATTGGATATTATTAACTGAAAATGGTCTTGAGTTCTTTGACAACTTCTAGAAGATTCATTATAGGTGGCAAGGCATCTCATGAAGACTATTTCTCAGTTGGGCGCTGGAAAAAAGCCTGTTGGTACAACATCTTACATTGGACGAGTGGAGCAGTTGATGCAATATCGTTCTGATGTTCAGAAAGGTATAATTGTATAATGAAATTGGATTTGGTTGAGAATATGCAAATTCTAACCCTGGGACAATTTATTGATATTCCCACATAGATAATATTATAAACTTTGCCTGTTTCTTTCAGGAGTTATTATTTTTTCAAAAATCTTAGATATTTATGGCAGCTTATCATGTGTGTATGGTAGAATCAATTATGTGCAATCTTAGAAACTAATTTAGGTTTGTAATCTTTAAAATTAGGACTGAATCATTATAGCTAACGAAAACATTAATTATAGAGACCACATATGGAGTATGGCCTATTCAGAGAAAGTTTTATTCCTAATCAAGCTGTTCGGAGGATTCTTAAGGTGGTATCAAAGCTAAGTTTCAATCTGTTTCTCACCCAATAAACTCTAAATTCATAGTGCCCACTGCTCATCAGTAAATTTTCCCACAATATTGGTGATCCTCCCTACCACAACTCTTTCCATCACCTCCATCTGCCCCTCCCATGTGTTACTGTGGGTTGTAGATGTCATGCTCAAAATCACGGGCCAAAATCCCACATTTGCCTCAATTTGAATTTTCATGGCAATTTTTTCAGATAGTCTTCAATTATGCTTGTTTTTTGCTTTAAAAATATTAGAGTTTGAAACCCATCATTTGATCATCTACGCAAAAAAGTTACCTCTGCTTCAAACATTGTCATCAAGCCTAGTGTCCCAGTGCACACTGGTATCTGTTTTTGGCCCAACCCCCTACATTTTCCACTCACTGACGCACTCCTTGCAAGTTGATGTTCTTCCTTTGGTCTTTATTCACACAACAGAGCTCAGTCATGCATCGCATCTTGTCTGTTCATTTTTTTAATCTTATGTTCTGTTATATTCTTGCTTATTTCTTCACTCTTCATAGCTCACAGTTCTCTGATTTTTATTTTTTTTATCTAATATGTTGTTTTTTCAATTAGTTCCACCATCTTCCTTTTTTTATGACTTGGGATTATTTATATGAATGTTGTTAATTTTGGGTAATTTTCTTATTTGGTAAGCATTTACATACGTGTGGTATAAATTATTTAGTTTTTATCTGTAGTCTGTATATGTTGGCAATCTTACTATCTGCTATCCCAATATAGCATTTTTTGGTCAGCCATTCAGCACCACTATCTAGGATTTCATAACTCTGCTGTAATGTCTAACTTGAAAACATTTTTGCTAAGGCCCTTAGCGGTCCTTGGTTCAACTATATATTTGACAAGCTTGGTGCATTTTATTTATATGTACCAGTTTGAGGGTGTGTGAAAAAATATCTTCTATGGTAGCATATAATGTATATATGGCAGATCAATTAGGAGTAATTGTAGGAACTGATTTCTGTTTGTTTATCTTTATAATTAGTCACTGTAATTCATACTTACACCAATATATATAGTGACTGCCTATGGACATTCTAGACACAATTTATCCCTAATCAGATGATTCTTATAATTTGAGTTACTTATATGGTTGTTTTGATTGTTTGCAGCTGAGGATTGGTTGAAGCCTAATGTAGTGCTGGGAGCATTTGAAGCTAGGGCTGCTAAGAAGGCTGTTATTTGTGCTCAAAATCTTAGCAAGTTTACCAATCCTGAAGAGGGTAAATGACTTTCTACTTAAACACACAAGCTATATCCTCATATACTGTTTGATTTTCTGGTGTTTGCTGAGGGAGACTGCACAACCACAGTGGACTGGGGTATTGGTTTACATTGACTGATTCAATTTGTGCCTGAGAAGTGATATACTTTCACTGATTCATAAATGCTGGTGATATTGTCAATGGCAGGTTTCCAAGAACTCTCAGTTGATCTAGTTGAGGCAGCTGTTGCTCATTGCCAGTTGATTGTTGTTTCCAAGTGAGCTTCTCGTTTATACTGCCCCCACATAATGTATGTAGTTATATGTAGTGGATGGATTGTCCTTTGGGTGAATAGCCCTTTAGTGAAAGGAGCCCAAAATATACAAACCAATTGATATGTACTTTGATGAGTGATTGTACAAGAAAAAGATAAGATAAGAAATAATAGTATACGTGAGAATATTAGAGTAACATTTATAGTAAAAAAAGATGACTAAAATCATATAAGGTAGTTTGGTTATGTGCAAAGAAAACCTTCGAAGGCAGCAATAAGGAGAGTGAATTGTATGACTTTTAATTCGATAAAATAGAGTTGAGAAAGGCTAAAAAAAGCCTTAGATAATGTTATTGAAAGAAATCTTTTGATTAATTATATTTCCGAAATTTTGATTTTTGATCGAGATTAATAAATGTGTGATCCATGTAGCTGATCTCATCTAATAGGATAAGATTTGGTTGTTGTTGTAATTGTTTTGTACTTTGATGCTAGTGTTTGGTTGGATATTCTACAATCAAGTTGACCAACCTTTTGCTTTTCAGATTTATTGAGAAGTTGCAGCAAGATATTCCTGGAAAGGGAGTGAAACAGCAATTAGAACTTCTTTGTAGCATTTATGCGTTGTTTCTTCTTCATAAGCATTTGGGTGATTTTCTTTCAACTGGCTGCATCACTCCCAAGCAGGGTTCACTTGCAAATGAGCAGCTGAGGTCCTTGTATTCACAGGTTTGTCCCAAATGATTGCAACTCATTCGCCGCTTCTGTTGTTTAGGTTCTTATTATATTTAACTGATTGTTTATATGTTGGGTTAGGTTCGTCCTAATGCAATTGCACTTGTTGATGCGTTTAACTACACTGATCACTACCTTGGTTCGGTTCTTGGCCGTTATGATGGAGATGTGTATCCAAAGCTGTATGAGGAGGCATGGAAGGACCCACTGAATGACTCAGTTGTGCCAGATGGCTTTCAAGAGTATATTCGACCAATGCTAAGCCAACAACTTCGTAATGCTAGGCTCTAAATAAATTTTATAGCTGGACTGTTGATGCCGGAGAAAGTTAAGCATACTTTCAATTTAAAGCCGTTAATGAAGTTGTATGGAAGAAAAAATAAAAATGTTCACTAGCATGCTAGTGGAAAATCCATAGTAAGCTTATTTACATTAAGCTATTTATAAGAGCAATTAAGTGCTTCAGGAACAGACTGTCAAACAGTACTTCTATTTAGAAAAATTTGTAGTTTGCTGTGCTTCAGAATGACATACAGGTAAAAAGCCTGTTCATTTTTTTTTTTTGTGAAAAAAAAAAAAGAATCTAAATAACTTACTCATTCGACGCATAGTCTTGCCTTCAAAATTTTTTTTACTGGAAATTCCAAAATTTTCAAGTGTACGTTTTTTCGCTTCTTTCCCATCTCTCATATTTGATACAGCTCGAACAGGAAAGTCCAATTAGACAAAAGGAAAAAAAAAAGGAAGATAAAAGTTCAGAAACTATATTGACTCTGTCGAGGGTCTTATAAAAGTTTTAATAATTTTTTTTATAAATAATGAGTGCAATTCTCACACGAACACGTGTGAGTAATGCAGAAAATTTAGGGATTCAAATTCTCTCCAATTTATGTTGGAATAGGACCATCTTGTTATTTTCTGCCCAAGCCAATTAAGATTCATTTAAAAAAGTCCTATAATGTTTACAAAAAGCTTTTACCGAACTCAGCGCACAGATAATGTTCTGCAACAAAGGAAAATAAAAGTTTCACAAAAGCACTTGTAACATCTCATATCCTAAACAAAGTTCTAACTCCTTGAACAGACATCGACGAAGAAGAATCCTGGAGTGGCAATTTCTAGTACTGAACCGGTTAAATAATCTGGAGAAGCTTCGAATCCAAAATTTAGCAATAATAGGCACAATTTCACCGTCACTGCTTGTGTCGAAACCCTATTGTGCATAAACATGTCCTAATGCAATTAATTTCAAATTATTTAATTTTTTAAAAAAAAGTAAAACATAATTTTCTATCTTTAACATGCAAAACGTATGTGGCCCAAAAATAACAAAATAATAAAACTTTTTAAATTAGATTTTTTTTTTTTACATTTTCTTTTAAATTGCATTAAAAAAGACTCCAAATTAGTCTAACAGCTAGATAAGGGTGAGCAAGCAAAGCTAAAATGTATCTGAAGACCATTTACAATTTGAATTTAAACGAAATTAGTTTTATCAAATTAATTTAATCTTAAAATTAAAAAAATTAAGGTGATATATTTATGTTAACTTTGTTTTTAAAAATAAGTTTATAATATAATTTAGTATATTTTTAACTTTAAGGCACAAAATTTAATTTATCAGATATTTATACATAGATTTAGAGATAAAATTAATTTTAATTTAAATCAACTAAACATACTGATTAATGAAAATATGTTTGCCTTCTTTGAATATGATTCTAGAAATACAAACATTTTTCCAACACACATTTAGAGATAAAATATATTTAGTAGAACGAGATGAAAATTGCAAACTTGTAACTTTCAGCTGTGAAATTAGCTTAAAATTGTAAATTTATAATTATATAAGTAATTTATAAAATTAAATTATTTAGCAAACTAGCTATGAATTATTTATGTTAACTGAATAAAAAGAACATCATATTAATATAATATTCAAATTAGATATAATTTATTTTAATATATTTTATTAATAAAAATAATATTATTGATTTAAAAAATAATTTCAATTTATTTTTAAAAATATTAATTTTAACATCTTATATCAATAAAGATTATATGAATTAGTTTAAATAATTTATTTCGAAATTTATAAACTATTATTCATCTACCTAATTTTTTTATCAACAAAATATTAATTATTAATAAAAGATGAAGAATAGAGAAAAAAAAAAAGCAGAAATAGTAAAAAAAATTGAGAATAAGATTAACATACTAAAGTTTTAATTGTACTTGAAAGATAAGTTATTTTTAAAATAAAAATAAAAATATGAATAGTTAACTTTTAAAAGTTAATAATTTTTCAAAAGCTGTAATTTTTTATTTTGTATTTACTGAACAACTTTACAAATTTATTAATAAAATTAATAAATTATAAGCTTTTAAATAAATTATAAACTACATTTATCAAACATATAATCTTTAATAACTATGAGACGCGGTATATAAGTTTGAATCAGATCATAAAACAGTTATAAGGATCATTTTACACTTATTTAAAAGTTGATGAAAAGTAATAAGGAGCTGGATTTAGGTTTTTAAAAACCTCCTTGGTCTTATATGAACACATATTAAGTCAACATGTATAAGATTTTAAACCGTTGAGTTTATATCTGGGCTAAATCCTGATACGTCTTCAACGGTTCAAAATTTTAACAAAAGAAACTAGAATATGGGTAATAAACAGCCAAATGATGATGAGGATGGAGAGCTTAACTTCAGTTTATTCGTGGAACACATGCTTAATTGAATGAAAATCCACCCTAGTTTGAGAAAGTCACACTTGTTTTATGGATTTTTTTTTTTTTTTTGCTTCTTATAATTTTTTCATTTGTAGGAAATGGAAAGTTCACTTTGAAAAGTAGTAAACATTTTTTTTAGAGAAAATTATATATCTCTCTCCTTAAAAAGATGGATATATCATATTACTCTTTATTCTATTTTTAAATTATATAACTCTCCTAAAACAATTAAAATTTATTAGAATTTAATTTATTTTAAACTTTCATTAAAATATTATTAAATATATATTTGGCATTTTTATTAAAATATTAATTTTTTAAAATTTTACCCTTCCTTTATCAATTTTTAAGAAGTTCAAAGAATTCAATGCATCTTTTATTGATTAGTAATTCTTTATTATTGTTATAAGAGTTTTAAAGATTATTTTAACATCAAATAATAAAAATAAAACTAGAAAAAATTCACATTTAATAAAAGCATATAAGATATAAATGACTTAAAAAATTCATATATTAGTCGGCAACATTAATAATACGCAACAGTTCCTTATACAAGAAATTGTTTTAAATCAATTTAGTGAGTTTAGAACGATCTGTACGGCCACAACGTCGATGACTACTCAAAAGGAAAAAAAAAAAAAAAACCATTGCATGAATCCAATAGTAAAAGATTTGAAGAACACGAAGGAGCTTCAATTCAGAAAATGGCTGTCGAAGAGACACTTAAACACAGCATGAGGAAGAGAAGGGAGAAGGGAAAAAGAAGGTGAAGGAAAGGAAAAGAAGCAGCAGAAGAAAGAGAGGGGTGTAGCAGAAATTGGGTACTCCAGCAAAAGAAAGAAAAGGTAAAAGAAGAATCACAATTTGTATAAAATAAAAATTCAAAGAGGCACTAAACTACAAAAATAAGTTATTAATCACCTTGACTTGCTAGCATCTCCCAGAAAATGGGTCATGCAAGAGAGGATTTACGCGTGAAAGGAAGAAAGAAAAGACTACGGTGGAGGTGGAAGGAAGAAAGGAAGAAAGGAAGAGAAAGTTGTATTATTAGAGTCAAAATTCACCTAATTGCAACAGTAAACACCATAGGTTAACCATAAACAATTATATTCATACCAATTAAATGATTGGAACTAGGTTAACTTTAATTTTGCGGCATCATCACCAATTTAATGTTGAATCTCATTTTGTAAACAACGATCGTATTCATATATCATCTTCACTTCTCTTTCATATTATTTATTATAATTTTTTATTTCTCTTCTTTCTCTTTCAGTCTTTTATTAAATTATAAATATAATGAGCATATCTAATACTCTTTTTCTTTTAGTGCTGCAAGGCCGTACAAATGCAGCGTTAAGTAGTTACGACAAAACTTTTGTAGAAGACGAACGGAGAACGGAGAACGGAGAACGGAGAAAGAAGAAAGGGTCATAAAGAATGCTTCGTGGGCTTTTAGCCACCACAGAAACTGTGGATATTCGTAAGCAAGATTGATAATGATTAAGTGCAATTAGCATAACATAATTTGTCTTTTAAGTTATTCATGATAAGTAATTATTTCAATATTTTAATTAATAAATTTTTGAATTTTAGTCTTTTATATATTTTTCTTGTTCAATCTATTCTAACTTCACCTACTTACACATCTTCCATTTGAGAATTGAACATGAACTTAAGTTGAAAGAAGTTTCTTTATTTTAAACAACAGATTTATTTTTTTGCAGTTTTAATTCGAATTGTAATTTTTCAATTATTTCCTTGAGTAAGAAATTTTGATTAAGTAAATTTGACAAAAAATTAATGTATGTTTAAACTAAAAAAATCGTTTAAACTAAACTTGTAACAAATTTTTAAATTTTATCTTTTTCTTTTTAAATTATGAAAAATTTAAGAAATCTTTATGTAATATCTTTTAGTTACACTTTATGGTGATTTTTATTGATAATCATACGTATATAAATGACTTTATTTTTAGAGTTTTTTTAACAAATAAAGAACAATAAAAGTTATAATATCTATTATATAAATTAAAAGTTTCTCAATCCTTCATATTTTCAATATATATTATGAAAGAAAATTTGGTCAAGTAGAAATTTTAATACTACAAAAATTTAAGGTCTTAAATCATATAATATTATAATTTTTTTAATCAATTTTTTAAATTTATTTTTCTTATAATTTTTGTCATAATTTTCAACAATTTAACTTTACTAATACTTAAAACAAATAGTTTACTTTTTAATACATTTAGAATATTCAGTAGTAGTATGATATATATAAAAATTTTTAGTAATTAAATAATTATTGATGAGAAATGAATATTTTTAAACTATTTTTTAAAAGAAAATGAAGTTTGAAAATTGTTTGTAATTTTAACTTGCATAATTTTTTGCAGTTAAAACATAATTTTATTTTATTTTTGGTTGCAGGATCTGAATCCTTTAAACATTTGCGACTCTTCCGTCACCTGCAAGAGAAGGAATAGGTATCTATCTGCTCTTTAAAATCACTTTTGAATAAAGCGATTTGAAAGTTACTTCTAAAGAGTAGTTATATTATTACACTTTGCATGTACTTTAAAAAATAAAAAATAGTGTAATTTTTAATTAATTAGTATATATAATATTAATATTATTACATTTATAAATCTTTTGATAGTTTACAATATATCGTCAAACAATTTAAAAATTTTGTTAATAAATAACTGCATTTATATGTGTCATCGGGCTGAGGCTCTATATCTCCTGATTTCCCATAAGTGTCACGTGTGCAATTCTGCAACGGGTGGGGATTAGATATTTTTTTTACGCGCGGTATGAATAATGTGTGTTGTCCACA
This sequence comes from Abrus pulchellus subsp. cantoniensis, assembly GCA_024086825.1. NCBI lineage: Eukaryota > Viridiplantae > Streptophyta > Magnoliopsida > Fabales > Fabaceae > Abrus > Abrus pulchellus. The sequence goes on from CM044049.1 coordinate 33,923,856, forward strand.
GGTATGAATCATTTTAGATTTAATGAATAATTTTTTTAAATCGGGTTTTAGGTTAGTTAATAAATGTAAAATAATAAATGTAATTTATTATAATTAAGTAGGTCGAAAATTAAAAACTAACTGTTATATATTTTAGTTTATTAAATATCTTTAAATTTGGATAATAAACTTTTTATTTTACTTTTATTTATAAATACCTTTTTTAGAAAAGGTTTAATAAATTTATTAAATCATTCTCAATAAATTAATAAATTATTATTTTTAAATAATAAATGTTGTGAAATTTAAATGTAACAAAAATAAAAAATAGAATTTCAAAAAATTAAATGGATAAAGAAAGAAATACTTAAAAATAATAAGGATAAAAATGATAAAATAACTTTTAGTTAGTAGTTGAAAATAAAAAATACTAGTATGAATAGGGTTCAAAAAAATACTAATAATTACTAATTTCAGCAACTTTATCAAATAGTATTATTTTCATTAAAAAACATTTTAATTAACAAAAAACTGAAATACTTTTCTAAACACACTCATATATGTATCGTACAATTAGGCACACTAATCCTCTGAAGTAAATATGAAACATCCAATTCCAAAGACAGCAAGACAGCTAAAAATCTAGCTTCAATGATTTCCCCCTTTATATTTAATTAAAATCCACAAATTAAAAACTTTGCTATTTGGATAATATGTCTTTCCTTTTATAAGTTTTTTATTTTTAATTTATCACGATGTCTTCTCACTTAATAGGCCTTAAATACGTGAATATGTTTTTTTGAACATTTAGAAAATTGAAACTATTTTTTTTTTACTATTTGACATATTATTTTCATCAAAGATTTTAGATTTATTTATAACTCAATAATATGCAACTTGGAATTATAAGAATAGACATACAAATAAGAACAATCCTATAAGTATCTAACTTCAATTTTTTTTTTATTAAAATATGTTTATTATATTAAAAATATAAAAGTACAATAAATGTATTTTTTTATTATATTATTAATTATTAAAATTTTATTGAGTTAAACTTAAAATATTTTTATATCTTGAATAATTTAATTAAATTTTCTTTCAAAAATTTATAATTTTGTCATTTATTTTTATATTTTTTCAAATGAGTCCCCTGATAAATGTTTTGGTTAGGGGATCTAGTTACTCAAGTCGTAATTGAGTAATTCCTGATTGAATTTATTTTATTTTATTTTTATAAATATTAAATTTTATCAATTTAATTATTAAATTAAAAATTGTATGAAGTGTATCAAGTTTGGAAAAAAATTATAAATAAAAAGGTACTGAATGTTTCATCAAATAAATTTTATGAAATATTTGTTAAGTCATAATAGAATTGTCATTTAGGTAAGTTGAAAAATCAATGTTTTGTTAGTTTTTATTTTGTAAAAAATGTGTGAAGCTTTTATTTTTGGTAAAGAAGAAAAGAAAATTATGTGAAGATTTTATTTACTTATTAATATATAGTTTTTATTTTCGTCATTCTTTTTCTTACTTTCTCGCAGAATTGGTGAAATAGCGTTAAAAATGAACTTTGAAAAAAAAAAGGAATTTAAATTGAATAATTTGATAGAAAGTTTATCTTGAGATAAATGATCAATAAAAAATTCATAATAATATAAATAATCATGAATTTATTTTTATAGTTCTCTTATTGGGTGTTTGGTTCAAACTTTTTATGTAAACATGCAAAGCTAGTCAAGAACTATACAATACAGAGATTGCTACTATTTTTCTCTCCTCTTCTCACTCTCATCTATTGACATGCTCCCTGAGAGTGGTTCAAAATTGGAAACCCAGAATTGAAGTCCTGTACTCTTAGTACCTAATCTATCTAGCAAAAATGGAAATTTCCTTATTCTTTTCTTTTTTCTCATTTATTATAGAATTTTGTTGAGTTTACATTATGATTTTAGATTTGGTTTTGATTATAAATAATCTTTTGATTATAAATAATTAAATTCAAAACAAAAAGCTACGGTGGATCGTAATTATTTGTTGAACTATTTATTTCCTAGTTTCAATATATTACTTTATATGATATGCTGGAATTTGACCATTCTCAATGTAACTGTAGTTAATTAGCTATTAATCAATGAAATTATAAGATTATCAAAGTTTAGGTTCAGAAGGATCAATCGTAATTTTTTTATTTTAAATCAATTAGCATACAAACAAAATTATTGAAATTTTTTATACTTTTCTTAATTGTTGCTTTATATGGTCATTGAGAGAAATAATTAAAAAATATATATTAATATGGTATGATTATTAGGTACTAATAAACTTAGAATAGATGATTGACAATTAAGGAAAAAAATATAAATTATACAGAAATTATATAATAAAAGTAATTGCATATGTGAAACCAAAATTTTCAAGCTTTTAATAATTGAGCATTTACTTGTGATTATTTGGGCGTCTTGTGATTCATTGATTTCTTTGTTTTTACGTACTATATCATTTTCTTTAATCTCAATTCAAACTTCATCTTCTGGATATTTGTGAAATAATTAAGGGTTCGATTATTTTAATACTTGCCTTAAAGTGTCTATAGGTCGATATTGTGAGTTCTTATTCCTATATTACTTGTTGGGTACAAAAATGCCCATTAGAACAGCATAATTAAGCATAATTGTTTTAGATATAATATTATAACTACAATACTAAAAATAAATAAAAAATTACCATTTACTTTTAAAATTTTAAAAATATTTCAATAGAAAAAATATTTTAAAAGTTAAAAATATGAAGGATTGAAAAATATATATAATTTAAAATGAAAAGTATTCTAAATCAAATAACAAAAGTTTAATTTACCACGCACCCAAGCACCAAAATAAAAGGCTAAAATTACCATGGGGTCAAGGATCATCTAAGGTCCAATCTATGTCATCTTGCTCAACACTCCATTTGTCTAAACTGAGATTAATCCCTATCTATTTACCAAACACCATGCACGCTCGAGAATTCCAGTATATTCACCAGCTAGAGGTGCCCACTTATTTTTTTGTTTTACCTCATGGGTTGGGTGGGCTAACTTGATTGTGACTCACCTGTAGATGATGAGCCTTATAAATATCATGAGTGTAGTGTAGACACCAGACACTCACCATTTTTCACATATTAAAACTTTATTTGTTTACGTATTGAATTGAGTGCTGAATTGTCTTTACATACACACCCCGGCTCACTCTCCATTGCTTGGACAAATTCCGAACTTTATTCTTAAGCCTCAAGTAGATCAAGTGGACCTTAACCTTCTTTGGATCAATGATGAGCTTGATCATTTTGATGTTGTTTGTGGGAAGCCGCCAAAATCTAGTAGGAAGATGTTGTGAGAGTGATTTTTCCAACTGCTTAGGAAGGTTGACCGAGGAGATGATATCAACCTCTATGTAAACAAATGATCAATTCCCACGTTTGGCAACAAGCTCAATCCCAACGTCAAACTTTGGATCCCATATAGAAAAAAGAACGAGCACAGAGAAGGTAACAAACTATAACTTTTCCCTAGCCTTTTGAGAGGGTCCTTCGAATCTTGTCCTCTTCAGAATTTGGTGACTTGGGGATGATTGTATTTCCTTTTGTGGTTGCTATTAATACTTTCGTTGTTTCTGCTCTTGAAGGGTATATGAAGAACCAAGCGTTGATTGAACCCTCGATTGAGAACCACCCCCTTTCAGCCTTACTATCAACTTGTTGGCATCTCATTCTTTCAAGAATACCTCCTTGACTCACCATACTCTCTAAAAGATTGCATAAAGAGAAAAAAAGGTTGGCTAAATCTTAAAAGGAAATGTAAGTTTAAATTTTTCTTCTTAAATACCTCGAGGAACTCTTTTAGAAGAAGTTCATCTATGTTTAGTTTACTCTCCTTAATTGAGTAACTCTGAGACTCTGTGTTGAAATGGTCCTTGGATCAATACAATAGATATCAAGGCTCCAAGGTGCCATGGATTATTCTAAAATGGAATAATGTTCAGTATAGAGTTGACTCGGTTGAATTTCATTTTTCCTCTTGTAGGCCTAAACATGGTTCCATGAATTTTGCATTATCCGCAGGGGGTCACCCAACACATGCCATCGTGACTAGAGATATGCTAAAGTTGAAATGGATGTGAAAAATAAAAAGGTTGGAGCCTGATTCACAGATCCACACATTAACAAGAAGTCTAGAATGCCCAACCATTGGATAAAGTTGGGGAGGGTACAACCATAGTCGATTCAGCACTGAGATCTCGAGCTTTGTGAAGGGAAGGCGCATGGGCTACATGGTTAAGATGTTGTAATTTAATGCACGTATATATCTACTCGATTAATATTTTTTAAATTAACCATTCAATTAAAGGTGAATTTTTACTTTTCTTAATTTTTTAATTAATCCTCAAATTCCATTCATCAATATTACACACAATAAAATATTTTCCAATCACCATCAACACAATCTTCTATAAATTCAATAGAATTTCAAGATTTTTTAATATCAAATCCAAACATTTCTGTATTTTTTATTTTAGCTGCAATAAAATATTTTTTATCAATAAAATATATGTTTTCAATTTATCAAAACCCTTTCTCGCCAATACCCTACTTGACTTTCCGCATGATTTAATGTTGTCGAGATTTAAATAGTGGTCTCCGGAATATAAAATTGAAAAACTGGGTTGTACTAGACCGGCCTGCTACACAGCAACACAGTTAACGGTAAGAATGATAAAAAGCAACCTAAAAGAAAAGAATGTTCTAATAACAGTGACATAGTGGAAGAATATAAAATTGAATGACGTCGATTATGGTCACTGACACAGAGCCACCCGCTTGACCCATTCATTCTATCCCAATAGATTGACCAAAAGAATCAAAGGTGAAATGTAAAAAATGACGAATAGCGGTATGGAGACAGAAAAGTAGGGGCAGATGACGTCCAGACCATACAATTCCTTTAGTTTTATTCATATGAAGTGAAGAGAGTTTCTCTGTATAAACGACAGTAAAGCTATGATTTTACGATACAAAAGCAATAATGAGTAATTTTATGTAGGCCCAACAACTTTTTATATACCTACTGAAATATCCTCGCTTTGTGACCCAAAATAAAACATGTGAATTGAATATATTATGACTCTTGCTGTCCAATTTTATTATCTTTTCTCCACTTTCTGATTTTGGATTAAGGATAACTACATAGATGCGGACAAAGTGACACCTAATCTCTCACGTAATGATCAATTATGCTATGATGATGATACAAAGAGATGCCACTTAAGATCTCATGGAGACACGTATGCGGGATTAAAATTGCCCCTAATTAATCAGGCCGTTCACTGAGTATGAAATGACATAACGCCAAGAAATGAATGAAAATGGGTACAAAAAAGTAGCTTTAATAATTAGCTTCAAATAAAAAGGGTTAACAATAAAAAATTATAAAAAAATAAAACTAAGCTCAACTTTTAAAATTAAATTCAAATAATTAATAATAATAAAGTTTACTTTAAAAACAATATTTATTGTTATTCATAACTTTAATATAATAAATATTACTTTTAAATATTTATCTTTAATCTTTAAGATTAACAGAAGTCTCAAAATGTGTAGAATGATATATACTTCCAGTTACTAATTTTACACAAATGATTTGACGTAACTACATAAAATTAAATTTAAGGCCTTTCTTATCGCGACTTTGATACACTAATTTATTCAGAGGAAACATTAGCATCTATCTATCATTGGGTAGTTTAAGAACATGTCCATTATTCATTAAGTCGAAGCTGTAAGGATTTATACTTCTGAATCAAAATGCCAAAAAGAAAGAAAAGAGCGAAAGAGAGAGAAAGAGAGAGAGAAGAATATAATGCCAAGAGCATACAATGCAACTGTTTCTCTTTCACTTGGACCCATTTCTTTAATATATGAAAGAATTATAAGTACTAAGTAGTTCACAGCTCAACCCACCTCTATTTCAAAGCTCTATTCTCACCGCATTTTCCCTTCACTCACTCCTCCACCACAATAATCTCTCCCATCCTTCTTCCATTCACTAATGGACATGGAAGAATCTGTCCCCATAGATAGTGAAGTTCAACCAACCACCTCATCATCTTTCACCATTACTACTTCCTCCTCTTCCACAGAAGAAGCAACTAACATAGAGGGTAAAAAGAAGGTGAAGAGAAGCAATGAAGGGAAGCACCCAACGTATAGAGGAGTGCGTATGCGTCAATGGGGTAAATGGGTATCCGAAATTAGAGAGCCAAGGAAGAAATCCAGAATTTGGCTTGGTACTTTTCCCACACCGGATATGGCGGCTCGAGCCCACGATGTGGCGGCTCTCACAATTAAAGGCAGCTCGGCTTACCTCAATTTCCCCGAATTAGCCGCTGAGCTGCCACGCCCTTCCAGCACTTCCCCTAAGGACATCCAAGCTGCTGCCGCCAAAGCCGCTGCCTTGGATTTCAACCACCGGAGCCATGAAGCTGAATTGGAAGCCGAGTCTGAACTGAGCCGAGCCGTTTCCTCTTCAAGCCTCACCCAAGCTTCGTCATCGTCCGATTCATCGTTGAATGGTGAGGATGACACATTCTTGAACCTTCCTGATCTTTCACTCGACTTGAACCATGGTGCTGATGAGTTTCATTATTCCTCAGCTTGGCTTGTAGCTGGAGCCGAACATATAGATTCGGGTTTCCGGCTTGAGGAGCCGTTTCTATGGGAATCATATTAAGTTACCCTACCGAAGTAGACAGCCAATTTTCCTTTTCTGATGTTTGTGCTGCCTCTCTCTTTTTCCTTTGTTCCTTTCACTTTTGGGCTACTTGCTAGAAGCTTGAAGTATCCAGATGGTCCATGGCAGCATGACATGATGGGTCATGGACTCATGAGTCATGGCTTCATGTAGTGACAACATCAAGTATCATCCATGGACAAATAATGAAGATTCACTAAACCCACATGATAGTGAGTTTTTTTGTGCTGTAAATATTACGTCCCCCCAAAAAATATTAGCCTATCATTTTAGACAAGGTAATTAAATTGCCCTGCAGCATCTCCAATTTGTTGTAAATTTTCCTCACCTGTCCTGTCATCTGTATATCCCCCCAGTTTGTCAAATTTTATTTTAATTATGTATGGGTGAATATGGAATAAAATTCAGCTGGGTATTTCTTTTTCGTTTTAATTATTGTGCCCCCTCCCCTAGGGGGGTTATTAGAATAATGTAGTTTTGATTACTACCTTTTGTCTTTATGTCCTAATTTTGTTGGCATCTTTTTAAAATTTAATGTTTATTATATTATTGTATGTCTTTTTAATTAAGTTCACACCTGCTTTACAAAACTGGCAGGAGAGGCACATCATGAGGTGATGATATAATATCACGACAACTTGCCACTTAAATTTACCTTTTCTTTTTTTCCTGAGTATGCATATATTTTGACTAAAGCTGATGTTGCACATGAAGGAGCATGGTGTAGCAGAATATCTTTTTCTTAGTACCAGAATAAAGATACCACTGATACAAATCAGGCTATATATGCTTTCTTGCCAAATTGGTAACATTGACGAGTACTGCACTATCACCAGAATCACGTATAAGTATTAATTGCTTAAATAAGTTGGCTCTAAAGGACCATGTCTTGGAGTCTTCAAATGAATTAGAGGATACAAAGGCACAAGATATGCAGATTGCAGTAGTTTACATAATTTAACAGACTTATCCCACGTAAATATTACCTAATTATAGAAAGTGTGTAAAGGATTTGAGTAGTCCTTATACTCAATTTCAATAAATTTTGCTTAAAAAAAGCTAGTCTATTCAAGAATTTGAGTACCACTTATACTCAATTTCAAGAAATGAAAAGTGAATATGGATAAACCTTATGATCTTTAATAAATTGAAAATCGAAGAAAAATATTAAATATCTAAAACTGGTAAACTTCAATTAAATTTAGATATACAAATTAATAGAGGTGTTTATCATTTCATTTTAAAATTATATCATATTATAGAAAAAGGGTATTATTTTTATTTAAAAAAATCTGCTACAATTAGTTGTAGAATCTAATAATTAAATTTAATAAAAATTTGTACTTTTTTCTTTAATATAATAATATTATATTGTTATTTAGGAACATTTAAAAGAATTCATAAAAAAATTATAAAAATAACTTATGACTCTCAAACTTTTTCAGCTTGTTTTAGAAAATTTTATGGTCAAATTTATTACACAAGTCTTTATATAAAAAAATTATTCATAAATATTTAATTAAGTTGCATTTTTTAATGTACCATATTAGACGAAAAGGTCCAAATTAATTGCTTTAGTAGAAATGTTCTATTTTCTTAATGTTGATTTAAAGTAATTAAATTCACACTAACAATATCAAATTTGACATCATAAATGTACTTATAACTATATTTTAAAGAATACGAATTTTTCGCAATGGGTGAACATACATTTTGTTCCACTCATTGTCAATTATCAAAATAAAAATATTTGATACACATTTATCTACATTTACAGAAGTGTAGGAATAGAAGAAAGAAAACTGAAAAGTAAGAGAACGTTAATAAAAGAAAACGTTAAATATATATTTAAAAGTCAGAATTATTTTTGAAATTCTTCATTTTTGTCATTTTTTTTATTTTAATATACATAGGAACTAGGTTAACATTAATATATATATCTTCCATTTTTTTTCATTTAATATTGTGATAAAAAAAACATAGGTAATAATATATCTTTTTATAAAAGCCTTCAATTATTTTTTATTTTATTTTTATATAAATTGATTTATTAAAAAATATACATTAGTTAATTGTTAAAAGTAAAAATAAAAATAATTTATTTATTAAAATTTTTAAAAGATAATATAAATAAAATAAAAGTAAAATTTAAAATGTCAAATAGAAGAACTAAAGGTAGTAGTATATATTGCTACAAAGTGAAATTATATATTATTAAGATTTATTATTGTTGTTATTATTTTTATTTTATATTAAAAATAATTTGTTTACATTCTTTATTAGGTAATTATTAAAGATGGAAATGGATTAAGTCGGATTAGACCTAAGGATAAATGGGTCTAACTTATTACATAAAACTAAAGCTTAAGTTTAAGTCTATGATCTAACATTGGCTAAATTTTTAGCCTTAACCTAATTTTTTTAAAAGTTTGATCTGGTTCAATAGCTTATTTAACATAAAGACTTTCAAATAATGCTACATTTAAGTTTAAGGTTAACGAGTCAATAAGCCAATAGCCAACGACCTAACAAACTAGAAGGCCTATTACTAGTAAAATAGAAAACATGATAAGTAATTATATTTAAATACTATGTTTAATAAAAAAAAACATAAATAATTTCACATATATCATATTTTAACATAATTATATTTAATAACTCCACAAAATTTTATATATTAAATAATCCAAAAGGTAACATGTTTATAGTATGTAATCTCAAATAACAAACTAACAATTAAGATGTTTATTATGAAAATAAAATAAAAAGTAAGACTAAAACATAGAACATAACAAATAATTATCATCAAAGAAATTTTTTGTTTTTGATTTATACCTTTAAAGAATTATATTTAAGATTAAGAAGTTAAAAAGTATTTAAATTAAAAAGATTAGAATAAAAATTAAAAAATAATGAATTCTAGTAATAAATTAAAATATTTTAAAAATCAGAGAAAATTTTAATTGATATTTTTATGATAAATTTTAATTTTAGTACTCTAATAAGTATAATTATAATGATTATATTATTAAAGTATAAATACTAAATTATGTTACACATTATATATTATATATAATTTTTTTGGACAATCATATTTATATTAAATTATTATAAATAAATAAAAATTATAAAATAATATAATTATTTAATTAGATCAACTCAATAAATTTAAATTTTTTTTAAGTCTAAGATTAATTTCTTTATTTAAATAAGTTTTTTAAAAAATTTAAACCTGAATTTTTAATAAATGAATTAAGCTAGATTAGAATTTAAATAAGCTAAGTCATAAACTCCGATAATCTGCTTGATCCATTTCTGTCCTCGGTAGTTATCAACAAGAACATGACATGTACAAATATAAGGTGTAAGCATAATATTAAAAAAAAATATGTAATTAAGAATATTAATTGTGACTTAATTTATAAAATCATAATTTAAAAAAAATGATTCTTTTAAAAATGTAACTGACATAAAATCTAAAGAGAGAAAGTTAGTTTACATTATATAATAAAATTAAATAGTTTATTATGCATATTTGTATGTAAAACCCTAAAACGATAGAAGAAAATTCCATTGTTTTTGGGAGGCTATATATCGTGCCGTACGTAATAGGCACGAGAGATCTCAATTAACCACTGCTCCTTACAGCCATTGAGATTCCTTCTTTTGATATTTTTAATCGACGAAATTTCATTTAGTAATTATGACTGCTTCAACCCAATCAACACAGAATTACAATTAAAACAAAAACCTTTGAGGTTACGGATTATTTTTTTATATATATTTAGAAATTATATCTACTGAAATTAATTTTTTTTTAGAATTACAAAAATATATAATTTAAAAATGGACAATGACAATATTTAGTATAGATACGAAAATTCAGAAATAAAAGATAAAAAGTGACAAAGTGCCAAATTATAAAATTTTTAAAATATATTAAAAAAATCGTTGATGACAATTTTTAAAATAGTAATTAATTTTTTTAAAAATAATTTAAAAAATCATATAAAAAAGGCCCTGAGGTTACCTGTCATCATAGGAAAAGGAGGAACCGAAGAGGAAAGTGCAGTTACACCTCACCACATTAAAGTCCATGTAATATCACTTTCGCGTTATGACAATTATGATTTTATTTGGGATATTGTTTTTAAATTAGTAAAATTATATTAAAAATATATTAAGTATTTTAATAAAAAAAATACAATTTTATATAAAATTAATTCTAAAAATTGATTTTAAGGTTCCGATAATTTCCAAAGATGGCCCGGGCATGAATAATAGTTCGTGATGACACGTCTATGGCTGACTGAAAAATTGGTGTGGATTGGGAGACCAATTATTGGTTTCGTTGTCCACAATTTGATACGTACATTGTCCCCCAAAATTCATTGAGGCATCTTGTAGAAAGATACCAAAGATTTTTCTACTACATTCATCTTACAGGCCCAAAAGAATAAGCACCAACTTTCCCAATAGAAGTAGAACACGTTATGTCTCATGATCTGACCGTTGCTACACAGATTGACACAAAATTTGAACTTGAGGTCATTTTCTTTAATTATCTATAACAGTTCAAATATAAAATTATTTTTTTCCAACAAAAAACAAACTTCTTTGATATCTCCTCTTCTGGCGTGTTCCAAAAGTGATTCTTAAATTTAAAGGTATAGAAAAATAGAAAGAACCTTTATAACTTGTAACCAGGTATTTATTTTCGTCTGCTAGCGTGGTGCTCTATTGTTTGGGTTTGTGTCAAAACCCTTCAGCGGCTTCCTGTTGCATCAGCCTTACCTAACGACAATAAGGATACTTTCTTTCAATTTAGAGGATTATTACCTTATAGCCAGGAAAATAAGATGTGGTATTAATTTTGCTTGTGGTCATCTGGTCAATTTCGCTGGCTAAAAATTATTGGGTTTCAGGCATTATATTAAAAATTATTGGAATAAATATTTTGAATAATATTCTCTTAAATAATATTGCGATGAGTTATAAAATGGTGATAATTTCTTTTACTTTTAATTGTTTATATTTTTTAATTATTCAAATTGTCTATCACATAAAGAATCCATCTAATAATTAAAAACATTATAAAAAGTATATAGTATATCGTTGATTTATATAAATTTGTAAATAAAAGAGTATATAAAATACTTAAATAAAAATAAATAAGCTTTTTATTATATTATATATATTATTTAGTATTTTTATTTGACTATTTTATGAAATTTTCTTTTTACTAATTTATACAAATTAATAATATGTCATGCCTCTATTTTATTGTTTTTTATAATAATTGGATGAAATGTTAGAGTCAGAGACTTAATTTAAAAATTAAAAGAATTAAATGTAAATAATTAAAATTAAAGAAACTAAAATCATGCATAAATTAAAATATAAAGACTAAAAGTGCAATTAAGCTTTTATACTAATTCATCATATTATGTCTTTCCGAATGACAAAATATGAAAACTAAGAAAATAGAAAAACAATCCTCCCTGAGTTAAATTTTACTTATTTATACATTTTATCCTTTAAGTACATATCAGCTACACTGAATGTTGTCGAAATGGTCATCATCCTAGGATTGAAGATTAGCGAGGTAAAAGGGTCTTGGACTGAAAGTTTCTTCCTCACTTCCTCGAAAGATAGCGATTTAGTTTACCAGGTACCTTCTTTGTCTTTTATACAAAATGATTTGCTTGTTATGGTTAAGAGAGGTTTTTGATGGTGTTATTAATTGGTGTGGATAAATGAGATTTAAGGAACATATGTTGAGCTATTTATAGGGCAAACTGATCCCAATTCATTTCCTAACCAAAATTACACTATGTAAAGAAGTTAATTAAAAGCCCTCAGTCGTCCTTTCAGGTATGTTGATATTTTTTTATAATATAGGTGGCCAAATGAATTAGAGAGGTTGTTCTTAAGAATTACTTGAGCTTTCTTGATTTTGTCGAGTGTTTATTAATTTAATCGTGCTTTTTTAGTTTTACAAGGAGAAAAAAAGACTACAACCTAGAGCCAAAAGCATTTAGTACAATTATTGCTAGAGCTAGATTAGTCAAATAGGTTCTAGCGTTCCTTCACAAAGAGAGATGTTAAAGAAGCACAAGGGTCAAGCTTTGAGCTTGAGATGAATAGTTCGAGTCCTTGAGTTAACGATTGACCCTACCAATTTAAGTTGCTTAAACCTCCACTACTTATATTGTACACCTCTCTTTTATCCATTGATCGATGACTTCCTTAAGGTTGGTGTCTTAGGCTAGCAAGGATCCCTCTTTCACTTCCCAAGTCTCTACTTATAACAATGATGAATGACCTAAACACCGATAGTAGGAACGATGAATTAGAGATCCAAGCAATATGTAGTAGAATAGAACAAGCACTCTTCTCTTTCCCAAATAATGATGAATAGCATACCTATAGCAAATTCACTCTTCTAAGGGAGGATTGATGTGTTTAAGAAAGAAAATAAGGTTGAATGCCGGAAAAATCTTGGTAAGCTTGGGCAACTAGCTAGAGGTTGACGTTACGAACTAGAAATTTAAGGTTTTACACCTTAGAATCTAAGGCTTGACATCTTAGACTAATAGAGGCCTAAGCTAAATAAATTGATTTCAAGAGAAGAAAATATTGGCCAAAAGCTAAGCACAATGTAAAAAAGGATCGCTAAGTTATGGAAATAGCTGAGGCTTGAAAGAGAACAAAAAGCTACAAAATGTGAAATTGCTTCATTACGCCATAGGTGGAGAGCAAAGAAGAATTAAAAAGAAAGGGATACAAAATATATATCTTGAAGCAATTTGAAATTTGAAGTATGATATACTAGGATGTATTTCAAGTTTCTTTATCATAATCAAGATTTTTCCAAAGGTAGTTCTCTTGTAAATTTTGTTGATAATGAGCTCAGCCCTCTTTCTTATGATAAAGAAAGATATGGAATGGATAGAGAATGAAGTTTATTGGTAAGTATAATTTGGTTAATTAAGTATCATAAATCATTTGAAAGTAATACAAATTAGGAAATATAATCACATAAACTAGTTCTTATGTGATTATATTACATAATTTATTCTTATGTTCGTGTATCCTATCCTCGCTTAGTGTTTAATTTATTCTTATGTTCGTGTATGTTTCTTAATTAATTGTTAATTAAATATCACAACTAGAAAAATATAATTTTATATTAGTTGCTAAAATCAAATTTTAGTCCCGAATGAATTTAGCTACATAATTAGCAACCATATTTATTCGGTAGATAAAACCTTGTTCGCAAATAAATTTAAAGACTAAAATAGTGGTTTATCTTAAAAATTTAAAATTAATGACTAAATAAATTCTAAAATAATAATCAAACATCAAATTGCAAATAAGTAACAAAAATGTGACTAATACTATACATTACAAAATTAGTTGAAAATTGGGACAATATATTTTGGTCACAAAATTGGGTTACAAATTCATGATACTATGTTTGGTGGCTAAATTAATGGCCAATCAGCAACTATGATTTTCAATGACAATTTTAGTGGCTAGTCAGTTACCACAAATTTCAATGACTATATTGGAGGCTAATTAGTAACTACTATATTCATTGGCAAAATATGTAGCTGACTAGCGATCACAATTGATAATTATTCTTTCAGTCTCTATTATGTCACCATAATTTTTTTAGGGTTTAGGGTTTAGTGACCACTAAATTCGGTTGTTATTTTTTATAATTAAATTCAATTACTAATATATATGAATAATTATTTTATTTTATATTTTTAGAATTTTATTTAACAACACATATTTATAAAAAGATGAATTTACTTAACAAACCTGATAATACTTCATAATAAAAAAAATACATCAAAATAAGTGAAGTCATTATACAATTCATAGCGACATGTATTTAAACTCCATAAAAAAATTATAAAAGAAACAAAATAAAAAGAACATTCATATGTATAACAATTATAAAAAAAAAAGTTATAAATCATGAAAACGAAAGATCATCGTCTCTGATGGAGAAATTATACATTTGGATAGTAGACAAAATTTTTAAATGTTTAACAACTTATTGTAGAATATCTCAAATTCTTTATAATTTGTAATTTTGAATTGGTCCTGTCTACACGATAATAATGTATGTATTCTTTAATGTTAATTCTACATTAGAGTTGACAATAATCGACTGATAATTAATACTAAAATATAGATTAAATTATGTATAAGAAGATAATGAAATTGCAAACTCTTCACACAGTTACTCTAATTACACATGTTTATACTAATTGTTCCCTATGCCTTCCATCCCATAATAACACCATCTTAAGCCCTTTTCTTCTCTCTAATAATCATAATTTTTTTCTTTAATTATATAAAATTAATCTTTTAAAATCATGAATTTAAAGTAAAAGTTTAATATTTTGTAACTATCTAATATATTTACTAATAAGAAGAAGCAGAAATGCCTCTTAAATGTCATAAAGTTGTAGTCAAAATCTATGAAATGAATGTTATAATAGAAAAATATATGTAGTCATAAGGAACACTGTTTTCTCTAGTATATTTGGCAGCTAGCAGCAAACTTTTCACACCCCATCTCCAAATTCCCCGTGAACATGTCATTATTTTTTTCCCAACTAAAAAAAATAGTACAACAATTCCATTGTAGATAATAAAAGCACAGAGAAAACATGTCATTATTTTTTTTCTTTTTCATACTAAGAAAGAAAGTCTTGCAAGATCACATTATCTGACAATCAAATGCTCCAACATTTGCCCATCATTCTTATATCTTTTCATAAACTGCATAATGTGCAATATATAAAACTAATAAGTATTATATAACTATAAATGAATGGTCATTGTTATATAATTTAGAAAGTTATATCATTACTTAAAAAGATTATCTAACATTTTAAAAAATAAATATATCTTCAAGTTAATATAATATATAAATATTTAAAAATTTAATCACTAACAAAATCAAACATGGAATATAGATTCAAATTTATAATATTAAGAAAGATTATTCAAAAATTTATAAGTTAATATTTTCTTCTATTAATGAAAAATTAAATACTATATTTATTAAATATAATATACATTTATCTAATGTAATATAATTAAATAATATATTAAAAATTATAATAATATATTTATGCATAATATTAATTTTAAATATTTTTAATGATGGTTGATCATATTTTTCAAAATCATTTTTAATAATTATAAATTTTTTATTTCAAATATTCTCTCTCTAGTTTTTAAAGCAACACCGTTTTAAAAAAATTATTTATAAAAAATTAAAAAGATATTTATCTCAATCATTAAAAAAATTTTCTCTTTTCGAATTTAAAAATTAATTTTTGAAAATTTTAAAATATAATGTTTCGTATTAATAAACAATTCTAACAGTGTAAAAAATAATAAATACTATCAATACATCATAATGTATCCTTTGTATAAATAATGAAGATTAATATTATTTATATTAATAATTTATTTATTTATTATAAAAAAACACATCAATAGAAATAATCTTAATGCCTATCATTTTCTCTATTGTAATAAAATAAATTAATCATAAATTGTCTCAACAAATAAATAATAAAAATAATATTGTAATAAATCATTTTTTACCTAATATAAAAATTATCTTGTGATCAAATAGCCATCGATTTCATTTTTAAAATTTTGTGATCAAATATTTTGATGGTTAATTTCAATGAATAAATTATCTTGCCACATTTTTTCAGACTGAATTAGCATTGAATTTATTTTTAAATTTTGTAACAATTTTTTTAGCTAATTTGGTAGCTAAATCACCCTGTCATATTTTGTGATGGAATTCACTTACACCAAAATTTTAAATTTTGTGATCAAATTTTTAGGTGGCTAAAGTTTACATTTTTTATTATTAAAATTTTTGGTTGCTAATTTAGTCATAAATAGCCACGAAATTTTTTTCGGTTAAATTTGGCTGCTAATCAACTTTTTTTTTTTTTTTGTAGTGTATAGGAATAAAGTAGAGTAGGTTAATCTATGATAGATCTTTCGACTTAATCTTTTAAAAATTTAATATAACTTAACCTATTTAAGTAATAAATTTAATTTAAATTTTTTTAAAATTTAATTAATTAAATAAGTCATGCTTAAATTTAAGACAAAATTTATTAAACTTAATAAAATGATCTATTTAATATTTATAAAATTTATAATAATATATTAAATAAATTAAATTTTAAAATAAATAAAATCTTAAATTAAAAATTATAATTTTTTTATCGGAATGAAAGAATATTATTACTAATTTACTATATATCTTCTAAGAGAAAGCACTGCTTGATGGACATCCTTTTTATTAATATTTTTATACTTTACTTTGGAACAATATTATTATTTATATATTTTATATTTTTGTTTGTTATATTTGTTAATTTTAGATATGAAATTTATTTAATTATACTGTGTTTATTGATTTAAGATGTGAAATTTTATCCTACTAAATTTGTTTAATAATTTATAAATTGATATTATTCAATTATTTTTTTATTTAATAATTTACTTATTTAAATCATTTAAAAATAATAAATAAAATATGTAATTTTATTATAAATATTTAAAGTGTTAAATTAGTTTTTAATATCTTATTTAGATATAAATCTTATGATCTTTACAAAGACATACATATTTAGATTATTTGATAGCATAATATTTATATAGAAGTTCAATAGTCTATTAAAAATCTTGATACCAAAGTCATTAAAAAGACTAATAAATCAAATTATATTTTTAAAAAAAATATATTAAATTTTTAAAAAACTTATAATAAATAATAGATTAAATTTAAATTTTAATATTATTAAATTGACTAAGTCTATTTATACAAAGTCTAACTTAACATAATTTTATCTTTAATAGTAAATTTTATTAATATTTAATAATAATAAAATATTAATGTCTTTTTCTTTTAATATATTATCCTTGTTCATTACATCATCAGATAATAAATTTAAGAAAGCCTTAAGTGATAATAGGGCTGCTTATTTAATAAATAATTAGAAATTTAAGGTTAATAATAATGCTACAAAACTTTAGATGCAGTTTATCTTATAGATTTGTTATTCAAATTAGTTCAATAGTCTCTCTTGTTACTATATAACATGTATACAATTGGCCAAATTGCAACATGTAATTAAACACAACAAGATATTACCTAAACCTAACCCATTAATAGGTGTATAAAAAAAATTGCAACAGTTGAATGAAAAAAAAATGTATACTATGAAAGAATAAAACATAAATATATCTTTTTTTTTTTTCAAGATTCATTAATGAAAGATGTATAAATATTAATTACAAGTAAAAGGTGGGAAAAAAAAAGTATTTCAACGGTGCATAACAAGTAAATAGATCTAAACTAAAACATTAAGAACCTTAAAATCTGATACATAACTTTGTTACTTTATTAGATTTGTTGTAACCCTAGTCATAGGCTTAGTCATGTATGATAAAAGTTAAATAAAAATACATAAAACACAATTAAATGTAAAAAATAAAAAAGTAAAAGCAAAAAATTAACTTGATCAGCAATGTCATGGGTAACAACTTCAATCCTATAGCAAAAATGTTTTAAATTTAAAGGATAGGTCTAGGAATCTTTGGAAGAAAGATAAAGGAAGTAAAATAAATTATAAAAATAAAGTGAGAATAGTCATCTATTAATTGTTCATTCTATATAGATATTACCTAAACCTAACCCATTAATAGGTAAAAATAAACACTACACCATTTTAATCTTTTGAAATAAAACACTTCTTTATAGAATGGAATATAAAAAACGTTATTCAATCTTTACTTGTAGAACTGTTTCATGTGTAGCTTCTCTTTAAAGTTGCTTTGAAATAATATTCACATGTAAAGCAATTTCGTGTATAACCATTTTCTAAGGTCATTTTAGATAACGATTCTGTATATAACCATTCTTCAAAAACTTAGAAAAGTTATATATTAATTACTCTAACAAAATAAAATTTTAAAACGTACTCTAACAACTTTTAACTTATAAAAATACATATAAGGAAAAATCACTGCTGAACCCTTAGTAATAACAACACTACCCACTACTATATTTTTTTTCTCTTCATCCCCTTCTCTTTCATCCCCTTTACATTTCTCTATTACCAAATTTAATTCCTTATATCAAGGTTCGTCCCCTTCTATGCTAACAAACCCCTTCTATAACTTTATATACCTTTCTCACTTTTCTTTTTCCTTCACACAAAACTTATATATATTATTTTAATTTTTCTTTCTATATTTACTAAGTAATCATATTATTTCGTTCATTTGAATGAAAATGTTTAGTTAGCACACCATACAAATTTAAATTTTAATATAATAAAAAATCGATTTTGATTTATAAAAAAAATTTGCATTTCAAATTTGTAGTTTCCAAGAACTACTGTTTCTAAATATACTATGATAATTCAACGATTTTATTGTTTGTAGAAAAAATTTGATTAAAAAAATGACTGCAGTGATTATATGAAATATTGATTTTACTGAGAATTTTAGTATATAAAACTTTTAATTAATAAATAATTTTAATAAAATATTTTTTTTATTTTATAACTACTCTCTCCGAGTAAATGTAACTTTGCATGACAATATATATATTTGGAATGCAACCTGCACAACCACGTAAGTTGGCATGATTATACCAATTTGACATACTTAATTTGCAATTTTCAAACTTCGTACAAATATTTTTTTTATTTTGTTATTATTAAGTGTTCCTTCTCAATTTAAATTTTTTTTATTACTGAAAAGTCTTCTTTGACTCTATTTTACCGGTCCTGCAAGAAAATTAAAAAAGTAAATAAAATAAAAATCATATGCTAATAATAAATTGACAAAAAGATTACTTAATTTCCCACAGATAAATTAATAGAAAGGTTGACTCGTCGGTACATTTTATTAAATCATGAAAATTTCAATGTAAGCAATTTTGAGTTTAAACATAATTGATTTGATAATTTTTAATTTAAGAAATAAAAAATATTAATTAAAATAAATTTAATATAAAATAAAATATGATTTTTATGTTCGATTTAAATAAAAATTGAATCCAACTCAACTCTGCAAATACCCTAACCCTAATATCAAAACTTTTGACGATAATAAGGGCAAGCAACTAAACGAGGAATATACCTTAGGCTTAAGTGGTAGTGCTCTACCATATGCGCAATGCTAGAGCATTTTAGGCAAGGTCGCAGAGACAACTTTAGAAAGAGAGGAGTAAAAAAATTACTTCAATATTTATTGTTATGTTATTTGGCATATATTTTATTACAGACTAATTTTTCTCATAATAAATATGCTTATAGATTTAATTATATTAGTTTATAAATATAAATAATTACATTATTAAATTATATAACTACACTGCTTACAAAAATTATTCTAACATTCAAGTTAAAATGAGTTGATGGCACGTGAGTGTTAGGTCAATTATTAAGAACATAAAAATATCTTCTGACTTTAAAAGAGTTAAATTCTCTAATTTTATGTAAAAAAAATACATAATTTTAATATTGTGTATCATATTTCGTCCCACGTTATTACATCAATACATCACTGGAGAAGACTTGCATTACTGTTTACAAGACTGGCCAATTTTTTAGCCATTAGATATTTATGTCAACAAGCTTACTTTTAAATTAGTTAACAGGTATTGACAAAAAAACAAGAAAAAACAGTTAATAGGTGAACGGGACAACCAAGTTAAAAATTTTATTAGGTCAAATAAGAATAAGATTACGGTATTAATAGTGTACAATATGAAGGTTTAAGTATGCTTTGTGTTCTTCTAAACAATACAATCTATTTAATCCCTTACTTTTAAATTTTGTAATTTAGTTCTCGTAACTTTTTCCTTTTGCATATGATTCATCTATTAGCTTTTCATTTGATTTGTCCATTAAGTGTCATTTTGGCTTGCATTTTTTGTCCTTTTAAATACTAGTACGTAGTTTTCTATTTGATCCCTTTAAATATCTTAACCTGTATGATAGAAAATCAATTGAAAAAAATTTAATAGCTTAAAAATCTATAAAAAAAAAAAAAAAAAAACAATTAAGCGAAAGGCTGATGAAAGGACTATATGAAAATAAAAGAAAAAAGTATAATATTAAATTAAGCTTACTTAAACATATATGTATATATATACAGGACATGAATCAGGTTTGAAATGATATCGTTAGAGAAGTAAATCTTAACTATATAATTATAATAGAAAGTAAAAATTATTGAAAATTATAAGAGTATAAAGAGAATCATTAAATTTAGAATGAAAAAAAAATTACATAATTTTTAATAAATTTTAGTTAATAATTAAAAATATATTAAAAAGGATAAATATTAACCGGTACTCTTAACCAGTTAATTAAGAAACCAATCTTTTTCGTTATTAAAAACATAATAAATACATCTGTTCATGTAATTAGCAGTATAATCTAATATAAACTTTAATGAAAATTTACTATTTTAATTTTTAATAAAAAGATAAAAAAAATATATATGTTACTAACTCCTCCAATGTAAATTGTTAACATTGTTTGTGCATATATATTGAATTCAAACAAGACATATGTGATATTTGGCTATTTTATTTGTATAAGTATGTTTTTACTTTTTATTTTTTAAAATAAGTATTAATTTATTTTTATGTATATGAGTTTTAGATTCTCTTTTAACACTCTCTAATAATATATATTTTGCCTATAAAAAAGAGATATATATAATATTTGGCACAATATATTTCTATTCTTAATTTAAGTTTATATTAAATTATTATTTTCTTAAAATTAAAGTATTTTTAGAGATATGAGAAAATTTTGGGAGAAATTATTTTAATTTTTTATTACATCATGTCTTTTACCTTCTTAAATTAGATTTTAAATATTTATAATTTATTTAAATTTTCAATAATTTTAATATTATTTTATTTAATATAATAAGATATTTATTAATAAAAAAATATTTTTTTTTCTAATTTTAAAATATATAAGATTGAAAATAATTATATATATTTTTAACTTTTTAATTAAAAACTCAAGAAAAAAACTCACTAATTATCGGTTAATTTTCATCTCGGATACCCAAAAGAAATTGTGGTGCATATTAGACTTAATTACAGATTAGACTTAATTAATAGCGCACCAGACCAACTACCCTATCCCCTCCAAAATGTTTACATATGACAAAACACAATGACCCACTACCCAGGACTAAAAGAGTTTTAAGTGTCACGCCATCAATGGAGTACCAGAGAAATATAAGAAACGTATGTGTTATATTATTATTTAAATAAAAAGTTTTCTGTGGGGTTAAAAAATTATTAGATAAAATTTCTAAAATTTCGGTAAGCTTTAAAAAATGTGAGAATAATACATCCTTTTAATTATTATGATTAAAATTGTTAATTTTTAATTAACAACCAGAACTATACTTTAGATCTTAAAGTATTTTCTATTAATCTAGAAACTAAATCCATTTAAGACGCTTCTATTAGGATACAAACTAAACTTGATTTTTGATTTATTGTCTGCGGAGAAAAAAAACGAGAATGGAATTATATTGAAGAGAAAAAGACGCGGCTATATATTGTTTGTTGAATTCGTGGACAAAGTCGTAATTAATGATGATGAAATTTCTAAAGGTAATCTAACCTAAATATAGGAAACTACTGTTTCTTGGTTAAGTTGTGGCACTGCCTCCTTTGGCTCCATTTTATGATGACTCAACTCAACTTGTAAGCGTCAAGTGCCCCTTCAATTATTGCACACACAACAAATTAAACCTAGGCCATCTGTCCAACTTGCAATCTCATGCTCTTTGGCCAAAAAAGACCCAGTCTCGTCACTCAGTCTTATTATTTCGACCAAAAGAAATAAAGAAATTTTTTTACGAGTAATTTTATTTATATATAAAAAATACATTTATTTTATTTCATTCTAACCAAGTGTGCTTGAATTTTTATTAAGATATTTTAAGTCATTTTTGTAGACTATAAGTATTTTCATCAGATACAATAACCGATAAAGCTGCAACAAACTTTGATCCACAAAAGTTTCAAATCATATTTAAACAAAAATGTAAAAAAGACAAGTTCGTTAAGCAAAACATAATTTAGAAATTTCTAACGGAAATCTAGGCATGTCCCGTATGTTGTCAAGAGAAGTTTCAAGAGATTACAAGACTATTCTTCTCTATATGCTTAAACAAGACACTGTTATAAATCAATATAAAATTAAAACAAAAATGCAAATTTAAATTAATATAAAGTTATCAGAGTTGTATAAATCGGTATTTATAAATACCTAAAAACAATGATGTCATTATAATTGTACAGAGCATCACTTGTATGTGGATATAAAAATCTTAAATATCAATTAAAAAAGAAGTGATTTAAAACATTTATAAAGAATATGATATACATGATATGATCATAATCATTTTGAAATGACGGGGAGCTCCTAAAGTCTCCACTAAGAAAAATCCTAGTTTAGCACTACCAATGCCTTTTTGTTATTTAATGTGCATGTTGCATTATGGAGAAGCCAAAATTAGGAAGCCCGTACATAACAACCATTGATGCATTTATCCTTCTTCCTTGTCAGTGTCTTCGTCAATCTGCAGTTACACATTTTTCTTTCATCATTTTTCCTCTTTTCTGTTTGACTTTCCCAGTTGATATGAATTTCCAAAGCAGGCCTTGAAACCATTATTACCCCGATTTACCAAAGCATAGTTTTATTCTCTTTCTACTCAGGATATGGTCGAGTTAAAATTGCCTTTTTTATATAAATATTAAATGTGTGTTTAGCGGGTATTTATAAATTTTATTTTATATAATTAATTTTTTATTTAATATAAAAGTTATAATTGATTCTACTATAAATTGAAATTTCTCGGCTATCAATTGAAATTTATTTTCTTCAAATCTTTAATGATTGAATTTTATTTCTTTTAATAAAATGTTTTTTAGTGATCGGATAACCTAAGCGACACTTGTTAATTGTTTGAGTTAAAATTGGCTAATCATGATAAAGTAAACACTTAAGGAAATTGACTGGTCTTTATACACTTTTCACGAGATAATGTTAGGGTAAATAAATTAACCTCTATTTACTTTCACGATGGCTACGTGTCAAAATTTGATTTTTTTTAAGAGAACTTTAAAATTATTCAATCGCTATTATCTATTACATGACAAAAAAAAATATTAAAAAGTCTATAAGTGTTCTTTGATTAAAAAATTATTTTATTTTTATAAATAAATATAAAGTGTCTTTTTTATATCTTAACAAAAATTTTGAAAAATACATTACACAAACAAAAGATCTAAAAAAACAGAAAAAAAAATTATAATTTGTTTGTTCCTAAAAAAATTTTATCTACTGGACGTCATAGAGAGTTAAGAATTATTCCGATGTGATTATTTTTTTATAAAAATATTAAATAGTTACATATAAACGATTTGCATGAGATAAAGTAATTGTGAAACTTTGACCAATGTACCTTTAAGTTCAGATTGTTTATTGACCATAATTCATAAATCTAATTATCATAAGGAACATATCTTAAATATTTTTAATTATTTTTATATATTTTTTCTCTTTTTTCAGACAAGTTATAAATATAAAAAGTCTGTTTTTTATAGTAAATAATTGAGACAAAATTGTTAGTAATAGATTATCAAGAGAAATGAGTAAAAGAAACTTTCATCCAAAATTTAATAATTAATCTATTATTAGCCTAGGTAAAATCTATTTTGTTGTGATAGAAACGAACAAGAACAAATAAGTTTTAGTTAGTGTAATAAAGATACTAATTATTGTTACAAAAACTCTATATGCTTTATTTATTTTAAAAAATTCAGTTATTTATAAATATTTTTTATCTATTTTTTAACATATATTCAGAAAATAAAATAAAATAAATGTCATAATTATTTATAAAATTTAAAAATGTTTCTTTAAATTAAAAGGCTTTTAAGTTATTGTATTTTTTTTTTTCTAAAAGTAAAACACGCAAGTATAATTTTTATAGGTTAAATTAATTAAATGGTTGTATAATCTTATTAAATTTTTAATCAGCTCATCATATTTTACAAATTTTAACTAAGCCTTTATATAATTGTAAGATTTTCTTATAAAGTTCTTAACGATCGGAAAGAGGTTTTCATGGCTATTGAAGAGGAATAGTGGTGAGAAAACAGGTATTACCAAAATAAGTCATTCTTAACGATCGGAAAGAGGTTATGTAATATTAGGATTGTAGATTTCTCTGAAGATTTTGAATTTTGTTACCATGCATGATTATTAAATTGATACTTGGAAAATTTCTCAATTTTGATATGAAGTTGTGTTTTCTGACTCCATCGAGTTTGGCTTATTGTGTCTATTTGGGTAAGAAATAGATATATTATTACATGTAGTTGTTGATTGCTTGACTGACTGACCATCGTATTACACAATGGAAATAAGATCTCACTATCTTATTTTCAATAATTAATTGACTTTAAATAATTATATTTTTTTAACCAGTTCTCGTGTATGACGACCATTACATATCAACAGTATTAAAGTAAGTGATTAATAATTGATAAAAAAAATTAGATTATAAAAGAATTATGTACTATTTTAATAATAATTAAATTATATATTTATTCATTAATTTATACATGTTATATTTTCATTTATGTTATAACTGAATTAACATATCTTTTATCAAATATACTAACTAGTTTGTAAATTAAATATGTCAAATATAAGATTTAAATGTGTATTTTAATTAATTATAATTTTAAAAGAATACATGATACTAAATTTAATTACAAAAATATATATTATAACTTAATCTTATCTTTATAATATTTGACTTTTTACTAATAAAATATTTTATTTAATTTTATATATTTAATTTTTATCATACTTTGAAAAGAATAAATCAAATATTGTGTTATAATAATAATAATTATTATTTATATATAATTATTTTAATTTATATATGATATATTTTTTATAATTTTTTAAAATTTACTTTCTTATAAGAAATAAAATATTTATATTTGATATGTAAAATTATACTGTTACTCAACATTTCAAAAAATTAACTTTAATACATAATAAATTTATAAATTTTTTATTATAATATAAATAAGTAATTCTTATTATTTTATTATATAAATTCAAAATTTGATTAATTAGTCTTTAAAATATATTTTTTATTAATTGCATATTTTATCTAAAATAAATATCTAAGCATTCTATGATTGTCATACATAAGAACTGTTTTTAGTAATTTATTAACTATTATTATTATTATTATTTTTTATTCAACAAATTAATAAGTCTAATATCAATAAATATGTATTATCTTAAACTGTAAATAAAGATATTTGACTTAAATATATTATGTTTTCAATCTTTTAAATAAAAAATTATAATTCTTTTATTGGTTAACTTATTTTTATTTTTTTTATACCAGACTAAATTTCTTTTTTTAATTAAAATACACATTTAATTTTCGTAGTTATAAAAAAAATCTTTCATTTTGCTTTTATATGAGTGTTTCCTACTTTATTTAAACTAATTCGTAGATAAATATTAATTATATGAAGTAAATGTATAATTTAATTTTTAATAATTTTATAAGAAAAATCAAATATTTTAAGTTTATTTATAATTAAATTCTAACTTGTTTGAATCTTTTATTTTGTAATTTCTTTCTTAATTTTTTCCTGGTTTTATTCCCTTTTCCAAACACACTTTTATCATTTGCCAATAATGATGGATTAATGGAACCAATACTTGTAAACAATTCATATGACATGATATCTACGGGATCTTTTATATACACTTATACTATTTAAGGACACAGTTGTGCAATAATAATCATCTGTCACTTTTATAATTTATTCTCCTCCTTCCTTCGGCGTCATTCGTTAACAATTGTCTTATTTAGAAAATCAAAGTTCCAATATTACAAAAGCTGCTTTCCTATAGAAAGGAACGATACTTTGTTCCATAGCGTAAAATTGAGTGTACTGCAAAGATAAGATTTGCACGGAGTCACCGACTAATAAACAAGCACTTTGTTGTGAACCAGTTCATATGTTTCCTTTAGAATTTTATGTATTATTTGTAAATAGACTAGCGTGCCAAGTTTTTACCATTTCCTGCAATCATTAGATTACCTATCACCAAAATTGAATTCAGAGGGTTTGTTACATTTATGTGCTTATTGGACCCACTCAGAAAGAAAATTTGGAAAAGACATTCCAGCTATTGGAAAAAAAATAAAAAAAGAAAAAAATATATATATATATAAGAAGTAAAGAATACGAAATAAAGAGATATACAGTGGTTTCAATATAAAATGTTCTAGGCACATATTTCTAATGTGAAAGCTACTGATATGTTGCGTTAACATAACTAAATTGCGTTTAAAAATATATTAAAAAAATTGTAAATATAAATTTAATATAAAAAATTATAGCTATTAGTATAAAAATTTATATTAAAATTTTGGTGAGTGAAATTTATTGTCTATAATAATTTTATGTTATTTAAACTATATAGTCTTTTGTAAAAAAAAAACTATATTATTGATAAAAAGAAAAGAAAAGAAATATAAATCCTTATATATATTTTAACATGAAACCAAATTTATTATCAGAGAGAAAAAAAGAGAGAGATTAATATAAAAAATTTCCATAAATAATATTAAATTAAATTTTAACAACATCATTAAAGACTTAGTTTTAAAATTATAAAAATATAATTAAAATTTTTTAAAATGAAAAAATAAAATAAAAATCTAACAATATTATCAGGCTTATTAGTTTTAAATAGGTTGATGATCTTTATTTAAAATATTAATTTAAACTCGAATACAAATATAATAAATTACCTGCGTTTGCGTTTAACAATTAACATACATACGCTACTTAGTTCTCGCTGGTGACAAAAAAATGCATTTATTTGAAAACAATTAAACATATATTTTTTATTAAAATATTTTTAAAATGGTATAAAAAGACATATAGTAATAATTTAATAATATTAATATATTAAGTTATATTTAATTTATAATTTTGAATAAAAAATTACTATATATAAATTTTTGTTATGTACTCGTTAAAAAACTGGTTTTAATTAAATTACGCTCGTATCCTGAAACGCGATATACATGAACGCGGTCGCATGGCCAAACAAAAACTTACTGTACATTGTTCATCATCCATCGTAATCACAAAAATCGTAGGGAATTGTCACTCTCTGACCCGATCTTACAACGATACGCACATGTATCGTAATTGGATGCAGTTAGTGAATGGTGACACGCTTATAAATATTGTAGCGGTTTGAATCGTGAGTCCGAATTTGTCTCTGTTGCATAGGCTTTTCTTTTATAGTAATTGGCACTGAAATTTGACAGCGAAACCAATGGTTAAATAGAAGAAGCAATGTCGCTCCCGAATCATTATCCTGTCTTATTTGTTACATCTCTTTCGACGAAACTGAGCAAGAAGCTAGCCACTGACACCTGTTCTTGGACTTGGCTTTTGTTCACTGAACCATGGTTCACACATGCTATATGCCTCCAAAATATTAAACACGAGTGAGTACCTCCAGTGTGAATTTGAACGCTGCTAGATCTTGCGGTTGTAGTCTATTCGATTCATGATTTTTTATACTACATTTGATTCTATTATGTAAAACAATTTTGTCCATGGTCGAAATATTTTGCTCTTCATTTTCAACCGTACAAAACCTTAATCTCCAAAAGTATATCAAATGTCAAGTCGTTGGGTAAAATGTACTATTTTTAAGTTGTAGTGATATATGAATATTATATATTTTACATTAAATAAAAAATAAATATAGACTTTTTTTTACTTATATATAAATACACTTAAGATATTAAAAGAACTTTACTTCATGAATAAAAAAAATAATACTGTGAGAGGCAAGATCAGAACTCCGCTATATATTCCTTCTTATAGATAGAGTGGATAATTTTATCTATTTATATATTAACTATTCAATCTATCCGAGCATAAATCTAATCAACTCTTTCAATAATTAAAAAAAAAAAACTAATGAATAGGTTTATTTAAATAAGTATCATTTATTATTATTATTAAATAGAGGATGAACCATCTAAAACATCACATTTAATAGTTTAAGTTCTATTAATTTAACATAAGTATTTAAAAGGAGAATCATAAATTTAGTATTAAAAATATTGAAATTTATTTTATTAACACTTTATTAAAAAATAATATAATATATTTTTAATGGATGTTAGATATTAATAGAAAAAAAATGGATGTTAGATACCAATTTATAAAAACAGTTATCCAATGGTTAAATAAGTTTTTTAATAATTTATAGATGAGTTAAAAAATTAACACAATTTTAATATATTAAAATAAATTAATAATTGTTATTTTTAATTTTTAATTTTCTATTGAGTTTAATCTGAATTTAATTTAAATTACACGTTTAAATGTGATGAATGAATTTATCATTTTAAAATTTTTAAATATACAAAAACTCGAATTCGACTGTCATTAATACTATCCTCCATTTATTAAAAAAATTAAATTAATAATTTAATATTTATTCATCTATTATCTATTATGATTTGATTTAAAATTTATTTAATTCATTGGTTCGATACCCTTATATTTCACAATCATCACATGTTTATTTACTTATCGACTTTTTGTTTTGTATTTATTTAACACGATTCATCTCCTGTTTTTTTTTTTTTTTCGCTTCGATATTGATATGTTTCAAAATCAGTTCCAAATATCATCGCCCACCATAAAAGCAACCGAAGAATAGCAACGGGCAAAAAAATTATAATCTGTCGATACCTGATTGGCGATTGGTAAGTATCTTTATCAATAGTGAGGGGGATTGAAGGTAACGGGGATGCTTCCGAAAATTATCAATACTGAATAAAAGCTTTTATTTGTCTGAAAAGAGGTTAAAATTGTATTTGACAACAAAAAAATTATAATTTACTTTTAATAAATAATTTAAACAGTGTTTGATAAATAAAAATAAAAAAACTTGTAATTTTAAAAAATTTAACTTTTAAAAAGCATATTAAAATAACATTAAACTTATAATTTATAATTATCAATAATTTTATCTTATTTTTATTCTTATTATTTTAAATAAATCCCGTAAATGTTCACACTTTATACTTTTTCTCTCATTTAACTTTAACATTAAATATAATATTATATACTTCATTTAATTATTTAATATATTTTTATCTAATTTAATTTACCGAACAATATAATCACTTGACTACTTATAAATTATAAACTTTCAGTTAAATTATCAGTTATTAGTCATAAACTATAAGATTTATGCTAATTTAAATTATAAAAGCATAAATATAAACATTATCTCTATGTTTTACAAGTTTCAAGATAGCAGTACCATACTATTCATCATGTCTAGTATGAGTTACCCACACACACCGCTAAAATACATATATTTATTTTATACATATATATATATATATAGATTTAGTATGTGAAATATTAAAATTTAATTGTTTTTAATTTTTTAATGTTAAGTATTAAATTAACTGATGAAAAGTCACTTTAGTATTCTCATATTATTTAATTTTTTAAATATTTTATTATTTAAAATTAATATTTATAAATAAGTTCTTAAAAAAATTTAACCCTAATTTCAATTTATCATTTTGCTCTTCTTCTCAACCACCTCCACACTCTTCTATCAAACCATCGATAGCCAATTTTATATGATTTTTAACAACTGCAACGTTAATGCATAAGCTAATTTTTCATCAAAGCACAGAAGGACCTAGACATATGACGGGTTACGTTGTCTAATGACTTTTAAAAATCTGGTTGGTCCTCTCATTACCAATAACATTGTTCAAACTATCTTTTCCTAAACAAGCTAAAAGGAAGGTTAGAATCACATAGCAGCAAAACCCACATTGCTTTACCAACTGTTACGAGGGTTCTAACTTCGCCAAGTACACTGATCATTTCCCGATTTTCTTCCTTTATGTATAGGGCCTTCCTTGAAATAGACATTTCAACCATTTTTTCATTATACCTCAAATTCAAAAACCTATTTGTTGCGCTACAAAAAAATTTATTGCAAATTAGACTAGAATAATTCTTCAAGTTGCTTAGCTATCAGATCATTCCGATCCATAAGCTCATGCATACACACTTAGTTTTTTTTTTTTTTTTTGGGTACCAATTTCACCATAATTTTGATGAAATAAATTCATTTAAGCTATTTTTGTGAAATTGGTAAATCAGATTGAGGGAACTCAATAAAAAATAAGGGAAACAAAAAGGAATTACAACATGAGACCTTGTTAGTATTAAAACTTCTTAAACAAAAAAATATTGACCAAAACTTATAGAGTCAAAATATATACAGAGCATAGAAGTCAAATGTCCCTTATACCAATAGAACATTCACAAACTCGGGAAATAAGGAAATATAATTTCTTTATTGTGTGTGTGATTTTTTTACTTGAAAAAATTAGAATTTTGAGAAGGTTAAACAATATGACCTTTTTACAAAAATTTAAAATTTATTTATAAATATTAATTTTAAATAATAAAATATTAAAAAAATTGACAATATGAACTAAAATTTAACATATTAATATTTCATGAATTAAATCTTAAAAATAAATTTTATAACAATTTATTATAAAATGTGCTTACATTGAATAAAATTGTATTTATACTTAATTTATAAATAAATTTAGATAAAATTTAGAGTTTATAAAAAAATTGATGCTATACTTTATTAATTTTTATAGTTGATTTTATCATTAGAAGAATGTTTTATTTGACTAATTTTAAAAAAATGTAATATAAAAAATATACATCAACATCTATATTATAAATGAGAATACTATTATTTTAAAAAAATAAAAAATTAATAAAATTACTCTCCTTTATAACCTAAGTATGATGTGTGAATTATAATATCTGCAATAATTTTATTTTTATTTAATTTTTTATTAATTTTGTTATAAATTTTAAAGATAAGTGTTGCTACTTAACTTTTTTATTATTTTATATGAACTTTTATATCTTTTATAAATATTTATTTTTATATTTATAAATTTTTTTTTTTTTTTAAATTTTAAAGTTTATTTTCAAGGTTCTTATTTCTTAAATTTATAATTATTAATATATATTGATTATTTATATTTAATTTAAATTTTTTAATACTAAACAATATTAAAATTATTTAATTTTATTAAATTTTTATTATTTTAATACATATTATTGATAATCATAAATTTAAGTTAAAATATTTTTAAAATTTATTATTTAAAATAATTTTATTATATATAATTATTTAAAATATATAAAATTTTATTTTTTATTATTAAATTATATATTTATTATAAAATATTACTTTTGATCCTTTTTATAAAAAATAAAATGGAGTATTTTTTTATTATTATAAGAAACAAATAATAGATTCAAGATATATTAAATACTAAATTTCTTTTATATTTTTCTTTTATTAGTATTATTAAATATATAAATTATTATACCATTTAATATCATAGGTATTTTTAGAATAAAATTTATATTTATAGAAAACATAACTAGCTTAATTACTTTTCTTGATCTTGATGATTTAATCTTTTGTTTTTTATAAAAAAATCAGAATTTAAAAAAAAATACATGTGAATCTGTTAAAGTAGTTTTATTTAAGTAAAATGCAGATAATGAATTTGAATATAAGTATTTATATTGAGGGTGGATATAGGCCTTACAATCCGTATAAATATATTTTTTTTTCAAGCCTTTTTCTTAAATGCGATACCAACATGAATATTTTAATACCCTTATTTAGACTCCATGCATCACAATAATATGGAAAGGAAAATTCTTATATACACACCTTATTTGTCAAAGTATAGAAGATTATTCAAATTTTTACAAAAACAAGGCTTTTTTTTTTTACATGCACCAGGCAGATTTTAAGAAAAATTTGATCAATTTTTTTTTATGTATATAAATATCGTAAGTAGTGTCACGACCCTTTTTTATAAAGGACCGAGAACATTATTTCTACACCACATACTTATTTAAAAATAGGTAAATAATAGAGAATATAAGTATAAAAATTCACTTCTCATTCAAAGTAAAAATGAAGTTCCTTACAACAAATATTCAACAGATCAACATAATATTACATTTAGTTTATAATATTCAAAATACCAAAAAAATTATAATACGTGACTCCCTCGACATGAGGTCTCATATATAAAGAAAAAGGACTCTGATGCATTATTACTCAACTCCAGCTTCTAACTTTTCTTCACTGGCCCCTTAGCCTGTGAAGTAGATGCAACACCGCTACATCCGCTCACGTACCACCGTACGATCATCGCGATATACACGCACACAACGACATAGAAAGAAATGCAAGGGTGAGCTTACCAAACATAAAATAAAATTATATATATATATAGAGCAAAATATTTCTCACAAAGAATAACCCCATGCATTTCCAGCCCATCTAATGCACGGCATGAAAACGGCTTCCAACTGGTTTCACACCTAATTAATCCAGAAGGAACCGAGCGGTCCGGAGCGACCCATTCCGTATCCGATCCAGATAAAGACAAAGACAAAGAAATTTCTCAAAGATGAACTTACCGTTACATGTCTACCCACCTAAACATGTAACTCGGCTCTATAATGATGCAAAACATATATCTCAGCATGATGCACGCCACCAAAATTATTTTAACAGCTCAACTACGGCAAGTTTATAATAGATCAGCCAAAATCTCAAGCATTTTAAACTAATTAACAACGATTCTGACTTAGAAAATAGCTTTTATTCAATAGATCTAACAAAATCATATCAAAATATCTTGAAATAGCATATTAAACCGTTCAAAACATAGTTCATAGGTTAAAGTAAACTCCCCTTACCTCAGAAAGATGATTCACACTAGATCTACCGAATATTACTTGATTATAACAAAATTCACCGAAGATTCAGCTTTAGAACGGAGTTTCTCCTAAGAACACCATGAATTTTTATAAGAAAAAGAAGGAGAAGAGAAACGAACGGTAAATCTAGCTTCAAACTTAAAGAAACTTACTTCCAATCCTTCAGAATAGATGTAGAATCTCAGATCTGGCGGGAAATCTAAGTTTAGGAAGGTTTAGTATGAGAGAAATGGTGGTTTACGGCCTTAGAACCTTTGAGAACCTTGGATAGAGGTGAAGAAATGAAAATTTCGTGTGAAGCCCCCTTTTTATAGAAAATTTTCGAAATTTACTGTTCACGCCGGAATTTACTGTTCATCGCCGAAACACTTGTTCACAAATTTATCGTTCATGCGAAAATACGTTCAGACACTATTCATGCCGGAAAACAACCGTACACGCGTATCGTACACGCACTGTACGCGTATGTGACGTCACCGATGACGTCGGCGATCCTTGTACATACGCGGTTGTACTTGTTCATACACGGTTTGTACGCGGTTTGAACTTGTTCATACGCGGTTTGCACTTGTTCACACGCGGTTTGCACTTGTTCATACGCGGTTTGCACCGTTCACACTGCATCGTTCACTTTTTTTTTTTATTTTTAAATAATTTCAACTCCATCTAAATATATTCCAATACCAAATAATCCTTCAATTAACATTGAACAAGTATAAAATATTATAGATTACTCAATAATAAATTAGAAGCGACAATGCTCCCAGAAAATAAATTTTCGTCCTCGAAAATTTCATTCTCCAGAGAAAAGATGAGGATACAACTCTCTCATTCTTTCTTCTAACTCCCATGTGGCATCACCAGTTATTTGGTCCCAAACAACCTTTACTAACCGAACAGACTTACCTCTAAGTTTCTTAACTCTAGTTTCCTCGATACGAGCAAATGGGACCTCCACAGACAAGTCATCTCGTAACTCCACAACATCGGGCTCAATTACATGAGACAAATCTGGAACATACTTCTTTAGGCTGCGACACATGGAAAACATTATGTATTCAGGACATAACCGAGGTGGTAACGCTAATTCATAGGCTACGGTCCTCGACGATGTAATATACGATACGGTCCTATGAACTTAGATGTTAACTTCTTGGCTCTTAAGGCTCGCCCCACACACCGTAGTGCGTGATACTCTTAAGAATACATGATCACCAACCTCAAATTCTAGGGATCTTCTGCGTCGGTCGGCATAAGATTTACGTCGACTTTGGGTAGCTCTTAGCTTTTCTCTAATAAGTTCAACTTTCTCCTTAGTTGCTTGCCGCCGTGCAGGTCCCACCATCAAAGGTACGCCATCTTGGAACCAACAGATAGGGGTTCTACACCTTCTACCATACAGAGCTTCAAATGGTGCCATATCTATACTCGAATGATAGCTATTATTATAAGTGAATTCTACCAAAGGAAGCATATCCTCCCAATTACTCCTCTGCTCTACAATGCAAGTCCGCAATAAGTCTTCTAAGGTCTGAATAGTACGCTCAGATTGACCATCTGTTTGCGGATGGTATGCAGAACTCAACCTGTTGTGTGCCCATAAATTCTTGGAAACTCTGCCAAAACTGGGAAGTGAACCGAGGATCCCTATCAGAGATAATACTAGAAGGTACTCCATGCAACCTGACAATCTCTCTAATGTACAATTCTACTAATTTCTCCAAGCTAAAGGTCATGTTAATTGGCAAGAAATATACACTCTTGGTTAGCCTATCAACTATGACCCACACTGCATCATGATTCCTAACTATTCTAGGTAGATGGGACACAAAGTCCATAGTCACATGGTCCCACTTCCACTCTGGAATTTCCATCGTTTGTAACTCTCCTGGAGGGCTTTGGTGCTCCGCTTTTGCCTTTTGACAAGTCAAGCAGGCTTTAACAAACTCAGCTATCTATCGCTTCATGCCTGGCCACTAAAACATCTGCTTTAAATCTTGATACATCTTGGTACCACCAGGATGAATGTTGAGACTACCCTTATGTCCTTCTTCTAGAATTGCTCTCTTTAATTCAGTATCTCTAGGGACACAAACTCGACCTTGACATCTGAGAATACCATCAACACCTTTACTGAAACCCTTTGTCTTATCTGTCCCTAAGAGAAATACAACCTGACATAACATTGGATCCCACAATTGTTTATCTTTAATTTCCTGTAAGAAATTATTAGTCACCATAATTCGGCTACAACTAATCTTTTTAGGTGATAAGTCCACATGTATGTTCAGGTCTCGGAATTGTTCTACCAAAAGGGTTTCGCTGACTCTTAGGGAGAATGCCTGAACCACATTCCTACTTAATGCATCGGCCACCACGTTAGCTTTTCCTGGATGGTATTGGAGCTGAAAATCATAATCCTTAAGGAATTCCACCCAACGTCTCTACCTCATATTTAACTCTCGCTGATCAAATAAATACTTCAGACTCTTATGATCACTATATACATCGAACTGAGCTCCATAAAGATAGTGTCGCCACACCTTCAGAGCAAAGACTACAGCAGCTAACTCAAGGTCATGAATCGGGTAATTTCGCTCATGAGTTCGCAATTGACGAGATGCATAAGCTACCACTCTCTTATCTTGCATCAACACACATCCCAATCACGATGAGAAGCATCACAGTACACCTCAAACGGTCGACTAGTATCAGGGAGAATCAACACCGGCGAAGAAGTTAGTCTCTGTTTTAACTCATTAAAGCTTTGCTCACATTCCTCAGTCCACACAAAGGGTTGATCACGGCGAGTTAACCGTGCTAATGGTGCAGCTATCTTCGCGAATCCCTCTATAAATCTCCGGTAGTAACCTGCTAGGCCCACAAAACTACGAATCTCTGAGGCTGTCTTCGGCCTTTCCCACTGCAACACCGCTTCAACTTTGGAAGGATCAACTGCAATTCCTTTAGCTGAAATAACATGACCAAGGAACTTCACTTCCTCTAGCCAAAACTCACACTTAGACAGTTTAGCATACAACTGTTTTTCCCTTAAAACATTAAGTACAGTCCTCAAATGTTCTTCATGTTCTTCACTGTTCACCGCCTTACTGTTCATGCCGGAAAATACTGTTCAGGACACTATTCACGCCAGAAAACACTGTACACGCGTACTGTACACGCACTGTACGCGTATGTGACGTCACCGATGACGTCAGCGATCCATTGTACATACGCGGTTGGCACTGTTCATACACGGTTTGTACGCAGTTTGAACTGTTCATACGCGGTTTGCACTGTTCACACGCGGTTTGCACTGTTCATACGCGGTTTGCACTGTTCACACGGTACTGTTCACTTTTTTTTTTTTTAAATAATTTCAACTCCATCTAAATATATTCCAATACTAAATAATCCTTCGATTAACATTGAACAAGTATAAAATATTATAGATTACTCAATAATAAATTAGAAGCCTGACAAGTAGTCTATGAATAAACAATCCCTTTTACACTTCACCTAACAATTGTTTTTTCTACATAAAAAAAATATGCGCGTAACGAATAAATATAATTCAATAATTATATTAAATATATTAATTTAATAATTGAGTAAAGACTTTAGTAATTAAAGAAAAAAACATAACTCTTAAAAATGAATCGTTTAATTAGTCTATGATTAATTGATGGAAACCATTATACTTATAGAACTAAATTACATGAAGTTTTTCTTTATCTCTGCTTGTTAACATTTATTGCTAGTTTTGCATAAAAAAAATAGAGCAAATTCAAGGAAGGTAAAGGGGAAAATAAAGGTAAGCTACACTAAAGATCTATATCGGAGGCGTCTCATTTACAATATATAAAAGTTAGTATCTTTACTTATTCTTAACAATGAAAATTATGAAGTCTCCAAATTTTTATTCATGTTCTTAATTCATTAATATTGAAAAAGAATTCCGTGAAACACAATTTGAAAGTCAATTTATATGTAATATGAGAGCACCGATTTGAAAATTTATAATTTCTCATTAATAATACTTAGTTTTGAATTTGATTAATTCATGAAGTTTGTTGTAAATGTTGTTATTGAGTGATTAGTTTTGCTACATCATATATGATCAATGGAAATTTGTATGAGAAGTAGGCAGAGAATTTGTTTCCAATGTTGAAGAAATTCAAAAGAAGATAAAAATTATAGTGAAATTTTAAAAAAATTTAAGGTTCTGATTTTTTATACACCTTCTATTGGGTATGTATAAATGTTTCTTGAACACAATTATTTATGAATAGGATTTGCTAGTAGAAATATTCATTTAATTTAAATTTTACATCTAGGTTAATTAAGTTTGTGTTAAAATACTATGTTTTCATGTGCTCTTGTGCAAAATATAAATATTAAGTTTGAGTTTCTAAAATGTTATGAAATATAAATAGGTGTATTTTATCCTATTGATAAATTAACTTACTTATAAATTTGAATAAGCCAAACTTATATTAACCATTTTCATGATATACAACCAATTTCCTATGTCAAGTTAAATTAAATCTTTCTCAAAAATCATTTAATTGTTAGTCAGATTATAAGAATTTGATAAGATTTAAATGAATAACCAAACCCAAATCTTGATATCTATAAGAGATTTCATATATCCCCTGAACAAAAGTTTAACAATTCATAATAATCAAGAACATCACCAATTTAGTCATCATACTTGTTTGAAACTCTTCCTTTACTTGCTCTCTTTGCATGCAATGACTCCCAATTGACTCTCTCGATCTCTCTCGTCTTCCACCCTTAGTCTCCTAACGTTCTAAGTTGTTATAGGTTCACTGCATAAAAAATGCATATAGCAGCATGAAATCATAATGTGTATCTCATATCACTAAACACTTTTTCATGTCATGAGTCTTAAGATTCAAAATTTCATTTTATTAGGTGTTTGCGACATAGCATGCATTTCACATGTAATGGCATGGGCTCTCTCTTTAAGGTTTTCAATTTTCCTTATTTTTATGAGTTATATGAATTTTTTTATTTTTTATTTAAAGCTTTAGGCCTTTTCATGTGTTTTCCTTGACCCTCTCTAAGTTATTCGTAAGATCCAATTTAGGTGGTTGAAATGTTAAAACAAATACTTGAAGTAAATACTAACATTTCAAAAGAATTTATGTGAATTCAATTTACCATTGCTTGCAACTCAACAATAAATTGAAATTATGTTACTTAGAAACATTAATTCTATATTAAAAATGTGTAATAAATAAAGAAACACTCCTCATCATGTATTTACAAAGATGGATGATTAAAACAAAAATAATTATATAAAGTAACATCAGTGTCAAAGTATTTATTCTGCCAATAGTTTTAACAACAATTGATTTTCAATGATTTTTTTTAAGAAAAAATAATTTTAATAAAGATATGTTATGCAATGATAATAAATAAAAGTTAAAAATAATGGTTAAATTATGTTAAATTATATTTGTTAAAACTTATGTTTAGTTATAAATGTTACATTATCTAAAATAATGTTAACAAAAAGGAATAAAAATATCTATTGTTAAGAATAATAAAAAAATTATGTATAATAAAATATTTTATAATATTTTTTAATATATTATATTTAATATTATTTATTATAATAAAAATTTGAGGACAAGGAATTGATTGATGCTTACATGCTTTGATTATAATAAAAATGAGACGCTTCTAAATCAGATGTATTATACGTAAAAGTCTTAATATCAGCATTACTTTTCTTGTTTCCTTCTTGCGCTAAGGTCCATATATCGAATTATCGAAAGTTAGAAGGCACATTTTGTTATTTATCAACGTCCATTTTTCCAATTATAGTTGCTTTGATGACGACACTTACGCAAATGCCAAAGTCTAGAAAAGAAATGTGACGTTAGTAATTCAAGATTATGAATAAATCATAACAAAGGCTTTCTTTCAAGAAAAAAAGGCGAACACATTCCTTTAATATTTTAATAGAAATTCGATTGTATTATTCTCCGTTGGATACAAATATATGATATCAGTAGTAGCGATGTGGTGAATTAACAGAATATGGAGAATTGAAAGAAGAAAAACAAATAGTTAACAGAGTGTGAGAACAAATATAATAAAAAAATGTAAATATAAAATTTATATAACATCGTCTAATTTAAACTACCCATAACACGATGTATAATCAAGATAATATAATCCCAAACTATCTAAATATTTCTCCATCAATTGACATAAAGAATGTAAGTTTCGAAAAAATAAATAAATAAAAAGTGAAGTATTCATTTATTTATTTTGTTATTTTATTTTATTTTTTTCAATCATTTCACTCTGTCCTTTCCTCTTATTTCTTTTTCCTATGAAAACAGAGGTCAACGCCAAAATTGAACCCAAGTGTGGCGAGACAGGACTGGGCAATTGAGAAGAATGCAGTCCAATGATCATAAAGTTACGGTTGTTGCATCTCTATCGGAAAGTGCCAATGACGTGACTTATAGTTATGATAGATCCTTTAAAAAAAAACAAAAACTTGGATGGGTCAAATTTTCTTCCTTTTAAACGAGGTAGTACTAGTCAGCAACGGTAACATTTAATATTTACTGTTTGTGGAGTGTTTATAGAAAAAAAAAAAAAAAAGGCTTATTCAAGGTTTTTTTATGGAATAAATAAATAAATTATCAAAATCTGGTATTTTAATTAAAATTATGCAAATGTTTAAATTTTTAAAAATGTCAATAAATATTAAAAAATAATTTATAATATTTTTCAAATATTTTATTAATATTTTAAAAATCATTATATGTGAGTTTTGATTTTTTTAATTTAAATAAATGAATTTTTAATATTTTTTATCTTTAAATTTTTGTATTTGCACCAAAAATTGTCAATAATTATTTTTAAACTCTATATTTTTTTAATTTTTATAAAAATACCATATTTCAGTATATATTATTCTAAATACCATATATAAAAAAATAATTCTTTCTTCAGAGTATTTGTTTTAGCAAAGTCTAACTTGATGTTATACTTGTTGTCCTGAAAAAATAAATAGTTTTAATTATTTCAACAAAATTATTTTATTAATTTTTTATCTATTATTTTAAGAAATAATATCTTCAATTTTTTAAGATTTTACTTTTATTTAATATTTTTTACAAAACATTAAAATAATTAATTAAAGCTACTTGTGAACGAATGTAATATTCTTTTTCTTGTACAATTCTTTTTTTCTTCTACACACGCTCATACCTTCAGCAAATGCACAAAATCAATTTATTCTTTGGTAAGATATTTTGATAAAAAATTATTGCTAAGTATTTTTTATTAGAAATATCATGTTTGAATAAAATAAAATTATTATGAATAATAAAGTTCTTCTTTCTAGCATTCAACAAAGCCCTATTCATTAAATTTCAAACTTCAAATTAGATATTAAATTAAAATAATTCTTTAAAGTTGAATGTCATAAAGTATTAAAATTATTTATAATATTTAATTGTTAAACAATTTATCGAGTAAATTATTTTTCTAATTGCTACATTATTTTTTATGTAAAAAATATATTTATAAAAAATTTTTTATAGGCAAAACAAATATTATTAAAAAAAGTTCAAGGGGAACTCAAAACTCATATACACAAAAAATTACTTACTCAGAGTGGGTTCAAATACCAATCAGCTAACATAATAACTTTTCCCTTACTAACAAGTGATAACCATTTCCAATATTTCAGAATAATAGAATCTAGGACCTCCCTCTCATCCAAAATACCATTGAAAAATATAATTTTATTTCTATGCAATCACAAAGACCACACTGTACTTACCAAAATAATTAAATAAGTAGGGGCAGTATATTTATAAAATATTAAATAGTAAGAATAACAAAAAATATATATATATTAAACAGTAATTATTAAAAATTGACTAGACCAACTGATTCGATTAGTTGAACTAGTAATTAGTTTGATCGACTCCAAATATGGGTAGAATAGAAAATTGATAAAAAAAAATTATGAAATCAATTAATACACTTTCATCAATCAAGATGGAAATTAAAAATTAAAATAAATAAGAACATATACATGATTTTTATATATAATTTTATTATTATTATCATTTAATTATCTCTATAAATTTTTATCTTATAAAATATGTAAAAAGATTATTTTATGTTATTTTTAAATTTTAACTAACTTTTGTATAATCAGATATCAATGTATTTTTGATGAAAAATATTATACTAAAAATAACATATCGTTATTATTAATCTAATTGTAGTATAATTACAAATAAACCAATTTCTTCATCGATTTATCATTTTACCGGCGAGTTTGATTTTATATTTTTTATTCATATAATTTTATAAATAACTTTTTATATATTATTTTATAATTTTATTTAAGTATTAACTATAAATTTTTTTTATTTTTATATTTTTAAAATTAAATTTTTATATTTTTTAAATTATTTAAAAACACCACATATTTAATAAATGTTTTTAAAGTTTAAATAAAAATACAAAGTTGATAATGAAGTAACGTTAACTATATTAGTTAAGTCATATATTGTTATTAAAATATTTAAAACAATCTATTTAAATAAAGTTTAATATGTTAAAAAATATATATATAACATTGTCATCATAAAAATTTAAAAATATAATACTTAATATTGTAAAATTCACGAATGCAGATAAATAATATGTAAACTTAGAAAAAATTAATAAATATTCATACATTTAAATTTTCTCTCATCTTAACTTAATATATTTTTTTAAAATAAAATAATTTAAATTGATAGAATTGATAAAAAAAATTATTTTTAAAATATATTTTTATATGTAAAATAAAATGCTTAATTAATTTCAAATAAAATGATTTAATAAAAAAATGTGTTTTTTGACCCAAAAAAATAATAATTATTAATTACTTTTTTAAAAAAATGTAGGTACTTTAACTGAAATTGTTAAAATATATTTAACTTAACGGGTGGAATTAAATATTTTACACTCATTAACGTATCATATTTTAGTCTGTCAAAATACATATCATATTTTACATTAAAACATTTGAACTATATTATAAAATAAAGCTTACACAAACAGAAATTCAATTTCAAAGACTGTTCCTTCATCCCCTGGCCTTGTCGCAATTCATTATCGATCCCCAAATACCCATATCACTTAATTCAGATATAATGGAAGGAAAATACGGCCTCTAAAAGTAATAAATTCTTATTTAAAAAAATATGCATTATAAGGAAAAAAATTAAAAGTATAATAAATGTTCCCAAAAAAATATTTAAAAAATTTACTACTTTTATATGTTTAAAATTAATTTTAAAAGTTATTTTTAACAAAATGAAAAATTATATATGAAGCAAGACACTTGATTCCGTTTATTTTATTTTTGTTTAATTTAGTTTTTGCCCAATAAAACACAAACACGTCATTTCATCTGCATTTCAAATGGAAGAATATGATTGAAGGAAAGGAAGTGAAATAGCCCAAAAACCAAAGTAAAACTTGGGGAAAATGCAGGCCGTGAAGGAGGCATGTGGTGTACGAGAAATGGAGCCCAGATAAGATAACAGTGTTTTTGTAGCTTTCATAGAGCAACGTTAACCTTAACAGTTATAGCGTGGACTTAGGCCTTTGTTGGGAGAGGAACAGGGCTGACAAAGCCTGCCTAAAATTGGGCTACCCTATCCTTTCTTGTTTTATAAAGGAATTTCTTTTTCCACTTTCTTTTACTCTACCATTTTTTTTTTCTTAAATTGTTCTTAACAAAAATTTTGAAATTAAATTAATTTCTAAATATTTTTTAACATTTCTAGAAATTATTTTTCAGAATTCTTAATTTTTTTTAAATTAAAATTTTACATTTTTTAAAAATAAATTTTCAATATTAATATTTTATATTTTTAAAAATTATTTTTCGAATTTATTATTTTATATTCAATATGGAAAAATGTTTAATTAGAAAATATCCAGTTAAAAAATTATAATAAACAGCACAATATTAAAACAATAGTCCAAACTAGTTTTTTTTTTTTCGCTCTTTGTCCAGAATAGTATTCCATAACAATAAAAAGAAATCGTCCATTATTATACAATAAATTTAACAATATTGTTGCAAACCCATTTTAGGAAAAAAAAAAATTGCATAGTGACATGTTGACTATTTAATTAAATAATTTTTTTGTTAATTTTTTCATGTAGCTAAAATATATTTTAATTAATTAAAAAGTCTTTCCAACGTTGTTACATTCCTAGAAATGAACCCATGTTTAATAAAGCACAGTGACATGTTGAATTTTTTTAATGATGTTTTTCTGTAATAAATTGATAGAAAAAGTTCTTTTTTATTTAGTAATTCAGTTTGTATTTTTACAAAGGAAATATATGAAAATTTGCACTTTAATGTTTAAATCAAAAGGATTTAACCTTAGGATAGGAAAAAAATTCAATTATGTTTTTTTTTTTCCTCAACTGCCATGATTCTTAACTTAATTCTAGACATATAACAACTTAGTTCTTAAAGTTTTTTTTTAAAAAAAATTAAAAGAAATATACGTTAGTTGACTTAAGGATTGTCTGGAAATAAAAATTTTGAAAAGAAAGGGAGGGGAAGACATATTTTTTTATTTTTAAATTAAAATAATTATATATTATTTACAATGACAAATATACTATTAATATAAAATTTATGTTAATATATTAATTTATATATTTTTTAAAAATAATAATTTTAAATAT
The DNA here is from genome assembly GCA_024086825.1 of Abrus pulchellus subsp. cantoniensis. NCBI lineage: Eukaryota > Viridiplantae > Streptophyta > Magnoliopsida > Fabales > Fabaceae > Abrus > Abrus pulchellus. The sequence continues at coordinate 33,968,477 of CM044049.1, forward strand.
ATTTATTTAAAATATAAAATTTTCTCCTCTCCTTTTCTCTCCTCCAAAACCCCTTTCCAACACAATCGCTTAATATTTTAGCTTTCCAAATGCGGTGATAACTTTATTCAAAAAATGGTAATTTCTCTCTTTATTTTTTTTTATTGTCATTATTGATCGCACAACTCTTGTTCAAATAAGTGTCTCTTTCAAGTCTTACAAGTACCACGAGTTATTTTTCTTTCCAAATTTGAAGGGGAATTGAGAGAGGAAGATGGAGATGTAAAAATTTGTTAAGACCCAAAATTTTAAGTATTGGTCATCTTACAAATAACTCACTGGCTCGCACTACTTGGGTAAGGTTAAACTACAATTGTTGTGAAATACAAAATTGACCCCCAACCCTAACTAGCCCTAAACTAAGCAACACAATAGAGAGACCCTTTTGGCATCGATTCCAAACCCAAAGGCTTCCTAAATTCATTGAAGAAAGTTCTATATAAGCATTACTCGCGTCAAGCTTAGTGTCCATGTTATAATATTTTATTTTTTAAGCGTACATATGAACACATAGTTTAAAAAATAATAGATAGTATGATTTTATTAAACATTATAATATTTGATATCATTCTGTGTAATTTTGCATGCATTAAATATTGTTATTAAAAATTTATATATAGATTCTTATTATTTGTTAAAAAAAGGTATAATTTTTCCTCTTAATCATCTTTAAGGAGAACGAAACTAAAGAGCAATCAAAATGATATCCTAAATTTGTTTACTAGTTAACAACGGTATGTTCTCAGAATATCAAAGAAGCAATAAATTTGTTTAAACATGTGCACAGCAATTTTAGAGAAATTAAAGTCACAACAAATGATTCGCTTACATTGATTAATACTTTCTATCCATCTATTCTGTAGCGCTTTGATTTCTTGGGCCACGTTTGTTGCTCCCACATCCTCCACTTCAACGCCTAAGTTACGTTACTGATTTTGGAACGTGACAAAGGAGAAGTTCCAAAAACATCATCCATGCCTCCCCGGCAATAGCACGAACGAAATAATGTCAATATTAGCTACCATATGTCGATATCTACATCTAATTTGTTTCTTCCCAAAAAGAGAAACCCCGCGTGGAGACATATTAGAGGTAACGTTGATAAAATATAATTCGCCGTGTGTCCGTGGAACGATAGCAAGAGCCAAAACACACCATCAAAGAACAAAATGGTTGAATGAAGAAACATAAATACAAGTAAGGAAAAGGCCCCAGGGAGGCCTATTAGGTGGCCACGTAGACGATTTCTTGGGTGATAAAAGGGCGCGATTTGGCGTGAGCTTTGCCTCCTCCATCATATTTAAAAACTTTTCCATCACAAGCAAGCAAAACCCTAAACCACGCACGCCATGCTTCCTCACTCCTACAACTTCGATTCCGTTTCCAAATCGCAGGAACTATCAGCCACCATCCAAGCCGCGAACACATCGTCGCAAATAACCTCCGTCTGCGCCTCCATCGAATCATTCCTACACTCGCAGTCACCGGAGCAATCCCGCCACTTCTTCTCCCTCGCATTCCCAACCCTAATCTCCAAGCTCTTCGGCTTCGACGACCCTCGCTCCTCCAATGCCTGGATTCACCGCTCCGATATCGCACAAACCTTATTCTCACTACTCTCCCCAGCCGGAACCCTCGCCGCCGCTATCTCCGCCGTGGACCGCCTCTCCCTCGTCAAATACCTCTTCCCCGCTGAACGCCTTCCTCACTGGTCCCACTCCCTTCTGCTCCTCTCCGACAGCAACGATTCCCGTTCCCTCTCCGATCTCTGCCCCTCGCTATTCAAACGCTCTTCTTCTCCCTCTCAAATCCAACTCAACGTTTTCCAATACTTCTTCTTCTGGTTCGCTTACTACCCCGTTTGCAAGGGCAAAACCGACAATTCCAATAACGCTTCCGTCAAGAGACCCAAAAAAATTAGGTTAGAGAATTGGAGTTCCTCGATTCCCGGTTTTTCGATCCCCAAGCGCACTGGTGCTGAGGAAAAGCCTTGCTGCGATTTGTACACGCGCCTTCTCTACGCTTATCTACGCGCCTTTGTGCCCATCTACGATCTCAACGCTCACCAGCCGTACCGCAGTTCGATTCTCCACTACGGTTCTGGTTACGATGCTTCCGTTGTGGCACGTGCGGAGTTTGTGGTCAACGCTCTTGTTCATTTCTGGCTTGTAGACAATGATTTCTCGCCGTTGCCGGTGAATGCGTGCAGGTCGCTCGGGGTTTCGTTTCCGGCGGGGGAGGCGCCGCCGGCGCCGGGATTGGGGGAGGTGGTTAAGCTGTTTGTGAGGTACTTGAATTTGAGCACTGTTGCGGCCATTCGCGAGGGTGGCGAGTGTGGGAGTTCTAGGTGGGGTTTAGTGGAGGGTGTGGTGAAGAACAAGGATATGGGTTGTGCGCGCTCGCTTGGGTGTTGGAATTTCTGTGTGCAGAGGCCTCTGTATAGGTTTTTGTTGAGGACGTTCTTGTTTTGCCCCATGGCTGCTTCGGTGAAGAATGTGTCTCAGGTTTTTTCTGTTTGGATTGGTTGCTTGGAGCCTTGGGCGATGAAAGGGGATGAGTTTTCGGATCTGGATGCGATCAACAATGAGAAGAGGGAAAATTCCGCGTCTGCAGGTGGGGGTGGTGGATTTTCGCCGCTGTGGCAGGATTATGTTCTGGCTAATTACCTATATTACAGTTCCTTGGTCATGCACTTTTTTGGGTTTGCTCACAGGTTTCTTCATAGTGATGTCGAAATTGTAGTACAGATGGTGCTCAAGGTGTGTTTCTTATCAATGGTCTTTTTTCATCTTTTATGTATGCAGGGTTTCTGATTTTACGCAGCTTAAAGTTTTTACTTGGTAAAATTTACGCTGGCGGCTGATTTATAGGGATATTAGCCTGTCACTAGAAGTTTCTGCTTAGGATGTGTGGTGGAAACTGAAATTTCACATGAATCATTCTATTCTCTGGAGTTTGTATGCATGAAAATTGTGAAAAACATGAGAATATTGCTAGCATTGAAATGTGGTTATTGAACAATATTGGTGAATACTAGTATGGCTGCTTCCTCTAATTTTAGGTTTGGGAGGATCAATTGTCTTCCAGTTGTTCGAAGAATTATTCATAATTGTATCCATGGAATTTGTCAATCATAATTGGATAATTTGCCTTCAATTGACTTACATGCACACCACAAACCACATTCATGTGAATACCTCGTAAGGCACTTGGCTTTCTAGCAGTATGATTAATCTGAAACTCTCAGAGCAAGTGATGTCCTCTATTATTAGTTGACTGAGAACTTTGATTTTAAAGCCAGAATATTACCAACTTATCCGTATACTTAATGGCTAATTAGTATATTCTTTAGTTTAAAAAAAAAAAATAGGAGGAAAATGGACAATGTTTCAAAATTCTTGTAATTATATGATTTGTATACACTAAATGCTTAACCGCCGAAAAGGATATTTAGGCAGTGTTTGATAGATGTATTGGAATGGCACAGAACGTAACACGTGTATTTTATTCTATGTTTGGTGCATTTAAAAAAGTGAAACAGTATTAGAAAGCAGAACATGGGATTAAAAAAGTAATACATTTTGGTTTCATTAAAAAAGGATCAAACTTATGAGAACAAATCGTAGCAGAATCATTCCATTCCATTCTTCTGTAATCTGCTGTGTCCACACACCAAATACTGCCTCAGTTCCACCATGTTCTGATTCTGAATCGGAAAAAGAGATTATCTGATTCTTGAAGAACTATACTTGTCATTTTTATTTGTTTTTTTTTTTAGATTTGTTACTACATTTTTTACAGTACATTCAACTATGTAGAATTATTTTAGACCTATCTGCATACCTTTTTGGTTCTAAAAAGTAACTAACTCTTTGTAGTGACTCATTTAGTTATTCCTATCACATATAAACAATGTTCCTGTGATTGTAACTTTCTGAGGCTGATAACAGCTTTTTGAGATTTAGCTGAATGGAGTTCTCACTTTGTAACCTGCTGTTACAGGTTTTGGACATCTTGACATCATCAAAAGAGCTCATTGACCTTTTGAAGAATGTGGATACCCTTTACCATTCCAAACAAGCTGGATCAAGCAAACCAATGTTGAATAATTTGTACAGATATGTTCCTATTATCCATGAACAGTTGCAGGTGATTTGATTTTTATTTTCTGCTTATACAGTTTTCTCCAATTTCATTGAATTTTCAATTTAATTGTATTTTGTTACATTTAATATAACTTTGCACCTAAAAGTTGATTCTATATTACCTGAGATGAATATAAAATCAGTTGTGTCTACACATTCAGCTTAGGCTTTTGAGATAATTGGTTTTGACATGGTATTTTAGAGGTTTAGAGCCTCCAGACCAAGTGTAGAGTTTGATACTAACCACCACTCATTCTGCTAATTAAAAGAGTTGAATTTTAGCACAATAAAGGTGGGTTTGTGCATTATCTCTACTTTAAACCCAAAAGGGCTTTTGCATGAAGGGGTGCTGTTGATTAATATAAAACCTTTCACGCATCTTTGCCTAACAACTTAAGTTTTTGGGATTGTTGGTTGACACTTTTTTTGTTGGTTGTGTATTTTAATGTCTCAACTCTCATGTCGTGAATTTTTGCACTTGATTAATTTGATTCATAGCTGGTTTAGGCACTTGGTTAAATGCTTCTGAGAGTAACAAGTAATATGCATGACCTTATATCTAAATAATTATTAATAAATTAACAATACTGGTTGTTTTAGGACTGGGAGGATGGTTTATGTGAGACTGATGCTGATGGCTCCTTCTTGCATGAGAATTGGAACAAAGATTTGCGGCTGTTTGCAGATGGGGAGGATGGTGGACAGCAGCTCCTTCAGGTCTTATATTTTTTTTGTTCTGATGAATTTATGTTTCTAACTATAGTATAACTACATGATCAATCATTTGTCCTTGCAATGACAATGTTTTAGGTCAGTGTTGCTTGCCAACATAACCCTCCTCTCTATGAGCTTGGTGTCCAGCACAGATGCTTTAGCATAGTAACTGTATTCATGTTGTATCCAATATCCATGTAGGAGACATCCATGCCAAACACTCTAAGACACTTCAAATACTTTTAGTTGTATTTTACAATTATTTAATTTTGTTTTTTAAACACTTGTACCAATGCAGATTGGAATATCACAATAACTTGATAGGTTATAGTATTTATAATAGTATTTTAAAAAAAAAAAATTTGCTTTCACATGTTTGTGCTGTATCATATACTTGTGTTGTATCCATACATTCAAATTGGGACCGTGTAAAGATTGGTAATAAAACACTAAGAGGTGGAATTGTTACTGACTATAGTAATCATTATATATACTGTATAGGCTACTAACTTCTCATCTCATCTTTTGTCACTGCAGTTATTTATCTTGCGTGCAGAAGCTGAGTTGCAAGCTATATCTAGTGATAATCTTGTACCCAACCTTCAATGCATAGATTCATTGAAGTCAAGATTGGGGTTCTTATTTGATGGACACACTATAAAGTCATCAACCTGTCCAGAGCCAGTGCTGCATCAACAATCCCGTGATGAGATATTCAAGCCTAGAAGAGCTGGCAATCATGCATTTGCAGTTGTTAAATACAAAGGTGACTGGATGAGACGACCCATTTGCAATGATGAGATTGCATGGCTTGCAAAAGTGCTCATTAGGTTATCTGATTGGTTGAATGAGAGTCTTGGACTGAATCAAGCTGAGAGCATTCAAGCAAGCTCAACATGTTCCTATGTGGAGGTGTCGACTGATGTTGCCCATGTATGTGGACCTTCAGAGGCCCTGAAGGTCTTCTTCTGTACCATTGGTTCTTGGTTTCTCTTCTTGGGTGCTGCTTCTTTGGGTTTGATGCGAAAATACGGTATGAGGGTGAACTTAAGGATACTGGCCTCCAAGAAGGTTGTGACGATATTTGTTTTGTATGCTGTTTTTAGCATATTGAAGAAACTCACTCGATCACTCCATAGCATGTAGGGAAGGATATAGATTGAATATACAAAACTACAAAGTACATAGAAATGTCGATAGTACACAGAATTTTGTTCCTATCAAGTTATTGTGCATACGGTGTTTTTGCCTGTAATTACAAGTGGTATTAACCAAGAAAAAATGTTCATCCGCCGTTTCGCTCACTTGGAGTGCGGTAATGTAAATAGTTTACTGCATCCATTCTGCACTTGCGATCTTGCCCAACAACTCAGATCGATTAATGTTATTTGTTTTTCTCTGTGGTCAACTATCCGTCACTATGGGTTAAGCTCTACGAGTTAACCCATCTAGCCCTCTATTAAGCGGGACTTGGGTTTGACAAACTATGGCGTACTTCAATTTTGGTGGGCTTTTATAATTTTGGTCGGTTCGATATGGCTTGGTTTACAATTGGGCCGGACCAGTCCTTTTACGCGTATTTATTTATTTATACTTCACAATGGTTTATTTTTTACTTATTTAGTTTATTAATTGTTTATTTATTTGGGGTTAGAATTTGAAGTTTTTTTTTTTTATAGAAAAGGAAAATTGAGGGTAAATTGATTTTGGCTAGACTTAATTTGCTAAAGGAACTTAAAAAGGATCAAAATTAGATATAGACCAAATTAAAAATATCAATAGAATAAAAAATTTCAAAATAAAAAGCATAAATAGACATTAAAATATTAATGTCTCCATTTTCCCGGAAAAAGAAATCGATGTCCTCACAATAGGCTACATTGCTCATCTGAAATAAATATCAGCACAAAACAATCGAATTTGTAATATTTATGGTAAGCTGGCACTAACAAATTAATAATCCCAAATGCAGCATCACGAGAAGCACAATGAACAGGTGAGTAACAAAAGCACGTGTTGGTCGTGCGTTGATAATGTGCTAGTGGAAACCATAAACTGCCAATTGGTGCCTGATTGATTTCCCACTAACTGAAATATGGGCCCTTTTTTATGAATTTTTTTTTTTCAAAATATAGTATTTTTTAAAAAAATTATAAAAATATGAGAAAATTTTAAAATCACTAATAATAATTTTTAGTATCACATTTTTAAAAAATTTAATAGTTTTGATTTTTAAATGTTTTTTAAGGTAATTTTTACATTTTACCATCTTTTCATTCTTTTATTTTTGAATTTTTTACCTGCACAAAAAATTGATGATTTTTAAATTTTATATTTTTATAATTTTTTTAAATCACTATATTATTTTTAAATATTATATATAAAACAATAATCCAAACCATGGTCCAAAACAGTAATAATATAACGAGAATATCGCACTTTCATCATTAATTATTGACGTGACAGAACAAGGAATCTGACAAGACACGTTGACAGACACCAAAAAAAATTTCTCCCATGAATCCAAACTGGTCCTCCTCAAATTCGTTAAACAAAGTAACATTTTCTAAAAATTCATAAAATAAATAAATAAGATAATATTAGCAGCCGGCAAGAATGATAAGAGAAATAATTATATTACATGCATAAATTATTGTGTGTAATATATATATATATATATATATATATATATTATATTATATTACTGTTATATAAAAACATATTTTCCTCTGTGAGATTATAAGACTTTGTTTATTATGTCACTTCCATTTATTATATTGTCACTAATATAAAAAATATAATTTTTTAAATTTATTTTTATCTTCATATGTTTACACAATAAAATAGAAAAATATTTGTTAATTTTTAATTTCTTGAAAATATTTTTAAATTAAAAATAATGTTAACTAAACATTCTCCAACACACTTAAAAAAAACCTTTATTATTAATTTATTAAGTATAATTTAATCGAACCAACTAAGTAGAGAGTAAATCTTACATTATTTAGAGAAACTAACTAACAAGAATTCCACTCAATAATTTAAAAAATGTGTCAAACAATGAATTGTTAATATTTATTATTAATTATTTAAATTAAAAAAAAATTAGATCATAAATCAGTCAAGATTGTGTTTCGCTAGTTATATTAACTAACTTATATCATACACTACTAAAGCTATATTTGACAAAATAGTTATCAAACTATAAACAGGGAAATGTTAATCTAGAGTTTAAAAATCATTAAGCCAACTTATTAAGTTATAAATGTTTGGTAAAGTTAATAGTTGAACTACTTGATAAGTGAACAATGACATAAAAATTATGCTTAAATAATTTATATATACACATATATTTACAGACAAATATATTAAAAATATCTAATAATTAAAATAAATAATATAATATTAAAGGAAGAAAAAAATGGAAAGTTTTATTAATAATAACTTATAAGATCAAATAACATTTAAAAGAAGAAAAATATTAATCTTAATTATTAGCTTATATTATTAAAAAAATTTTGAGAATTTTTTTATTACACTTTTATAATTCCAATAAAACTAAGTACTTCTACATGTTTAAACTCAACTTTAAGAACTTAAGTCAACAAAACACTTAAAAAAATTATTAATTTTATTAATATTAACTGATAATTTTTTTAAGTATCTAAAAATAATATATTTTTTATGAAAATACTACTACTTATTATATTAAAATATAAAAAACATGATAAATACTTTTTTTAAAAAAAATATACCATTAAAATCAAAGTTAAGAATTATTGTTAACATGTTTCAAAACATATAAGTCAGCGAGATAAATTTATTTATGAAAGCAATCAGATACAACAAATTAGTTAAAATGATAAGTCGAACTTACTTTTAGAATAGTGTTAATGCTTATAACTTTTTTATTCATTTTTGTCATCAATATTATTCTATTTTTCCATTTTCACGAGCATATATATATATATATATTTATTTTACCTTATTTTTTACACTACTTATACGTCTGTTTTAATTTTTAAAATATTCAACCTTTAAATAAAAGTTATATAATCTCAAAATTAATAAAAGAAATTTAAAATATAATTACCAAAAAATATAATTTTTATCTAAAAAATTATGTGAAAAAATAATATAAATAATTATTTATTTTATTTTATATTATCAAATAGTTTAATAGTTACTTTATTGATAACATTTAATTCAATAAATTGGTTCTACAATTGAAATTTTCAATAAAAAAAGTTTTTTTTAATATTTGACTTAGCTTATTAGTTATTTTATCCACTAAATTTTAAAAAGATGAATGTGTGAATTATCCATAATAAATATATTTAAAACAGAAAAATACTGAAATAAAAACAATAATAAACACATGAAAATTAGTACATAAACTCACCAAAAGGTGTCCTAAGCATTTAAGATTCCACTTCCCATTCTCGAATGATTAACAGTAACCGGTAGTTGGGGGGTTGTGATTTTCTTTGACCATTCTATATGAAGGGTAGATGTGTGAACTTACCGACGCTTCTATATTACGAAGAATAATGCCTTTGAGGATACCTCATACGTCCTATCCACAAACCCTCGTATAAAGGGAACCTTAGTTTTCATGCTCTCAACACCAAAGCTCTCTGTTCCTGATGGCACCAAAGAATGATGGAGCTTCCAAAAGAACGATGAACAGAGGAACATGGACCCCAGAAGAAGACCGAAAGCTCTCTCAATGCATTCAAATTCATGGTGCTAAGAGGTGGAAGACTGTTGCTGTTAAATCAGGTTAGACCCAATCTTACAATGTCCAAGTAAAATAAAATAAGAGAGATTTTTTATTTTGGTTAAACCTTACTCTGTAAATATGTAAACAGACACTTTAAACTTTAACTTCGTTAAACTATTTTTAAGTAGACTCCTTCAATACTAATTTTACTTCAATTAATTCTTAAACTTCACTAATTTTGAAAATAAAAACCTCCAATTGTAATTTTATTTTTAATAATCTATATTTTTTTTTATAAATAGTGAGTTTTCAAAATTAAGTTGAAATTAAGTCACTAAGAGAAAAAAATGCAACCATTTATTTACTGCAAAATTCAATCATTGGTTAATTTTTTATAATTCCTTTTTTTTTTTTACATCATAACATAATAAAAATTCTACATTCATAAATTTCCAAAAAATAATAAAAATTTAACTATAGATATTATAGCTAAAAAGTACTTCTTTTATTTTTTTGACTCTAATTTTTTTTAAATAATTAATATTATTGCATTTTACGTACTCTTTTATTTTTTTATTTTTTGTGATTATTTTTCTTAAATTCAAAAAATTATTATGTTTGGATGTAATTCTTAAGATTTAAGTTAAATTCATGGTAAAAAAATTTCTCCATACGTAATTCAGCGTTATTTGATTTATAAGAGATGTTTGTAAGAACTGTAAAGTTTAAGGATTAACTAGAAAAAATAAATAAATTTAGGGTGACTATTTGTGAAATTGAAATATCGATGGAACTAAAATTAAAATTGAAGTGTCTAATTATAAAAAAAATAAAGATTAATTAAAATAAAAATAAAGTAAAGATACATAGTAAAGTATATAAAGTGGGGTTAAATGCTTTTTTTTCATGAAATAAAATAAGAAGATAACTTGAAATCCAAGGAATGCTACAATTTTCTTAAGGATAAATATTAGATACAATATTATAGATATTTTAATGCCATTTTTAATCAAAATCAGAATTTTAACTAAAAAAATAATATAACTTTTATTACGTTGATTATCAAAATAAAAATTTAAATTAAAGAACAACACTTAAAGTATCTAAAATATTGTATCTGTATTTTTTCCTTAACCTGTTCATAACATTTTGGTAGGTTTAAATAGATGTGGGAAGAGTTGCAGGCTGAGATGGTTAAACTACCTGAGACCCAACATCAAGAGGGGAAACATATCAAATGAAGAAGAGGATTTGATTGTTAGGCTTCACAAACTTCTGGGAAACAGGTTTGTCATCATACAATTAGAGTTGGAAGAAGAATAAAACGTATGAATTATGAGAAAGAAAGACGCAAAAATAAAAGTAATAATCAATGGCCCAATACAAAGTATTGGTAGATTTTTGATAGATTGATACTTTAAAATTGACGATGTATCTGTAACTTAATCCAACTGAACACCGATGCACTTATTATATATGATTGCCTCCTCATCAAAGTTTAATTTTTAGTATACCATGTTTCCTTTGCATGATAATAAAAAAAAATATTATTATAACTTGAATATCACCTATATCAAAAACAATAATAAAATATAATTGCATTCATGTCTTAATTTTTTAAAATTTTATCATATTATTTATACTTGTGTTATATATATTTGATTTTAAAAAAACTAGAACTAAATCCCAATCGTGATGAACATTGCAATGAGATGATGGAATTGGATGTGTGTAGGTGGTCTTTGATAGCTGGGAGGCTTCCAGGACGAACAGACAATGAAATTAAGAATTACTGGAATTCACATTTGTGCAAAAAAGTGAATCAGAAAGAGGAGAAAGAAGAAACTTCCAAGACAGAAAAAACAATTCCCCAGAATCAGAACTATGGAGACAACAGTGCCACGTTCGAGAACGAGGAAACCATTATTGGAAGTGGCAATTCCGATGTTAGCTTTGATGTGAACGAATTCTTCAACTTCTCTGAAGGACCGTATGGGTATGATTGGGTGAACAAGTACTTAGAACTTGATCACATCCCTGAGAGCACACAAAAGATCTAAATGACCATTTTGTGGATCTAGTTTTGTATTGAACTGCCATATTCTGTGTGATCATGACTTGTCCTTCTACCTAACCCCGTCGCAGAATCGTTGCTACATAATCCCTATTTCTCAAGGCCGTTTGGTACAACCTTATTTTTTAAAATAACTTTTGTTCAATAAAATTTACAAAAGAGTTCATAAAAGATAATTATCAAAATAAACTAAACCAAACTTGCTTTTTCTTTTTTTTTTTTAATTTAAGATATGTTTGAATGTCATGTTTAAAAGAAGAAAAAGATTAATAAAATTTAATCTATATTTAGAGTTAATTAATTAAATAAATAATTAAATTTTTTAAAAAAATTTTCAAAACTCTCTTAACATTAGTTTTTTAAGTTCTTTGTTTGAAAGTTTTTTTTTTCACTCTCGTCTCAAGACATGTTAATTTTTAAATTGAGATTTTTTTAAAAAATTATAAAAATAAAAATATTAATTTTAAAATTATTAAATTTTAGAAAAAGAAAATATTTTTTTATATTTAAAAAAATATATATAAATAAAAAAAATATAAAAGATAATAATATCATTTACATATACAAAAAAGAAGTTTAATCTTTCTTCCTTTCCTCCAAAGTCATAGTAAATTGGTCATTTGCTTCCTAATTAAAAAATAATAAGGATTGTTAATATAAATATGTAAGAAAACTTTTGTCTTTGTAGAATTAATAATTATTAATATTATGTTTACAACAAAATTTTATAACAATTTCTACATTAGGAAAAAAAGACTGAATAAATGTTAAAGGAAGAAATAAACAAAATAATACAGAACTAGCAGGGCAGTGGTGTCTTCCGTTACTACTGGTATTTTTAGTTAATAAAGTATATAGTAATATAGAAAATTGATTTGAAAATAGTGGGTATTTTAATACCAATTAGAGTATTAAATAACAGAAGATTAATGCTAGCAACACGATTTTTGATATATATTAAAAAATATATTACTAAAGTTATTCATTACGAAAATAGTTAACAGATGAAAGTGCGGATATTAATGTAATATTATTGGGCTGAAAATGACACTTTGATTTTGGGAATAGAGACAACATTTTGTCATCACATATGATATATTTACTTGTGAGATCCAGCAAATGAAAACGATTGAATAAATCACATGCACATTCAAACGTTGTTATAGACTATTACAGTGAGGGCCACCTTGTTCCACCTATTAGTGTCATTGTTTAGCCGAGTTAAATAAGACACACTGCTTTTTCTCCTTCAACTTTTCTGTGTTACGAGACTATCTAGAGTCATATTGATTGGACACACCATAGCTTTTTCCCCTCTCATTCTGTCCCATGATTTGGTAAAAAATACTATGGGTAATGGAAATGTATAAGAAAAATAATAATATTTATATGGAATCTAAAAGAAATTTACACAAAACTTTTATGTTTTATATTTTATTGAAAATATTTTTTAAAATAATATATAAATATTAAGAATTTTTTAAACATTACATAATTAAGAAAAATTATATTACATTATAAAATTTATTTTTAAAAATATTTTTTTTATTTTTTTTGTAAATATATATTTTTATATAAATTACCTTTTCTTACTCTCTTTTCTATTTATTTAAATAAGTAAATAAAAAAATTTCACTATTTTTTTGTCTTATTTTTATCTATGCAAACAACAACTTTTTTTCATCTCGTATTTGAATATTTCTTTCTCATTATATTTTTTTCTACTTATTTTTTATTTGAGTAGAACAAAAGCTTTGGTGTTAGTTCTCATGAAAGCGTAAGATCAAAAGAGATTTTAAAACTCATCTTAATAAAGTTGTTTGTAACGGTGCAATAACATTCACAAACTTTTAAATACGTTTTAAACTAATTATTCAAAATTTTTACAATAACTCTTCATTATTTGATATCAACTCTTTAGCTATGTTAAAATTGCATGCAAATTCAAGTTACTAAATGAACTGCATTAAACGAATTAGATTTATAATATTTTTTTTATATTTTTTAGTCTAAGGAAGTCATTGTAAATAAAATTTAACAAGTATGCTTCATATAAAATAGTAGCTTCCAAATTTTTTTATTTTTTTTTCTATATTAAACAACTCAACCCTAAAAATGATTAATTTCTACATTAATAACTGGACACTTTATTATAACATAATCAATATCTCATTTAATTGAGTTCATGCGAAAGTTGCTAAATTTTGCATTACATGTGCTACTTATATCAAATGTAAATAAGCAAGTTATTTATTATTGCACATTTTTATCTAAGAAGTTTGACATATAATAAAGGTTCTACTACAATCAAACCTCTTTAAAAAAAGACAGTCTTGTAAGACAAAAAAGAATGATTCATTAATGTTACTACAACAAAAACAAAAGAATGATTCATTAATGTTACTACAATAAAAATGAGAACAAATAAAAGTCTTTATCATATTTTTGTTAAATATAAATTGTAGTGAGTAGTATTTCATGTAATAATAGCCAAAAAATAGTTTTGATTTATTTAAAAAATATATACTTTTAACATCAAGATTATAGTATATTTTAAATCTTATTTCTTTTGAGTAGTTTAATAAAATCATTTGAACCTCTTCAAATTTGCGCAATAAGATTGACATTATCAAAACTAAGGAGTATTTGTGTGAATTTCTTAGTCAAGATGGATGTATAAGTTCTTCAAATTTTACACGTGTTTGATCCAGAAGATATGCAAACACCAGTGGACATTGGAAATATGAATCCTCTAATTTTTCAAAAGTGATCCTTCTCTCAACCAATTATCATACTAGACAGAAGATGATGGGTCATGTGATGCCTTAATGAAGTAAATAAAATGTTTTCACTAATCATTTTCAAATGGAAATTGTTATGATTGAGTTTGTGCAAGTCATCTTTAATAAATTATATTCATACCAAATAACTTGAAACTACGGGCTATTATTCTCAATTCAACTTCTCCAATAAGAAGGTGTTAGTGATTTACTTCTTCTCTGACACTAAACCTTTTTACTTGTTTTGAACAATTTAAGGTATTCCATTTTATAAGGTGTATATCCATTCTTTTGTTACAACCTTTTCAAATAAATTATATTTGATTTGTCTTTTTATACAAATATGTAATAAATTTAGTTTATTAATATTTTTAAATAAATATAATTACTATATTTACTATGTAATTTCAAAGTTACCAATCGGCTGACATTATCCAACCCGTATCAGATAACTAGCTAATATGAGTTGATGTTAAAAAAATTCCAAATTAATTTAGCTATTTAAAATAATAATCCAACGAGAGCTTATGCCAGCGACTCACTTGAAAAAATCTATTTTAATGTGTAAAAGATATTAAAAAATTAGTAACAATTTTTTGAAACACAATAAAATTTAAAATTTTGATTAATTTCACATACTTTTTTTTAATTTATAATTATCATAAATACAAGTATTTAATATATTTAACTAGATTTGTGTTTGCTTCACACAATAACATTTAATCCAAGACAAACTAAGAATAAATATAAAAACATTATCATCGAATAATAGTATGATCAATCATTAATATTATTTAAACTATTTATTAATAATTTTATTATACATTAGTAATTTTAAAATGCAAAGGCATAATACATAATTATTAACTTGCTAATCCGTCACTAAATCCTAGACTCTGATAACTAACAAGACTATCTTCACTTCACTAAGATTTATTAGGGAATTCTCTTAAACTCACCAACGATTACAGTCATACATCAAATACGCATGCTAAATGAGATTTCTGATAAATGTCAATTTTATTAGAGGTATCATGATACATTATATAAGCGCTAAACACATATTATATCTAACATTTATAATGTTAAGTGTAGAAAATTACAAACTCACCCCTAACACCATTAATGTTTATATAAAGGGAATTTTTTATTTAATTATCCTCACTCATAAAACTCTTATATTGGCCAAATTTTTCTAACTAAAACATGATAAAAAAAAAAAAAAACATTTACACATAACACATGTATTGAATTATCTCTTCATTAGGAATAAGTTATATAATCAGTGATCATGTAGAACTAAAAAAATTGTCAATTATTAATACTTTAATGTTGAATTAACTTTTGTTAGTATTATTTATCTGATAAAAATATAATTATTAGTATAGTTTAAGATTGCACTAATAATATGATATATTTTACTAATAAATAATTATATCAACTATATAATATTAATATACACAGTCAATATATTAACATTTTTTTATTAATATAATTCTTTAAATTTTTAATAATAATTTAATTATTATTAAATAAATTCTATAGTACCAATTTTCATTTTAACACTTAAGAATATTGTGAAAGTCAATAAATGACAACTGATATGTAAAATTGCCAAAAATATTATACCTTTTTATAAAAAGAAAAAGAAAAAAATTAAAAAATTATAGAATATGTAAACTATTCAGAAAATATGTATGCAAAATCATATAAAGGGTGGAAAGGATCCTAATACAAAAGTGCCAGAGATGAAGCAGCCACTAACTTAACCTCCTAAACAACATGACATACATGTACATGATAGAAGTTTTGCATAGTAGATATCTTGCAAAATAAAATATGTTTCCAAACAATATAACATAACTTAATCTGCATGAGAGATGTTTCGCATCATGAATATCTTGGCGAATAAAACATGTTGCATAACAAATTGTTAACACTAACATATTTTGTGAATGTTGATAAATGACAATTTTTATGTAATATAGCAAAAAATATTATACAAATTGATAAAATAGATTAAAATTTAAGATAACAAAAAGATATTAATAAATTCAAAATTTTACTTATATTTTAATTAAAGAAACTTACGTCTTTTACTCTTGCCTACAAAAATTATAATACATTATTTTTATTTTTAAATTATTTTAATTTCATGACCAAAATATTCATTAAAATCTTAAGAAAGTTACAACATTTTTTATCATATAAGACTATAATGATTTCTTATTAAATTTTTACAGTGGATAGAATGAAAATTTAAATTAAAATATTAATATATAAATTATTATGTTTGAAAGGCAGGCCTTTGATCTTTATTGGTTGAAACTTATAAAAAAGAGAAATAGTGTGTAATATGAGAGCTAACAAAAGATTATAATAATTTTGTGTTATTAATAAGAAACTAACTAGAGATAAAGATGTGACACAAAAAGAGATTATTGACGAATCTGATAGTCTAATCATTAGACTTTTTCATGAGTCAAACGAGACTAATCACGTATTGAGCCAAATACTAGATTCTTTTCAATCCAATGTTGTTGAGACGATAATACAGGGACAGAATTAATGTAAGAAATGCACTTATTAAGGTAAGGAGAAAGAAGCACGGCTCAAAACTCTAGACTCAATCTAAATTTATAAACAAACAATTCTAGGAAAGAGATCAAAACTTGGACCAAATATTTGGGATATGTATTTTGAAAGTGGCTTGCAGTAGGCATTTGGAAAGATTAATTATATATTTGAATTAGATTAATGATCTTTTAATATGTATTGTTAATTCTTTTAAGGTTGTAACGTATTAGAGTACCCTTTATACTTTTTAATAAAATGCTGATGATTAATAAAAAAATATATAAATAATTAAAATTTATATAAAAAGATATTAATATCTACATTATATGAAAATTCATATTAATATCAAAATTATAAGAATAAATATTAATTAAAATTTATACAAAAAATATTAATGTGATATATAAAAGAAATGAACAAATAAATTATATTAATAATGAAGTAATAATTACTTTTTATTTAAAATTGATTTCAATGAATAGAATTATATTATATTTAAATTTTCTAATGTTAATCAAATTATGAGATTAAAATATTTTTTAATATTTTTTTATAAAATTAAAAGATAATATTTTTAAATAAACTAGTATAGTAACCTGAGCAATGCACTAATATTTTATTTTACAATAAATATAATTTAATAATTAAAGAATAAAACTTTATATTTTATAAATAATTATACATATATAATAAAATTATTTTAAATAATATTTTGACTAAATTTTATATTACGAATCGTATGCATCAAAATGATAAAAATATAATAAAATTAAACAATTTTAAAATAAATTTTATTTTAGTTGTCAAAAATAATTTTATTAAATGCCAATAACTAAGATATATTAATAATCATAAATTCAAAAGATAAGACTCTTTAAAATAAACTACAAATTTAAAAAAATAGAAAACTAAAAATAATTTTTATTAATGTAAAAATAAGTATTCATAAAAATATTAAAATTTATATAAATTAATAAGAAAAAGTTAAATAATGACTTAAATATTCAAATTTTAAAATAAAATTAACAAAAATGTAAATAAAAAACAAAACTATTCCGCAGAAAAAAAGATATAATTCAAACATTATTTTCAATTAATTTTAATTCAAAATGTACACGTGAGAAATAGTAAATAGTTTTACTTCTTGTTTATAATATAGAATTTGATTAACATGTGTAATGCGTGGAACTATAGTTAATATAAAAGAAGTTAGGTTTCGAAATAACATGGCATTCCACTAGTTCTCCAAAACCGGTAACCATACAGTAATCGAATCTATACAACAAACTTATACATCAATCTATTACCTGACTAAGAATCAACCATCTAGCCTCCTAGTTCCTCGCACCAAGTATTCAACTCAAATAATAAATTAAATTAAATCAATCAAAATTCTTATCCCCGTCGATAGCACTTTTGGCTCTTTCCAAAACCTTGTCCAAACAAGATTCGTGCTTTCAAATTTAATAACTCAATACCAAAATGATTTCTATGTTCGCGGAGTTTGAATCTGGTTCAACTTGTTGAACCATATTGAATGCAAAATCATATGAAATAGATCATATCTTATTGGTCTTGGGTTCCAAAGGAAATGCCTTTGTACCATCTTCACATTATTTTGCATTGTAACATATCTTCTTATAGGGATGGACAATAAAATTTCCTTCAGCCTGGGAATATCCTTTTCTGCCACCACAACAGAAAAAGCACTCCAGTTCAGAACTTCATTAAAAGGAAGGACAAAATTATCTGCAATGATCACAGGAACACACTCGTAATATATGGCTTCAACGATCCTAGGGCTGTTAACTTCAAAGCCCATTGGACACACACAATATTTACTTGATTTCATGTGTTGAATATAAGTCATCTTTTGGGAAACTCTAAGAGGTAAACGTTTGTAGATTTTCATGCCTTCATCTTTTTCACCACCCCAATACTTAAGAAGAGTGGGACGCACTCTCCCATGCATGCTTCCAGCAAAGAAAGCAAGGATTGGACGTAGTGATGCTCTATTCCCACCAAGATATCTAAGAGGTCTTCTTGGTGCCCTTATGGTAGTTTCTGGTAGGGAAACGTCTCTTCCTGCAACAAAGATTCCTTCAGACCTATCGGCATTACATAGAGCTTTTATGGTGTTTCTGGTCAGTTCCTCGTGCCCAGTCACTGTGTAAGGACCCTGCCATGTTTTGAACAGAAGGCATTAAAAAGGACAACGATTTCAATGTAGTAAACTCAAATGCAATTGATCAGGTTCCACCAACAACATGGATAACACTGAATAGACTACATTGCAAAAGGAAGATCTGTGATAATCAATCTCTCCCCGAACACATTCAATATAATATGATTTCAAGTTTTCAATCACACATTAGCCCTGCATGCTGCTTTACTAGTACAGAATTTTTTAGAAGTCACCAATAATATTTGTGGGTATTCACATGCATATAAGAAAGACGTATCTTGGAAAATTTCCAGGAAAAAAATGTTCACAAAAGATTTGTTCATTGTTCAATAATCACCAGGGAAAAAGTAATAAATGAGTGTTACAGGTACACAAGTAAACAAGGCAGACCGTCATACTCAGCATGACAGAGACTTGCATTGTTGCATATTTCAAAGTAATAGGATAAAAAACAAAGATATGTTGTTTTAGGGAAATTAGAATTTACAAATGGAATTTGACCTGTTGCAGGAGTAATGTGAAATAATAGCAGAGAGATTAAGGCATTAAGCAGAAAATTTTTCTCTGTTTTTTTAATGGGCAAGGGATGAAATGTAGATTAAATTATGATAAATAGGTGGAAACAATGAGAAAATAAGTTTTCCAGCCATGTAACACACGCAGATACACAAACATCTTTAAAATACCATGTCTGTATGCCCATACAAGCCATATATTTCCAACCATAAATAGTTATTTATTAATCTCATCATCATATAATATATAGGTCAATCTTTATGAATCAAAGCCATCTCAAAGTTATTTTTACTAAAGAATTTCATTTTTCAATCTAATTATCTAATCAATGTAAAACATGCAGACATGGAAATATAAGAATTAAAAATCCTAATACACTTAAACAATTATTAAGCATAGCAAAGTCAAACTATTAGAATCAACCAATTTAACAGAAAACAGACACATGCCCCATACCCAGTCATGGCAAGCAACAAGGAAATGGTCTGACCCATGTGTGCGATTCCAGAAGGGATACTTGGCAGCAATTTTGTTCACATAGTCCCTAAGAAAGATTGATAATGGTTTTAAATTATGTGACCCAGGCACATAGAGTGCCAATTCCATTTGGCGTGCACTGTATGGAAGGTAAAACAAGTGAGCCTTCTCAGGATCCTTGGTGATAAATTGCTTATTTTCCTCCATCAACTTCATAAACCATCCTTCAGAAGCATAAATTCCCTTAAGGGACGGTTTGTGAAAAATGGGCCTTGATCCGTCGTGATATATATATACTTTAAGTATCGCTTCCATCAATTCATAGCTCCTGAAGTTGAGATAAAAATCCTGGTTCAAGATGGTTTTTAACATGGTAGACAATGCTATTCACATACCAAAGTTTCAGTACAGTCCAAAGACATAATCAGCACTCAGCAGCAATTAACAAGCATTGTGTCATAATAAAAAATTCTAAATTGGTAACAACAAATTGAAGAGTTGTACAAGGATTATTTTTCTTGTAAATGGGGAATTAATAATCTGTATTTGCACACAAAAATTAATAAAACACACAAATTCCAGCCAACAAGTTACACATTGAGCTCCCAAGTCTTCAATATTCACGTCCTTAAAAGCTAGAAATTTTGGTGAAACTACTAATTAATTGGATCCACAGGTTACAGTTGCTTAAAAGATATTAAAATTCTAGACATGGTCTAAACTAAAATATTTACTGGATAAGAGGTTGACCACATTCATTACCGTGACTTCCTTGTTGCCACATTCTTCAGAATCTATGATGACTTTAAGCCTTGTACACTTTTTCAAGTCCAGAAAACTTTTACGTAAACAGAGTAGAACATTAATAGCAACCAAGAAAAAAAAAAAACAGAGTAGTACATTATTGATACTACTTGATAAAGATTTAAAATAAAAACAACCATTTTGGGACAGTTGGTTCATGACATGGTATCAAAGTCTCTATTTGGTTTAATGTTTCTAACACCAAACAGACATTCACTGCATCCAGATGCAGGTTTGGTTTCGTTTGGGTGTATTCCTGTTTGGTCACTGTTAGTTAGGATATAGATATTTAGCTAACGGGGATTAGTGACATAAATAGGAGGATTGAAGGGAAGATGTTCATTATGTTATGTATCACTTAGATATTGAGCACTTTCTCCTGGTGAAAGGAGAAATCCTTGGTGATTGGGAAACCCTCCGAGGAAAAGAAGTATTATTCCTCCTATTTTTTTATTGAAATCAGAAATTTCTAGCCTGAAATGGCTGAGATTCAAACTACTTCTGTCTTTGGAACTAAATATTTTATTTTATTTCATAATTTATTGTTTAGAAGACTGTTGAGTATATTTTCTCATACTTTTCAACTACCAGTGAACTATTGGTTTTTTAAATATTGTTCTGGTCATATCCTAGACATTGGTTTTTGTAGTTACAGCGAGTACCAATTTATTTTTTATGTTACGTTGAGTAGCCAATCAAATTGTTGGTAATAAATCCTAGTGTTGATCATCCTACAAATCAAATTCTTGGGGGAACTTATTTTTCAATTACAATGGATATCAATACTGATGTGATGTTTTTATAAAGAACAAAAAAAGGAAATGTTTGCTTTATTCATAAATTTCATGCTTTCATGGTTGGCAATGCTAACAAGGAAGAAGAAAAATGTGATTTATAATTTAAAAAAAAACATAGTTTTTTTATTGTTTTTGAAATATTAGCCTTTTGTAATTTTATTACATTTTTAATAGTCTGCTTATTTTTTAAATATATTCAAAATGCAAAAAAAATTGTTATATTTCTTTTGCAATAGAACAATGGGTAACAACAATGGGAAAGACATTGTAAACCCCTTCAAACTACAAAACCCAAATATTTTAAACACAATAAAAAGAAAAATGTTTTGTGGTTATAAATCAAATTTATCTTCTTCCTTGTAAATGTTGTCAACCATGAACAAGAAATCAACAACACTAATGAGTGACAAAGCAAACCATTTATTCTTTTCTTCTAAAACCTAACACATCGCTATCCACTATAATACAAAAAAATATTGCCACCAATAATTTGATTAGCTGCTCACTATAACACCTAAAAAAGAAAAATTGTCCATTTTAACCAGAATAAACAATTGGAAGAATATCATTAGAGCAGTAATTATAAAGCCAAGAGACCAGCAAAAGTTCAAAAATGGCAACACCTTTAGAGTAGTAAGAAAAAATCATATTGCTCACCATTCAGACTGAACAAGAATCAAACCAAACCCTTTTAAACATCAAAGTTATCTTAAATTATGGAAGAATGCCTCTTGAATGACCCCTTCTCAAAAAAAAATGTCCAACCTTCTACCCCATGAAGGTTAAATTTGTCTCTGGCTTGTTGTTGGAAATTTAGCATTCGCATTTATTTGTCCAATGGTGACATTTGAAATGAGAGAGTAGGGATTTCTTGATTCAACCCCAACCCACATTAGACGTGTGAATTGTGTTGAGGGTGAGCAAATAAGAATTCACCCAAATGCAACC
This sequence comes from Abrus pulchellus subsp. cantoniensis, assembly GCA_024086825.1. Taxonomy (NCBI): domain Eukaryota; kingdom Viridiplantae; phylum Streptophyta; class Magnoliopsida; order Fabales; family Fabaceae; genus Abrus; species Abrus pulchellus. The sequence continues at coordinate 33,991,256 of CM044049.1, forward strand.
AAATCTGAATTTGGATGCAGGGAACATATGTTTGATTTTGGAAACAATAAATCAAACACGCTTTCAATCAAGAAGCTCTCTTAACACAAATGAAGTGTTATTCTTGGAAAAGGGTTTATAGAGAACTAGTAGTTTCTTTTTCTACTTCAATTGAACAATTTAATCAATGGTCTTTTACAACATTTATGGTGACATCAGCTAATATTGAGAAAAATTATGGAGTTTTAAAGGGTATAAGAAAGGTTTAGTCTCCCCTCCTCCTCGTGGACAACAAATATCAAAAGAATTGGATTATATTCTCCCGCAATTCCTAGTTTCTGAATTGTAAAAGCTTATTTTGCTAAACAATATTTGTTCAACAGTTCAAGCATGTATTGTGATTTTTCTTAGACAAGTCTCCTCTAAAGTGAGTTTGTCTCTGATGTAACCAAGTAAAGATGTATCTGCTCTTACATTATTTAGTGACTTAAGATAAAAATGCACTTTAGATTAAACTAAAGGTGGATAATGGATACACCCTTACATGCTAGCTTTAGAGAAGCTTTTCCTTTTCTTTTCAATCCTCTAAAAATTTTCAGACAAATCAATAAACAACACCAGCAATTCATGACAGAATCATTAACAAGATGAATAAATATGCACAGATAAGAAAAAAAATCGAAGTATACCTTTTGAAAACAGAAATGTTCCTAAATAAAGGAGCATAAAGATTAGGATCTTCATTAGCTGAAGGGGCATGATCAATCTCTTTCTTTGCATACACAAGAGCCTTGTCAGGTGGCAACAACCATACACGTCTCTGAGATATATATATCCAACAAAGTATTGATGATTCCTTCCTCATCATACTTAAAAAAAAAAGTCAGTTTAAAGTCTCATCAAGTTCTACCTGCTTGCCAGAAGGAACATCTCCACGATGCGACGGAGACGTTGCTGTAATTCTCATAGCATCAACAATATTTTTGTTCTTAGATACGAAATTCTTCTGCGGAGCTCGAGAGTCTACATTATCTTCCTCAGCTGAGAATGATTGGACTAACTTGTCAGACGAATTAGGCGAAATAACAGAGTTAGGAAGAGTGAGGTGAACCTGTTGAAGTCTGGCCCCTTCCAGAAATTCATTTGAGTGCACAGTGCTATTACTATTAGAGGACTGATAAGATGAATCAGTTTCATGAGGAGAGCGTAACGATGTGTTTGGTAAAACAATAAAAGGATGTACAAGCATCTGAAACAGAAAAGCAGATACAGTCAAAACAGCCGCAAGTACAAAGAATCTTCGCCAATCAATTTTGTGCCCAAAACAACGCCACGATAGCTCCCTCATCAGGATTAAACATGTTTTCTCGAAGGCCTTCTTCATCTCATTTCTCAATGCTTGGGCGAATCGCAACACCGATACCGATTTCTAGTTCCTATTTCACCGGAACAAAGTACTGAACAAAGAACATGTTAACGTCACACGTCACAGACAATTTCCTTTTATGTGCCATGAACAATGCATGGAGTGAAGTGATGCATAATTACTAAATTTGGAAATCGAAGTTTAAATGAATGCACACGATAATGCAATTTTTACCTTGTTCAGATTATGGATCTGAATCTGGTGAACTACGCCACGGATCTCAAAAATGAGGATACTGAAAGCAACGTCACAAACGGGGAATAGCAGTCTTCGCTTACGGACTGTTACGACTTTCGACGATGTTGATGGCCAAATCAAGGCAAGAACAATGGCCTCTGGCTCCATTTGGAGTCAACTTTTTTTATCTTTTATTTTTCTGTGTTTATATTTACCTTGAGAAAAGATTCGATGATGTAAAGAAAAATACTGAAATTTTCGGAGTTGTCGTGGTCTACGGACACTTTATAATAAAAGTTAAATTCCCTAACTAAATAAGATGAGATCCATGTTAAAATTATTTGTCATTTTTTTTTCCCAATAAACGGAGTTAGAGAGCCCAAAAAACAACACAAATTTAGCTTACAAGCTTAAGATACCATGATTCATAATTCCCTTAGCCAATTCTCTAATCTTACTAATAATAGAAAATAAAGAATAATTACAATAAAAAAAATTAACAACGAAAGAAATGACCTCCTTAAAATCACATTTTACACAAGAAGAGAGCATGAATTAAAGGTGTTATGAAAGTCAGCCACAAACAAATTATGACTATCCCTAGTGAGGCCTCTATAGTTAGTATCACTATCTACAGACATCCATCTAGTAAAATATTGATTTGTTAAAACAACAGAAGAAATTTTCATTTTAGACTATAGTACAAAAAAAAAATCAAAATCGATCTTAATTCTATAGAACAGAGAATCGGAATCCAATGGATAATTCTGAAAAATATCAAAATTTCGATTCTTCCACAAATTTTAAAGAACCATGCCAAACAAAATGTTTCAATAGAGATATTTAAACAATTTATTATTTGTCAAGTTAAATTTCAACTAACTAGACAGTCCTTTACTAAAAATAGATGACCAAAAGTCAGGGATAACAAGTCTATTACAAATTTGCTTAACAAACCAATAATCCCTGAAGACATGCATAAGAGATTCATCATCCTCCCTGCACCTGGAACAAATAGAAGAGTTAGCCAAGTTACAATTGCACCTTTCAACATTAGTAGGGAGGCTACCATTAGCAATTTTCCATAAGAGAAGTTGAATTTTATGTGGGCCCTCCCAGTCCCAAATAAAATTAAAAATACTGGGAGCAGAGTTATCATGCATACACAACATCTTATAGGCAAAATTTATCGAGAAAAAAATCATTACTAGAGTGTTTCTAGAAACACAAATCCTAGTTTCCAGACCAGATAAGAGGATTGATGAGAGTAATGGACTCACACACAGAATTAGGAAGCAAAGGTCTATTTCGACTCCAACTTCAACTATCATGAGTAGAAAAAGCAGCCACTGGCTCACTCAGGTTAGAACTCTGGAGAGGCAATAGCGCATGGCTTCTAAGGTCTTGATAGGTAGGAACCCAGTTATCCATCCAAAATCTAATTGTCATCCCATCAACAACTACCCAGCCTAAGCCTTTCAAAAAAATATCCCAAACAGACATCATATTTCTTCATAAATGGGACTGAGAGTAATTACTGCCAGAAACAGGAGGATTCCTAATGAAAAATTTGTATTTTTTGTAGAGCACTTGAGCCCACAAACACTTAGGAGAGGAAATGAACCTCTAACACAATTTCATTATGAAAGTTTGATTACCGAGCCTCAAGTCCCTGAAACCCAAACCTCCAATTTCCTAAGATTTGCAATTTTCTTTCAACTAATTAAGTGATATTTCTTGCTTCCTAAAGATCTCCAAATAAACTTTTTACATAAAGAGTCAATTTCATTACAAATAGGCTTAGGAATAAGCATAGACAACATAAAATAATTTGGAATACTCATGATATAGGATTGAGTTAGCTTAATTCTACCAATCATAGATAATGAGTTCATCTTCCACTTTGATAGCTTTTTTCTTAACTTTATCAATTATAAAGGAAAAATCTTTTCTAGTAGGACCTAAATGACTAATAGGAATGCCCAAGTATTTTCCAAAATTATGAGAGTGATTAATTCCTAGGCTTAGACTAATCTCCCTATAAATCTCAGGGCCACAATTTTTAGAAAAGAAAACAGGATTTATCCCTATTAATGAAAAGACTAGATGTTGCACAAAAGTTACTCAAAACAAAATTAATGACAGTAGAATTTTGTTTATCAGCTTTAGTTATTAAAATTAAGTCATCAGTAAAAAGTAAGTGAGAAATATAAGGACCCAGGTTGCTAAAGGGGAAAGGATTCCAGCTTTGATGAGCAATTCTATCTTGAATTAAGTGAGTCAGTCTTTTAAAGGACAAAAATATAAGGAGAAATAGAGTCCCCCTGCCTAATACCCCTGCTAGGATGGAAACTATCAGTTTTGTTGTTATTCCAATTAATAGACATAGTTGGAGAGGATATACAATGGTAAATAAGCTCAATTAACTCATGGCTTAAACCTACTTTTTGGATAGTGTCCTTAATGAAACTCTAATTTAGCTTATCATAAGCCTTCTCTAAGTCTAGTTTAATTAGCATGAAACTATTCCTGCTTTTTATATTGTTAAAAGAGTGAATAAGTTCTTGAAGAACAATAATATTATCTACCCCTTGCCTACCCTAAATAAAACTAGTTTGATTAGCAAATATTAATTAGGACATAGAAACCCTAATAAGATTAGCTAAAAGTTTAGTAATTATTTTATAGCTAACGTTACATAAGAAAATAGGTCTATAATTTTTCAGAGACTCTAGATTTTCATATTTAGGAATGAGAGTAATGAAAGTTTCATTTATAGCCACAATATTATAAGGATTAGAGAAAATATTAGAAACAAAATTAAAAATAAAAGGGGCAAGAAACTCTCATTAATTTTTAAAAAATAAAGCATGAATCTCACCAGGTTCAAGAGCTTTTAGATCTCCTATACTAAATAAGGTAGCCTTAACTTCTTGAATAGTTACTTTAAAATTTAAAACAGCCTTAGCACAATCCTCTAAGGGAGGAAAAGTTGAAACAGTACTAATGGTATGTACCACATATGAAGAATCAGAATACAAATTTTTAAAATAATTTACAGCAAGGGATCTTAACTTGGTAGAATTATATTCTCAATTATTCAGATCATCCTTAAGGGCCTTAATCCTATTTTTTTTTGCTTGCGAATTATAGTAGCTTTATAGAAAAACTTATTATTTTTATCCCCCAAATTTATCCAATTAGTTTTATACTGCTGGTACCAATAAACTTCTTCATTATCAAGAACTGTTTGGTATTCAGCCCATAAGGATTTCATTAAATTAGAGAGGAAAGAATTATTACCTAAAGCTAACTTACAAAAAATACCTCTAATCCTATTTAATAACCTAATTTTCTTTTTAAAAATATTATAAAAGATGTTTGAGTTTAATTTAGAAATATTATTTTGAAAGGTAAATATGTTATCAACCCATGATCTGGAAATCACTCGAGAATTTAAAAGATTTATTGGTCAAATGAAAACTATCTTTCGCTCTAATTTTAAGCCAAAGCCCATCATGGTCTGATTTGAGTAAGGGAAGATGGACAAGGGAACTATTTTGGAACAACATCCTCCAAGAGTCATTGACAACTACTATATCCAATCTTTCCTTAATTTGACCATTATGCCAAGTAAAAGGATAACATTTAAACCCTAAATCTTGTAAGCCACAAGTATCCAGACAATCTGCAAATTGCTGGATAAAGCTCAAATTAGCTGATCTACCCCTAAATTTCTCATCTTCAAATAAAATAGAATTAAAATCACCAACTACAATCCAAGGTTTACTCACAGTGGTACTAAATTCAGTTAGAAGCTTCCAGCACTCAGCTCTTAGCCCTTCTTGAGGTAAACATATATAGAAGATAAGACTCACTCTCTATTACCCATACAAATATTAAGATGAATTATGTATTTATTTTTAATAACAGAAGTAACTTTAACTTTTTCAGAGTTTCAGCAGTACCAGATGCCCCTAGAGAACTCAATAGCATCCATTTTAACATAACTATCTAGATTGAATTTCCTGATCACCTTATCAGCTTTGTCCTTACTGATTATAGATTCAAAAGTGCAATAAAGTTAAGCTTATAAATTTTGATTAGATCATTAATCAGTCTACAAAAGGTCTTATTTCCTGCACCCCTACAGTTCTAGAAGAGACAGTTCATAAAAGTTATTGATAAAAAATTGATGCATCTTCTTGATGCTGGATCATGCCTATGCTGTCTCTCATAAGAAAAACAACTTCATGAGTATTGGAAGAAACTAAATGGTGTTTACCTAACTCCATGAAAGGGATTCAGGGGACCTATAGGGCTATGATCCTGAATACCCTAATTGAGCCAAAAGAGATCAGAGTTCATACCTAAGAGGTCTTGGATAGAATGTCCTACTTTTGCCTTATTCTGAATAACATTTTCAAAATTACTTGCCATATTTCTTAGATATTGAAAATATTATATTCATTATTTGTGTACTCAAATTTTTTTTACTAATAACTCTAAAAGAGATATTTGCATTTTTTTTATATAGAGTCGACTTTAGGTATTAAATTTAAATATTTATATAACAATAAATTTTTATAAAATATAAAATTAATTAATTTAATGATTAATTTTGAAAGTTTTTATTGAGCTTGTGTTTGGATGCCAATTAAAATAGTATATATACTCTTTTTGAATTTATAAGTACGTCAATTTTATAAAATTTTATATATAAAATATATTAATAGGTACTCATTATGTTACTTTATTTTAATATGTATTGTACTTTTAAAATATAAATAAATATCAAGTTGATAAAATATTAAAAAATATTTAAATTATATAAAATTTAAATATATAGTCATGGAAATAATATAACATGATTCAATTATTAAATTAATTAATGTTATATTTTCTAAAAAGTTATTAAAAGGTGTAAATGGGCAAACTTATTAATAGTTTCAAAGAACTTAACTTTTTTTTATTATTAAAATGATATATATTTTATATTTTAGTTTTATGTTTCATTGCTTTTTTTTTTTTTTTTATGTTACTAATTTGACTTGTGTGATTTAGAGTCTAATATCTAACTTCAGTTAGATAATCTTATTACTATCACTCCTTCTAGATTTACCACAAAAAGAATTACATATTGAATTCACCGTTAACTATGATCATAAACCTTATATCAATCATAAATCGTTTATTCATTCTAAATAAACTATTGTCCAAATTCATGTCGAATTTAGTTGTCACCATGAACACCAACTTCTAAAGGTCGTTGGAATATCATGAGTAAACTATTACCAAAACTCATCTTGAATTTGGTTGCCACCATGAACACCAACCTCTAAAGGTTGTAGGAACATAATGAGGAATCCTCTTCAGCTCTCTTCTTTTCTCACCTTCCAACATTTTATTTGGTAAAATTGTTTATTTTTTTAAAATCCTAAAATAACATTATTTTATAATTTTTTACATGTTACTTAATATAATAAATCATTATTTCATTATTTAATTTTAATATTTTTTAATAATAAAATTTAAAGTAATTAAAAATTATTAATTTTAAAAAATAACATTTAAAATTTTAATTTTGGAGGATTAATTTAAATCATATTATACATTTTAAAGACTAAAATAAAAGTTTACTCCTTATTTTGATGATAATTTTGAAATATCCTATTTAATAACATATATGTAACAATTTTTTTATTAGAATATTACAAGTTTTAAAAGTATTTAGTATTTTAATATAGTTAGAAGAATAAATTTACTATATAAAACAAAAATAAAAGGTGAAGTATGACATGCCATCTATCCATTTAACTTTACATGTTAAAATATGTGATACGTAGTATTTTAATATATGACACTTATTTAAATATGTTGCGTTTATGTGACACAACTTATTAAATTTTATGGTTAAATTAATCTAAGCAAACAAAATTTTAAAATTTTTTTGAAATAATATTATTTAAGGGGGGGAAAAAAAAGTCTCAAAGAAGCCACCCTTCACTTTACTCACAAGTAGAAGCATAAGACAGTAAAAAAAAAAAAAAAAACAAAGTAAGGATTTTTTTTTAAAAAAAATCTAGGGAAGGAGGATAGACACCGGAGTGTCATGCGGTTTAGATCCTGCTCCTTGTAATTTATAAAAGAGACCAAGGAAAAGGAATTAAGAACCCCAAGAGTTAGAAACTGAAACTTCTGAAAAAAGAAAAAACACAGGAAGACTGTTTAGTGAAAAAACAAATTTATATTACACTTGATTCATTTAAAAAAAAAAGCTATAAAATGATTAGAAAAATTTAACTAACAAAAATTTAATCACACAATAATTCTGTGTATTAGTTATATGCATTTAGAGTTATAAGTATGTGAAAATAAATAAATAATAATAATAATAATAATACTAATAACTTAAATTTTGTTTAAAAATTTGGAGGAAAAGAAAGAGAAAGAATTTGAAGGGAAAAGAGAGGAGATAAAAGAAAGGAAATGGAGGAAGAATGTGGTTAAACTCTTTTTTTTAAATATTTAATATTGAAAGAAAAAGATACATAGAGTTTAATTATATAAATAATATTTTTATTATATTTTTTAAAAAATAAAAAAATTTATTTTTTTATAAATTAATAATTTTAAAAATATTTTTTATATAAATTTTTTAAAGAAATTCTTAGTTGAAAAACTAATATTTATATATAAAAAAAGTTAAAATCTTAATCATAAAAAAGTATAAGAGAATAAAAGAGAAAAAACTTTCAAAAAAATCTCTAAAAAAACTAAAAAAACTAACATTAAAAATATTTCAGAAGATTTAAAAAGACTTTTAAATATTTTTTTCTTCTAGTTAAGTAATTTCTAAATAAGAGTAAGTCTATTTAATCTTTCTCCTCCCTCCTAAATACAAATTTTGTAAAAAAAAATTATATCTTTATATTTAGATAAAATAAAATAAAAAAAACTACTAAATAGTACAAATTTATTATGAAATATCTCTCTATATGAAAAGTTATACTATTTTCTTTATATATATCATAAGTTTTTATTATTATTTAACACAGTTATTTTTGTTAAAGCTCAAATACGAAGTAATAGATTAAGTTCAAATAAATTCTCTATTAATTAATCAACATGTTTAATGATAAAAAATTATACTATTATAATTTTAAAAATATTTTTAAATAATAAAAAAATACTGTTAAGTTGAATATCACTAACTTAGAAAGTAACAATCTTAATTATTACCCATGACGTGTTATTTTGTTAAATTTATTTTTTTTACAGAATACTATTAATTCTATACGCTACTAATACAACACAATTAAAAAAAAAAAGTCAAAGCATCTTACTCAACAATAAGGGAAAAAAAAAAACTTCAACAAAATTTTTACTTCTAAGAGCCGCTTCTACCTCAGTTGTTAGCAAGGACAGCCCTTATGTTTTTACCTATTATTTTGGGTTACTAGATCAATTTTATTTTTTGAAATTTTTATGCAAGTATATTACAACTTATTTGACCCTAAATATCCATATAAAATGTAAAATTTAAATAATATTTTTTTAATCGTACCATGCGTTTTTTTTAGCATTGAAAAATTAATTTTCAATTTATTTTGTTACAATTAATATTTAAAATTAAAAATATTATTTAATTTAATATTTAAGATTTATTATTATTGATTATAATATCTTTTTAGATGACAACTATCCTCTATTGAATAACTCTCATCATGTGCTTGGCAATTATTGATTACAATATTTGTTTATTTGTTCTCTTTCAGTTTATTAAATTTTAAAATAATGATATAATATATCTTTTATTTTTATTTAAAAACTCGCAGCTTACAAGATATTTTAATATGCACCATTTACAGTTTTGATCACGCTATGTTAGCCAATAGGAATTAGCCAGCAGCAAGATTGACAACTACAGCCAATAGAAAAAAGCCATATCAGAATGAAAGACACGTGTAGCTAAATTGCGAGAACACAGTCAAAGAGGGAAAAGAGTAATTTTTGTTAAAAAAAAAAAAAAAGCTTTAACATACCAGAACCCCCCAGTAACCCAATGTATCGTCTTCCTCTGAATTAGACTTGCTTGCCTATGGGTATCGATTGATCGACCAGATCTGTGTTCGATTGGGTACCAACTATATTATTCAGTAAGTTGTTATGCAAGAGAAGTTGCAATTTGACATTATCGCTGTAATATTCAATTGCGAATATTTTTATTGGTTTTTAGTTGCGTTTGAACCTCCATTAACAATGATTTTCGACGGGTTTTATCTTATACTGCCTCGATTTTGTCTCAAGATTTAATTGAGAGTAGGTCTTCTATTTAAAGGTGCTGGAGCAACTACTGAAGCACAGCATTGGGCGTTCTCTAATTGTTTCTAGTTGAATCTTGTGCATCTTTTGTTTTCGCGAGTATAATTTTGGTTATGTATCTGGGTTTAATTTTTCACCACAAAGAATATGTGTGCATCCATGTGCTTGTTACTTTGTTATCTGGTTGGTTCTGAGCATGAGTTATCAGAAAAGAAAGTGAAATAAAAATGCTCAAGTGAGTGGATCAGTGTACTGGATCATATAAAAAAATATGCATTCAGGGAAGTGTTTTTGGGATCTAGGGTTTTTTTTTTTTCTTGTCTAGGAGGCTGTACTTGTTTGGTGTGCAAAAGCTTTCTGTAGCATGTGGAATGTTTAGAAGGATGATAAGTTAATTGCCAAAAGATAAAACAAAACTGTTATTTTGATATGGGGGTGAATATATCTTTTGTGACTTCAACTTCAATTTGATGCTGAATCCTCAGTTTAGCAATTTATTGCTCTAAATATTGTCAATATAAAAGATAATGCTGGCATTGTGATTAAATATGGCTAATTCACATTTATAAAATAATGATAGAATAATGCCAAGTTAGTAATGTTTTATTATCATATGATTAGTTGAATCATTCTATCGGTTGTCAGTTGGAAACTTGTTACATCCAAACATAAGAATTTATGACATGATCGAATTCAAATAAATTCTACAGTAAAAACTCAATTAAATTCTTCATGGATATGGTTCCAGATTGGCCGCCTTTATCTTTGGTGAGTTCAAAGTAATCCCTGTGTCTGAGCCATGGCTGCACCGTTTTTCTCAACGCCTTTTCAGCCTTATGTTTATCAGGTACTTGCATCAATTCTTGCCCTTGACAAAAGAATATGTCTTTTAAATTTTTCCTTGGCTCCAATCAATTGCTTTTGGTTAATCTCAATTCTAGAACAGCTTAGTGGAGTTTGAATGCTAAGTTAATGTCTTTGATGCCTCAATTACTTCTCAAGTAGATTTTAATTTGTGAAATTGGAGTTTTCCAGAAGATTGATTTGTGTCTCTTTTATACATTGCTAAGCTTTTGCAATCAAAGTTCGTGTTACATTAGTTTGATGGGGTGGCTTTGTGGTATAATCAACAAAATTTACTTTGAGTTCAAGATCTAAGATAATTTGCTCCTTTGGTCCATGCCTCCATTTAACTTACATACCTCCTCTGGAATGTGCAAAATGCCATTGTCTAAAAAAGAACTTTTCTTTGATGTTTGGTCTAGTACTGTGTATTATTAAAATTGATAAATAGGTAACACTTTTATTATCATGCTTATTGTTCTCAGTAAAATAGCTGTGTTTCTTAAGGTGGGGGGTATAACTGATAAGGAAGTAAGGAGAAGTTAACCTCACAAATGACCAGCAAAACATTTGCTGAAAAATTGAAAAGACTGACTAGCAATTCTAATGCACAAACCTAAAGAAAAAGGAAAGTTTTCTTGATATATTTATTCATATATTTGCTTGTGAGCATTATTTCTCAAGGGTGTCTCAATGCCCTCAACTTCTTATGGGATAGGATTCTATCATAAAAGGAAATGCCTGACATTCTACAATATGCATTTGCTCTTATCAAATATCCTTATATATCTTGGTGAATTTTTCATGTTATGCTGTTCAGAGCCCGCAAGATGCAATTATACCTTTTCAGATTTTAGGGGGTGAAGCTCAAGTGGTTCAGGTAAATGTGACCTTCCAAAATTTAAATGTAAATTTTTTTATATTTTATACTATCTATGACTGTGTAATATTATTCTTCATTTGGTTCTGGCAATACAGATAATGCTGAAGCCACAAGAAAAAATCATCGCAAAGCCTGGTAAGTTGTTAGGGACTTTTATTCATGAATCTTGATTTTTGTTTTTCCTTGATGATCTTTCTTTGCAGGCTTCAAATGTAAGTTTTTTGCTCTGTCATTTTGAACTGTAAATATCAATTACATACCTGAATATGAAACTGATCCAAACATTATTTTTATATATAATAATGAATATTGCAATGAAAGGTAATTCTTGGTGCAACAGTGAGGTTGTTGTCTTATGACCAAGAGGCCGAAGGTTCAAATCCTAGAAACAACCTCTCTGCTTGTAGGGATAAGGCTGCATGAATTTACCCTCCTCAAACCCCACTAGATGGAAGCCCCATATCATGCGTTGCAATGGAGGCTTAGGTTAATTATGGGTCATGTTGTTTATCTCTTTAACATGGGTGATACTGGCTGGTCATGACTCTTCGTCAAATGGGGATGAAATAAACTATTTATTTGGTTTGTAAATATTTAATGATCTTTTCAGTCTGAATATATTGTTTTAATTTGCTTAAAATATTTGAGAAACAACTGGATAAACGTAAGGCCAAGAAGTTATTCAGAAAAATAATAATGAATTCCTTGTTCTTAAATTGATTTATAATTGTCAGTACTTCACAAGCTTGCCTGTATGCCCGTTTGTGATTTTCTTTGGTCTCCCTAATTCATAATTGAAGTATCATTTAGTACGGGTTACCTGTAAGTAGAGTTTACTGGGAGAGGAGATATGGGAGAGGAGATATGCCGATAATTTGCTTTGATCTTTTCCTAGTAGTCCTCATCATGATATCTTATATAATGTATATTGATACCAATAAATTCATCCATGTCTGTGTCTATATGCATAAATAACTTATAGTTGGATTGCAATTTTTGGATCACACCTATCAATATTTTTACAGAATCTCGATGCTATTTTAATTGTAGGTTCCATGTGCTTTATGTCTGGATCTGTTGAAATGGAAAATGCCTACCTTCCAGAAAATGAAGTAGGCATGTGGCAGTGGTTATTTGGTAAAACCATAGCTAGCATTGTTCTTCGCAATGCTGGACCAAGTGATGGATTTGTTGGAATTGCTGCACCTTATTTTGCAAGAATTCTCCCGGTTATACTTACATGCCTCTTCAAACTAATTGAATACTTCATTGTTACTCTTGCTTTAAGTCTCAAATTTATCATCTAAAACACATTCATATTCATCTGACTGAATTTCTTTTTGTATGTGGTTATGTGTCTGTTACTTGTTGAAATACAGATCGATTTGGCAATGTTCAATGGAGAGATATTGTGTCAGGTATAACTAATTTGTTTGCAATTTGCTGTTTGATTGGATTTTAAATTTCTATGGCATTACTGTTTGATTTTCTTTTAAATAACAGAATACAACATAACCTTATTTTGATTTTTGAATTTTTCTGTAGCCAGATGCATTTCTTTGCTCTGTGGGTGATGTGAAGGTTAGCAACATAGTTGATCAGAGGGGACGACATGTTGTTGCTAATGCTGAGGTAAAATAATTGGGTTGTTTCTCATTATTATTATTATTATTGTTGTCGTCTTCTTTGTTACTAACTTATACTTGATATCACTGGCCTGGCAGCCAATCTTAGTTTGCTTTCTTAATAATAGTTAATATTTTAGTTTTGATACATTACATGAGATGGACGTTGATCTTGCTCTCCAAGATGTTGCAATCTGTGTAGGTTGCAATGTCGACATTGAATTGTTGTTTGCAGCAAAAGATATCATTGACATTAAATAAGTTCTAAGGATACATTGCTTGTCGAATAATGGATCTTGGTGTGATTGATTGCCAACTTCCTGTTCATAAACATTTTTTTTGGGTTGCAATTGCATGTATGATGAAATAAGTCTCCTTGTCATGCATATCTCCATCTCATTTCTTTAAGATCATGTTCTTTTTGTAGGGATTCTTGAGGCAGAAGCTATGTGGCCAAGGACTTGCATTCATACTAGCGGGTGGATCTGGTATTATTTTCTTCTTGACTGATATGTGCTCATAAAATTTTATTTTTTGGTTCCATTTACAATTCTTGCTTCCTTCCCATTTATTTTCCAACTTTTAAATGCCATTCTGATTAAGATCTTGCTTTGGAGTATTTTCAATTTTCTTTTTAACCATACTCCCTTATTACTTCTCATTGGGGCACTCTATTGGATTCTGTTTATTGTTAGTTGTACAGAAAAATCTTGAGATCGGTGAAGTTCTAGCTGTTGATGTTTTTTGCATTGTTGCTGTGACAAGTACAGTCAATATCCAAATAAAATATAATGGTTCTGCAAGGAGGACAATGTTTGGAGTAAGTAAAAGCTTCTATTTCTCAAGCCTTTTTCTATTTCCGTTTTTAAAAACCTTGCATGGTTGGTGTCTTCCTTTCTCCCTGATAATGGTAGGAATTGATTCCAAATTTTTATGCTCATTGCGAAAGACTTTACGACCTGAAAACTTCGGTAGTAAACTTTGTAATTATTTGAGCATGTATGCTGGCAAAAATTCGTGATTTGTTATCTATAGGCAACCAACGGATCCAAGTATTCAACCCTTAGGTTGTGTTTGGATGGATAATTTTAAAATTCTAAAAAATATGAAATTAATAATGAAAAATGGTTAAAGAGAAAGTCAAGTATGAACGAAGTTATGAATGATAAATACAAAAAGTTAAGCATAACACACATATTTTTAAAATTTTTCCAAAGACAAGTCATTTATAATTCTTTATATTTAGCATAAAAATATCTAGTTAAAATTTTACAATATTTTAAAAATATTTTTTCTAACTATCTAAATACATTTAATATAGTGGTTTTGAATTACTTTATCCAAATCCAACCTTAGTTCCTTTGACCTTGTGCATTGTAGATACTTTGAGACAGGCACTAGGCTGCCCCTTTTTATGATTTGTTAACTGGCTTCTACTGTTTTATAAATTTCTATTCCAGATGGATCAACGAGATCCTCAATAATTGGAAATTATATTGTATTAACAGGGATGATTCCGGGTACGGCCACCTTTTATACAATGTATAAGAATATTCCGTATGGGGACCTCATGCACCCTTAATCTTGCCTTAGCTTTCTTTTAACACGTGTCATGACGTAACTACATGAGAAGAACCCAACCAAAAAGATTAGTCCATTAATTAAGAGAGCCTTTCATGACTTAAGTATCACATTGAACATCATATTCTATTTAACGTGAGATTCATAACAATATGCATCTTGCTTTTCTCAAAACTATGGTGTATATGATTGTGATCTCAATATTGCAGGGTGACAATGCGGTCACGGCTCTTCTAACCGGACCAGGCATTGTGTTCATGCAAAGTTTACCATTTCATCGACTCTCTCAACGAATTGCTAGGTATTGTTGTGCTTGAGTAACAAAGTGAAATCTCAATATCAGTTGAATAACTGTCATGGTCTTTCTCGTACTGCTACTTTTCTGCTTGCATGCTTTCCATTTTTCCCCTCGTATGGGGTATAAGTGAGTTTATAATATTTTATACTTTTCAGGGCGGTGACATCACCAAACATGAGGGAAAATCCAAAGTTTTTCGTACAGATTGCTGTTTTCTTTTTTCTGGCGTATGTTGTCATTATATCTTCATTAATATTAACAGATGTATGAAATTCACTTTATATTTTCTTTTGTAATTTTTACTTTTCTCCTGTTATACCATCATAGATACAGTATGAGGGGGAGAGGGGGGGAAATTAAGCCTTGGATTCCTCGGTTGATAACGGATTTCTTGTTGGCTGATCCTCTATACCAATTAGAAAATGAAAAAACATCCCATGTTATGTCTATCACTAAAATAGAATTTATTTAATCGACTTTGCCGTTCTTATGATAATTGTGGATTAGTCTCAGCCTTTTAATTACACTAATTTGGAAGAATTAGAAAAACAGCCTGGTTTACGTTATCAGATCATAGGATGTATAAAATTAAAATACATGGAATGTCATACATGCAAACGAAATAGCTATATTTGAATAATTTAAATTTGGACGATTTGATTATAATTTTCTTAAGATTGGGAATACGTCACTCAAATTAGTTTCTAGAAAAATAAAAATTAGGTTCAATATTTTAGGTGTTTCTTTTCCTGTTTACTGATTAAATTAATTATAGTTTAATACAAAAATTAATTATATTTTAATACAACAATCAAATTTTATTTCAATAGTCTATAATAATATAATATCTTAATATGAGAATATTTTATTGAAATATATTTTTAACCAATAAATAGCACTAATAACACATTAAATATTTTATTAAAATAAATTTTTAAAACACACACATACACACAACTTCAATTACAGCATGCAAAATGAGGTTGATGTTCAACCAAGTTGACTTGAATCTATCTGATACAGTGTAAGACTTTAGTTTGAATTAAATTTAGGTGTTTTTAATCTGATCTGATCAAGCTTCATGAAAAAATAAAGTTTCAATAGGTCGAATAACCTCTTTGCCAACTCTAACTTCAACTATAATAAAATTAAATACAAGAATTTCAATAAGGAAATTATATAAAAATAAATAAATAAATGACATAATAATGATGAAAAAAGTAGCATAATTATAAAACATTAAAAATAATAACAAAATGTCAAAATTTTATCTTGATGAAATGAAATTTCAAGTTGGTTAAATAAATTTAAAGTTAATTTATCTATCTTATTTTATATGTTTTGAGATTTAAATAATAAGAATTCAAGTGATAAAATGGTTGTTGGCATAAAATAATTACAGCACTTCTAATAGACACAACCATTTCTTGGTGTAGAAATGGCAAAAAAAATTAAATAAATAAATCATTAATCTTAAGCTTGGTTTGTGCATTAGACTTATTTTCTTTTTTTGCTGTACTTCTCTTTAGTGATTTTTATATAATCTTTTTATAGATGAAAATAAAGGAACGGCAAAGTAATGTTGGTAAAAAAAACTTTAAATACCAAACGTTAAAATAAAAATAAATAAATTCTTGAATGCATGCGAACTGTTTCATATTAGAAGGGTTAAAGACTTTAGAAATTAAAAATTATTAATGTATCATTGATCTCATGCACTTGTGAACGAGATATGATTTTTTAAAAAATTTATATCTTAAAATTAAAATAATTAAAGTATGCATTGTATCATATGTACGCTAAATAATTATTTTATTGAATTAATATAATATTTTTATTAATATTGTTTGAGAAATTTTAGACTAATTAATTTTTTTATCATTAACGTAATTTTTGAAATTCAATCGTACATTAAAATATAAATATTTAATTAATTTTCTTCGATATCAACATCTAAACTCAAGTCTGCAATATTAATAAAATTTAATTTGGTTGATTTTATTTGATCTTTATATTTTAATTTAGATTTAAATTTCTCATAATGATATGTGATTCATTTAAGTATCTATTTGATTTTTTTTGTCACGTTGTAACTAAACTTAAAGAAAATAGTTAAAAAATAAAAATTTAGTTAGAAAAGGCGGTTAAAATCCTTGTCTTAGTGGTTAGATAAAGGTATCTTTATTTAAATATAATTTATTTGAAAGTTTTATCTTGATTTTCTTGGTAAACTATATCTTAACAAAGTATACATCATATTACAGCGGAGTGAAATTATATAAAACAAAGGCGGTGCAGTGTCGAGACGCGCATAGAACAGCGAGTATAAAACACGCCGACTCCTGCAGGGCAAGCAAAGCAAGCCATTCATTCAAATCAAATCATTATAAATATAAAAACTAAGCATTATTTTTCTAGGTTTGTCAGGAAATACCCCCAAACAGCCACACCCTCACCCACGTTCAATCCACACCACACCACACTACACCCTTTTTTCTCTTTTGCTCATTCCCTTCCCACTCTCGCTTCTCTCACCCAACCCTAGCCCCAATTATTCCCTGTCATAGGGTTTCAATCGCTCTACCCTAACGTCGATTCTCTACAACCGATCTTCGATTTGCTTCGCTATTCTTCAGAATCGTTTCAGATTTTTTGCTGCTTTTACAAGGAGGAGGAGTTTTTCGCCATTCTAGTTTGAAGCTTCCGTCGCTGCCGATCGGAGAGGTTCGCGCCGAATCCGAACGCGCTGTCTCTTTGTGGTTCGTTGGCTTGAGTCTTCACCGAAGGAACAAATCCTCTTGTTCCTTTTCTTCGATTCGATTGGGTTATTCTGCCCTAACTGTTGCTGCGGCTTCTGTGGATTTGTGATTTGAAAGGGCTTTGCTTCTGCGAATTTGGATTCGGCTGATTTTCATCCAAGATCGTTACGATGACGATCTTGTTACTCTGATTTTGATTCTCTGGACGGAAGCTGAAGTCTCTGGATTCTGAGTGCGCTCGGGTTTGTGAGACGAAGACGAAGATTTTGACCGTTTGCTCGTGAAGAGTTCTAGAAGTGCTCTCATCGTCGTGGCGGTTCGATTTGTTCGATCTTAACCTTAGTAATCTGCAAGTTGTGGAAAAAAGAGAAAAGAGAAAAAAAATGAGCTTGGATATATTGTACTGTTTGATTTGTTTTTAGATTAATAACAGGGCCGTTTCTAAATTTCAGAGGCCCTTTGATTTATCGTCCTTTGTTATTGCTTTGAAGTTAATCTTTTTGATTGATAGAAAGAGAAATATACCATGGCGGTGTATTATAAATTTAAGAGTGCAAGAGATTATGATTCAATTCCCATGGACGGTCCTTTCATCTCTGTTGGTACATTGAAAGAAAAAATTTTTGAATCCAAGCATTTAGGGAGGGGTACTGATTTCGACCTCGTGGTCACCAACGCCCAGACCAATGAAGGTTGGTTCTGATTTTGATTGAACTACTGTCTTTAACTAGTGGGTTGGGGCGATAATATGAGTGTGGGCTTTAAGCTTTTAATTCGAGGCTTAATTTTAAAATTTAAAAATTAACCTTTTGCATATTCTTTAGCTTTGAGGAGGGGTTTCCTGGATAAATTGACAGTATTTATCTTGTACCTCTCTCAAGTACACATTTTTACTAGTCCTACGAACCTATCTGTCGCTAAACTGAAATATATTTTATTTGTATTTGAATTCACTTTCCACTCCCCTACATAAAAAGAAAAAAAAGAAATACTTAAAATTGAAAGTGCAGAGTCTGTTAACCTGGGTATTAACATTAAGTTAGGCTACAATCTAGCTGTAGGAATTAAAGGTGCCTGACTTTGCGAAATTTATAGTGTGGTAGTTCATATAGTTGGCTTCATGAGTAGCATATTTACAGTGTTTTATAGCTGCTCTGTCTGTTTGGAATTTCAGAATATCATGATGAAGAAATGTTGATTCCTAAAAATACTTCAGTGTTAATTCGTCGGGTTCCAGGACGGCCACGTTTACCAATTATTACTGAACTAGAGTACTATCTCAAACTTATAATCTCATTACTGTTGTTAAAATTTTCACCATTTTTCATGCATTTGGTTTCTAAATTTGTTAAAATGGGTAGTCATCAGTTTGTATATAGGGGCGCAACCAAAAACTGCACTATTCATTCCTGAGATTAATTCTGTGTTCTTGAGTTGCAACTGTCTTCTTCTTTTTGCAGACACAAGGTGGAGAATAAGGTGGTGGAAACTGAACCTGAAAGCAGCAGCTTGCCAGCTGAAGATACATCTGCCATGAAACTTGTAAGTCTCTTTTCTTTTCATTTTGTCTTGTATGAACAATGAACAATTCAGATGCAATCCCTTGGTGTTGAGCTCTTTATACAACTTGACAGCCTGAAGATCTGGATTGGGATGAATTTGGCAATGATTTGTATTCAATTCCTGATCAAATGCCTGTTCAATCGAGCAACATAATTCCAGATGCTCCTCCAACTACTAACAAAGCTGATGAAGAGAGTAAGATAAAGGCCCTGATTGATACTCCGGCCTTGGATTGGCAACGGTGAGTAGAATATCCTCATTTCTTTTGCTGTGTTTTTTGGTTCTTGGAATAAGCGTAGAATGGATAAATAAGAAACAAAAACTACTAATTCTTTCCCATCTGCAAGAAAGGGTCATCTCTTCAAGGGGCATTGGGAATTCTTCATCTGTTGAAGCCCTGGGTTGGCATAGTTATTCCAAGTTTTTTCCTACCAAACTAGTCATGTTTGGGCATCTAATGATGGCACAACGGAATGCAATGGGAATGGGTTATAATGAAATAAAATTATCATATCATTGGACATTTTATGATAAAAAGATGATTAATGTACAATAAGTTAGTCATGCCATGCCTCCAAAATTGTGGAGGGATGGAAGAGAAAATAAAGGTATTGGATGGAATGGGATGCAATAAAACTCCATCAGGTTCCATTCCATTTGACCTTACTGAAAAAAACTCAAACAATGGCAAGTAACGTTATTCCATTTCTCACGTTCATAAATTCCAACATAGCCTAAGGAATCCCTTTTCCTACCAAAGATTTCTTTCCATAAATGTGTTTTTGTTTTGGTTAAAACATTTTCATTTTGTCTTCGTAATATTTATGCTAGTTCTTTTTTAATAATTTTGACATGCAGTCAAGGTTCAGACTTTGGCACTGGTAGAGGTTTTGGACGGGGTATGGGTGGACGGATGGGGGGTGGACGTGGTTTTGGTAATTCTCTTTGCCTATTATATACTTTTTTTGAGTTAGCTGCTACTTTTAATACAAATAGTAGTGTTATGATCAACAAATGCTCAGTCATTCACTTGCTGATATCTGGCAGGGTTGGAACGGAAAACACCTCCACAAGGCTATGTATGTCACAGATGCAAGGTGCCCGGTATGTTAATGTTTCTGAACATTTTAATTCCCCTCTGCTTGCAAATTTCTGGATAGCATTTGTCAGTTTTATTGGCTTACTTCCTTTTTTTCTTCATTTTTTGTTTAGGACATTTTATTCAGCACTGCCCCACAAATGGTGACCCAAATTATGACATCAAAAGAGTCAAGCAACCTACTGGTATTCCTAGATCCATGCTGATGGTAAACCCACAAGGTTCCTATGCTTTACCAAATGGTTCGGTAGCTGTCCTGAAGCCAAATGAGTGAGTACATCTTGATTATGCTTGTCCATTCTGTCATGAGAAGACATGAAGTTGAATTTCATCTTGTCCTTGCAAACAGGGCTGCTTTTGAGAAAGAAATTGAAGGGTTGCCATCAACACGTTCTGTTGGGGACCTACCACCTGAGCTCCGTTGTCCTTTGTGCAATGATGTCATGAAAGATGCTGTATTGACAAGCAAGTGCTGTTTCAAAAGCTTCTGTGATAAATGTATGTTTTTCAAGCATATGTTGTATTTAGAGTTTTCACTATTATGCTCACTTTTCCCTAGTGTATAGTTCCTCTTCCTCATTAAGCAAACACAGAACAGTTTGGATGTTTTATGTCTTCTATACTTTTTTTTGCCCTCAACTATTGTATGAAGTTGTATCTTGAAGTTTGATAATAACTTTCTGAAAATTTTTCAGGTATAAGGGACTATATTATCTCTAAGTCAATGTGTGTATGTGGTGCAACAAATATTCTTGCAGACGATCTCTTACCAAATAAGACACTTAGAGATACCATCAATCGTATATTAGAGTCAGGCAATAGCAGTGCTGAAAATGCTGGGAGCACTTTCCAAGTTCAAGGTTAGTGAAATTTTTATGATGTGAATCTTGCTTGGCCTATTATCTGTTATAAATTTGCCAATGTATGCATTTTAATTTCTGATTTTGATTTTTCAGATATGGAGTCAGCTCGATGTCCACAGTCTAAGATTCCATCCCCAACCTCATCTGCTGCATCTAAGGGAGAACTAAAGATTTCACCTGTTAATGAAGGAACAACTAATATACAGGAAACTGCTGACAATAGAAAGGCTGTTTCTGCTCCACAGCAGACATCTGAGCCAGTAAGGAACCCCAGAGCTGCTGATGTATCTGAAGCTACTCATGAATCAATCAGTGTAAAGGAACCAATCTCACAAGGGAGTGGTCAGCTGGTTGAGGAAGAAGTGCAACAAAAGGTGGTTCCTGCTGAGGCAGGTAATGTAGATAGTTACTGTCACCCTTTTAATATGATTTGGTGAAAATGGGAAATTATTAGTCAACATTTCTTGAACTGCTAAAATTCTATTTTAATTGTCGATTTTCTGTTGATGTTGATCTAATTTGATTTTTAAATTTTGCAGGAAAGAAAAAGAAAAAGAAAAAAGTCCGATTACCCCCAAATGGTAAATTTGCTGTTGTATGACATGTACCCCATTATATGTATTTTTTTTTTTCTGGATCTGGTATCATGATAACTTTTTGTGATTGAGGGCATATACAGATCCTTTTTTTCATTGGTTTTTAACAATTTCAATTAATTTTTTATTTACCTTGCAGATTTGCAGTGGAAAACCCCATATGACTTTGGGGCTGAGAACTATATGATGCCAATGGGCCCTCCTCCTGGCTATAATTCGTACTGGAATGGCATGCAACCTTGTATGGATGGATTTATGGCACCATATGCTGGTCCAATGCAAATGATGGGTTATGGTCTAGGTCCCTTGGACATGCCATTTGCAGGTGGTATGCCTCAAGACCCATTTAGCATGCAAGGCTACATGATGCCTGTTGTTCCACCTCATAGGTATATTAATATGCTATTTAAAATCAGAATTCAGCACTTCTGCTACTTCCACCAACTCCCTTCTCTTATTCTCACTCAGAGACACACCTGTCCAGGATATTTATATCTTTTTGATGCTGAGGGTGGGATTTGAGGGTTGCGAAGTGAACACTTCTGGTGAATTTGGTTGCATGTTTGTCTGACTCTATTGATACTTTGTTTTTTAAAATGCCGAATTGTAATATAGTAACTGACTGTTCAGGGATCTTACTGAGTTCAATATGGGAATGAATGTTCCTCCTCCAGTTATGAGTAGAGAGGAGTTTGAAGCACGGAAAGCTGATCTGAGGAGGAAGCGTGAAAATGAGAGACGGGGTGAAAGGTAAATTGGAATTACTATTTGGATGGCTGTCATGTTCTGCTGTGTGGTTATGTTTGATTCACTTTTAACTTTTTTAAACACTTAAAATAGCAGCAGTTAAACTTAAGACATTTTCATCTGGCCCTTTAATCCTTGTAATTTTTAATATGAATATCAACCTACTGCCCCCAATAAAGAGCAGCGATATTATGCTGTGGTTTTTGGTAAAATAATTGTAGAACCCTGCTTTACATAAGATATATTCTTCCCTTTCCTTTTTTTTTAATTTAGTTGCCAAAGTTTTTTAATTATACATAGTTCTCTAGACTTGTCCCCAAAATTTGTTTCTCATGAATGAGTTTATTTCCTTATGGAGCAGGGACTTCTCCAAAGATCGAGAGTTTGGTAGGGAAGTGAGCAGTGTTGGGGATGTTTCTTCAATGAAATCAAAAACTGTATGTGCTTTTTATTGTCTTAGTTTTGCTCTCTTTTACCGTGGACTTTTGCGTGCCATTTTCTTTTTTGGGTTTTTCTACCAAAAGTTCAGCCAGAAACCTCAAGCTTGCAAAAGAGCACTGATTGCACAAGATAATCCCACTTATTATTTTTGTTCCTTTAATTATAGTAAGCTTTGACAGTTAATTATTTTGACTTCATTTATTGATAAAAAAATTTGTTCATCAAGTGATACTCAGGTTGATCATGAAATTGTTGAGGGAGCAAAGCCCACGTGTTTTACCATTATTTTTTGGGTCAACAGCAACCAATTGATTTAAAACGTATTAAAAGAACAAAGTAGTGGATAGTGCTGCATCTTACTAAATGTGACGGTGCAGTACTATAATTAAATTTTCATGATCCAAGTGTCAAAGCCTTTCTCGTCATCATCTATTCAGGCTTATGGGCATGCTTTAAATCATTGAACAGATTCAAATCATTTAACCCCTTAGAATTATCTTTGCAATTTGAAGCATTTTCTTTAGGCTGTAATTGGGTGCAGTGTCAAGTTTTTGTGGATTCATTCAAGACCATCATGTCTGTTTTCTCTGTATCTGGTTTTCCTGTTGGTAATCTATGTTTACTGATGAGGGTGGAATAAATTGATTCATCAAGTTCGGGATATTTATTTTTTGGATAATTTGATCTTGAACTTAGAAATTGTCATATGTATAATATAATTAATGGATGGAATGTGGATTTTGTACGTTAGTCTTTTCATTAATAATTAATGGGTTACAATGAGTGAATGGTGCCAGTGGGAGTTGACTGCTCTCATTCAAAAGGGGCATCTAAAGGATCTTGTTGCTTATTAGTTTCTGACGATGTTTACTGCATTTGCAGAAGTTTGTTTTACTTAACTCCCTTGGCCTGGATTCAGCTTATCCCCCAATTTTTTGTTTAGGATATGTGCATAATTCTAGTCACACATAAATCCACCTTATATGGGCCACGAATGGTCCATGTAATGTTTGGTAGAAGAAAACTGTTTTTTGGAAAGAAACACCTTTGTTGTTCCTTAGTTTTTCGAAAACTGAAGTTGATTATAAATGCTTTTGAGTGGGACTTGGGGTTTGGAGAAAGGTCTTGTCCTGTTGAATATTTGGCCCGACATGATATATAGTTCGGTGAACGCGAGTGGGCTTGGGCCTCTTATCCTCCCGCGAAAAAATAAGATGGATGATCATTGTTGTAATGTTTTCTATGATTTTTACTTTAACAGTTCAACTATTAATAAATGTATCGGGTGCGTTGTACTTAGCGGAGTCTTGGTTATTTTGTTTGGTTGCGTCTATGATTTCAGTCTAGTTATTATAAATTGTTAAAGATGAAATTTTATTTTAATTTTTTGGAAGTGCAAGAAAGGATTTATATCGGGAAAAATGGCAGTAACTAGGAACCAAGCGAATTCATCGCAAAAGAAATTATGACAGCACTAATATTGCCAATAATGTGAATACTACAAGTTGTAAATATAAATGTTTAAAATTTATACGCTTGCATTAGCTCGAAAAAAAATTATTCCTCTTTCAAAGTAGATGACGCAGTGTTTTAATTGCTCTTATGAAAGAAGTGCATTTTGTTTGGGTGGAATCAAAATGTTTCATATGATAGTGGATGTAAATAAATAATAGATAGTAAATACAACTAGGTATTAGGAAGCCCAATGTTGCTGCTTGAGTCAGATATACATACAGTTGACGTTATATTTTAAATTTAAAGGGTTAAATAAATTAAAAATAGCAATTTTCTAATTTATAGAACATGGCCCTAACAGTTTGGCGTTTCTATTTTGGTGCAGAAGTCAATTCCACCGTGTTCGGGAAGCGATTACCATCACCACCGTCACCGTTCAGAACGGCTGTCACCAGATCGGTCTCCACGCGAGGTGGAACCTCCGCGTCCGGTGAAGAGAAAGTCCGACCACCATTCTGATCGCGAACGCGAAGAAAAGGATCGCGAGTACGAGCACGAACGGCACCACCATCACCGCCATCACCGTTCGGAATCCTCATCCAGAAGGTCATCGGAACCGGTGACCAAAACTTCATCGAACGCAGCAGCAGTAGCGGCAGCAATAGCTGCTGATCGGAAGCAGAAGGCTAGCGTGTTTTCCCGCATAAGCTTCCCGGCTGAGGAGGAAGTCCCTAATAAGAAGAGAAAGGTCAGCACTTCTTCCACGACGGAACCAGTGACTACCACTGCCAGTGCCTCTTCGGCCCACCTCAAGACAGGGCCGAACGGGTATTACGAAGTGAGGAAGAGCAACTCCGTTGCCGATTACGAATCTAGCGACGATGAGCGGCATTTCAAGCGAAGGCCGTCAAGGTATGAGCCGTCTCCTCCGCCGCCGGCTGCCGATTGGGAGGATGAAGGAAGGCATTCGAGAGGATCGAGGGAGCGCAAGCATAGGTGATATTTTGTATCAACATTTTCACTGCTCCTCTCTTCCAACGCCTGAAATAAACTTCTTGTTGGATGCAATTTCAATGTAACTTGTGACTCACTTCTATCAGTTTTCAATAATTTTCTCATGTAAAATTATCACTTTTTATTCAAATCCAATGAATCTGTTTATTGTTTTCCTTCAATTTCATTTGAATTTTCTTAATATAATACCAACGCTTCCTCTAACTTCTGGTTATTCTATTTTTGTCAATTAGTTTGAGAGTGCATGTTGCATGTATCTTTTTCCCGTGATTGAGATGGATAGTAATTTAAGTCATATTGTCATTTAATATATTGAAGCGATTTTATGAACATTTCGCTATACACATTGGAATTTTCGTTTTTCCTCTTTTCTCAGCCTCTTTGTCCCGATCGCGAAATTTTAATCAGTGCCGCTGCATTGCTTCTATGCGATGAGTGACAATTTGTGCAACAGGTTTTTTCCATTTAAAATTTTAATACTGAAATTTTTTATATTAAAATTATGAAAGTTTTGCTATGAGGGAGAATTATGAATTGATACACTAATTTTTATTTTTTATTTTTGCAACCAAAGATATATTGATGCCCCAAACTCAGTTGTTTGTTCCTATCCAACAAGTCATCTGTGTGTTTAAGATAGTCACTATTTATCACAACCTCTCTTTTTTTTCTTCTAATTTTGCTTTTATATATATATATATATATATATATATATATTGAGTAATTTGCTATCGTTTTATGTGATACTAACGTCATCTTATGGATAACAATGGGATAGAGTACATTTGTCAATATTATCTTCATATTCACTGTTCATTAAATTGGTGTTACATGGGTGAAGGGATAAGAGAGAAAAGAAGAAGAAAGAAAAAGGTATGAAATGCGATAGAAGATGTGATAAAAAAGAAGATAAAAATTAAAAAAAGGAGTATAAAAAAAGTGAGTGTAAAAATATAATACTTAGAATATATTTTAGTTATTTTGATTTAGATTTCTTAGGTGCATAATAATCCCTAGACAATCAAACTATGTGACAAAAATGATTTTTTATGAGAAATATTTTATTTGGGGCACAAATTATGACCTGTCCTTGTGTGAATTTGGAGTATGCATACACATTATTATTATTATTATTAGTGGTGGTGTAGTATTAATAGTAATTACTAGGTAAAAGTTTAGTTGGAGAAAGTTATCTTAATAGGGAGTGGGATGTCCAAATTATGATAGCTTAGGTAATTATGTGTGACCTAAGTTAGCTTGATTATCAGCACATATATCAGAATACATACATACATATCAGAATACATACATACATATATATATATATATGGGGTGATTAAATCTTCCAATGTGAAACAATGGTAAGATTGAGGGCAATTAATAGCTTAGAGTTATATTTACTTCTAACATCTAGCAATCCATGTCCTTTACTTGGAGTAGACCCACACCAAACTCTTGGAGTTCAACTTTGACATGGATTCATCTAATGAGAATGTAGGAAAAAGAAACTTCTAATAGATTTTATAGAGTCATATTACCATAGGCCACCACAAGTGGCCAAATATGTATTAGATTTTATTGACTTATTTTATTAAGTTTATATGCATCTTGCTTAGAAAAAGAACAAACAAGGATAATTTTGTGATTTTCTTTAGCGAATAAATGGTTTCATGTATTTTTCTCCATCATCTTTGCATAATTCGAAGATAAGAAATACAGAAGAAATAAAAAAGGAAATACAAGATGACTAGGAAGGCTAGCTAAGAAAACTAAAATAATTTCAATATTTTCAAAACAATTATGTTGCAATTGTAAATGAACAATCAATAATTAAGCTTACCAAACCATTTGTCTTGCTAATTACAACAAATCAAAGAAAGTTCAAAGACTTTAGCTAAAGAAATCACTTCAATTTTTTAAGAGTGATTATAACATCTTCCTTTAAATAAATAACTAAAGAAATAAAAAAAAGTAATCCTTTTTAATAAGTATAAATAATTATGAACCATTGATATGATTTTATAATAAATGAATGGCTAGGATTTAATCATTTTCAGGTAAATTTCTTATATAATAACAAGTTATAGTGTGAATAATGAAGGACAAATTAGTAATTTGTCACTCTCCCTCATTCATTTCTTCCCTTCTACTTTGTTGTTGTTCTTCTTATAAACATCACAAGAAACATTTTTCATCTCTAGTTCATCCAAAATTGTAGAACCAACCATCGTAAATAATTATATCCTTTATGAACTTTGAATTACGAGAGCTTTCAACATTTATATCACTATACTTTTCAAAAGGAATATATTTGGGAGGGAGAAAAACAAAGCTATTTGGTTGAGAAGTTAAAGTACAACCAGAGTTCATTAAAAAAAAAAACTCATTAATTTCAATTGTCACCATCACTGTCATGTTCATTTAATAAAACTAAATTGAAAGGCCAAGAATAATGCAACAAATAGACCCATATCACTTCAACGTGAAAAATATTTATCATTGCCTTAATCGAAACTCTGTTTGAGGTGAATAAAATTTAGGGAAAGTTTTGCAGTAAGTGAGTTGACTGAAATTAAGTTATCGACGAGTCGGGCATGATAAATGTAGAAAGTAGATTTAAAAAAATAAATCGTTAATTTCTAATTCTTTTCAAAAAACCAACGTTGAAAGTATATATATTTTTTTTAAATGCTACTTTACACCTTGGTCTTCTGGGAGAACCATTATAAAAAGTAGTGAAAAGATTATGAATTTTATTGTCTTTTTAACATCATAAATTAACTTTTAGCATAGAACTCATATTTGTGCAAATTATATATAACTTTTTAATATCTATTTAACCTAAACAATCAAAAGGGGTTTGGACAAACTTTTTTTTTTCAAAATTCTAATATTTTCTAATTTTATATTTTTATGTACATAGTTCTAGTATTTGTGAATCCTTGATGATATGAATTATAATTTATAGTCATAGCAAAATGGAAAGTAATGTCAATAGAAGATAGAGAATGAGTGAATTCATGTCACACGAATGAGATGAAAATGAAAGAGAAAAAAAAAGAGTGAGAAGGAGAGGAACAAGAAGATATATATTAAATTATCAATATGTTATTTGATAAATATAAATTATATCATTGATTTTTTATCTTACACTTTTAACCATCCAATCATAATCAATAGTCCACAATGCTTGCAGACTTTTCTAAAAATATATATATTTACCTTACTTTTCCAAATTCGAGAGAGGATGTTAGAAAAGTAAGTAAAAATATTTGAAAAAATAAGTAAAATATATTTACCTTACTTCAACCACATATGCCACACATCCTTTCAACCTTCTCCAAGCTAGTAAGCAACTTATCATACTCTATTTCTCAAATTGAAGTTTTGATTTGTTAAAGTCTTAACCATTTCCACATCAAGTTAAAAATTATATTAGTCTATAATTATCATTCACATTGGATATTACAAAAAAATATTAATTACAATCATCTCACACAACTAATCTACTATATAGATTACTTGTAAAATTTTTCATTTATTCCTTTTAAAATTCATTTTTCATAATTCACAAATAAAAAAGAAAAGAGATTTATTTTTTAAAAAATAAAAATACACTTTTTTCGTTTAACCAAATAAAATGTAAAAGCATTTGAAGTCAATCCCAATTACATAAATTCAAAATTACATATAATTAAACTTAGTAAAAAATACATATAAAAATTTGCAAATTAAACAAAATAAATGTGCAAGGACATTGTTAGCTCATTTAACTCATACAAGTTAATTTACCAGTTCAAGTTCAATAATTATATAATTTTTTTATATATAAAATATTATTTATATTTGCATCTATATTTATATGTAAAATTAACTATGACTATTTATTATTGTATATATTTATAAAAAAAATTTATGATTATTAAACTTTAAAATGCTTAAAGTTACTTATAATATTAGTAATTGTAACTACTTATTACTTGGTATATTTATATCAAATTTTATAATTATAAAGATTTATAATGATATCTATGGTTAAAACAAACGTTAGTCAAAAATGAAAATAACATATAACGTTAGTCAGAAACGAAAATAACATATTGACTAGTATGAATTATATTTAATAATTACTAATTAAAATAAATTATAATATTTTATATAACTTAAGAATTCAAATTATCACTGATTCATAATTGTTGTTTTTAAATTGTATTTAAAGAAATTCTATTATAATTTATTTTATATAAAAATTTTATATAGATAGTTATACACTTTTACAAAAAGATAGTAACAAATTTGTTATGAGTAACATTTAATAAAAATTACTTACATTTATAATAAAATTTATGATTATTAAACTTTAGAATGCTTAAAATAACTCACAATATTGTTAACTGCAACTACTTATTACTTTGTATATTTATATCAAATTTTATGATTATAAAATTTAGAAGGATATGTATAGTCAAAACAAATGTTAGTAATGTGAGAAACGAAAATAAAATATTGACTATGAATTATATTTAATAATCACTTATTAAAATTAATTATAATATTTTACATAACTTAAAAATTAAAATTATCATTGATTCATAATTATTAACTTTAAATTATATTTAAAATTTTTTATTAGAATTTATTTTATATAAAAAATTTATAGGGATAGTTATACATTTTAAAAAAAGTTAATAACAAATTTGCTATGAATGATATTTAATAAAAATTATTTAACTTTATTAAATATTAAAAATAAAATAAAATTCATTGTAAAATATTTTAAAAAAGAAAAAAAAATATTAAATTACATAAAAAAAATTGTCAAAATTAAATGAAGTTCCCAAATGATATGATTTTTTTTCTAATAACACAAGTCAAAACAAATGTTGGTAATATCATAAACAAAAATAGCAAACTGACTATGAATTATATATTTTATTGAAATTAATTATAATATTTTACATAACTTAAGAATTAAAATTGTCATTGATTTATTATTATTATTTTTAAATTATATTTAAAAAATTCTATTAAAATTAATTTTATGTAAATATTTTATATGAATAGTTATACATTTAAAAAAAACAATAACAAATTTGTTATGAATAATATTTAATAAAAATTAATTAAATTTACTAAATATTAAAAATAAAACAATTAATTGTAAAATATTAAAAAATAAGAAAGAAATATTAATTAAATTACATAAAAAAATTTCATAAAAATTAAATGAAGTTGTCAAGTGATATGAGTTTTTTTTAATAATTCAAGTGATATGTTAATGAAAAATAAAATTATATCTTATATTCAAATTTGAATGTATTGATTTAAATTATTGTTTTATATTGTATATTATTAAATTATTATTTTATGTTATAAATTATTAAATTATATTTATGATAAAAAATAAATAAATTATAATACAAATGAATTTTTTTATTATACGTAATTTTTGAAAATTTTATAAATTTTTTTATCGTCTTACTTTATTTTAGAATCATGTCAATGTTAGAAATTATCTATTTTATGAAGTACATATATTATTAATATTGATATCTTCTATTTTATTTTTATTAAATTATATTTATATGTTTTATTTTAATTTGTTGAGTAAATATAAAACTATATTACTTTTAAATAATATTATATTAAATTTTATTTTTAACTGATTAAATTATATCAATTTTATTAATATTTCTTTACTAAATTAATCTATAATATTATAAATTTATATTATCTAAAATTGTATTATATTTTAAAATTTATAAATAAAAATATTTATAAATATATTTCAAAAATAATTATAAACAATTATAGAATCTCATGTTATGAATATACTTCTTAAAGAATTTGTAAATGTAATTAATAAAATATAATATTGTTAAATTTAATTATCTTTATAACACTCATATAAAAAAAATTATAATTAAATTTAATTAGAGTTAATAAATAAATTTATGTAAACTTAATTACACTTACTTATTACTACATATATTTATAATAAAATTTATTTTTATTAAACTTTAAAATATTTAAAGTCACATATAATATTGGTAATAAAAATGACCAAGATAGATAATTGTACATGTTAAAAATAGAATAATAAATTAATCATAAATGTTGTATTTAATATAAATTTATTAAAAATTTTAGAATATTTAAAGTCACATATAATTTTGGTCACATATATTAACAAAATAGATATTGGTGTTTATTAAAAATAAAAACAACAAAATAACTATAAATTACATTTAATGAAAAATTATTGAAATTGATTATAATGTTTCACATATCTTAAAAATTTAAATTATAATTGATTCATAACTATTATATTTAAATTATATTTAAAAATTATTAGAATTAATCATATATAAAATTTTTACATTGATAATTATATAATATTAATAATAAAAATACAAAATTAGCAATAAATTAAATTTAATAAAAATTTATTAAATTTGATTATATAAAAAAAGTGAAAAAGCTCACCACAAATTTTGAAAAAAAAATATTTAAAATCATATAAAAATAACTTCAAGAAAAATTAAGGAATATCTTGAGTTACTATTTTATTGAAAATAAAATCATATAAGTTATTTTAAGTCTTATTCAAATTTAAATGATATTAACTTAAATAGTTTTATTAAACAGTTTAATATATTTAGCTTTTAAATGTGTGTATTAAATTAAAATTTATTTAAAATAACAAAATTACATACTCACAAACTTATAGTTTTGTATAGTATATTATTAAATTATTTTTATGATAAAAAGATAAATAAATTACAATACAAATAAAAAGATAATATTTATTAAATTGATTTTTCATCTTGTGATATATTATTAAACATATTTTTATTTTTACTTATATAATAAGTAATTCTTACATAACTTTTAAAAATTTGTTAATAATTCTTTGTATTATATTACTTTATATTTATGTGTTGCAATGTTATAAATTTTTTAGAGTCAATTGTTTAAGTAAGTATATATATAGAGTTTATTTTGTTGTAGTAAAACATATAAAAGTATTTTTTATTTATTGAATAAATATAAAATTGTATTATTTTAAAGTGATATCATTTAAGATATTTTATTTTAATCTGATTAAATTTGTATCAAGTATGTATTATAGGTGATGTTTGTATTTTTATATTTAGATCAATAAAAATTTATGTCAAAATTGACATATCAAACATTACACATTTTATAGATTCATTCAAATATAAAAATTATATTAATTTTTTCTATTATAATAAATATTAATAATACTTTTATTTTTTTAACTAAATTTTTAGTTATTCATTGTCATTTTAACATTTGAGATAATATACATGTTATTGAAAATATTGATATTATAATATTTTTAATTTTTTTTAAGTATAAGAATTTTTAAAAGTTTATATAAAATTTTAATCATGACAAAATCAAATAGTGATATGATAGTTTAATTTTTTTTATATTTTTTTATTTATTTTTTAACTAAAATTATTTATTAATTAAAATTTAAAAGTGGTGTTGCTTATTTTTAAATATTATATTAATAGTTATGACTTTAAAATTTAGATTAAAAATAATTAATTATAATAATTAAAATAAATTAAATAGTATTCAATATTATTATAATGAAAAGGTAATATATAAATTTATTATTAAAATCTTATTGTAATTGTTGAATTTGTATATTTAATATTTTTATACTATAGTAAATGATTAAATAAATAAATGATAATATTTTAAATATAAATTAAGTTTAAATGTTATATTTAATTTATATATATTATTTGATTTAATAATAAATTAGAGCTATTATACTTTCTAATATTTATTTCATATTTTAAATATTTCTCTTACAATTATAAAAAAATTTACAATCAAATAAAAACATAAATTAATTTTTAAAATATTATAAAAATATTTTTTTTATAATTTTAATATTAATGTTTTAAATTATATTTATTTATTATCATTTTATATTCTAATTATGTGATTATTAATTTTTTTTAGAATATTCAATCATTAATGAACTTAAAATTTATTCTTTAATTATAAACTAAATTATACTTAAAATATAAAATAAAATAAATATATATTTTTGTATTGATATAATTATTTATATTATATTTTTAAATTTAATACTAATTTAAAAGTTAAGAATATTTTAAATTAAAATTATTAATTATTATTATACATTTACTTATTATAATTCAAATTTAAATATATTTTAAAATAATAAATTAATAATCTTATACATAATTCATGTTATTTATTTCAATTCTTAAAAAATAAAAATTAAACTTCGTTCAAATAGATTTTACTTAAATATAATAAAAAATTTATTATTTTTAACAAAAATATTTTTATTATATTTCTACTCATTGGTATATATATTTTATATTTATTTTTATTTTAAAATGTTTAATAACAATAATAATATAATAAATTTACATTATTTATATTTTAAAATAATTAAAAAATTTACTGTTTATTTATGTTCTCTTTAATTTTTTTTAAAAAAATTATTTTTTTATGTTTATATCAACTAAATAAATAACAATTTTTGTTTGCTAAGAATAAGTAACAAATTTTATTATTGAAGAGGATGAAATATATATAAAATATATAAAAGGATTTATATATAAAAATATATTTATCATATTTTTTTAATGTAATTCTATTTAATATTATTTAATATAGTAATATTTTATTATTATATATTTTTATATTTAAATTATAATTCTTATTTATTTTAAAATAAATTAATTTAATAAAAAATATAAACAAATTTGTATAACATATAATTATATTTACTAATTTATAACTAAATTATTATTATTAATATTTAGAATATTTAAATTTATATATAAATTAAGTTTAACTATTATATTTATTTTTAATATATAATTAGTTTTAAAAAATAATCAAAGTTTTTATTTTTTATTTTTCTGTTACATTAAAAATAATAATTATTTAAATTATATTTATTTTAAATTAAATTAATTAATAAAAAATATAAATATATTTATATAAACCTATACGTTGCATGGATATATTTAGTAGTTAATATAATTTTTTAACACTTTTTAATTTTTTTATATATTAAAAATTATTTTGATTTAATTTCGAATTTAATGAGTCATACACATAATTTTATAACTTTTAATAACACAAAAATTTACAAATTATTTTATCTTTTATTTCTTCTAAATATTTTAGTTATTTAATAAAAATATTAATTTTTTAGATAATATATATAACATTTAATATTTAATTTATAAAATATTAAAAGAGTATTAAAAAAATAAGTAGAAATATATTCCAAACTTTTCTAACACTCTTCAGTTTTTTTTTTTTAGAGCAATTACTTAAACTCATTTTTGAGTCCCGCAGAATTAATAAACGGCTCAGATCTATTCATCTGAGGGTTTAGTATGTGGTAGCATCTATAAAAGTTAGAGGAAGCCTTCAAACCCTAACTCATCGCTACTGTGACTGCGCACTTCCTCACAATGGGTACTTCCTCTGTCCATTTCCTCCCTTGCTTTTACTTTTGTTTTCTTATGAATTTGGTTTGAATCTTCTCTTTCGACGTTAAACTTGGTTCATAGAGTTCACAGTCATGTCGTGCATGCTAAGATGGACCTAGTTTCGCTTCAGTTTGCAAGTTTTTTCGGTTTTGATAGTAAGATTTTAGGGACTGTAAGGTGTGGAAAATTGGTTAGGGAATGCGACCATTTTGTGAATGCCAGTGTTTCCATTTCATTTTTTATTTTGGATTTTTTATTGATTTAGTTGGTTGCACTAACCAGATTTTAAAATTTATGCAATTTTCTAGTGGTTATAGTCAAGTTTAGCCCATTTATAAACCTAAATGGAATGAATTATTGATGATATACGTAACTTTCAGGGGTTTTATAGTGACGTTTTGTCACTTGTTCCAATTTGGTTTTTGTAAGAATGTTGTTTATTCATTATGGTGGCTTTGCTTGCTGTCATATTGTTTGACTATTCAAGTGAAATTAGGAATGAGTGGGGATTGATGAATTTTGTTGATTTATGTGTCCATAGGTGCCTACAAATATGTTTCGGAGCTTTGGCGCAAGAAACAATCTGATGTTATGAGATTCTTGCAGCGGGTGAGGTGCTGGGAGTATCGTCAGCAACCTTCTATTGTCCGTGTGACAAGGCCTACTCGCCCAGACAAGGCACGCCGTCTGGGGTACAAGGCTAAGCAGGTGAATAAATTTTTGTTTGTTTGATATGATTTATAGCTGTTTATTTCTTTGTGTTTATTGACCTGCTAATTTTGTTTTCATTTTAAATGTCAGAGTTGTACAATTTATTTAATGCTTTTTTCCTACAGTTTTCTGTCATTTTTTTCTTGGGGCTTCTTAGCTGGGAGTGTTAATCTTTAAATAAATATAAGTCTTAGCTGGAAGGGAAACCCCCAATAGCCAAAGCAGGGAGGATTAGATGTAGTTCTGTATTTAATTTGTTTCTGAAAAAAGTGACATAACTGCTCAGTACTATTAAAACGATATACAGAATGAAGCTAAGACATTGAGTTTGGTAAATTTCTATGTAAGTATTCTACAACAGAGTGCTGGCTAAGCTGCATCCTGATGCATAAATATTTTCCCTTTGGGGAACTTGCATATGTACAAATGATTGGATGCTTCCTGATGCCAGCTACAGTAAATGAGCAGTCGATTATCTGACCAAGCAAATTTTCTTCTTATCAAATTTGCTTTTGTAACAATCTGATACAGTTTTTTACCATTTTTATTAATTATTACTTAATAGGAAGAGCCTGCGATTGTGTTATATTATAAGTAGGTGAAAATTTTTTTATTTGTTTGACATGATTTTTAGTGATTTATTTTTCTGTGTTCAATCATGATAGTTTTGTTTGCATTTTAGTTATGAGAGTTGTATAATTTATTTAGTATTTTTTTTTCTTTTTTGTGTCATTTTTTTCTTCTTGCTTCTTAGCTGCAAAGTTTTGCCCCAATTATATGTAGTTCCTTTCTTGTTTAATGAAACAAACAATCCGAAAAATGAATCATTGAGAGGAAGTTTCTATGAGTGTACAAGAAGACAACAGTGTTAAGCCCTTTAGCGGTGAAACTTGCATATGTACAAATGATTGGATACTTCTTGAGACCAGCTATAGTAAAGTGAGCAGTTGATCAGAGACTAAGCGTATTTCCTTACTAAATTTGCTGGTGTATCAATCTGACGCAGCTCTTCCCTATATTTATTAAACCGTTAATTGAGAAGTGCATAGCTTGTGCCAGTCCTTGTATAGCAGTCTCACCTTGCTTCATTTGTTGTTTTCTGATCTTGATTGTGATTATATTCTATAACATTCCAGGGTTATGTGATATACCGAGTTCGTGTTAGAAGGGGTGGCCGTAAGAGACCAGTTCCCAAAGGTATTGTTTATGGGAAGCCCACAAATCAAGGTGTTACTCAACTTAAATTTCAGCGAAGCAAGAGGTCTGTTGCTGAGGAGCGAGCAGGGCGGAAGCTGGGTGGCCTCAGGGTCCTCAATTCGTACTGGGTGAATGAGGTTTGATATCATACCATTGATGAAATTGAAAGCTGGTTATGATGAATTGCTGGCTATCGAGCTTGACGCAATTGTTGTGTTACAGGACTCAACTTACAAATATTTTGAGATCATTCTGGTGGATGTTGCCCACAGTGCTATAAGAAATGATCCAAGGATCAACTGGCTCTGCAATCCAGTCCATAAACACAGGGAACTGCGAGGCCTCACTTCTGCTGGGAAAAGCAACAGGGGTTTACGGGGCAGAGGACATCTGTACCACAAAGCACGTCCATCCCGCAGGGCAACCTGGAAGAGAAACAACACCCTTTCCCTTCGCCGCTACCGCTGATTTTATTGCTGTTATCTTATGTGGCTTCATTTTCCGAATATTTGGAGTGCATTATATTTTGACTTTGGAAATCGTCAGAGTTTTGAACGCCTGAATCATGTCTTTTTTTGCGAATCTCGTCTTAGGGGTAAAATAGCGGAGATTAATGATCTAAATTTTCTATTATATGCCAGAATTGTTTTCTTCTATATCTTTGTCGATCTTATAATCGTAGCAATCCTCGTGCTATGATTCATTTGGTATCTTTTTTTTTTTTATCTTGTTTAATGGTTTTGGTAATTACTTACCGCGTTGCGATTGTCAAAGAAAATGATAAAGGTTCTTTTTCCGGGGTAAAGGCAAAGTTTTAGACACAGTTTAGAGTTGGAAAGAGGAATGATAGTAATTTAACAATTTCGGTAATTTGCGAATGAATAATGTTTTGAAGTGTGATTTCATTTTGAATTAATAATTATGTGTTCGAAGTGTATTAGCATTTTTTGTAAAAGTTATAAATGGTAGTTTGATGATCATATTTTTAAATGAAATAATACCCGATTGAGTATATTCAAGTTTGGCGAAGTTAATGCTGGAAAATTAAAGTGTTGTTTGTACTTCACATTTTCTCCCTTCAGTTTCGGAGTTGAGTTTGGCTTAATTTGGGATAATTTAAACAGTTTTAGATTATCCAAATATTGACAGATGTGACCTAATAATTTATCTGACAACAAAAATAATTAAATCAGTTTTTTTAGATAAATATAAATTTTATTTTAAAAATTTTATAATAGTAAATCATATATATGATAACTTGTATATTTAATGACACTAATTAAAGAAGAATATAAAAAAAATTAATAATTAATATATTTTAAATTTATTTTATAATATGATATAATATCTTCTTTAACAGTATAATAAATTATAAATAATAATAAATTCTTGAATTTTAAAATAATGAAAGAAGATGAAAAAATTAAATTAAATAATAAGAAATTTTTATACACTAAATAAATTTAACAATTTTACTTTTTTATCCATCGAAATTATATTCATATTATTGACTTAATTTTTATTTTTAAATTAAAAAAATCATAAACTAATAATTTAAACCATTATTCTTCAATTCATGTTATATTTTAGAAAGTATTAAAATCGTAGGTATCATTTTTTAAAAATATTATTTAAAAAAAATAACTTGTATTCACCCTTATATATATTAAATAAAATTAATTTAATTTGTTTATTAAATATTTTACGTCTGTTCATATAGTTTTCATGCACCATTTGATTATATTTACAATATTAAAATTATTTGATTATATATAACATATTAAAATATAACATGCAAGACCTTTTAAATATATAAACTCATGTTAATTCTTATTCATTTCATTATTTCATGACCTTTCAAATATATAAATTTATTAATTTGTAAAAATAAATGCATTAACATGTTAATATTATAATTAAAAAAAAGATAAATATGTTAATTACACTAAATTAATGCAATTATAAATGTAAACTTTTCTCTAAAATTTAAAATAAATGCATTAATATGTTAATATTAAAGTTACAAAAAAATAAAAAAATATGTTAATTACACTAAATTAATGCAATTGTGAAAGCAAATTTTTTTTTAAAATTCATCTACTTATATATATATATATTTATAATTTATAATTATAATTAGAAATTAAAAAATATTCTATTTTATTTTCTGTAAATAGGAAAGAGATATTAAATCATTTCTTAAAAATAAAATTTATAAAATTATTTTATTTTATAAGTATAATGCAATAATTAGATTAATAAAGTTTAGAAAAATGTGTCATTTGACACGTATGACGTATCGATTGAAAAATTAAATGTTAATAAAAAAGAAAAAAAGTCCTCACATGCTCTCTGTAAATGGATCAGGGATTTATAAAATATACAACTGTAAAATATAACTGTACCCTGATTTTTATTCTTATTTTTTTTTTGCTATATTTATTTTATTTTTATAGAATAATAACAGAGGTCCTTATAAATATATAAATCCCTCTGATAACCCAATTTATGAAATCAAAATCAAGTCATTTACTATAATAAATTCTTTTAACAAATAATATTGCTTCTAGCGCTAATTCAGCTCGTTAGCTCCTGATCCTAGTTTATTAAGCTGTCAACTTTAACTATAAATCAATGTAAGTGCACAAAATATCCTTAAATAATTTGGATATACCAATAAAGTCTCTAATTTCACTCATCTCGCAAACCAAAATATTAAATTTTACCCAAAACAGAAAAATTCTCAAAATATTCTTTCTTTAAATTCTAATTTCGCATCTTATATTTTTTTTCAAAATTTCATTAAATTTATAGTATCTAAAATTTTAAAATTATTTCGTGTCCTAAATCTATTATAAAACCCTGAATTTAAATAGAAAATAAAAAATAGAAATTTTAGGTAGAAATTCACAGTAAAATCAAATTTACTTGATTTTAAAAATAGAGACTTAATTGACATTAAAAAAATCATACATAAGAGATAATAATTATTTATTTTAAATTTTAAAATCTGTAAAATAATCATATAGGATTTTTTTAAAAATAAAATCGATCACTGTAGATCAAATTGATTGAGTAAAATTAAACGAACAATGCTGCGCTCATCGTTGCTTTATTTAAATTCGTACCACTTTAAAGTTCAATATAACAACCACAATTTAATCCTGGAAGTGGTAGAAACTGCGACCAATTGAACAATTATCCACTAGAAAAATAAAATGAAAACCACACAAAAGAAAGAGATTGGGAGAAAGGGCCTGACAACTTGCTAGAT
This sequence comes from Abrus pulchellus subsp. cantoniensis, assembly GCA_024086825.1. Lineage (NCBI taxonomy): Eukaryota > Viridiplantae > Streptophyta > Magnoliopsida > Fabales > Fabaceae > Abrus > Abrus pulchellus. The sequence continues at coordinate 34,031,636 of CM044049.1, forward strand.
TGAGTGGTTAGGTTGTAGCAAAGTTAGAAGAAAGAACTTCGATTTCAGTAGAGTTTATTGTTTTGATCTGAAGGAATAATAACAAAAAAGAAGTGAAAAGAGAGAGAGAGAGATCAGAGTAAAATGACTAAAATCCTACACAGGTTTCAATTTTTCAGCAAAATTCTACGATTACAGTGCAAAATGTAATTAATAAAACACATCAGAGTAACTGTCTAAACAAGTATATGCATCACATCTCCATCCTAAAATTATATTAGAGCACCTTTATTTGGCTTAAACTTTCAATTCTGGCTTATAATATTCCCGTTTCAGTTTACATAAAATGAGTTGCAAAAATAGAGGAGCTAACGCTACAAATAGACTAGTTTATGTGAAATAAATGTATATTTCACAATTCATATCGCACTTTTTCATGAGGGAGTGATAGCGTCACTTTGTAACAACAGCAAAGACAACAATTACTTTCACTTCCAAGTTGAAACACCCTCAAATTTTGAGTTCAACCATAACTTCCTCAATAGAAACAAATCGACCATTTTCTATAGAGAGTTGTGCTGCAACTCCCATAGCAACAGATATTAATCCATCTTGGAGATCTACACTGGGAACCTTTTCTCCTTTAGCTCTGATTGCAGACAAGAAGTTAAGGTGTTCTAGATAGCTAGACCCATGATGTAATCCATCATATCTGCAAAGGCCAAAATAAATAATCCAAAACATGGAATATTTTTCCATTATAATAAGACCCAATTTAATTTCATTTCACCATCTCAAAGCTTAGTTAATTGATGAAATATTTAACTGAAAATGAAGCTACCCACTTTATTCGATTATCCTCAGCTTTCAAAGTCTGGACACCGTCTCGCCCTGCTTTTCGTGTACCAAACCGCACAACACTCTCAGGAACAAGGGCTTCTCCCTATCGTAAGCATAGTTAGTAACATATTGACATTTACAATGAAAGAAACTCATGCAAGAAAGACAAGTTGAATGTTTATTGTAGTTTTAAACCGTGCACCCTTTTGTTGAAATGTTAAACTGAAACATTATTGATAAACCTCAATCATATCTTAATCAAGAAGTTACCTCAAGAAATACTATAAAACATAATAAGTACAGTGAATGGCTGATAGGAGAACTTCACCTTTCCGATGTCTCCGACAACAGATATTTCTTGCTCATTTTTACTCCCTTCGGCAAACATACAAAGGTCAAGCATTCCTCGAGAACCATTGTCAAATTCAACTATAACATAGGCATTGTCAATGATATCTGGCACCTGCCCAAAGTAAACTAGTGAATACCTAAATAAAACAATAATGCTTAAAGAAAAACTCCATCCCAGTTACTGCTTTCGCATGGAAGCACACACACTCTGCTTAGAACAGTGACAGTATGAGCTTAAGTCCTTACCTGTGAACTTTGTAAAACAGAATATACCATAATCTTCATACCGAAAAAAGTCATAATCAGTAGTTATTCACCAACAAAGCACAAACACCAGGGAAACTCAATTCTGTTTAACTAAATCTTTCAAGTGCTCACTGTTATAAAAAGGTTACCCATTATACATGTCAGACTATTTGGTTTGAACTTTGAAATGCTTATTGGTTCAAGGGATTATGCATTATTATTGAACTGCTGAAAACAAGCTCAGTGCATATTCCCTTTTCTGGATTGAAGAATACTATACAGAGATTATAATCAGTATTAATCAAGGTACATACAAATTACCAGACAGATTAATGTTTGAAGCTTGGTCTCATGGTAACTCAAGCGGAGTATATAATCTACCTTTCCATCATATATTTCGTCCTTGTGATTAACATCAATAGCTCCAGAAGCCATCACACGAACAGGATTTGCACCAACAAACAGCCTCATCAGATCAAAGAAGTGGCAACACTTCTCCACCAGAGTGCCCCCTGAGTTAATATTGAACCGATTCCAATTGTTCACCTATAACCAGTATCACTCTTTCAGCTGTCTCAGTAAACATGTAATGTAATTTCAATTAGTATAAATCTAACCTTAACCAAGAAAGGAAACCGATGCTCCCGAATTGCTACCATTCTGACACACCCAAGGCTTCCTCCCTTAACTATTTCTATCAGCTTTGCAACAGGTGGCATGTATCTATATTCCAGTCCAACTTGTACCAATATATCTGGTCTTTTTCTAGCAGCATGAACAACCTAATCATGGTAATACAGTACAATAAATTAGTACATTGTCAGAAACATATTAAGAGGGTCAAACAGCATAATTCAATTACTGCTACCTAATCGACATGTCCAATTATAATTAAAAAAAAAAGCACACACATCAAGTTTACTGTCTACCTTAACCATATTGGAAAAAAAAAAAAACAGAACATATTACAATCATACAATGAGTTAATTAATCTTTTTTTTGTAAGGACAAAAACAAATTCTACTCTATTATTTACTACGACAACAAAGAACCAAATATTACTATATTTATTTCTTTTTCTACTTCTTCAGTGCAGAAAGAGTACAGTACAAGTTACTGAAGGTCATTCATGACATCCCCCAGCTAACGGTAAGGAATCCAACAATAACAATACTCATTTGCGAGAGGAAAAACAGTTTATGTCATTTTTTATGCAGCATCTTGACTTGTGTATGAAGTCATACAGCTAATATCAAAATTCCAATGCCACATGATAACAATAAAGGAAATAACACAAGTATAGTTCATATCTCAATTCCTGATGGAGAACACAATAAAAAAGATATAAAAAGTTACAAACATTTTCCCATGATGATCACTCATTGGTCTGTATACAAAATTACATTCTAAATGCTAAGCCTACAAGCAGCAACAAATTTTATGGGAGGAATAACAAACCTCTTTGCAGTGAGAGACTGTGGTGCACAAGGGCTTTTCTACCAGTACATGATGGGGTTTGGAATGATTGATTATGTCCAATAGTATCCTGTGATGGGTCATGTTAGGAGTTGATACCACCAAAACATCACATAGTCCACTGTCCAACAGCTCCAGGTGACCTGAGAAAACCTTCACAACTTTCAACTCAAGTCATTCATTCACCTAACTATGTAGCACTCTCTGCTTAACTAAACTATCACCAAAATGTGAATACTGCCAAGATAATTGCAGATAGAACCAAAATATTTACCAATGAAACCTCAATAATTTTCTACATCCAAGTCAAAATAATAATAACAATAATATATCCAAGTCAAAATGCATAAACACATCTAATCATAAATTGTCAATATTAATTTTTGTACATCTATTTTAAAACTTACATCTATGATAATTTCTAATTTGCTGACAATTACACTGATAAAATATGAAAATTGAAGTTATTGTATACCTTGAGAGGCCAATTAAAGGAGTGTGCTAAGTCAAGAGCGAGTTGTTGTGAGGGAAGGTGAGGGTCAGCGATAGCAACAACCACTACGCCTTCGGTGCGAAGATGGTACAAATTCAGCAGATGTTCCCTACCCATCATTCCAACTCCTATGATTCCGTACTTTACAATAGACCCAACCATGGCCATCGATTCTGAATTCTGGTTCTTCTAATCTAATTTTACAACACCTCTTCAACTCTTTGGTTTGTCAAAAATCTGATAACTAGAGTAACAGAGATGTCATTCATTGGTCGTTCCCTATCCAACAAAATTGTAATCTTAAATTCACTTTTAATGTTATTAATTGTAAGTCTTAAAATCCAAACATACGCTTATTTTTATTATGAAAATACATTAAGATCATTATTTTTTACCATCATTTCATGAATAATTTTTCTCTTTGATGATAATCTTTTAAAATAATTAGTAAATTTTGTCGTATACTACATTATTATTATATTAAATTAAAATTTTAAAATAAAAATACATTGTATTATTTTTTTTTATTTTGAGAAATTTTTAAAAGAATATTTTTATTATTAATAAAAAATATTTATTATATTAAATAAATAATAAAATATTTTTAAAATTATAAAATTAATTAAAAAATAAATATTCAATATAAATATCATTATTCGCCACCAATACTCACTACCCGTAGTCAAATTCATTATTCTCATTTTAGTTAACTTATACCATTAATATTAATAACAAATAAGTCAAAAAAAGAACATTGATAAAGAGTTAAAAACGTAACTTAAATGAAGAAATATTCAAGGATAATCCAATTCCAAATTAAAAAACATTACAAATAAAATCCTTTAACTTAATAAAAAATTATTTACAAAACATTGAAATTTAAGTTGTAAAATATAATAAATATATTTTGTGAATATGAACAGGAGTAATATAATACTCATACTCCTGTTTTATTTGTTGGTTTTCCTTTTCGTTCTCCAATGTAAATTTTTTTTAAAAAATTGGTTTTGAGTACAAAATTAAAGATTATTAACAAAAAAAATTTCAAATTTAAGTGGTAAAATATAATACATATATAGTGTGAATATAAATAGGAGTGAATAATACTCATACTCCTACTTTATTTGTTGTTTTCCCTTTTTATTTTCTTAAGTAAAAATTGTACAAAATTAAAATTTTATACACTGATTTTTTTAAAATAAAATAATTTAGGCATTTACTAACTTATTAAAAAAAATTAAAAAATATTTTTTTATGAAATAAGTTATGTCAATTTTTAAGCACTATGAAATGGAGATTTAGATCCTCTACAATTTTGATAGAAACTGTAGCTTGTAATACATTTTCATTTAAGCAAATTTCAATTCATTTAAGTGAAATATACAAAAAATAAAATAAATTTTATTAAAAAAAATTACTTGAGAAAAAATAAAAAATGAAAAAGGAGTTAGAATGGTTGAGGCTGTGGCTGGAAGTGAAGGGAAGGGGTGAAAGAGAGAGAAAACTCGGTGGGAGAAGGGGGTTGAGATAAAGAAAGAGAAAGGAGAAGAGGCTAAAAGGGATGGCGTTGTTTTTGTTTAAACAAAAACTAAATTATATGTTGCAGTTTCCACATAAACTACAAAGAATTTATTTCCATGAAATGATGTATATTTTTTTATAAGCTCAACTAACAAGTTCATATTATCTTTTAATGCACACGTGTTTACATTTGTAATTGATTGTATGATGTGGTCAAACAAAAAAAAGGGCATGCAAATTTATACTTAATTATATTTTTCATCCTTATAAATTAAAATTTAGTCTATATCATTAATTGTACTTAGTTAAGTGATGAATTAAATAACGAAAGTTTAGTTCATTATTGTCATGTCATTATCATATATAATTAAGTAAAAAAAATTAAAACTCATGCAATTTTTATAGTTTTTTTTCCTAGCATTCCTCACGTTGTTCTTATGAATTTTTCTTTTCATATCCACACTTCCGGCTCCAACAAAAGTCGCGTATCCTTTTTGAGGAAAACAAAGAGGACGAATGAATGGTGTCGGTCAAATGCCCAAGCCCCATGGTCACACGTATTTGGATCTTCAAGATCCATTTAACCAACCAATTTTGAATTTAAGGGTTTTTAGTTCCAGTTGATTTAATAATCCAGCTTGTTATAATTTGGAATATATTTAGTTTTAGATTGAACTTGTAAAACTAGTTATTTTGCACGCTCCTATCTTTAGGTCCAAATTCAATTGCCATCGTTAATCTAAAATGGTCAATAACAACATCTGATTACCGCTTTATCAGACAGTTCTAAAAGCTAATGGCCATTGGAGACTTACTCCAAAGGTTCTTTTCAAATAGAGTCGTTCGTCTGTGGAGTAAAAGTAAATTATTTTCAGAGTTAAACCCCTCCTCTTTCGGTATAGTTCTTATTAACTGTTTAAATTAATTTATATATTAATGTAGTCAAAAACTCGAGTAGTTTGTATAGCATGCAAATTTTGTATGTCACACTTTTATTGTTTGCATACCCGCATTAGGTAGTTATCGCGTCACGAAAATAAGTAGTTCTCTTATAAGCCGGACAAAACCACTGCAAATATTTCCACTGATTTATGAGCCTATTAAACGGATGGTGCAGGTGCATTAAACAGCTGAATGGAACATCCTTGCATTTTCCACTTATCATAACATTCACATCCTTAACAATAACAAAAGTGTAATTGTCAATTAACTAATCCATTGTCATCAGCTAACCTTTCAAGACTTTTTGCTAGTCATATTTATTTATTTATTGGTGGAAGGAGGGAGGGAGGGTTTTTCGTCCATATTTGAAATCTCCATACTAGTACATCCTATACTTCCTGTTTTAATCTAAAATTTCTTATTCAAAAAAATCTTGATTGTTTCATGCTGATAATCTAGAACTTCCAACAAAACCAAAATCATACCAATACTGTGATAGCCAAAATTTGCTGACAGTAACTTCTACAAGGACAGCTAATCTAGTCACACGTGGTACTCGAATAGAGCTCAAGGGCAAAATCTTTTACAAAAATGTTGGGCGCTTAAAGTCATGTTGTTGTCAAACGTACTCTATCACCACCTCGAAAGCCAAGTGCTGCATTGCACCCTTTCATGTCTTTCACAGTTTCTCACTCCAACACCACCTCAATTTATAAGTTTACTATCAATATATCTGGGTAATAAACCATGAAAACATTCACCCTACTAAATCATCGTGACTATTCTAGCTAATATGACATACACTGCTATTACAGTCTTTCTACATTAATAAAATAAAAGTTACTACCCTTATCAAACTAAAATGTCACTAACATTTCTTACAGGATACCCACAAATCTTTCAACTAGCAGAAGTTATCTATATATGAAATCATCCAAATAGTGAAAGCCAGTAACTGAAATGATTCACATATTTGAAAGATCACTGCCTAACCTCAAGTTCATACTCCCTAAACCAAAACAAATTCACTAGACTCGAGCATCCTCACAGAAAAAGACCAATTGATCAAATAGTCAAGGCCAGCATCAACACTCAAGTCTTCCTTCTTGCTTAAAAGTTAAAAAAAAATAATTAAATAAACAAATTAAAACCAAATCACGTGCATTGAAATTTTCTGTGCTACACAATTCCGAATACCAGGAGTAAAGATGGGAAGACAATCAGCATGTATAGGAATTTAGAATCAGGTGAACAACCACATTTGGGATGTCAAAATGCATATACAATTGAACAACAAATTGTAGATCTGTTGAAGCCTCTAATCTAATCAATCACCCCCTCCAAACATATCCACTAAACCACAGGCTTCTCCCCTTATGACCACCATCACCATCATGTCTCTATATCAAATCAAAACCTTGTTCCTGAAATAGCAATCAAAATTAGTCCCACCCAAATACTCCTTCGATTTGATCTACTGACTCTAATTTGATGATAAATATAAAAACAACAACAATAATAATAAAAACACCTCCTTTTTCATCTCACTAACCGCAGCATTATAAGGAATTGGGTGATTTTTATGAGCCGCACGAAATAAAAATTAAAATAAAAACAAAGAATTGAAAAAAGAAAGGGCACACCTACGTCTGTTTGGAGTAAGAGGAAGAAGAGGGAACGCGCTTGTTACGAAACATCATGTAACCGACGGGTAACACGACTCCGATCATCATAACGGCGGCTCCGATCAAGTATCTGAGTGGGCTTGGTGGCTCCACCTCTACTAACCTTCTAATCTGCATCGTAACATTACAAATCACAATCCGATTAGTCCTAATCCCAAAATTGAAAACCCTAACAACATCATATTTGTCCCAACCGAACCGAACCAGATCTACTTACAGGCATGTCGATCAAACTCTCAAACAGAAAACGTTCCCACTCAGTGTTTTGTCGTTTGCGCACTGTCAAGGTAAGGAAGGAAGCTTCTCCTGTTCTCTAACCCAATATATGAAACGATTTTGCATTTGCACTCTCATTTTCCATTTTTTTCCATATTTTTAACCAAGGAAGCTCCTTACGCCAACACGGATACGGCCCGAATACGGGTACACGTACTGATACACGTATATGGTTAATTCTTAAACTTATAACACAGTACACACCTTGTTAGTAAGATATATATAAATGAAAATTTTCGCATTTTTATGAGTACTACATACATTTTTAGGATTAAAGATATTTTTAATCCTTTAAAATATATTAAATTTTGTTTTTTTATTTCTATATTTAAAAATTAATAGTTTCATTTTTAGTCAATGATGATATAATTAATTCATATTGTCATATATCAATTTTTATACTACATGTTATTTTTTGTGAAATATACTAGTGAGAGATTAAAATTAATATTTTTTAAAAAAATGCATGAATTAAAACTAAAAAAATAATTTCTAGGAATATATTTTAAAGAATCAAAAGATATTTAAGTAAAATCTTTAAATGATTTTAATATGTACATAGACATAAAAGGTTAAAATAATTTAACTTTTAAAAATATAAAAAATAATTTAAAAGAGGGAGAGAAAGTGATGAAAATCCTTTATTTTGTTTGAAAGTTTGAAAAATAAAAAAATTAAATAATCTTAAAATCTTCCTTGTGTAATTCTTACATGTTGCCTAATTAAAGAAAAATGAAAAAAGAGGACAAATAAAAAATTGATAAAAATCAACATAATAATTTGTTGCTTTAATAATCACCATTACAATAAATGAAAGAAAAAAGGTCTAATCACAGTTTGGTAACTTTGGTTACGTAGTTCTTAAACAAATTTAAACCATTTAAAAACTTTAAAATGTACGTCATTAAAAAGCACGAGATTTCTTCTTTCTTTGTTAAACTAAAGAATCTTAACTTTCTATTTAACCCTTCAATTTCTCTTCTTGTCCAAGATGTTTGATTAATAAATATCAAAGCCCAACTTAGGCTAAGGCAATACAGCAAAATTCAGAGAGTGAGACAATATAATCAAATCCACTGTAGATTCACTTTTGCACCAAGTACAGATAAACCTTTATTTAATTTATGGGTTGTCTCCTAGTTTTAGTTTTTGGTCAACCATTCTTAATTTTTGAATTGGGCCTTACTTTCTACAAACCCAAATGCATTTCTATATGGATATGATTGGCCATATCTATTGAAGACATGGGCTAGCAGTAGCGGGTAGTGACCAAGGTATAGTTAATGCTTTGTGACCCAAACAACATCGTATAGTAAATGCTAAAAATAAACAACTTAAGGTAGCTTTTTTAGATAACATGGACACAACTATAATAATGAAAGATAGATACACTAATATTTATATCTATGTATTATATTTGAAAATAATAATAGAATATTATATATTATATCTTATATTATGTTTAAATATAAATAGAAGAGAAAAAAAAAACATGAAATGACTATTCTACCTAAACAAAAGTTATGAGAGAGAACAAAGAGAGTTAGGATTAAAAATAGTGTATGTAATTTTATAAAATTATCTGGAATATTTTTATTTTCAAAAGTATAGTCTCTATGTCTATGGAATTGGGACACCAATGTCCTTTCTTTTAAGAGATATACTGGTATTCTTTGAATTTGTGTGTGTTCTTTTGTATCTCTGTCTCTCTAACAAAATACTAACTAAATATGATACGCGTGTCTTTATATCTTTGTTCTAATATCTTTGTCTTTAAACCAAACATTACCTTATAAATGAATCATCAAGTGCAGAGTAAATAAATTATTTGACTACTAAAAAATGTTACATCGAGCATTTTCGTAAAGTAAAATAGAAATGATAAATTACTACACAAAGAAGAAAAATTTTAGTGGCCAACTAATAAGCCTCTCATTTGTTTTAAAGTTAAATTCAGTTATGGTACTTATCAATTAAAAACACACGTTCAAATGTAAATATATAGTTAGATTAATTTAAGCACATCTTAATCATAAAAAATTATTTTAATTTAATTTCATAAAAAAATTACACACTACACACATGAAGGATATTGCTATCATCAATCCTTAATTTGAGATTATGCCTTCATTTTGTTCCAATGTAAACTCTGGTCAAATAACTAGTTAATTAGTTACTAAAAAATTTAACATAGATTAATAATTACTAGCAAAAAAAAAAAAATCTTAGAAAAAAGGACTAGAGCAAGAAAAAAAGGAATCTATGTATGGATAAGCTTCTTGACTTTAGTGAGTGGACGATGTCATGCCAAACTAGCTTTGCCCAGGCAGATAATGCCTTTCACTTTCTCGCAACACTTTATACTAGCTAGGATGCCTATGGCAACGGAGATTTACACGAATTGATCAACTTCAGTTTTAAACTTCAATATTTATTTCAGCTTCAGCTACAAAATGTACTTTCCCAAGTTTGTGAAGTTGATAAATTGATAATTAATCGAATTCATAAGATGTTTGTAAATGCCAAGTTATAAAATGGCATCTAAGATTGGTTTATTTGCATGAAACCATGGGAAGATTCAATCTTACGAAACATTTAGTTTTTTATATATATATTATATGAGTCAAATCATGGCCAATTCCTTTACTATGATGGAATAATACATCATATTGGTGCTACACAAATTAGTTTTGGGGCCACTTAAAAGCTTTTTGGTTCTAGCAGTAATGGAAAGTTGGATGCCGTATAATGTATATGCCATTATGTGGTTGGTTAGAAGTAATTTTCAGTTATTTTGGTATCAGATATATGTCGTGGACATCCAATTGTTCCTCAATCCTCATACGATGACACAGTCACATGATCGATTATGTGCCTAACTTGCACGATAACCTCTAATACTATGCAACAACATCCACGCACTCCAACATTAGCCTAACTGGACCAATTGTTAGATGGATTTTCGAAAGCTTATGCATGTTAACTGTCACCAACAACAAAAGAGTAAAAGAAAAGAGAGGAAATGACACCCCAATTGTATTCATGGTTTTTTTAACGTGTGATGCACAATAAAAAGTTCATAAATTATAATTTTATATTAAAACTATAGTATTTAATATTATTAATTATTACATTTTATAATATTATATAATTTTTTACAAAATTTTGTTATATATAAATTATTATTATTATTTGTCTTTATATAAGTTAAAAAAATAATTATATCAATACTTATTTTGTCTTATTCTCTGTATCATTTTTATGTTTAAGATTGTATTAAAAATTGAGAAAATAATTTATATTTTTAAATTTTAATAAAAAAATAATACTTAACTTTCTATTATATCATTGAATGTTTTAGTTTTTAAAGTTGCTTATAAATTAAGAAAGTTTTATTTTTAATTTTTTTACCAAATTTATTAACTCATAAATATAAAAACAGGATTACAGGAAGAAGTAAATTTTAAAATATAGGTATAGAAATTAATGGATATTGTAGTATTTTAGATGCCACCTATATTTGAAATCTATATGAATCTTATCAAACTTAAACATAATTATTTCTTATAAAGTATACTCTTTTCAGTTCCAAATATAAACAAATCTAAACTGAAGCATGGTAATTTAAAAAACAAGCAAATCTTAATTAATTTAACACTTTTTAATAAATTATTCTTAAACTATTTTTATTTTATTCCAATTTATTTTTAATCCTTTTTAATTTTCAAGATATAACATCAACAATTTCATACACATTTTAAAATGAAAAGAGAAAATTTTACTTGAGACGAGTTTCCAAAATTTAAAATTTTCTCATAATTTTTTTTTCATTTAATATTAACACTTACTATAACAACTTAAACCATCAACTAATGTTATTTAATATTAATAAAAAAATTTATATCATCGTTAAATAACTTATTTTTCTATGCAATAAATATCATAAAAGGCATATTAAAAGTTTAAGTTTATTTTTTAGATAAAATTAAGAACATTAAATGAGATTAACTAATTTTTAAGCATAATTTATTTTTTTCCTTACATTTGAAATCGAAAACAAGTTGATTCATTTATAAAATAAGTCCTAGTCTTTATTTCTAAGAATAGAACCAACAAGTATCATGTACATATATAAATACAGACAAAATGTAAAAGGAAAAAAAGGTAATCATCCATATATTTGATACATTTCACACATTTATATTTAAAAAGAAAAGAGATTTTTTTTTTCTTAATCATGAAAGGTGGAAGTGGATGAGATACGAAAATATTAATAATGTGAAAAAAATATAAAAATAGAAAGTGTCAAAATAGCATAATTGAAAATATTTGTATTTGTTGACACCCCCGGGAATTGCAAAGGTTAGTGTCACGGGGAGCTGGGAATTAGCAACATACTAATATACGATAACGAAACCGCCCCCACCGCCGTCCAGTCTAAGGTCCATACAATGTTGTGGTTATAGACACTGGTCCTTCCCGTTCACCCCACTTTATTCCATTTTCCAACAACCCAAACTACCTACCCTTCTTCTTCACGACACATCTTAATAGTCTTTGTTTTAAATTAATATTAATAATGTTTCATTCATCGACAACAGTGCTTTGCATGAGTCCTACGAACCAATGCCCGGTTATTAAGGACTATGTCTTATTAAATTTATAGTATACTTTGTTTTTTGAGCTTCGTGAACACCCCATTGTCTCCGATTCTTTAATCAACTTCTACCTGAATTCATGGCGGTCCAAAGCACAATATTTAGATTAGTGTTCATGTAATCTGTTCTGCCTCATTGCTTCTAAGCTATCGCTTTTATTTGAGATTCAAGTTGCGGTAGCTAGCTTGGTTAAAATCTTCTGTTGAGGTTGTAAGCTCTGTAAAGTTGGTCTCTTTATCTCTCTAAATTTTATTTTTGTTTTACCATGGGAAATCTGATTGTTATATATTATGGATTCTCCCATTGAAGTTTATAAGGGCCTTAGTTGGGTTTTCTGAATGGATTTTTTTTAATGTGCTTTCTAAAGTTTAAAGTTTGCTAAGATGTTTTGTTGTATTCTTTTATCACTTCTTCTTTTAGACGATCAGTTCAGTGAAGAGTTTGGAAAATAAGGCACGGTTTGCAAAGGATACTTTGGAAGTACTTATTATATGTTGCTGTTGTGCACAAACACTGAAACAGTACTCCGAGTCCATAAGCAACTTCTCGGCCGGTACTATCAAATCGCACCAAACTTTTGCCTTTGCCTATTTTAGCTCCCGTGAACCAATAATATAGTCTATATAATCAGAAGTTGGAACTAACCTTTTTTCTGCTTCTTGGGTCGTGTTATGTGCATATAAAGGATCCCAAGTTCTTGACTTGAGCATTCATTCGGTACTTGGTTGGAGACATATTGAAAGAAACCAAAATGGAAGGTGGGTTTTTTCCACCTCGCAAAATTGGTTCATGGTATGGGTTAGAGTTAGAGGATGTGCAAGAAAATGATGAACTCAAACTTGTCTCATCATTACCTGCCATACCTCAGCCACCTACCCCACATGAGCCAATGGAGTTCTTATCCAGGTCTTGGAGTCTCTCTGCTGCAGAAATTTCAAAGGCTCTTTTAGAAAAACAGAAGCATACTTTCAATGATAAGAATCAAGCCACGTTGCCAGAAGCTATTTTGGCACCTCAGCTAGTAGTAAGACACGCCCCTTCTCATCATGCAATGCCCATTTGCATTCACTATTTGATTGCATGATTTGCATCTCTTAATCTCATCATCTTCCATAAATCTAAATGACTATTGATTAATAAAAAAAGTGTTACCAAAATTACCGGCTGATTTCCAATTACCAAAGCCCAAATATGGGTATGTTTTGGGGTTTGTAATAGTGAACTTCCAAGATTTTTGTCTATAAAATGTTCATACAATTTTCAATATAATGTCTTTATTTCATTAATCCACTAAAGATGGGATTGTGTACTCCATGGATAACTTAGACAAACGCCCACATGATAAGTATACATGTTAGAACATTGAAATTCAAGTGTATAAAAACATGTACTATTTTGTCTTTCTACTCTTTCTTTTGCAGACAGGGAAGATCATACCTTTTGCGAATTGTCGAAAGATGGGAACTATTGGAAAATGGTTTCATCAGAGGCATCATGGGAATGCTAATATAACTGTGAGGAAGAAAGATAGGGCTCGTCTAGAAAACGCTCGTGTGCATTCTGCTGTGTCCATTGCTGGGCTAGCTTCAGCGTTGGCTGCTGTAGCTGCAGCAGAGGACTCTAGTGACTCTCATTCAAAGTTGAACCTTGCTCTGGCTTCAGCCACACAACTCTTGGCATCACATTGCATTGAATTGGCTGAACTAGCCGGAGCTGATCATGATCATGTGGCTTCTACTGTAAAATCTGCAGTTGATATTCATACGCCGGGTGATCTAATGACTCTAACTGCTGCAGCTGCAACAGGTTCTTGCTTAATGCCTGTTTGGTTTTTCTTTTTTTTAATTATTTTTTTAATGTATATTCGGCCTTATTATAAAGTAGGTTTCAAATAAGCTTTTAGGTCAAGCCAAACCTTCAAAAAGGCCATACTAGCTCCTAAAAGAGAGCCCATATCAAGTAAACAGGTTTAGTATGAAGTAAGCTCAAGTCTAGTGAAGTTTAGCTTAACTCAGTCCGTTTTGACTCCAATTTTTGAAGATATGTTAATAGGTCTTAAATTGGACTTGAGTCCCAAAAGTTAGCTTGTAAAGTGAGAATTGTTTCAACATTTGTAGGTTCTACTTTAGTTATATTTGTGGTGGATATAGGACTTCAGTGATAATAATGTGATTATTTCTCCTAATAAAGAAAGCATTACCAATTTGAGAGTGTCTGTAAGCGTTGTTATAGAATAAGTTGTTGATGATTCACCGATTAAATTCGTTTTTATTTTTGCTTGGCAAAATTAGCTTTGCGAGCAGAAGCAGCTCTAAAAGCAAGATTGCCAAACGAAGCAAAGAGGAATGCATCTATAAGTCCCTATGATAGGGTACAAATACCGCAATCTCATTGGCATCCTGCTTTAGAAAGTCACATGTGTGAACATCATCCTCCATGTGTGGGAGATTTATTGCAGCTCACACGAAAAGGTGATGATGACATTCTCCACTATAGTCAAGTTTTAATTTTAAAGATCAGGAAGTACACGAATATATACACGAATACATGTGATCAATTAATAGGAATTTGCTGCATTGGATTTGATTGTCACCATTTCTAAGACTGTTTAGCTTTACTTTTTCAGGTGTGTTACGATTGAAGCATGTTTCTGTTTACATCAACAAGAAGTGTCAGGTATGCTTAAATCCCGAATTAAACAAATATTCATGTGATTTCAAGGAAAGAATTTTTTAATTCTCCTTTTGAATTCAGGTCAAAATCAAGATCAAAAGCAAGCATGTTGGAGGAGCCTTCTCCAAAAAGAATAAATGTAAACATTTTCTCAAATTAAAAACTCTATCAATCGCATACCCATCTTTATCCAAGCATCCATTGGCATCGTTATAGGAAAAAAAAACTAAGTGCAGTTTCTCAAGGGCTTTTGAGGTTGTTTTCTGATTAAAGGAAAAAATTTAGGTGAAAAATTTTTATATGCTTTTAATACTGTTTGTCAACTAAAATTAAAAATTTTATCTTGATAACTTGGGATAACATTAATTTTAATGGATAAACAACACTAAAAACACCTAAAAAGTTGCACTTAGGTTTTGTGTCCAATTAAAATTATTTCATATCTTGGTAATGTTCACATTTATGTTGCTAGTCTATCCATGATACTATTCCTTTCTTTATTAGAATAATGAGTAATCCTAACTTTGAGTATTGTACTAGGTGTGGTTTATGGAGTCTGTGATAAAGATGGTGCATGGCCATACAGAAAAGAAAGGGAAACATCGGAAGAGTTTTACTTTGGCCTCAAAACTGCACAAGGTCTTCTAGAGTTCAAATGCAATACTAAACTCCACAAGCAGAGATGGGTTGATGGGATAGGGGATCTACTTCGTCGAGTCAACTCTGTTGAAGCAACAGAGCGTTCTGTAGAATTTTTAAGCATTAGCACCACCATATGACTTGTTTGAGTTGTATTGTATATGTATACGTATACAAATTATGTATGTGTATCTATCTAGCAGAGTAGGACAAAATTTTGCCAAACACAGTACTCTTATAAAGCAATGGGGTTCATTTCCTTCGAATTTCAAGTTCATAAATCATCATAACAATTAAAATGGAATTTTTTCAAGAAAGGGATGTGTAATTGAATTAATATGAAATTATTAGAGCCTGGTAGGATTCTTAGAATGCGGAAGAGTATGACATATATACATATATAACAGACAAGGAAGATGAAGAGTGTAGAATTATCACAATTATAATCAGAAGCTCAAGTTCTTTATGTATTGTATTGGTGATGCAAGTGTGCGGCGCTCGTGATCTCAAATTAGAAGTGCTGATGAAGAATGCTAGGTGCCTGCGTTGATGCACTTTTTAAAACACATATTTTAACACAGTTATTTTGATTAATTCTTTTTTTAAAAAGTAAAATAATTCTGAAAAAATAAAGAAAAGAACTTTAACTTTTTTTTAAAGTACTTATAATTCTGAAAAAATAAAGAACTCAAAGAACTTTAACTTTTTTTTTAAAGTACTTATAATATATATAGGAAGGGGATTAAATTATATTGATATAAATTACATTCATTCTTACACCATCAACAACTCAGTATAAAGATAAATTTTACTAATTTAACTGTTAAATTATAATTATATATTATTTAAATTATTTATTTTAAATTTTGTTAAAATTAAACAACTAAAAAATTATTATTAAAAGTCTTTATATATATATATATTATGTTAAATTTGACGTGTATGAATAAGGTATTAAATAATTTTAAACGAATATTAAATTTTATAAATATAATTTATGTGATTAAAACTTTTAAGTAAATTGATTTTAAAAATAAACGTTGAAGCAAATTAGGGTGGAATGTGAAAGCAATGATACATTTGGGCCGAAGTCAGGAAAGTGGCAGAGGGTAGTAATTATAAGTGTTTTTACCTATTTAATACTTGTATTTATAGGCGTTGACGAGTTGGTGCATGAATAGATTGGGTTGGCGGTCCTAAACCCAAATAACACACATATTTTTGTCAATAAAAATCTCTAACCCACCCTTTTCTTGTTCGAGTGGAAAGAAAATAAATTTTGAATTATTGAGTAAAGGAGAGGAATTTTTTTAAAATTTTTTTCTCTTTCTTTTCATCCTCTCTTCAATTAAAAAAAAAAAAAAAAAGCACCATCATCTGATTTTTTCTTCTTTCTTCTCCATAACCAAACATACCAGTACAGCTTATTAAAAACCATTAAACGGAAAATTTCAATTTATTAAGGCTCTTTGAACTGAACCATAAAAAAGAAAACCTTTTTGAAGACTGCTTATCTTAATTATAATTTATAAATCTTACTAAAATTATTTTGTCTCATCTTTCCACTCCCAACACCATTTTGTGGGAATCAATTGTAACTAAAAGATAATTTATGAATATAACTTTTAGAACAAGTATTTCTTTTATTTGCAATTACTATAACTAATTTCTAGTCCTACTTTTGTTTTAAAATAACTCATTTCTCTTATTATAATTTATGAATATAGCTTTTTGAATGAGCTTTTTAAAAAAAATTTCAAATAGAATCACTTTTAAAAATTGATTTTTGTAAGGATTGTTAACATCAAAAGAAATTGAGAATAAACAGCTAATAATAATTTTTTTTATCTTAAACATTTATTTTTAAATTTTATTTTTTAAAATTCACAAGTTATCTATTCATTTAATATAATAAAAGATTTATTTTTAATAGTTATAACATTTACTCTTTTTAAATTTATAAAATGTAATAAATTTTAAAAGATCATAATATATATTTTAAATTGTTTTTTAGTTACTTTAATTTGATAATATAATACACAAGAATATCATTACTAAAATGCAAGAAAGGAAAGATAAGTCAAAACAGGTGAAAGCAATCTCGAGACCTAAAGTGCATGACACAATCAACTTTGAGGAAACATTCCTAGGACTTCCTTATCTATTTTCCATCAGTTTAGCACGTCACGCTGCAATGGTTCTACTTTTCTTCTTTTTAACGATACCATTTTCGGAGAAGCCCCACAGTTTATTAGTGACTACCTTGGCACAAGTTGCTTAATTCATTTTACGAAATTAAAACAGTGATTAAGAGCAAAACAATTAAGTTCAGTCTTCTTTTCATGCTCATTTTTCGCAACTGAAGCGTGATATTATTTGAATTTTCCCAGTAAATGATTGAATACAAATACAGATGCACCCTATTTTGGTTCACTATCTTTTATTAGCGGTCCCTCAAAATACAACAGTCTTCTTTTCTTCATAAGGTAACACTCGAAGTTCACAATAGGATCTAATAGCCTTGGAAAGGCATTGTTTCTCAAGGTTTTCTGATTTCTGCACAAAGCTCTGCAAGTTATCTCTGTGGGAGACTCTCTCAACCTACAAATGAAATTAAACAATTTTATCCTCTGATCAATAGCCCATTAAAGTATATGTTATAACATGCATCTGCACAGTCTTTAAGTATGCTTAATTTACAGTCTAGCAAATGACACAGGAAAAAAGTTGCAGTGAAAAGTAAAAGAAATATATCTTGGAAACTCGATCTGCCTGTAACTGAGCAGAAACCTTTGGTATTTCATGCTGAACAGATTCTTCTGCAGCAGTATTAATTTCTATTTTGTCAACAGGAGGGGTGCTGATGAATCTTAACGCACCAAATGTAATCCATAGTACTATAAAAACTGTCCAGAATTTGGAAAGGTGTCAACCTTTGAGGCAATATTTTCCAATCATTAGTTGTTCCTTTTTTTTTTTTTTTTTCTGTTACTGCATTGGAATTGGAATTTCTACCCCATGCAAAATCTCAGGTGCTGCTCTAGTTGTCTTTTATCTTAGATCAAGAAAATAACAAAACTTGCTTAAGAACATCTACAAGGAAACCCATACTCAGAAAACATAAATCTTGCATGAGATTGATAAACTGAAAGTTAGCCTTGCAATTTAGGTAGCACAAAATATGTTTCTTTTTCCAACAAATGATGGCAACGTCAAACATGAAATGGTTTGGACATAACTATTCGAAGGAGAGACATAAAATTGCAAGATCGACTGGCACATACATCAAGACTCAAAATTCCTTTTGCCCATTGCACCTACACTTTGTCACTCTATCTTAGTGGCCTATCTAACTCTAGGTGGCTCTGGACTTCGGGTTTTGTGGATGATGGATCAGATGGCAGACGCAGAAATATTTCACAAATGATCTCAATCTCCAGCATAGTTTAATTAAAAAGTCAAGAATGCCGTAAATAAATGGAATTAATCATGCTAATGTCTATTAGCCAAGAAAAAGGAAGCAATGAAACATGACCAACAGAAAAACAAGTGTAAAAAGAAAAATGATGTTCACCATTTGTTCTATTATAGGTCCTGCATCAAGCTCTTCTGTCACAAAGTGACTTGTTGCACCAATTAATTTAACACCTGCCTCAAAGGCCTGCCAAAATAATCTAGCATATTAAACATGTACACAAATGAAGAAAGGAATCAGACAGAGCACATAACAGTCAGTTAAAAATTGCAACAGTTTAACCTGTGAAGGTGCAGGAGGGCCTACCTGTTTAGATGGATTACCACCCTTGAATGATGGCAACAAGCCATGGTGAATGTTAATTATATCGTTCCGATAGCTCCTTAAAAAGTTTCCGGACAATATCTTTGCATATAAATCAAGGCTGTAAGTATTAATGGTTCAATACTATCAAATATTGAAAATGGCAAACAATAGGAGATAATTATAAACTACTATCAGATTTTCATAAATGTAGAGTCAGTTCTTCCCAGAAGCACCGAAATTTCAAGAATAAGTCCAATTACCAAAACCTAACTCATTTATATATTAGAAATATAATAAATACAAAGAGACCAGGAATTCTTTATAGATATTTACCTGCATATACCTCGCAAGTACTAAAAAATCAGTATTCTGAACCAGCTGCAATATCTCCCCTTCACTTTTATTTTCTTTAGTTGTGCATAAATAATGATAAGGAATACCATGCCTTTCAAGAAAACGAACCACATGGGTGTTGGAACCTCTATGATGGTTACTAGTTAATGCATCAGAAAAAACAATTACAAAATAAATAAATAAATAAATAAGAGACATGTAAATCAATTTTAGTTGTGTAATTAATTAATGAAATTTCACCTAATTACACAAGTGATATCCACCGGAAGTCTTCCATCCTGCCATCCATGTAATAAATCAACCAGGCAGTGATCCTGAAGCAAAATAAAAATAAAAAAAACTTCAACAAATATCAATATTTATCCTCACATTCACATATAATTCTTTTGAAAACAAAAGAAGGCAAGAAAAGAGAAAGCGATAAAGCACACCTGCTTTGAAGCCAGAACAGCTATCTTATATTTAGGATCGAGAGCTGGCACCCTTACAACAGATCTTGTTGCATTGAATGTTTGTGAAAGCTTTAAAAAGTCCTCCTCCATTTGCACCCGTGGCCATTTAACAGGATCAAAAACAAAATCACTGGAATGATCAACACAAGTTAATGTAGAATCGTAGATGCAGTTCCTTTTTTCTTATAACCATTCAAATGGCTAAAAGCAAACTATGTGAACTCGACCTGACAGCATTTTAGCATGCATCGGATTAAGGAACTCCAACACCACAAACTGGACGTATCCACAGTGAAATCAGATTGGAAAATTTTCAACAGTAAGCGGAGTCAGCATTAGCATTTAGCCACACGCAGAAGGAGAGAGATTCCTTTCACCCATTCAAACGTTACTACCTTTGTCTCTAAAAAATAGTCTCTAAGTATAATAGTAAATTTCATCATACTTTTAAATGAAAAACAAAATAATTAAATGTATTTCTTAATTCTTGTGTGACAGTCTTAAACAACTATTTTTCAGAGACAGGCATGATATTGGATTTAGTACCATAGACACTACCAGTATTGTATTGGCATTTCATGTGATTAACCGCTGCTTTCATTTTGATAACTAAAATTGACAGCAATTACCAAGATGAAAAGTAGATTTTAATTGGAAAACAAGAGAAAGGCATAAGTTTACCTTCTAGATTTTAATTGGAAAACAAATAAGTCAGTATGATTGCCTGTGTGTTACATGCTTCATAAAAACAAGAGAATAAGTTTACCTTCTAGAGTAGAAGACTTGCTTATTTTCAGGAACGAAAACATCAGCAGCAAGAATGTTACCACCTCTAGAGGCAATACAGTCGGATAGCTTAGCTAAAATTCCTACTGCATCCTATTCACAAAACCAAATTCAATTCCCTTTCCAATAACACAATTCACAATTCACAAACCAAAATGTGACTTACGGGGCAATGAAAGACGTGGATTCCGTGGGTGAGGGAGGATGGAGGATCCAAAGATTTGAAGGAAAAGTACCTGTTCCTATTGCCCAATCCAACAACAAATTGAGGGACTCTTCGGACCATCGCCATTCTCTCTCTCAATCGCAACGTTCTGGTTCAAGCGCCACCAACCTTCCACATGTTCAACCAACACCTCTCTCTCCCTCTCCTCCGCCATCTTATCCCTTGATCCGTTTCGTTGCAGTCTGAGTCATGTGCTGTTACACGACATGCCGTTTTGCTTCTTGTATTTCTTTTAATTAACTATGTTTTTGGGGTTTATATTTTTTTTGTAAAATTTTTATTTTAGTTTTTTCTTGACTTTTTTTTATTTAGTTTTACCTCAAATTTTTAAAATAAAATAATTAATAAATTAATATTTTTCAATTTTTAAAAATTTATATTATTAGTGCTAATATTAAATTCATGTTGTTTTTTAAATGTTTAAATTAAGTCTCTCACTTCAATACTTTTATTGTATTTTTTATTTTTATTTGAATATTTTGTATACTTTTTTTACTTATTTGCTTAATTAATAAAATGGCATATTTTTATTATATTTTATTAATTATTAGATAAATTTTAGGATATAAAACTTAATTTGAATATTTAAAAAACTATAAAAACTGATTGCGGGTCATTGAAATTAAAAATATCAAAATTATATATACATTAAAGTATTGCAATTAAGCTTTATAATAAAAAGTCTTAAACAAATTTGCATAGAATGTTGATCTGATTTCATTATTTGCTAAAGCTCAAAATCAACTTAGATATGTCTAAGATGGTTATGGATTTTAAATTTTTAAATATAATTAAAAAAATTATAATCAACTGAAATAAAATTGAATTAATTATTAATTAATTTCAAAATATTTTTACCTTGTATTTTGAAACCAATAAAAGGTATTTCTATTTTTTTATAAAAAATAAAATACAATCAACGTTGTGTCTCTCTCAAAACAAAACACAATAATTATAACTAATATTACCAATATTATTATTATGGACTGCACCATCACTTGTATTATTGTTGTCACTAATTTATTATTATTTTACCCAAATTTATCACTATTAATATAAAAATAATATCACCATAAAACTTTCAACCACTAAACATATTTAAATTAAAATTTAAAATAAATTTATGTAGTCTGATTTTAAAAATACAATGCTAAATTAAAAAAATCACAATATTTTGAACTAAAAAATAGATTTAATTTTTTAAAAAGTAATACTTAAACTATAAAATATATCAATGGACCTTAATAAAGGTTTAGAGCAATTTTTAATTTGAAAAAATTAGGCAAGATTGAGTTGTTTTGGAAGTAATTCTTTCATTTAACTTGAACTGAATTAATAAACAATCAATGCTTAAAAATAATAATAATAACTCAATAGAAAACGAAAGAGAAAAAAAACAAAGTTCATTAAAAACTTTTATAATACCATAAAAAAGGAAGTTTACTATGTTATATTTCCATTATTTTAACCCAATAGATAACTCAAACCATTGAAACTAAGGATTTTATTGTTTTTTAGATTTAAAAAAATTAGGTTTCGCATTTTTAAAAAAATAAAAAACATATGTTTTAATAAAAATATAGTTTAGAAAAAATTATACATGAATGTCAATTATATTTAATAATTTAAAATTAATTTTAATAAAATCAATTTTATTTACTTTTAAATCAAATAAACACTACTAATTTAATTTTTTTTATGCTCAAAATTGTACACATTCTAATGAATAAAGAAAATTACATTTTTATTATTCTTTGTTCACATTCATATTTATTATTAAATACTATTACAGGTGGCATGTAAATGAGCAGCAAATAAAGTCCATTTATTTGTAGATTTTTATATTTTTGCTGTTTCGTTCATTTGTAGATTTTAGTGTATAGAATTGATCAATTAATTATTAAAAAAAATTGAACGGCATATTTACAAAATTGGTTTAACTTTTAAGACTCAAGTCACATTTTTCCATTCTTGTTGTTTTGCCATGCAAGTCATTCTATTAGTAATAAATGTATAATAAAGTGGAAGGTAATAAAGGTGAAAATAATATCATTAATTAATGACAATGTCAAATAAAATCCAATATATAAGTCACGAAAAAAACAAACTAACATTGAGACATTTTTAAAGAAAACTATAGAAATATAATATAATACAATTTATATAAAATAAAAAAGAGCAAAAAAAGAGTTTATATAATACTCAAACCCACCATAATACCTAATATCTATGGCCAATAGATTATTCCACTTAGCAAACTTTGGTTGCTTAAGATAATTTCCCAAACATCAATTCAAAACTCATCATTGTGAGAATTTAAACAAGTACAATTCATAAATCATGTTTATTTATAGTAGTTTTTTTTGTTACAAAAGGAAATAAAAGACAATCACTAGATACATAAAACCTATACTCCTAAACTATCAGCCAAAAGAAGATGAGAAAGGTCAGGTGGAACGTTTTCTGCAATCACAAGCACTGCAGTTGGGAAGCTTCTTTTTCAGTCAAGTGGTTTGCCATAAAAATTTCCTTACCTGAGCATATGTTTGAGATTAACTTTTCATTCTTGATTCAACAATTCACTGATAAAGTATATAATACCATGATAAGTATGGAAATTTGGGGGTCCAACAAGTATTAAATTAGTAACCTCCAAACAATCAGAATAATAATTACTTTTTTATAATTCTTGCTCCATGCAATACTTAACCCCATGAAAAATCTCATATAATTGTGTTAATAAGTTATTTGTATAACCCAAGCTGCCATAGAAACCAATGATCCAGTTGCCCTCTGCATATTTTATTAAGCCTCCAAACCCAGCTAGACTCGGGTTACCCATAGAGCTTCCATTTACGTTAATTAAGAAGTAGTCTTCTGGTTGAGAATGCTACTTTATCTACCTCTCTTCTCTCCAAATACCAAGTTGAGCAGACTTTACAATGTCATAGTCTAACTTTACCATTTTGATCTCACTCAAAATAAAATTCATAAACCCTTCAAACACCTAATGATCCCTCATACCATGAAAAAAAAAAAATATTAAGAATAACATTAATGTGATATTTGTAGTTTTCAATAAATTTTAGTTAAAAATAAAATAAGCATTATACAGAGTGTGTTGCTAGCATTATTCTTTCTTGTTTAATAGATCAATTAATTTTTTATGCTAATAATATATTTTTATTAACACATTTTTTACTATTAGCTAAAATTTATTAAAATTTTCAAAATTACATGTGTTTTACTTTTTTTCACTTTTAAATTAATATTTATTTATCTTAATTTTATAGTTTTCAATAAATTTACTCTTTCTTAAATTTATTAATTTTAATATAACCATGTCAAACATTTAAAATTATTTATTTAAAATTTTTTAATTTTATAACACTCATAGAATAAATAAAAATTAGAAAAAATTTATTTTTCAAAGTAAAGTGCTTTTAAAAATGATTTTTTAATTTAATATCTATTTTATTTTATTTTTTCATAAATTTTTAATTTAAAAATATTTATTTATTTATTATAGTAATTTTTATTATTAATTATAATATTTATTCTTTTATCATTTATAAAATTTATTATTTTTAAAAATAATAATATATTTTAAAATTTTTATTCAAAAATTTTTATTTTAAATCAGGAAATTTGTTAACTTCAATGTTAGATTAACTTTAAGCATTAAATATAGAGTGTTTATTATAAAATAACACATTTATTATTTATTGTTATGAAAGTATGTTCAATAATTTATTTTGTTTGATAACATTTTACTATTATCAATGGTTTAAATTCAACCTTAAAAGAAAGAAAATAATCAACCAAAAGTAATACATTTTTAGCCTATGTCTTTAAGATTTTGTTTATTAGGTTCAGCACCTAAGTAGTAAATTTTTATTTTAAAAATAAGTATTTATCATCCTTTTATAATTTAAATATAGTAAGAATTATTTTTTTTTCTTAAATATAACTAAATTTAACTAAAACATGATGATCTAAAATATAAGTAAATTTTAACTAATTTTACCCTATTTAATGATATTATCTTTAATTTTTATAATATATTTATTTAATTTAAATTTTATTTTTAATGATTCTTTTATTTTAAGATATAAATTATTAATTTCATACAACTTAAAAAAAAATCCTTGAAACTAGTTAATAAAATTTAATTTTTTTTATTGAGATACCAAAATAAAAAGTAACTTATAATTTATTTAAGATTTTAGACTTTATTAAATGTTTAGTAGATAAAAAAAATAAAATAAACTTATAATTTTTTAAAGTTAACTTTTTGAAAATCATTTAAAAAACGTTTAGTTTTTAAAAGATAACTATAAATGTTTCTATTGTTATTTTTCTTTCTTTATTTTTAAAAAATACAATTAAAACTTTACATATATTAATTTTATTATTTTTTTGTTTTTTTAGAATTTTTTTATTTTCTCTATTTTTTCATGGCTCTCTAGTAAATTGTTTTCTCTTTATTTTTCTTTATGTATACACAACTTTAAATTAATTTTATAATTATAAAGTTTACAACTTATTTTACCAAATAAAACTTAAATAATTTTTTGTATAAACAAAATATATATAATTAGAGAGTTTATGAAAAACTCAAAACTCACATATATATTAAAAAAACTAACATTTACATAAAAATGAAAAGACAAAAACAAACTTTAAAATGAATGCTAATCAATCAACATAAAAGTTTTTCTTTACTAAAAAGTAACTGTCACTTTCAAAACTTTAAAATAAAAAAATTTAAAATTTTACTCTCATTCAAAACATAAACACCATTCTATTTCTAAATAACAAAAAATATCACTATACTTACCCAAAATTTTTTTTATAACTTAATTTTAATATTTAATATATCAATTTAAATTATCAACTAATAATATTTAATTTTGACAAATCATCCTTAAATTATTTAAAAAGATATATTAGACAATATAATTATTTTTTTATAAAATTAAGAACATTAAACAAAATTAATTAATTATTTTAATTAGTATAATTTAGTTATTTTTGTTTATATTTGAAATTAGAGGGAATAACGTTAACATTTTACGTTTTTATTAAGGAAGTATTTATCACTTTGAGAATAAAAGAAAACAAATTCTGTAATTTTTAAATAAAAATTATTATTTTTAGATGTTTAAACTTAATTTTGCAGTTAACAAAATTTAATTTAACAGTACAATTGAAAAATTGAGTAATTATTCACCTTTGTATACACATTATGAGTAATAATTTTTTGAAAAAAAACCATTTTTTATAAATATTTTCAATTGAAAGTATTTCTATTGGTTATTTTTTATTATGTTAATTAAATTTTTTACATTATATGTTTATTTATTTAATTTAATAGTAAGTGAAGTCTAAAACTTTTCAGAGTTATAAATCTTATTTTACATAATAAAATATTTATTATTAATTATAATATGTTTTTTAGTTTATAAAATAAAAAATTATTGTATAATAAATTTTAATTATTTATTTTAAAAATATAATTTGATTTAATAGTAAGGACACAAAAAAGTTCCTAGTTCCTAAATTTATATCAAACTTAAATAAAAAATTATATCAAACTTTTATTGCATGCGGATTCTCAAATTGTATAGTTACCTACCCTTTCAATTTCGCCGCCTGTTTTGATTGTTTTCTCTGCCTTGGAAAAGACAAAAATGCAAAACAAATAAATAAAAAAAACAATTCAATACTCTTTTTCTCAGCCAAGCCAGGGAAGAATAATAAAGGAGAGGGAAAGAAAAATAAAAATCAAAAATTAAAAAAATCCGCTGGGAAAGCGTCACACACTTCGCGTGTTGGTCTGTTTCCACTCCTCTCTCTCTCTCTCTCTATTTTTCTATCTCTTTTGTCGCCGGAACCCTAATTTGATCCACCGGACTTCGAATTCACCGGTGAGACTCTGGCTTCGGGCGAGGTTTCATTGACCTTGTTGGTTTTCTTATACTTTTTTCTTCGAAGTTTAGTTAGTTGATTTAGGTTACCCTCACAAAGCCTGAATTGTTGATGCAGTAGATGACTGTACGATTGTGGAATAGGTGAGATCAAAGGGGCTGGATTTCCTCGCCGGATGGAGGGAGGTAGCGTCTTTAGACTTTCTTCTTCTGGTACTGTTCATGTCCAACTTTTTTTTTTTTTTTGGTGATATAGGGTGCTCGTTTTCGTTTTTTGTTGTTCTGATTGGGCTTGCTTTTCTTTGTAGTGTTGAATTTTTCGTTCTTTTCTTCTGATTAGGGTGGTTTGCTTTGAGATATATTTCCGCTGTTGTTTGGATATATTTTTTTTTTTTGCTTGTGAAATCGTGAGTTTTTTTTTCTCACTGTTCGGTCTGCCTGGTTGGTGCTGAGAAGAATTGTTCTATATCTGCTTTTGATCCAACAAAGAAGGTGGTCAATCTATGAAAACTATTTTGGTAGGTTTTTAAGGAAGCCTTGTTAAGGAATATGACTGCTCCATCCATTGGGAAGGTTGGCGCTGTGTGTGACTGGAAGTGTAAACTGACCGTGTCACTGGTAAAGTGGACATCCTGTATCCATTTTTCAACCTGGTGTCTTTTCAATAAGAAATATGATATTGGTTACAAAACTTTTACGTGATTGATTATGAATTCAGGCATGATATCTGTCAAAAAGTTACCTTATTTTAATTCTCATTTCTTTATTATATTTTGGTTGATAAAAATGAGAAAGTTATACAAGCTAACGGGAGCAAATTCCGTGTAAAAATTATCATGACATATAGCAGTGCTGTTTTAATAAAACGGCTTGATTTGAAGAAGCCAACCTAGTGCTATAGTGGCAGTATGCAGAAGAAATTTTCTTACTCCATGATGACTGTGTTATTTATCTGTGTAGTGAACGAATGGAAACCACATGGATGGCTCCAATTAGTTGTATTGTATTTATTATGTACACCTTCTTAGCACATTATACTATTCAAAACAGCATTCCCAGATCAATGCAAAGTCTCTAAACCAGAGAGGCATCAAGTTGTTTGCCACTGCTCTTCCCTCTCTATGTGCAGTGCCTTTTTAATTGTATTAGTTATAGATTAGATAGATTCATAAATATTAATCCATAGTGACTCAAGGTATTTTGTATATGAATGTGTTTTCTGGTTTTTCATTAATTCAAATATTTTAGGCAATTCTTGAGTTGAGTCAATATTTTAAATTATTTAATCGCCAAATGTTTAATGCTGAAGTTGTTTTCTGCTTTGGGTTATTTGGGGTTATGTGTTACCCTGCTTTGTGTAGGGTGGCTGTTCCTAAGTAATCAATCGCAGCTGGAGTGGAGTTAGGTGGGTGGAGTTTTCCAGCTCCCAGATGCTTGTGGTGGAGTGTTTTAGTATAATGGTGGGGTGCACCTCAATTTTGGCCCTTCAGACATGGGTGGTGTATAAAGCAGTTGCCATTAGGGTTTCTGGTCTAGATCTGGTTGGGCCAAGGTCACTTTAGCCTGTAGATGTTGATCAAATAACCCATAGTGCATCCAGCCAGGACTGGAAATTCCATTTATATTTAATTGTAGCTTGTCGAGGAAGTGCTCTTTCTGTTTTGTTTTGGACAGGAGGTGCAGAGTTAGGTTTCTTATGCTCAAATTTGAACTTTTTCTTTAAGAAAACTTTTTTAGTTCTAGATAATAGGAGATCACTGTTCTTTTTCTTTAGTAATTGGCATTACTGTCCTTTTTACTTTCTTTACTTGTTTGGTTAAGTTTTCAAGACTTGTTATTGCTACTTTAATTCTTTAAGTAACTTGGGCAAATGTGAATGATGGATTTTTTTCTTGAATTTTGAATATTGAAAATTTTCTTATGGTATGTAGTTTTAAAACTATTAACAAGCAATATTAATTTTGTGTGTTTAAACAACATTATTGTGTTGTTTGATTCTTGGTAATAAAAATCAGGATTCGAATTGTAAAATTGTGGATTTTAAGATTTAGGAAGGCTTTAGCGATTCAAATCACAAGTAGAATTGTGGGATGGTGAAATTGCTGTAAAATCTGGATTTAAGCATAAATTCCCTTAAATCATGGGATTCACTTCGATGCTGAAAGCCCAGATTTTGGATCTGGATTTGTGACATGGTTGAAAACAAATCCAAAAAGCTTATAAACCCTAACTGCACTTAGATGCCTCTTTCTTTTCTGTTCTTTTTCAAACGCAATCTAACTCAAGCAGACCTGGCTTCCCTAATCACAGATTCCCTTTGAACCCTTGATGCCATTATCAACCTCCAGCAGTCTGAGCCTTGTACTACTTAGTCTGCAACTAAGCATTGTGTGTCTGCTCTAGACGCCACTATTCTCTGTTAAACTGCTGCCTGTTCTCATATTGTTATATACCCTTCTTTGTTTTTGTGTTGCAATTAAAATGGCTTCTAAAGGGGCTGCTTGTGCTGCTGCTGCTGGTGGTACTAGGCTGTGGCTAGCTCCGGTGCGGCTGGCTCTTCAACTGGGTTGTCAAGTTTTTCAGTATTTTATGGCTTATGCATGACATTCTTATGGAATATGGATTATGATTCATGAGTGCTGTTTTATTTAAGTGTTTTTAGTGATTTAAGTTTTTCCTCCTAATTTATACTATTTCATGTGCTTATGTATGAATTTATATGCACATAATACATATATATGAATATATCATAATAGTCAATCTCAAACAGCAGCGTGGAGTGGTTGACTCCAAAAAACACTATAGCAGCATAGCAGGTAGCGGGATGACCACTATTATGAAGTTTAAGTATACCTAATATGAAATTAATATCCAAAGCAGAGTAGGAAAATAAATACAGAGAAAGAAATAAAAAACAGAGAAGGAAATAAGAAAACAGAGAATTAGTCACTAGAAAATGTGCAAGTTCAGCAGATGTTTTGCAGAGATAAAGAAGATGAACTAAAAATGTCTGGGTCATGTCAAAAGTTTTGTCGGAGTTGAAGTAGACAACTAGAGATGATGACGATGACTTGAAAACATCTAAGTCACGTTGGAAGCTTCGCCAGAGATAAAGAAGATAATCGGAGAACAACTCTGTCGCGTCAGAAGCCTCGCCAGAGATGGAGGACACTGGAAGTAAGAGAATGTTGTAGAGAACGAAGATGGGGAAGAATGAACCAGAGAGAACTGAGAGGAGAAATGAGAATGAAAGCTTAGGGCTCACGAGGAAAAAGAAAATATCAGAAATGTAAAGGGGGAAAAAAATTACCCCTATATAAAGCTGTCCAATGTTAAGAAAGGGAGGGCAAAGTTGGGTTCTGGCCAGGGATGAAATAGTGGCTGCTATGGCTGTGATTCTCCCGTGATTTGGCTGCTATTTGTGGTGCGATGGCCACTCCACTGAAATGCAATGCTACAAGCTCCTCATAGCGGTGACCTACCGTTTTGCTCCACTCCTCCGCGAGAGTGGCCATTATAGCTGCTATTGACTACTATGGAATATTTATGCATATATGTGTGTGTGCATGGATTTTGTAAAATCTTATAAATCAATTTAAGATTTTCAATCCCCTTTCTGATTCAAGGTAAAATTCCAATTTTAACTACCTTGGTTTGATCCATGTAGCATATTGTACCTACTGAGAAAAGACTTGGTTGTTGTTGTGGCACATGATTTTAAAACTAATAAGAATATCAATTTTTGGATGTTTTACACATTTTCAATTTTTTCATTCTAGCTGCTATTATCTTTGCGGTAGCAGCCACTCCATGATCTTTTATGCTCCTGCAGTGTTTTTTTTTGGGGGAGGGGGTACGCCTTTTGCATGAACTACTTTAGGTTGTTCATTATTCTAAATTCAAAAAAATAGTTTTTATTTCTTTGTATTTGTGTTTGTTTGCTGATGCCCGGCCATCTGATGTGTACGTCTGTGTGGTGGTTCTTATGTACACTGTCTACCTCTGCTTGTGAATTTGTTTGTTTGTGCATGTGTATCAATTTATGAATATATTTATGTTGAATTTAAGAACAGTTGTCTAGTTATTTGATTTATTTCTCTTATTTTGATGTGCTTATTTGTTTTAGGGATACACCCATGGATTATGATGACAGTGATTTTCAAAGCCAGAATCTCCATTTAGCTGGTGAAGGGAGCACAAAATTTCCTCCAGTACTACGACCATATGCTCTCTCTAAGTTTGATTTTGATGAAAGCCTTCAAGGGCATTTAAGATTTGATAGTTTGGTTGAAACTGAAGTTTTCCTTGGTATTGAAAGTAACGAAGATAACCAGTGGATTGACGCGTATTCCCGGGGGACTAGTGGCATAGAGTTCAGTTCAACTGCAGCTGAATCCTGCTCTATATTGAGGCCTAATAATGTTTGGTCTGAGGCCACTTCCTCAGAATCTGTTGAAATGCTATTAAAATCTGTTGGACAGGAGGAATTTATCCCTAGAGAAACTGTTATACAGGAATCTGATGCCTGTGATGAACTGGCATGCTTAGCTAAGCAAATGGAGTCCAATCCAAAACCTGATGATAAAAATGAATTTAAAGATAATGATACTGATTTACAGCCCCCAGGCTATATCCATGAAAACTTGTCTGTATTAAAGGAGGATGTAGAAAGGGAACCGTCTCTGGCTGGAGTTTCCCAAGGTGAATTATCCATTGATGGAAGTTTAAGAAATGTGCAACCACATGATATGCATGGTAATATTGACTTGCCTGTGTGTAGGGAGGTTCTCTTTACTGATGGCAAAAGTAATGATACAGATCAAAGTAAAGCTGAGAATAAGGCTGATGGTTCTCTCGAAGAAAAAACTCAAGATGGCTCATCTGCTTCTGGCATAAAGACTAGTATTACTTCAACTTCTGCACAAAATATCTCTTCCACTTGTGATGACTTAAATATTCAAAATTTGCAAGATCAAGTAATTGGAATGGGTGATGATGAGAAAAAATCTTTACAAATACCAGCTAATGAGCAAGATTTGGATTCTTCTGCAATTAACAAAGATTCTAATGTTGACAATCAAACTTTGGATGTAGATGCAGTTGAGGGTGAAGTGCATCATTCTGATAAACCTCCTTGTTCAATCCCCATAGAAGCAGCATTGGAAAGTGGCAATGTAGTTGAAGGCCTTGAGACTGCTGGAAGTAGTTTAGAGGGCTCCATGAGCATGGTATCTCATGATATTTCTGACTTGCAGAAAGCAGAAAGATGCAATGAAGATCCATGTTTCAGTAATTTGACTCAGGGCAATGCAAAGGAAGATGCTTTGGTGGGTAATCAATCTGCACCAATTACAAGTGACTCACCAAGGGTTGCTATTAAAAATGATTCCAGTTCTGAGGGGCATGTAGTGGAGGCCAGCAATTCCGATTGTAATACGTGTTCTAATTTTCAGCAGAATGTGGTTACTGTTGAGAAGACATATAGTGAGAGCAGTGTTGCTAAGGAAAAGGAGTTATTGAACATTGGTAACCAGATGGATACAGAGGTTTTCTTAAGTAAGTCAGAGCCATCTATGTTTGCTTTGGGGGATAAAAATACTTCTACTGTTAGTAAGGGAAATAGTGATAGCAAAGTAGGAGATTTTTCTAGTTTAGGTGCAGTGGCTTCCACAAAATCTTGTATTTTGGGTGAGGCAACTCAATTGTGTGAAAACAGTGATCATGACAAGCAGGGTGAAAATGAAAACTTTTGTCAAGAGGTTTCTGTCATTGACCAGGAGAATAAAAAGGTCCCTTTTGATTCTTGCCTAATGCATTGTGATGTGGACCAATCCCATCTTGTTGATACAGGAGTTAGTTCTCCATCTATTAGTGCTGGTACAATGGAAATTTCGATGACAACTCCCCCAGTATCAGTTGATGGCATGCCTGTCAATAATTCAGGTACGTTATATAACTTAAGAAAATAAAGTTGATTCAATATATTATAAGGATAGGATCTAACTCATTATAGGTTTAACTGTTTAACAAGGTTTCTCTTCATCTTACTTTGCAGCTTCACAATGTATATTAGAAAATATTAGTTCAACATCCTGTGAGATAGTGAATGTTCCGCCTGCGCCTAGCAGAGTTGGGTCCACACATGAAGTTGCAGATCACTATGAAGTTCAAGGAGTGATGCTTGTTGGGTCTGCTTCTATTGTTGAAAAGGAAGACTCTAAAGCTAAAATAGTAGATGAAGCAAGCATGTCTCTTCCTGTTGGGTCTTCTGAACAGGAAACTGCTCCTTGTCCTGTAACTGGAACTCAAAAACTAGATTTTTCTGTTGCGTCTAGGCAACTGTTGGATGAGACCTTAAGCAGTTGTTTGATTACTGCTACTGAGAAGATTGATGAACCTCAAGAAACACTAAGTGATAAGGTTCATCAAGAATGCACAAAAGAGGATGGTGTATCTGCTGTTCTGTGTGAATCATTTGAGAAACAGGTTGATGAAGTTGCAGTTTCTTTTACTGAGGATGACAAGGAGGCAACACAAGAGAACCATGACAAGTCATCCTCAAAAATATCAGGTATTCTTTAATCTAGTCTTGTCCATTTTTGTGATTCCTTTCGAATTCCGTGGTTTGTTATATAAGATTTGTGTCCATTCTAGAGCATGGGAAAAAACTATTACATGATATATTACGCTAATTATGCAAATTTCTCTTCTTTCCTCTAATTAAATGATTTTAGTAAATTTTTGCTTATGTACTCATTTTTGTGACTGTTGATTATGCTATATAACTTTTAGGAAAGCATTGTCATTATGTATCAATTCATGAAATATTATGTCAATAGTGTTTCATTATTCTTTAAAGTGTTTATTGTTACAATATAAGAAATTTCATTCCTGTGTTTGTTCTTTCCTTTTGTTAATTTTAGTACTCTTAATGA
Organism: Abrus pulchellus subsp. cantoniensis; assembly: GCA_024086825.1. Lineage (NCBI taxonomy): Eukaryota > Viridiplantae > Streptophyta > Magnoliopsida > Fabales > Fabaceae > Abrus > Abrus pulchellus. The sequence continues at coordinate 34,065,879 of CM044049.1, forward strand.
GGCTTTTGCGAAATAATTATCATTGTTTTTTTAGGATGCTTGACTATTCTGTTTAAAACAGTGACTTTGTGGTTTCTCAGACGTCAAACTAATTGTACACTGTGAAATACCTAGTCGTCGTGTCTGTGGAAGATTTTTACTGCACCACTCAGAAAATTACTAGTGTACCCTTGTTTTGGCTTCATTGTGCATTGAATCTCTGGTTTGACTATTGCTCTAATAATCAACTTGGGCTTATAGGACTTGTCCCTTTTTTTCCCATAAGAAACTAGAAAGCAATACATGTGTATGTATGGTTAAGATGAAAACGATGGGGGTAAGGGAAAATGGAGTTTTAGATCAAGGGAGAAGAGAAAATGAAGTTTAATAATTTAGTAGTATTTATATATGATATCCTGATAGATTTTTCTGTAACTGCTATTAGTTTATTGAAAAAAAGCTTTTGACTGAACTGAGAACTGCTCGGAACCAAAAGTGAAAACAAAAAACTATCTTTCTGTGCTATATTGTTCCCTCCTTTTTCCTTTACCAACAATAGGAAAAAAGTATGAAAGGCTTCAAGTGGTTGAGTTGTTCTACCCGTATAATATATAATCAATATTACATCAGCCTTTAAATTTAAAAAATGGAATTCCAAACTAGTACAGTTTAGAATTTGCTGAGCGGAATATATGATCCTGGGCCAACAAACACAAGATTGATTATATGGGCAGTTAGAACTTGGAAATGCTCTTTAATTTTCAAGATAATTTATATAATAGACAATGCTCATTCAAAAATGTTTTGTGTTGTGAACTTATGATTCCCCTCATCTCAAAAACTGGGAACTTCAAATCCCTTTGCGTATGAACTATGAAGGAGGGTTCTTGAAATGAAGGCCTTCAATGAAGCATCCTTCCAAATGCAAAATCAGAGCAGAGCCGCTGTTGGTAAAGAATGAGAAGGAATGATGTACAAAAGAGGGATGAACATAAGAGATGACTCTTCCAAGATTATCAGTCACTACAAAAATAGCAAAAACCTGTTCCCACAGGTTTGGATTGACTACATGGATCAAACTCACAAGTCACATGAGTATCATTGGTGCCAGTCTTCTCAGAATGTTTATCCTGACCATGCCGATGATGATCATTTTCTCTCTTAATCACCCTATCCCTGTTTGTCGTGTGTGTGTTCTGCTTACTAAATGGTCTCTGCCTATTGCATTTGATGGCATTCTCTTTGTTTTTACTTGTCTAATTTTTCAAATTACATTTGTTCTGCCGTGTTTATTCTTGTTTCTGCATAGTAGTGAACCTCTGGTGAATACAGGAAAATGTTTAGCAATTTTTTACTGCTTGTCCTGTCTTGTTTTAGAATTAACCAATCTTATGGTGGTAGAACTGTCAAATGTAGCATGTACAAATTACATGTTAGTTGTTTTATAATTGTACATTGCATCTCCTGTTCTGTCTGTTAACATTATTCAAGTGATTCCACACCTAGTAGAAGATGAATTAATTTTGTATTTGACGTTTTATTTGCAAATGAAGGTTCCAAATCTTCTTTACCTGATTCTCACACCGAGTTGCATGAAACTGGAAGCAGTCATGCCAATCATACTGATAATACTTGTGATACCTCTATTATAATTGGAAACCCTCCTGAAACTGAAAAGGATGTGAATCTAGTTAAGGCTTCTGCTAATCCGAATCCTCCTGTTTCTGAGTGCAAAAATAAGGATGTGTCAAACATGTCTACTGATCATGATCCTAAGGGGAATGATGCATCTAAAGATGAGAGAAGCTTAACTCTTGAGGTAAATCCTGTGGCAAATTCGTCCAAAAATGATGTTTCAGAAAAGACTACAAAAGGAAGAAATGCTGGTAAGCGGCAACAAGATCATGTTACTATAGTCGACAAAGCTTCAACGGTAATTCTTGTTGCAGTTCATAATCTAAATCTTAATGCACTATTATCTGAACGTTGTTCTCTGTATTGTTTATATCATGATTAGTTTCCCTGATATGCATGGTGGTTTTTTGAAACTTGGAAGATTTATTTGTAAGATATATATACACCAGCTAAAGATACACTCATTTTTATACCGTTTAATAACTTTTTGTTGGATTATCATAAATTTAACCATTAAGTTAAAATTTCCAATCACATAGCTCGTATTTGACACCTTATTCATATATATCAAAATTATTGTAATATATACTTTTGAAATATATGAAGATAAAGATCCTTTGATAACAATCTTATATATATTCAATTTTGACAAAATTTGACACAAATAATCTAGGTAAATATAACTAATTCAACGGTTGGATTGGTAAAAATTGTTTTCAATATCAAGTTATTAAATGTGTAAGAGTGATGTAATTTAATCCCTCTATATATATATATATCATGCAGTGATCTAATGCACTCATTTTATTATTTTTTTCCTCCTACTTTTCCTTATTATTGAAGGTTGTAGAGGATTTTCCACTGGTTTCTGCACTAGGTACTCCCAAAACCAAAGTAGCAGGAAATATCTCACTTGGGAGTCCACAAATATCTGATGGTGACACAACACGTAATGTTACTCAAGGTACACCTGAACGCAAAACTAGGCGAGCATCTAACAAGACATCTGGGAAGGAATCATCTAGAAAGGGAAATAAAGGAAAAACTTCAGCAAGACAGTCAGAAAGAGGGGATAGATCAACTGCTGTGTCTCTGAGCCCATCACCTTGTTTCCAGCTGATGCAATCCAACGAGGTGCAGCAGTATGGGCATGTTGATTCTGTCTCTAAAATGCCATTTGCTATTTTAAATGCTTCAACATCTAGCCTTCCTGATTTGAACTCTTCTGCTTCTCTACCTGTTCTTTTTCAACAGCCTTTCATGGATATTCAACAAGTACAATTGCGTGCACAGATCTTTGTCTATGGAGCTTTGATGTGAGTTTGTTAGCTATGCTGTATTTTGTTCATTGTTATTGATTTTACATAGATGTGATGTGCACATGTGCTTGTGAAGTGTTTCTTCATCCTTTCCCACCACACTTATTCCTCACTTGACTTTACCAATTCCTCATAGTTAATTTAAAAATGGCAATCCAGTTTTATTGCTAGGATTTAAGATTTAATTGATGCATTGAACCTTTAACCTGACCTATTTTCTGCTTGTTCAATCAATATCACATCTTAAGCTAAGGGAAAGGTTGGACAAGTGTACCTTCATGAGATAGTAATTTACTAAGGCAGCTTGATATGATCTATACTGTTGGGTATGATAATCATTTTGTGCCAATTAATTATCTTATTGTTTGATTGTTGCTGCAGTCAAGGCACAGTACCTGATGAGGCATATATGATATCAGCTTTTGGGGGCCCAGGTTTTTTAAATCATGTTCCCTTTGCACATTTTTTTCTCTTATTTGTTTGTAATGAAGTGTTGAGTTCCTAATTATTGTGTTTTTAGATGGTGGAAGGAGCATTTGGCAGAGTGCTTGGTCTTCCTGCGTGGAAAGGCAGCATGGTAATAAAGCTCATCCCATTAACTCAGAAACTCCAGTGCAATCACGATCTGGTATCCTTTATGATATTTATTTTGATTTTATTTTCTTTTTTCACTCTGGTTTGATTGTGTAACTATTGAGAATTGAGATCTGCAGGTCCTAGAACTGCTGATTTGGCAGTAAAGCAAAATGCACTTCAAGGAAAAGGCATCTCTTCACCTCTTGGCCTAGTCAGTAGCAAGGCTACTCCAACAATTGCAAACCCTTTAATACCCCTTTCATCTCCCCTTTGGAGTCTACCTACTCCCTGTGATTCCCTTCAACCTAGTGCCCTTGCAAGAGGTTCTGTTGTGGATTATCCACAGGCACTTACATCTTTGCATCCTTATCAAACTCCACCTCTGAGAAACTTTCTTGGACATAACACAGCTTGGATGTCCCAAGCTCCCCTTCGTGGACCATGGACTCCTACTCCTGCACATGATAACAACAGTTCCCATCTTTCTGCATCACCTTCCACTGATACAATTAAGTTAAGTTCGGTCAAAGGATCTGCTGTGCCTCCTTCCTCTAGCATAAAAAATGTTCTGCCTGGTCAGCCAGCTTCTAGTACAGGTCTACAAAGTGTATTTGTAGCAACTTCCCCTCTGCTTGATACCAACAATGTGACTGTATCACATGCTCAGCATTCTACCGATCCAAAGCCCAAAAAAAGGAAAAAGGTTGTAGTGTCTGAGGATCCTGGCCAGAAGGCTATGCGTTTGCAGTCTCAAGTAGTGCCAACTCCTGTTGTAAGCAGCGATATACCTACTGCTGTTGCTACTGCAATCCCTGTTGGGAGTGTGCCCATAACTACTGTTGAAAAATCAATTGTCTCTGTAACTCCTCTATCTTTTGCTGATCACCTCAAAAGTGACTGGAATATTGAGAAGAGGATTATGTCAGATGAGTCTCTTATGAAAATTAAAGAGGCGAGTGTAAATGCGGAGGAAGCTTTTGCTCTTTCTGCTGCTGCTGTGAATCATAGCCTGGAGATATGGAAACAGTTGGATAAGCAGAAAAATTCTGGATTGGTCTCAGATATTGAGGCAAAATTAGCTTCTGCAGCAGTTGCAGCTGCAGCAGCTGCTGCTGTTTCAAAGGCAGCGGCTGCTGCTGCCAATGTAGCATCAAATGCTGCATTGCAGGCAAAACTGATGGCTGATGAAGCATTGGTCTCAAAAGGTTATGAGAGTTCTTGCCAAATTTCTTATTCAGAGGGTATTAGTAACTTGGGAAATGCAACCCCTGCCTCCATCTTGAAGGGTATTATTGGAACAAATAGCTCTAGTTCTATTATTGGTGCTGCAAAGGAGGCTGCAAGAAGGAGAGTGGAAGCTGCATCAGCTGCCAGAAAACGAGCTGAAAATATGGATGCTATTGTGAAGGCTGCTGAGCTGGCGGCAGAAGCTGTATCACAGGCTGGAAAGATTGTAACTATGGGTGATCCTTTGGCATTAAATGACTTAGTAGAATCTGGTCCAGGCGGTTGTTGGAAATCAGGCCCCGAGTCTTCTCATCAAGTTGAAATATTGAAAGACATGACCAGTGGTCTGGTGAATATAGACAATGTTGGAGACAGACCGGAAACCTCTCATACATCTAATAGAGATATTTCATCTGATGAAATGCGGAGGAAGATTGCTGCAAGTGAGAAATCACCTTTTCATATACATGATGAAATCTCTCAGGACCATATGAGATCCATTGGTATTTCTCCAATTAATAATATCAGTGAAAAGAGTTCGAAAGGACCAAAGGGCCGCAAGGTTTCTGATTTAGTCAATTCCATTGATGTGCTTCCTGAATCTGAGACTGAAATACAGACTTCTTTTACTGTTGTTAATGGACTTGGAAATCGGGATGAAAATAACATCAAGGAGGGCTCACTTGTAGAGGTTGCTTTCATGATTTCTTTGTTTTTTTATGTTGATTTGGTTAAAGTAGCTAGATTAATAACCATTTGCTCTCTTGATATCACAACAACTCTGATGATATGATCGGGTCATTGTTTATAATTAAAATTAGATGGATTTTTCCAATTTGGAACTGCTTTTAAATTATATATTTTCTTGGTTATCTGAAGCAATCATATGTATCAGGTTTTCAAAGACGGAGAAGGATTTAAAGCAGCATGGTACACAGCCAATATATTAAGTTTGAAGGATGGTAAAGCTTATGTATCCTACAGTGTGCTTGTAGACGATGAAGGTTGGTCAAGCTTATACATTTGCTTTTTGATGAGAATGAAATACCTTAACTACTTGACCTGGGAGACAGATTATATGAATTTCTTTTGCAACTTTTTTACCATTTGCAAGTGCCAAGATTGTCTTGGGTTCATTGTGTGTACATTCTGGACTCTTAGAATTGAACATTGGAATGCAAAAGCTATTAAATCAGATCATATAAAACTGCATCTGATATTTTTCTGATGGTGTTTGTCGTAGGTTTAATACATAAACATTTAATTTAGGATTAGAAAATTAATAAAATATCATTGTTTTCTAGGTGCAGGGCCTTTAAAGGAATGGGTTTCACTTGAAGTTGAAGAAGACCAACCTCCCAGAATACGTACTGCGCGTCCTCTGCCAGGTTTGCATAATGAAGGAACAAGGAAGAGACGAAGAGCAACTTTGGTAGATTATACTTGGTCTGTTGGGGATAGGATTGATGCCTGGATACAGGAAAGGTGTGCTTATCTACAGTTTTAAATTATGATTATGGGATGGAAAGTGTTGTTTCATACTTGAATATAATAGTATGTTTTAAGAGGTATTTTTCTGTGACACTTTCTATTGCTTTCTTATAATGTTTTATTTGTTTGACACCACTCCAACGGAAAAGGGGGAAATAATTTATTTCCAACTTGCTTTTCTTTTCGATAAATGAAGAAACCAAATATGTTTGTTAGTAACTGTATTGTATTGTCTATTGAGTGCATCTAGTATTGGATGCTTTGGTTGTTGATATGGGAAAATTTCTATGGGTTCATTTATTGTAGTTCAGATTCAGATCAAGAAATTTGCCAAAGGGTATGAATTTTATTGTGCTGATAGGATTATTATGCTCAAAGCACAGTAACAATCGTTCTTGATATAGTCTTAAATTCAGAGTAACCACCATTTTGAGGAACTTTTTCAGATAACACCGATAGATACCATCTTTAATTACACATTTGGTTCCTTCAGGAGTAAGATATACACTAAAATTTTACAGATTCCACTGCCTTACAGAAACTTCAAAGCTGCCATGTTTGGCATTGGAGTATTATTGTTTTTATTACTGCAAATTTTTTGTGCTGCGGCACCTTTTTTTAATCTATTTCCTATGTAGTTCTATTCTATACATTACATCTATATTGCGCTGAGGAAGTTATTTCACATTTGATACTTTTGTTATCAGCTGGCAGGAAGGAGTTATTACAGATAAGAACAAGAGAGATAAAACAACATTAACTGTTCACTTCCAAGGTATGTACGTTATTTGATTTTACATAAATGTATATTGTGCTTATAGAACCAGCCTATTAGAAATTCATAATCTATTTGGTTTATTGCAGCTAGTGGAGAAACATCAGTTGTCAGAGCTTGGCAGCTACGTCCATCCCTTATTTGGAAGGATGGAAAATGGATTGAGTCTCCCAAGGTTGGAGCAAATGAAAGTTCAACCCATGAGGTATTTTATTTGCAACCTCTGATGTTTTCACCTAATGCATGTCTTTACTCATTTATACAATTTGCTTGCAGGGTGATACCCCTCGTGAAAAACGACCTAAATTAGGTAGCCCTGCAGTAGAGGTAAAAGGGAAAGACAAGATTCCAAAAGGTACTGATGCTGTCAAGTCAGCTAATCCCAGTGAGTTGAGGATACTTGACTTGACTGAAAATGATAAGAACAGCAAGAATGAAAATAAAGCTGATGGTCATAGAATGGTGAGGACTGGTCTTCAAAAAGAAGGATCAAGAGTGATTTTCGGTGTTCCTAAACCTGGAAAGAAAAGGAAATTTATGGAAGTAAGCAAGCATTACGTTGCAGATGGGACAAGTAAGATCAAAGATGGAAATGATTCAGTTAAGCTTGCAAATTTTTTGATGCCTCAAGGTTCTGGATCGCGTGGGTGGAAAAATATTTCAAAAAATGATACGAAGGAGAAACTAGGAGCTGACTCCAAGCCCTCGAAGTCTGGAAAGCCACAGGGTGTTTTGGGTAGAGTGCTCCCATCAAAAGAAAACTCTTTATCAAACTCTCATGCCAATGATCTGATAAGTCGTACAGAAAGGATCAAGGATTCTGCAAGTCATTTTAAGAATGCATCTGGGAGTGAAAATCATTCGGAAAGAGCATCCTATTCTGGAAACAGTGGAGCTGGAGCTGGTCCAATCTTGTATTCATCACTTGCTTCTTCAACTGATTCTCATTCCACTAAAAAGACATCAACATCAAGGGCAAGTAAAGGAAAACTTGCCCCTGCTGGTGGAAGGTTGGGCAAAGTTGATGAGCTAAAAATTTTAAACGAAAATCCAGTGAAATCAACATCTGAAGTCACTGAGCCTCGGAGATCCAATCGCAGAATCCAGCCAACATCAAGAGTAAGAACATGGTCATTAACTGAAATTGATTGTTCTAGGTTGTGTCTAAATTTTCTCTTCGTCTTTTTGTCAAAAGTATAATCTGCCATTTCTATTCTCAGACCTGTAAAAAATGCATTTTTTTTATTGTCTTCTGAGTCTGATGGGGTTTGACTTTGGGTTGACAGCTATTGGAAGGATTGCAGAGCTCTTTAATTATCTCAAAGATTCCTTCTGGTTCACATGAAAAGGGTCAAAAAAACCAGAATCGTTATACTTCTAGGGGTGAGAATCTGTGCATATAACTCTACGAGTGAGTCGCCTGCTTTTGTAGTAGCCTTGTGAATCTATGTTTTACATGTCAACCTTTTGACTGTAACAGGTAATAACCAGGTTTGATGGAGTAGTTGCATTGTGCCGATCAGTTGAATGACCGACGCACTCGGCATTTATGTGTATATTTATTTACAGTAGGGAACATAGGATTGGAAATTCTTGATTCCTTCGGTTTAGGCAAACTAGTTCTGTAGATGTTAATAGTGATTTTATCTTGTTTACAATATGATTTGATTTAATCCTGTAGGCTGTATATGGAATTTCCTCCTTGACTTGTTTATAGAGGTTTATTGATATGATCAAATGGCAACGTCATGTTCCTCTTCATTGGGTGTCGACTTGTACCTGTCTACCGTTCCACCTCCGTTGTCCTTTGTGACACTAATCTGTAGTAAGTTTAGGTTGACAAAATTTGGGGTTAATAAGAATAAAAATTCGTATGAACTTACTGAAATTCATCATGGCAGTCGAGATGATAAATTTAGAAGAATTGAAAACTTTGTCGATGGTGAGTTATTTATTGTTTGATAAATTAATTTATCATACGTGAGTCTACTCATCAACTTCCACTTTTTTTAATCATTGAAGTAATTTCCCTTAATTTTTAGGGCATGTCTTAGTCATCTGGCAATCTACTAAATGAACGAGCCTCGCAAGTAACAAGGACGGGAAAATACAATTTTTGTCGCAAAACCAAATTACCTATTAAGAGTTCAACCGAATCTACACCAAGCATATCTATTATCAACAATTGAACCGCATTGACGTCTCTTTCTTTTCATACCCTATACATGGATCTGAGTTGAGCCATTCACGATGAATGAGGTGAATTTTCATCATGGCCGTGACTAATTAAATTTGCACCAACTTGATTTCCAAATCAGAAGTGAGAATGGGAGGCATTGCTGTAGAGCATTTGTTATCATTAACCACTGTTTTATTTCTTTCTTCCACTAATGACGTCGGTCCTAAGTTACTCATCCTTATCACGTACTGGCCCATCTCCCACTTCCTTTTTGTATTACTACACTTTATGCATTTCCTCCATTCATTGCGGAGTCTGCTAGTTTAGGGGGGCGAAATCCATTTTGGCTCAGTTCATCCACAAACGGTTTCTCACATACGCAAGTGCTGGGAAATTCATGAAACTCTCCTCTCATCTCATCTGGTTCTCCCATGAATCCTCTTTGGCATGCCTTGACCTTACTGGCAAACGTATCCCAGTCCATCTGATGCCTTGACATGAACAGTGCGCTAAGCTTCTTTGCATTTGGCCTGATGGTTCTTTTATGACCAAAATACCTCCTGTTCCGCACAAAAATAATTCAGCTAGAAGTTGATGTTAAAAGCAATAATACAATAAAGTTTTATTTTGTACTATTTTTTGAATCTCAGAGGAAGAAAAAAAATGACATCAGAGTTAATTTATGTATTCTTACCTACGACCAGCAAGAATCTTGGCCATGTTACCGTTGTTGTTAGTCACAAATACGTTACTTTCATCACAAACAATGTAGTCGATTGCAGCAAGGCGGGAAGAGAATGGAAGATAAGGTTTCAGCTCTTCTTTAGCAAGCATGTCCTTGGTATAAATGTTGGGGAAAAGATCTTTGAGAGGCTGCATGGTCTCATCCCCACCATATATTTCTCCTGATGCAACATAGAGGTATGTGTCATTTGTAAAACCAAGTGCTCGAAGCATCAAACCCACTTCATGCGGAGTAAGAGGACATTTCCCACGCTTTCGCTCTCCATCAGGGCTCAAATCCTGTATTACCACAAGGTAATAAGCCATTCATATCAGCAAGGAAATATCTAGTTTTAACTACTTTGGGACTTCAGTGCAGAGTGCAAAAAGGACAAACTGTCATCAACTTGTCCTCTTGCCAGTATGATAAGATTTTGTCGTTAGAAGTTAGGATTGCAGTCTTACAGGCAATGTTGTCCACCTTTTTCTGATTTCACCAAGCTCACGTCTTTCTTTTTCACCCCCACCAAAATAACAACCTGAAAATGCCAGCATATCTGGCTCAAACCTGCCATGAATCATGAATTATGAGAACCCAAACATTTTGTCGGCAACAGCCATATTTCGAAGCTACTACATTGCTATTATTATATTTACATTAGAGATTTGACATTTTCCAATTGTTCAATTCAAACAATTACAATCTTGTCAGAAAACCATAAAGGAGTTGTGAAAAAGGGAAGTCAAATCAACCACATTGGAAAAGTGTAAAGAGATTGAAGTGAATAATAAGATTGGACGGCATTTATGAGACTGGAGAGCGAGAGAGAGCAAATGAAAGAAAATAAGTTGTAAGATCTACAAAATTATGTGATAGGCCAACCTGCCCCAGTTGGTTTAAGATGAAAGTTGAATTTAAAATCTATACATCAGATACATTGAACAAACCTCAAATGGACTGCTATAAAACGGCTTGCCATCTTTCGCATTCTCATTACAAGTCTTTGACCAAGTTCTCGTATAGGTTTTGTAAATCTCAAAGCATGATAATTAACACGACATCGTAATTTTTGTAGCTCATCATCAAGATTATTTGCAAGTCTATAATCAAATTTTGTCAATTGCAAAACCTGCAAAATATCCCAAAAGTTAGTAGTAACCACCACAGCCCAAATCATAAGGGAATTAACCAAACTGTCATTAAGCAACAACACTTCATCATGGCAACCATTTACAGAATCAACATTTTGCAGTGGGATAATTAAGAAATTTCAAACATGTATTGTATCAATCATAAAATGTGCCATTACCCGTCTTCTCAAGAGAATTGGCAAAACTTGATCAAGATAATATTCAGGCTCTGATTTCCTTGGGACACGCATTGTATAAGGGGGTTTATCCATTGATCGCATGATCTTATCAGGAACTCTTTTGACAATAGTAATATCTTTTGCGAGATAAGTAATGAACCATTTAACATCAAAAATATTGGAAAAGTCACTGTATTCAAACAAAAGTGCTTTTGTTAAAAGAACAATTGCTAATTAGATTTTGTCAACTTTCATCCGAGTAACAGAAGTATGATAGGATATGCAGACTACCTGTCATCCTTCCAAAAAGAATGATGATCCAACTCAGGTACAACTAGTGTAGCATTGAGGATCCGTGCAACAACAACAGCATCAGTTATCTGTAGGCAAGAACATGATTGTCATTTCCACAGAAAGAACTTATCAATTCTATTTAAAAAGGAGAATACTGATTATAGTGGCTACAAAGAGAAGTATCCAAGCCTCGGATGCTCTTATTTAAAACAACTGAACTAGAACCAATGAGCTAACTGCATGTGCATGTTTGGTTTGGCTTAATTTGAGAAAATAATAGCTTATTTTGTTAGCTTTGCAAAGAGAGTTTTCTAAAAATAAGTAATTATTTCCCTGAAAAAAAAAAGCTAATTCAAACATGAACTATGAGAAAATTGTCCCATTTTTTTTTTATGATTTTTAATCAATTAGCGAGCAACTAGGACACCAAACACACTCTTTTGTATCCACAAATGTGTAATTGATCACCAAACCAGTGACCAGCAGATGTTATAGAAAGATTCTTACAATGTAACAATGAAAATATACCATATAAAATAAACGCCCTACTTACCCCAGTTCTTTGTTGGTTTAGTCCTCCACTAGTTGCAATAAGCAAGTAGCCATTTGACATGCGCTCACGTACAGCAGCTATATTATCCAATTACCAAAATAAGATAGAAAGCAACAAGTGGATAAGTTATTACACAGTTCAGCCTAATCTTGGGATGCATTTGTTTAGAAATAAAACAAAATATAAGATGGAAACCTCAAATTTGTTCACAAGTCACATAAAGGATGGTACAAAAACCTCTTACAACCCAGATTGCACCAGTCTAGTTTTTTTCTAAGGATGTGTGTGTGTGTGTGTGTATACAAACTTGGAACATAAACGAGAGTTCAAGACACATTAAAAATGTTTAAGGGATAAGGACGATACTCTCTTCACCTGCACTTAATGCATACATGTTCAAAAAGCAGAAAGACGAGGACTTACCATACAGAGTTTTAGAAAAGGTCAAATTGTCAAAATTTTGTCAAGCATTCAGCTGGCACAATTAATCTGGAAGAATTTGATATCCATAAAACTGTACTATATACAAAAAAAGCAAAACACCATGCCTAAAATGATTGTTCATAGCAGTTGAAGTAGAATCGCTTCTACTGTTATAAGCCTATCTAGCACAGCATCCATGGGTTCTGCGGAGAAATTGAAGTACTCACCTTCTGTTAGAATCCCACAAGAAGCTAAGTTTCATTACCATATAACACCAGAAGTATACAAACTTGACAATAGACAAAAAGTAATCATCCACATGGCAAGACGAAAACTCACAAGACCCTCGAATAAAAAATTCCTAAAATTGCCATTAGGTTACAAAACTTCATACATCAGCAATTACCACATCATACCTAAAAAAGATTCGTACCCCGGCTTATACAGAAACTTAAAGCAACAGCAACATTAACATCACAATGTGACAATACTTCAAATTTGGCACAGGGATAAGCCAAATTGCAACACACGAAAAACCACACATTTCAATGGAATTATCGTCACACAGTAAACGATAAACACGAGGAATCGCTGAATTAACTCACGAGCAAAATGACGTCCCCTTTCTTTGCATCCATAATAGTATTTAGCATATTGTGATTTCCAAATATCAATTGGTGCACGATCATTTCCATCCTACAAAAAAGAGACACACCAATTAATTGTAGTAGCCAAGCAAAATCATTGGTAACCCGAACATGACAAGAAGATCACGAACCAGTGAGTAGAAAGTGCGGTGAACGAGTCGTTGAGAGTACCATTCAAGATGAGAAGCTACGTGACCCGTTAAGAGGGAAATTAGACCCAAACCGAATAGCATTAACCCGCAAACCATCGACCAAGAAATGGACTTGGGCGTTGCCATGGATCTCCAACAAACATGTTTACCGTTAGGGTGCAAAAGAGCCAGGTTGGTCCACACCCACCACGCCTTGCCCACACCCATTTCGATTTTGCGTCACAAAAACCAATCTTTCATCGATTCCAATTCTAAAAACCCCGTTGCCGTTGGGGGAAGATGCAGTGTGGTGCAGTTTCGAGTGGAGCAATGAAAGCAATGTGGATGTGGAGGAAGAAGAACCCTGATTTAGGGTTTTTCAGGATTGTGTACTCTGAAATGTGAACGTGTGTTGTGGTTGGAGAACAAGAAGAGTTTCTCCTTTTTACGCACAACTTTCAAGCTTCTTTCCTTTCCCAAAATGAAAAATGTTTCAATTTTTGTTTTGTTAATTATTTCTGATTTATTTTAGATTGGCGTAGTTTACATTTGATTTGATAATGAAGTATGATAGAAATATAGTGAAATGAGATGAGTAGGGAGTGCGGGCAAGAAATAATGCCATATCAACCTGGTTTCGTCAGTTGAAAGCACAAAGAGAGAGCGAAAATGACAGAAAATGAAATTACGGGAATTACGACGGAGACACAGATCGTAGTTCTTGAATGCAAACCCACCCTATCAATATTTTTAGAGTAAATCATATTTACCTGTAAACTTAGTAAAATTGAATTATAGTTTTTAATATATATCTTCAGTCATTTTAATTTTAGGCTTTTCCCAAAAAGTAGTAGTTGTGAAGACGGAAGAAATGAAGGAAAAAATCGCCTCCGTCTTGGCTGGAATTTTCCAATTCGTTTAACCGAATTTTGATAAAAAATAATTTTAATTTAAGTTAAAAAATTATTTAAACAAAAATATGAAAAAGAGAAAAACTGCAGCTTAAACTAAAATTTGCTTAAATAAACGTGAAATTGCAGCATGTAATTTCTGTCAAAACTGCAAGTGATGTGGATAAAAAAGAAAAAAAAAAGAAAAAGGTTAAATTATGTAACAATTATAATAGGTATGTCTTAGGTAAGAGATGAAAAAATTAAATAAATAATTTTTGTTAAAAATTAATAATCATTTTTTCTAATGTTAAGGTAAAAGTGTTTTGAAACATATTTAGAAATTAATTCAGTTTCATTTTACTTTAAAATTTAATTTTGATATATTATTATTATAAAAAAAATTATATTGTTAAAAAAGTATAGTATATAATATATATAATTTCAAAATTTCGTTGTTAAAAAATTTTATTTTTCAAAACTCTCTTATAAATAAAGAGATTTTATTGAACAAGATTCTGTATAATCTAAAATATTTTTATTTTTATGATAGAGATAAGCAAGAGAATGCAGCTGAAATATGAGAGATCCATAGTTATGTTAAATGACAACCTCCTTTAGATGATAAATTTAAGCTAAATACTTATGGATCTACTTTTTATAGGCTTAAATTTGTTAATTGTGTAAGCCTTATTTGTGATAATAAAGGAGATTTTATTGCTTGTGACTAAGTTAGGAAAAATCTTTTAGAGACTTCATTTTTGTCATAAATAGAAAAATTAATTTCATTTTAATTGAATGTTATTCTAAAAAAGTTATTTCCTTGATTGTTAACATTTAAAAATGTAATTACTCTATTTTCTTTATAATTAATGAGATTAGGACATTACTCAAATATATTCCTTTTATTATGTTTAACAATGTTTTTAAATAAAGTAATTAAAGTGCTAATTGACTTTTTAGGATAAATCTGAAAATTCAGCTGCCCCACTATTATTTTGATAACACTCTATCTTTAAATTATTGTTATTGATGCCCTTGGTATTTTGTGACCTAACTGGTTAACCTAGGATGGTTGTTTTTTTCTAAGTTTTTAAACCTGGTTTGGTAGAAAAATTTTGTTTCACATTATTAAAAAAGTATAATATGTAATAAATATAATTTTTAAATAAAATTAATATTTTTATCTTTTGATTTAATAGTCAAATTTAATTTAATTTTTTTAACTTTATTTTATTTTATTTTTATCTTCTAATTTTTAAAAATATTTTAAATATGTTATTTTTTAAATGTTGACAGTTAATACGTTTTATGTTTTTTAATCTTACCACTTGTCTTTTTACTATTTTTTTCCCTATTTACTGTTTATTATTTAATTTCTTAAATATTTGAGTATAACTTTCTCTCACACAATTTTTTTCTCGTCTTTTTCTTTTTTTTTTCTTACTTTCTCCCCACAAATATCCAATATGCACATGCAATAATTACTTCAACTGTTACCATACTCCTCTACTACCACTTCTAATTTTGCATTGCTCTTATTTCAAATTTTTTGTCAACCAGGCGATACTTGGATTTGAATTGGAAAAAAAAATTGAAAATATTTTCATGAATTAGTAGTAGCACTTTATATACTTGAAAAAATGATAATATTCTCTCTTTAAAATTGCGGTGACACCTTAAAACATGACTATTACTTCTATCACCTTTTACTTTGTAAAATTTTAATAAAAAAATAAGAAAATAAGATGAGGTAGATAAGAAGATTGAAAAAAAATATGAAGTGAGAGAGAAAGTTAAAATTAGATATTTGAAAGAAAAAAAAAGATAATAAATACTACATAAATGAAAGAGGATGATAAACTCAAACAATGCATGTGGCAGAGAAAAAACAAAAAATATTAATAAAGTTAACATTTATTTTTAAATAACTTATCTAATTTTTTTTAAAACTTAAAGATAGAAATAAAAAAAATAAAAATCAAAATTAACCTTAAAGTTGAAATAAAAAAAAATGCTAATTTTCTTAATTCTTAAAATTAAATAATACAAAAATTTAAAATTATTTTTAATATACTAATTTGTGATTGAACAACATTCTAAAAACATTTATATGCTATTTTTATTTTAATTAAATCAAATTTTATATTAAAAATTATAATTATTTTTATATTATTTATTATTTTCTTAAATAAAAATATTTTAAATACTATTCTTAAATAAAAGTACATTGAGAATTGATCGTTTTTGGCGAAGTTAAGTGATCTTGTTTACAATAATTATTTATTTAATATAATTTTAATTTTTTATAATTTATTATTTAACTTAAATTTATCTAGAAGCCTTTTTAGAGTTAATTTTGTTACTTATTATGCCAAGTATTTTTATATTAATATATTTAATTTAATATTAATTTGAAATTTATTTTTTAATTGAAAATTTATCTTTGTTAATTTTATTTAACATAATAAAATCTATTATTAGTAATTATAATATTTTAAAAAAAATTGTTAAATTTATCAAAAAATTTATTTTAATATAATAATGCTTTACAGTGCACAAGAAAATTATTAAGTCTTTCTTTAAACGTATTTTTTATTTAAGAAACTAAAATTAAAAAAAATTATATACTCATAATTGGGCTCTTGTTTATTATAATTTAATTAAAATCTATTAAAAACAATATTCTATACAGCTAATAATCGTTTATCTTGATAATAATTACTTAAAAGTTAAATTTGATAATTTTTATTTAATTGATAATATGAGAATCATAAAACTTAGATATATTAAAATTAAAACTTTATTTATCATATAATTATCATAACAAATAATGTTTAGTATATATATATATATATATATATATATAATTTCATACAATAATTTAGTCTAATAGTCAATATATGAAGTTAACAATGTGAATTACGCCATGTAAATAAATTTAATTAAAAAAAATTTAAAAAATATTATTAATCAACATATATTTTTAATAATTCTTTAAAGTTTTTTTTGTCTATTTATATTTTTTTATCATATTAAAAATTATGTCGTTCACTTTCATCAATGTCTTAGGTATTTTTTTTTTACACTTGACTAAACTAATTTAAATAATTTTTAATAATTTTTTATTATAAATACTTATTCAATATTTTTACATATATATTTATTTTTTATTTTATCTTATGTAATCACTTATTTATTTTAATATTTTTATTTTTTTCACTCTAACTTTTTTTGTGTTGTTTTTCTAAAATTTAATATTCACTATCATATATGATAGTTGAGGAAACAGATTCCTATAGTTTGCACAAAAAATATAGTCTACAGTTCTTTTTTTTCTCTTTCTTTTCTCTTCTTCCCAACAGATTATCTTTTTTTTTCTCTACCCTTTTTCTATCTCCTCTTTATCACTCCCATTCCATCTTCTCTAGTTCATCCTCACCTAACCTCCCTTTCTTTCCCCATCTCTTTTTCCTTCAACTCTAACCAGTCTCTTTCTTCCTCTCTTCTCATTCAGCTCTCCTCTCTTTCACGCTTTACACTCCACTCGTCCTCTTTCCCTTCTCTCTTCATCCAGTCTTTTTCCCTTCTCCCCTCTCACTCTCCCTTATGCTCATGCTCTCATCTTCTTCTCAGCTTCCCTTTCCCTCTTCTTCTTCTATTTTTTTTGCTACTCCTCACCTTCTTCTGACTTATTACTAACAAGGGTTCTAAACTCAACGTTAACAACTAAACATGAGGGTTGAGCTCGTTGCGAGACTTAACCCAATACCTTACGACACGAGCTGAAGACAACCATGCATTACATGTGTCTGTGTTTCCGAAGACACTCCTTTCTTTACATCGAATTAAACCACATGCTCCACTGCTTGTACGGGTCCTTGTCAATTCTTTTGAGTTTCATTTTTGCGAACATACTCCTCAGACAGAATACTTAACGCGTTAGCTACAATGCAAAATTAGCTTACGCAAATTTTTTAGTTTAAGCCAAAATTACTTTTTGTCAAATTTGCTTAAGCGAATTTTATTTCGCTTAAGTGAATGTAAACTACAAACTATAATTTTCTCAAAAACTGTAGAGGATCCAGATCCAATTGTTGATAGTATTACATTGCATTAACATTTTTCTTTTAGTTTAATAAATATTTTATAATTACAAATAATTATTGTTGTTTTTCTACATTTAATCACCTAACTTTTTTCATATGAGTAACATTTTTTAATTATTTTTTATTATATTGTGGTATGAGAAAATTAACGTAATAAATACTTTTACATTAGTTAAGAGAGAATTAAGAAAAAAATATTTTAAAAAATTCTACTGTTTTTTCATATGAATTCTTTTATAAGAATCGGGTCGTAGAATCTTATTTTTCACTATTAATCTTCACTAATTTTTGTTTCAGTGTTGCTCTCCCAACGAAAATTGGTGGTCTCCTTGTACCTCTTTTGCACTCCAACATTTGTAACCCCTGGCCACAACCACACGAGTTCATTATACCACTCGTCATTGGAAATGCTCTTACTCGTTCTGCGGCCATTAAAGACCCTTCTTGGCTTGGTTTATGTAATTTAAGATTTTGGGTATAGGTCCACAAAAGGTGAAAAGAAGAACATAGATTAGGGTAGCAAATTAGAAAAATAGAGTTTACAACTTGATTTCATACATAACAAAATTTTAAGTACAAGTAAGTAGAATACTTAGTATTAATAATTTCATTCACCTTTTGCGGAAGTTATTGATAGGCTTATATTGAGCAATTTTATGCATTCTTTAATCAAAATTTACACGACAACACATTCGCGGACCAAAAGGCAAATCATGTGCTACTTTCAAGGACTAAATTGTATGTTTACCCTATTTATTTAGATAAAATATCAATTTTTATTTTGACAAACTATAATGTTGTATCGAAGTTTTGTCCTTTGTTAAAATGTCTGTATTTTCCTTTTCCATTATAATTTGGTTGTTCTTCGATCAACCTCCATGAAAAATCATTTATTGGAACATTTAGGTGGGAACACTGGGACCAAAGCTTGGTGTTCCTTTCACAATGGAAGCCATGAGCTCAAGCTAGCCGTTGTAATACAGTGCAACTAATTCTGCCATTTATAGCATTCACACGCATAGACCTTAGGTAGTTGTTTAGTATTGATGTTGTGTTAGCTTAGACTATGAATAGTGTATATCTCTATTCTCATGATCACATTATGCACATGGTCTTTCTTCCTTATCGATTCAATATCTAATCCAAAAGGACAATCTCCTTGTTGGATTGCATGTTTCAAAGTCAAGGCAAAAAGGAAGTGAAGCAGAGAAAATTAAATCCTAGAAAAACAAAATTAAAAAAATTTAGGAAAAAGGTTATGATTTTTCATTTTTTTACTTAATTATATTTTTAGTTTCAAACTTTAGTTTATACGTTATTTTAGTTTCTCTAATGTTAATTTCTCATATTTAATCCTCATATTTTTTGTTATACCACTTGATTTATACAAATTTGCAAAAAAAAAAATTGTAATTAAATAAGAATATGTTTGTTATATTTTATGTATTTTTTATTATTTTTATACAAATATTTCATATATTTTTATAAATCAATAATATGTGACAGTTTTATTATATTTTTATTAATTACTTGATGAAATTTAAAAAACTAATTTAAATAGCTAAAAAAATAAAAAATAATTAAAAACTGCTAAAAAATTGAGGATAAAAGCACAAATATAAGTTATAACCTTTCTTTTTTTCATTTCTCTCCGGTGAATGATAGTTAGATTCATATATCAAGGCGAACTGCCTTATATTTGTAATTCTCATACAAACTTGCCCACATCGCATATGCAAACTAAATAAAAATTTAAAAAAATATTTTCAGATATATATGTGTTCAATAATTTTTTTAGTCATTTAATGAATAATAATACATCACTTTTATCGATTTAATCCGTATAAATTTTTTGAACTAAGTCTATGAAAGAATTTCAAAAGCTATTGACACAGAATGGAGTAACACGCAGGAGCAGTCGACCCAGTTACCGAAAGCATGAGCTTGCCCTATGATTTTACACGGTATCCGTATGAACAGAAACTACAATGTATTATTGGATTTCACAGGTGAGTGAGACAAGCAATTAATGTTGGCAAGTGTAGTAGGCACTAGGCATAAATGATTACCCACCAATGGTTGAATATTGTGATTTGAGTTTTATTATATATTATTTAGATTTCTTAAATAAATTAATTATTTTATAAGGTAAGTATTACATAAATATATATTTATTAATTTAAAATTATAAAAATCAATATCTTTTAATAATTAAGAGAATTTATATATATAAAGATAAAAAAAATTAAATTATTCTTACAATATATATAATAGCTTACACAAATTTTTTTCTAAGGCCAGTTTAGTTTGCCGATATATGTTATATGTTTTCCTTTTATTTCATTCTTGCTTATGATAAGAGCTGAAAAATATTTAGTATGCGTTTAGAAGTTCATTAAAATTATATTTTAATATAAAAATTATAATTTATAGGTTAAAATATATTTGCTTTAAAAGTAAAAACTCACTCTCGGAGATTGACCAAAATCATGTACGGGTCCCAGAAATTCATTATTTGAGTCATGACCCACCAAAAAAAGTATTTTGTCGTTTGCTTTTACTGTTTTTCTCCGTTTTCTGTCCATTCCACTGCTTCCAACGACTTCAATCTCGTCATCGTCAAAAGAAGACATAATATGGACCTATTATCTTTTAGTCTCAGCCGCAGATATGACCATTTAAAGTAATTTACTAATTAATTAATATGCATTGAATGGGTCATGTATGTGTCATATTGATTAACAGGGAAATGAATACTTGTTTGAATGTTGAGAAATGTTAATACTTAGCCATATCCATAATTAGGGCCACCCATTCTTTCAATAGCCGAATAGGAAGATATAGATAGTTAATGCAATTGCACTTTGCATTTTCACAATGGCTGTCATTTTCTTTTTCTTCTATTTTGGCCTTTGACTAATTACAATTTTATTATCTAATGATTCTCTTTAACAAATGTTCACAAATAAAGGAAAATTAGCCAATCACCTGTATGCGTAGGTCGTACCAGAGAAATCAATTTTTCAACGTACTATTTCTTTCTTATTTAAAAAACAAATACCTAATTTATTAAGACTGATAAAAAATAATTAATGTCATAAATTTATACTTATTTTAAAAATATTCATAATATTAAATAGTTAAATTAGTTTGTTATATATTAAATAGAAAAATGTATCAATTTTTATAAATAAATGGGTAGTATTTCATTAATATAATTCTTATAATAAATAAGGATAACAAAAAAAAAATTCACAATTAGTAAATTTGAAAAAAAATAATTATTTCTTATATTTAATATCAAATAATTTTGTTAAATAGTAAATCTGACATTTATATCATTTAGATCTCATCCATAGGTAGTGAATGTGAATCTTGTCCAACCCCTCGATCTCAATTTTTATTAAATAATATGTCATAATCACTATTATTTTTGTAATTTATTATTGTAAAAACTAATAGAAAAATATGATCGAGAATAGTACAAGGAATAAGGCATTGATTGAAGAATAAGTATAATGCTTTTGTGTGTGAGATTATATATATATATATATATATATATAATTTCTCCCAAGGTTAGATGGACGTATACTTAGTGTTGAGGTTGTATTAAATTTATTTTTTTTCTATGTTAAATTTAAACATTTATACTAGTTAGTATGGATTGCTATTCTAACAAATTTTATGAACGGACTGAAATTTTTTCTTTATACAATAGTAAGTAATGAATAAAATTATCATTTAAAAAAAAAGGCTAAAAACAATTATTATTTTTACCTCTTTCCACTAAAACTGGTCTACCATCTATTATCACTCTGGAGAATAATACGTTGCCTCAACATTTGCATGACTCTACACTTTTGTTTGTTTCTACAATTGCTCGAGTTTGCCCTTACTTTTTACTCGTATCTTCGTACGACTCTACCAAACAATGGACAGTATATCTCCGTGATTAATGTACTTCATAGGATGGAGATTTTACAAAGCACCAAAATAACTTACACCTCTTTGGTGCAGCATATCTATTACATGGTGCTTATTCAATCTTTATTGAAAAGACAAATGCTAAAAAAAAAAAGATTTCATAAATATCTTATTGCAAAGACTAAATTGTTGTGTGAAAAGTAAAAACACAGGAAGGGGGAGGAGAAACTGTGATGTCGTGGATGAGACAAGTAGAAGAAGAAAGAATAAAAATGATAAACAGTCAAGCGAAATACCAAAAAATGATGACAAGGCAACAAAACTAGGACAATAATCCATAGGCGACAAAAGTGGAAGATGATCACGCATAAAAAACACCAATACTACCGTTTAATCGTAAGTGACAATAATACCAACTCGTTCGTATAAATTGTACGACTAATTTTTAGGGCTTTTTATTTTAAAATCTATTTTTAAAATTTATTTATTTCAAAATATACAAATAAAATAATTTGATCATGTAAATAATATATATCACCCATATTAAAGGTGAGAATATTATGTATATTTTCTGTCAAGAAGCGTATTTTTATTTATACCAGTAAGCATTTCCCAAAAAGATTAATCTTTTTTTGTCAACCCTAAATTTAATATTAAGAGTTGCATGGCAATCCTTGAAAGCATGTCTTCGTCTGCAACAAATTTAGTGAATGGACTGGATATGTGGTTTCATGAGATTGTTATTCAGTTGGTGGATACTACAACTACATCCAAAAAGGCCCAATAACCCACTTGCAAGACCCGATCCTATTCATTTCGAAGGTGTGAAATAAAATCAAAAACCCTAAACCCTTGCTTGCGCTGTTCTCGTTCCTCCTCCGATCTGATCTCATCGTCAATGGCTTCAACGTGTAGCAGAATCGCTCAGAGAGCATCGATTTCGTCCATAAAATCGGCCATTAAATCCAACATTCGTACTTATTCTTTCACCAAACCAACCTCCTCCTCTGCTCTTCTTCCCCGATCCTTCTTGACCAGGTTCCCTTCATCCCACGATGTTCATTTCTGTTCCTAAACGCAAACAACGCTTAAAGTTATCGATCTCATTGTTGTCGTTTGTCTTGCACAGGATTGCGCCGGAACTGAGATGCGTGCAGTCGATGTTGCCGCTGCACAGTGCGGTGGCGGTGGCTAGAATGACGTCGTGCCTGAGCATAACTTCTAGAAGCTGCCGAGCACTTTCTCAGGGTACTCTCTGCTGCACCTCTCCCGGCCTCTAATACTTTCTTTTTCAAAATTATTCGCAAAGTGTGAGTAGCTTCCTTGCTTCTTGGGTTGAGATTTTCTACGGATTTTCTTTCTTTTGCTGCATTTGGATAAGCCTTACGAGTGAAAAATATGAGTAAAATAAAGCGCTTTAATCGGTTTGTTTTGTTTCATTAAGGGGCCCCTGCATTGGTATTTTGCTTCTGGAACTGCTGCTGCTTGTTAACTTTGTGGCCTCTTGATGTTTTTGGTGTGTTTAATGTTATTAGTAGGTACTTAAATTAAAGAAATAGAGAATTCACAAAAATAAGAAAAAAAGAAAAAGGTATAGAAAATTTAGCTGATAGAAAAAAGTTGGTTTAGAGAACATTTCGGAAAATTCGTAGTCAAACTCTATACTTTGTTCACTTGGTGAATAGAATATTACACTTTTCGTATTTTCAAATCTGTCTTTCACTATGTAGACTTTGTCAAGCTAATGTATAGATACTCGTGTCGGAATGGTCTTTAGCAATCTTATCATGTAGTGTCTACCCAAGAATATCTTGAACAGTCATGAGTGTTTCAGACTGGCTTGTGTGGTCTAGTAACTGGGTAGTCACTAGTTTATATAATGGGGCATGGTAGCTTGGGTACGTAGGCTTCATGGATAAAACAATTTGGAGGCCATGAGTACGAAGTGAAAGTTCTTGAACTGGGAGTTTCAATGTCAACTGACTGTAAAATTTGGTTCCTGCAGGCACATAGTTAATTGGGAATTTGCGGGACCAGCCAATTATGGCGTACTGCTTCATTATCAAGTATGGAAAAATAAGTGTTCTTTTTTAACATTTAATAATCTCTTCAGCAATATTAGAATAGATCTTCCTTTTCTGTTATCTTAGAAAAAGAAACTCTGTTGGTGGCTTCTGCAGTTATTTTAAGTCTGGATGGATTTGCTTGGAATGATGGCTTCCCTTTTCCTTTGTTTGGGAAATGAAGAGGGGTGGGAAAAAAGTGAGAGGAATTTAATTCATTTCCTATGGTTTCCTCTGTCTTAATGTTTCCTTAGCGAGGATTTAATTATATTCCACTTTTCATAGCAATCGTTCATTGTCAATGGTCTGATGATTTCTTTTTGAGCATCCGAATCTTGCCTTTTTTCAATTTAAATAAAGAGCTAGACTGATATATTATTGAAACATTGGATGACCATTTTGTCAGTCATTTTTTTGGTTTGATGCCTCACTAATAATCACTACATTTCTTCCATTCATTTGTTGAACTTGATGTCTTGTAAGCTCCATTCTGTGTAAAGCTTTAGCTACTGATTTCAGTTTGTTACCTCAATCTGTATATTTATATTCTATTTACCCTTAACTAATTGGAGGATGAGCTCTTGCCATGATGTGAAACAATCAAGCTTATAGGCACTGGATGTGTTGCCGGTAGGATGACTAGTTTGTTATTTGAGATTCACGAATCTTATTGTTAAATTAAAAAAACCTTGAGTGAGGACCAAGCACTTGGCCACTTGAGCTGACAATAGCATTTCCCTGAAAAATTACATGTATGTAATTTTATTCAATTATTCAAATTTACACTAAGTATGTAACAAGGTGGCCAGAGTGAGTGTACTGGTTTCACTTGTCTTTTGTGTTCATGATTTGTTGGTGCAAATTTTCTCACCAGTGGGATATATTTGGAAGTACCAAGGAAAACCCTTGCAGTGTTATACGCAGGGAAATTGAAATTAGGAATGCACTGGGTGTTGAATGTTGAATAGATGATTAAGTACTGTTACGAAAGCCAACCAGACTCTTGAATGCTATCTGCCTTAAAATTTTATAATATATTGAATAATCATCTTATAGTAAGCAAATATAATATGATAACATAACTGCTACTTTCCCCAGATGGAATTGATGGAACGTGAGACATGCATATGCTGTTCTTAAGGTGGGATCCTTTTGTCTTTGTCGCCTGAAAAACAATCTGGAGAACCAAAGCTAATGGCCATCTCACAATTTGTGCTTAAAATTGTGTTGAGCTATATAGATATTATTCTAAGAAAACTGTTGGAACATGTTACCGGAGCTTATATTTTCAGATTACACATTAAACATTTTATTTCTTCCTTGTACTGGACTAGCGATGTTATTTACGTTGTTTAAATTTTTGGTTCTTCAGGCTTTGGCCCTTTGCTTTATTATTTAGGCTTTTCTACTTGAGCGTGTTGCTTATTGACCCTATATTTCATTTGTTTTAGAGCTTGGTCTATCGGTTCCAAGGTGACCTGCTAGAAGAGATTGAAGAAAGCCTTTTACGTTTGTAAGCTTGGATTTATGGTTGTTATATCATACGCAGGAAGCGGCTACACTCACTGTAATTCTTTCAGTCTGAGACAATGATTTTTGACTGAATAAAAGATACTCGCCTGAAACTGTCTACACCCGTCTCCGTGTTACTTTCATCTCCCAATAGTGTTGATTTTTTTTAACTGATTCGGCGGCTTTTATAATAAATTCATCAAGAAATCGATGTGGTGTATAAACGAGAGAAGATGGGAGGAATTAATGGTCAAAGTGAGGAAAACGGATCAAAACGAACATGGATGTTAAAATCATAAATCTTACGTAAAACGAAGGAGGTAGTGACGTAAAATGCTGTCTTAATACAAAACATAAAGAGGTCGTGCTACAACAGTTGCAAATAAGGAACGGTACCATTGTTGAAACTGACCTGAATAGCAGAGCACCAGAGTTTCACACACTTACAAGGAAATTAGAGCCCAGCCATAAGCCGCTGAAAAACAAACACAGTGGAAGGTTGTAAACTTGGAAGCTTATAAGAAATTTAGAAGTAAGGCATACAATCTCTCAGCCAGAACACAATGACCCACGAATTTCAGGAATCAAAATTTGGAAACTCAGTAACACAAATAACTAACAATCTTGATATCACAAGAATAGCGAAATCACATTCAAGCTACAGAAGAGGAACCTATTTGCCAAATAGGATTAAAATACAACTTAAGTTTATATAACCGCTCACATATAAAACAATCAATAAAAGAGTGATCGAACTAGATACCAAAAATTATTTAGTTAAGAACTTTTGCAGCGGATGGTATACCAGGTTTGAATAAATGTGAGAGTAAGACCAAGCATGGCTGCCGATTGCCAACAAAGCAATGACGGTCCAAGGTGATCGAAAGTAGATATGGGAAGCCTTTCCCATCCAATGCATGACTTTGATCTTGCCACGTTTGGATTTAAAATGCGCTTCAATGTGGTCTCTGATGAGAGCAAATGTTGCAGTCTCGGGCACCACCAACACATTCATCTTCTTAAACAGATCTGCCACCTCTTTATCACTGGCAAGTTGGGGTTACAAAGTAACCTGCACGCCTTAGCTCCTTCACGCACTCTGGCTGCTCCACGACAGAGCTGAGAAACAAAATGAGTGAGTTGATCATTTTTTGTTTCTACGGCTACGGGATCTGAGCTTTACCAAAATCTGCAGCCTCAGGCATTATGTTCTAGCACGTAACACAAGCTAAAGACGGGTATGCTTCCAAGCAAAACTGTCTTCGACTTCCAAGTTAATGTAGAACTCTTTAAGTGGTAGGGTGAGTTGACTAGTTTGTGTGGAAGTGCGGAAATCATCGAGAAACAAACTTATCGGCTCAATACACCTTTTTTTTATAAAAAAGCTTCGATTTGTGTTTAAATTTTTATTTAAAAATTAAATGATTTAATATGTGTGTTCAAATTATGTTAGAAACATAATGTCCATCATCCAATTCAATCAGCTGCAATCTCAACTTATCGTTACCTCTTCTGAGTTCCATAAGCTCAAAACAAGGGTCTCCAGACCAATCCACATGTCTCTAAACATACTATGCATCCTCTTCTCTGTTTCTGCTACCCCCAACCCTCCGTTTTCTCTCATCAGCGTGGCTTAATCACTTGACACTTGACAGTAATGTTCAATAACTTCAATAGTTGGCAAATTCCTAGGTGCGTTGATCTAAGAAAAAATACAAGTATATAATAGCCTCAAATGGTATTTGGCCATAGAACGTGGTTATTATTAGGAGGTGGACAAGAAATGCAGACAAAAAGGAGGAAGTGCAGGAGACTGCTACTCGGATTAAAAAAAGCCATTGGCGCGCAAGACCCCTTGAGAGAAGCTTTCTTTTTCGTTGCTGGAGAAAGTTTCTTGTGGTTATTTCGAACCTTTTGCAACCCACCCACCCTCTTTTTCCCCTCCCAAATGTTTAAGGTTAATCTGAAAAAGTAGTTATCGTTTTTTCCATTGTTTGATCTCACTGTGATCCCATTGCCTAATGCAAACAGCCTGCACCTCATCTATTCGCTATCACTGATTTACACCTTTGAACCAAAAACATTTTCCCTCTTCGAGCATGACCGCAACCCCAAAGCCACTCACGTCTTTTAAGACCAAACACGCCTTCCTCCAGCAAACCCAAAAGAAAACTCAAGTTAATCAAAGCATTAAAAATTGACAGAAGGATAGCTTGTTACTTCGAAATTTAGGAGGCATACAAACTCACCGAGAACAAAAAACTAAATAGCGTCCAATTTTAACATAATGGAACACTGAAGAATCACAATCAAGCCGCGACAAATGACAACTTAAGTTCACATAACCAATTGATGCATATTTTACACCAAATCAATGACAACTTAATAAATGAGATTGCCTTAGGATTAGGAACCTTTAGGGTGGATGGCAAACCAGGTCTGGATAAAAGTGAGAGTAAGACCAAGAATGGCAGCCATCAAGGCAATGACGGTCCATGGTGATCGGAAGTAGCTACTGTAAGCCTCTCCCATCCAACCCAACATTTGGATCTTCCCACGCCTCGACACAAAATGCTCTTCAATTTGGTCTCTGATTCGGGCATATGCATCGGTCTCGGGCACCAACACCACATCCATCTTATTAAAGAGATCTGCCACCTCTTTATCGCTGGCAAGTTCGTTGCGAAGTATGCCAGCACTCCTTAACTCCTTCACATCCTCTGGCTGGTCAATGAGAGAGCTGAGAAACACTATGAATGAGCTGATCTGGAAGTCGTTGACAAAGTCTGGGCACATCTCGTACGCTATCAGATTCAAGAACATAATAGCTGTTGAGCCGTCTACAGTGATCTCGGGAAGTTGTAGTTTCCCATCGGCAGTGAAAATGGGGTAGAAAGAGGTGCTATTGGGACTTTTGGTTACTCGAATCCCTGCTGCCTTCAGCTCCCGTACGGTCCCAATCCTGTATTTTCTGAGATGCAGCGATCTCCGCTTCTTCTTCTTTAATTGGATTTGTTTATGGGTTTGCGTCTTGTCCCTTCTGAGGAGTGCCCTCCGCAGGTAGTCTAAAAGATGAAATGGTTCTTCTTCTTGTTCATGGTCATGGACTACTGTTATCTTGTGCTCCCCATCGCCATCGCCATCACCATCACCATCACCATCAGTTCTTCTGGATGCCTCCTCAATACCATGAATTATAAGGAAATTGCACATGCATCTCTTTAGCCTCGCTCTATCCTCGTCGCATATGAGCTTGAGCAATTGGAAGGGAATTTGGTTCTCCAACAGGAGCAGATCTTGATGGACCCGCACCAGCTTGTCAGTGCTAACCATGAGTTCTTTTTCTGGATTATCCCAATCCACAGATTTGTCCAAAACTTGAAGTATCGAACACCCATCCTCCATCATCACATGTTCTCGCCACCACTGTCCACTTATGCTGCGGTCTGCCCGAGGGGGATTAAGTGACCATGAGCCTGGTGCGTAAGAGTTCCGCCCAATATATTTGCTTAGGGAAACGAAAATTCTTTTATATAAAGCATCATAGGTTTGATTGGTGTCTCTAAGATACATTGCAGTCCATAGTTCCTTGTATCGATAACCTTGCTCCACATAAGGTTTAAAACAATGAATTGGACCAACTGAAATGAGATTAGGCAAGTAGAATCTTTTAAACTCTTCCCGTCCTCCCATATAATCTGGAACCCTTTGAACCTTAGGCCTCGAAACTTCATTACCTTTTGTTCTAATCTCTTCATGGATGCGTAGTTCTTCTTCTATCCTTTCCCCACGCTCTCCCGCTATATGAACCTCGTCAGCTAGTAACCTCATTCTCCAATAGCGTTCCTCTTCATCAGAATCTTCACCATTTGTCGGAAACTCCATTTTCGAATGCCCAGACTTTACTTGGCGTAGCTCTGTTTCAGTTGAATTGGAATATGACGACGGGTGACTTGACTGCCTTCCCGGCCCCACCCATAATTCTATTAACAGTTAAAAGATAAAAGAAAACTAGTTATTTTTAGAATAAATATAAATATAATTTAATAATTAAAAAATAAAATTTGAAATTTTGAAAGTAATTATTTATATATAATAAAATTGTTTTAAAATAAAAAATTTTAAATAATTTATTTTAAAATAATATTTTGTTATATAGTGTCAAAAGTTTTTAATTAAATATAATAAAAATATACATTAATAACTAAGAGATGTAGTAATATTTATTTTATAGTAAATGGGGCCAAAGGCAAGAAACACCACAAATTAGTTTAACATTCTAGGCTACGAAAAGCTAATAGTATCAAGTCTTAACAATGGACCTAATATTTGGACATATTTTGGCTAACCAATGAGCATATTGGTTAACCTCTTTAAAGATATAATTAAACCTAACAAATTGGATGCACTTGAATGTTTCTAATTTCATCAAGAACAAAGAAATGTGGATGAAAAGAATATTAGATATTGACAATAAAGAGAATGACTTTCTTAGAGTCACATTCTATCCAAATACAATTGATATTTCTAAAAATAATAAATTGTAATCACTACTAAATTTTCAAAGTTATGCAGCTAGAGAAGAGTAAGAGTTTAGAAACTTGAAAAATCAAGCAATAAATTTTCTCTTATTGTCACGAATAAGGCCTCTACAACTAGTTGAATCAAGGCCTAGATACATCGAGTCATCAATATTAAGTTTGAATTAACCTTTAAGAGAGAGCTACCACTTTATATGACTGTGAGTTCCTCATTTTTCAGCAATATCCCTCTAGTTATCCTTGCCATAAAAATGGAAATAATCCAAATTATAAAGGATTATTTGTAATAAAACCTCATTGTTTGAAGGTGAATTTTGAAAAATAAAATAATTTCTATTCTTCCATAAAAGCCAAGTAGTAATCCTAAAAAATTTACTTCAAAGAGGGTATAAAGAAAAATTCTTTGTAAAGAGATTATAAAATAACCAAGCAGATATGCCAAGATTAAAAAAGAAAATCTAGTTAGGATATGTTTCTAGATTTCTTTTGCTGCTTAACAATTTCTAAGGACATGAATAACAGACTCAGGTGTCTCTCTGCATCTATAACACCACATAAAAAAATCAATCATTTTATGATTAAAATGTTTTTCATTAGTTAATAGTATGTTATGAACAGTTTTTCAAAGAGAAAAGAAAATTTTAAGAAGATCCTCTCACTCCCACACTAATTTAAGAATTTCTTTAAAAACATATGATTCAGAGTAAAAATAAAAGTATAAGTAGATTTAATTGAAAAGTACTAGAATATTTTCTAATTCCAATTTTTCCAACTCAATGTTTGAAAGTTCAAAACACATTCACTTCAAATTTAAACAAAAAATTCAATTGAAATGACCTAATAAAGAATTTGTAAATAATATTTTACTCACTTTATTTCAAATTGGTTGATGTTTAATTTTGTTTATAAGGATTAAAGAAAGTAATAAATATTTTAAATTATTGGAATACTTTTACAAAAAAATATTATTTATTTGATAAAAAATTGACTCATACAATACTAACAAAATATTATATTTATTATTTATTTAGGATAAAATTTAACTAAAAAATTAATATTTTGAATTTTACATTCCTTTCAAACGTATATATGGAAAGAATGGTGCTTGAATTTTTTGCTGCAAAAGATGATAAATTTAAATGTTTGCATTCTAGCCGTCTCTTCATTTCTTCTTATAAAAATTCATTTGGTCAAGTTGGACAACGTTCACTAATGTAAGGATCCTTTTCTTTCTCTCGCCTTTCTTGTTCCTCTTACGTGATGAAGGTCAACATTAAGCATGTTTGTTTCTATTCTAAAAAAATAGTATACTTTTTTTTTTTTATTTTCAAATTAAAATAAAAACAAATATGCTCTTCTCTTATTTTTCTCTTGGGTTTGCTTTTTGGATTCCAAATTATGCTTTTGAAACCATAACGGCAACCCTTCTTCAGGTTCTATCTATATTTTATGGCCTTACCATTTAAGATTTTGATGAGTCTACTTGTTGACTATTTTACCTAATTCAAATTGTCATTAACATAGTTTATTTCCAGGATTTTAGACTACACTACCATTTGTACTTTCCGTTGCACGGGTATGTAGACGTAGTTTTTTTGTTTTTGTTTTTTTTCAATGATATCATTCAAAATTTATTAATTATAATTTTAATTTTAATTAGGCTTATATTATCTAGCATTATGTTCTAAAGTTATATAATGTTTATTTTAAAATGATAAAATTATAAATATTTACTCAAAATGATGTTATTTTTTAAAATTATATTATTAAAAAGAAAGTCTTATGATTTCGTTTAAAAGTGTTATGTTTTGTGTCTTTTTAATATTTGGAAGACTTACATAACACTATTATTCATATACACAATAATAAAATAATTATACTGAATTAATTTTGTTGATAATAATAAAGATGTTTGTTTTGATAGTTAATTTAAACTTTTTTAACTTTCTGCAAAATAATAATAATAATAATATTTTCATAATTATAATAAAATAATTAATGTATACAATAATAAAATTATTTATTTTTGTATGCATATAATAATAATAAAGGTATTATAATGAGACAGTGCTTTATAATGTAATATTTTAACAATCTGACAGTGTAATATATAATAGTTATATGTGCATGTCATATACATAAACTTTATGATATTGTAAATCTAAGAATTGCTAAACGCTAGATCATTGCACATATCAATTTATTGAACAACAAGCATTACCCCTTGTAGTTGTGATACATTTAATTTTTTTTATTTTTATTTGAAATTCTCACTTTCCAGCCTTCTTGTTAGTTGCTTTGTTTATATCTGCCGCCAATACTTGTTGCTCATCACTGTTGCTGCACCTTGCTTGTGTGCTTCTTCTTCCCTGCTGTCATATTGAGGTCTAAGTCAATTTGTTTTGGTTGAATTAGAATGTATTCGAATTCAAACAAAATTGACAGTAGGTGAGACAGAAGATGATATATTAAAATAAAGTAATACAATAAAATGTTTATTAATTTTATTTTTATATAATATTAATAATGTGTCACTTAACTCTCTCTCTCTGTGTATATATATATATATTTGGTAAATATATTATTTATATAATTTAATTTTTATTAATTAATTCAATTTTTTGTTGACTAATTTAGTCATTCAATATAAAATTCAGTGGTCCAATTTTTGTAGGAGAGAGACTAGAGAAAATTTAAATGAAGAGGATCCATTTTATACTGGCACATGTAAAATAAAATATAGATATCAGCGCTGAATTATTTGGATCTGACCTTGGGAGGGTGAGTTTTATTTTTATTTATATTGCAACTAGCGTTTAACAACCATCTTGATGCACGCGATAAAATTAAATAAGAGGAAAAAAGAGTCTAACTATGTTGAAATTAAATAATTTTTGAATACCAAAATTTTTGTCATATTTAATTGTTATTTACGATTATATATTGGTAACATCCTTATACGCATATGTTAAAGATTTTTAGTCCACGAAAAATTTTGCGTTCTAAAGTAAATAAAGAAAGAGCCAACCTCATCTGAGTAATAGTCTTTTTGCAAACATTATTTGCTATATGAACAAATTCCAATTACAAAACTTTTGAGTTAAAATAACACATCCGTAATAAACAATTTGTTTTGTATTTAATTTGTAGCTAATAAATATTTTAAAATATAAAGTATTTAAGATAAATAATTTCTTTTTTATTTAATTTGTCATTCTTAAATATAAAAAGACCACTGTCAGAAATTTTTCAATAACATAATTAAAAAATTACTCAGTTTCAAGTGTTTTTAAAAATTTATTACATCATTTTTGTTACAATTTGATATACATTAATTTATTACTGTTTGTTATAACTTCAAAGATTCAAATCTTTTATATTATACTATATTCATACTAACTAATTAAATAAGTTATAGATATAGATATAGGAATGGTTCAAGATTGAATTGGATACGTTGTTAAATAGATAATTCATTTTTTTTATCATCATAATATACTATTATTTAGTTTGGATAAACAAATTTTTAATATAACGCAATCTTACTTAAGTAAAAGTGATTTAAATTATATTGAATAATTTAATTTTTAATCTAGTTAAGGTGATGAATTAATTATTTTATTATCTCTTCTAAATTATTTTCAGTTAAAATATAATTTTATAAAAAAAATATGATACGAAAGAACAAATATAAATTAATTTAAAATAAATATACTTATAAACACATTAAAATCATAAAATATTTTTCTAAAATAACAATAATAAAATGTAACTTCAAAAGTAAAATCATGAATAAATAATTAAGTATTACAATTTTATAAAATACAGTTGTATGAGTATAAATAAAAAGTTAAATTCATAAATAAAATTATATATACAGGTATAAATTTAGTTTGAATTGGATTGATTTTCAAAATTTTATTCGATTCGATTCAATTCAATAAAATTATATTGCAATTTTTTGGTTAATTTGGTTGGATTAGTATAATTTTCATTAGATTGAATTGATTTACAAAATTCCTTTTTTTTAACAAATTTTATGCATCACATGCACAACAAATGCCTTAATCTTTGATACAACTCAGATTTATTTAATATTTGCAATTCACTATAATATGCGAATAATTTTTCTACAGACTAGTTTGTTCAGCTAAAACCTGCTTATATTAACAACTAACACCCCAGTACAGTAGTTATGAAAAGTCGATTGTGTTATTTTTTGACTACTAGGGGTAAAGTCCAATAATCATTTCTTACTTAAGAATAGGAATCGAGATTCAGTTCCGTTTTTGTGAGATCTGCACGATTCAGTTAAGCAAAATTTCTTCATATCAATATTTTGATTTGCTAAAAATATGATATATGAAATCATAGTTTATTTCTCACTTCTTTGTTTGACAACAAACAACTATAACAGAAAATTAAAAAAAAAAAACATTTTGAGATATCTACATATCTTTTTCTTGCTAACAGATATCTACATCTTTGTATAAAACATAAGCACGCACAATATGAATACATGCTTTTGCATTGATAATACGGTCTCCTTAAAGATTGGTACGAAATTGACCATAACGTTTCTGTTGACAAGAACTTGTAAATGTTACATAACATCCTACAAAATATTGAGAGTATTATTTTAACACGTTCTCACAGTACTTTTTACAACAAGGAAAAAAATTAAAGAGAGAATGGAGGAAAAAGATAAGATTAGATGAGCATAGAACGAAGGGAAAAAAAAGTAGCGTGAAAAATGTTGCAGAAATATTCGGTGAGAACATAATTACTCATTATAAAATTAACAATACAATTCACTATGTCTTCAATAAAAACAAAGCAAAAACACTAATTAAAAAAATATGTTATGAAAAATGATGGTCAATGCTGTTAAGAATTAAAAAAGAAATGAAGCTATATATAGTGCACAGAACGGTCATTTCGAAAGCTAATTCAATGATTACCTTGATAACTTTCACTCATCAGTTCAATAACGAACATGACAACATATTCTGCCAAAATATAAAGTCAGTCACAGCCTTCAAAATTGACAAAAGGACAACTTAAAAGGGGTAACAATGGGAGTTTTGAGAGAAATTTAGGAGGCATACAAACTCACCCAGGGCACGAGATACACGCAGATCAAGAACAAGAAACTAAATATCGCCCAATTTTAACATAACAAGAAAGGATCACAATCAAACCGCAATAAATCACAATATAAGTTCGGATAAACAGGCGATGCATATTTTACATCAAATTAATGACATACTACAGTTCCTAAATGAGATTGCTTTACGATTAGGAACCTTTAGGGTGGATGGCAAACCAGGTCTGGATAAAAGTCAGAGTAAGACCAAGAATGGCAGCCATCAAAGCAATGACGGTCCATGGTGATCGGAAGTAGCTACTGTAAGCCTCTCCCATCCAACCCAACATTTTGATCCTTCTGGCTGGTCAATGAGAGAGCTGATAAACACTATGAATGAGCTGATCTCGAAGTCGTTGACAAAGTCTGGGCACATCTCGTACGCTATCAGATTCAAGAACATAATAGCTGTTGAGCCGTCTACAGTGATCTCGGGAAGTTGTAGTTTCCCATCGGCAGTGAAAATGGGGTAGAAAGAGGTGCTATTGGGACTTTTGGTTACTCGAATCCCTGCTGCCTTCAGCTCCCGTACGGTCCCAATCCTGTATTTTCTGAGATGCAGCGATCTCCGCTTCTTCTTCTTTAATTGGATTTGTTTATGGGTTTGCGTCTTGTCCCTTCTGAGGAGTGCCCTCCGCAGGTAGTCTAAAAGATGAAATGGTTCTTCTTCTTGTTCATGGTCTTGGACTATTGTTATATTGTGCTCCCCATCGCCATCGCCATCGCCATCGCCATCGCCATCGCCATCACCATCACCATCAGTTCTTCTGGATGCCTCCTCAATACCATGAATTATAAGGAAATTGCGCATGCATCTCTTTAGCCTCGCTCTATCCTCGTCGCATATGAGCTTGACAATTGGAAGGGAATTTGGTTCTCCAAGAGGAGCAGATCTTGATGGACCCGCACCAGCTTGTCAGTGCTAATCATGAGTTCTTTTTCTGGATTATCATTATCCACAGATTTGTCCAACACTTGAAGTACCGAACATCCATCCTCCATTGAAACAAGTACTTTCCACCACAGTGCTCTGTTGAAGTCTCTGTGTTCCTCAGGGGGATACTCTGACCATGAGCCTGGTGCGTAAGAGTTATGCTCCCGAATATCGTGGCGTAGGGAAAAGAAAATTCTTTTAAGTAAATCATCGTAGGTTTGATTGGTGTCCCTAAGATACATTGCAGTCCATAGTTTCTTGTATCGATAACCTTGCTCCACATAAGGTTTAAAGCCATGAATTGGACCAATTGAAATGAGATTAGGCAAGTAGAATCTTTTAAACTCTTGCCGTCCTCCCATATAATCTGGAACCCTTTGAATCTTAGGCCTCGAAACTTCATTACCTTTTGTTCTAATCTCTTCATGGATGCGTAGTGCTTCTTCTATTCTTTTCCTATGCTGTCGCGCTCCATCAATCATTAGCCGACATTCATCTTCGTCATAATCTTGACCATTTGTAGGAAACTCCATTCTCGAATCCGCACTTGGCGTAGCTCTGTTTCAGTTGGAGGGGAATATGACGACGGGTGAGTTTATTACCTGCCCGGCGCCCACCCATAATCAGGGAAGGGAAGGGCAAAAAATCTGGATATATTGTTTCAGACATAATATGAGTTTCATTTTACAAAACTGAAATTTACTTTTATAAAAATTAATTTTAATGAGTCTTTATAATTAGTCATTGGGTGGATCAGAATTTCACTTTAAATATGGAGCAAAGGCTTTATTTTTGATTTAGCGTGGTTGTTAGATAAGAACAATTGTGAACGTGAAGAAACAAGTATTTTAGATAAAAATTATAAATTTAAAATATTATAATATATTATAAAAATTAAAAATATAAAAACTTATAATTTCATGTGATTGTAAAATTAGTTAAATATAATATACTAATAAAAATTAAATAAATTAAAATACACATTTTAATAAAAATATAATATAATACCATATAAATATTATAAAATACACAGAAAAACAATATTAAATTATATTATATATATATAACACATAGAACTTAGAAGTGTATTATCTTATTCTTTGCATTTCATGGTTAGCTCTATGATATGGAGGTCAATTTAAATTAATTTAATTTAATTATTATTTTATTTTCTACACAAATTTTATGTAATAACAATAATATATATATATATATATAAATATGAAATGATAATTTAATTTTAAAAATTAATAGGAAAGACTATTTTAAAAATAATATTTTTAATTTTTAATTTTAATTTTTCTATAAATAATAAATTAAAAATAAGCAATTTTACAAAAATTAAAATAATATTTAAATTATTGTAATAAATAATTTTAGATATTTTTATTTTTTATGTTTTTAATTACTAATTAAAATATTATAATATAATAAATTTATTATTATTTATATTATTAATTTTTATTTTTATAGATTTTAATTTAAACTTTTATCATCAATTCTGTTTACTAAAACTAACTAAAATTAATAATAAGTATTTTATAAACTTTTATAAAATATAAGATAATTAACAAATATTACTAAAATTGTCTTAAAATGCACTAATTTATGCAATAGTGCATATAATAAATTAGTTTTATTTTAAAAAATAAGTTCATAAATTATTAAAAATCAGTTTTATCTTAAACATTAAATTTAAAATTGAATTTAAAACTAATTTAAAGTAAAATGAAATTTTAAACTAGTTTAAAAAAAATAAATTTAAAACTAATTTTAAATTAAATTTAAATTTTAAAATTACTTTTAAACTAATTAAGAAAATAAATTAAAATATTTTTAAATTTAACTGTATAATTAACTTGTGTGATAGATAAATGATAAAAAATAATATATATAAATATATATTAATTTAATATAATATAAAATAATAAAAATTATATTATTAATATATTAAAATATATGTAAATATAATTTTATATTAGTTATTATAAAATTTAAATATTTTTTAATATAATAATTTAATAATAATATAAAAATATTTATAGTATATTTTTACTTGATTTAAAATTAATTTAAAATTAAATAAAAATTTAAATAAAATTAAAAAAATTAAAATAGATTGATTCAAAATTCAATCTATAATTAAATTTTAAATGAATATAGATTAGTTTTTTGAAAATTCAATTCATCCATAATTCTACTCTAGTTAGAACATAAAAGAAAAAAAAACTAGTTTTATATAACAGCTTGCGATTTTATTTTTACACTAAATATAAATATAATTTAATAATTAAAGAATGTAATTTTATATTTTGCAAATAATTATTTTGAATAATTTATTGTAATTTAGTTTTATAACTAATATACATTAAAATGATAAAACTGTAATAAAATTAAATTATTTTAAAATATTATTTATTTTAAAACAATATTTATTATACAGTGACAAATTTTTTCAATAAATATAATAATCAATATATATTAACAATTAAGAGATAAGATTTTTAAAAGTAAATTTTAATATAAAATAAAGATAATTTTATAAACTTAAAATATATTTATAAAAAATATAAAAATTTATAAAAGATAATAAAAAAATTAAGTAACAACATTAATTTTTAAAATTTAAAACAAAAATAACAAAAGACATATGTAAAGAGTAAGACAATTGGAGCGCGTATAATTTATATATCTTTTTCAATTAATTTTAATCATAGAATACATCCAATGGTAAAAATACAATTTTATTGATGAATTTTTATTTTAAACTTTATATTTAAAAATAAAAAAGTGAGTGATAAAAAAAAAGAGTAATTTTATCATAGACACAAACCTAACAAATCATTTTTACACAAATCCCATTAAAAAATTTACAATTTATTTTGAAAAAATGATGTGTTTCCTTTTGTTTGTAATTTTCAGTTTCGATTTCATGATCTTATCCCTATAAAAGTAGCAATATTTTAAGAAGTTTAGATTTTTTTTAAAAATTTCATTGACGAGTTTTTTAAAAGTTAAGATTTAATTTTAATTGTTAAGTGACAAAGTGACTTAAACCTTTAGATCTTTTATTTTTACTAGAATTTTGAACTTGAAATATTTTAAAAAAATAACTTGGTCCATTCCCCTTAATAAAATAGTCTTCTACTAATTCTTAATTTCACTTGCTACACATATCAATGTCACAATAAATACTTTAAAAATATAATCTCTCAACTAACTTTTGACATTTTTGTATTTTATAACTTTATTTATCAACCTCTTATGAATTTATAAAAATTTATTAAAATGTTACTTCATTTTACTAAAAAATATGTTCAGGACTACAAATTTTTTGTGAGATATCTTAAAATTTTTTCCATTTCAATAAAAAATTATATTTTTATGGCCATATTTTATCTAAAAAATTACTATTGCTTCCATAAGTTCTTATTTTCTATTTTACATTATAAAACTTTTATTAATAAATATAATTTTATTAAGAAAATATATTTCTTAAAAATATTTTGTTTATGAAAAAAACATGATAAAAATGTTGATAATGAAATAATAACTTTAAGAAACTAATTAGCAATTTTAGACATAAATCTTTAAATAAAGACCACATTTACAAATTTAGAAGCTGTAAGTTAGACACAACAGAGCAGCAGCATCGAATTCCAATATTTTGGGCTTTAAAAGAGCCCGGCCCAAACCAACACAGCATGCTTTGCTGTGATAAATACAATGCTGAACAAGTACGTACGAGCCCATCGTTCTTACATCAACAGTTGGGCTTGGGACAAATACGTTGGTTTAACATTGGTGCCAGAAAATTGTGTTCTTTTAGCCAATTTTTCTTTGAAGCTGGCATTGGCATAGCTGGAGCACAGGGATGCATTCTCAACTCCATCACATTACGAATACTTCTTTAATAAATGGAATTATGGATTATGATTGCATTGATTTAACCGTGACCCAATGACTGACGCAAAACAGTCAGCATTTAATCCATTTAGCACCTCCCTATCATGATATTATATGTTCTTCTTGCACTTTCACCTACCCTGAACCCATAGCAGTAATTGGATAAGACCACTCATCCATTCCATTTAACCAACAAAGATCAACTCCAAACTACACCTACTCCAAGTTTTCACCATTTAGCCCAGCACATAACCAAGTCTTTGCAACCGATGAAACCCGTATATGAAGATAGGAACCAAATTGAACTGCAGGTGACAAGAAACAAGTAAATGTAGTACAGCATATTGTGTAAAACTTCTGATATCGTGTACCAAGAAATCCTCTGATATAAATTAACAATATGATTTGTTATTAGAAATATGTTACAGAAAATAACAATAAATGTTGAAACAAAGAAATCTATATATATTTAATACACAATGATTATTTGACAATGTTAATTAATGCAAATTGAATGATCAAATTGGAAGTGATACCAATAAATTATGAATGAGTAGATCCGTCAATAAGCCAAAGTATTCAAAATTGTCAAACTGATAATTTGTTGAAGAATGGGAAATCATGGAGTCTTATAAGAAATCTAGGAGCCAGACATACAATCTCTCAGCCACACCATGACACTCCAATTTCAGGAATCAAACTTGGAAACTGAATAGCACAAATAGCTAACAATTTTGACACCACGAGAACTTAGGTCATAGTGGAATCACATGCAAGCTATAAAACAGGAACTAACGGCCAAACAGGATAGGATTTAGATACAACATAAGTTAATGTAACAACTCACATAAAAAATCAATGAGTGATCCAACTAGATACCAAAATTTATGTAGTTAAGAACCTTTACAGCGGATAGTGTACCAGGTTTGAATAAATGTGAGAGTAAGACCAAGCATGGCTGCCAACAAGGCAATAATGGTCCAAGGTGATCGAAAGTAGTTATGGGAAGCCTCTCCCATCCAACGCAAGACTTTGATCTTGCGACGTTGGGTCTTACAATGCGCTTCAATGTGGTCTCTGATGAGAGCAAATGTAGCAGTCTCGGGCACCACTAGCACATCCATCCTGTTAAACAGATCCGCCACCTCTTTATCACTGGCAAGTTGGTTACAAAGTACATCCGCACGCCTTAGCTCCTTCACGTCCTCTGGCTGCTCAATGAGAGAGCTTAGAAGCACACTGAGTGAGGTGATCTCAAAGTTATTCCCAAAGTCCGGGCACATCTCATACGCTATAAGGTTCAAGCTAATAAGAGCTGTTGAACCATCCACAACGATATCAGGAAGTTGTAGTTTTCCATCAATGAAGCAGGGGCTGAAAGAATTGGAACATTTAGTTATTCGAATCCCTGCTACCTTGAGCTCACGTACGGTCCCGATCCTGTATTTTCTAAGGTGCAGGCATTTTTGCTTCATCTTTATTTCCTTATTCACTTGGTTTCGGTCCCTTCTCAAAAGGGCCCTCCTTAAATAGTCTAAAAGATGAACTGGTTCCTCTTCGTCTTGTTCATTCTCTTGGACTGTTATATAGTGCTCTTGTGACATTTCTCCACCATTTCTTTTCGATGCCTGCCCAATACCATGCACCAAAAGGAAATTGTGCATGCATATCTTTAGCCTCGAGTTGTCGTTGCATAACAGCTTGAGCACTTGGTAAGGAATTTGGTTCTCCAAGACGAGCAGATCATGATGCACCCGCACAAGCTGGTCAACGTTAACCTTGAGTTCTTTATCTGGATAATCAGAATCCACAGATTTGTCCAACACGTGAAGCACTGAACATCCATCCACTACCAACATTTCTTTCACGTGCAGGGAGCGCCGTAAGTCGTGGGCATCATCGTATTTCCAACATTCTTCTGCGAACAAGCCCGCAAGATGTTCGTGAAATGAATTACGAATTATTTCACATAAATAATCTTAGGTTTGATTGGTGTTGTTGAGATACATTGCTGTCCACACGACCTTGTATAACTCACCTCGCTTCACGTAAGGTTTTAAAAAATGAATTGGACCGATTGAAATGAGGTTGGGCAAGTAGAACTTTTCCAACTCTACCCGTCCTCTCAAATTGCCTGGAACCCTTTGAATCATGGGCTTGGACTCTTCATCGATTATCATGCTATGTCTTCCGGGTGTTTTAGTAGTCTTACTGTTTGTTCCCAACGGCTTTGAGCTTCATCAAAATCTGCAGCTTCAGGCATCATTTTCCAGCACTTAACACACGCGAACGAGACAGGTGTGCTTCTAAGCAAGACTGTATTTGACTTCCAACTTAAAAGCTTAGGGGGAAACTCACTGCTTGCTTTAAAAGGTAGGGTAAGTTGACCTAATTGTGTGGTAGCGAGTAAATCATCGAGAAACACATGTCGGCTCAAAATTATTATTATTTTTTATACATACATGAACGATTTTGCTTTTATAAAAAAATCTTTAATGTATGTTAAAAATTAAATGATTTAATATGTGTGATCAAATAATGTTAGTAATCAAAAAAAGAAAATGTTAGAAACAAATGTCCATCACCCATTTCAATCACCCAGCTGCAATCTTACCCTCTGGAGTTCCATTATCTCAACTTATTGCTGTTTATCTCATATGGTATTTGGCCATAGGAAGATGGAAGTAACGCAGATAATGTGTGCATTCTTACGGAGGGGGTAGGAGGTAGACAGAAGATGCAGACAAAGAACCATTGGCACGTAATACTCCTGAGAGAAGCTTTCTTTTTCATTGGTGGAGCACAGGCGTGCGTTTTCAACTATACAACATGTATTGCTTCTTTCTTTACGATGATTACGTAGATTTAGTAAAATTTCTTGTAGTTATTTTGTAACTCTTGCACCCTCTGCCAATGTTTATGATTGATCTGAAATAATAGTTGTTGCCTTTTCTATTGTTCGGTCAGACTGTGATCCCACTGCCTAACACAAACAGCCTGCACCTCGTCTATTCATCCTCACTGATTTGCACCTCCGTACCAAAAACTTTTACCCCCACACGTCATTGAGCATGAACACAATCCCAAGCCACACACGTCTTTTAATAGCCCACCCATATGTCTGTCAAGATAAGCTCACCCCCAAACACGCATTTTGAAGCAAACCTAAATGAAAACTTTGGTCTAACTTACTCTAAAACTAGCTGATTGGACGAGGATTATTCTAATTCTTATAAAAAATATTTTAACTCTATTCTTACCAATACGTGATATTTTAACACATCTTTTTTACGCTCAAAATTAAATATTTGATGCTTAAAATTTGCAAAACTCTGCATAGGTGGTCCAACAAAATTAGATATCTATAGATAACTCAACATTCAAATCGAATAAGTAAAAAATTTGAGTTTAACTCACTCTCAAAAGTTAGCTAGCTCATAAAAAAAAAATTACCTTAATTCTTATAAAGAATATTCTTTATTTATAAAGAAGGATATCTAAACACCCTTGCCTACTGCAGAACTTCTATCTCACCAGTCCATCTCTCCCTTGTGCACATCTTTTTGAGTATGTGATGATTGAAACGAAATTGACCAGTTTTTTGGGTGACAAGAACTAGTAAATGTTATATAACATACTACAAAAGACAGAGAGAGTATATTTTAACACCTTCGCCAAGTACCTTTTACCACAAGGAAAGAGATAAAAAGGGGAGAGAAAAAGGTGAGATAAGATGAGTGACGCAAAGTGGTGCAGAATTATTTGAGTAAGGATAAGATAACTCATTATAAACTTAACAATACAGTTCATTATGTCTTCATTAAAAACAAAGCAAAACTCTAATTTCTGAAAAATTATGTTGTGAAAAATGATGACAAATGCTGTTAAGAATTTTTTTTTTTCAAAAAAGGAACGTCAAATTTAGTACACAGAACGGTTATATTTGACAAAACAGATTCAATATTAACTTGGGAGTTTCACTATCAATTCAATAAACGAACGTGACAACTTATTCTGTCAAAAACTTAAGTTACTCAAAGCAATCAAAATTGACAAAAGGATAACTTGTCATTGATTAGGTAACCATGGGAGTTTTGAGAAATTTACAACATGACGATACACCCAGGTAAGGAACAGGAAATTAACAGTTTTAACATCATGGGAACGTGGAAAAATCACAGTCAAGCCCTCCATAAATAACAACTTAAGTTCACATAACAACTCAATGCATATCATACACCAGATCAATCACATACGACAGTTAATAAATGAGAGATTGTTTGGATTGCTTTAGGATTAGGAACCTTTAGGGTGGATGGCATACTAGGTCTGGATAAAAGTGAGCGT
Organism: Abrus pulchellus subsp. cantoniensis; assembly: GCA_024086825.1. Taxonomy (NCBI): domain Eukaryota; kingdom Viridiplantae; phylum Streptophyta; class Magnoliopsida; order Fabales; family Fabaceae; genus Abrus; species Abrus pulchellus. The sequence goes on from CM044049.1 coordinate 34,110,513, forward strand.
AAGACCAAGAATGGCAGCCAACGAGCAATGACGGTCCATGGTGACCGGAAGTAGCTATTGCAAGTCTCTCCCATCCAACCCAACATTTTGATCTCGCCACGCCCTCGACACAAAATGCTCTTCAATTTGGTCTCTGATTCGAGCATATGCATCGGTCTTGGGCACCAACACCACATCCATCTTATTAAAGAGATCTGCCACCTCTTTATCACTGATAAATTCGTTGCGAAGTATGCCAGCACTCCTTAACTCCTTCACTGATAAAAAAATATTTTACTTCTATTTATTTTTAAACACTATGAATGAACTGATCTCGAAGTTGTTGTCAAAGTCTGGGCACATCTCGTACGCTATCAGATAAAAGCTGTTAGAACCATTCACAGGGAAGTTGTAGTTTTCCATCAGCAGTGAAAAAGGGGTAGAAAGAGGTGCTATTGGGACTTTTGGTTACTCGAATCCCTGATGCCTTAAGTTCCCGTGTGGTCCCAATCCTGTATTTTCTGAGATGCAGAGATTTCCGCTTCTTTGGTTTTAATTTGATTTCTTTGTGGATTTGCGTTTTGTCCCTTCTAAGGAGTGCCCTCCACAAATAGTCTAAAAGATGAGATGGTTCCTCTTCTTCATGATCTTGGACTATTGTCATATTGTGCTCCCCATCACAGTCACCATCATTTCTTCTGGATGCCTAAGGAAATTGCGCATACATCTCTTTAGCTTTGCCCTATCCTAGTCACATATGAGCTTGAGCAATTGGTAGGGATGCACTCGCACCAACTTGTCAGTGATATTTTTCTGGATTATCAGAATCTACAGATTTGTCCAACACTTGAAGTACAGAACACTCATCCTCCATCAACATAAAGGTTCCCAATACCTGCTACAGTCAATCGAAGGGTGAACAGTGGACCGTAAGCCTGGCGCGTATGAGTTCAACGCAATATCGAATAGGTAATCGAAAATTTTATTCAATAAAGCATCGTAGGTTTGGTGGGTGTCTTTTAGAAAAATGAATTGGGCCAATGGAAATGAGATTGGCAATTAGAATCTATTAAACTCTACCTGTCCTCCCATATAATCTGGAACCCTTTGAATCTTAGGTCTCTTAAACTTCATTACATTTTGTTCTAATGTCTTCATGAATGCGCCGCATCATCAAGCACTCCAGCCTTTACCGCCCATTTTCTACTTCCTCTTCACCAGAATCTTGATTTGCTGCGGAAAATCCATTTTGAAATGCACAGGCAAGCTATACGGGAAAGAAAGTCCATTTTGACTTGGTTTGACTTTTGCGATTAAAATTTTTAGTTTTTAGTGGGAACGGAGGAAGTAAAGGTCGTCTGTTTAAGTTGGTTAACGAGAATCAAAATAGAATAACTCGTCATGGATAAGGAGTAAAAAAATCTGTAAAATAAGATTTACTGTTGATTAAAATTTAAAGAAATTATAGTGACGGTGAATTATAAAATAATTAAATAACTTTAAATAATATAACCATAGAGTAATGTGGTAATGGAAATTGTGTTGAGGAGTTACCATGTTAGTGAAAAATATTTTAGTATTATACTTTGAGGGAATTTTGAATGCGTTTTCAAATAAAAAGTCGACTTTAATATTTTTAAATCATTTCACATTTTTCTATGCTATATTTAAAAATAAATAAAAGCAAAATATTTTTTATCTAAATTTTAAAAATTATTTTCTCATAACAGTTTCGATAATCATATTAAGCTACAGTAATATTTTTTAAGATCATTAAATCATCTTTTATAATCTATCATGAATCATCATAACAGTTTTTTTTTTTTTTTACTTTTTTGTGTATATATATATATATATATTCCTATAATTTATTTTTTATATAAGTACTAAATAAAAATTGTTATATATAAGGACTAAAATGAAAAAATATATTATATATAGAGATTAAAATAAAAAATATGTAAATATGATATAATAGTTTTGTAACATAAGTTAACGTTAGAGACTATTTTGAAAATATTTTATTTAAAGACTTCTTTACGACTTTTTTTTCTTTTATAAGAATCAAATTATAAAAATTGATTTTGTAACAAGACTAAAACAATATTTAAACTATTTAATTTTAAAGGGTGCGCATGTAGGGACCGGTGAGTTCATTTTGTATATTCATAATTCTACTATCAATTTTACAATTAAAGATAAAGAAATAAATTATCTAGAAATATTAATAAAAAAATTGTAAAGTATATTATTATTCTTTAATATAAGTAAAGTCACATTTTAATACTTTTATTAATTTACAGTTCATATTTGATTAAATTATGATTTGATCTTTTTCAAATCATAATACCTATATTGCAAGAATTTAAAATTATATTTAGAAAATAGTGTATTGAGATTTTGAACTAGAGAAGAATCAATAACTTGATTGATTATTTAAGTTCAAATTTGTAATGTAGAGGATAATTGACTATCTTTAGACATTTATTATCAATATCTTGAATGTCACACTGAACACAAGTAAGTTGATCCTTTTTTAAATTTCTTAGCTTGAACTTATCTCCAAAAGAATTTAAATTCTTGATAGTGAAAGCTAAAGACGATTCATAAAATGTCAAAATGTTTCTTATTTTTTTTTTCCTTCCCCTATGACTTTGAATTCTTGATAGTAAAAGTTAAAGACGATTTATAAAATGTCAAAATGCTCCTTATATATATATTTTTTCTTTTACAAGAGAAAAAGTTTGTTGATGGTTTGTACAAGATGGTTGTGTTAAACAGCTCTTTTGGCTAGATAGTTTTCTATGTGGTTGACTTTGGTTCAAAGTTCTTCAAAAGCTCTAATAAAGGATGTTCTTGCGAAAAACGCTATAACATTCACGTTAGAGAGACCTCTTCTGATTATAGGATTAAATTAGGATAAAAATGTATATATCTCGTTAGAAAGCACACGACATGTTGAGTAAGCATGGCCATAGTGAGGTTGAAGTCCACTACAATTGCAGTTGAGAAGTGATTTGTAGGTGGAGAGATCATTCCAAATAATGAGAAGTGATTTGTAGGTGGAGAGATCATTCCAAATAATTTGGGTTTTGTGTAATACTGGCTGACAGAATCAAAGTCAGATTCTAATTCTTTTTGAAGTTGAAATATGTGAGCACCATTCTTTTGTTGAAACCCTATTTTGAGATCATGCCAAATCTTAAAAGCATATTCTAATTACATGATGCTGATTTCTTTGGATACTAAATTGAAGATCCACAACGAATGATGACATTATTGTTACAAGTCCAAGAAAAAAAAAGGATTTCCTGTCCATTTGGTTTAGGAATTGGGAGATCCATAAAATTCACTTTGTTTTTTTACGAATAAAATCATCCGCATAGCTCCATCGCATCGGATAAATCAATGGTAATGGACCCGACGATCCAAATTGAAAAATAATTCAAATCAACACTTAACAAGTTTGGTATGATCCAAATCAAACAAACTTAAATAGTTTAGTTTGGATAACATATTGGCACTATGTCGACTCGTAGATTCAATGATATATTCGATTAATCTGTTAACTTGGTCGATTTAAAAAAAAATACATCTTCACTTATAGTGAATTTGTTTTTTTAATTAAAACTTATTTTAGATTTATGTAATTATGTTAAAATTATATATCAAAAATTATTTAAATGAAAAAAAAAATATTTTTTATTATATTTTTTTATATATTTTTTTGTTTTAGATTATTTAATCAGACAATTTGATGATCTAAATTAAAATAATATGTTCGTGTTTGGTTTGAATTTCTAAATCTTTTTGTACATATCTAAATTAAATTAAACTAAACTAATCCATTTTTATTGGTTTAGATTATTTTTTTTTTAATTTAAACAAATCGGCCTGTGAACACCCTTTAAGCATAGCGCTACTTCAAGTGTTATAATTAGTTTTTATAAAACATTGAGATATAAAAATGGAGTTAAGACCGTAAAAATAATGGAAGAACAAGGGATTTAAAATACTTTTCATGAAGAAAGTGTGAAGTAGTAACGAAAAGAAAAATAATAATCTTACATTTGATCATAAGCACAAAAAATAAATGACAATTAAATAATTAATACCATATTAAAGAAAACAACATATATTTTTTATATATATTCATTTAAAATGAATGATACGTTGGTATTTATAGCAAAATGTACATGAGACTTACTCATCACAGAATAACTAACTTTTTTTAATATAATTACTACTTAACTTTATTCATAATTATCAAATTTTATGTATATTTATGTTATCTTTGACCAGCATATTTTCATTTTAGTTTATTTTAATTTTTTTATATATTATATCATTTATTTATTTCTAAAAACTGCATAAACACATAACAGATAAATAATAAAAAGTCTAATAACAAAATTATTCAAAAATAATAAATAATATTTTTTTAAAAAATAAATAACTAAGTAAAAAGTTTTATTTTAAATGATAATCACATTTTTTTTTATAAAAAAGTATTTCTCCTTCTGTACCATTCTTCCATCTCAATACTCCTTTTTTTTTAAGAGTGTACTCTTGTTTTTTAACCTTAGACTCTCAAATTTTTTTAAGTCTTACAATGCATTCATTGATTTCTTCTTCAAACTACCATTTATATAGCTTTAAATCATACTATTAGTGAGTTTTGGGACCTTAAAAAACACGAAAGTTATTTGTTCATGACGAGAATGATTTTTAGATATTCCCTCCCATGTCACACATCAAGATGTTGCTCAAACTTTCAACATTTCATGAGTTTTGAAGCACCATATTTATGTAATTTTGTACAAACATCCATATAGAAATTTATTGTCTTAAATTTCATATTAAAATTAATTTTTCAACACAATATCTTTAATTTATTTATATATTTAACCATTGTTAGTGCTTAGATTATTAGAAATTAAATTAAAAAATTTCAGTTCAATGAAATTTTAAATTCATCTAAAATAAATAAATATAAATTAGATAAAAAATATAAAATAAGATAAATATATTGTAATATAAATAATGTTATTAGTGAAATATGAAAAAGACTTAATTCTATTTATAGTTTTCATATTTTAATTATGTGTGATTTTAATTTTTTTTATTTTTAATTATTCACATTTATTTTTTTAAAATTTTTAATTTTTCTAATTAAATTTTTTACTCAAAAATTTTATTTAATAATTAATATAAATATAACTTACATATAATATATCATTAATTTAATTTTTTATGATTATTATAAATAGTTTTTTTAATGTAATTTACTTATTTTTATTTTTTTCACTCTTTTAAATAACATAATATTTAACTTTTTTTTTCTCTATTTTATCCGTCTCCCAACATAACCTTAAATCAAAAAGAGGCTAATTTATTTAAATAATGTATTGTTAAAAATAAATTCTTATAATAGAAATTTTTAAAAACTAATTCCCTGTTTGGTACAATTTTTGTCCAGATCAGCAACAAAATTGCACTTACATGTCTGATAGCATATTTTTATTAATATTTTAACATACTATTGAATCTTACCAACTAATATACTATACATGTGAAACTTAAAATTCAATAAATAATTAAAGAAAATAAATATGGACCAGTTAGTGACGATAAATTTTTAAAATGACAAATCGTAAGTAATATCGATTCTGATACATCGAGAGTCTTATCGATTTATCTATGACGATACTGTATATATCTTGACGCCTCAACGCCATGAAGTTGTTTCTTCTTCCCCTCCTCATTCTTGTATATGACCAAATAAAACATTGACCCTTAATGCTTCCTTTGGATTTTTGTGAAAGGGAATGTTACCTCGGATGTGCATTCTTTTATAGTTCTCATAGGCAGTAGTGTTAGGATTAAGGCATTTTGTGAGTACTTTAAAGAGGTCCTTCATTGAAATACAGCCAATGATAGGTCCATTTGCAATCATTATACAATTAGGCAACACTACAATTGTTCTCTTTATTTTAAGCAGTAGTGAGAAACTTAAAGAGTTAATATCATTGAATATGGGCCAACAAAAAAGTATGCATCAGCAGAATCCACAATTGCTGCACAAAAGGCAGTGCTGGTTGCTCCCCAATAAGTACCAATGAAGTTGGGGTGTTGTTCTATCACCATCTTTTTTGCTAAAGGCAACATTGCTACGCATGAAAGCTCACAAGTCCTTGCCATCCTTAACCTTGGCCCACTCACCATAACTGGTTTCACAGCTTTGTTTAGGAACTCTGATATAGCGCTGTGCACTTTGTCCAATGATATAACTATGTCCTTGGCCTTATCTTATGGACGACATGTGTCAATATATAAATCGTCCAATGTCTATTATTGTTGTTGTGGCGATACATGTTCAATCTTCGCCACATGTCAACCTCTGAAAGTGTATCAATTGATGAGGGATGATAATATGTTAAAATATTAATAGAAATATATTATCGGACATGCAAGTGTGATACTGTTGCTAATTTAAAAAAAAATTGTACTAGACAAAGAATTAGTTTTAAAAATTCCTATTATAAGAATTTGTTTTTAAAAAATAAATTATTTAAATAAATTAGCCATATTCTTCTCTCTCACCTTTTCTTTTTTTATTCTATACAAGACATAAAGTGACATGGTGACCGATGAGTTGGCTTCTTGCCCTATATCTTTATGAAACACAAGATAGCAAGTTTTACAACACACTAATGGTAAAGTCAGATGTCTGTCTAGGTAATAAATGTTATTTATTATTCATAAGTTAATTTTTTACTTATATATGTCTTTTACCTTTTTTTTTATTTTATAAACAAGATATTAGACTAATGGACTTCATGACTCAACTTTATTTTTAGTCTTCTGATTATTTAGGCAATTAATCATTTTCTTTAATGATTATCTATTTTAGTCTTCTTTAATCATCTTTATTATGATTGGAGAGATGTTCGCCATGAGGTTGGACCGAATAGGTATTCAGATTTCTTTTTTTATTACAATGACCGAGTAGTACAAGGAGGCACAATTACAACTATTTATATTCTAACTATTCCTAACTGAATAACTAACACTAAAATTGAAATAATTAACAATCGATAATAGCCCTCCTTAAGATGGAATGTACATTTCAGACAATTTCAACTTGAATACAAATGTTTGAAAAATATTAGGAATGAAAGGTTTAGTATGTTTGCCAGTTTTTCCTTTGTGGATACGGGCAGGAGATGTATAACTGCCGAATGAACCTTTTTCTTTATTGGTTCCACCAATTCAATCAACGGCTGCAATTTCAATCATATTATACTTGAGTTTCCACAAGCACAATGCAAAACCCTCAAAGCTAATCCAAGTCTTTAAACAGAGTATGCATCATCTTCTCAGTCTCTCCTACCCCAACTCTCTTTTTTCTCTTATCAATGTAGCTTAATCAATGAACAATGATGTTCAATCACTTCAATGGTTGGCACATTCTCACGTTCGTTCATCATAGAAAGAATAGAAGTAAATAATAGCCTCAAATGGTATTTGCCAATGGGGAAGTTGGGACTTGGGCAGATAACGTGTGCATTCTCTTCTGAGTAGGCAACTTCGATAAAAACTCATTGGCACGCAAGACTCCTAGAAAGAAGATTTCTTTGGCATTAGCTGGAAATCAGGTATGCGTTCTCAACTCTACACCGTGTATGATCCACGTGATGTGTTTACATTGATTTAGTAAAATTTCTTCAAAGAGTAATGCTATTTTAACACTTACTTATAATCCTTTTACAACGAGCAGGAGATAGTAAGAGAAGAGAGTAAAAACGTGAAACAAATTGAGTGATGTGTGAAAACAAAAAGAATGAGCTATGTGAAAGTGTTTGAATTTTAATAACATTACTCATTATAAAATTTACAATACGATTCATTATGTCTTGTTAATTGAAACCAAACTAAAATCTAATTTATGAGAAATTAAAAAAAAATGAACTCAATAGTTAGTACACAACGGTTATATGACAAAACTAATTCAGTCAGATTCAATGATTTCTTGGAAAGTATCACGCGTGAATTCAATAATAAATGCGAGTAAAAAACTTTATTGAAAACACTAAAAATTGAAAAAAAAAAAGAAAAGAGAACGGAATAATAACAATTTTAATAGAATAAAAAATGGAATAATAACAATAAAGTCGCCACAAATCACTAACTTCAGTCAATATGTAGAACCACTCAATTGATGCATATGGATTACCTTAGGATTAGGAACCTTGTGGGTGGATGGTATACCATGTCTGAATAAAAGTGAGAGTAAGACCAAGAATGGTAGCCAACAAGGCAATGATGGTCCACGGTGATTGGAAGTAGTAATTGTAAGCCTCTCCCATCCAATCCGGCATTTTGATCTTTCCACGCGTCGACATAAAATGCGCTTCAATTTGGTCTCTGATTTGGGTTTGGCAAACCTTTCCCTCTCGGGCACCAATGTTAGGATCAGAGTAACGGTATAACAACATACAACTAAATTAAGAGATGAGAAAAATAAGAGCTAAAAGAGAGATGATAAACTTTCATTAAAATTTATCCCTCAAAATAAAGAACCACCACTACTAAATATAAACAGTGTGATATGAGAGAGGGAGAGAAGAAATTTTGGGATAATACTTAAGGAACCCTTAAGCCTCCTTTTATAAGCCAAAGGAGGTCCTCCTAATTGAACTCCCACCGATGTGGGACTAACAATTCTCCCACTTGAAGATTATGATTAAGCTAATCATATCTTCACACACATTACTAATATATATATTACAATTACATATTGCTTATATTCCTAATAGGCCATACAAGGATCGACACCATGTAAACTTGTCATTATTTACTGGCTTTGTCATTATGTCTGCTATGTTGTCTTTGGTGTGAATCTTTTGCATATCCATTCTACCTTCCTCTACTACTTCACGAACAAAGTGGTATTGTATACCTATGTGCTTTGTTCTGGAATGAAAAGCTAGATTCTTTGCAATATGCAAAGCACTTTGACTGTCACAATACACAGTAGTAGTCTGCTGCTTGTGCCCAAGTTCCTCCAATAGTCTTTGAATCCAGATTGCTTCCTTGCATGCCTCAGTAGCTGCCATGAATTCGGCTTCTGTAGTAGACAGAGCCACAACAGTCTGTAACTTAGATAACCAGCTTACTGCTCCTCCAACAAGTGTAAACACACAACCAGTAGTAGATTTCCTTTTATTCAGATCTCCTGCAAAATCTGAATCAACATAGCCCCTCACAATAAATTCTGATCCTTCAACACATAATGCAACATAAGAGGTTCCTTTGATGTATCTAAGGATCCTCGGTACAATAGTCCTATGCTCTCTACCAGGATCTCGCCATAAACCGATCGATCGCTCCCACTGCTTGTGCAATGTCTGGTCTAGTACAAATCATGGCATACATAAGGCTTCCCACCGCTGATGCATACGGCACTCGCGACATTTCCTTCCTCTCTGCTTCATCGCTGGGACTCATACTTGAGGATAATTTACAATTTACAAGAAGTGGGGTAGAAATTGGCTTACAATCTTGCATGTTGAAGCGTCGCAAGACTTTTAGTAAATAATTCTTCTGAGAAAGCCAAATTTTCCTGTCTTTTCTGTCTCGGTGAATTTGCATCCCTAAAATCTTGTTTGCTGATCCCAAATCCTTCACATCAAACTTCCTAGCCAATTGTGCCTTTAATTCTTGGATCTGATCTTTGTTAGGGCCTACCACCAACATGTCATCCACATACAACAATAAAATGATAAAATCATTTTCATCAAACTTATTGTAGTACGTACAATGGTCTGACTTTAGTCTGTTGTAACCAAGGCTAATAATGAAGGAATCAAATCTCTTGTACCAACATCTCGGCGCCTGTTTTAAACCGTACTGAGATTTGATTAATCTGCAAACCAAGTTTTCTTTATCTTGTTCTTTAAAGCCTTCTGATTGGAGCATATAAATTTCTTCTTCAAGTTTTACATGGAGAAAAGCAGTCTTTACATCAAGTTGCTCAAGATGTAAATCATGTGCAGCACACATTGCCAGAACAATTCTGATTGTGGTTAATCTGACAACTGGCGAGAATATCTCATTGAAATCAATGCCTTCTTTCTGAGCATATCCTTTAACCACCAATCTGGCACGATACCGCTCCACTTGATCATTGCCATCTCGTTTGATTTTGTAAACCCATTTACAACCAATAGCTTTTCGACCTTTTGGAAGCTCAACAAGTTCCCATGTATTGTTTCTATGTAAGGCCTCAATTTCTTCCTGCATTGCTGTCATCCATAAAGAAGCATCTGAACTCCTCAAAGCCTCATGAAAGGTTGATGGTTCTCCTTCTTCTGTTAGAAGGCAATATGCATCATGACTTGCCATAACATAGTCTGAGTGCTAAGATGGTCTTCTTATCTCACGTCTTATTTGTTGAGATTCTCCATTATTGACATCATTTGGTTCTTGTTCTTCATGTTCTTGTTCTGCTTCAGAGGTGTCATTGTCATTATACTTCCTTTCTATCACCACTGAAGTAGTGTCTTTAACAGTACTGTCATTTTTCTCCTCCTTCTGCAGCTCATTTTCTACAAATACTACATCTCTGCTAACAACTACTTTGCGGGCAGTGGGATCCCACAAGCGATACCCCTTAACATTGTCAGCATAACCCAAGAATATACATTTCCTAGATTTTGGATCCAGTTTTGTTCTTTCTTGGGAATTGTACATTACGTACACAGGACATCCAAACACATGTAATGAAGAATAATTAGATAACTTTCCATTCCATATCTCCATTGGTGTTTTCAAACCAATTGCTGTTGATGGTGATCGATTTATCACGTAATGTGCGCTTTTAATCGCTTTCGCCCGTAAAGATTTGGCCACTCCTGCTGTTCTTAGCATAGCCCTTGTTCTTTCTAGAAGAGTTCTGTTCATCCGCTCTGCTACACCATTCTCCTGAGGTGTATAAGGCACTGTGAATTGCTTTGAAATACCCTCTTGCTTGCAAAATGCTAGAAAATCACCATCTACATATTCTCCTCCATTGTCTGTCCTTAAGCACTTAATTCTTTTCCCAGTTTCAAGTTCTACTTGTGCTTTGAACCCCTTCAATACTGGAAACACATCTGACTTCTTCTTGATTGGGTACACCCATAATCTCCTGGAGTAATCATCAATAAATGATACAAAATATTTTGCTCCTCCAATGGATACTTCCGGTGATTCCCATACATCAGAATGAATCAAGTCCAGTATGTGTTTGCTTCTTGTAGTCACTTTGGCAAACTTCAATCTATGCTGCTTACTTGTCACACAGTGCTCACAAAATGGTAAGGTTACCATTTTGAGCCCTGGTAAGAGATTACGTTCTGCAAGAATTTTCAGACCTCGTTCTGACATATGACCGAGTCTACGATGCCACATCAGTGTTTCATCTTCTTGACTTGTTGCAACTGATGCATCTACTTCTTGCAACGTATCTCCCAAAAGCATGTATAAATTGGTTGTGATCTTTTCTGCTTTCATCACTACCAAATTGCCTTTAACTACCTTCATGATCCCACCTTCAATGTGGATCTTGCACTTGAGGTCATCCAATTGCCCAATGGACAATAGATTCTTTTTTAAACCCTTCACATGTCGTACCCTTTGAATTGTTCGAATGGTACCATCATACATTTTCAATTTGACAGTACCAATTCCAGCAATTTCTAGGGCATGATCATTTCCCATGAATACAGATCCTCCTGAGATAGGTTCATAAGTAGAAAACCAATCTCGGCATGGAGTCATGTGCCAAGTTGCACCTGAATCCAATATCCAACATTCATGGAGTTGTCTTCCGCCTCTAGAATTTACTGCTTCACTGTATAGAATTTCACCATCATCTGAGGTACTAGCAACACAACCTTGTGAGGTTGATGCTTCCATATTCTTCCTTCCTTCACTCTTTCTGCTCCAACAATCTTTCTTCACGTGCCCTCTCTTGCCACAATTGTAGCATTTAAGGTTCTTCTTTCTCTGAGATTTTGATCTACCATGATTTTGGCTCCCACTGGAACCACGCTCCATTGATCTCCCTCTCATCATCGTCAAAGCTTCTGCTTGTTTACAACTTTCCAGTCTGTCTTCCTTATTCTTTCGCCTGGATTCTTCTTCAAGAATCGCTCAGGCAACATCATCAAAGGATAGATGACCAATGATGTTGTTGTTTGTAATATTAATGATGAGTTGATCATATGAATCGGCAAGCTCTGGAGTAGAAGTTACGCACGTTCATTTTCTACAATGTTAAAATCTGAAGTTTGTAAGTTGAGCAAACAACGTATTGATTGTTGATGTGGTCTGTCACAGTGTGGACTCACTCATTCGAAGAGTGTAGAGTTTCCTTTTTAAGAATATTTTGGTGTGAAGTGACTTGATCTCGTACAATTTGATCGGTGTGTCCCAAATCTCCTTTGCGGTCTTCTTCTCTCGCAACACTAGATAACACCGAATACGCCAATGCCAAGTGCAAATTGGCAACAGCATTGTTATCCATTTCTCTCCATTTTTCTTCTGAAATATCTGCAGGTCTGCCTTCAATTGCATCAAGACAATTGTCTTTTCTCAAAATTGCTCTTATCTTCAACTTCCACAAGGAGAAATTACCCCCATTAAATTTTTCTATCTCATATTTTGGTGCCATATTTTCTCTCTTTATTATACCGACTTATGCACTTCTCACTATGAATAGTATTGTCTACTGGAATAACACAGTAGACCATGAACTAACACACCAAAAAAAATTCCCAGGAAAGAGAGGTGGGTCACTATAGACACTCTTAAATACCAAATCTTTCCTAGCCAGAACTTTCTCAGATAGCAGTTTCACACTACCAAACTTTTCCACCAAACTTTTCCAGTAACAACTCTTTTTTGATGTGAAAGATCGGATTAAACCGCAATCACAGAGCATACTCAGAATTTTACCAACACTGTTCTAATGACAATAGCAGCGGAATAAACCAAACCAATAGCTCTGATACCACTGTTAGGACCAGAGTAACGGTATAACAACATACAACTAAATTAAGAGATGAGAAAAATAAGAGCTAAAAGAGAGATGATAAACTTTCATTAAAATTTATCCCTCAAAATAAAGAACCACCACTACTAAATATAAACAGTGTGATATGTGAGAGGGAGAGAAGAAATTTTGGGATAATACTTAAGGAACCCTTAAGCCTCCTTTTATAAGGCAAAGGAGGTCCTCCTAATTGAACTCCCACCGATGTGGGACTAACAACCAACACAATGTCCATCTTATTAAAGAGATTGGCCACCTTTTTCTCACTGGCAAGTTCATTTCGTAATATGCTAGCATGCCTTAACTCCTTCACGTCCTTTGGCTGGTCAATGAGAGAGCAGAGAAACACTATGAATGAACTGATCTCGAAGTTGTTGTCAAAGTCTGGGCACATCTCGTACGCTATCAGATTCAAGAACATAAAAGCTGTTGAACCATCCACAGTGATCTCAGGAAGTTGTAGTTTTCCATCAGCAGTGAAGTTGGGGTAAAAAGAGGTGTTATTGGAACTTTTAATTACTCTAATCCCTTCTGCTTTCAGCTCTCGTACGGTGCTAATCCTGTATAACTACAACATTTCTTTATAGGAATTATGAATTCTTTCAAATAAACAATCGTAGGTTTGCTGGGTGTCTTTAAGATACATTGCGGTCCATAGTATCTTGCAGCGATCTCCTTGCTCCGCATACGGCTTAGAATAATGAATTGGACCAATTGAAACGAGATTAGGCAAGTAGAATCTCTTGAACTCTTCTCGTCCTCCCATATAATCTGGAACCTTTCTTATTTTAGGCTTCGGAATTTCATTATATCTCACCCAACAGAGCTCTAGGTCGCGTTGCACATCTTCTATCTTTTTACGATGCATATTCACTTTTCTTGTCCTTCCCAGTTCCCTATCTGCCTCAAGCTCCATTTTCGGATGCAAAAGATGAGATGGGTATGTTTGTAAGCAAGGACTTCATTTGACTTAGGAGGATAAATTTAAGCTTAAATAACTGTAAGTTTTTTTTTTTTTTTTTTTCAGTCTTGTTATTATTACCTTCAGTCTTAAAACAATACAAAACTAAAAATATACAGGGACTACAAAAACTCAAGAAAAGATAGAGACATACAAATCTAAAAATAATAATAATAACTGAGGAAAAAAAAACTTAAAAATAAGAATCTTAGAATATTTTTATTTCTATTTTGAAAACAGTTTTTAGTTTTTAAAAATAAAATGTGGTATAAATTTATCCACGAAAAGAGTAAATAATATAATCGATATTTTCCCTATGTTTGGTTGTGAGGAATTGCCAGGAATGAAATGAATTGGGATCTTCATTTAGGTAGGTATGGCAGCGGAAGTAATAATTGAAACAAAAGAAGTGTATTTGCAGTCCTAAATCTCACGGTCATTAATTTTCAAAGGGAGTTTTCATGCTTTATTAATAAATTTTTTTGAAAGGTTAGAATTTATGTTGATAAAAATATAACTGAAGATTAAATTAAATGCTTTAATTTAATCAATAATAATATTTTTATATCCCTTTTAAATAAAATCAACTCACGCAGATATTTTTAGAAACTACGTCACTTTGAAGACTTACTACTGTAGGAGCAAGAATCAAACTGTTTGAATCAGAATTAAATTTTTATTATATTTTTTTCATTTTTTTTATTTTATTTTCTCTTTAACTCACTTTTTTTTCGGCTATTTCTTTAACTGATGATTATTTGTTTATTTGAAAAGGAGTAAGATAAATACTTTTAAAGTTATTATAAATTTACATAATCAGTTTAGATGTATAAGGGTGCTGTGAAATTAGGTTTTTATCCTTCTCTGTACACCATTGAATTTAACTTGATTTTCAGACTGATTCTTTTTAAAATAAAATGTTTTCAATTTTCTAAATTATAATAAAATTAGCTGCGATGCCTCTTTTAAACTAATCTTTTCAAATATCTTTTGCCATCTAGTTGCTGTCACGATCACGATTACGATTGTGACCATTCCTATAACAATATAAATTGAGATATTTGAATCGATGCCCCTAACCTAATTACTAAAACATTTTTATATATTTCTGGTATTTTAGTATATTAAAAACAAAATAAATTAAAAAAATATTAGGTTAAATTTTGAATTAATATAAAATATCACATTACATGTTTTATAAGACAGAAACTTTATAAAATATAGTTAAATAACAATTTATACATAAAATCTGTGAAAGTCTTAGAGAATATTTGGGCAGACTTTTCAACTAATTTAAAAAAATATTTTACAAGTTATAAGGCATGTTAATAAAAATAAAATTATTAAATAAATATGTAATTGGTTATGTTTTATAAAACGCTGCTTTAAATAATATATTTTATATTTTATCTACTAGTTGAAAATACTGTTTTTTCATTTCTATTCTTGATATTTTTCTGTAATTCATCTTTTATAAAAGCATAATATATCTTTCTATATTATGTTTAAAAACTTGATTTTTAGGACGATAAATTATTTTAAATAAATTAAAACATAAAATTTATAATTATTTAAAAAATTATAACTACAACTTCAACTTTTAATCAAGAAATTAATTATTTATATATACATATATATATATAATATTTCAATTTTTATTTTTATTTTAAAAATTGACTCCAATTAAACTGAATTGTTAATATGTTAATTTTCTATTAATTCTTATATTAATATTAATTTAAAATATATTGTATTTTTAAGAGAAAAATGAAATTATTATAATCTATAGTATATAATCACTATTTTGAGTGCTTTTATAATTAATTTTTATATCGGTTTAAAGTATTGGTAGAAGAAGGAGCTTATTAAATTAATTCTCAAACTAACCAATGTAAAAGTTAGTTTTTAATCAGTTGATTTAACAATCAATTTAAAAAATTAGTTTTCCTTTTTCTATCACTTTTACAGACAGGTAATCCTTAAACTCATTCTGTTCTATAGTCTCTTTATTTCCATGAGTTGCTTTTATTTAATAAGATTTTTTTAAAATGAAAAATTAGTTTCTAAAAAATTTATGTAATTAAGTCTTTATTTCTTTATTCACTAGTTAAATTGTGTCTCTTAAAAAAACATATTTAAAATTTTAAAAATTAATTCAAATTAAAAAATAATAATTTAAATTAATTCAATTTTATTATTCTTAAACTGATCTAAACTAAATTAGATGATATCTATATACGTAAAGCATAAAGTTGTTACAAAGAAGGGTGTTCAAGAGCCAATACCACCGTTCAAAACACATTCTGTGTCCTTTTAGAAGAAATTGGAAAACTTTTGCTTAATCAAATATGTCATTCAAATATGATCAATCTAATTAATTGACCAATTATGATCATGTTCTTTAACTTTACTTTGTAAGTATTACGATGTAAGTTCCTATTAGTATGATATCTTTAACCCCATTATCTACTCACGGCTTTAACAGCCCCTGCACCAAACTCGCACCTGCGTGGGACACATTGAACAGCATATATACCCATCACAGAATCAGGTTTTTACTTTATAAATGTTTCAAGAATGGTACAGAGACAATCATTCTTGCTGTCCTTTAGAAGCATCTTCTTTGAGGATGGGTTGGTACTCTAATATATGAAGATTTGAATCAAATTGAACAACTTTAGACTACAAGAAACCGTAAATAATGTTAAACTGCATCTAAGTTTATTATATCAGGTTTCTATGGTAATATTAACAGCATGATACGTTATGTCTATTGTTTTTTAGTATGCGTAGAGTATTCGAACCTAACAGTTAAAATTATTTTCTTTCGAAGTGTATCAATCATAAAAGAGAGGTTTGCTTCTCTCAAAAATATCCTTTTTTATACACAGTCAATTGGTCATGTCTTCTTTGAAAACACACGTCTCATTTGTGAAAATTTTTAACTGAAAGTAAATTTAATATTATTTCTTAACTTATTTAATTTTTAATTTCTAATTTTCAAAATATTTTTATAAATTTAACATTACAAATAAAAAACTCGTATAATGTACGAGTATTATTCTTTTTAATAATCTATAAATATAAATTACTTTTGTGAAAATTTATATTTTCTCACAAGTATATGTTAAATTCAATATTCGTAAGGATTTATAAAAAAAATATTTATTATAATTATTCTTTATTAATAATAAATTGTTTGTCGTGTTACTGTATAAAAAATTATTATGCTAATAACTTTGTCACTATAATAAAAAATATTAGCAATGATATAAAAATTAATCACTATAATAATAATAATATAAATGTTGACAAGAAAGAAAACAAGCTGTAGTTAGCCCAAAATTTTATTATATGTCGAAACAGATTCAAACCCTTGAAACCATGTAGAACACAATGATATACGTCCAGGTCAGGAACCGAAACTCGGGACACAGAAATGCGCAGATAGCTAAGAACTTCTAACATATAGAGTGAAAGCATAGGAGAATGACGCACATTAGTTGAAACAGCAAATCACGCATTAATAAGATATTAAGAATTAAACACAACATACGTTCACATAATCACTTATCAAGCAAATAGAATTAATCCTCAATATATATGTATATAATATGATGATTATTCCAGCTTAAGCAAATAATAAATAATATTTAATTACCTTTAGGGTGGATGGCAAACCAGGTCTGGATAAAAGTGAGAGTAAGACCAAGAATGGCAGCCATCAAGGCAATGACGGTCCATGGTGATCGGAAGTAGCTACTGTAAGCCTCTCCCATCCAACCCAACATTTTGATCTTCCCACGCCTCGACACAAAATGCTCTTCAATTTGGTCTCTGATTCGGGCATATGCATCGGTCTCGGGCACCAACACCACATCCATCTTATTAAAGAGATCTGCCACCTCTTTATCGCTGGCAAGTTCGTTGCGAAGTATGCCAGCACTCCTTAACTCCTTCACATCCTCTGGCTGGTCAATGAGAGAGCTGAGAAACACTATGAATGAGCTGATCTCGAAGTCGTTGACAAAGTCTGGGCACATCTCGTACGCTATCAGATTCAAGAACATAATAGCTGTTGAGCCGTCTACAGTGATCTCGGGAAGTTGTAGTTTCCCATCGGCAGTGAAAATGGGGTAGAAAGAGGTGCTATTGGGACTTTTGGTTACTCGAATCCCTGCTGCCTTCAGCTCCCGTACGGTCCCAATCCTGTATTTTCTGAGATGCAGCGATCTCCGCTTCTTCTTCTTTAATTGGATTTGTTTATGGGTTTGCGTCTTGTCCCTTCTGAGGAGTGCCCTCCGCAGGTAGTCTAAAAGATGAAATGGTTCTTCTTCTTGTTCATGGTCATGGACTACTGTTATCTTGTGCTCCCCATCACCATCACCATCAGTTCTTCTGGATGCCTCCTCAATACCATGAATTATAAGGAAATTGCGCATGCATCTCTTTAGCTTCGCTCTATCCTCGTCGCATATGAGCTTGAGCAATTGGTAGGGAATTTGGTTCTCCAACAGGAGCAGATCTTGATGGACCCGCACCAGCTTGTCAGTGCTAACCATGAGTTCTTTTTCTGGATTATCAGAATCCACAGATTTGTCCAACACTTGAAGTATCGAACATCCATCCTCCGTCATATCAAGTTCTTCCCTGTAGGACCACTCTTCTACATTCATGCCTTCCTCTTCCCTAGGGAGATTATCACCTGGCCATGAGCCCGGTGCGTATGAGTTCAACATAATATCTTCGCGTAGGGAAAAGAAAATTCTTTTGAATAAAGCTTCGTAGGTTTGATTGGTGTCTCTAAGATACATTGCAGTCCATAGTTTCTTGTATCGATGACCTTGCTCCACATAAGATTCAAAACCATGAATTGGACCAATGGAAATGAGATTAGGCAAGTAGAGTCTCTTAAACTCTCCCCGTCCTCCCATATAATCTGGAACCTTTTGAATCTTAGGCCTCGAAACTTTATTACCTTCCCTTCTAATGTCTTCAAAGATGCGTAGGTCTTCTTCCATCCATTTCCTACGCTTTTGCGCTGCATTTACTGCTGCAGCTTGTACTCTCATTTTCCATAGGGGTTCCTGTTCCTGTTCCTCAGAATCTTGACCATTTGTCGGAAACTCCATTTTCGAATGCCCAGACTTCTAAGTTTTACTTGGACATAGCTCTGTTTCAGTTGAAGGGGAATATGATGACGGATGAGTTGACTACCTATACGGGCGCCCATCCATAATTTTGCTCACAGTTTTACAGTTAAAAAATAAAGAAAACTAGTTTACTAAGGACGGCCTGCGTTGTTTTTAGAATAAATATAAATATAATTTAGTAATTAAAAAATATAATTTTATATTTTGCAAATAATTATTTATATACAATAAAATTATTTTAAATAATTTATTTCAATTTAGCTCTGTCACTAATATATATTAAAATGATAAAATTTAATAAATAATCCTTAAACTCATTCTGTTCTGGAGTCTCTTTATTTCCATGAGTTGCTTTTATTTAGTAATATTTTCTTTAAATGAAAAATCAGTTTCTAAAAAAATTTATGTAATTGAGTCTTTATTTATTTATTTACTAGTTAAATTGTGTCTCTTAAAGAACATATTTAAAAATTTTAAAATTAATTCAAATTAAAAAATAATAATTTAAATTAATTCAATTTTAATATTTTTAAACTGATCTAAACTAAATTACATGATAAAACATAAAATTGTTACAAAGAAGGGTGTTCAAGAGCCAATACCACTGTTCAAAACACATTCTGTGTCCTTTTCGAAGAAATTGGAAAATTGTTGCTTAATCAAATATGTCATTCAAATATGATCAATCTAATTAATTGACCAATTATGACCATGTTCTTTAACTTTACTTTATAAGTATTACGATGTAAGTTCCTATTAGTATGTTATCTTTAACCCCATTATCTACTCACGTCTTTAGCAGCCCCTGCACCAAACTCGCACCTGCGTGGGACACATTGAACAGCATATATACCCATCACAGAATCAGGTTTTTACTTTATAAATGTTTCAAGAATGGTACAGACAATCATTCTTGCTGGCCTTTAGAAGCATCTTCTTTGAGGATGGGTTGGTACTCTAATATATGAAGATTGGAATCAAATTGAACAACTTTAGACTACAAGAAACCCATAAATAATGTTAAACTGCATCTAAGTTTATTATATCGGGTTTCTATGGTAATATTAACAGCATGATACATTATGTCTTTTTTTTTAGTATGCGTAGAGTATTCGAACCTAACAGTTAAAATTATTTTCTTTCGAAGTGTATCAATCATAAAAGAGAGAGGTTTGCTTCTCTTAAAAATATCTTTTTTTATACACAGTCAATTGGTCATGTCTTCTTTGAAAACACAAGTCTCATTTGTGAAAATTTTTAAATGAAAGTAAATTTAATATTATTTCTTAACTTATTTAATTTTTAATTTCTAATTTTCAAAATATTTTTATAAATTTAACATTAAAAATAAAAAACTCGTATAATGTACGAGTATTATTCTTTTTAATAATCTATAAATATAAATTACTTTTGTAAAAATTTATATTTTCTCACAAGTATATGTTAAATTCAATATTTGTAAGGATTTATAAAAAAAATATTTGTTATAATTATTCTTTATTAATAATAAATTGTTTGTTGTGTCACTGTATAAAAAATTATTATGCTAATAACTTTGTCACTATAATAAAAAATATTAGCAATGATATAAAAATTAATCACTATAATAATAATATAAATGTTGACAAGAAAGAAAACAAGCTGTAGTTAGCCCAAAATTTTATTACATGACGAAACAGATTCAAACCCTCGAAACCAAGTAGAACACAATGATATACGTGCAGTTTAGGAACCGAAACTCGGCTTCTTTTTTTTTATTGGGGTAATTAAAAAAACATATCAATATAGAGTTTCTTTAAAACAAATTCTCTGTGTAGAGTTGGTAGTATATGTGGCATCAAAATCGTCCAAAAAAAAAAAAGAAGACATAAGTAATGACGTGACATGCTATGAGAGTATCGTCTCATCTCTTATTGACACTAACCACTACTAGAAAAGTGCTAAATACAAATGAATTTTATAGACGGATTTACAGATGGATTTGTGAATTTTTTTTTTATTTTCTGAAACATCCGTCTGTAAATCCGTCTGTAATACAAACGGATTTTAATCCGTCTGTAAAATTCGTCTGTATTTAGCCTGCCTTTTGGCGCCAAACGTTATAGACAGCAAATACAGACAGATTTTTCCGTCTGTAATTTGAAAATAGGAGAAAATATTAAATGGGGAAATTACAGATAGATTTTTCCGTCTGTAAATATGGCGGTTTAGTGACAAATTACCGACGGATTTTTTCGTCTGTAAATGGGATTGATGGATTTACAGACGGAAAAATCTGTCTGTAATGTGTCACCTGAAACGCACCGTTTCATTAAACCCATTACAGACGGATTTTTCCGTCTGTAATGACCGAAACCCATAAAACGCGTCTCCTCTTCCCCTCCCCCATTATCAGATCGGTCTCTCTCTCTCGCTCCCCCCTCTCTCTCTCTCTCAAAGAGCTCAGTGTTTTGGCCATTGCGAGTGATTGGAGCAACCATTTGAAAATTTTTTTGCATCATTGTATTCCTGGTATGATACTCTAACTTTTAATCGGTTTAGTTTTTTAATTTTTTATGTTTTTTAGAGACTTAAAATTTCTAAGATAGAATTGTAGGATTGAAGATTGTATGACTGGGGGGAAGGGCGTAGAGGTCATTCTCTGAACCTGATTATTGTGTGCTGTGGGATTGTTTGTGTTTATAGAGTTTGTAGAATATGCATGTTGTGGAGTTACAAGGGGATGTGCTCTAGAATGGTTTAGGATTGTGATGTGTTTTTATTTGATGTATCGAATAATTTATTGTTATATAATTTATTAGTTGATTTTAGGTGAAATTTTCATTGTTGTAAAAAAATGGTAAACAAATGTAAGGAAATTAACATGTATTAGGGGAGATTCTGTCAAAATTTATATTAAAATTTTCTGTAATGTATTTTAGAAGGTTGATACCATATTGTATATTTGTATTAGGTTTATATAGTTGTTGAGGAAGATGTTTCTCAGAAATCGTCAGTGGATGTATGATAGGTTGCACCCAAGTCGAGGGGGAATAAAACCTGAATTCTTTGAGGGTGTAGAGGAATTTATACGCGTCTGTTGTAATTCGCAGCAATTCATCACTAATCAGGTCGTTAGGTGTCTATGTTCTAAGTGCAAGTGTAGAAAGTTTTTGGATATTGATTCAATTAGATATGATTTGTATAAGTTTGGATTTAAACATGATTATTGGATATGGACTGAGCATGGGGAAGAAGTTAATTTAGAAAATCAAGTAGGTAATTCAAATATATTACAATCAGGTGGTCATGTAGGTAATGTAAGTTGGGAAGAAAGTAATAGTCGTTATCAAGAAATGGTTTATGATGTTGTTGGTCCTCAATTTGGAATTTTTCATGATTTTGAAGCTGAAGAAGAACCTAATGGAGAGGCTGCAAAGTTTTATAATGTTTTAGAAGCAGCAAATAAGCCTTTATAGGATGGGTGTGTGCATTCAGAGTTATCTTTAGCAATAAGAATGTTAAGCATAAAGTCAGAAGGCAATCAAAGTCAGAGTTCATTTGATCAATGGGCTACATTAATTAGTGAGCTTAGTCCCGAACCTGACTCCATACCAAAGGACTTTTACCAAGCCAAAAAATTAGTTTCCAAACTTGGATTAAAAGAAGTCAAAATTGATTGTTGTTTGAAAGGCTGCATGCTGTATTATAAAGATGATGCTGTTTTGACCAATTGCAAATTCTGTGGAGAGCCTAGGTTTAAACCAAGAAGAGGTGGTAGAAGTGGTAAACATAAAGATGTACCGCAAAGTGGAATGCATTATTTGCTTTTGATTCCTAGGCTAAAAAGGTTGTATGCGTCTATGAGTTTAGCTTCTTACATGATGTGGCATGCTGAAAATAAAAGGAGTGATGGGATAATGACTCATCCATCTCATGGTCAGGCTTGGCAACATTTTGATCAAGTGTATCCTGAGTTTGCATCCGATCCTAGAAATGTAAGGTTAGGGTTATGTGCTGATGGGTTCGCTCCAAACAATCAATTTAATAAACCATATTCTTGTTGGCCTATTGTGGTTACACCTTTTAATCTTCCTCCTGAAATGAGCATGAAAAATCCATATTTATTCTTGACTGTAATAATTCCTGGTCCAGAAAATCCAAAGGCAAAAATTGATGTATACCTTCAACCTTTGATTGATGAGTTGAAAGAGTTATGGTGTTAGGGTGTAGTAACTTACGACGTATCAAGGAAGCAAAATTTTATCATGAAGGCAGCACTGATGTGGACGATAAATGATTTTCCTGTTTATGGAATGTTGTTTGGATGGATGACTCAAGGGAAATTAGCATGTCCAATTTGTATGGAGGATACAAAGGCATTTACTTTAAAACATGGAGGAAAAAATTCATGGTTTGATTGCCATAGGAGATTTTTAGATATGGAACATCCTTATAGGCGTCAAGCGTACAAATTTAAGAAAGTAACTGTTGAGAATGAGGACCCTCTCGCTCGTTTAAATGGTCATCAAATATGGGATAGAGTTAAACACTTGCCAAAAATCACAGAAGTAGGAAAATCCATTAGGTTTCCTGGTTATGGGATGACACATAATTGGACCAAACAAAGTATATTCTGGGAGCTCCCATATTGGAAGGATAACTTAGTTCGTCATTGTTTAGATGTGATGCATGTGGAAAAAAATGTATTTGACAATATCATGAATACTGTAATGGACACTGATCGAATTAAAGATAATGTCAAGGCAAGACAAGATTTAGAAGAATATTGTAGGTGTCATAAATTGAGGTTACAACAACTTGCAGATGGTTGATGGTCAAAGCCAAAGGCAAGTTACACTCTGACTTTACCACAAAGACAAGATGTGTGTAAGTGGGTGAAGGAGTTAAAAATGCCTGACAGTTACGCTTCAAACCTCGGTCGTTGTGTGAATGTTGAACAAGGAAGATTTTTTGGGATGAAAAGTCATGATTGCCACATATTCATGGATTGTCTTCTACCTGCTGCATTTAGGGAACTACCAGACCATGTTTGGAAGCCATTGACTGAGTTAAGTGAGTACTTTAGGGACCTGTGTTCACCCACTCTATGGGTTGAAGATCTATTAGTTATGGAGAAAAATATTCCTGTCATTTTGTGCAAATTAGAGAGAATACTTCCCCCTGGTTTCTTTGACTCCATGGAGCACTTGCCTATACACTTAGCGTATGAAGCACGTGTATGTGGACCAGTACAATACAGGTGGATGTATCCATTTGAACGAGAAATTGGAGGGTTCAAAAGGACTGTGAAAAATAGAGCTCAAGTGGAAGGATCCATATGCCAGGCATATATATCAAAGGAGACATCAAATTTTTGCACATACTATTTTGAACCTCATGTTCAATCTAAGAGAACTCGAGTTGGTCGAAATGATGATGGGGGAGAAAGTAGTAATGAGCCAAGTCTATCTATATTCAACCAACCAGGTCGTGTATCTGGAAAATGTGAAGAACGATGGATCTTAGGTGATGAATCAGAGGCCGCCCACTTGCACATCTTATTAAATTGTGATGAAGTTCAACCATTCAGAACGTAAGTGACTTATGATTGCTTTAATGATTTTTTCTGATCATGGTCATTCAAATATAGTTAATGATGTTGCAATGTTTACAGATATTTTGAACAATTATATGGTCACGAATCCCTTAATCAATTTCCATCATGGTTCAAAAGTTATGTAAGTCATGACATTTCCCTAACATGTTAGTTAATCAACTTTTTAATATTATTCTGTTTTCAATCAATTGACATTGATTTATGGTATGTGTAGGTGCATGATCCTAGTAATGGTATCACAGATCCTGACCTATATAACTTGTCCAGAGGTCCAAAAAATAAAGCATATTGTTGGCCAATTTACTTTGTTAATGGGTATAAATTTCAAACTATTGAATCATGTCAAGGGAGAAAAACAGATAATAGTGGAGTTAGTGTAAGAGGAAATTCAAGTGATGGTGACTGTGATTGGTATGGAAAACTTCATGAAATTGTTGAGCTTGAATATGCTGGTGAAACCATAAAAAAGATTGCTTATTCAAGTGTGAATGGTTTGATCCAACACGCCCAACAGGTACACGTAAACATAACCATTACAATATAATTGAGATTAACCATACCAAAAGATATAGAGGCTTTGACCCCTTTATCATTGCACAAAATGCAAGACAAGTATATTTCTTATCTTACCCTGGAAAATGTAATAAAAGTTGGAGGATTGTAATTAAAACTAAACCAAGGGGTCGAATTGAAAGTGATGAAGTAGATGATGAAGATGCATATCAAATTGATGACTCAATTCCTTCACGTGTAGTAATAGACACTGTTGTCCCTCCAATTTTATCTTCTCCTTTGAATAAAATTGAAATAATTGACCCTCCTACCCAAGTTATGAGATATAATGAAATGGATGACATCATAGAAGACGAGGATGAAGGAATTATGGATGAACTTTCATCGAATGATGATGAAGGTAGTCTTGAACTATCAGAGTAAATGAGGTAAAGTAAGTAGGTTTGTCAATTTACTATGTTGCCATAATTATTTAATTTAAGTTATCACCAATATTATTCATATTTTAAACAAATTATAGTATTTGTCTCTAAACATATATATGGTTTGATTCAGATATGGCAGGTAAAGGTAAAGGTAAGAAGGGTATTACTCAGCAAACTGATCGTGGCAACACTTCTTCACCTACCGCTCTGACTTCGACGTCCACACCAGCAATAGTGCAGACCTCCTAGGTTAGGGGACAGGAGCAATTTATCATGGTGCCCAATCCTGGGTATATTGCTCCTCCTCCAAGACTGAAGTTTCACACTCTGCACCCCCTACTACACAGGCCACACAGTCACCTGCTACACAGGGCACAAGAGATGGATTCACTGTTGTCCCATCTTTAAGCGGGCAGCAGTCATCACAGACCCAGACATCATCGAGATCGTTAGAAACTTTGAGATGGGATGGGTCCACTTGGTAAGTAATTCAATCAAATATGCCTAACATTGCGTATTTTATGTGAATGTTAGTAGTTATGTTTTACTTTATTGTGTTATTAGTTGGATACCACCACAGAAAGGTCTCCATCAGGTCACAGATACGATTAAGAAGATGTTTGATGCGCCTTACAAAAGTTTTGCAAAGGTGTCAAATGATACAAAGATAGAACGGTTCAAAGATTGGAAGGTAATAATAGTGTATTAATTTTAACTAAGTGTAATTACATATGACTGTTTGTACCTCTTCTAATGAAATTGTGTTTCTGTAGAGCAACTTTTCCATTCCCCCCAGGACGAAAAGATGATTTTCAAGTCCTGGAAGAGTCGTACTGCAAAACGACTAAGACAGATGTACACTAAGGCTCGCCAGGACCCTTCTACTGCTGATTGGATAGCACCCAACTTTCTTCATGCCTTGCAGGAGTATTGGGGTACAGATGAGTTTAAAAATCTCTCTATAAAGAACAAGACAAACAGGGCATCTAATAAAGGGGGGTCACTGCATACTGGTGGGTCTACGACTTTGGCTGGCACTAAGGCGAACTTGGTATGTGATTTTAAAATTCAGTTGACTCTATCTATAATTTCATATTTGAGATTGTGATTTATTTCTAATTGCAGGAGAAGTCGTTGAAGAGGCCACCTACTACTGAAGAGTTGTTTAAGGAGACACACACTCGCAGGCAGGACAAAAACCTGTGGGTTGATACACGATCTCAGGCCACATATGTAAGTCATATTTATTGATAATATATGTTATTATTAGCGACTTATTAAATAGTTCTCCAGACTAATATCTAATTATCTGAACCGAATCGTAGGATGACTATATTCAAAGGCTTGAGGAAGCATCTTCTCAGAATCCAGAGTCAGTAGATGAGGATGCTATGTGGTCACAGACAGTGGGTGGCCTTTATAAAGGTCGCATTTATGGCATGGGGGGCCGCTTTGCAGACTCCATGTCCCTTGCATCTGTCACTGGAGATGCCCCTTCTCTTACACCTGAGGATGTGGAGGACATGGTCCGCACTCAGGTCCATGCCCTCAATGAAGAACTCCAGAAGCAGAATGAGGAGATGTGAAAGAGTAAAGAAAGTGCATGGAAGAAGAAGTGGGCAAAGAAAATAGAGAAGAAGATAGAGAAGAAGGTGGCGTCGAGAATGCAAAGGGAGGTCCAAAGGATAGATGACGCAACAGCATATGCAAATGCAGCAGATGCATGCTTATTTTGAGCTCATGAGAGCAAGCAGCTCCACACATCTTCCTCCTCCTCCACCAGCTCCAGCACCACCGGTTTTCACCTCCATGCATCATTCCTCTACTGACTCCTCTTCTACTGATGATGATGCTCCTTCGAATTATCACTTCACAGATTATAATTGATGAAGACTTGTATTTTATATTTAAATGTATTTATTTAGATGCTTTTTTGTCTTCCTTTGTAATAACATTTAAATTTTATAAATCATTTTGGAATGTTTAGATGCCGAGTCTATAGTTTCTATTTTGTTTATAAATTGTGATAATCAAGAATAGCAGGAAATAACTATCTATATAAATAAAAAAATATTAATAATAGTAAAATATATCACCGACGGATTACAGACAGAAAAATCCGTTTGTAACTTACAGACGGAAAAATCCATCTGTAACTTACAGACGAAAAAATCCGTCTGTAACATATAGACGGGAAAATCTGTCTGTAACTCACAGACGAAAAAATTCGTCTGTAACTTACAGACAGATTTTCAAATCCGTCTGTAATTCTTTACCGATGAGGATATTACAGACGATTTATGTCCGTCTGTAAATCTGTCTGTAATATAAAAAACTGTTTGTAATACTCTAAAAATCCATCTGTAAATCCGTCTGTATAAACAGACTTTTTACAAGATAGTGACACATGTCAAACAAATTTTCTATCTAAAGTTAATAGTATAAGTTGCATCAAAATCGTCTAAAAAAGGAAATATACAGTTGATGTAACATATTATTAGAATGTCGTCTCATCTCTATTTAACACTAACAAGATGGTGACATGTATCTCACTAGAAGAGGGTTGGAAATTTAAAAAAAAAACCAGGTTATTAAAGAGATCTGATTAGAGCACCATCACCACATCCATCTTATTAAAGAGATCTGCCACCTCTTTATCACTGGCAAGTTTGTTGCGAAGTATGCCAGCACGCTTTAACTCCATCACATCCTCTGGCTGTTCAATAAGAGAGCTTAGAAACAATATGAATGAGCTCATCTCGAAGTCGTTGACAAAGTCTAGGCACATCTCGTATGCTATCAGATTCAAGAACATAAAAGTTGTTGACCCATCCACAGTGATCTTGGGAAGTTTTAGTTTTCCATCGGCAGTGGAAATGGGAAAGAAAGATGTGCCATTGGAGTTCTAGTTACTCGAACCCTTGCTTCCTTCAGCTCCCGTACGGTCCCAATCCTGTATTTTCTGAGATGCAGCGATTTCCGCTTATTCTTCTTTAATTGGATTTGTTTATGGGTTTGCCTTTTGTTCTAAGGAGTGCCCTCTGACAAATAGTCTAAAAGATGAAATGGTTCTTCCTCTTGTTCATCATCTTGGACTATCGTTATATTGTGCTCTCCATCACCATCACCTTCAGTTCTTCTGGATGCCTCCTCAATACCATGAATTATAAGGAAATTGCGCATGCATCTCTTTAGCCTCGCTCTATCCTCGTCGCATATGAGCTTGAGCAATTGGTAGGGAATTTGGTTCTCCAACAAGAGCAGATATTAATGGACCCGCACCAGCTTGTCAGTGCTAACCATGAGTTCTATTCCTGGATTATCAGAATCCACGTATTTGATCTAGTCTTTCGCATTACTTTAATACCCCAACAAGTGGTATCAGAACTGTTATTTAATTGGAAATATTAAAAATATCTACCGTTATAAAATTTGACATTGCTTTGAGAGCCGTTCTCACTCAGAACGGATTAAAGAAAGCTTTAGATGAAAAGTCAAAAAAATTGGCTTCCATGACCGATGAGCAATGAGACGAGTTGGATGAAAAAGCGCTTTCAGCAATTCAACTTTGCTTGTCCAAGGAGGTTCTACGTGAGGTGGCTGACATAACCACCGTTGCGAAATTGTGATTAAAGTTGAAAACTTTGTATATGACTAAAAGTCTCGCCAACAAGCTTCGTCTCAAGGAGCGATTATATACGTTCCGTATGATAGAAGGTACTCTCATTCAATCTCATTTTAATAAGTTTAATTCTATTATTATGGATCTGCAAAATATCGATATTAAAATCGATGTTGAAGATAAAGTTGTTTTGTTGGTTGTTTCTTTACCTTCTACCTACAAACACTTCAAAGAAATTATGTTGTATGGTAATAATGACACCTTATCCTTTGAAGATGTTAAATCTAATTTATTATCCAAAGAAAAATTTGATCTTGAAATTCATTCTGAGGACAAGGGTGATGGTTTAAGTGTTAGAGGTAGAACTCTAGTAAAAGGGAGTACTAGTCACAAAAAGAGTAGATCCAAATCTAGGGGATGAAAATTCAACACTACCTGTCGTTATTGCAAAAAATATGGGTATGACATTTCTGATTGTTTTATCTTAAAGAAAAAAGAAGAAAATAAACAAAAGAAAGAAAAAGGTAAACAACCTGTTGAAGCTGCTAATATTGAGACTGATTCTGATGGAGATGTTATGGCATCCATTGTCTCTTCTGACAAAAGAAGCAAAAATAAGTTGCTTCTTGACTCTGCATGCACCTACCACATGTGTGCTTATAGGAATTTATTTACCACTTTTGAACCAGTTAATGGTGGTATTGTCTTGATGGCTAATGATACCCAATGCAAAGTTAAAGGAATAGGTACTATTCAGATCAATGCTCATGATGCTCTTGTCAGGACTCTGACTAATGTTCGCTTTATTCCTGAATTAAAGCGAAATCTCATCTCTCTTAGCACCCTTGAATCTCTTGGGTGCAAGTATTCATTTGAAGGTGGAGTCCTAAAGGTATCAAAAGGTGCCCTTGTTTTGTTGAAAGGTAACCGAGTTGGTACTTTATATTTCTTGTAAGGTTTTATTGTGACAGGTTCAGCAGCTGTATCTTCTTCTATGCTTGATAATGATGTCACCAAATTATGGCACATGTGCCTGGGCCATATGAGTGAAAAAGACATGCATCTTTTGAGCAAGCAATGTCTTCTTGGTAATCAAGGTATCAGTAAGTTGGAGTTTTGTGAACATTGTGTCTTTGGAAACAAAAAAAAGTAAGTTTCTCTACTGCAACTCACCGTACAAAGGGTATTCTTGATTATATTCATTCTGACCTCTGGGGATCTTCTAAAGTATCCTCTTATGGAGGACGCCATTATATGATGAGTATTATTGATTATTTTTCTCGCAAAGTTTGAGTTTATTTTCTCAGGTATAAAAATGAGACTTTCCCCACTTTTAAGAAGTGAAAAACTCTTGTTGAAACCCAAATAGAGAGAAAAGTCAAGAAGCTCAGAACAGATAATGGATTGGAGTTCTGTGACGGTGAATTTATCGAGTTTTGCACAAATCATGGAATTGCTAGACATAAAACCATTCAAAGAACACTCCAACAAAATGGTGTTGCAGAACGAATGAACATGACTCTACTTGAGAGAGCTCGTTATGCTCTCAAATGCTGGGTTATGGCATTGACGTGAATTTTGGAATGAAGCAACATCAACTGTTTGTTACTTGGTTAATCGTTTTCCACATTCGTCACTTAATTTCAAAATTCTAGAAGAAATTTGGTCAGGTAATCCTGTTGATTAATCCAATTTGAGAATCTTTGGATGTCTTGCTTATGCACATGTCAATGATGGCAAATTAGCTCCAAGAGCTGTTAAGTGCATATTTCTTGGCTATGCATCTGAATCTAAAGGATATCGTTTATGAAATCCTAAGTCACAAAAATTAATTCTTAATAGAGATGTGACTTTTAACGATGATGCTTTATTATCTTCTGGAAAATAATCTTCTGTGATTTTTTCTACTAGTACTAATAATCTGCAGGGTACTAGCGAGAAGGTAGAGTTGGAGTTGAAATCTACAACTCCTAATATTGATGTTCCATCTTCTTCTATAAATGAGTCTAGCACTGATATTCGTGGTGATAATGATGTTGATGAGATTACTACTTATCCAATTCAGCTGCAGGAAGAAGAGCATTCCATTGCTCGAGACAGACAAAGAAGGACAATTACTAAGCCAGCTAGATATGCAAATTATGCCTGTGATGATAATTTAATTGCATATGCGTTATCTGTTGCACAAGAAATAAATGATGACATTGAACCAACCAGCTATACTGAGACTGTTTCTTGTGCTGATTCTTCAAAATGGCTAGTGGCTATGAATGAAGAAATTGAAAGTCTTTATAAGAATGGTACTTGGAGTTTAACAGAGCTTCCCAAAGGCAAACGACCTTTGAAATGCAAATTGGTCTATAAAAAAAAAGACGGCATTCTCGGGGTTGAAGATCCTAGATGCAAGGCACGATTAGTTGTTAAAGGTATTGACTTTAATAAGATTTTCTCACCTGTTGTTCGTCATACCTCTATACGTGTTTTGCTTACTTTTGTTGCTTTATTTGACTTGGAATTGGAGCAACTTGATGTTAAGACAACTTTTCTGCATGGAGAGCTGGAAAAGGAAATTTATATGGAGCAACCTGAGGGATTTATTGTTCCTGGTAATGAGCATCTTGTCTGTCAATTGAAGAAATCTTTATATGAACTCAAACAAGCTCCGAGACAATGGTACAAAAGGTTTGATTCCTTTATGATTGGGCAAAGTTATTGCTGAAGTCAATATGATGACTGTATTTATTTTCAAAAACTTCCTGATGGATCTTACATATACTTGTTACTATATGTCGATGAATGTTAATAGCATCAAGTGACAAGTCTCTGATTAGGAAATTGAAAACTCAACTCAATAATGAGTTTGAAATGAAAAAATTGGGTGTAGCTAAGAATATTCTCGGTATGGAGATTTGCAGGGATTGTCAAGTTGGTAAATTGTTCACAACTCAACAAAAATAAGTTGAGAGAGTGCTTGACAGGTTTAATATATCTAATTGTAAACCTGTTTCTACTTCACTTGCTGCATATTTTACGTTATCATCTGACCTTTGTCCTAAGACAGAGGAAGACATGGAGCATATGTCACGCGTTCCTTATGCTAGTATTGTTGGCAGTCTTATGTATGTTATGGTATGTACTAGACCTGATTTAGCATATGTCGTTAGCATGGTAAGTCGGTATATGCATAATCCTGGAAAGAATCATTAGAGTGTTGTAAAATGGATTTTTCAATATCTCAAAGGTACTTCTGATATTGGCTTAGTATTCAATAGAAATCATGCAACAACTGAAGTTACAGGTTTTGTTGATTTGGATAATGGTGGCGATCTTGACAAAAGAAAATCTCTTTCTAGTTATATATTTACTCTCTGTAACTGTGCTATTAGTTGGAAAGTTCAGCTTCAGTCTCTTCCATCATTATCTACGACTGAAGCTGAATATGTTGCAGCAACAGAGGGTGTGAAAGAGGCTCTTTGGCTTAAAGGTCGGATTAATGAACTTGGTCTTACACAGGATGTTCTTACTGTGTTTTGTGATAGTCAGAGTGCTATTTACTTGACCAAGAATAATTGCTACCATGACAGGATAAAACATATTAATGTGAGACATCATTTTATCCGAGAAATTGTTGCTAAGGGTGAAGTCATGGTTCAGAAGATTCATACATCTGAGAATCCAGCTGATATGCTTACTAAGCCTCTTCCAAAGGCCAAGTTCCAGCATTGCTTGGACTTGGTTGGTCTCTACAACACTTGAACGTCCTTCGGGGTTTAAACGACGTTGAGCAATTTATCAAAACTGATCAAGGTGAAGATTGTTAGTTAAAATTTGTAGGCACCGCTAATTTGTGGCTCAGTTTTTCAATTGGCATCGGCAGACATTTAATTTATGTAGGCACCACTCAAAAATGATCGAATTGTCAAAATTTGCTACAATAAATTACTGTAGTAATGTTAAAATTTTAAAAAGTTACTGTAGCAGTTTTTTTTTTTTTTTTCTATAAAAGGCAATGAATTAACGAAGGGAGTGATGCACATCATTCATGAATCTGTGAGAAAAAAATACTGAGAGAAAATTGAGAGTGTTATTTTGTAACTCTTATTCCATTTTGAGAGAGTATTTATTAAAAGAAAAAAAATAGAGAGATTTATTATTCTCTGTCCTCATAATTTTAGAGGATTTCTTGTACTCTCCCTTTTATATAGTAAAATTATTTTGCTCGTCGTCATTCGTAGATTTTTTTTCTGATTTAGAATTTTTTCACGTTAAAATTTTGTCTCTATTATTCTCTTCCTTATCTTTATTTTTAATTAAATTTGATTCAGTCTTTCGGATTGCTCTGATACCCCAACAAACTATCATACTGATCCTCCATTTTTGAATGCGCAGACTTCTAAGCTTTTACTTGAACGTAGCTCTGTTTCAGTTGAAGGGGAATATGACGACGGGTGACTTGACTACCTTCCCGGCGCCCGCCCATAATTCTACTCAACAGTTTTACAGTTAAAATATAAAATAAAACTAGTTATTTTTAGAATAAATATAAATATAATTTAATAATTAAAAAATAAAATTTTAAATTTTGTAAATAATTATTTATATATAATAAAATTGTTTAAATAATTTATTTTAATTTAACTCTATTATTATTATACATTAAAATGATAAAATATATGGGCACGAACCAATGAACTCCCATAAGTTTCTTCATTGACAAGCGAACTACAAGGAGATCACTTATACTCATTTAACAAATATTACTTCCAATTTCTAACAAAACAAGCTAGTTCTTTTCTCTAGTTCTTGGTATATTTCCATATTTAAAGTCTATTTTAAAGTTTTGAGTATAAATTTAAGAATTTTATTTTTAAATAGTTTTTAAAGTCTATTTATGGGCATTTTAGCTCATTGGTTACTGCGTCTCTTGTAGTTTTTGAATAGTTTTGGTACCAATTTAAAATTTTCATTAATATTGTGAGTTAGTAGTAATTATAATGATATTTTTATAATTATTATTTTAATTATTTAGACTCAGTTTAAGAAAATTCTATATATTATTTTCTAATCACTTCAAAACTATTGTGTTATGATTTTTTTCAATAACATGTATTTGAGTTTGACTGAAAAAATAAATAAAAACTGAATCAATTATAGGACAATCTATATTTATTATTGTTATTTTTTAAATAATTTTTGTCTAAAATATCTTTTTTATTATATTAATAATAAGAGTAGTTTATATAAATAAATAAATAAACAAATTGATAGCAATAGGCATACTCATGACACCCCTCCTCCCGGCATTGCAAAAATTGAACCGTAGACGTCATTACATGTGATACCAACCGTACATTCATCCTTCTATTTTCCCCAAGCATAGAATCATCTTTTACTTTATAAATGTTTCAAGAAAAAAAGTATCCAACAGATCAAATCATTTTTGCAGTTCTTCAAAACCATTCCATTGAATATGAGTTCAAATTGCAATAGATAAGTTTGGAACCAAAATGTACAACTTTTAGGTGAAAAAGAAAAAATGTAACTGTGACACAACCTAATTATGAAACTTTCGTACAAAATCAACAACTTCATTTTTTTTAATGAAGATATTAGTTGACATTAATGTGTTAGTTTTTAGAGGTTATTTAACATTAATGTGTATGATTTATTAGTTAATTTTATAAAATAATCAATGTTTATATTTTTTATTTTTATTTTATTGTATATTTAAAGTTTTTGACTTATTTTATAGAATTATTTAACTAAACTATTCATATTTATTGATTATTAGAACAAATGGTAAGGGATTAAAGTTTTAAAAAGTTAAAAAAAAAATCCAAAGTCTAATTAGAATCAGAAATCGCATAAACAGGCATCTTAACACTCACAATTTGTATAATTGTTTTGTAAAAACTTATGAACATTTCAATGCTAGTTCTACTTTAACACTCAACATTCATTCAAAATTTATAAATAGATATTATGTGAATTATTTTTTATATATAGTCCATTCTTGTTTTTTATTTTGAATTTAGTTTCACTTAGAATTTTTTTCTCTCATTTTTATTTTCTTAAGATTTGTTTTCTTAGGATTTGTTTTCTTAGAATTTTTATTTTCATTTTTCACTTAGGATTTGTTTTTTTCTTTCTTTTTTTTTTTTTTTGTCTTGTTAATTACATACACGTAACTGTCTAAATCCATTATACTCTTCTACTCTTTTTTTTTCTCATTTTTTTAGAATTATGCTTTGAATGTTTTTTTTGTTAGAGATGGATAGAATCTTATTGGAAATTATAAACTAATTATAAATCTGAATTTTAAGTTCTTGATTATATTAAATATTAATTTATTTCTTTTATATAATTCTTAAATTAGCTATTCAATTAAATTGATTTTAAAGATTTTACATCAATAAAATTTGAGTGAATATCTTAAATCTGAATTGAATGTCAAGATTTATGATATTTTAGAAATAAATATTCATTATTTTGTGGTCTCTTAATTTCTCATGCTTAATGCAATGTTTGATTAACTTTATGACTTACATATAAGGAATTAGGATAATTAATTAGATATTAAAATTATTAAATCAAGGAATTAAATTTTGATTAAACTAGTAAAATTAATCATTAATCAATTAAGATACTTCAGAATTTAAATCACAATCAGTTTTGTAATTAACAAATAAGTGAAATTAACCTTAACTTTATTTAATTAGTAATTTCCTTTTAAAATCCTTCACTTTGTTTACTATTTTTTTCTATTTTACTGCACTTTTATGTTTTTGTCTCAAATATTCAAATCTTATCAAATTTTGATTAAAATTAAATAATTTTTAATCTTGCAAATTAGTAATTTATTATTTCAATCCCTAATAACAATATTCAAAACTCATCATTCTAATTTTATTATTTGCTACAATTATCTAATACGTACGCTTGCTATATCAAATTTTAAATATGTAATATTAAGTTGACTCAGTAAAAACACTAATTTATTTAGTTCTCAACATATTAGTTATTTGAAATACCTAATTCTCTATATTCCTTGTGATTTTTAACCAAGTGTATTAGTCACCTAATACATTTATTCTATTTTTAAATTTTATGTTTAAATATCTAGCAATATGGCAAAAAATCTGCTATAGATTTTAATTCTTCAAAAAAATTTCAACAAAGGGACAAATGTACTAATTAATTATAGTAAAAGAGAGCGCTTCAAACCTTCCAGTATTGTTTCCACAAATATTACATTTCAAGCACCTTGCTACTATTATTCTTTAAATAAAAATGTTTGGATTAAGATAAAGTTTAAAATTAGAAAAAACAAACAAAAAATGAAGAAATCACAAATAATTTGATATGAATAAAAGTATGATGAGGTTTTGCTTTTTTCTTGTGATTACATATATGTTTCTTAATTTAATTTTATTAAATTATATTAAAACAATTATTAGTCATCTAATGAATTATTACCATTATTTAATGATCATAAAATAATGACAAACATCTTGTTTATATGTTATTTTAATAATTATACAAAGTAACAAAATAAATAAGAGTATTAAAAAATATCAATTTTGTTAAACTTAATTATTTGATTAGAAGAGTAGGTATTATACTGACTCTTTAACTTCTAAATTCAAATTATCTCTTAATTTTATTAACATATTAATGGTATAATTATCTATCAGTTGATTAACTATGATTTACCTTTGAGTGGTTAATTCAAGAATAACAATAACACTAAAGAATCAATTATAAAAATTCATAATCACAAATAAAAAAAAATACTTATGATTTTATTTTCTTCAACCAAAGTATAACTCTATGATAAAGAAAGAAAGAATGAAAGTAACTTAAGATAAAAGGTTTAAGGTTTTAGTATTTAGAGAGAAAAGCAAGTCAAATTTATCTTTACCAAATTGAGAAAATTTTATAAAAAGAATCTAAAAAATATGACCTAATTTCTAAAAACTCTAATTTTATGATGTCCAACGCTATAGTGTTTAAACACAAAAATACACTTTGACCTGTTTGGTAATAGGATGATGAAATACAAAGTGTGTTGATGCTAGCCATAGGATGATCAAATAATTATTTTACCAATTTCACTCACTTTGCTAATTTTTTGTTACTTTTCTTTGTAGTTTGACTTGTTTTATTCAAGTTGTCTATCGTCACTTTCTAAAAAACATCAAGATTCAAGAAAACCTTAGTTAATTTTAAAAATAAAATAATAATTCTAATGACAAAATAATCTAAAATTTTATTAATAA
Organism: Abrus pulchellus subsp. cantoniensis; assembly: GCA_024086825.1. NCBI lineage: Eukaryota > Viridiplantae > Streptophyta > Magnoliopsida > Fabales > Fabaceae > Abrus > Abrus pulchellus. The sequence goes on from CM044049.1 coordinate 34,148,143, forward strand.
AATGATAACATGGTTGTTTATCAAATTTCAATTATAAAAATATATTTTGTTTCTAAATTATTGTAATTATAATGTTCTAAAAAACTACTAAAATAGTAAAATTTTAAAATAAAAAATAAATTTTATCTTCTATTCTTTTAATTTAAATAAAGACGCAAAAAATTATTAATGTTTTAAAATAAAAGTATTTTTAATAATAAGAAAAGGCTCAAAATCACATTCAACCCATCTATTTTCAAATATCAGCGAATCAAATAATATCCTACACAATTTTAGGAACTGTTGTGCTGGTAACATCAGAAAAGGAATGATGCATGATGTGCATTTGTCAAAACCAATCTTCATGGTTCTTCAATTCCCATTCAATCGGTCATCATTAGAAACTATAACTGCTTTTCTTCCGGTAAAGCCAAACCATGCATTGCATTATTAAATTCCGATCCAACAACCATCGGTCAGTCAATTGTTTATTCCTTTTTCTTTTTCTTCGTCCTTTTTTTTTACGTACACAACCTTTTAATTTTAAGTCATCAGTCTTTAAATATAATGTATGCAAATAAAATTTTAGACTAAAATATTTATTAAAAATAAAACCAAATCTATTTTTTAAGAGTTAATTTTTTATTACATCAAATAATTTTTTATATATCAAATATGTATTTTTTTTAATTTAACATTTATTTAAACATAATGTAATCCTTTTTGCTTAACAAACATAATTTAATATGTTTCGAGTTTTATACATCTATTTAATGTTTTTAAAGATAAATTAAATAACGATTTTGTTTATCTTAAGTTTTAGACTGATTTTAAATATTTAAATATAAATTTTTTATTAGAATAAAATTAATTTAAAGATTGATATTAACTAAAGATTATGGTTAAAAACTTTAATTTAAATAAAAATGAAACTCAAAATTAATTCAATGTTGTTTTTCCAAAAATGAGTTATTTTTCTCATAATCAAAATTAATTTAATATAATTTAAATGTACTTCATCGATTAATATATATTGTTTAAAATAGTTGCATAAGAATTTACAAAATTATCATATAATATTTATTATTGAAGATTAGTTTAACTAAAGTATATTTGATGTAAAATCTTTAACACGTAACCCATTTAATATAAAATTTTATAATTTTATTTATTGAAATTCAAATTTTTAAAATTAATTAACACTTTATTAATAATTTTTATTTAACATATCATATAATTTTTAGAATAAAAATAAATATCAATTGTATGATTAAATATACATATCTTATGATATTGTTTGTGTGTTTTTACTTTTTATTTAAGAATAACATAAAAAAATTAATAACTATTTTTTATTAAAATTTATTAAATTTAATATTATTAAAGCATATAATATTTTATGATTTTTAATTAAAATATATTATGTATAAATTTTAAAGTATGTTTTTAAATATATATTAAAAAATCATATATATATATAATTATTTAAATAATATCATATTAGTTAATAGTTAAATTTATTAAAATTCTATTTTATATAAAAATACTTTTTGAAACAAGTGAATTT